>CP141134.1:16536413-17786413 GCA_035236585.1 Warburgia ugandensis | reverse complement strand
GGATCCTTGTAAATTGCAATTTTAATTTTAATTTTAAAGGGCTATATAATACAGGGCATGTGTGGGATAAGGTGGCCACACTTGATCTTCATAAAAAACCCCACTATAAGTTTCCTTACTCATTTAATTCTTAGATTAGGGTTTGCATTTATAGTAAATTTGCATTATTGGTAGTGTAATTCATATACAGAGTATCTTTTATAATTGTTGCATTTTTAGGATTTTGCATTAGTTTACTGTTGTAATTGCATTCTTAGGACACATTTAATGCTTTAAGGTGATATATATGCTGATTGAACTACTATGGAGTGTGGAATTAATTAGTAAGGGCACCCTACCCTCTTAAGATCAAGGGTGGATTTCATTACCACTCTTGGCCTGCTTAGGATAATCACCTCAAGCGCACTACCCTACCCTTCCATTCAAATTAAAATCAATCAAAAGAGACCTATAGGGCAATCACATGCTCGTAGGACCCTCTTACTAAGATGTGATTTATTGTCACTCCAGTGGCTTTTGAGCACTGTGGTTATTGGGGGTTGTCTAATAGAGCCTCGCTCTTCCCTCACCTCCTACTACTGTTTGTGAAGTCTAAACGCCTCCTTACACAAGGGTTATATTAACCACTTTGCACAGAACCTAACTAGTATGCAATAGTCAAATCTAAAGGAGAGGATGAGTGCTAGATTAGGATAATTAAAAGCATTGTTCCCACACAATTTCAAGAAAATCAAAATGCTGCTTGTTAGTCTCAAGGATTATATTGTGCCCTTTGTTTGTGCATCTTTCTAGGAAGTTACGTTGCATCATATCGATTAGTTTTCATCTTAAAAAATAAAATAAAAAAATGAGCCTATCAAGAAGGGGATAGATTTCATAGATTAGATGCATAGATGGATCGGTTAGATCTTATGGAAAGTCAATTGCTTAGGCAAGTTGTGCCACAACCTCAATACCATAATGACTATACCTATTCTGAGCATCCCTATTCCACTTCTTCTTGGCCCCCATCAAGCTTCACATATAATGAATACTATCAGGAGCCAATGGATGCACCTAATGAATTCACATAC
Organism: Warburgia ugandensis; assembly: GCA_035236585.1. Taxonomy (NCBI): domain Eukaryota; kingdom Viridiplantae; phylum Streptophyta; class Magnoliopsida; order Canellales; family Canellaceae; genus Warburgia; species Warburgia ugandensis. The sequence goes on along the minus strand of CP141134.1, from coordinate 17,785,340 downwards.
CCTAGTAATTTCTATTCTAAGATAAATTATCAAGACACTAATGGATGAGCTAAGCATCATGAACAACCATGGTCTCAGGATTACCAATATTAGAAAGAACCACAATGGTCTCACCCTAGTCAATACCACCATGATTATTCTGAATATCAGGGTTAATCATCATGTGTTCAGCCTGCTCAGTCCTTTTCTAATACCCAAAGGCCACAGCAATACCAACCCTATGAGTCATTTTCTCTACGGGAAGAACCACTATTAGAAGAAAATATGCAACATATGTGTAAGATAATAAAACAAAGCATAGCTACTAGGAATACATAATTAAAAATGATGAAGGATTTCACCTAGGATATAAAACGAGGGAGGGAGGAATTTGATGAGACACTAAAACAAATTAGGGGGAATAAAGAGCCATTTATTCTTGACACTAGGATGGAAATTTCCTATGATCCTTATGAACCACAAAGTCTACAACTATTCTTTGAAATCTCCAACTTAGATATACTTGAGCCATGTCCTGATTCTGATAATGAAGAGACTTCCATTGATGAAGAGAATAAAGCTTTAGAAAAATCCAACCATTATCCTCTAAATGTGTGTCCCACCTATTTTTATGACTTTGATGAAGACACTTCTATTGAGGAGATGCATGAGTTGTTGGATACTGTGCCTCTGATGGACACTTCTCGATGGCAAGCGAAAGTATATCCTGCTATAAAGCATGAAATTCAAATTGCACCTTTCAATGTAGAAGATGTACCTGATTGGGACATAGAAACCTTATTTGAACAAACATTATATGGTAATATAGACACGATTGATACCGTACCCGTGCTTATCAAACAAGAAGAAGCAGAGTCAATTGATATGCATCAACCTACTCTAAGGTACACATAAGAAGATAATCAGGGTTTAAGCCAAACCTTGTCCCTGCCTCTAGTAATACAAGAACAACCTATTAAAGAAGGGCAAAGTCGGGTTATTACCCTAGTTCAACACAATGATAGAGACATAGAGGAAAAATATAAACTAAATAGAATGGTCATTATTATCTCTCAATTTGGTCAAGACAAGGACTATTTGTCACCATATGGTCCAAGAAAATTCACGGTAGTTCATGCAGTCATTGTGTTACCCTCACCTCAATTTTAGAGATGGAGTAATTATATTAACTATCGTGAAATATTGAAGATGGGGGATCATCAATATGGTCCTACTACCTTCACAATTTCAGTGATCTACTGTATTATATTCATGCCACCACCTAAAATTTCAAGGTGATGGCAATATATAGATTACCGTGAATTTTTGAAGTGGCATGAGAAATCTCGCAATTTCATCTTAGGGTTAATATTAGGACACATAAGCTTACCTAATTAGCTCTAGGTTTAGAAAGTTAAGTTAGGTAGTGTCTTGCTGAAGACGTTAAACTTAGCACTTATTGGGAGGCAACCCAAGGGTTTAGAGTCTACATCACTCAACTTCCATATAGAATCCTATGTTTTCAAACATTGGGGGCAATGTTTCATTCAGGTTGGGGGGTGTAGATGCACATAGAGATTTTGAATTTTCTTGAGTAAAAAAAAAAATTTTGAAAAAAAAGAAGAGTTTTTAAAGTAGAGTTCCCTTATTGTGATGAGAACTGGATGTTCAGAATTTGGTAAATATATTATTTTCACCTCTTAATGGGAATGCATATGATTAGTTTTGCATGTCATTCATGTGTTGAAACATTTTATGAAAGTTAATTCTCGAAAATCATTTACATACAACATATAATCAAAACTAATATAGAGGTATGACTTAAAGACCCTAAGGAAAATCAATGGAGACCTATGACCCATTAAGTTTAGAGACTATCTTCTTTTAGAGAGTTATAAGTAATTCCATAAATTTTTCAGTGTACATACATTAGTGTGATCCTGTTATCGTTGTTTTGGTTAAACATCAAGAGTAAATATGAGTAATAGCTTTAATTCCAGAAATTTATTGAATCTGATAGGCTTTAGCAGACATAGGAAATGATATAGGCCATCCTTGCTTAGCCAGAGCTATAAAGCCTACCCAATATAGTATACCACTAGTTAGCCTTTTGAGCCTATTATTAATCCTTTTCTTTTTTAACCCATTCACCTTAACCCAGAATAGCCTAGTAAAATAAATAACCACTACCCATCTTCAAAATGAGTAGAGTAGAAAAAGTTCAAAAATAGGACAAAAAGTCAAAGAAGTGAGAAAAAATTAGCTGTCTTTCTTCCAAAGAAAAAAAAAAGTGAAAAAAATGAAGAAAGAAAAGAAAAAGAAAGATCGAAATTTGAAAGAGAAATTCACTTCAAGAACAAACACAAAAGAAAAGTTGTCCTAACAGATATTCATTGAAGACATCCACTCAATTTTGAACTTTTGAAATCTTTATACCTTTCTTTTATAAGCCTGTCCTTAGCCTACATTTCATCCTAGTTAAAGGCCTATTGATCTTAGGTGCACATAGCTTTAAAGAAGAGATAAAAAGAAAGAATTAAGGTAAAAAATATTCTTGGTGTTAACATCCACTCTTAAGGATCACTTCCCTTTATCTCATGAGGTTTAAAAGTATTATGTGAACCATCAACTTGTTGGATTTGGTCACATAATGAGAGAAATAAGTTTATACCCCTTATCTATGAGTTTTATTTCTAAGTGTATACCTGTGAGGATTTGAGGTCAAGACATATTTCCAATGGAATGTAAGCATATCTAGTAAGAAGTCAAGATTTATGTGGCTATACACACACATATACACTCCAAGGAATAGCTCAAATAAAATGTTTTTAATATGTGTATTGTGTGTAAAATTGTCAAATCCTCTTCATTAAGTTGTGGAAAACTAGTAAAATTGCTAGTGAATGAGGATTCTCTGAGAAAAATAGGAAACTCAACCTTATTGAATTTTGTGGGTATATTCACTATAAACCCTCACGAGGCCTAACTCGTCCACTAGGGGTAACTTAGGGGTTCAAGGGCTTGTTGCATGTGCTAAATGCAATTGTGAGTACCTACGAAAGTGGCACCTTGTACTAGTTTGTGTAAAATAGTTTTCTGCATGTTTTGCTCAGGACTAGTAAAATGCTGGTTGGGGTGTGTGTTAAGTGTTTAATTTTGGCTAAAAGACCCCTAGTTTAGCATTCAATTAGATCATCTAACCATTCAAATTTGCAAAATTTAGCTTGACTTTAAAGTTAGCTCAAATTGACCATCCAAATCTTAAATTTTCAAAATCAATGGTCAGATGATTATTAGAGCTTATTAGATGATTAATGTGTGGTTCAGATGATTCTAATTTAGTCTTTTATTTTGCAGATCAACTAAAAGAGGCATGGATGGCTATGGATCAATGTTACAAATCATCCATTAAGGCTTAATTGTGGAGATCATTCTAAAGAGGATTGGATGAGTCAGATTAACCATATGGGGAAGGCAACTTACAATTTTAGAGGAGTTTCCAAAAGAAAAAGGAGGGGACCCAAATTAGCAAGGAATAAGAAGAAAGAGGCATGCAAACCCATTCCACTTTCTTTCTTCCACTCTCTTTCCTCATTCTCTCTTTCCTTTCCCATCCAGGCCATCCCCATCTCACGCACAAATTTCTCTCACTTCTTCCCATTCCTTCCACCTTCCCATTCTCATCTATTCTCCCTTCTATTCTTAACCCCCTTCTTTAAACTGTAACCACCCCCTCTTTCCTTTTAGCTCTCCCACTTCCCATCTTCTTTAAAACCATACCCTCTTCATCTCTTCAGGGGGTCTCTCCATCTATCTTTGTCACATTCTCATGCCTCTCTTCTTTTGTTTACACTAGCCAGCATACATCAACCAGATCTTCTTCTCTGTCTTAGTTCACCGCACCAGCCATCCTCCAGTTCCCCTTCACCGTCTAGCTCTTCACTGGAGACGTCAGACATCAATGAGGACTGCCCAGATCTTCCCCTACCATAGCTTTACCATCACTATCCTACTCCACCAGTCCAGCATCGCACCAACCCGATGCAACTCCACTTCCATCTCTGCTCTCACTAGCATTCATCACTAGACGACGCCCATCGCCATCATCGTCTGGCCAAATAGACCAATCCAACAAGCCTGATTTCCTCCATTTTTGGCATTGATCACCACCTTCTATCTTCTTCCTTGGTGTCGAACAATCCGACGACGGAAACCCAAAATGGGTTTTCCTCCTCTTCCCTTTCCCTCTTCTTCCTCCTCCAGCGGCGTCCTCACCTTCTTCGTCAAGTTTTTCCTGGTTTTTGTTAAAAACCAGATTTTTAATCAATTCTATTTTTTCCCTTCTATTTTTAAATAAAATCTCATTTCTGTCCTTTTCTTTTAATTATATTTGTGTCCCTGTTCTATGCAAGTTCTATTTAATCCATCTTCTGACAGTGTTATCCAAGGACATGCTCTCCACAGACAGTGTAATTCAGGGATGTTTAATTAGTTTTAGTTTATGTTTTCTGGACTTGAAATTTATATAAATTTCATTATTTGAATAAAGCTAAATAGCTAGTTTAATTATGTTATTTTCTTTAAGTTTTAGATAATTAAATTTTGCTTAAACTCCTTATTTTCAAAGCGAGTCCCTGTGGGATCGACCCGTACTTGCATTAGCTATACTACAATAGCCCGTGGACTTGCGAAAAACATCAACATGGACACCCCCTCTCCAACTAGTAGTTTCTTGATTGGTAATATCATTGATACAACAAAATGTTTATTGCTCTATTGGAAAGATGTCTTGACCACAAATTCTCACTATTATACACTTAGAAATGAAGCTCTCAAAGAAATAGGGTTTGCTGAAGAAAATATTGAGTTATTTATAACCCTCAAGGTCTCTAAGTCATAGCCATCTATTAATCTAGACTATGCATTGCGTATGACTATTTTTTAAGATTTAACTTTCTTAAAATACTTTAGCACATGAATAAAATGTAGAATTAATTATATGCTTTTCTATTAAGAAGTTAATGTAGTAGAAATACTAAGCTTTGAAAAATCCAATTCTTATCACAGTAAAGGAAATTTGACCGTAAAACTTTTGAAAACTTAGAATTTTTTTTGTTTTTCATAATATAAGAAAACTTAGAAATCTCATGCATACCTCTAAGAAACTATCTAAGCAAGGAAGTAAACTAGGAAACTTTCTAAAACTACAACTAACTAGAAAAGGAAACTTTCTAAAATTACAAATAAGGAAACTATCTAAAACTACAATTATCTAAGAATTAAGGAAACTATCTAAACTACAACTAACTACACATTAAAGTGACTTTTTAAAATTATACTAACTAGAAAAGGAAAGCAAGTAACAAATTAACTAAGAAAAGGAAAAAGGACTATTTCATTCATGGCCAAATTATAAGGAATTTTTACATAAGCAATGAAAATAAAGCATGAAAATAAAGTAAGTCCTTTAAATTTAGGGTTACATTCCACTGTATGGCCCACATGGTATGTCACTCAATAGGAGCTTGTACACTTCTCTTCAACCCAAAATATACTAAATTGACACCATAATTGAGATCTAAGACATCAATATTTAGAATGTACTCAAAAATACAATTCCAACGCCACTAAGTACGCTCAATTCCGAGTTCGGGAGAATAAAATGGATTTTTTCCCATAAAAGGGTAAAATGGTCCTTTCACACCCCCGTGGGGCCCACAAGGGACCCACAAACGAATCCAACAGCTAGAAAACATGTAATGAGTAATCAAACCAGCTAGAAAACAATGTTAATTTAATATTCAAAAGAATTGGAACATAATTATTACAAGTAATTATAAAAAATTCAAAAAAATCTATAAATATACCCCCAAAAATCCTCCAAAAATGTTCATTAAATTTCCAAAAAAATTATCTTGCTTCCCCAAAAAGAATAGATCTAGATTCATTCCCAAATTTCCAAAACTCTCACTTCTTTCACTTTCTCTCTCCTCTCTCTAGATTGGCACAAGAGACCTAAATTCAATTAGGCACTATGTTTCAAATCAAATCTGAAAATCTCACCATTCAAATTATCCTATACTACCTTATCTACAAAACCCCTAAATCAATTTCAAGATCCAATGGTGCAATCAAGGGGAAATCACAAAACAAGCAGTTATTGGGCTATCTTATGATTAAGAGGATAATTCTTTAAATTGGGCTACAAAATCTATGTTTTTTTCCAATCAAGTAGGTGGAAGCTATTCTTATACTAATTTCATGTTAGTTAATGTATTTTTTATTTTTTTGAAATTATTTTTACTTTAAAAATTAAAATCAAGTAAGGGTAAGAACCCTTCAATTTTATATGATGGAGGGCTCAAACGGAAAATCTGATCCATCCAATTGATTCAGAAGGGTCCAAAACCCCTAAGGTAGAAGTTTCAAGAAATTTAATCAAGTTTTGACCTCTTGATTGAAGAGGAATAGATTGGATGGTCTAAAATGAAATGTCCGATCTTCCTAAGAAGATTCGGTTCTTGGGATGCGTAGCAAAACACCACACGGAAAAGCACCCTGCGGGAGCATTTTCGCGCGCACAATCTGCATGTGATGACGTTCTGATGGAACGACGTGCCAAGCAACACAGTCCCAGGCGGTGCATTCCCGCTTGTGTCCCAGTGACGGGAGCATAGCCCGCATCACCTGATTGATCCAAACCATACGTTCTACTGGGCCCAGATCAAATCTAGACCTTAAGAACAACTGTGAACTTCAGTCATCAATTGTGGAGTCATCTGAGCTCCAAATTGAGATTGAAAAGAAGCTATGGAAAGCTTGTAACGTCTAATTTGTTCTGAAATCATAACATTTAGAAAATTCTTCATGAAACTTTTTGTATTTAGGAAATAAGCTTCCAATTTCCAAGATCTTCAAGATATAAGATGATCAGATCTTGGGGATCTATTTTAGTGATGATATAATGTTGAAATCAAGTAATGTCCATGATTTATTTTGACAAATCTAACATAAAATGAGGAACCTATCCTTTATGGTAGAAAATTCCTAAAAATGCAAAGGGACCCACTTGATCAATAGGATCAAGCATGATCATACCCTTGGGATGGATTGAGTGAACAGGATTATGAGGGAATCCATTGAGATCATGAATTAAATATGACAAAAACAAGTGGATATGATCTTTGGATTTTAATGGAGTAAAAACACTAAATGTAATTAAAATCCTTGATCTAAAGAAAAGATCTAAGATCTAATGGTTGGATCAAGTATGTTAGTATAAATAGTTGTTAAGTTTATATTGGTTTTATGCTTTAAAGTTTATGATTTAATTGTTGTCAAATTTTATTAGTAAATTCAATTGTTAAATAGTTGTTAAGATATGATAAGCATAAATCACCAAAAATATAAACTAATGGAATATAGAGATTCATGGACAATTAAGATGAGTGAATAACTTTGACTTAATATTAGTAAGGGCTATAGTTAGTAGGACAATATAAGGATTATCAAATCCTTGGCCCGAACTAGGAGAATAATAAACCCCATGAATGACATTTTAAATGTTCATGAATTTTATTAAAATCAATTAGAAAGAGTACATAGGGTTAAAATGCTGATAGGAACCTTATGAAAGGTTGAGCTAAGGTCACTCTAGTGAATGCTGAACACAGTGGTTAAGTGGGTTCTATAATAAAGCCTCGCTCTTCCCCTACCTTCCATTGACGTTTGTTGGTCTAAACGCCTCCTTACATGAGGATTGAAGTAACCACTTTGTGTTCAATCATTCAGCTAGTAAGCCTTAGCCAATTGGAAATAAGAGGAGCAGTCTAGATTTAAGATGAAATAAGTTATCTTCAACCAATAAAACATTAACTGGTTGAATAATAATAATAATAATAGTATAAAAGGTTAGTAAGTTATCTAACCCTAATAAAAATTGTAAGTAAGATAAGGATGATCAAACAAGATCCATGGCATCTTGAATGATCAAGAACAATAAAAAGAAATAAATACTTCTTAATGATGATATATATATATTGCTTGTAATTTAGAAGATCTTAGATCAAATAGAATAGAAGATCTGAACCATTTATCAAATATGATTCAAGGAAGAGAACCAAGATCATCCTCCTTAAGGATGATCAAACAACTGAACTTGGATCAAAGGAAAATTAGAAGATAGAAGAGCTAAGCCCTTAATCTTTATCAACAAGTATAAATTGTTGATCAAAGGATCTATGAAAGATCAAGATCAAAGAAAGGAATACACAAAAACTTAGAATGGAAAATACTTAGATCTGAAATATTAGAAGATCTTTCTAACCATCAGATCTATTGATCAATAGGATAAACACTATCTGAAGAAGGTAAATCATGATAGGACAAAAGATCTAGATCCTATCAAAGGACTAGATTAGACTAAGAATATAGATAGGAATATTCAGATTGTATAAATATTGATAGTATGTCTGGATTTACAAATTACATATGTCAGTCAGGATCATGGAAGGCCTGAAGAGATGGATCACTACTTGAAGGTAGGGGATTTTATGAATGCATCTACATGGGATGCACATGTTAAATACATGATCTTATGTCTAGAAATGTTGACAAGTGTAAATTTAGTACTTGTATTAAATCCCTTGAAACCCTTATGATCCAACCAAACACATATGAAGTGGGTTAAGTTAGACTTGAGGAAAAGACTCTAAGTGAATATGGAACTAGAAGATATTCCAGCCCTAAGTTAACAGACAAATTGTATGATACGTATGAAACCTGTTTTACATACAAGCATAGAGGCTTGTGGTTTTGTTTTAAATAGGCATAAGCCTGGGGATGCTACGCTAGGGGAGTTATAAGGGTTTGGCCACCCGCTTCTCGAAATTTGATGATTTGATGATACCTTGCCCTATGAGAGGCTAAAAGTAGGGTGGGGCAATTATGGGAAGGCCACCACTGTGAAAGTCCTATCTCTCCATATGGGCAATGACACAATATTTTCCATCGTGGTATTAGTGGTGAACAGGGTAGTTATCCGAGCACGCTAGTACAGATCAGACTGCAGCATGGTAGTCCTTTGATTATTTTGCACTATGATGCATATGAGATAGGATAATGAAATGCCTTATGTTTTGGCATGATGAAATGCTAGGTAATTGTATATTACCAATATTTTTCAAAAAGGGAAATTCCCATTATAGGACTAGCTGAAATACTTATTTCTCATAGTGGAAAGAATTGATCAGCTTAATTGGAAATGTTATTTGACTACTTTCATAAATTTGATGGATTTACCTATATACAGTATGTATGTATAAGGATATACATATATGACAAAGTAAAGAGATTGATACATGAGTATATTTATGAATAATAGGATTACGAAGTATTAGAATTATACTGGCAAATTATTATGCTTCTTGAATCCCCTACCAAGTGTAGCTTGCCGAGATATTATACATGTTTAAATGTTTACAATATTTCAGATGCAGAGATGGAGAGTTAGGAGCTCAAGATTGTAGAAGACTTGAAGAGAATAATCATTAGGGTATACCCCTTAAAAACATGTATTTTTCTTTATTTGAGAGTATTGTATTGTAATGAGAGTTTCATTGTATGGTGAGCTTTGAGTTTTGGATTATGTAATTTGGACAAGTATTGTAATGGATTTGGGCTGTATTGTGAACCACTAGATGGATTCTGAAAATTTATAAAAGTATATTCCTTCAATGGAATTTTATCTTATACAAAAATTCTACTTATGTTATGTATGAAGTGATGACTTGGGTTTTTCAAAACAAGTTCTAAAGAAACGAATTGCTGCTTTGTTTTGTGAAATTATTTTACTACTAAGGGTCATGCCTTTGAAAAATGTGTTACAAAATGTGTTACAAAAAGCCGGGTTGTCACAAGAGGAGTCCTAACACTTTTTCCTCAACAATGACCACCCAAGAAAGAAACAAGAATGATAAAAAAAGAAGTAGAAAATGTCACTGCATTTTCCCTAAGCCAGAAACTGTTAAAAGAAAGAGGCAACTTGAGAGAGTTTAAATAAAGGGGGGGAGGGGGGATTAGAGATCATTCATATTTAAGGAAGTTGAATCCTATAGGAGGCTTCCTTCTTTAAACATAAAATAGAAGAAAAGAAAATAATTGGAGACAGTGGCTCTTGTTTTAGGACTCACCAATTCTTAGCCTTAGGAGATGAAGCGATAAGTAGGTACATGGTGTGTCCCTACCCCCAAGATGAAGGCATTTATTTAGGAACCTAGGTGAGTTATGGATGGATTTGCATGTTTTACGCAACCCTAATTGAGAAATTAGAAAGTTTTATTATTTCTAAGAATCCTTTCCTTTTTCTTAATCCAACTCCATTAAAATAAAATAAAAATAGAAAGAGAGAAAGAGGAATGATGCATGAATGCTAACTAACATGGATCCAAAATTTAGAAAGTGGGTGAGTGACACATGAAAGTGGAAAGATAAGGAAACATAGAAAGAGTTTATGAATGAAGGAAAGTCAGAATAGAATAGGAAATAATGTGATATGCATGAAATATAGCATGAAAGGATCCATGAATGGAACTTAGAAAATGGAAAGCGTGTGTATGTGTTTCTAAATGGAAAGTGATGTGCTTATGCCTCATGCAACTAACATGCCTAATTCTATAATAATATGAAAAAATTTTGTAAACTAAGAATGCTTTCTAAATCTAATGGACTATGTATGAAGTTTCTAAACTTTTCCTAAAAAAAACCAATGAAAAATAAGAAGTCAAACATGGGTTTCTAAATTAGGAAAGTGCTACTTCTAAGATAGGGAAGTGCTAGATCTAATAATCTATCCTGCAACTACTTTCTAAAATGAAGCTAAACCAATCCTAAAACATTCCTGAGAACTATGGAAAACAAATTAACAAGTTTCTAAAACTACAAAGCAAGAAAATCTAAGATCTAAACAAAGAATTCAAAATTAGAAACCACTCTACTTTTAAAATAGGAAGTGCTTAAAAACATGGAAACTAAGCAAGTAAATAGGAAACTATGCTACAACATAGATCAAGTAAACCTAATATAAGGAAATGAAAGTAACTCATTTTACTGCAATTAATGTAACCTTAACATGATGTTAAATCTACCATGCATGTGAACTTGAAAAAGACATCCTCCAAAAATTGGTGGAATGCATTGAAAACTCTATTCCTATATGCATGTTAAACCTAAATGAATGAAAAGGAAACATGATGTGAATCTAAATTAATTTAAGATGAATGAAATTACTATGCTAAACATGAACTACAAAGCAAGGAAAGATAAGAAAATAGTAAGCAAAACTAATGAAAAACTACAACTAATTCATGCGTTCAAATCTAAGTGACATGAAGGATGATGCATGCAGCTACATTAGTATTGTAAATAAGAAAAACCTAGATGAATGCAATATTAGTGAAGGTGAATGGAAAAGATAGAAGGTGATAGAGAAAGAAAAAGAAAAATAAGCAAGAAAAGAAGTTGGATTAGGTTGAGACCCTACCATTATCTCTAAAGGAATTTGATCAAGACAGCTTGAAAGGAGCTTAGGTGAGGGTGATCATCCCCCTCTGTTTCTCCTTTGGATATGCACTTAAGGGAATATTGAAAGATGTTTAAGCCATGCAAGGCACATCTATTTATAAATTTCTAGCTTAAGGGAATTCAAAGGTTGAGATCAAACCACTTAAGTTCATTTCAAACCAAGGGTTAGATGGAGGGTGTGGAATTTAAATATAGGAATAAGATATGAGAATGGAAGGAGAAAAGAAAGAAGAAAGTATAAGAGAAGAAGGGAATAAGTGGAGAAAAGAAAGAATTAGAAAGGGAGACCAAGGATATTAACTTAAGAGAGAAGGGAAGGGAGTGAAACCAAATTAGAAGGTGGATTCTCTTTCTTTCTTGAGAGTAGGCGTTATTTTCATTATAGGAAAGTGAAGGCGGAAAAATGGGAGAAATAAAAAGAAAATTAAAGGAATAAGTAGGGGAAATTTGGTGAAAAAATAATGAAAGAAATGAAAATTTGGAAGACAAATCTAGGGTTTCTCATATTTAGAAAGTCCTAAAGAGCATGGGTTATGAAGTGCACATGTGAGTCTGTGTGAATGATTTAGAAACCTTAAAATGTACGGGCTCTTGGATGAGATTTAATGGTTGAGATCTTCCTTTCCTTGGGGTTTTGGTTTGAATTTTCAGCATAGGAAAGGTGGCTAGGGTTTTCCTCTTTGCTTCACTTCTATCCTAGCCCTTAAATCACACCTACCTTTGCTTAAATGGGTGGGATCCATTTAAGGCATGTAAACCTTCTTCAAACATCATTCTTTCTTAGCCATTAGATTAGACTGCCCTAGGATGAATGACCTTAATTCTTTAAGATCTTTATATGCTCGTGTGGATCAATTGTACTTCAATATCTTATTCAGATAAGACGTCTTGTCATTGGTTGATTCTTCATCCTTTTGGCTGAGTAGGAGAGAAAATAAGTGAAAAGTCTTCATGTGGCCCCATTCTTCTTTTTCTTTTACGAAGCTTTCATTGTATATGATTCTATTGTATATGAATTGAGCTTCTTCCATAATCTTCCAAAGGTGGTATAATGTGTACAATTGTGTTTAAATTTGAAAATTGCCACCTTTTCACCCTTATTTGAGTTGGAGTTGAATATAGGGTTTTTTTTTTTTTTTGTTCTTTCTTTCTTTTTTGACTTTAATAGTGACATTCAATGATCCTTTTGAACTCTTAGGACTTCACTTGTGTCATGTGTGACTTGTCATGTAGCTTGGAATGTAAAATTTCTCTTTTTAGTGTAAAATTGGCAATTTTTACATTTTTTACGTTTGTACCCTGAACCTACAAAATAGTAGAATCAACCCTAACAAGTGATAATTAAGCAATTTCTGGGGCTAAATATGGAGGTATGTATGTAATATTCCTATAGCCATTGGCATCCAAATTAACCAAGAGACATGTTAGGGCAAGGCATTGTGATTTAAGAGAGTAGAGAAAAACCGTAGAATTAGATGTCTTAGAAGAGGAGTGGAATGATGTGTTAAGGAGTTTAAGTGGTGGAAAGGAAGGAAATACAATGTGTTTAGAAAGATGGTTAGATGTGTTTAAGAGAAGTGATAAGGAAACATGTTTAGGAAAGTGATGGAAACACATTTGAAAGTTGGGGGTTGTTAATAAAGATGTTGAAGAGAAGAATGAGAGAAAGGAAGAAAGAGGAAGAAGAAAAAGAGGAAGAAGAAGAGAGAAAGAAAGAAGCATCTCCCTGTGCTGAGAAGTAGATTGTGAAAGAAGGAAAATGTAGGAAGGAGAATGGAGAAAGCTACGAAAAATGCAAAGAACTACATAAGATCATCAAAGAGGTAGGTGATTCTAGAACGCAAAGTTTTTAGCTAATTTTTAAAAGTTTTAGAGATTTGAAAAAAATATTTTGGCTTTGGTAATAGTATGTATGAAACATTTTGATCTCTAAATGGTTTTGAATAATAGATTACTAAGATTATGAGCACCTGTATGATTGTTTCTAATAAGTTTTCCTACCTTGTTTTATAAATATTTTAGCATGTAGTCATGCCTTGCAATAGATGTTTTATGTCCTATTTTTCATGCTTTTATTCTGGATGTTTTCCAACATTGTTTTCATGCCCTATTGCAAACTTTTCCTAGTATGTTTCATGCTCTATGGCAAATGTTTTCTATTATGATTTCATACCATTGTTAAGGATGTTTTCAAGCATATTCTTCACACCATATATTGGACATTTTTAGCATACATCTATTACGTGCGGTTATAACACAATTATGAAGTCATCTTTTGTGATGTTTTTAGCAAAATTATTGATACCTCTCATAAACATTTTTCTTTGTATGACTATCATGCATATATGGTTTGGTTTTGTAGCAAGAGAAATATGTTCATATCTTGTTTGATTTTTTTCTACAAAACATATCCTATAATATATGGTTTTTATGAGTTTCAGAAGGCATGCATGATTAAATAGTTTTAGCAAGTGTATTGATTGTGAGTTTTAACTTGTTTTTTCTTGGGTTCTACGTGAAGCATGGTAACTAATGTTTTAGTACACTAACATGTTTTTCCTCAAGTTGATTTTTTACTGACACAAAGGTTAGAAAGATGACATTTTTGAGTTTTAAAACATGTATGAAATTAATGTTTTTTCATATTGTTATTAATTAGCCAATTTAACACCCTATAGTTTGGGATTGAAAATATCCTTGGTGGATTAAGGTTTTTATTTATGAATTATAGCAGGGTTACAATCGTTTTTGCAAACTCAAACTCAAACTCAAACTTGATGGTTGATGAGTTGGTTTTAGTATGTTGTTTAGCTTTGCAAAACACTGTTTTTCAAAACCCAAAGCAAGATGGTTTGTAGCATGTTATTATTCCTGGAAAATGGCTAGTTTTTAACTTTGAATTGAAGCTAAGCATGTATGTTGTTGGACATGAGATAAAGCCTTGAATTTGATGTTTTGGATGAGTTTTCAAATCATTGCATCAATGCTTCATTTGGCTTGAAAGTAAGCTATCATGTACATCATGTTTGGACATTTATTTTACCTTGAAAAAGAGTGTAACGACCTTTATTTTTGTATTATTTAAATATATACTTTTGAAAATTCAATCAATACAATTAAATTAGCTCAATTGGTTTGAGAGTGAGTTTGATAACCTTTGGTCTAGAGTTCAAGTCACTATGTTAGCAATTGAACTATACTTTTTGGAACAATTTTAACTATGAAACAATGAACATCCAAATTTGGACAGACTTGGAATGATCTCAGCCATATAAATTGACCTGTTAGGATTATAGATTAGAATGGATCATATGGAAATATCTGAGATTGTGTGACTAATAACATGCTAAAGATGTCTTGCCACATGAAGGATGAAGAGTTGAGCTGAAATCCTATCCTAAAATTTGAGATAGGAAAGTGCAACATGATAAGAATATAAGAAATCTAGGGAAATGGAAATATGATCTCTAGATAGAGAATGACACATAATTATAAGAAGAATGGGAGAGTGATTGGGAATGAGAATAAGAGAATAAGTGATATGGAAAGGTCAATAGAGATAGATCCTAGCTGTAGCTCGAAGACATCTTGGGCTAGGGATAGGAAGGAAAAGGAATTCACATAGAAAGGAAAAGAAAGAAAGAGGGGAAGAGAAATAGAGAAAGTGTGTAGCCAAGGAAAAGACCAGATCTTTACCATATTTGAACAAGATATCATTGAAGGATAGTGGAAAAACCCATCTAGTTAGGGGGCATAGGAATGCACCTAAATTAGATCATGATTTTATTTTCAAAACATGAAAAATATATCTCTCCAATTTCGATCTATGATTCTTAACTTTAGATCGCCTATGAATTATAGTATATGCACATAATAAATAGTTAGGAACTTCTCATGTTTTGATTTGATTTTGAATAATTGATCTAGCTTGTTCTGTTTATTTTGAATGGGCTCATAAATCTGATTTCATTTGACCATGACCTTGTGAATATGGCTTTTGTTAAATTGATTTTGCTTCCAAGGATTGGAACACTTGAGATTCATAGAATTGCTCTACTTGATTGGGTCACATGAGTTTTTAATTGCCTACCATCTCCTTGAACATGATTTATTTCTCTTGCATTTATAAATATTACACATATGATTTCCTAAATTACTTGTTTGAAATGCCCATGCTTCATTTTGTCTAGAACTTAGGTAATTGCGCATGATCATATTCATTTTTTAAGGTGTTTTGAATCTCATGTTTATACACTTGATCTTGGGAATTTTTTTATGCCAAAAGTATAAGTGGACTAGATGTAAAATTGAGAAGCCATTTAATCAATTAGAATTAATTTTTTTTTTAATGGTAGCATACGCAAGGAATGGGTTACACGAGAGTTTCATGATACCTTTCAAATTATATTTTGATAGGTTTTGAAGGGATCTAACATATTCCTAGAGTATGATGTTTTATAGTAACAATTGTATCTTTTTAATAGAAATAATCATCTTTTCAAGACATGACCAATAGAAGTTAGTTGGCTCTATTGGTTATAGTATACAATGAATGTCCTTAGTTCTTAGTTTAAGCCCCTTAACCTACATAATCTTGACATTTTGAAAAAAATTCCAATAAAAAAAGGCAAATTTCATCTAACATGGATGTTTAGATTAACTTGGAATCCTAAGGAAACCAAGTTCAAATGGAGGGTAGAGATTCGATATGTGATCAAATCTTACTTGGTAAGCTTGGACTTCAACATATTAGGTAACTATCCAAGACAATCAAAATATAAGAGGACGTGTTGGGCTAGTGTGTAAAGGATGAAAATGTGAAAAGGCAAAGAAAAGAGTGAAAACCCATGGGGAGTAGGGAGAAAGGAAAGGAGGAAAGAGAAGAGGAAAGGAGGAGAAGGAAAAGAGGAAAGAAAGAGAAAGAAGAAAGGAAAGAAAGAGAAAGAAGAAAGGAAAGAAAGGAGAGAACAGATGGCTGCCAAGTTTCAACATTTTGTAGCAAAGAACAGTCCAACCTACATGAGTTTTGGAGCCACTACCAAATTGGTCAAGCATTGGATTGGAGAGTGGATCAGCTAGGATCAAGAGAGAAATAACTAAAGAGGTAAGGGTTGCAAGCATCTCTGAGTTAGGTCTATTTTCCTTAGAAAAGTCCTCAAATTTTTTTATCATTTATGCTCAAATAAATCTAAATGTCCTCTGGTGGGTATTGATCATTTCTAAACATGTTTTCTCTCTATTTTGGGATCATGATTCAGGGATGCCTTACTTTGATCAATGGAAATTCTTCTTAGCTTTGATTGATTGATCCATTCTAGTCTCAAATTTAATGGTAGATGAATTGTCAGATTGAATGAGATGGTTCTATATTGTCATGAAGTAATTGTCATATTGTTTTGAATTGAAGCACTGATGTTTGGACCTCTATTGTGCATAACAAATAGGCTACTATTTTGGACAGTTTGAGACATGTTTCTATATGTTGTTTAACATATATATGCATTGGATTTGGGATGTTTTGAATCATGTTTTCCAATGTTCTATATGTTGTATGTACTAGTTTTGATTGTTTCCATAACTTACTTATTGGTTTGAGTTGTACAATGTTTACTAACTTGTTAACCTGACTTGGGGCATGCATACCCTATAGTATGTTAGCTTTATAATTTCCCCACCCATTCATGTAATTATTTTATATCAATTGGAATCTCTGGTATTTTGAATTAAAATGCAAGAACTCATGATCTAGACAAATAATACCAGGGATTGTATTATGCATTTTGGAATAGTTAGTCATCACCTCTATTTTTTTTTTAAAGTTTGTCAAGCACATCCTACTATCCATGTCTAACCACTATCATGGATTAATCAAGAAGAAAAGTCTTAATATTAAACTAAACCATCAAGTGCTTAAGCCTCCCACAATCATAACCGCGGATGCCCTAAGCATCATTGCGATAGTGGATGTCTCAAGCTTGCCATAGTTATTGCAGTGGAAAGCTTAGGCAAACACCATTATTAACTCATCCTTTTAGCTCTGAATTGTTTGAGACTTGGGAAGGATGTGAAGAACCAATTATTAAGATCTGATATCATTTATTTTTATCTCAAAATCATATTAGTTTTAGTATGAAATGACTAAAGCACTATTGAAACAGAAATCTGATTGTGATGAAGGTATTGCTATTTACATACTGATAAATTTTCAAATCAAAGCCTATTCTTGTAGTTCATGTTTTCTTAACATTGGAGTCAATTTGGTGTTAATCAAAATAGGTTACCTTACATTGAGTGGTCCTTAGCAATGTGTACTATTTTCCTTGTGAAACCTAATTATTTTTGGGCATGTAATGAATCAATGTTTTGTAAGCACACAACCAGTCTAGTGAGCATTCTCTTTCATAGATTTTGTTTTATATTGATTGTAACATTCACTGTAAGAAATGGTTAAACATTGCAAAGTTTTAGATGCCTACCCCTATATGCCTTTCAGATGTTTTGTCACATTAAACAAGTTGAGATATGAGTATTGATCAACTTACTACTGCATAAGGACTAGATTAGTTTTAGTATTAATCACTTTTTCATTAAAAATAATCCACAACATGCAATTGTGCTTATGTTTTTCTTCAACATTAATTCCATTGACTGTATGTATCTTGGACTAGATCTCAGCACACCACTACTTTTAGTTATTTAAGTTGTATTCTCTTGGATGAATTTCAAATGTAACTTTTAGAATTATTAATGCCACTATCTTGTGCATCTATAGTTATTTTATATGAGTGAGAATACCCTCATCTATTGCCAGGAAACACATGTGATTGCTATTGTTCTGTGATGCTTGTGTTACTACTTTGAATGACTATTATAAAATTCTTAAATTACATGTTTTGCTAAGTGTTTCCTCCAATTCATAAATGGTATTTTTATTTTTCCTAAGATAGGTGAATGTATATTACATTATGAAATGAATTGGAATTTTTTTGGATTTTATGCGGATTTTATTATTGTTTATATTTTGTAAGAATCCACTCTATGAAGTGTCTATGGTATACATATTCTTGCTATATGCGTCATGGCTCATGATAAGTGTTGGCAACCACATGTAAACTAAGAACCACGTGCTAGTTAGCCCACATCGGGTCAGGGGTTGGCTTTGATACCACTGTAATAGCCTAAGGACCCCGCACACAACAATATTGTCTGCTTTGGAAACTGGGGCCCATATCACCCAACCCTCACACGGTTTTGTTCTTCCCTTGTGGGAAAAAAGGCCTTGTTCCTGTGTATCAAAGTGCACAATGGATGATATTGTCCTCTTTTGGGTTCCTCACTTCTCTTGAGCTTCACCCTTGAAGGTTTTGTTCCCTTAGGGCCCTCACCCCTCATGGGCTTCACCCCTCGAGAGGCCTCATTTGTGTGTATCAGAGTGCACAATGGATGATGTTGTCCTCTTTGGGCCCAGAACTCAAGGTTTTGTTTCCTTGCTCCAAATTCATAAATTCTCTCTCTTTTTCTTTTCTCACATGTCTTGGAAAATACTTTTCATGGAAGACAGCTTCAAATTCTTCCCAAGAAATGACATCTTTTCCTTCAAAATTTACTCGTTCAGTTGTTTCCCACCAAAAGGTTGCTTCTCCTATCACGATAAAAGTAGCCATTACTACTTTTCTAATCTCTAAAATTTTCATTGCTTTTATGACCTTCTCTACTTCAAAAATCCATTTCTCTACTAAGTAGGCTTCATCCTCTCTAAAGAATGATGGAGTTAGCTTCTTGAATCTTTCCAATTGAGCTTCTGCTCTTTCATTAACTTTATTAGATGTCTCTGTTCTAACCATTATTATTTGTGGCTAATTCTGAAAAAAAATGACCTATGTGTTGCATGAATTTCTGCACTGTTTCAATTGATGAAGCTCCTTGCTTAAGGAAGATGTTAGGATCATTCTTATTCCTAGGACTCACATGCTTGCTCTGCTTGCATGACATTTCTGCAATTCCACATGTACGCAACTCCAACTGAGTACTTATACTCTAGTTATCTATATTTTCAATGTGACATCTACTTTTAAATTACATTAATCCTATAAAAGTATTTTCTATAATTAAACTATAACATAAATTTCTCTTAACAATGTTGACTATTTGTGATTTTTTGTTTGTAATTGGCTATGAATGACATGAATCTAGGCTCTAATACCAACTGTAACGACCTGGGTTTTCATATGCATTTTTAAATGCAAAACTAATTCTTAATGCAGGATCGTTCCTATTTGAAAACACTTTTATAAAAACAATGCAATGCAGTGGAAAACCTTATTCTTTTAAATTCACTTTGAAAACCCCAATGTCATTTTTTTGTTCTCAAAACAAGAATTCTCGGTGAAATGAGCTCTCATTTCTACCAAAAATCTGCCAAAGTTTCCTCTGCTTTGCAGATAATAAATATTTAATGCATGTCATTGCAACATACTTGATAAACATTCATTTGAATTTGAAAATATAATTGGAGACTCCATCTCCTTTTCAAAAACATCTAACATGCAATATTCCCAATATTTGTCAATCACAACCCAATTTGGTGGTTGGCACTGTCACTTTGATTTCTATTTGAAGATTGATATTTAGCCCATAAGAGGTTGTCTAGTGAGTGGCAACATCATGGGAAAACTCGCACTCCTCTGATCTGCTCTCCCCATGAGAGTGTGGCATAAATTGTGCAGTATCTATGGTTGACCCATAATTGATTATGTGCTAAATGAATAGCAAGCTATCTGCACGTATTTGTTTGGACATTGATCTCTATGACAACCATCCTTGAGATTAGATATTTGATGGCTTTTTCTTATAAATTTGATATATGAGGTATCCTTGAATTGCCTTGAGAAATTCTAAGGTTTTATTTGGCTTTGAGATTTTCTAAATTGTCACAATTAACCTGATAAATTGTCATATATTCTATTGCATTCATTTGTTTTGCTTGTTTTGTCCAACTTAGTAGATTTCTACTTATTTATCATACTCAACCCCTTACAACCACATTTTAGGAGAAGGTTCTGGAAAGTAGGGTCTAGTAAGAGGCTAAGGCGAGGAAGTGAAAGAAAGAAATAAAATATGAGGACATTGAGAATTTTAAATTTCCTATTAGAACTCATGAATATTAAGTACTTGACATCAAAGTTTAAACATTCTAATTTAACTTTAATTTTAAGTTCATGCATGGTTAGAGTAGTTGATTTAGGCTGTGACTAGTAGGTTTTAGATGTACTTACATTTACAAATTGATTTTAGTATGTTCAAAGTTTTGAAATTGATACCCAGGGTTGGAAGTGGTGCTTCTAAAAATCAATTATATTATTGTATGATTCTTCAAGAAAAGTTTTCATAATGAAAAAAATTGCAAGGATGTTATGTTTACTTAAAATGTATTTTAAAATATTATTTCCAAAAACTTGGGTCATTAAACATTGTGATCATATACTATATGCATGATTCTATGACCATCTCTTTGTCAGGTTTTAACTTCTCCAAGTCTAGCACCCAAAATCAATGTGAAACATGTAATTGGGTCATTTTGAAGGTTAGAATTTTAGACATCTTCATGCCCATAATTAAATCTGAATTTAACACATCTCCAAATTGACAAGCAGTTCTATTTTATTTGTGTTTTTCCTTTGGTTGAGTGCATGGTGATTTGATGATTCACTCAGTACTGCCCATGCTGCATAGTGAAGTGTGCCTTGTGCACTAATTAGTATGCATGAGCATAGGCCAATGCTCTTGGCACATGGGACATAACGCACAGTGCACCGGGCAGTGCTTATCACACATATGATCTGCATGTTTGATGCATTGAACAATAAGCTTAGTTCACTGGTGTATACAACAGTGTTTATGGCAAGCTGGCAATGCATATGCACTACTACATAGGAGGCTTTTAAAGTTGGTAAAAAATGCTAATCAAAGTAGGTTAGAAAAACTACTTCTATTGAGCTGACTTAAAAAATCAGTAACAAAAGAAATCTTTAGTAAACGACTTCAAATGTCAAGACTTTTAAAGTTGCTTACTAAATGACTTCAAAATTCCTGACTTATAAAGTCATTTACTTCCTCTCTTTTTTAACTTTTTACATTGCAATCACTACCTTTATTTCTATATTCAATGTACCACTTGATACCATTTTCTCACAATCTTTATACACACAAAAATCAAACATATATTCACTTCCACATTGGGTATAAAACATCCAAATTCATCATTATCCATCCACATCTATTTTGAAAAAACTTCATAAAAGAACCCACAACACATGCATTCACTACAACATCCACATTCACTTCATTTGTAAGTCCATACACATTAGCATTTACTTTTACAATCTAAGTTCCCCTCAACCACCATCCCATGAAAGTTATGTACTTGAATGAATATAATGAAAACCAAGCTCCATATTCACTTCATCTGTGAGCTCCAAATTCAATTCATTCATACTTACTCATTTACTCCTACACTCCAAGTTTCCAATTATTTATCACTTAAAAAATATATACTTCAATGAAAATAATGAAAACTAAAAAAACACATGCATATGAAAGAAAAAATACTTTATGATATATTTTACATTCATATAGTTACTCCAGGTGTTCTAATTGAAACTCATTACATACTTAGCTCATTTACATCTTATTTCATTGAGGTTTACTGTGGAATAACTCTACTTATTTGCCCACTCAAAAAGCGTAGTAGCCTGTAGTAAAAACATATTTCATTCATGTCACCTTCTTTTAGCTGGATTCATAAAAAACTATAAAAAAATATAAGATTATGAAAATTAAAAAGTGCCTCACCTTTCTTAATTGGCAGAAACTAATGCTATTGAATAATAGTGTCCTCATATATCTCGGCACATTAGTATCCATACTCCTAATCAAATAGTTGTCTAGCATATTGTGCAACAAGGAAAACAAAAAAAATCATAAATATAATTTGTAATATTATAAGTTTAATTAGTTATAAAATAGGATAATTAACTATTTTCTATACCTTGATAGTCTTCCAAGTTAGTTTCGATGGTTGTATAGTCTTGGTCATATAAGCCCATGTTAATCATGCTCTACAAATT
Source organism: Warburgia ugandensis (assembly GCA_035236585.1). NCBI lineage: Eukaryota > Viridiplantae > Streptophyta > Magnoliopsida > Canellales > Canellaceae > Warburgia > Warburgia ugandensis. Next base: position 17,762,655 of record CP141134.1, on the reverse strand, counting down.
TAAATATTAAATGCATTATAGATGAATAAAAATTATTTACCACACATAATACATCCTCTAATTATTGAATGTCTTTGAATTGATTGATAAATTGCAGATTGTGATATTGAGTGATTAGTCAAATACATCTAATATTTTAAGCGTACATGTAAATTCTGTAATTTTCTACTAATTGATTTAGGGATTTTCCTACTGGGTTGTGACTAGTGGGTTCTAGTAGTGCTTTTACTTTTGTACTATTTTACTCATATGTGAAGTTTTGAAAATTGACATTGAACTTGATGAGTGGTTTGAAAATTAGTACAATATATGCCATCTAAATGTTGTGTGTGTGTGTGTGTGTGTACACACACCAAGGATCCTTCTTATTTCAAAAAACTCTGGTCATCATAAAGAGCCTTTATGAGAATTCTATTTTGATTTGCATGATTAATTTCACCTGAGATGCTGCAAAACATATAAGGATATAATGATACCCAAGATTTCAGGTTTGAGATAGTCAAATTGATGATGAAGCCTGGTGGGAGCTATGCTAGGAGGTAGCATGAATTGGGCCCTACCTCCAACCACAAGAGGTGGCAAGTATTTGACGCCCAAAGATTGACATTTTTACAATTGTGGTGCTCACCACACCATTTCAGTGTAATTGGGAAACACCTAAGTTTAGGAAACCATTGTTGGGAAACTACCTAAGACTTGGAAGCTAGTACATAGTTTAGGAAACAATTACATTTGGAAAGTTGCTTTTGGTCTTTTACACTACTTATAATGAGATGGTTGTTCCCATCTATTTATACACTTCATAGCAAGAATCAAAGCATAGTGAATTGGACTTTTATTTAATTAAAAAAGTGCGAATGAATCTCAACTTTCTTTTGTCTTCTGTATGTGTAAGACATATCTTAAAGTGGTGAGATGCTAGTTCCATATCTTTAAGATGGTGATTCTTCTATATCCTCAATATGATCAAGTAATTATATTCATTAGTTATGTATCTCTATGGTGCTGATTCTTCTGTATTGGTAGAGTGGTGAGCTATTTATATACATTAGCCATGTATATATGTCGTAGTGGTTCTCATGTATTCATGGAGTGGTGAGCTATTTTAATCTATCCTATTATATTTTATTATATGTTATTATCCACTATCAACTAGGGTGGGTAGTTTGTGTATTGAAGTAAAAGATGTCAATAAGCTAAATGGAAAAAAAAAAAAAGAAAAAAAAAAAAAGAACTATTCATCAATGTCTAAGAGCAAGATTGAAAGCAAACACTGGGGGGTCATAAAAGGACAATCTCCATTAGGTTTGCTAGACCCAAGTTGAGGTATTTGCTAACAACTTTGATTCAAATGTATGCTTCTTAAGAAATATCATTTTTATAATGCTTGACTTCATGATGTTGTTTATGTATGAGCCGCTCGTTGAGAAATGATGGCAGGATGGGAACATGCTTTATATAAGATCTTCTATTATGTCTTAAATTGTTACAGTTGTTGCATCTCATTTTCCTATATTGTTGTGTAGGATAGGTTCATCAAAATCATGTTTTCTATTTCTTTTTAGGCCTTCCTTAACGTTGAAGGGTATTGGGTAGATAGATTAGATGCATAATGTCTATAGCATGTGACTTACTCATCTTAGGGAGTGAAGGAACTACACCTGCATATTGGACATAATATTGAACATGCAAATAACCATTGTAACTATCTTCAACTCTCCCACTTGTCAAGTATAACTATAATTGCATGCTTGCATGGTAGCCAAGTCATTTGCCATTAGCAACATGAACACTTGAAATCCATGAGTTGTAGTGGCTTATCACTTTTATCTACTTCATAATCATTGTCAACAACAAAATACACCACAAACCCTTTTCAGTCAACTTCTAGGTCAGCTAATTTATCCTTAGTCTATGGGGCTACAACCATCCTAGACTCAAATAGGCCAGAGCATCATCTTCCTTGTCATATTAATAAATATATTAGTTAATGAATTTGACACTCTTCTATAATTCAACCAAGAAGGACACTGAGATTTCTTCTTCCTTTTTTTTTTTTTTTTTTTGATGCTTGAACACTGAGAAGTTGTTATATATTAACTCACATTCATTATCTCATCTTAATGTGACCTTCACCAGTTATATAATAATAATAATGAATACATATCTCTGCATTTAGAAGGTTTTAGCCCTTGACAATACTTAATTGTCACTAATTAGGGTCAATTCTACTATTTTTCCAGTCTATGGCACAAAAAAAAAAAAGTACAAAATTATCAATTTTACCCTTGGAAGAGCAACATCACATTCTAAGCTACACCATAAGCCTCAACTACCAAATGAAGTCCTAAATGTTGAGAATGATCATTCAGTGTCACTATTAAAGTCAAAGTGATTAGAAACCCAATGTACAACTCCTAATCAAATGAGGGTGAAAAGGTGGCAAATTTCAAATCCACACACACTTGCATATATTTCACCACCTTTAGAAGCTTATGGAGAAGTCCAATTCACATACGATGGGATCATATAAAATGAAAGCTTTTAAAAATTAAAAGAACACTAGGACCCACATAAATACCTTTTACTTATTTTCTCTCTCCTACTTAGCCAAAAGAAGAAGATCAACCAATGATTAGATGTCATATCCATCTAAGGTAGTGAAGCACATTTGGTCTATGTGAGATGCATGAAGATATCTCTAAGGAATCAAGGTCATTCATGCTAGGGTAATTCAATCTAGTGGAGGAGAGAAAATGAAGTTTAAAGAAGATTTATATGATACAATGAGATCCCATCCTCCAAGTAAGGGTAAGTATGATCTAAGGGCTAGGTATAAACTATCATAAAGATCAAACTCTAGCCACCTTTTTCATGTTGAAAAGTCAACCTAAAACTGTAAGAAAAGGAAGATCTCAACCACCCATTCTCATCTAATGGTTCATATTCTTTTAGGGTTTCTAAATCACACACGCACATCCATTTGAATTGCATGTTCCCTTATAATTGTCTAATTTTGTGACGACCCGGGTTTTTATAATGCAATTTTAAAATAACAAGATTTACTTGCTAGATTGATCTCTATTTTTAAATAATTTTTTGAAATGAATGCAGTGAAAATTTTCTTTTATTTGAAACTTTTGCACGAAAACCCCAAGTGTCATTAATTAATCTCAATGAATAGATAATTTGTTATCATCAATAAATGAATAATGCCATGGTAACTTTTGGACAAAATATTTAAAAAATGAATAATTAGCATTTCCAAGATTGTTAATCACAACCCAAGTTACAAATAATTACTTACAACCAATTTTACATCACATACTAAAAGGATCACCTAGTATGAAATCTAGTACAATTACTTTCTCACTTAGTCATAACTTCGCTCACTTAACTATAGTACTAACACTCTCTAAAGCTCCATCTAATCGTACTTTGTCTAATCTAAAAAATAATGGATTTAGTTGAGTATTCATCATACTCAGTAGGTGACCTATTACTACTAATTTGAAAACACGACATGCAAGAGGCATAATTTTCAAGAAAAGTAATAAGATCATGCAATTCCATTTTGTGTAACCATGGGTATTTATGATAAATTATAAAACTCATTTACACATTTCCAAACCATGGAACTTTTATCTAATCCATCAATATAAACATTACGAAAAATAGTAGCAATCAATCAATTGATGCACTAGAATTTTCAACTAACACATCAAGCCAACTGCTCAAAATCAATAATTCATGCAATCATAATAATTACTAAAAATCTTTAAGTAGTAATCAATCAAATCAAATGGTAGAATTTCAGCCCAACAATAGATATCATGAATGTGGATATCTCTGTGAACACATCATGCCAATAAGTCAACAAACATATCATGCCGACTAGTCATGAGTACTCGTCTACAACCATCTCAATGCTATATCATATTGATATCAAATCAAAATCATAGGGCTAGTTATGCTCATGATCAGAACATATTCTAAAATTGTGTGTCCCCGGTATCTAGAGACTAGCCCACCATAACCTCCACGGTGACTATGGATATGTCCTCAAAAAGGGTGATGTGAACACCTCTATTGGTAGTCCCCATTTACCACAGCAATCGAGGAAGAGACAATGCCACTTTGGGCAGTGATACCTACCACCTTTGGTGGTTAGAGCCTGGGAGGCCAACCCCGTACATAAACAACCTCTCAGCGTAGTGCCCACTAGGTTCATTAACCCAAAAAATATACATATATTCCATATCTCAATCATTATAAATCATGCAATTTATGCAACTAGTTTCAAAACATGTATGCAATGCATATATAAAGACTATTCATGAAATATACAAGCAATCGAATTCAAGATCATAAATCATGAGGACAATCTGCATCCTCATTATAAGAATATCATACCTCAAAATGCATACTAAATACAGTAATACAGTCAAGTAAATCATTTAGATTTTAGGATGCATTTGAAAACTTACTAGTATCAGACTACCTACCTCGATGTCTCTTGGATTACATTTCTCTTCAATTTGAGTCCTAGATCACCTTTGTGAGGTCCTAATTTGCGATGAGCAGATGGAGGTTCTGGGTCTTTAGCGGTGCGATCTTCTCTGTGCCACCAGAAACCTAGACAATGAAGAATGCAAAGGAAATAGTGGTGGCTGGGAAAGAGAAGAAAGGGGAAAGGGAACTCAGGGCCATTGCCAAAAACACAAAGGAAACAGGAGAAGGGTTTTCCAGTTGGGTCTTTTTTTGTAGGAACCCTGTGTCGCTTAAAAACACAGAGAATCAGGGGAAACCAGAGTGGAAGGAGAGGGGTTTTTTTTTAAGATGGGAAAGATGATGATCGAGGGAGAGAGGAGAAGGTTCTTTATAGCCTATCAAGGCAGTGCCATCCCGTGGCGGTGCCGTCATTTTTCCTGACGCTGCAGAAGAAGAAGGTCGATGCCCGCCAAATTTTTGGCACAGACGCGACGGTGACAAGTGCTGACGCAGGTGATGACGCTATGCTGACATGATGCTGATGCGGGTGATGATGAATGGATGACACGGTTATGACATAATGGGGGTGCCGTTAACAAAACAACCTCATGCATTTTTTTTTACTTTTAATAACCGAAATACCCTTTATCTTCCAATGCTCATAACGTTGTTCAGACAAACTCCTTTTTCAGCGTTCTTTGAGGCGTTAGATTCCATTTCTCGAGTAGAATCTAGTTATGGAGATATTTTCAGCAAATTTTCTATTTATATATTCTAAATAAAATAGAACATTTATCCACCCGTCCAATATAATTATTTTTCAAAATAGATAAGATATAAAAAATTTATAAATTACAAACACTATGATTGATTGTGATTAAAAAAGGGTTACTATTATTTGACAAGAATATCTTAAAATTTTAAGTCATTACAAATTTTATACCAAAACTACCCAACTAATTACCTACGTGTTATAACTTATAAGGGTAAATTAGGGTTTTTGACTAAAAATTATAGCACATGCATTTTTTACCTAAAATATAAAAAATTTAATCATTTCTAAGTTTAGAGACTAAACTAGAGTAACCCTATAAATAAACATATTTTTCTAGGATTTAATTAGAGTTTGTCACTTTTTGTAGGAAGCAAGATGGTGATCCAACAGTTGGGAACAATCAAGATGAAAATTGAAGATCAAGAACGAAAAATAGAGTTAAGGACGAAATATCATCCATCCAACATGAGATCAAGGATCAAGATCACCTTAAGGTACACAAAAGACAGAATTTGAGAAGTCAAAGGTGGCTAAAGTGGGCTCATGCACAAGCCATGTAGAGTCTACCACCTTTGCATGGAATTCACTCAAGTCACCTAGTCATATGCAAGCCATGAAGGAGAGGATAAGCTAAGGAGCCTAGCTAACCATTAAAGCTAAGGAGTTGAGCCATGAAACCAAGCCAAAAGGGCTCCTAAAGCCAACCATGAAGCTAAGCCAATTGAGATCTCAAAGCAAGCCATCAAGCCACATGAGCCAGGCTACATGGAAGGCTATGATTAGATAAAAAACCAAAGAAATATGTATGGGATTTTTAGGGATATCTTGAAGATAACTAAAGGAAAATCCACTTAGAAAAGGTAGCATGTGGACCAATAGGAAGATACACTCCATTTTTATGATATTTTCATGATTTTCTCAATTTTTTCTCTCTCTCTCTCTCCATCTCACCATAAAGAAGCATTATGAATTTCACTCTCCACTTAAGAGTCTTACATTTCTAAAACTCTCCCACCTTCCTAAACTCCCAGCCAACCAATCTTAGAGTGCCACCTAATTTATCCAACAAATCCTCGCATTATTAAAAAGCCACCTCACACTATCTCATCACCATATCCTCACCATCTGCTTCCCATTCAAGGCCTACCATCATTCTTATTGTTTCTCTTTCTTTCCATATCTATATCACCCCATAGGAATTCCATGTGAAAACCAAATGGGGAGACACTCTTTCCTCAGAAAATGGCACCCCCCACCAATGGTTGAACCATTCCCATGTTGCCACATTCCTCTTTCCATCTCTTTCCTTTTCACACCCCAAATATCTCCAATGATTTTCTCATTTTCACACTTTATTTTTCCCCATGAAAATCTTCAAGAAAAGGAACTCCACTCCTAGTTCCTAAAATGTAAGAGCCACCTTTCGATTTCACTATCTAAGATGGCCACCCCTTGCATGCCACCTACACCCATTGATATCTCTTTCCACCCTCACATTCTATCTCTTTCCCCACTTCTTTCTTTCTTTCCAAACCACTTAGCTATCATTTAATCCCAACCCTCACATCTTATTCCTATAACCACCACCTTACGATCATATCCTAAAAAAGAGGAGAAGGTGGCTAACTTATAAAAACCCATTTAGGGCTCCTACATTTTTTACCTTTTGGGGGAAAAGTGGCACCTTCCTCATCCCTTGAAATTTTCTCACGATTTTCAACTTTTGGGCAGCCGTTCTTCGTTGAAGTGCAATACATTTTCTTGTTCTCCAAGTGTTTCATAACTAAGCCAAGCTCTAGTTCCTAGTCCCTCCATTAAGGTTGGTTCTTATTCCTTTTAATCTTACCATTTTTCCATTGTTGTTTTGTTCATTGCTCATCTTGCTTGTTTAAGGCTTTGATTTTCTTGTTCTTTTAGCTTGCTTTCTTTAGTATTGCCTAGGATTTACCTTGGTTTTCTATTGTATTTTCCTTGATCTTCATGTTTGTTGGATTAGGAGAGATTAGAGGAGTATTATTTTGGCCTTTACATGATGTAAGAATTGTGCACACTCTTCATGTATAGGGCACACCATCCTTGTAATTCTTCATTTGAATGAAATACATTTTGATGATGATTAAGTGTATGTTATGCTGGTGAATGGTTCCCTTGAAATTTTGTTTTCTTACATAATCTCATTCCAACCATCTTATTAAGATTACATCTCAACCTAGCTTCCAACCTAACCAAAAACCCTTTGCTCTAGGCGCACCACTCTAGGTGTCTGGCGCATGGTTTTGAGAAGTTTTTGGTTGATATTTGTGGAAATTTGGTACATGATTAGTAATTGTTAAGATTACATTTTGAGGTGCTATTCACTCATTCAAGTTAGGCCTTGTTTAGTTGATTAAATCTTAGATTACATAGATGTTTAGCATGTTTACAATCTTACGAAGTATGCATGCCAATCTAGATGTCATGTGCATGTTGTTAGGTATTATTCTTTTAATTTAAACTCATTATTTCATTTCTATCCATGAATTTTCATTACTATCATTTACATGTTTTACATCATATTTGTGAGATTGCATAAGCAGAAATCACATTAGAATCATGTGTCCCATGCTATGGTCATGTGCACAGTTCTAGATGCACTTCTCTAAGGTTTGTTGTTTAATTATTTCTCTTGAATTCATTGCATGGTGAGTGATTGATTATTGCTTAGTTTTGCACAGTAGTCTCCATTATTTTGTTTGCATTATTTAGAAAGATTTCAAATTTAATGCTTACAAAGTTAATTTAGGCAAGTTCTAAATTTAGAAGATTTTAATCTTAAGAAAGTTGAATTTTTTTTTTAGAAATTTTCCAAGATTGATTTATTTTACCATCTTTACATGTCTTTCATTTATGTTAAGTCCCTTTCTAAATTTAGGACAAAAATTCTTACCATCTTGGCTAGGTTAAATAATTTAAGTAATGACTACTAATCTCATAAAATTTGATTGATTTCTCATGGGATTGACCTCTAACATATGAAATACTACAATTGATTCATGCGCTTGTGAGTTTAACTTAAAAATCATAATAATTTTTTGGCACAAGTGTTGGACCATACCTTAGATTATTTATCTCTATTGTAGATTCTTGCATTTTATACAATTTTTCCTTACTAACCATAATTATTTGATTTTTGTGCAAGAAAAATCAGTAAAGGAGTGATTGCCATCCTATGAGCCATGGCTTCATCAACATAGATCAGGTTTTTATTGCCTTCCTAGATTAAGATTTGAGTAAAATTGTAGTAAGGCCCACTATAATTTTTTTTATTTAATTTTTAAATGGGTTGTAATAATACAAGCAAGTGTGGGGTATGGTGGCCCACACTTGATCATCATCAGAACCCTCACTATGAACAATCTTAACTCATATTTTTATTTTCTAGTATAAAATGTATTTAGTGTAAAATTGCATGTGGATGATAACATAAATTATATAGATTAGGATCAGGCAGGGATATATGTTTCATATTACTTAGATTGCTGCATTAGTTTTTGCACTTATTTAACAAAGGCTAGCCTAAGCTTGGCTACAACCAAGGCATAGGCTGCATAGTTATAGTGTCCCATCTATTGAGTTGTCTAAACCTTTGCTAAATAGCTTATAGGTAGACATTAGTTTGATTTTTATTCTGCATTGCACACTTACAACTTTATGGTGGAATAAAAATTAATGCTAGTAAGGACCTCATAGGAACCCTTATAAGATAAGGACTGGATTTCAACACCAGATACTTGGCCTACCTAGGAATCAATCAACATCCTTATATATCACGATCCTAACCCTTGAATATTAATTTAAAATCAAGTAGAAAGAGATTTAGGGTATCAAACTCATAGGACCCTTTTTAGAAGGACGAGGTCAATTCTCACCCCAGTAGCTTCTGAGCACATGGTTATTGTGAGTGTCTTAAAAATCCAAGCAATTTTTCCAAGCCTTCCATTGACATCGGTTGAAGTCTAAATGTCTCCTAACATGAGGATTGTATTAACCACTTTAGAGAAAAAACCAATTGGTAAGCAGTAGTCAAATCTAGATAAGAGGGGTTGTCTTGATCTAGGTCTAAGAAGCTACCACTAATGCAGTAACAATAGATAATCAAAATACTACTCAATTAGTGATTATTAGGATTGACTATGGATCACATAGAGTTAGAGTGAGCATATAGTTAGGACATTTAGTTAGGAATTAGAGCAGTTTATGTAAGGGTGTCGATCTCAGAACTTAGAGCTAATACCTTCTGACCCAGAGATTGAAGCAACATTAGGCAAGGAAAAAGAAACCAAATTCCCATCACCATGGATGCACCACCAATAAAGTTGAGCACAAATCTATTAGAGATTTCTATGTGCCATTCCAGCTTAACATTCTATCTTATATAGCTTTACCTCCTACAAACGTGGACCACTTTGAATTAAAGTTAGGAGTCATAGAGTTACTTCCCACCTTTTATGGTTGAGAGTGACAGGACCTATACCTACATATCAAGGAGTTCATTGATATTTGCACCACATTCAAGTTCCAAAAAATTTTAGATGACTTGACTAGGCTTAGTTTACTCCTGTTCTCACTCAAAGATAAAGCCAAGTCAAGGCTAAGTTCCTTGGAGGTAGGTTCCATAAATACATGGGACTAATTGTTTAAGAATTTTTTCAACAAATTCACATATGTTCCTAAGAAAAATTCCCTTCATAGGAAAATTATAAATTTCCAACAAAGGGATGATGAACTATATTATGAATGCTATGAATGATGGAACGATACGAATGCTACGAATGATGGAATGAACTGTTGTAAAATGTTCACTTCATGGATTTGAGAAATAGCAACAGGTTTAATACATCTATGAGGCATTGAAGCCTCAAAATAGACAAATGGTTGATGCAGTAAGTGGAGGGCCCCTCATGTTAAAAGATAAGAGAGAGGCCTGGGAGTTTTTCCAGACATTGGCAGATAAATCCCAACAAAGGGATTATTCTAATAGAAGGGAGAAACAACCAGCCTCTAAAGAAGGGGATCATATGAGATTGGAATGCATACAGATCTAGCTGACAAATAAGACTCTATATTTTATCAAATGGACATGGAAGAGCAAACAAACTTGAAACTATGTTTCTGTCCCTCATGCTTACCACATCTATTAAGCCTCTAGAGGAGGCTTGTGCTCTCTATTCTAGTCCAGCCTGCATAACTATAAGTTGTCCATCAAATAGAACACTTAACAAAGATTTGCTAAAACAAGCGAATGCATTAAACCTCACAATCCTAACAACAACACTTATTGTAAGACCTATAATCTTGGATGGGCTAGGAATCCAAATTTTTCATGGTCAAAGAGTAACTACCAAGGGGACCATCTATGAACCCTCTACCCAAAACCTTCCTAGAGCTACAATTCCCCAACACCCACCTAGATTCCAACAACATCAATAACCAAAGAAACCAACTTTTGAGGAAAATATGCAAGCCCTTATTGAAAGATCTTTGAAGCAATATGAAGACACTAACAAGGTCCTACACCAATTGCAAAATAATAGTAGACATTTAGCCCAGGTCAGCTCTCAAGCCATGTCCAAGTTAGAAATGCAAGTAATCCAATTGTCTACTACACTACAAGATAGAGGAAAGGGTCAATTCCCTAGTCACCCCATCCCTAATCCTATGGACTAATTTGAGATAGGGTCGAGTTCTCAAACTCATAACTCTCAAGAAAAGGCCAAGTCTATAACCTCTCTTACGAGCAGCCACAGGTCGAAAACAAAGTAGGGCAAGCTAAAAGAAACTATAGAGGAAAATAAGGCAACCAAAACACAAGAGAAAGAAAAGATACAGAAATATGTTGCTGAACCTATAGTGGAGGCACCCTATGTGCCCAAAGCCTCATTACTCAATTACTAAACAAGGTTAGAAAGGGCACAAACTTCAATGAGCTAATAAATATATTTAAACATGTATAAATTAGCATTCCATTGTTAAATGCAATAAAAGATGCCTCTGCCTATACCAAGTTCCTGAAAAAGCTCTACACAAGAAAGAGAAAGCTCAATGTACAGAAGAAAGCTTTCCTCGCCAAGCAGGTGGGCTCTTTAAGACCTAGGGTGCCCTATAATTTCACGCATTAATGAAGGCCATGTCATAGATAGGTCAATGCTTGACCTAGGGACTAATGTTAACTTGTTACCATTCTCTGTCTATGAGCAACTAAGGCTAAGTGAGCTAAAACCAACCACTACCACACTGCAATTGGGAGATAGATCTATGGAAATAGCCCATGGTTTGGTTGAAGTTGTTTTGATATAGATGACCTAGTTTTATTACCCAATCAACTTCATTGTACTAGACACCTAGCCTATATTCGATCCCGGTAGTGAAATTTCAATTATACTTGGAAATCCCTTCCTGGTGACATCCAATGGCATTATAAACTATAGGAAGGGTGTGATGAAACTATTATTCAGCAACATAAAAGTTAAACTCAATGTCTTTAATGTTGACCAATAACATTTAAACCTCGATTTGCGAAGTGAATTTGATTGAGAATATAATTCAAGAGATTCATCCACCATCATCCATCTTTGACCCACTTGAGGCCTGTCTAATGCACTTTAACAGTGATTTTGATTTAGTCAAGTCCATTGAGGAGGTAAACAACCTTTTAGATGCTGCTACAATCATAAAGACCTCCAAATGGGGCAGTTATGTGGAACTACTCCATTCATTAGAGCATGTTCCCTTACCCTTTATAGAGCAACCACCTTCTCTGGTCTTAAAACCCCTACCTAATAATGTCAAATACTCCTATCTAGGATCAGATGAATCCTAACCTTTAATAATATCATTAGATTTAGACTAAGAATAGGAAGGAAAATTACTTGAGGTCCTCAAGGGACACAAGACTACTATAGGGTGGACTATAGCAGAAACCAACGGAATTAGTCCAGTTGTGTGTATGCGAATGATCCTCTAAAAAGAAAATGTTAAATCATTCAAGGAAACCCAAAGAAGATTAAATCTCCACACGAAGGATGTGGTTAGAGATGAAGTCCTTAAGCTTTTAGATGTTAGCATAATATACCCCATCTCTGATAACACTTGGGTCAGCCCCATTTAGATTGTACCCAAGAAATCCAGTGTAATGGTAATTAAGAATGAGGACAATGAGTTAGTGGCCACTTGCATGACCACCGTGTCGAGAGTCTATATTGATTACCAAAAATTGAACGCCATCACGATGAAAGACCACTTTCCTCTTCCTTTTATCTACCAAATGCTTGAGAGGTTAGCTAGTCATAGTTATTATTGTTTTCTTGCTGGTTATTTAGACTATAACTAGTTTCTTACAGCACTAGAGGATCAAGAGAAGACCACCTTCACTTGCCCTTTTGGGACCTTGTTTACCCAAATATGCCTTTTGGACTACTCAATGTTCTAGCTACTTTCCAAAGGTGTTTGTTGAGCACATTTTTCAATATGGTACAAAGGTTCTTAGAGGTGTTTATGGATGACTTCTCAAAATTTGGGTCTTCCTTTGTTGAGTGCCTATACAATTTGAAATTAATTCTTGCAAGGTGTCAAGAGAAAAAGTTGGTATTAAGCTAGAAAAAGTGTCATTTTATGGTACAAAATGGTATTGTTTTAGGCCACATAACATCACATAATGGTATAAAAGTAGATAAGGCCAAAGTTGATTTAATAACTAACCTTCCTCCACCAAGGACAGTGAAAAAAATCTGCTCTTTTCTATGTGATGCTAGATTCTATAGGAGATTCATAAAGGATTTGAACAAGATTGCCAAGCCCCTCTGTAATATACTTACAAAGGAGGCTTCTTTTGACTTTAATCAGGAATGTACAAAAGAAATAAAGTGGCTAAAGGCTGAACTAACCTCTACACCTATTATTTGACACCTTGACTGGAGCACACCATTTTGAGATAATGTGTGATGCTTCGGACTACGGGATCCGAGCTGTTTTGGAGCAGTGCATTGACAAACTCTCCCATGTGATATACTATACTAGAAAAACACTTAATGATGCACAACTCAACTATTCTAATGTAGAAGAAGAGTTGTTGGTAGACGTGTTTGCCTTGGGTAAGTTTAGATCTTACTTGTTAGGGTCTAAAGTCATAGTATACTAGGATCATGTGACTTTGAAATATCTCCTTTCTAAAAGGAATGAAAAACCCAGGCTGATTCATTAAATACCACTACTACAAGAATTTGACCTAGAAATTAGGGATAAGAAAGCTTCCAAAAACACTGTAGTAGACCACTTATCCAAGTTAGTGGTGGAGCACACTAGCAACAATGCGCTTATAACTTAATCCATTGTAGATAAATAGTTAATGCACATTTCTCAATTACCTTGGTATGGAGATATAATAAACAATCTTGTTATAGGACAAATTCCTAATCATTGGACAAAACAAGATATAAAAAGATTTATGAATGAGGTTAAAATATGTTACTTGGGATGACCCACATTTATTCAAGTATTATCCTAATCAGATAATAAGGAGATGCATACCAAATAGTGAGCATAATAAAATCATCTCCTTCTATCATGATCATGCTTGTGGGGGGGCAGTTTAGCTCTAGAAAGAGAGCTGCAAAATTTTATATTGTGGTTTTGTTGGCCCACAAATTTTAAAGATTACACATGCTTACTACATAGCATGTGCTGGTGCCAAAGGTTAGGAAGTCTAAGGAGGAGACACATGATACCCTTAAACCTTGTACTTATTGTAAAACCTTTTGATGTTTGGGGCACAAATTTTATAGGGCCTTTTCCTAATTCATTTGGGAATTTGTACATCCTAGTGGAATTGGACTACATGTCCAAGTGGGTAGAGGTCATACCCTACAAAACCAATGATAACATGGTGGTGGTCAAATTTTTAAAAGAAAATATATTTGCAAGGTTTAATACTCCATGTGCCATAATTATCAATGGGGGTAAGCACTTTGTAATAAATTATCTGAAAATGTAATGAAGAAGTATGGTGTCCAACATAGAATAGCCAACCCAGACCGCCCTCAAACCAATGGGCAAGTAGAGGTGTCGAATAGGGAAATTAAGCATATTCTAGAGGACTTAAGGATGCTTTATGGGCTTATCCCAATGCCTATAAAACTCCTATAGGCATGTCATCTTACTGCCTGGTCTATGTTAAAGCATGCCACTTACCATCAGAGTTAGAACACAAGGCATATTGGGCTATCAAAAAGCTCAATTTCAAGTTAGATGTTGCTAGGACCCATCGAAACCCCAACTCAATGAGTTAGATGAGTTGACAAAAGATGCATACAAATCTGCATGTTTATATAAAGACTAAATGAAGGTTACCCATGATCGACAAATCTTAAGTAAATCATTTACACTAGGACAAAATGTCTTGTTGTATAGTTCTATATTGCATCTATTTCTCCAGTAACTCAAATCCTCATAGACTAGACCCTATGTAGTACAAACCATATATCCTCATGGGGCCATCGAGATAGAGAAGGATGGTGAAATCCTCAAAGTTAATGGACAAAGGCTTAAACCTTTCCTCGAGCTTATTAACCCTGAGGTTGATGAAACATTGTTAAAGGCACCAAAATACCATGTTCCACCTTAGAATGATTCAGAGCACCTTACAAATCACATTCCTTGCACTCATCATCATGTCTAGCTGAAGACATAAAACTTAGCCTCCCTAGAAGGCAACCTAGACATTGATCAAACCTCAATCTTCTACATCTTTCCATCATCATATAGGGTCCTATGTTTCCAAACATTGAGGACCATATTTAGATTATGTCGGGGGCGTAGATGTACATAGAGATTTTGAATTTTCTTGAGTTTTCTTGCTTTTAAAAAAAAAAAAAATTAATGTAAAAAAATATTTTGAGGTAGAGTTATGAGAACCATATTTTCAAAAACTTAGTGATTCTACAACTTGAACCTCTTATTAGAAGAGTATATAGCTAGTTTTGCAAGTTGTTCATGTGGAGACATATAGCTAGTTCTGATTGATAGAAAAGTATGACTTAGAACCCTGAGGAAAATCAGTGGAGACATATAACCAAGTAAATTTTAGAGACTATCTTCTTTCAGAGAGTTATAAGTAATTCTTTATTTTCTTCAGTATACATTATTTTAGTGTTATCTTGTTATCCTTATTTTGGCTAATTTCCAAGAATAAATAGGAGTAATAGCTTTCTTTCTAGAAAATTTATTGAATATGATAGGCTTTAAGTAACCTAGGGAATGATATAGGTCATCCTTGTTGAGCCCAAAGACATAAAACTTACCTAATACATTATACCACTAGTTAGCCCCTTGGGCCTATTACTAAGCCTTTTCTTTCTTGACCCCACTTACCTTAACTCAGAGCAACCTAGAAATAAACATCTATCACCCATTTTCAAAATAAGTAGAGTTGGTGGAAAAAGTTCAAAAAGAATAAGAAAGTTGGAGAAGTGAAAAATATCAAAGTTGTACAAGGAAAAGTCTTTCTGCCAAAATTTTTAAAATAAAAGTGAGAACAAAGAAATAGAAAAAAGAAAGATTAGAAACAGAGAAGAAAAGTTGACAAAAAAAGACAAGAGTACAAAGGATATTCACTTTGGTCAAAGAAAAGTTGTCCAACAGTAATAAAAAAGACCTCTACTCAATCTTGAAACCTTAAGTCCTTATACTAACTTCTTTTCCTAACATGTCCCAAGCCTATATCTGGTCCTGTTATAAGACTTATGGATCTTAGGCGCAAATTAAGCTTTATGGGGATATATAAAGAAGGAATTAAAGTAAATTACCCTTACTACTCTTAGTAATAACATTTATTCTTAGGGATCATTTCCCTTTGTCTCTTTAGCGCTTAAAATCTACATGAACCATTAGCTTTGTTGGATATGGTTACATAATGGGAGAAATATGTTTAACCACTACTCTGAGAGATTCATTTTTAGAGTAAACCTGTGAAAATTGAGGTCAAAACACATTTCCAGTGGAATATAAGCATATCTGATTAGAAGTGCTAACTTGTGTAGCTATACACACACATATACTCTGAGAAATAATTATAATAAAATAACTTTAATATGCAAAAATTTGGTAGAATTGTCATTCATCTCTATTAAGTTGTTAAAAGTCAACCCAAAACTCTAAGGAGAGGAAGATCTCAACCACCCATTCTCATCTAATGGTTCACATTCTTTTAGGATTTCTAAATCACACGCGCGCTCGTGGACCAGCTGCAGAGCTAACCTTTGTTCTATTGGTTTGGTGGTTGCAACCAAGATGATTTCTTTAAGCAAAAAACCCAAAACTGATTTTTCAGAGAAAATCACTTCAAACGCCCATCAGATGAACTCAAAAAATGAAATAAAATAAAAAATACCAAGAAATTTAGAGCCTAAAGGAGATGTCCTTCCCATCGAGAACGTTTGTACCAAAACTACATAATTAGTTACCGACCTGTTATAACTTATTAAGGTTAAATTAGGGTTTTTGACTAAAAATTATAATACATGCATTTCTAGCCTAAAAGATAAAAAATTTAATAATTTCCAAGTTCAAAGGCTAATCTATGGTAAGTATTGAATAATCATATATTTTTTAGGATTTAATCAGAGTTTGTCACTTTTTATAGGAAATGTGACAGAGATCCAATGACTATCGAGATGAAAATTGAAGATCGAGATCAAAAGATCAAGACAAGACCCAAATATCATCAATAAAATATGAGAACAAGGATCAAAATTATCTTAAGGTACACAAAAGAAAGAATTGGAGAAGTCAAGAGTGGCTAAAGTGGGCTCATGCTGAAGCCATGCAAAGTCCACCACCTTTGCATGGGATTCACTCAAGCCGCCCAGCCATATACAAGCCAAAAAGGAGAGGGTAAGAAAAATAACCTAGCTAGCCATCAAAGCTAAGGAGTTTACCCATGAAGCCAAAAGAGTTCCTAAAGCAAACCATGAAGCCAAGCCAATTGGACCCTCAAAGAAAGCCATCAAGCCACATGACCCAAGCTACATGGGAGGCTATGATTGGAGGAAAAACCAAAGAAACATTCATGGGATTTTAGGGTTATTTTGAATAGAACTAAGAAAAATTTCACTTGGATAAGATAGCATGTGGACCAATAGAAAGATACCACTCCATTTTTATTATTTTTTATGATTTTTGTAATTTTTTCTCTCTCTCCACCTCACCATAAAGAAGCATTATGAATTTCACTTTCCACTTAAGAGCCTTTCTAAAACTCTCCCACCTTCCTATTCCAACCAACCAATCCTAGAGTGCCACCTACTATCCAACCAATCCCCACCTTCTTAGAAAGCCACCTCCTCCACCTCATCACCCCTATCGTCACCATCTACTTTCCATCCAAGGCCTGCCACCATTCTTATTGTTTTTCTTTCTTTCCATAGCAATATTACCTCCATAGGAATTCTTTGCAAAAAACAAAAGGAGAGATGC
This sequence comes from Warburgia ugandensis, assembly GCA_035236585.1. Lineage (NCBI taxonomy): Eukaryota > Viridiplantae > Streptophyta > Magnoliopsida > Canellales > Canellaceae > Warburgia > Warburgia ugandensis. The sequence goes on along the minus strand of CP141134.1, from coordinate 17,744,882 downwards.
CTCTTTCATAGGAAAATGGCAGCTCCAAACAATGGTTGGACCATTCTCATGTTGCCACATTCTTCTTTCCATCTCATCCTTTATCTCTTTCCTTTTCACACTCCAAATATCTCCAATGATTTTCTCCTTTCCACACTTTATTTTTCCACTTGAAAATCTTGAAGAAAAGGAGCTCCACACCTAGTTCCTTAAAGGTAGGAGCCCCCTTTCTATTTCACTCTCTAAGGTGGCCACTCCTTGCATGCCACATACACCCATTGATATCTCTTTCCACCCTCACATTCTATCTCTCTCCCCACTTCTTTCTTTCTTTCCAAACCACTTAGCTATCATTTAATCCCATCCTTCACATCTTATTCATGTAATCCTCACCTTATTATCATATCTAGAAAAGAGGAGAAGGCAGTCAACTTATAAAAACCCATTTATGACTCCCAAGTTTTTTATCTTTCAGGGGAGAGGAGTGTCCTAAAAAGGTGGTGCCTCCCTCATCCCTTGGAAGTTCCCCATGATTTCATCTTTTAGACAGCCATTCTTCCTTGAAGTGCAACACATTTTCTTCTTCTCCAAGTGTTTCATGTCTAGGTCAAGCTTTAGTTCCTAGTTCCTCCATTAAGGTTGGTTGTTATTCCTTTTGATCTTACCCTTTTTCCATTGTTATTTTGTTCATTACTTATCTTGTTTATTTAAGGCTTTGATTTCTTTGTTCTTTTAACTTGCTTTCTTTAGTATTACCTTGGCTTTCTATTGGATTTCCCTTGATCTTCATGCTTGTTGGATTAGGAGAGATTAGAGTAGTATTATTTTGGGCTTTACATGAAGTAAGAATGGTGCACACACTTCATGTGTGGTGCGTGTAATTCTTGATTTGAATGAAATATATTTTGATGATGATTAAGTGTATCTTGTGTTGGTGAATGATTCCCTTGAAATTTTATTTGCTTACATAATCTCATTCCAGCCATCTTATTAAGATTATGTCTCAACCAAGGTTCCACCCCAACCAAAAACCCTTGATTCCATGCACACCACTCTAGGTGTCTTGCTCATGGTTTTGAGAAGTTTTTGGTTGATGTTTTTGGAAGTTTGGGACATGATTAGTAATTTGTAAGATTATATTTTGAGGTGTTGTTTATTCATGCAAGTTTAGGCTTTGTTTAGTTGATTGAATCTTAGATAGATGTTTAGCATGTTGACAATCTTAGGAACCATGTGTACCAATCTAGGTGTCATGCGAATGTTGTTAGATGTTATTCTTTTAATTTAAAGTCATTATTTCATTTATGTCCATGCATTTTCATTACTACCATTTACATGCTTTATATCATATTTGTCAGATTGCATAAGTAAGAATCACACTAGAACAATGCGTGTCACCCTATGGTCATGCTCATGGTTCTAGGTGCACTTCCCTTAGATTTGTTGTTTAATTGTGTCTCTTGAATTCATTGTATGGTAAGTGATTGATTATTGCTTAGTTTTGCACAATAGTCTCCCTTAGTGTGGTTACATTATTTAGAAATTTTCCAAATTTCATGCTTAGAAAGTTAATTTTGGCAAGTTCTAAATTTAGAAGTTTTTAATCTTAGGAAAGTTGAATCTTTTTAGAAAGTGTGTTTTTGGAAAAGTTTCCAAGTTTGATTTGTTTTATATATTTACATGCCTTGAATTTATGTTAAGTTTCTATCTTAATTAAGGACAAAAAATTTTATTATCTTGGCTAGGTTAAATAATTTAAGGACCACCAATCTCACAAAATTTGTTCAATTCCTCGTGGAATTGACCTCCATCGCCTAAATTACTACAATAAATTCATGTGCTTGCTAGTTTAACTTAAAAAACACAACATCTCCCCTCCTTATGACTCTGTAAATTTTAAAAACCCTAGATTCCCTCACCTCCTTTCCTTTCCTTTTCTTTCACTTTCCTTCCCATCTATTTCCTTTCCCACTTATTCATTTTCTTTCCTTTCTCTTTCCATTTTATTTCTTCGCACAATTTCCTCCACTTGAAAAAAGATGCCTCCTCCTTTGTATCTACTTTCTAATTCCATTCCACCTTCCTTCCTTCCCTCTTAAGCTACCTCTTTCTTCCTCCTTTCTATTTCTTTCCTTTCCCCACATATTCCCTTCGTTCCTTAGCCTTTCCTCTTCCTATTTCTTTTCTTTCCCATCTTATTTTCTTCCACCTCCATCCCATTTCATATACATGAAAAATGTGGCCCCCATTTAATCCTTAATTAGCTTTTAATTGATATGGATTAATCTCAACCATTCAACCCTCTTAACTCCTACTCTAAAAATCTATAAATAGAGGTGTTTTTAATGAGTCAAGAATCTTTCAAATTTTCCTAGTGTTCAAGGCTATAGTTAAGATAAATAGAAGGAGGAAGATCACCCTCACCCAAGCTCCCTTCAAGCTTCCATATTCAAATCCTTTGAAGATAAAGGTAGGGTCCAAACCTATTCCAATTATTTTCTTTCTTATTTTTCTTTTTCTTTCTCTTCAATCTTATATCTCTCCCATTCACCTTCTTCTAGCATGCATTCATTTAGGTCTTTGCTTAAATTAGATTGCTCAGGCATCATCCATGATTGCATGCATACTTCCGTTCTAGATTTCCTTAGTTTTTCATGCTATTTCTCTTCTTTCCTTGCTTTGTAGTTCATGTAGTGTATCTTAGTTTCCTTTATCTTAGAGTAGCATAAGTGCATGATCATGTTTCCCTTTCATTCAATTTAGTTTTTCAATCATATAGTTGTTACGATTTACATGCTTTCCATCCAATTTGGATGGATAAGTCTTTTTCTAGTTTACACACATGCTTTATTTTGCTGTTCACTTAGATTGCATTCATTGTGGTTTCATGAGCAATTGTTGTTTCTTTAGGTTACTTTTCAGTTAATAGATCATATTTGTAGTATAGCTTTCCATTTAGGCTCTTTACTTTTCATGTTTTAAATACTTTCCTAATTTAGAAGTTAGGTAGTTTCTAATTTGATATTAGATTCCTTACTTTTTAGTTTTAGTAACTTTTCATTTTTCTTAACATGCATTTTAGGATTGTTTTAGAATTAATTTAGGATCATTTTAGAAACTAGTCGCTTGGTAGATTCTTTTTAGCACTTTTCTAGTTTAGAAACTTACATTTTCCTAATTTTGAAACTTATATTTGACTTAGTTTGACTTCCTATTTTTCTTTGCATACATTCTATATTAGAAACTTCATACGTGTTACTTTTTAGATATAGAATACATTCCTAATTTAGAAATCATGCATAGTATTGTAGTTTTATGCATCATTGCTCACATAGTTGTAAGCATCATCACTTTCTAATTTTGAAAAACATACACACTTGCCTAACTACATGCATGGAACTTTCTATGCTAGGATTGCGTCTAACATCCACTCCCCCATCTCTCACTCTTACTTTCCTTTACTCTCAAACACCCTCTTACTATCTTTCTATTTTCATGCTACACACGCCCACTTTCTAATTTTAGATTGCATGCATAGTTTCATGCTTAGTTAGATCATGATTTCATGCATCTTTTTTCTATCCCTTATTTCTAATTTCTTTTTATGGAATTGGGAAAAAAAAAACCTTATGTCTTATTATGGTAATAAGGATACTTTTTAATTTATTAATGAATATTGAGGAAACATCCAAATCTATCAATAAAGCCACCTAGATTTCTATTGAAGGGCTTCATGTAGAAGGGTAGGATTACACCATATACCTATTCCTTGTTTCATCTTCTAAGACTAGAATTGGTGAGTCCTAATCCAAGGGCCACTATCTCTCCTATATTTTCTTTTTATTCTATTTCAGATTTAAGGTAGGAAGCCTCTTCTATGGCTGCTCCTAGCCTAAATATGAATAACCTCTTACCTCCTTTCTTTTTAATTCCTTGAAGTTACCCCTTTTTAAAGTTTCTAGCTTAGGAAAAATGTCATAACTTTTTATATTTTCATTTCCATCATCTTCTTTATTTCCTTCAGTGGTGATTCTTTAGGAAAGGTGTTAGGCTCCTCTTTTCTTAGCTGCCCTAATGCTTCATTTCTAATGATCGTTGGATGTGATTTATCTTAGGTTTGTGGCATTTTGGGTTAAGGAGGAGAAAATCTTGGTGGTAACTTTAGTGTATTTTGAGTTGAAGATAAGTGTATAAGCTCCTGTTGAGTGACACAACATAAGGGCCCGGTGCAAAATTCAAGCCTGGATTTGAAGAACTTTTATTTACTTTCTTGTATTGCTTTCCTTTCTTTTCATTGCTTATATAAAAAATCCATGTCATTTTTCCATAAATAGAATAGTTCCTCTCCTTTCTTAGTTAAGTTTTTTCTTTACTTTAATTCTTAGTTATTGATAGTTTTAGAAAGTCACCTTGTTAATTTCCTTGCTTTATTTATATAGTTTTTAGCTTCCTTAATTACTTTCTTTCTCAACTAGGGTTTACTTCTAGTTGCTTAGTTAGCTTAGCTGTTTTGTTTTTAGTTAGTTACTTGTTTCTTTCCTTTATGTCTTAGTTTCTTTACTTTACTTTCCTTGTCATTAGTTTTAGTTAAAAATTGTCCTTCTTTAGAATGTTTAATTAGGTTAAAGTAAGATAAGCTAAATTCTAATTAACTTTGTTTTTGAAAGAATCTTCACAGAATTGACCCATATTTGCAAATTCTATACTCCAATAGAACTATGCACTTGCGATAATTATTAAGACACATAATCCAAAATTCAAATATTATCCAAATAATCCATGAATGTGCTGTAAGATCTAAAGTTTTCATGTCATTCAATGACAAATGTTGTACACATAATAGAAAATTTTTCTTCATTTCTATTCATATAAAAGATTTTGTGAAATCTTTTGTATTGATGCCATCTATAATGACTTAGGTTTTTAAATAGTGTTTTTTAAATGCAAACAACAGAAATAATTTTTTGTAAAATGGTTTTTCACATAATCCCAAGTATTTATTCTTCCTAATTAAACACATTTTAGAAGTTTTGAAATGTTAAGAGTTTATACTTAACGTTTTCCAAGATTTATTTTGTCTTAGGTCACATTTCAACTGTGTAACTGCATATACATACATGTATAGAAAGTTGAAATAGAAATCATCTACTTACCTTGTCAAGGTCTCTTCTAGCTTGAGTTGCTTATCCTTGAAGTCAGTTTCTTCAAACACAAGATATTGTAAACATTACAATATCATAGAAAGCATATGATTAGTAGGTGTTACAACATATAATTTGGCAATTTACATAAAGCAAAATACAAAAATGGAATTTAGGTCATTTACAAATCTATTTTAAAGAACATAATGCATTCATGGAGTCCTAAACATGCAACACATTATTATAAATGAATCCATTGAGTTCAAACTATATCATCTCACAGAGTATGCAAATTCATGACAAATCATCTAATAATATATTAGCTTATAAAGTAGGAAAATCCATGCCAACTCAACTTAGAGCATATTATAAGCATGTTTAATAAAATTAGCATACAAAAACACATCTAGGATTAGATCTATCCATATACTACATTAGTAGATGTAAAATCATAATATATCCATGTGAAAGAAATCTATAATGTCAGTATGCATAAATTAGTGATAAAATGATAAAATATTGAAATTACTTCGTGATTCAATAATAGTCAAATCCATGCCAAATCAACTTCAAAGCATATCAGCTCTTTAATAGGTAATTTTATGCCAAAAACCAAATCATAAATCGAATCATGCATGTAAAAATATCTCACAATTATATAAACCATAACCATGACCATACCGTGAGCACTTAAAAGCCTACTAGTGCCTCTTGCACCTGCTTTCATCAGTTATTTACAAGCATAAAACATTAATCAAACTTTAGTTATATGCAAAAAGATAGAATACATATTGAAATACAAATTATATATCAAATCATGGCCATGCATCAAAACAAATTGAAAAACCAAAGCCACTAAATGCCATTAAAAATACAAGTGTTAGGAGAGAAATGGATCCCATGTTTCTATCGAAAATCCAGTAAAGTCTTCTCTATTTTTTTGCTCTTGTGCATTTAATGCAAGTGATTTTATTCACATGATAAACCACCATTCACATTTTCAATATAAATAAAGACTCTCTCTATATGTCATTATAATTCATATTCCTCAAATAATAATAGTGCATTATATCAATAATTTCTAATGTCATCACCAAAATGAGAATATATATCATATATTTCATCCATAAGCAATGATGTACTTCTAATTTGTAATCATGTCATTTATCTACATATTAGAATCTATTCATAACATGTATTTAACTAAATACATGTTGTTTGACTAGACCAATAATTTGGTCATACTCCGAATATATGGATAATTTAAAGATTTTAGAATTACTTACCTCATATGACGATTCTTCATTTTCACTCATGCCTTTTCTTTAGATTGAATTACAATTCAGCTTCCATCATACATAAATATCCAATTTGTATTTCAACCAAGATCATCATCATCATCAAGACCTTATCTCAATTAGGGGCCGGCCACATGAATCTTATTCCTCCATTCGACTCTATTAAATATTATGTCTTCATTTAGTGCCAAAGTTTTTAAATCTTTCCTCACCACTTATATCCACGTTCTTTTAGTCCTTCCCCTTGCCTTTTTAAAACCTTCTACTTTTATTGCCTCACTACTTCTAACCAGTGCCGTTGTTGGTCTCCTTTGAACATGTCCAAATCATCTAAGTCTAATCTCCATCATCTTGTTACCTATTGGTGCTACGCCTAAATTTTCTCTAATATTTTCATTTCTAATTCTATCATCTCTTGTCTTACCACTCATCCATCTCAACATCCTCATTTCTGCGATGCTCATTTTATGAGTATGATGTTCCTTAACTGCCCAACACTTTGATCCATAGAGCATGGCCGGCCTTATATCTTATAGAATTTCCCTTTTAGTTTGAGTGGCACCCGCCAATCACACAAAACTCCAAATGCACATCTCCATTTGTTCCAACCCGCTTGGATTCTCTGGGTAACCTCCCTCTCAATCTCTCCACTCTCATGAATCATTGATCCTAAGTACCGAAAGTGGTCTTTTACGGGGACTTCTTGGTTATCAATCTTGACTGGTGTTTCACTCCTACTCTCCTTGCTAAAATTACATTCCATATATTCTGTCTTAGTTCGGCTAATTTTACATCCTTCAGATTCTAATGCTTCTCTCCATAAGTCTAGCTTTGTGTTTACACCCTCCTTTGCCTCATCAAGTAAGCCTATATTATCTACAAATAACATTCACCAGGGAATCTCCTCATGTAGATGTTTTGTTAACTCATCCATAACCAATGTGAAAAGGTATGGGCTCAATGCCGATCCTTGGTGCAATCCTACAGTAACAGAGAAATCCCCCGTCAAGCCACTAGTGGTCTTAACATTTGTTACCGCTCCCTCATACATATCTTTAATTATGTCTATATACCCCTGAGAAACCCCTTTATCACCCAACACCCTCCATATTAACCCTCTAAGGACTCTATCATAAGCTTTCTCTAAGTCGATAAAGACCATGTGGAGGTCTTTCCTCCTCTCCCTATATTTCTCTACTAATTGCCCTAGTTAGAAAATAGCATCCATGGTAGACCTCCCAGGCATGAAACCAAACTGATTCTCCAATACACTTGTTTCATATTGTAGCCTCTTCTTAATCACTCTTTCAAAAAGTTTCATACTGTGGCTCATAAGTTTGACCCCTCGATAATTAGTGCAACTTTGTATGTCTCATTTATTCTTATAAATTGGTATAATAGAGCTTTTCCTCCACTTATTAGGCATTTTCTTTGATTTTATAATCTTGTTAAATAACTTGGTCAACCAAACTACCCCAATATCTCTCATATGCTTCCAAACCTCTATTGGGATACCATCAGGCCCCATGGCCTTTCCTGATTTCATCTTTTTCAAGCCCTCTTTTACTTCAGGTACTCTAACCCTACATTCATATTTATAATATCCAGTGTTATTTAGATTTATAGAATTTTCAATCCCTATATTCTCAGAGCCATTGTCATTTAACAATTTTTGAAAGTATGTTTCTCACCTTTGTTTGATCTCATCATCTTTGACTAATACCCTATGATCATTGCTTCTAATGCACTGAACATGATCTAAGTCTTTAAGCTTCTGTTCTCTTACTTTTGCAAGTTTAAACACATCTTTCTTGCCTTCTCTTGTTCCTAATCTATTATAGAGCTCATCATATGGCAACCTTTTTAGCATTCTTATATTGTTCGTAGTTTTCATTATTTCTAATCTTCTGCCATGCTTTAAAATGCATCAATTTTTCTTTAATAACTTTTTGCACTGTTTCACTCCACCACCATGTTTCCTTTACTAATTGCCTTTTACCTTTAGATACTTCTAAGACATCTTTTGCCACTTTCTTAATGGACTCAGCAATATTAATCCACATGGTATTTACTTCTGTTTCATAGTTCCAAATTCCTTCTACCATCAAGTTATTTGTGAATGAGGATATTTTCTCTCCTTTTAAGTTCCACCACTTAATTGTTGGATACCTATTAAGTTCATTTCCTTTCTTCCATCTTTTGATATGGATATCCATAACCATTAACCTATGTTGTGAGTTTAAACTCTCAACGGGTATCACCTTACAATCCTTACATATAGATCATTCATTATTCCTAAGTAGAAAAAAGTGTATTTGGCTTTTATGAAGTCCACTTTTAAAGGTTATTAAGTGTTCATCCTGCTTCTTAAAGAGTGTATTTGCAATGGACAAGTTATATGAAAAGCAAAATCTAGGATATTCTCCCCCATCTCATTTCGTTCACCTATACCATATCCTCCATGTATTCTATGATATCCTTCCTTATATTCTCCTACAAGGCCATTTAAGTCTGCTCTAATAAATATCCCCTCAGTGGTGGGAATTTCTTACATGACCCCCTCCATATCTTCCCCAAACTGTCTCTTGATTATATCTTGCAACCCTACTTGTGGTGCATATAACTTATAACATTTATAATCTGCTCTCTTAGAACAAGATAACAAACTAATATCCTATTCATACATCAAATACAATGTCATTTTAGTATATAGATCTTGTATCTATTCTTAAATTGCACGTAAGATTCTAATTATGTATTCTTCATCATCATCATCATCATCATCATCATCATAATCAAGACCTTATCCCAATTAGGGGTAGGCCACATGAATCTTATTCCGTCATTCCACTCTATTAGATACCATGGCTTCATTTATTCCCAAAGTTTTTAAATCTTTCCTCACTACTTCTATCCACGTTCTTTTGGGCCTTCCCCTTGCCCTTTTGGAACCTTCCACTTGTATTGCCTCACTTCTTCTAACCAGTGCCATTGTTGATCTCCTTTGAACATGTCCTAACCATGTAAGTCTAGTCTCGCTCATCTTGTTACCTATTGGTGCTACCCCTAAATTTCCTCTAATATTTTTATTTCTAATTCTATCATTTCTTCTCTTACCACTCATCCATCTAAACATCCTCATTTCTGCGATGCTCATCCTATGAGTATGATGTTCCTTAACTGCCCAACACTCTGATCCATAGAGCATGGCCGGCCTTATGGCCATCCTATAGAATTTTTCTTTTAATTTGAGCGGCACTCGTTGATCACACAAAACTTTAGATGCACATCTCGATTTGTTCCAACCCACTTGAATTCTCTGGTAACCTCCATCTCAATCTCTCAAGTCTCATGAATCATTGATCCTAAGTACCGACTGTGGTCTTTGACAGGGACTTCTTGGTTATCAATCTTGACTAGTGTTCTACTCTTACTCTCCTTGCTAAAATTACATTCCATATATTCTTTCTTAGTTCAAGTAATTGTAAATCCTTTAGATTCTAATGCATCTCTCCATAACTCTAGCATTATGTTTACACCCTCCCTTGTCTTATCAAGTATGACTATATCATTTGCAAATAGCATGCACTAGGGAATCTCCTCGTGCAAATGTTTTGTTAACTCATCCATAACCAATGTCAAAAGGAATGGACTCAATGCCGATCCTTAGTGGAATCCTATAGTAACAGGAAAATCACCATTCACGCCACTAGTGATCTTAACATTTATTAACGCTCCCTCATACATATCTTTAATTATGTCTATATACCCTTGAGAAACCACTTTACTACCCAACATACTCCATATTAACTCTCTAGGGACTCTATCATAAGCTTTCTTTAAGTCGATAAAGACCATGTGGAGGTCTTTCTTCCTCTCCCTATATTTCTCTATTAATTGTCATAGGAAGAAAATAGCTTCCATGGTAGACCTCCCAGGCATGAAACCAAACTGATTCTCTGATACACTTGTTTCATGTCGCAGTTTCATACTGTGGCTCACAAGTTTGATCCCTCGGTAATTAGTGCAACTCTGTATGTCTCCTTTATTCTTATATATTGGTACAATAAAGCTTTTCTTCCACTCATCAAGAATTTTCTTTGATTTTATAATCTTGTTAAACAACTTGGTCAACTAAACTACCCCAATATCTCTCGTATGCTTCCAAACCTCTATTAGTATACCATCAGGCCCCATGGCCTTTCCTAATTTTATCTTTTTCAAGGCCTCTTTTACTTCAGGTATTCTAATTCTATGTTCATATCTATAATATCCAATGTTATTTAGATTTATAGTATTTTCAATCCCTATATTCTCAGATCCATTGTCATTTAACAATTTTTGAAAATATGTTTCCCACCTTTGTTTGATCTCATCATCTTTGACTAATACCCTTGGATCATCACCTAACATGATCTAAGTCCTACCCATCTATTCTCTTACTTTTACAAGTTTAAACACATCTTTCTCACCTTCTCTTGTTCCTAGTCTGTTGTAGAGCTCATCATATGCTTTAAGTTTAGCCTCACTTACTATTCTCTTAGCAACCTTTTTAGCAGTCTTATATTGTTCATAGTTTTCATTATTTCTAATCTTCTGTCATGCTTTAAAACGCATCCGTTTTTCTTTAATAACTTTTTGCACTGTTACACTCCACCACCATGTTTCCTTTGCTAATAACCTTTTGCCTTTAGATACTCTTAAGACATCTTTTGCCACTTTCTTAATAGACTCAGCCATATTAGTCCACATGGTATTTACTTCAGTTTCATCGTTCCAATTTCCATACACCATCAACTTATTTTTGGATGAGGTTATTGTCTCTCTTTTTAAGTTCCACCACTTAGTTTTTGGATGTGTATAAGTTCAATTCTTTTTCTCCATCTTTTGATATGGATATCTAGAACCATTAATGTATGTTGTGAGGTTAAACTCTCACTAAATATCACCTTACAATCCTTACATATAGATCGTTTATTATTCTTAAGTAGAAAAAAGTCTATTTTTCTTTTATAAAGTCTACTTTTAAAGGTTATTAAGTGTTCATCCCTCTTCTTAAAGAGTGTATTTGCTATGGACAGGTTATATGACAAAGCAAAATCGAGGATATTCTCTCCCATCTCATTTCGTTCACGTATACCATACTCTCCGTGTATTCTATCATATCCTTCCTTATCTTTTCCTGCATGGCCATTTAAGTCTGCTCCTATAAATATCCCCTTAGTGTCTTTTGATTATATCTTGTAACCCTACTTGTGGTGTGCATGCACTTATAACATTAATAATCTGCTCTCCTAGATCAAGTTTGATTATTATAATTCTATCACTAATTCTTTTAACGTCCACAACTTTATCCTTTAATTCCTTATCCACTATTATTCCTACGTCATTTCTGTTATTTTCTTTTCCTACGTACCATAATTTATACCCATCTATTTCTCTCGCTTTAGCCCCTTTCCACTTGGTTTCTTGGATACAAGCGATGTTGATTCTCCTACGTTTCATCGCGTCTACTAACTCCAAACTCTTACTTGTCAGTGTCCCTATATTTCATGTGGCTATATGAATCTTATGTTCTAGTGATACCATATTTACTATCGCCTTTCTTGATCTCCATGGTATGAACCCATGTCCACTTTTCAATGTACCTGGGTTCTAATGCAACGCATCGCTTCCAAGGGAACGCTCTAGCAGCCCTTGCCCATTTATCACAACACCCAGGATCCGATGTAGCGCATTGCTTCTGGGAGAACGCCCTAGCAACCCTTGCCTATTTTTCATAGCACCCGGGATCCGATGCATCGCATCTCTTATGGGGAACGCCCTAGCTTGAGGGAATTCTGTTTTCGAGTCATGTCATGTTTGGGTTGTCGTAGTTTTAAAAAGCTGAAGATGATTTTCATTTCTTCCTTACAAACTAATATACAAATGCATATTCATTTGCAAGTAAAAAAGAAATAACAAAACCATCTTCAGCTTCACCCTTCCCAGCTGGTTACCAGACGCAATAGTTGCCATATTTTAAGAAGATGGAGATGATTTTCATTTCTTCCTCACAAACTAATATACAAATGCATATTCATTTGTAAGAAAAAAATAACAAAATCATCTTCAACTTCTCCCTTGCTGACTGGCACCTGACGCAAGACCCTCCTCCTTGAGCGTTTAACAACATAGGTTTAGATCTCCTTAGATCATGTGAAAACCAAAATTAACAATAGATCTATTTTTTGTTATTGATCACTAATTGAAATTATGAGATCTCAACTATTGAGATCTGCTTATCTATTTTTCAACCAGTTAAACACCCATTGCATCATTGGTTGTGAATCAATGGTTCAAATCAAGGTATGTACATATGATATTACGGATCCACACAACTATGGATTGCTAATTTAGAGGATCAGCAATTTTAAACATCAATCAACAACTAAATCAATGTTTTTGAATGGTTAGATCATCAATTGGTGGTCGGTTTCCTATCGTTTTGACCATCCAACAGTCAAATTTTTTATTCCATTGTTCTGTTGTCAGGTTACCGATCGACCGTTAATCCAAAATGTAATTACGCATAATATTTTAGTCTCAATTTGAAATAAACCTGGATGGAACAGATCTAGAAGTTGTTAGATTGATCATCCATATCAAATTACATGAATTAATAATGCTGAGCCGCAGTTTTTTCGCTGTAGATTATCAAATCCGAAGCAAGGTGGACGGTCTTATTCCTTGGATCAATTTCCAGTCACTGATTGACAAGTCCTGATCCTATTCGAATGATCTGAGGTCTAAGTCCAATTTTTCAACTATCAATAATGGATAGATCATCATAAAAACCTAAATTTAAATGTGTTTTACAAAATTTTCATCAATAACACGAAATGAAGAGAAACAGGGAGATTCTACATCTGTAATGCTTTTTTGTCTCGTCAATCATCACTGAAGAAGATGGGTTGAACTGTTTTTACATCGCTGGCCATCCACAGCCGTCATGCGTCACGGTTTTCTCGAAATTTAGGTGAAGACTTCTCCGATCTTCATCATTCCAAAAGACATTTGCTCTACTTGAGTTGGAAGAAACAATGATGGTGCCTATCATTGATCCAACGTTGTCTTCCCCACTGTCTGTTTCAAACTCGACGATCTATAGAGTCTCCGTCTTTCTGCTCTTTTAGTCCATTCAATGGGAGAAAAGAGAGGAAGAGAGGAAGGTTCAATAAGGTGTTGTTTCTCCTTGGTCACCAGCGGTGAGCAAGCATTTTTTCAGAGATGTTGGTAGCATGAGAGAGGTCAAGGAGAGAGCAGAGAGGAGAGAGTTAGCCGATAGTGTTGGGGGTGCCCATATCAAATTTGGCGCCTTGCTTTTCAAAGTATAAAATTTTATTCATCATGTTCTCCTTATTTTTAACCGTTATAATTCCATTCAAAAAACATAATGATGTGCAAATTTGTTTTTCAAAGTCACACGTTGGGCCCAATCTATGGAAAAATCACTAATATGCTCTTAGGAGTTTCTTTTTCAAGCCCTCCATTTTCAATATTTGAATTAATCAGCAAAACTTCAATTGCAACATATTTAGTTTCGTCGGAAAGCTCTTTTCGAGTGCATTCTATATATTGAGATTTCGCCACTCACTTTTATGTTTATAAAAATCCTATTTTCTTACAACTCAGAAGTTGAAATTTTCATATTCTTGTTTCATTTCAATTCAAAATGCTTTCCATGTTGCACACAAAATCAATGGCTAATATTGATATTTTCCACAAGTACACGAGCTATTGTAATATAACATGCGCAAGTATAGGTCAATCCCATAAGGACGCACTTTAAGAATTTAAAATTTTAATAAAATTTAATTATTCAATAAATGATAAAAATTAACAGAAAGTAAAATCGGACTTCAGATATAATTTATTAATAAAAATTACAGAAGTTCAACTCAAGAAGAAAGAAAAGTAACTAAAGAAACAAAAAAAATTCACTTTCATAGACTGATTATTATCAATTTCTTCAGATCTAGGCCCGTAAACTTCGATCATACTTCATCAACACTTTCTAGTACTCTTGATTATGATCCACTAGATGGATTAGGCAGATTTCAGAAATTGTAAGAGATCTGGGCTAGATAAGAATTTTGGGAATTGGACGGTTTAGATCATTTTTTGTAGTTCAGATTAAAGATCAAAAATGTTAATTATGCCAACGAATGTCCTGAGAACAAGTCCTGAAATTTAGTTGAAATTCTAATGTGGAACATATGAAGAATCAAAGCTATTCTATTTGTTTAAGCTAAACCATTTATCAGGTTAAGCTTAAATCAACTAAGACTGGATTGGATTAATCTGAGAATAACAGAACTAGAATAACACAAAACATGGATAAAAAAATATTAAAAAAAAGACTAAATAGGCTAAAAGACAAAGAAGGATTCAAATGAGATTATAATTTTTAGGCAAAGGGGTATTTCTAGAATTTTCCTGAAATTTTAGTTTTAAATGAAAACTAGTAAAGCCTGCAAGAAGGCGGGGCTTTAGGGGAAAACCCGATTTGGGTTTTCTCGTATGGAAAACAGAGGATGCTGGATCTAGAGAGGAGTAGCATCATGCGACTGGTGACAACGCCGAAGGCTGCTGGGTTGAAGTCTGGGAGTGAACAGAGGAGCAGCGATCTGGGTTGATGCAGAGCAATGCGATATTGCTTGGGCGGTGCGGTGTGGAAGCAGAGGGGAGTGGGGTGAGTGACCGATGACTGATGGAATGGTGATTAAGAGAGAGAGAGAGAGAGAGAGAGAGAGAGAGAGAGAGAGAGAGAGAGAGAGAGAGAGAGAGAGAGAGAGAGAGAGAGAGAGAGAGAGAGAGAGAGAGAGAGAGAGAGAGAGAGAGAGAGAGAGAGAGAGAGAGAGAGAAGAAAAACGACGATGAAGTAAACAAGAAAAAAAAAACTGAACAGAAGCAAAGGTGGGGTTGGTGGGTTGGTGATGCTATGGAATTCATGTGAAATCAGTCGCCGGTGGAGACTGCGGGTGCCAGCTTCTAGAGCCGAGGAAGCCACGGAGAAGATGACACATGCCAACCTGGGGGTGATTTGGGCAAGCGCCTGGTGCAGTAAAGGACTGGACGGCGAAAAGGAGGGTGCTGGGTGTGGAACTTAAGCAGTAGCGGTGAAGGGGAGAAAATAAAAATATGGGCAATACGATGAAACATAAACAAATTAAACAGATAATAAATAAGGAAAGAAAAACATAAAACCCAAAACTCAAAAGCTTCCCCCCTTACCCAAAACACCCATGGTTCCCTCTTTATAAATTTTTTCCCTATTAACTCCATTGTTCCTTATCTTTAGGATCTAGTTTCCTACTACGAAACTTTTTCCTAACTTCCATTCTCATCCATGGTTTCCTCTCTTTATTAGAACTCATCTTTTTTTAGGAAACTCTTGCCTTATTGATCTTTAAGATGATCTACACCTTCGAAATTTAATCTGATCTACCCATTCCTCTTTTGATCAATCTACACCGTTGAACATCAATCTAAGCAATTCAACCCTCCTTTAATTGATCTGTAGGGCCAAAGACTAGATTAGAGTCATCTAAATCTTACATTAAGCATTCAATTAGTTCAAATGATCATTTGACCATTAATTTTGACAATTTATGGATGGATGGTCAATTTGAGCTAAAACTCATTAAATTGATGAGTTAGATGGTCTAATTAAATGCTAAATTAGGGGTCTTTTTGCCAAAGTTAAATATTTAACAGTTAACAAATAGGGAAATTAGTTGTTTTACATTCATCAAACCTTTTTTCTGTCTAGAATAAAAATCTAGTGTCAACACATACAACAAAAACTAAATGATGTAAAAACCACTTCTATTGTCACCATATTTTGCTTCTACAGTTTTATATGCTAAAGGATATGGGCCATTATTTCTGAGTAAGGCAATAGCTACAAGCACTTCTCCTTTATACTTCCCCTTTAAGAAGCACCCATCTAATCCCAAGAGTGGTTCACAATTGCTAATAAATCCCCTCTTACAAGGTCGAAGTATATAAATATGCATCAAAAAACATGATCTTTACTGAGCGAATAATTTTTTTTATGATAAAAAATTCATTCATATCCATTATTTCGCAAGAAGAAAAAGAAAAAAATACGGGATCTGTTAAATTTCAAGTCTTCAGTTTCACTAAAAAGATACAAATACTTACTGCACATTTGGAATTGCACAGAAAAGACTATTCATCTCTAGAGGTCTGTAGAAAATTTTAGGAAAACACCAACAAAAATTAATTGGTCAATTGGATATTCGAGAGCCAAAAACACATTAATTTGAAAATTCTTTTGAATTTTTCTTAAGACTAAAGAGTCGAGAGGAAAAAGGGAGATAGCTCTCCGTTCTTGGTTCTCATGTAGCTGGATCCTCTAAAACCGCAAGAATCCTTAGAATGGGATTCAAACTCATCACCTTTTGAGATTTTGAGAAGAGTTACTCTTTAGAGAGCACAATACAATGAAAGTTGTAAGCTGTGTTCGAGGTTGTGAGCAAAATAAAAATAAGCAACAATACATATAACTTAGAAGAAAAAAAATGGCAACAATACATATAACTCAGAAAACAAAAAGAAAAAAAATAATAAAAGAAGAAAAAGTGATGTCAAGTACTTGCTAATGCTCGCAAGGTTATACGTAAGCAAAGCATAACATAGTCTGGGAACATAACTAAATGACTCCTTATATGAACCGAAACTATTTCCAACACCTTTTGTTTGTTTGTGAAACTTATTATATGAAACTTTAAGATTATTAATCTTATAATATCCATTTTAACACTATTAATAGACAACTTTGGATGACTTCATATTTTACCTATGATTTTGTCACATATCCACCTACTTGGTGCCATGTCTTTTCCTCTATGATTCACAGTATGAGAATGATTGTCATGCTTTTTGTCAAACTTATTAATGATAAAAGTTTTACTACCCCTAACCAATGATGCATGTATATGCCATCAACGGTCGTTTATCTTGCACTTTGCTATCACTCTCCTCTTATTACTCTCCAAATATTTCACATCAAACAAATGTCTAGTAACATATTGTTGCAACATAGCTCAAAACTTACCAGCTATGTAAATAACATTCCAATGTCTTGAGCAGGGTGCTTTGCTATAACATCTGCAGCGTCATGGTATACCCATTATCTCTGCAATGGAGTCATCCTATGATGATATAATATAAGTCTTAAAATAAGAATCTAATGAAAATTCCAATAGTTTATGCTATCAGCTTGTATAGCTATTGTCTAAGGGGGGGTTTATTTAACGGCATATGTTTACATTTTTGTTGGCATATCTCCTGTGATATCTAAGATATGTGTCATATGTTCTGTGATATCTTGTGTGATATTTGAGATATGTGGCATTTGTTCTGTGATATCCTTGGCGATATTTTTGGTAATATCTTTGGTGATATCTGAAATATGCCTCAGATATGAGAAACATATGCCTCTCAGATATCATAGTTAAATAAGCTGCATTTCTGACGTATGCCATGATATCAACTAGCACCTTGATATTCATCAATGATCTGGGCCTTTCATCTATGCCATGATATTCCTAAGGCCTAGGGATTTTATGGTACCTTTGTTGTATATGCATTTGTGTGGCACCAAATGCTACAAAATTGTATGTAGAATACTCTCATTTCCTTATTAAATAACATAATTAAAAGATCTTGAGAAGACTAATTTTCTATCATTTTCCTTCATTATCATTGGGTCCTTGGGGGCCCATCACAGACATCATTGTGGTCGTTAATCTGGCGGTTTAGAAGGTGATGATCTTGGGCATTCATTGCAATAATGGCCGGCAAATGGTCAACTGACATTTAACGAGAAAAGGTCCTATGCTAGACTGTACACGTCCTTGTTAACTGGAATCACATGTTTCCTAACAAAACTTGTGTCTCCTTATTAAGGGGTAGTTTGCTTGCTAAATGCATAGACAAGTGAGCTAAGATATGTGGTTATTGTTGCATGTGTTTGACCTTTGGCTGGAGGTCTTGATTAAAGAATGGGATCTTGATTTGGCATGAGATCTAGCTAAAGATCTCAAAGGGAGCAGGTGGCTCCAAAGCTAGAGCACTCAAATGAATGAATTTAGACTATCCTAATGGAGGGCCGTCCTCATTTGTGGTTAATTAATGCTCTTATATGTAGTGTCTATTTAGTATTCCTCCTTGTAGAAGGGGCAGCCTCCCTGCACGAAGTTCCTGCCTATGCAGGGTCTGGGAAATGGGCAGACCACAAGGGCCTAAAGTACACAGCCTTACCTTGCATTTTGCAAGAGGCTGTTTTCACACCTTGAACCTGTGACCTCAAGGTCACATGACGATAACTTTTACCGTTGCCCCAAGACTCCCTTCTTAGTATTCCTCCTTGTATGACAGCAAATAGGTGGCTTACTAAGATTTAATGGATGTTTTTATCTTGTTTTTATCAGTTTAATCATGCAGACATAGTAGCAGGAAGTTCCATGTATTATTTGATTTAAAACCACTTGTTATGATGGTTGTTTTTCATGTTTTTTTTTTGGGGGGGGTGATATGGTGACTTATTGGAGGCTTAAATAGTAGAACATTGTTGTATAATTTGGAGTGAAGTATAGTGTTGTTATAGTATGAGAACTAGAGACTGTTTAGTGAGAGTTTATCTGCAGAAATAGGTATTGTTTACTTGTTATGTTCACCACTGTCATCTACTAATGGGTTGGCTGGAAGTCATGCTAAATACCACTCATGATCTAGGCTATTTAAAATGAACAAGATTATGCTCCCAACAAAAAACGCAGCCCCAATGTCCCAAGTTCTCTCGTATGCAGGATCCGAGGAAAGGGCGGACTACAAAGGTGAATAGAAAGCAGCCTTATCTTACATTTTGCAAGAGCCTGTTTCCATGCCTTGAACCAGTGATCTCAAGGTCACACGATGACAACTCTACTATTATGCCAAGGCTCCCCTTCAAAGGCAAGCCTTGAAGGAAATAATGTGTAGAAACTTATACTAAAAACAATAATAGAAAATCATGCTAAAAACCTGCACTAAAATGGCTAGACAAAACTATCAACTGCATGAGAAAGGCATTGAAAACCTGCAGGAGTATTCCCCCATGACAAGCTATTAGACCATTGTGGAAATCAGTATTTGGACTTATATTTTCTCCATTATAACTGCCATGAAATCCATGTTTAATCTGTGGCAAACCAGTAGTAGGATTTTCAATGTTAACACACCTAAAATCTACAGGAAATTCAGTTGAGGACTTGCAGGAAATAATCTATGCAAACTTATACTAAAGCATCTTATAACTTGCCTTAAATTCTCCTTAAACCTTGTTAAAGCTACTGCTACAAGACACATCTCAACTCTTGCTAAAAATAGTAGTAAAGAACTAGAATGAGACGTGTTTTACCAACTATGACATAGTGAATACTATGATGTTATTAGTATCATGATCATTATTGTTTCTATAAATGCAAGAGTAAGAGCTTAAGCATTTCCATATGTTATGAATGGACTAATTTGTTTGCATGTTTATGGTAAAATCTAAGAGCATGTTTAAAGTTTATTGTCTTCTAACAGGAACAAAGGATCTATATTCGTTATATGCAACTGATACTCTTAAGCATGGAATTCAAAAAACCAATTCCCCAAAGAAAAAGAAGTGACCAAGCAGTTATTACCTATCTTTCAGGTAGGGTTTCATTTTCGTACAAAATGTTCTGTCTATTTCATATGTTTAGAAGAAGTAGAACTCATTGATGTGGGCAAACATAATCTTTAAAGAAGAATTCCTTACAATTATAAGCTATAGCATCTAGCTTTTAGCTATAGTTTATATTTCTCTATTGAATGTGAGGACAGCTCTCCCAATTTTTTACAAGAAATGCAGCAACAACCATATGATTATCCATTGGAATCTTAATTATGCCAAAAGAATTTCAAGCAGCAAATTTCCAAGCATGCTTTCTCAGACTTAACTACAAATTGGAGAATAAATGAACAAATGGCTGAAGAACTCGAAATTTGCAAACAATTGGTGTTTTTTAGAGTATAAACCAGCATGCTGAGCATCAACATTACTCCTATCATCTATGCCAAGTTTACAGGTCTACTCCTGGACCCATTCAATAAGACAGTGACCTCTAGGGAATCGATTCTCTGTAATATCCAAGTAGTGGTATTATCTGTTATTGTTGGCTAATGTTCGCTTTTGTTCTTGATTTCAATTTTGGATAAACTATACCTAGTATCTTATCACATGAGGCCCCTGAGATCTAACATTTGATCAATAGGAAGTCAGTAGATCATCATTCATACAGCCAGTTTGCAAGCTTCATGAAACCTTAATGCAGACACCTTGCATCAGCACTATGATAGATGACTTCACTCCTATGCACTTTTCCTTTATCAGTCCTTGCTCCACTGTAAGTACCTTCATCTTCTCCTTCGCAAGTCTCCAACAAGCCACTATGTATTGGGTCTGATATCTCATGTAGCAGGCTCAGAACCTATTTAATAGAAGGTCTGGCTCTTCCTTCTCTCTGGGTGCACCACCTTACTATCCTAACCCATACATGAAGTTCTTCCAAGTCAAATGATTATGAAATAGCAGAATCCACCAGCTCAAGTAGCTGAGACTCTGTCAGCATGAACTGTTGAGACCATTCCACCAGATATCTATTATTTTGTATTGCTCGTCTTGCTGTCACTAGCTCCAACAATAACACTCCATAACTGTATACATCACTCTTCTCAGTCAACTCCTAAGTTACGACATATTCCAGATCCATGTAGCCTGCAAAACACCTTAGATTTGTCTATATCTTCGAAACACAAATTATGGACAAACCATATTTGATATTTCATTTAACTTTACTTGGAGTTGCCCAAATATCTATATTAACTGGTTCAAATCAAACCACTCCTCGAAGCATTCGCAAGGCCAAAATCTGCAAACTAAAATGACCATCCAAGCCCATGAGTTAAAAATCACAAAGTCTGACAACCAATGAAAAAGTTTTACCTTTGCTACAAAATTCTCATCCAGGAGAATGTTGCGGGACTTTATGTCTCCCTGACAAAGAGGGGGATCACAATAGAAGTGGAGATAATCCTCCATAAAAAGAAATAAAGTAACCCAAGAATCATCATCATCATCATCAAGACCTTATCCCAATTAGGGGTCGACCAAAAGTAACCCAAGAATCAAACAATTAATAGTCTCGCGTGTCTGACAAAGACAAAATGAGATAAACTGCAGACATCCTCGAGTATATAACTGCAAGAACCTAGTGGAGCAAAATCTGAGTTCATTGGCTCATGTGAGAAATATGACATTACAAAGAGACGCATGTTATGCTACACCAATTCTTAGACCAGTAAGAAATAGGACCAAGAAGTGACTACATAATGATAAGACTTCTGGATCTTCAAAGATTTTTATTCTCATCCAAGTTGCCATCATACCCTACGGCCCTGCACAAAACCAAAAGATCTAAGTTGAGCCAACATGAATTAGAGAGTAACCTTTCAAGAAACGGAATTGCCAAATACAAAAATTATACCTTGGGATGGAGGGAAGGGCTAAATAGTGAAGTTGGAGATGGTTGACACTATTGAGTGGAGGCTGATGAAAGCCAAATCTATAGGAAGACAAAACAAGAAAGTATGCAGCATAGATATTTCCAGTAGTTCTCAACAAAGGGCAGACCATGTAAGTATTGTAGCATGAGTCTTTTTGTTGGACAATCTATATGTAATTGATTTTGTCAATAGCTTACAAATGAATGATTAATAAAGATTCAGCCATCCACCATATCCTGGTAATGATTTTATGGCATGGGATGTCCCATGAAAGTGATTGTCAGAAAACATAATGAAAATTATTCACATTGTTTGCATGTTTTGTTTTGATGTTCAAATGAATTTTCTTTTTTCTAGAAGGTGCAAAGGGCTCTTCAGTTATGCATAGAGGAGCATGCAAGGTACTTGCAAAAGATTTTAGAGGAGCAGCAAAAGGCTTGTGACAGCTTCATGCCTTATTACATTCCAAAGTCGTCAGCTGATCCGCAAACAAGTTCTGAACCTCATTCTGGCTCCTCACCATCTCCACAGCCAGCTGAATCAAATAAGGATTCCAGTTTGTCATCTCTCCAATCAAAGCACAAAGTGACGAATTCTTCAATAGACCTTCCTGATTTTTTTGAGATGGCTGTGGAGGGAAGGCTTTCCAAGATGCTCTGTTTTGGCCGTTGGAAGCATGCATAGGATCATTTTGTTAAGAGTCATGCATGCTACATATTCATACATGGTGACAAATTATGGCATTCTAGCACAGTGGAGCAAGGACTCTTGGTATCTGAAATAATATAGCCAGTACCTTTATAAAATAATGATTCAAAGCTTTTTTTTTCCATCCAAGAAACGGATTTTCCAAATACAAGAAATGGAATGGAGGCTGATGAAAGGCAAATCTACAGGAGGACATAACAAGAAAGTATGCAGCACAGATATTTCCAGTAGTTCTCAACAAAATGATAAAGCTACTAGCATAGAAGTTTCAAATGAATTATAAAAGACATGTCAATTGGTCAATTTCCAACCAAACCACTTCTACCATTTGTAAGTTGGCAAACTGAAGTCCCATCTTTAGTCTGCAAGATCAATATCCAAGAATCAAAAAATGGCGTGCCCCTTCATTAGAAAATCCCAAACATATGCCGTTAAATGAGCTTAATCAAGGAGAACTCAGCTAAACTAAATAAATTCAATAATGATACATTAGCTCCAAATACATAAAGTTAAAGAAATAAAAGAAACTTGTATGAGAATAGGAAAGACAATACCACCTCACTGGGATTCAACTTCCTCTCTCAGCCATGTCAAAGACCTCGATCGTAGAAGAGCACCAATCAACATTCATATGGTGACACATGCTCAAATATGTTATATGAGATAGAATAATTACCATATGTAGACATTGTTGGAAATCATATCCATCACGTGGTAGTGAGAGAAAGAAATCGCAATTAGAAGGTAGACGACTACAAGCAAATGTAATTGTAGGAAAGTTAGAAGATAAGTTTTACATAAACAAAGGCACAATCACAAGCATGATAATTACAAGTATAAGTCCATCAAGGACATATGCTACTGCATTAAATGATGCAGAGGGGGCATTAACTACAAGGGAGACACAGTCGTAGCCTCCATCTTGTGATGCAATAGTGGGCGTCGACACCACATTTTGATCAAATCCCCCATCCCATCGTTCCCTTCGGCGCATTGTCGTCCCAATTAGTGGTAAGGGTGGTAGCTCAACTTGCATGTACTCTTCAAGCCAGATAAACCATCCTGTATGTTGTTCGTTTGCAGGACAATGTAAGTACCACTTGCCACGATTGGGCTTCTACCGTACTTGGAGCAACAGCATAGGCCCTCAGCCGCATGCACATAAGGGGTGGGGGGTTTCCCCCATTCCTATAATGAGATATCATGTGCATATATCTGGCGCTATTAGCAATATATACAATTCATATAAGCATTCAAGCATTAATTAAATCAAGCAGTCAAGTAATACATCCTAAAACAAAGCTTTAATACATCATTTTTTGGCACATGAAGGCACATCTACTAGTTATTTCTATGAACATAATCAAACCATAGTTTATGTGCTATGGAAGCACGCCAAGCAGCAGCATCTCGACGAGCAGCCTCCTGGGTAGGACGTATCGACGTGCTCTGTGAATTGTTTGTGCTCATCACGAGTGTTTGTAAACCCTACAGCTCCATCTCATCCTGATGCAACACATGCATACCGGCATTCACCCTCTCCAAGTTTACATCAGTGACAATTGCATCCTCTGAATCACTGTTGAAGTTGCAGATTTCATTGTCACTGGAGATTGGAGACTCAGGATTGTCTCCCATCTCCTCTTCCAAACACGTATCGTCAACGCGTTCCTAGTGCATAAAATTGTGCAACGCACATAATGCTTTGACAAGATTGACTTGTGTCCTAATATGAAAGGGGGGCGCAGTCTTGAGGATGGGAAATCTAGCCTTTAGAACACCAAATGTTCTTTCTATTATGTTCCGCAACTATGTATGTCGAAGGTTGAATAACTCCCCAGCATTTTGTTGTTGCTGCATTCCCTGGGCAAACTCCTTTAAATAATACCTAGTCTTTCGATATGGGGCAAGAAATTGTTGCCTATTTGCGTAACCACCGTCATCCAGGTAGTATTTCCCTGTACCATAAGCGCATCAGCGATTAAGGAATGAGGCATCAAGGTAGAACCTAAAAATGTAAACACATAATGGATTTACCGTCAAGAATTGTCAACTGTGTTCCTCGTCTAGTAAGAGCCTCTTTCAGCACGGCAGCATCATGTGCAGACCCCTCAAAGCCAACAAGCACATATGTGAACTGCATGTCAAAATTGCAACATGCAAGAACATTTTGTGCAATGAATCCTTTCCTGGTACACCACTTTGACGATTCACATGGACCTAAGCCATAAACCCTAACAGGTATCAATGTCCCATCTGCAGCTCCAATGCAACCCTATCATATTGAATGTTATGTCTACAATGTCCCAATCTATTGTATTGAAGACTACAAAATACAGATTCAGTTACCGTGAAATGATTGTCTCTCTGATAATTGTTTGAAATCTCTAGGTGGTCCTCCGTTGCATGCGGAGCCCTAAGGCCACCGTACAACTATAAGATTGTGTGAAGAACTTTGTGGAAGTTGGTACTAATGGTGTAAGTGGACCTAAATAGATCCTTCGCGGCTGGTTCATACCTTGAGTCTTGTCCAAAAATCATTAAAAATGTTGCCACTATCTTCTCCACTGTCACCTAGCGGGTGCTCGATAAGAGGCCGGTGTTTTGGAAAATATTAACCAACTTACTAAACTAGAACTGATGCATTCTGTACAATTTTTGGAATCTTGGCCCAGTTTCTTCATAAACTAATCAAAATTCCTCGTAACCTCGAGTACTTTTTTGGGTGCGCACCGGACGCGGCCTTCGCACATGCAGCGTTGCATCCTCCTCAAATTGCATAACATGTCTGAGTATGTATAATGCGGCTGTGCCTGATCCACACACTCCCCTTCACGTTTTCGACGCATCCCCCTTGGGTTTCAAATGAGATCCATACCTCCCCCTCCGTGGAGTGGAGGGCAGCTACCTTCTGGCACTTTTTCTAACATTTTTCTATCACAAGTATCAGTCGTTTTCTTCCGTCGTGTCTCAAAGGTAGAGATGAAATTTTAAAATTTTTGATAGAGAAAGAGGACATAAAAAAGGGAATGGCAATTTTGCAAAGATAAGAAAAACTTAATGGCAATTTTACAAATTCTAAAAAAATTTAGAATTTTTGCAAAATTGCTAAAATGTAATGGCATTTTTGCACAAAACCCTTTTTGAAACGGGTTCAATTTTTGGTGCAGGGCTCACCCAAAGCATAACCTATGAGGCTATGTAGTTAAAGATGCACCTTGGCGCAAGGCATGATTGGTGTGCCTGGGAGGGTGCAAGCCGCATAGCATTAGAGGCACAAGAGCCTAGGCGCACACCTGGACACGCTTGGAGCCTCATTTCAGGCACACCTCTAACTCCAAGCGCAGTTGACAACCTGTTAAGTTATAAACATTGATTTCTTTTTTCTTTTTTCATCTTCTAACCCTATTTTCACTATTCCTAATAGCTGAGAAGGTGAAAACAACCATTCCTCTTCAATCTTTCACAGATCTAAGCAAAAAAAAGCATGGATTTATGAATCTTACCATCTTTTTACATTTTTTGTTAAAAAATGTTTTTAAAAAAAATAGTATCAATTTTGCAAATTTTTTATTTTTTGTTTACTTTTTTGGATAAATCTTGATGGGTTTTTATTCTATATGTATAAACAAACATTCCATTTGAGTTTTATACTTCTTTGCTCTAGATTTGAGTTTTTTTAAGGTTTTTTTGTATTTCTTCAAAAATATTAGTTATGAAAAATTTATAATAAAAAAAATTCTTCATTTAAATGTATTTCTATCCACATATATAGCTTTCCCATGCTTGTGTCTTCATGTGTAATGTTTTTTTCATGCTTTTTTTGTAATTTAGGGTTATTTTTAATTTTTCAAAAAATAATAGTTACAAATTTTGAAAAAAAAAAATTTATATTTATTAGTTAAACATATTTCTATCCACATATATAGCTTTCCCATGCTTATGTCTTGATGTTTGATATTTTTTTCATGGTTTTTTTGTATTGTAAGGTTATTTTTTTTAAAAAATTCCAAAATAACAGTTATAGAAATTTAAAAAAATTTATATTTATTAGTTAAAACATATTTCTATCCACATATATGGCTTTCCCATGCTTGTTTCTTCATTTGTGATGGTTTTTTTTGCTTTTATTTGTATTTTAGGGTTATTTTTTAAATTTTTTTGAAAATAGCAGTTACAAAGATTGAAAATAAATTATTATTTTTTTATTTGTTAAAACATATTTCCATCCACATATATAGCTCCCCTTGCTTGTGAGGACAAGTATGATGTCCTTTTTCATGGTTTTTTGGTGTTTTAATGTTATTTTATTAATTTCTCTGAAAATAATAGTTACAAAAATTAAAAATTTTATTTTTGTATTTATTAGTTAAAACATATTTCCATCCACATTTATAGCTTTCCCTTGCTTGTGAAGACATGTGTGATGTTCTTAGTTGAAGCTTTTTTGTATTTTAATGTTATTTTTTCAATTTTTTTGAAAATAATAGTTAAATAAGTTTTAATTTTTGTTTTTTTCAACTTACCCATTCAAACTTATTTTCATTCACTACTTATAGCTTCCCATTAGTTGTGTTAATATTAAGTGAATTATGATTGTATCATTTGTATGAAAGTACTCACTCTTTTCTACTTTCTACTTTCTAAGCCAAAAATTTAAAGATATTATTATCAATGAGTTCAAATTCAAACACTTCATGTTCATCAACTATTTCTAAATTTGTAGACATAGGATGGGAGTATGGAGACTTAAGAATTCCAAGTGATAAGAACACAATTTGGTACAAATTGTGCAAGAACAAGTATAATGGCGTGATTTATAGGCTAAAACAATATTTAGCTGAAGGGCATAGGAATGGTAAAAAATGCTGCAAGGTCACTCCTAATATATCAAAGAGAATTAATGATTATATGAATGACTCAAAAAAAAAAGGATGAAAGAGAGAATTATTATGGAGCAAACACTACCGAAAACTTGTTTGGGATTCATGAGGACTATGAAACTGTTGAGGGAGATGTTGACACTGATAGTGGGACACCGACTGATGGTGATAGTGGCCAAGGCCCTAATGGATTTGTTATAGGGAGCAATAAGAGGTCTAGGAGTGGACCGAGTGGAATAATGAGACCTCTTGATATTCACTTTACCCCAATCCTGAGAAGGCTCCTTTGCATCAAACAACAATAGATAATGCATATATGAAGGAGCTCAGAAATAGAGCATGTGATTATATTGCAAGCTAGTTTTATGAGAATGACATTGCCTTCAATGCTGCTTGATGTTAATCATTCCAGCCCATGTTTAAGGCGGCTGCACAGCATGGTCTAGATAAATATTTTCTTTTATTTTTCTTTATATACTAGTACTTTTATGTATGTTTATAAGTTAAAGAGTATCTAACTTGTATTTTTTTTCTATTTTAAGGTTTCAAGACACCCTATTACCATGAGTTGAGAGTACCTCTTCTTAAAAAGCAAGTTATAAGGACAAATAAATTTGTGCAAGAGTGCAGAAAAAACTGGGCACAATACAGGTGCTCTATAATGTCAAATTGATGGACTGTAACAAGAGTCGCACCTTAATCAATTTCTTGGTAAACTGTCCAACTAGGTCAGTTTTCCTAAAATCAATTGTTGAATCTAAGCATGTAGTGAGCTCAAATTTGGTCATTAAAATGTTGGATGATGTCATAGATGACATTAGAGAGGAAAATATTGTCCAGGTAATTTCTCCTCTTAATCTCAGTTAAGTTTGCATTAAGAAATTTAATATTTAAAATTTAAAATTTTTACTCTTAAATTCCATTGCCTATTATAGGTCATTACAGACAGTGCATCAAATTATATAGTAGCAGGAAGGTGCTTATAAATAAGAAAGAAGCATCTATTTTGGTCACTATGTGCAGCACACTGTGTTGATTTGATGTTGGAGGATATTGGCAAATTGCCAAAAGTAGAGCATGTTATGAAATAAGTGCATCTTATAAAATAAGCTAAGGCAATGAGTGTTTTCATATACAGTCACACCCATGTCCTTCATTTGATAAGAACAATAACCAGGCAAAGAGAATTGGCCAAGCCTACAATTGCTTATTTCGCCACAAACTTCTTGAGTTTAGAGAGCATCTACAATGTGAGGGGAGAATTAAAGGAGATATTCCACTATCAGGCATGGAGCAACAGCAAATGGAGAATACACTAGTCGATCAAAGAGTGCATAACATTGTTAATCGCAGCTCCTTCTAGAATAATATTTTATTTTGTTTGAAGATAATAGCACCACTTGTAGAAGTGTTGAGGCTGGTGGATACCGAAGAGAAGCCTACAATGGACTATATTTACAAGGCCGTCACAAGAACCAGAGAAAAGATCAGGGCAAATCTTAAAGATAATGAGTGACATACCACCTATATTTGTGTCATTGTTAACAGTAGATGGAAAAATCAGCTTTATCAACCCTTGCATGCAACTAATTATTATCTTAACCCTACATTCTATTATGATAGGTAAGAAAATGTTGAGGCCGATAAAGTTATCAAACAATGCCTATTTGAGGTCATCAATACCCTATTTGCAAATTAGGATAATGCAAGATGATTGACAAACTAGGCCCATATAAATGCGCGGCAGACCTGTTCATAAATGACTTGAAAAAAAAAAAAGATAATGGCTCCTTGTAAGTCTTACAATTTTAAATCTTCTTTTTTTAGTCTTAAATTTCTTTAACTTATATTTCTTAATTCATTATATTTAACTTTTGTAGGCAAGTGGTGGGACTCTTTTGGGGCTGAATGCCCAATTTTTAAAAAACTTACTATCAAAGTTCTCTCCTAGACCTGTAGTGCATCTCCTTGCGAGCAGAACTCAAGTGTTTTTTAGAATATAAATATTACTCACTTTACTAATTTATAAATCATTCAACAATATAATTTACAATCAACCTTATATAATTTGACATTTTAATGTAGCTTTACACAAAAAAGAGAAATAGGTTGTACGCAAAAACATTAAATAATTTGGTATATGTTCAATATAATTAACATTTCTGCCATCGATATGAAGATCGTTTAAGATCCAAAATATATATAGATCCTATTGTATTGAGAGATGTTGATGAAAGTGACGAGTAGATCATTGAAGCGGATGCTAAAGATGACCTCATCCATCCAGATATCTCATATGGAGTGATGTTGAGCGTGCTATTGGATCTAGACGTGTTGCTCTCCCCATTAGAAACTGCCAAAGGCAAAGGAGACAAAGCCTGGACTAAAGGAACATGTCTCAGGTACTTGTAAAACCATAGGAGGAAATTAGTTCTGAGGAGGGCATAGAAGAGGAGTTGCAAGGTCAGGGTAGTGGTCCTACTAAATATATTGATGAGGATTATCATAGCTTTGAAGATAATTTGAACCTTGAGCCTGAAAATTCCTTCAAAGATAGCTAAAGTGAGTAGTCTTAAACTCTTAAAAGTTATTTTAATTAATTGATTATACTTATATATTATTTTGTTCATAAAAATTTGCATGTTTGGATAATATTTCATCATAGAATTATGTTTCTATGGTTTCATACTTGTTATAAAATAAAATAAAATAAAAAATTATGATTTTTAGCATTTTTGGCTATTTTTTTAATTATTAAATATGTATTTTTGCGTCTTGTGATTCAGGCACGCGCCTAGATGCTCCAGGTTCCAGGCGCATCCCCTTGCACCTAGGTGCGCCTCTAACTACATACTATGAGGTAGGTCTAGATCATAGGAAATTTGAGGGCTGTACTTCTACTTGAGATATGCTACAGGACAGGCATCCTGTACTGTAACTTCAGTGCCACATCCATCTTGGCCGATGATCTCCAAGAATGACCGAGATCAAACTGCATTTTCAGGAGCGTATTTAGCAGAAGTTTAAAATAGAGATATCTCCCAAAGTTAAGGCCCTATCTTTTATCTTCCCTCAAAAATAGTTTAATCTTGGCTGTTCTTGTAAAACATTGGACAAGATGGGCGTCGCACTAGAGTATGGACGTTCCTCGGCATTCCTCTTCCACTTGCCTGATAATGGTTAAAATCTGCTCATTTACCAAAAAAGAGCTCATTAAAAACATTGTCCATTTTTAAAATTTTCAGCTAGTACAAACCTTCAAAACAAATAAGACAATATAAAGTACTCTTACTCCAGGAGAAAATCTTACCTGCAGCGCATGTCCGTGAATTCCACCAGTACATCTTGGAAAAGTGGCAGAGCTAATCTTTACTCTAAAGAGTTGGGGGGTAAAAACATGAAAACTTCACTGAAAATGTCTCCTGAACCGCAATTCTCCCATCAGAGAAATGTACACAGAGAACAACTTATTTCTTGGCAGAGGATCAGGGTTCTCTTCTTCACAACTCAAAACAAAGGATCATGGAGAACTTCAGAAGACAGAAAAGGTTTTCAAATTATCTCAGCTGTGTACAAACAAAATTTATACGTTGATGTTCTTGTAGCAGACGCCATAGAAAAGGCAGATGCACAGTTGAGAGAGCGCATATAGAATCATAAATCTAAGTCATATCCTGTTTTTCTTCTGTATCATACAATAGCACCATAGACGTAAATAGGAAGCCAAAGAGAAAATGCTGCACATGTCTTGGACAAACCAATCTTATCCTTGAAGAGAAGATTTATTGGTGCTAGTGGTGGTATCCACTGCAAAAACCAAATGTTCTGATAAAAAAAAATTTGAGAACCTCATCAAGTCATCTCTATGCAAAAATAAGAGTGTGAAAACCAGGCAGTCTGAGGTAAAAACCCTAAGAAACGAGAGCCAGTTCTGTTACCTCTTGATAAAAAATAATAATAATAAAATTGACAGGAGTACAAGCCAGGAACCAAAGATGAGGAGTTTGTCCTATCCTACATCATCTGCTAAAGAGTTCTGGTAGGAGTCCATGCTCAAAAGTGTGGGAGTCCACATAACGTTTTTTTCATTTGTAGTCATAGATTTTACAGATCTAACTCATTCATTATGGCCAGGACTCTCTGTTAAAAGCAACAATATAAACATTCTATATAAAACAGCTGAGTATTCATTGTCCCATCACCAGGGATTGCCAAAATCCACAAATACTATCTAGAAAACACTAAAATGTTTTAACAGTGATAAAAGGATAACTGAAGAAATAAAGCATAAGCAGAAGACTGATCAATTTTAGATATATGTGCCAACTTGACAATTGGATATTAATTACAGCCAAACACAGAAAGCTATCCTTCACTCAGGGTTGTCTTCGGCAGGACAAAAATAATAATGTAAAATAACCAATATGACAGACCCCTTTTCAGCAACAACAAACTTTCTGATGAGGAAACTCCAATTTGTATCCATTTACAAATTTCAAGGGACAAAAATTGCAACTTCTTACCAAACACACTCACAAGCCAATATTAATGATAAAATTTCTAGCAGTGGGGGAGCCAAAGAGCTCCCAATGAAAATCTATGCTGAATCAAGTGAGTAACCTACAGTAAGGCTTCATTATATAACCACAAAAGTTAGCTCAGGTGCTCAGAGTTCCAACTAAACTATGTATTTTTTTGTATTGAACATTGTGAGATTGGTAAGTCTCTCTTGTCAAACATGCTGCCGTTTGCAACCATGCATACAGACTAAGAGCCACATTCATTGATAAGAAGACCACAAATCAAGGTCACCAATCCGAGTAATGTGACGACTAGTTGAATCTCAAGACAAGGCTCAATCCGAAGTTCAAACTGAGTTGAACTGGATAAAATGAATTTTACGTTACTTCTCCACCAAGAAGTAAAAAAGGGGCAGCCCCAGTGCACAAAGCTCTCACGTATGCAGGGTCCGGCAAAGGGTTGGACTAGTACGCAGCATTACCTTACATTTTGCAAGAGGCTGTTTACATGCCTTAAACCCGTAACCTCAAGGTCACACGACGACAACTCTACCATTGCACCAAGGCTCCCCTTCTTTTCCACCCAGAAGTATGATGCCAAATTTGTAAATCTTTTTTTTTTTTTTTTTCAGAGCATTTAGAGGATCACTAGCTGCAGAAGCAGTTTAGAAGGAAATCAGAGTATTGGAGAGAGAGAGAGAGAGAGAGAGAGAGAGAGGATGTAAACCTAATTGCATTATGCATAACATGAATCCTCAAGTAGATCTAATTTGATCCAACTTATGTTTACCTCCACTAATTACTAAAGGACATTATGAGAGTTGAATTAAAGAACATAAGGCTGCATAGTTTTTTACACTTTCACTCAACCTTAGATGTACCTTCTAATATATTTAGCAGCTACAACGTTCCCCTGGCAGTTCTTTTGTAAAGATGTCAGCTATTTGATCAATACGTTGAAAGATAACAAAGATGAATTTCATTTTCAACCTTCTCTCTGGTAAAGTGAGTCTGCCACAATGAGTTTCAGTATTCTATGAAATATAAGATTCTGAGACAACTTTATTATTCTTTGATTATCTAAAGCAGAAAGTATAGGCACATTCCTGTAAAATGTATCACTCTATGTGATTCAGATGTAAAAGAAGCTATTACTCTATATTCTGCACTTCTAATTGAACATTTTAACCACCCACGCTACTAGTTAATCAACACTCATAAAACTAGTAACAGATCCATGTTATCTGGGTATGCTGCCCAATTGACATCTAAGGAATCACTCACCTTATTCTCGTCAGATCTCTTACGGAGCAGTCATCAATATACACAAATGTGTCTCATGATATGCCTTAGAGCCTAAATGTCTTTTCTGGGGTAGTGAAGATACTGACATATTTTAGTAACTGCAAAAGGCTATGTCAAGTTTCATGAATGTGACAAAATGAACTCCTATAATACTCTGAAATAAATGATATAGATGTAAGGATCCGTGGTCATCCTCCATCACTATGTTCTTATAAGATTTGGCGACAGTAAAAATCTTTGCAGTTAATAATGAAGTGCTCAGTATGTGTGTTGATTACTTCGTTCATTTGATCTCCACTTCTTTCTATTTCAATTCCAAGGAAATAATCCAGTTCACCCATGTCTTGAATATCAAATGCTTGCTTTTAAGCTATCTAAGTCCTCCAAATCTCAGGACTCTTATTCCAAGTAACAACAGCATCATATAGATAGATTAATCCAAGCTCTATATCTATGTTGGCATGTCAAACAAACAAGGAATCCTTTGATATGCTCCTTGAGTATACATTCCCCTATTGCATCATATAGCCTATCAGAACCAAGCTTGAGGTGTTTGTTTTTCATCCATGTAACTAGTTCTTAAGGCTATACATAAACCGATCCCTATCTTTGTTGGAACATAGAATAAACAAGGAATCATTTTGTATCCTCCTTTGGGATACATTCCCTTAAGTGCATCATATAGCTTATTGAGAAACAAGTCAGGTGTTTATTTTCAATCCTTCTGTCCAATTCTTAAGGGAATACATTAACTATCCCTATCTACAGTCCTGAACTTTCATGGGTCTGCTCCTACATGCCTCCATTAATGAACCGTGTAGAAAAGCATTACTCCATGGACTTCCCCAACTGCCCAGCCAAATGAGCTCATGAAGGTACAATGATATATTTCAACTGTAGGTTGAAGGTTTTATCATGGTCAAGAATTTATTTCAACTTGAGACATCTACTACTAACCTTGTCTTGTACCTGCATGTAGCTATTTTCAGTACCTATAGCATCCTTGAAAGACAGGCTTGGCTACTCTTTGCACCTGGCTGATAATATTTACTGAGATTTTGTCCTATGACCATAATGTTATTTGAGAAGGGGGGCCTTGGCGCAATGGTAAAAGTTGTCATCATGTGACCTTAAGGTCACGGGTTCAAGACGTGGAATCAGCCTCTTGCAAAATGCAAGGTAAGGCGGGTGCTTCGTGCACCGGGGCTATCCTTAAACATAATGTTATTTGAAAGAACTGCCCCTTGGATGAATTCCTAGGAGATTAATGGAGGAGCACTCTATTACTAAAAATCATCAAAAATAACAAATGGAAGAAAGAGAAGGAAAAGAAAAGTACTGTTCACGCGTACTGTGTTACATGAACAGTGTGTTTATTATTCACTTGAACAGTAACTTATTTCCTTTTCCTTCTTTTTCTTCCTTTTGTTATTCTTGATGATTTTTAGTACTGGAGATGTTCCTGCATCAGAGATACTGAGTACTGACAGAGAGAGTGCATGAAACAGTGCAATAGGCATAAGTGGCACCCTCATATATGAAGTCAGAGGACCACTAGCATTGAGATGGATCATAGAGATGACAGTCACCAAATTTCACCTGGTGAGTTATTAGAAGCTTGAGGCCAACAGATTAGCCTAGTAACCCTTGTGGTCATCTTAGTTATCACGCAAATATAAAGGCACATCCTTCGTCAATAGGATAAAAAGAAAATAGACCGCCATACGAGCAGGCAGAATAGCCAGGGGCTATCCAGTGAGAATATGAGCAGAGAGGGATCACAAAGGACATTTAGAGGCAAAAGATTAATCACATCAGTTCATGTGTGCCTTTGTTCAGAGTGAATTGCCATCAGAAACTTGCTGTTGTAACGTGACAGTTAAGCAACAGAATTACATGGAATATGGATGCTCCATAGATGAATTCATAGGAGCTGCTGAATAACACTGAGAAAGTTATGAGACAACAGAACAGAAACACTGCACCATTATGGAAGAAGTCAGAGGCAGAATTGGCATTGAGATGGATTACAGAGATAACATTCACCGAATATCATATGGTGAGTGATTAGAAGTTTGAGGCCAAGGGATCAGCCCAGTAACCCTACTGTTTATCTTTGTTATCACACGAATATGGAAGGTACATCCTTTGCCAATAGGATGAAACAGAAAATAGATTGCACCATGGAAGTAGGCTGAATAGGCAAGGATTATCAGGTGATAATATGACCGTAAGTTGGATAAGCAAGTAAGTTTAGTGGCAAAAGATTAAACATCTCAGTTCTTGTATGCCTTCATCCACAAAAAATTGTGCACACCAGAGTGAATTGCCATAATGACCATGCCTTTATGCTGTGACAGCTCCGCAACGGAATCTTATGGAGTGCATGAAAGTTACTAAAAGAGCCCTTCAGAGAAACTAAAATATTTTAGATCCTGCAACCTATACTCTTTCCCTCAGCACATAGGACAATCTGAAAGCCACATTTAATCAAAAAAGAGAGCAGTAAATTTTTGCTTATGTTTATAAAAAAATTGGGTTTAGGGGTGCAACTCCTGACTCGGTGAGTCAGCCTGGCAGCCTGAACGATTCAGATGAGCTGAACAGCCATTCGATCATCTCGCCACCTTAATTGTCCCCAAATAGCTAGGGTCACAGGCTTTTGCCACAAAGCCCAGCTTGGTGATGATGATGATTTTATAAATAAAACGAGAATGATCATCCACAGAAATTACAGACAAGTGAGAACCCGAAGAAGTGGTAATGGGAGCTGGTCCTCAAACATCTTAGCAAATAAGATGAAAAGTGTAACTGAGACCTTAATTTATTGGATTTTGTCAACCTAGAACAGAAGCAATACTTGGCAGCCTTAAGAAGAAGAAGAAGAAGAAGAAGAAGAAGACATATCCATAACCACCAAGCTCTTTGCAAAGAAGACAATAATTAATGTAGAAATCTTCAGATTTTATGGGAGTAAGATGCTGCATTAAACATGACAGTTATAAACTAGATGGGAGAAAAGAACATCAGTTGAATGTGTGGAGATCGTTAGGGAGGAATCTGTCAAGTGATGGAGACTACCAGGAACAAGATCTCCACAGAGGAACAACCCTACCCCATACAAAGGGAGAAAAACGAGAAAGGAGGCATCTGTATAGGTCCTTCAGAGACAGAAGTAGGAGGAAATAGCAGCACCGAATTTGAGACATAAAGTTATAAATTAACAGAAATTTATGCTGAATAGAAGTAACTATAGAAGCGTAGGAATACGGAAAGAATCATAGTAAGAGGAACAAGACATGCCACCAGCATGGGTGAATTGACGCAAGGGTCTACCATCTGAAATTAGTTGACAGGGCCCAAGATAAAGAATTGACAAGGAAGGATTACCAGAGTAATTTAATTATTATCTGAGAAGTATCCACTACACCAAAAGTTCTGAAGGATGCATCAAGAGGGAGACATCCATAAAATGGCTAACCGGATGGCAGTCAGTTGAAGTGGCTGCAGCTTGACAGGGCCAAGATAAAGAATTGACAAGGAAAGATTATCAGAATAATTAAATTATTATTATAGACAAGGATGGCAGTCAGTTGTAGTGACTGAACAGTCCATGGCTGTGGGTTCATAAATCTCATCTCTGACAACCATATGAAGTAGCAACAACTCAACATGATATGTTGCACAATGACAAGGGTTATTTCAGAGGAGAGAAATTCCAGAGTAAGTCAAGTGTGACAAACAAAAGTGCTCTATGTTTGTTCTCCTCTTATTTCTGCTGAGCTGTGGAACACCCAAGGTAACCTGGGTCTAGGAAACTGCTGGAAATTCTACTGTTGAAAATATTGTTGGTGATGTCCTTGCATAGCAAGCTGTCCCTTTTAACAGCCTCACTGTGCTCCCCCCATATCTAGCATAACATGCAAGATTAGAGTTAAGGACTGCAAAGGCATCAAGTATGGCAAGCAAGGTGTTGATGACTCTAGAGGGCATATGTATGGGCAATATGATGTGTTGACATAGAGGAAGCTTTGGGGATGAAGAGAACATAGATTTTGTAATAATACAGGCAGTGGATGTTGCAGACTCATCAGAAAGTCACTGCAGTGCATGATGGACCTTGTCATCAAGTTATTACTGGATCAGTTCAGCTAAATGAAAATCCATTTGATGAAGGAGATTATTTTCAAGATAGAATTTCTTTTGCATAACACATGCGACTCAGCAAACTGCATGGCCAAGCTTGGGCTCTCTTGATAAGATGTCATAAGGGCCTTGCACATGCCCTTGAGAATTGAGACATCAGGAACTTGTGTGGGGGCAATTTGATCTTCTTCATACCATGCACCATATGGTATTGGGTTCCCTCTTTGAAGCAAATGAGTAGCTAGATGGATATTCTCTCCTCTTGTTTTGATTTATCTTCAAAATCTCACTGAGTGCACTTGTAAGACCTCTAAGTCGATCGAATCAATTTATGCATTTAAAGTATAGATAGAAGCTGCCCTGACATTGGAGAAAGTTACAATAGTCAACCTGGATCTGAATAAGGATAGGAGAGAGAGGAGAAAGAGGAGGAATTTAAGATAGAAATATAGAACAGAATAGGGAGATAATTTAACCAAAGAACCTTAAGTAAATGTGATGCTAGAGACAAAGGGTTAATGGATGCAAGATCCTTTGTTTAGAATAAAATGTAGAAACAGAAAGTAAATGAAAGAAAGATGAAAGATATCTGGAAAGAATTGGTTGTATGGTCACATATGAAGCATGAACTGCAAACAGAACTTGGTCTTTACATAGAAATAGGAGTTCTAGGATCACATCTAGGATTGGGGAAGGACGTATACAATCAAGGTGGAATAGGAGAGATAGTTGTAGAGTTGGGAATATAAGAAGGGGTTTGGGAGCAGACAGAAAGTAAATGAAAGAAAGATAAAATATCTGGAAAGAATTGGTTGTATGGTCACATATGAAGTATGAACTGCGAACAGAACTTGGTCTTTACATAGAAATAGGAGTCCTAGGATCACATCTAGGATTGGGAAGGAAGTGTACAATCAAGGTGGAATGGGAGGGACAGCTGTAGAGTTGGGAATATGAGAAGGGGTTTGGGAGCATACCAGGCTTTGGAAGAAGATACCAAAGGACTCATAATGTTGCAGGGATATGCTTAGGATTTGGGAACATATCTAGGGTTAGAGAAAAGGAGCATATATATAAGAACACATCCAGGGTCTGGGGTTTTAATGTAGGAAAGGATTCGAAGCATATGCAGGCTTTAAAATATATCTAGTGTTGGAAGAGAGGATGAAACAGGATATGAGAAATGCATCTTTGGTTAGAAGAGAAACAAATGATATATCACATCTCTACTCAACAACCGTATCACTTGCTTAATATTCCTGGTAATTCCCCTTTTTCTGGCATTCCACAAAACCGAGTGGTTGAAATGAATTACCATACAGGAAACTGGTCCCTGCAGTTCCACTATACTAAAGTTCTTACACATAATATATCATAACAGGCAGAGATATGAGCAAATCCCTATGCAGATTGAGAATTACTAGTAAAATCCAAATTTTAACATATGGGTTCATTGTTGCAGCCTAAAGTTCTTCTCTGCAAAAAAAGACGCGCACATTTCTCCAAAATGATGTCTTCCAACCGATGATTTGGTTTCCACCTCCATATGTAGAACTCTTATGTCCTGTGCTTGAATAGCTTCCCAAATTCGATGGAAAGAATGTGTTGGTACAGTTTTTCCTATCTCATGATATAGACACAGAAAGTTATAGTTTGTGGATATTTATGTGCCAAATATCCTGTTCCCCACTCTACCATCCTACCAGTAAATATATAAAAGTCTTACTGGAAGCATCATTGACATTCCAGCCAACTTGCAAAATCAATTCAGAAAGACCTAACAATACTGGAGAGGATGCCAACCACTTAAATTGCCTGGAGCCTCATCAATGGTTCATAATGCATATTATGCATTTACCTTCCATGCAGAAATGCATCAGAATGGCAGCTCCATCCAAATTTTCCAATAGATTCCTCCCATGTGATGCTCCCACGTCCAATAAAATGATCCATTGACAGAATTTATATCAAACTAAAACAACTGTTGGCATTAGATGATTTTACAACAGAGTTGGGTCAGCAGAAAAAAAATGACCTCCTTTAGGTGATGCCTCAGATTATTGTTTCAACAATCAGCTAATATTCATCCTCAGTGTTTATTGTATGTTGGATTGCTTCTTTCCATCAAAGTTAAAATAGTTGATAAAACTTTAAGGTCTTTTTTAGCCCATACTTTATTTTATTTCCAACTTTTCAGAATATTTTCAACAATCACGTAAGAGCATTCAGCCGACCCCTTATTGGGATTAGGTTTTGATGATGATGATGACGATGATGATGATGATGATGATGACATAATAGCATTCTGATTGTTTTTTTATACACTTGACTGCCCCATTACGTCATAATTCAAAGTAGTTGAACAAACTGTAGCTCATACTTGACTTTATTTACCAACCACTGCATTCCTCAACACCTAGTATGCAAAACTCATAGATTAAGCCATTGT
The DNA here is from genome assembly GCA_035236585.1 of Warburgia ugandensis. NCBI lineage: Eukaryota > Viridiplantae > Streptophyta > Magnoliopsida > Canellales > Canellaceae > Warburgia > Warburgia ugandensis. Next base: position 17,704,808 of record CP141134.1, on the reverse strand, counting down.
CCCCAAAACAGCAGTTTCATTTTCTTCAAAATCCATTTTCCTGGAAAGCAAACTCAAAGTAATTGATAAGGTGACTTCCCACTGTGAATGTTGCATTTACCATTATTCTGACAAAAAGTGATATGTGTTTACCAAAATTAAATTTATGTTTTTTCTTCTCCCCAGCATTTTGCATTTTTTTCCTTGTTTCAGTCATTGGTATGAAGTCTCTAACAGAGAAACATGTAGGTAAATACCACATATCAGAAATGGAGACAAAAACATTGACTGAGATGCTGAAAGTAGAAGAAAATATATCTAAACTAGACTACTAGAGTATTGTCCTCAAATGCTATTCCAGTGCAAACATAAGATTTATGCAAAAGAATGATACTCGTTACCTGGAAGTTACATGTCAGATTTGCAGATAACCTTGCAATTTCTCATTGTTATTAGTTTAAAGAAGCTCGCAAAATATGACTAGAGAACATTGTTCCTTATATCCTGAATCAAGAAGTGTCATCACAGAAGCAACCACATGACCTATTCGGTTAGCAATCTTATTTTCTTCATCATCATCAACTATATACCCGGTGGCTACCAATAGTGTTTCCCACCTGCAAAGTTATACCATGTCTTACTGAAGATCTAAACTCTTTTTCATGCTCTCATAAACAAGATAAGTGATGCTTGCACATGGCACCACTTTCAACAAATTTGGAAAGATTCCCTTGTAGAATCCTAAAAAGCCTTCATGATGGAGGGTTCTCCAAAATACATCAGACATTCCCTTATAAGCAGCATCTGTATTTGTACGCTGAGCTTGCATTCTGAAATGAATATAAAAATTAGCCTGTACATGAGGTGACAAAAGGAACTAAAACAGACTAACTACATCAGAAGAGCCCTGATGAATAGAAAAACATACTAAAATCAATTTACCTTGTTCTGATAACCTGCAAAGGGTACACACATGATGCTCCAAGAGCTCCTGAAATTGTTCCACAGCCAAGTTGCACAATTGGGCCAGGTTCTACATAATTTGCAAAATTTTCAGATGAAATAACAAAGACATATGGAATCAACAAATTAATAGATAGCAGAAACAAAGAAGTGAGAGAACATTAATCTTAAGCATAACAAAAATAAATGTAGAGCTTACCACTATCATGAAGTATATATATTTTTGACATATCTCTCAAGGTCTCATATGCAGCAAGATCTATTCCAGCGTAAGGGATAATCCCAAGAAGGGATGGAATGAGGCCTTTGTAGAAGGCTCGAGGTCCTTCATGAACCAATATATCTTTTGACAGCGATCCTAGTTTAGGAACTTTTCCGCCTTCACAGGCATAAGTCTGTAGTCGTGTTTTTACAAGATCCATTGGATAAATTGCAGTCTGTGCCACTGCACCAGCTATACCACCAGCAAGTAGGCGTCCGGTGGTGTCAATATCACTCTTGTCATCCCCCTTAGCATTAACTATTAAAGTCTTCAGCATTTCGTATGTGTAGAACTTGATTGCACTTTCAGGTGCTACCTTCATTACATTTAATCCATTCCCTCTGAAAAAACCCAAGAATCCACCTTCTTTCCATATCTCCTTAGCAGCCGGCATAATGCATGCACGTGTTGTTTGTACTTGCAACATTACTTTCAGGCGATCAAGAGGAGCAGTAGCAGTACGAGATGTGGCTCCTGCTACCCCCCCTGCAATCAAATATTTGCTCGCATGTACATGCTTGCTGATGCCCTCAGGAATGACTGCCTGTTCCCCAATGTCTACCAGGCAAACCCTTTCCCAGTGCTGATAAATGTTTTGAATGGTTGCCTCATGGGGATAGAGTAGAAGAAAATCTCTCCATTCTTCAAAAGTTATAATCCCGTTGTTATCCTTATCCACATGCTCTACAAAGTGAGCCAGCTCCACATCATCAATTTCAATCCCTGCAAAAGAGAACTGGTCGATTTATAGGATGAAGGAAATGGATTAAAATGGAACCAATGACAGAGAAGGACATTGTTTAAGTTAAAAAACCGAAGAGCACAAAAGAAAAAACAGAGAAAAGAAAAACAAGTACACAAATAAATGATAACAATGAAGTGCGAGATAAGCTTTAGGGTTCCAAGTTTGAGCATTTGAATTAGCATACTCTAGGATATCAATCATCAACAAATAAAAAAGATGTCAACTCACTTTTCTCCCAATTATTGGCTAGAAATTAAATGAAAATGGAGTTGGATCAAAGAAATTTACCTTGTTCTGTCCTAACAGAACTTTTAATATATTGCATTCCAGATTCCAAAGTAACACAAGGGGCAAATCATACAAGATTACCAGAACAATTATAGTAAAGTCGAATCTCTGCCATTCCAGACATCAGTTCTATTGTGCAAAACTGCTTTGTACAAACAAATGTCACCAAGTTCTCAAGAGACTCTTGGAAGAAACCAAGGGGCCTTCCCTTGCCCTTTTAGACCCTTTGACTTGGATCACGTCACTCCTAATTGGTGTTGTTTTTGGTCTCCATTGGACATGTCAAAACCCTCTAAGTCTACCCTCCCTAATCTTGTTACCTATTGGTGCTACTCCTAGGTTTCCTCTAATGTTTTCATTTCTAATTCTATCGTTTCTTATTTTGCCACTCCTCTCAACATCCTCATTTTGGCTACACTCATCCTATTTATATGTTGTTCCTTAACTAACCAACACTATGATCCATAGAACATGGCCAGTCTTACAACCATCCTATAGAATTTTCCTCTCTTAGCAACCTTTTTAGCATTCTTATATTGCTCAAAGTTTTCATTATTTCCAATCCTCTGCTATGCTTTAAAACACACATGTTTCTCTATAATAACTTTTTGCACACTTTCACTCCACCATGAAGTTTCCTTTGCTGGTTGTCTTTTACCTTTAAATACTTCTAAGACATCTTTTGTCACTTTCCTAATGGACTCAGCCATATCAGTCCACAAGGTGGTACTTATATTTCATTATTCCACTTTTCTTCTACCATTAACTTGTTTGTGAATGATGTTATTTTTCCTCCTTTTAAGTTTCACCACTTAGTTTTTAGACACCTCTTAAGTTCATTTCCTTTCTTCCATCCCTTAATGTAAATATCCATAACCATTAACCTATGTTGTGTGTTTAAACTCTTATCGGGTATCATCTTACAATTTTACACATTGATCTTTCGGAATTCCTAATTAAAAAAAGTCTATTTGCCTTTTTTATGATCCACTTTTAAAGGTTAGTGAGAGTTCATCCCTCTTATTAAGGTATGTGTTTGCTAGAGCTAGGTTATATGCTAAAGCAAAATCGATAATAGCTTCCCCCATCTCACCTCTTTCTCCAATACCATACTCTCTATGTACCCTATCATATCCTCCCTTTTCTTTGCCTACATGACCATTTAAATCTGTTCCTATAAATATCCCCTCTGTGCTGGGAATTTCTTGCATTGCTACCTCCATTCTTCTTAAAACATTCATGATCTTCTCTCTTAGAACAAGTTTTATAAGTAAAATTCTATTACTGGTTCTTCTAATGTCTACAACATTATCCTTTAATTTTTTATCCACCACCATCCGTACGTCATTCTATTATTGTCCTTTCCTTCATACCATAGCTTATACCCATCAATTTCTCTAGTTTTAGCCCATTTCCACTTGATTTCTTAAACACAAGCTCTATTGACTTTCTTACATTTCATCGTATCTACGAACTCCATACTCTTATATGTCAACATGCCTATATTTCATGTGGTGATACAAATCTTATTTTCCTAAGTGCATTCAAGATCCTATGTAATGCATTGCTTATGGGGGAATGCCCTAGTAGCTTGCTTACGAAGGAACGCCCTAGCATCACATGCCCATTTCCCACTGCATCCAGGCTCAAATGCAGTGCATGGCTTATGGGGAACGCCCTAGCCTAAGGAAATGCCTTAGTCTTCAGATTCATGATAAGGATCTGCCTAAAGATTTTATGTCAGCTGGCAACCTAACACAACCCTCCTCCTTTATCCAAGCTTGGGACCAGCTGCGAAATCATAAAACCACACAGACGGAGTTAAATTAAGAACAAGTTCATCATTTACACAAAAGGCCAAGGGTTTTTTAGTCAAATTCCCTATAGAACCTAATGTTGGACAGTGATAGTTTCAGCTATTTAAGCCAGCACTACGACTTTCAACTATGATCGCAACAATCCTGAATAACTGAGGTATACCATCTAGTATGGATGGTTCAGATCAGGTACTTAATTGTCATCAATTCACAATCTATACTACATTAAGGTAGTTAGTTTGTAGCTTATAATACTGTGACTTGAATAATTGATTTTATCTGGGGATAAATATGAAGATATAGGCCTGTCAGTATCATCCAAACAGCGTTTTTGCCATCAACACTTGTACCAAGTTGTGGACATCTTTGCCATTTCACCAGAATAACAACACTGTTTTGGCAAAAAAGTCCATACAACCTAATGCATGACAAGGTGTTATCTTCCAAGAAGGCCATTGTATCTATAACCTATTTCATAGTCTAAAAATGTGGTTTGAAATATGGCTGATGCTGGTCTGTTCTAACAGTAATGACAAGATTGCGGTAAAATTTCCAACTCATAAATTTAATATCAGTAAATTGAGATTTATATTGCATATGTTACACCAGCACTGACTATTGCATTTTTATTTCTATTCTTTGTGAAAGTTCCTAAAGAAAGAGAGTTGTATCTTGATTTGCCTAGGTCTCAGAGCACCATGGATCATGCCCCAAGACTAAGTTGCAATCCTTGATGAGGAGCATGGATCATGCCCCAAGACTAAGTTGCAATCCTTGATGAGGAGCATGGATCATGCCCCAAGACTAAGTTGCAATCCTTGATGAGGAGCATGGCTCCCTCTTGAGGATTGATTGTCCGGCGATTAAACCCGTGAACCAAATCCCATGGTTCACAAGCAGTCAAGACATTGTACTCAATAGAAAAGAAGGCAAAAAACAAAAGAACAAAATAATAAAATAATAAAAAGGAAATAGCAGATGCAATAAGCTTATTTTTTCACTAACTCATCAAATTCCAATGGTAATGCAACAAGAAAAAATTGGCAAATCATGACTCGAGCCTATTTAGGAGTAGTTCCCAGCCAGTTCAAAATAATCTTTCATTATCAAGAAAAAGCATCAAGCTTGAAGCATCCAAGTATGTTAAGCCCCAACATGAGTTTTAGCCCCACAATATTACCATGAGATAGTTCTAGGATAACTCCAAGACTGAAGAATCATGAAGAGACTATTGGCCCGAAAAGTGACTAAATACCAAGATGAAAAAAATTGCAGCTTCAAGTTGAGGAAATTCCCCTTGCTCTTCCTGATATTGCTCCAGGTGTGCTCCCTAGCATCCAACAGTTACTGAATGGTGCTTGGTTTTGCCTTGCTAAATTTGCACCTTCACAACCATATCGAGCAGCCTGAACTAAAGAAATAGATAGATGAACTACTCTAAGAAAGCTTCACGCAATGTCAGCCTTTATGATCCACTAGATGACAATTGGCCAAGAATATTCCCTGGATAGCCAAAGCATAAATAAGATCCCAATCAAGTATAAGTTTCCCATTTACCTGTTAATATGCACGACATGATGGCTAGGTCTATAATCTTTTCAAAAATTGACCTGCCATTGATACCAATAGATTAAATTCTTTCCAGGTGATGAATAGAAGACTGCTTATAAGACTAAAGATAAATAATGTGAATCGTTGGAGATATCATCAAAGTTGAATAATGCTTCAAGAAATGTCATGTGTGTTTGATAATTGTTGCCTCCTTCAATAACTGAATTGCTTATTGTCTATTTTCTATGACATCCACATCTACAATCAGGGTATCAAGGGGCTTGTTGATACATTAACCAAAAGATCTCAGACTTGAAGCAAGAAAAGTCTGCATCAACCTGACAAGCGTACCATTGCTCAGAGTACCACTATTTTGCAAGGTGTTTGTTGAGTGTTCAATTTTAGCTTAAAAAAACCCTCAAATTAGCATCAAGATAGATCATCTAACCAAAGGGGAGCCTTGGCGCAATGGTAAAAGTTGTCGTCATGTGACCTTGAGGTCATGGGTTCAAGGCGTGGAAACAGCCTCTTGCAAAAAATACAAGGTAAGGCTGCCTACTATAGGCCCTTGTGGTCCACCCCTTCCCCGGACCCTGCATAGGAGGGAGCTTCGTGCACCGAGGCTGCCCTTTTTATAGATCATCTAACCAATTAATTTTACATAATTACATTAAATGTGCAACTCTGCCTATATGGTTTTATCATAACCAGTCCCAAAACTCATGGCAAACCCCATGCATGAATCGATTTATGACATTTCCTCGTGCTAGGACATTCCCCGTAAGCAACCCATTGCATCAGATAGTGAACACGATGGAAAATGGTGCAAGGGCTATTGGGGCTTTCTCCTGAAAGCAACATGTTGCATCAAATCCCGGGTGTAGTGGAAAATACGCAAAGGCTGCTAAAGCGTTCCCTCTGAAGCGACACGCTGCATCAGAACCCAAGTGCAATGGAAAGTATGCATAGGTTCCCATGCTATTTGAGAAGTGCGAGGGCAAATAGGCTAAGTCAAGAGAACAAGAATCGTATCACTACATGGAATATGGGCACATTGACATGTAAGAATACAAAGGTAGTATATACTATAAAATGTAAGAGAGTTAACATTGCTTGTATCCAAAAAACCAAATTGAGAGGGGCTAAAACTAGAGAAATTGATGGATATAAGATCTGGCATATAGGAAAGGACAATAATAGAAATGGTGAATGGATAATGGTAGATAAATAATTAAAGGATAAAATTGTAGACGTTAAAAGAACCAGTGATAGAATTACACTAATAAAACTTGTTATAGGAGAGAAGATCATAAATGCCATTAGTGCATGCCATACGCACCACAAGTAGGGTTAGAGGATAGAATCAAGAAACAATTCTGGGAAGATATAGAGGGAGTTATGCAAGACATTCCCAACACAGAGGGGATATTTATAGGAGCCGATTTTAATAGTCATGTAGGAAAAGAAAAAGAAAAAGAAGGATATGATAATAGGCATGGGGGTTATGGTATTGAAAAAGGAAATGAGATGGGGGAAAACTATACTTTATTTTGCCTTAGCATATAACCTAACTATAGCAAACACATACTTTAAGAAGATGGATGAACATTTAATAACCTTGAAAAGTAGACCATATAAAAGCCAAATAAACTTTCCTACTTAGGAATGCCAAAAGATCAATGTGTAAGGATTGTAAGGTGATAACCAGTGAGAGTCTAACCTCACAATATAGACTAATGGTTATGGATATCTACATTTAAAGTATGGATGAAAGGAAATAAACTTAATAGGTGTACAAAAACAAAGTGGTGGAACTTAAAAGGAGAGAAGATAACATCATTTACAAACAAGCTGATAGTAGAAGGAAATTAGAACTATGAAACAAAGGTAAACAACATATGGACTAATATGGCCGTGTACATTAAGAAAGTGGCAAAAGATGTCTCATGAGTATCTAAAATAAAAGGCAACCAACAAAGGAAACTTGAAGGTCAAGTGAAAAAGTGCAAAGAGTTATTAAAGAGAAACGTGTGTCTTTTAAAACATGACAAAGGATTAAAAATTATGAAAACTTTGTGGGATATAAGAATGCTAAAAAGGTTGCTAAGGATGTAGACCACATTAAGTATATTAGAAGTAATGACCAAAGAGTACTACTCAAAGATGATGAAATCAAACAAAGATGGGAAAGTTACTTTCGAAAATTGTTAAATGATAATTATCGTGAGAATATAGGGATTGAAAATACTATAAACCCAAATAACGTTGGGCATTATACATATGACTATAGGCTATGTAGTTAAAGGCGCAAGGCACACCGAGGCGCACCAAGGTGCAAAGGGGTGCGCCTGAAGCCTGGAGCCTAGGGCTCCTAAGAGCGCGCCTGGAGCCTGAGGCACAAAATCATATTTTTCATAATTAAAAATTAGCTAAAAATAACACTAAAATATAAAAAAAGCATGAAAAATACCGTATAGATGAAGACACAAGCATGGGAAAGCTATATATGTATATAAGAATAGGTATTAACTAATAAATATAAATAAAACATTTTTTTTCTAATTTTCATAAGTTTTATTTTCGGAAAAATTGAACAAAATAACACTACAATACAAAAAAAGCATGAAAAGTGCGTCATACATGCAAACACAAGCATGAGTAAGCTATATATGTGGATAAGAATAGGTATTAACTAATAAATATAAAAAAAAAAAAAAAAATTCCTAATTTTTGTAACTTTTTTTGGGGAAAAATTAAAAAAATAACCCTAAATTACAAAAAAAAGATGAAAAAATTATCACACACTAAGACACAAGCATGGGAAAGCTATATATGTGGATAGAAATACGTTTCAATGAAGAAATACGAAAAAACGACGACTTTTTTTTATTTCCGTAACTGATTTTTTTGGAAAAACAGTAAAAAACCTAAAAACAAACTCAAATCTAGAGCACAGAAGTATAGAACTCAAATGGAATGTTTTTTTATACATATAGAACTAAAACCCATCAAGATCTATGGAAAATAGTTAACAAAAAACAAAAATTTTGAAAAAACAGTACTGGTTTTTACATTTTTTTACAAAAACTGTATACACGTGCTAAAATTCATAAATCCATACCTTTTTTTGCTTAGATCTGTGAAAGATCGAAGAGGAATGGTCGTTTTCACCTTCTCAGGAGGTTGGAAGATTGAAATTAGGGTTGGAAGATGAAAAACGAAAAAAAAAAAAAAAAAAAAAAAAAAAAAAAAAAAAAAAAAAAAAAAAAAACAACAACAAGGTTTATACGTTACCAAGTTCAGTGGTCTACGCCTAGAGTCCGGGGCGTGCCTGAAAGGGGCGCCCAGGCGCTCACCTAGGCAACCACGCCTCATTTCCTCTACTCCTGGCCCCCTCCCAGGCACTTACCTGTCGACTAGCGCCTAGGCGCGCCTTCAACTCCATAGACTGTAGGATTTGAATACTTGAAGTGAAAGAGGTCTTGCAAAAGATGAAATCAGGAAAGGCTTTAGGGCCTGATGGTATACCAATGGAGGTTTAAAAGTATATGGGAGATACTGGGGTAGTTTGGTTAACAAAATTGTTTAACAAGATTGTGAAATTGAAGAAAATGCCAGATGAATGAGGAAAGAGCTCCATTGTACCAATTTATATGAATAAAGGAGACATACAGAGTTGCACTAATTATGGGGGGATCAAACTTATGAGCCATACTATAAAACTATTTGAAAGAGTGATAAAGAAGAGGCTACGGCATGAGACAAGTGTATTGGAGAACCAGTTTAGTTTCATGCCTAGAAGGTCTACTATGGAAGCTATTTTCTTGCTTAGTCAGTTGATAGAGAAATATAGAGGATGAGGAAGGACCTCCACATGGTCTTTATCGACCTAGAAAAAGCTTATGATAGGGTCCCTAGAGAGTTAAGATGGTAGGTGTTGGGCAATAAAGGGGTTTCACGGGGGTATATAGACATAATTAAGGATATATACAAGGGAGCAGTAACAAACATTAGGATCATTAGCGGAGAGACTGGTGATTTTCCTATTTCTATAAAATTGCACCAAGGATCGGCATTGAGCCTGTACCTTGTCACGTTGGTAATGGATGGGTTAACAAAACATTTGCACAAGCAGATTCTATGATGCATGTTATTTGTAGATGATATAGTTTTGATTGATAAGACAAGGTAGGGTGTAAAAATAAAGCTATAATTATGGAGAGATGCATTAAAGGATTTAAAATTAGTAAAACTAAGATAGAGTATATGGAATGCAATTTTTGCAATTAATGGGAGTGGAGCACCAATAAAGTTTAATAACAAAGAAATTCCCTAAAAGAACACTTTTGATAATTAGGATAGATAATTCATGAGAGTGGGGAGATTGAGAGAGAAGTTACCTAGAGAATCCAATAGGGTTGGAACAAATGGAGATGCGTTTCTGGAGTTTTGAATGCTTAGAAGGTACCACTCAAATTAAAAGGAAAATTCTATAGGATGGTTGCAAGGCTGGCTATGCTCTACAAATCAGAGTGTTGGGCAGTTAAGAAACAACATGAACGTACAAAGTGTAACCAAAATGTGGATGTTGGGATGGATGAGTGGTAAGATAAGAAAGGATAGAATAAGAAATGAAAACATTAGAGGAAACTTAGGAGTAGCACTAATAGGTAACAAGATGAGGGAAATTAGACTTAGATGGTTTGGACATGTCCAACATAGACTAAAAAGGGCACTAGTTAGAAGGAGTGAGGTGATCTAAGTTGAAGGTTCTAAAGAATAATGGGAAGGTCCAAAAGAAAGTGGTTAAAGTGGTGAAAAAAGACTTAAAAACTTTGGGACTAAATGAATTCATGACACTTTTAATAGTGGGGAATTGAGGTATAAGATTCATGTTACCAACCTCTAATCAAGATAAGGTCTTGATGACGATGAATTAGCTTCAATGTGCATTATAGCTCCAATTGATAGGAAAAGTCCCTCTCTATTTCCATCGTGTTTCCAATTGATAGGAAATGTCCCTCTCTGTTTCCATCTTGTTATTCTAACTCATGCTGGTGCAGTAGAGTTAAAAACAGGAGTAACTGATTATGCCCAAAGTTTCATGGGTTAGACAATGAGAGTTGCCTACATCTTAAGGAATTCAATGAAGTATGTGCCATAGAAAATACACAAAACATTGCCTTAGACACTGTGAGGCTTAAACTTTTACCCTTTTCTTTGAAGAAAAAAGCTAAAATATGGTCTAATGCACTGCCAGCAAGTTCCATAAGGACATGAAGTGAAATTATTACGAAATTCTTAAAAGAGTTTTTCCCTACATATAAAACAAATACACTCCACCAAAAGATAATGAAATTTACCCAGAAGGACAGAGAGTTATTCTACTAATGCTGGGAAAGGTTCAAAGATTTATTACTCGCATGCCCACATTTTGGCTATGAACCATGGCACATTATTAGTTTCTTTTATGTGAGGCTTAATTCCGACATGTGCCAGTTTGTAAAGATAAATGTGCAATGGCACCTTCCTAAATCAACAAGCAAAAGAGGTGAGGGAGTATTTAGAATGGCTTGTTGAGAGTGCACAAACCTGGACGAACTCGAAAACAGTTAAACGTCCAAATAAGCCCAAGCCTACCACCCATACCAAGGGAGGCATGTATGTCATGTATGTGAAAGATGAACTTAATGCCAAAGTAACATCCCTAACTTAAAAAGTAGAGGCTATAGAGATGGGTTCCATAACATCCAAAAAAGTAGAACATGTGTAGCATCTATGAGAGTACCGCACATCCTACTCCAAAATGTCCTACCATTTCAGCATTCCAAGAGGTATTTCATGATCATTCTAATGTCATAAATGCATATTAAAAATCTTTCTCTTCATGCTCTGAGACATATAATCTCAACTTGATAAACCATCCAAATTTAAGTTGGTGAAATGGAACCATTGCCAATGCCTCACAGGCCCCTACTAGCCTCACCAACAAAATCAATAACACTCTGAGCTAGCCCCATACCAACAACAAAAATAACTTGAATTCTTCAGCACCATACACCCCAAAAATACAACCATTCAGGTTGCCCCCCTTACTTGCATCATCATCAACCACAAGATTAACCAAGCCCTCTTAGATTTAGGATCCAATGTCAAGCTTTTACCATATACGGTCTATATTCAACTAGGACTAGGAAAACTCAAGCCAACATCCACTACACTCCGATTAGCTGATAGACTAGTGGTAATACCAAGGGACATAATAGAAGATGTGCTAGTACAAATAGAACAATTCTTTTTCCCAGTTGATTTTCTAGTCTTAGACATACAACTAGTGCTGAATGAGCAGAAGGAAATCCCTATCATCCTTGGAGGTCCATTTTTACTATGTCCAATGCCTTAATAAACTGTCCAAATGGTGTCAATAAGGTTTTCATTTCGTAACATGACACTGGAATTGAATATATTTGATAGATGCTAGCAATCAAGACAAATCTCAGATGACTTGCACCATGTCAACATGATAAATTCAGTTGTGCAAGATCATTTCATACTCTCTTGTCAGACCCACTTGTATATAAGCCTACTTAGAAACACTTTTACCACTAGTTTGCTAATTTGAGCCTTATATAAGCCTTTTCTTTTGCTACCTAAATCATCTTTACCCAAATTACCCCAAATAATATATCTACTACCCATTCTTCTAAAATAAGTTAGAGAGGATTGAACATATATTTTTTAAGTTACAATACCACGAAAAAAAAAAAAAAAGTGAATATGAAGAAAAAGCTCTTCAAAAGTGCTGAGAAGAAAGAAAAATTCTGAAAAGAAAAGAAAACAAATGAAGAATGTAGAAAAATGAAGGAATATTCACTTTGGTACAAAGTAAAGAAAAATTGCTAACTAGTTAGAAGACCTCCACTTATTTTGAAGACATTGAACCCTTGTCTCAAGCCAATGTTTCATCCTAATATAAGACCTATTGATTTTAGGATAGATATAATCTTGATAAGGATATGAATGGATAGAATTTAAAGAGTAATATGTCTAAATGTTCAAAGGTAATGACATATTTTCTAAAGGGAACAAACTAAATTCCTTAGTAACCCATTTATTCATGAATATATGTGAGATAAATTTGCTTTTATTAACTCTGCTCACTTATTTAAAAGAGAGAGATGATTTTAACCCTTTGTATTTCTGAGTGCATGTCATTAGTGAGAATCAGGTTCAAAACATATTTCAGACAAAGTTCAAAAGATATAGTCTACTTAGAAACAATGATTATTATATATGTAGACTGTACACTTGCACTCTGAGATCTGAGCTTAATTAGAATGTATTTAGCATATGAGTAAGATTATGAACTTTTTTTATCTAATTTTATTAGTATGCTAAAGTTAATAGAATTATTGAAGAGAATTCTCTGAGAAAAAGTGGGGCTTGACTTGAAAATGACTTTTCGAATTTTGTGAGTACCTACAAAAGTGGCAACGGATTTTTCGCATGTTTTGCTCAGGACTAACCAAATGTTGGTTGGAAGGTGTGTTGAGTGTTCAATTTTGGTTAAAGAAACCCTCAAATTAGTTTCAGGATAGATCATCTAACCAATTAATTTTGCATAATTAGATTAAATGTGCATTATAGCTCCAATTGATCATCTAACCGATGTTTGGCAAAATTTAATGGCCAGATAATTATCAGAGCTGATCAGATGAATAAATCATGGTTAAGATGACTCTCATTGGATTTTATATGTTACAAACCAATCAGAGTGGGCTTAGACAATGCGGATCAATTTAATTGGGGCCAGACCATTATCATGGATCAAAAGGATACATGGGTCCTACAATGCAAGATAGACCCAGGAGATGGCCAATGGGAATAAAGTGCACATTGATAGGAGGGAATGAGAGAGGAAAGCTCTTAAAGACATTAATGAGGTTTCCTAATTCGAAACAAAACCTTAGCTAGAGACGTGTTTTTAAGAAATTCTTTCTTTTGGACTGTTCTAATGGAAGAAGTCTAAAAGAAGAAAGGGAGAACAGAAGTTGAAAGGAAGAAAGAAGGAGTCTGCAAATCATTCATACTTGGAAGAAAGAACTGAAGCAAAGCTAGCAGAGAAAGAAGGACAGAAGATAACCAAGAAAGACCTTTTCCCAAACATCTCTCCCCTAGCCGCCTCCCTTCCAGTGTCTCTCTCAATCTCACTGTCATTTTTCCCTTCATTTTCAACCATCGGTTTTTCCCATGTTCACCAATTCAATTACCCTTGTTTCCTTAGTCGTTTTTCTTCTGTGCTTCAATAGTTGCTTTCCCCTCTTCTTCCACTGTTTTTTTCTCCCTTTTTCTCCACTATTTTCACTCCTTTTTTCGCTTCATTTCATCCCCTATTTTCATTGTCATTTTCTCTCCTGTTCTTCACGTTTTTTCTACTGCTGCTTTCACCGTTCCAATCACACAATTCTTCCTTACTCTCTCACCATCTCATTCCTCTATTTTCTTCACCTATCCAAAGCCATTTCTCTCTCTTAAAGCCACATTGTTTCCTTCACTGTGTTTCTGCTATTATCACTGTATTTTCTTACCTGTTTTCCCTTTGTTTTCTTCACTTTTTTCTCGCCAATGTTCCCTTGTTTCCTCTCCTCTCTACAAGCATTCTTTGTTTTAATCCAAACCCACTTCGATTTCACCCCAATCCTCTACTTCCTTCATCATTTTCAAGCATTTCAAACAGCTACAATGAGCTGTTTGAAACAGCTCCCTGTGTTGTCTTCTTCCTTCAGTTAAGCCTTTGAAAGAAAACTTCGAAAATTCTAGGAAAACCAGTCCCCTCAATTTAATTCCATTTGTGTCCCAGTTTTGCCTTTTTCATACTAAGCCCATGAACTTAGCAAATCAAGTCCCAGTCCACAATCCATCCAGTTATAGCTTAACTGAATAAACAATTTAGCCTTAACAGAAGGATCCTCTTAGTTTTTGCTTTATCTCTTTCCTGATCTCAAGGAAACCATTAGATCTTCACTTAAATTCATTTCCTAGATGACACATAAGCTCTAATCTTGCATCTTGATTTCATATGGTCCATCAAGGCCGTCCAATTCACAGTTTCATCCATTGATCAGGATAATCATTCTTTTGGAAAATTCACATCATCCGACCATTGAATCAACAATCAAGGATATCAGTGAGTGATTGGCGTGGGCTGATCTACTTAAATGTGATCAAATATGCAGAATTTCACTGCATGGTACGGCGATCGAGATAGGAAAGTGAAATTCAGTTTTTTATTTTGTTTAATTCATTTTCATGTAGATTCAAAATTGTGTATTTTTCAGCTAAGTAATAAATTTGTTTTTTTTAGTGCAATGTTATTTAATTGTTTTAATTTCTGTAAATTTTGCTTCCACTGTCCAAGTCGAGTCCCCATAGGATCAACCCATACTTGTGCACAATATATTACAATAGCCCATACACTTGTGGAAAACAAAACAGTGTCTATGTGTCAAACTATGGTGTTGTAGTTAATCCCAAGAAACTTTGAGGTATTAGATTGATAACTCCAATGCATGACCTTGAGATGCTTCATTCAAAACTTCAACACATTGGTGCTCTGATCAGGTCATGAATGAAGAAAAAGCCCAATGAATTGGACAAAAGTGAATGCACCAATTGCCAGCCATGTGATTTTTTCATCAAATCTGAGAGCTACTTGATAACCATGTTCAACAATTAAAATTTGCCAATCACATGCTATCCTCAACATCAGTTTGGAGGCCACCACAAGTCCATAATAATAGGCAACAACTTGAAGTTTTCGTTTAGCTAGACCAACCTTCATTCTAGTCCAAAATATTCATTTGCATTCTCTTTTCACATTGTTCTCTCACTGTCCCAAAGTACAATAGCGATTACAAGCTTGGATATGGTCCGCTGACAGAAATCTTCTCCTAAGCTTTTATTCTGTAGGTTCCATTATTGAATTTGGAGATAGCCTTCTTATTGATTTGACCCTCGTATTTTGTTGCCACCAAATTTACAATTCCCTCAAGATTTGCCCTGAAGATCTTGAGCTTCCTATCTTCAAATATATTTCTAATCAAACTTGTGGACTGATCTAGGGAAGTTCAAGGGTGAAGCTCCTAACAGAATCAGCAAGTCAAGCTTAAGTCCCCTATCTCATCTATCCTAAAAAGGCTTTCCACTATGGGTACCTCCTGTCAAACTTATTCCCTAATCATTAAAAAGACCTACAAGACTCAAATTTGTAGCATAATACCAGAAAACCATCTTGAAATACCTCTAAAATATAATTTGCATCCTAAACAGATTCTATAAGGAGGTCCAAACTCAATTCTCTTTCTTCAACCTAAACCTCCTCAATTCGAAAGAGAAACTCAAGCTTCAATTCACCTCCTTTAAAAACATGCACTCTACAGCTCAACAAAAATGTCCTAGGAACTCAAATAGAAATGGAAAACAACTAAATGAAATTAGCATTATTATACCATTAGAACAAGGTTATCGTCATGTGACCTTGAGGTCACGGGTTCAAGGCGCGGAAACAGCCTCTTGCAAAAAATGCAAGGTAAGGCTGCCTACTATAGGCCCTTGTGGTCCGCCCCTTCCCCAGACCCCGCATAGTGGGAGCTTCGTGCACCGGGCTGCCCTTTTTATACCATTAGAACAAGGTCAAGTCTAACCCTTATTTCTCCTTTTCAATTACAGTCAGATGCATGGATAGGTTTTGTAAGTTACTTCTTTGTTCAAAAGATGAAAATTGATTTTTGTCTATTTCTGAAAGCAAAGAATTTTCCACATACATATAAAATATATAACAAAGCACAGATACAGGTAGCAAGATAATTTGATCAACAGCAATAATCAATAGCAGTTTGTCAAGTACCAAGTCCTGGTAAGAGTTTGAGTATGAGTTCAATACTCCACATGTTGACAATATAGAGGTATTAAATGGTTAAAGCCTCTAGTAACATATTTCATCCTTTTAAATCTTAACCATTGATTGTTTAGAAGTTGTCAGAGATAAGTTTAAGATGCTGATATAAGAAATCCACCAAACTTGGAATTTAACTTGGAATCTGGAGATGAGGGAAAATTCATGAGACTCCAACATACAAACTTTTTAAGGTTTTCCATATCCACATTGAAACTTTTATGACCAAATGTTATCTTTTCTCTAATGGGCTCTAAGAAGTTTCAGTCAGATAAAAAAAAGGGCAGCCCAGTGCACGAAGCTCCCGCATATGCAGGGTCTAGGAAAGGGGCGGGCTAGAGGGCTCAATAGTACACAGCCTTACCTTGCATTTTGCAAGAGGCTGATACAACTGCTATATTCTCAAGCTCCCATCTTCTAGTCTGTTTCTGCAGCTTTCTCTTTTTCTTCCAACATGTTGTGCTATTTGAAGACCAATTTCTAGTCCATCCTTTTTATGATGGCATTATCAAGAAAACCTACACAAATATACGAATCCTGAAAAATGGATATAGTGAAATAACAAATCATTGAGCAAGGAAAATATAGCATACCTGCCCTAACAAGTGCATCCCAGAGCTCTTCTGGCAAAATGCAGCCATTATGTTCAACATCGATTGCTTGGAAGATGTGATAAAGCTCAAGTTCTTTATCATCCATATACCGTTTGAACTCTTGGTAATCAACACGTCCATCTCTGTTAGCATCACAAACCTTTACTAGATCCTTTGCATACTTGTACTCAGCCGGTATCTGGAGGGCAGATAGACCAGCCTCTATCTGTGCATAGTCTAGATATCCAACATTTGCAACGTCAAAGAAATCAAAAAGGCTACGAATTCGCACTTCCCTGTCTTCTTTGGTCTCCCTCAATGCCAAGAGAACGTGATCCATTGTCAATGGTCCCGGTTTCTTCACCGGGTTACAGCAGCCAGGACGTTGTTCATTCTCAGCTGTTGGTATTGCCTCCATCTTTGGCTATCCTACATGCTCAACAGCCTGCCCAGCTCCTGGCATTCTTCAAGCCATTCTAAACACAACAGATTTATGAAATTCCAGGAGGACCACCATAAGTTTAGGAGCAAAACCAAATAATAACCTTTTCACATGCAATAAGAATTGATCAAGCAACTCTCTCGGAATCTGATCAAATTCTCTCAAAGAATACACAAGATTTCACCAAGAAACCAGAAGAAGGAACAAGAATAAGTTTCAAGATCCAAAGAATTCAAAGGATTCCTGAATTTGCAGGCGATCAAATCCCAGGCAGATAAGAAAGATAAAAGAACTCCTCTTAAGCAATAAGCAAGGATCGAAGTGTATATAGTTGATAGGACAGAAATTTTCAATAAGAAAAGAAACTGCACCCCTCCGATGCAACAAACACTCTAATAATGTTAATCTAATATATAAAGAACTGCAAAAGATTCACCGAACCGAAGAATTCCAGTCAATTTCTGATTTTTGAGTAACACGTCTTTGACCTAGAACTTGAGAAGAAAACGCCAGAATTTGCAAAGGTTGAAGGTGCTTCTAGGTCAAAGAACTTCAAGAAAACGAACAAGAAAAACACAAGATTTCTAACCAAATTTCCTCAATGCAGAAAGTACAGGCACATGAACCTTCATAGAAGTTTCTAACAATAAGCATCTGACACAGAGCCGCCGGTTTTAGAAGTCAATTTACGGGAGAGAGAGTTATTAGAAGGAAAAAGTCAGAATTGAAAGCTTGCCTGATACAGAAGAAGATGCGGGAATGGAAAGTGGAGAAATTTTGGCCCGCGTACCGACCGGAATCCCACATCAGTTCATTTTCCGGCGGATTGGAAGGGAGTAAGAAAAGGCGGATCGCTGGAGGAGATGAAGGAGGCCATGAGATGAAACAGTCTGATCCGTACGAAACGTAGCAGAGAGAACAGAAGATGACGTGAAGAGAGAGACAGAGAAGGAAGATCGAATTTAAAATTGTTATATTGCTTTCAGGGTAGAGTTTATGAATCGCATATTCTCAATATATGTGGCTGTAGCGTGGGTTTAGCGCTACCCCAAAAATTTGTCGGCTTCATTATTTTCCTTGGCTTTCATTGCAGGACTCACTGAGTCAACTCAAATCGTCTTAGTCCTAGCACAATGATGGAAGTAACACCTTCGAGAAGTAGGAACTGGTACAACCAAGGAAAATAAAATAAAAATAAAAGTAAGTATTGGTCCCACGTAATGTCCACTAGAGCGGTTCATTCTTGCGCAGCTACACTGGATGGCCTTTCAAATTATTTGGGAAAATATTGGGGCATTGAAAGAAATGTGAATTTTTCAAAAAATATTCAATTATTGTGGGACTTTGCAACCATGGTTAGGAATGCACTCATTCACTAAAATTCCCCTTCGTTGTGCAATAATAACCATATGATGTGAAGCAATATTGCTATTCATTTGCCTAAACCCTCATCTAGCTACAGCAGATACTCATGCTAGCGCAAAAAAGGAGGTTCGTGGAATCTTCTCGATGCTCATGTCAAAGAATCCCCGCAACAGAACCTGCCAAACTGAAAAGTGGTAAGTTCGTTTATAGCTTAAAACTCAGATGAGTCAAACTCAAGAAGAAACGAGTCCCTTTGGGAATGAAATACATTGCGAGAAAGGAAGAGAAAGAGACATGATGATACACTTTTGGGGAAAAGGTCCCTTCTTGGTTTTTTCTTGTCTTTTCTTTAATTTAAAATTTTGTAAATGAACCAAACTTCTTCACGTGGCAAACGGCAATTCATTCTTGTGGGCCCAGCGGTAGAACGTGATCAAATAATGCGCCCATATTCGGATTCCGTGTGGTTAAAAACGAACCACTATGGACAGAGTGGAAGAGCCCCTCAATCTGACGGCTAGAATTATTTTAATCTTCTAGTGTGGAACCCACTGATTTTCTCTTGTAAAGAGAGAAGCACTTGTTTCACATTAGAACAATTTCCAGGTCACGTCGTTACACGTGCTACACCTACTTTTCTTGAATGGGGTCAAAAGCTTGGAGGTCTGAACTGTGCTGATAAGATTCTTTTATCCTCCGTGAGTCCGCTATATACGTGACACAAGAATGTCTTGATCAAGGCTTTGACTTGGTGGGCCTACGTTGGATGGTCGTAAAGGTTTGATTTAGGCTTCTGAATCTCAATTGTCTCTCGGATTGAAATCTTGTACAGCTAGTATAGTTTCGATTGGCACTAGCTTTTGGCATATATGTATTGTTGAATCGTCAATTTTGTGATTCTTCCGGTTTTTCTCTCCGGTCATATACTCATTCGGATTCAGGGATCGGAGAATTGTTATCCATCAAGTGAGCCCCACGGACAAGCTGCACTTGCGGACTTAAACTGTCAAGTGATTGCGATCAAACTGACGAGAAAGGACGAACCGTAGAACTAGTCAACTTTCGGCCAAAATGGACGGACAGGATCCTCCACGCGTGACCCAAGGTTTGGACTTTAGAACCGTTGACGTTTGACTAGACGCCTAGTGTACCTAAACAAGTCACCGTATCCAACTCGGGAATTTAATTGGTGGAACATGGTCAAAAAAGTGACCCCGATTTGTCGGTTGTTCGAAAAGGAATGAGGCACATCATATGACATCATAAACCATATGTTATCGATGACCAATCTACATCGAGGCCCCTGAATAGACGGTCCGGATTTGTAGTGCAGTGGCCTCGACTTCAACTGGCTGAGTTATATAATCCGGTTTAGTGGATTACTATACTGTACAAATCTATATGGAATAATCCAGCCTGATACTGTAAACCGTTTATATTAGCTTTGCCAATTGGATCCGAATTCTAGGAGGTCCCCACTTAAGATGAATCGGACCGTCTATTTTGAGTGCGAGTATATGAGGTGAAATGCGGGTGCGGTTTGAGTCTACACATGCATGACGGGATTAAGTTATCCATGATAGTGTCATCAGAAAAAGGAAAAAGTTATCCATGCATGGTGAATTGCTGCCATGTTATTTGCGGCTTTTAGACCATAGAACAAGCAGATCGAGGTTTGCAATCATGTTAGAAGACCAACCTAGTTTGATCTGCATATTAGATGTGCTGATAGCAAGGATAGCATCACTCTCCATGGATAAGTTAATGCTTGAATTTCATCCTAAATAGCCTCAAGATGTCCGTAATATGACACGGAGAAACAACTTGGATTGTGGCCATTAAGGGGAACTTTAAAAGAAGAGTTTCCTTCTACTACTCGCATTTATGTACATAGATTTTATCATTCAGATATTTTGCGGATTTCATTTCCCTGATGCTGGACGTATGGGTTACCGTCGTCAGTTACAATTTATAAATTTGATACTGGTATGCTCCTAACCGTCAGACGATGAACCGTCTAATGTGCATCGCTATTTCCAATCGCACGATCAACAGGACGTATGAGGAATAAGTTTCTTGCCTGCCTCCTTCACGCAATAAACCGGTAATGCAAAAGGAAACCAGTAAAAAGGAAAACCGTCGAAGAATGAAAAGGGAATTTGGAGAGAAAGAAAAGGTCACTAGCCCTTGTTTACTTCTCATCATCGTCGTCATCAAGACCTTATCCTAATTAAGGGTCGGCCACATAAATCTTATTCCTCCATCCCACTCTATTAAACACCATGGCTTCATTTAGTCCCAAAGTTTTTACATCTTTCCTCACCATTTCTATCCACGTTCTTTTGGGCCTTCCCCTTATCCTTTTAGAACTTTCTACTTGTATTGCCTCACTCCTTCTAACCAGTGCCGTTGTTGGTCTCCTTTTAACATATCCAAACCATCTAAGTTTAATCTCCCTCATCTTGTTACTTATTGGTGCTACCCCTAAATTTTCTCTAATATTTTCATTTCTAATTTTATCATTTCTTGTATTACCACTCATCCATCTCAATATCCTCATTTCTGCAACACTCATCCTATGAGTATGATGTTCCTTAACTGTCCAACACTCTGATTCATAGAGTATGGCCAGCCTTATGGCCATCCTAAAAAAAATTTCTTTTAGTTTGATTAGCACTCGCCGATCACAGAAAACTCCAGATGCACATCTCCATTTGTTCCAACCCACTTGGATTCTTTGGGTAACCTCCCTCTCAATCTCTCTACTCTCATGAATCATTGATCCTAAGTACCGAAAGTAGTCTTTTACGAGGACTTCTTGGTTATCAATCTTAACTGGTGTTTCACTCCTACTCTCTTTGCTAAAATTACATTTCATATATTCTGTCTTAGTTTGGCTAATTTTAAATCCTTCAGATTCTAATACTTCTCTTCATAACTCTAGCTTTGTATTTACACCCTCCCTTATCTCATCAAGTAAGACTATATCATCTGCAAATAGCATGCAGCAGGGGATCTCCTCATGCAGATGTTTTGTTAATTCATCCATAACCAATGTGAAAAGGTATGGGCTCAATGCAAATCCTTAGTGCAATCCTACAGTGACAGGGAAATCACCAGTCACGTCACTAATGGTCTTAACATTTGTTACCGCTCCCTCATACATATATTTAATTATATCTATATACCCCTGAGAAACTCCTTTATCACCGAACACCCTCCATATTAATTCTCTAGGGACTCTATCATAAGCTTTTTCTAAGTCGATAAAGACCATGTGGAGGTCTTTCCTCCTCTCTCCATATTTCTCTACTAATTGTCTTAGTAAGAAAATAGCTTCCATGATAGACCTCCCAGGTATGAAACCAAACTGATTATCCGATACACTTGTTTCATGTCATAACCTCTTCTCAATCGCTCTTTCAAAAAGTTTCATAGTGTGGCTTATAAGTTTGATCTCTCGATAATTAGTACAACTCTGTATGTCTCCTTTATTCTTATAAATTGGTACAATAGAGCTTTTCCTCCACTCATCAGGCATTTTCTTTGATTTTATAATCTTATTAAGCAACTTGTCAACCAAACTACCCCAATATCTCTCATATGCTTCCAAACCTCTATTGGAATACCATCGGGTCTAGTGGCCTTTCCTGATTTCTTCTTTTTCAAGGCCTCTTTTACTTCAGGTACTCTAATCCTACGTTTATATCTATAATATCTAGTGTTATTTAGATTTATAGTATTTTCAATCCCTATATTCTCAGAGCCATTGTCATTTAACAATTTTTGAAAGTATGTTTCTCACCTTTGTTTGACCTCATCATCTTTAACTAATACTCTTTTATCACCGCTTCTAATGCACTGAACATGATCTAAGTCCTTACCCTTCTGTTCTCTTACTTTTGCAAGTTTAAACACATCTTTCTCACATTCTCTTGTTCCTAGTCTATTATAGAGCTCATCATATGCATTAAGTTTAGCCTCACTTACTATTCTCTTAGCAACCTTTTTAGCATTCTTATGTTCATAGTTTTCATTATTTCCAGTCTTCTGCCATGCTTTAAAATGCATCCGTTTTTCTTTAATAACTTTTTGCACTGTTTCACTCCACCACCATGTTTCCTTTACTAATCGTCTTTTACATTTAGATACTCCTAAGACATCTTTTGTCACTTTCTTAATAGACTCAGCAATATTAATCCACATGGTATTTACTTCTATTTCACAGTTCCAAATTCCTTCTACTATCAACTTATTTGTGAATGAGGTTATTTTCTCTCCTTTTAAGTTTCACCACTTAATTTTTGGATACTTATTAAGTTCATGTCCTTTCTTCCATCTTTTGATATGGATATCCATAACCATTAACCTATATTGTGAGGTTAAACTCTCACCGGGTATCACCTTACAATCCTTACATATAGATCGTTCATTATTCCTCAGTAAACAAAAGTCTATTTGGCTTTTATAAAGTCCACTTTTAAAGGTTATTAAGTGTTCATCCATCTTCTTAAAGAGTGTATTTGCAATGGACAGGTTATATGACAAAGCAAAATGAGGATATTCTCCCCCATCTCATTTCGTTCACCTATACTATACCCTCGGTGTATTCTATCATATCCTTCTTTATCTTCTCCTACATGGTCATTTAAGTCTGCTCTTATAAATATCTCCTCAGTGTTGGGAATTTCTTGCGTGACCCTCTCTATATTTTCCCAAAACTGTTTCTTGATTATATCTTGCAACCCTACTTATGGTGTGTATGTGCTTATAACATTTATAATCTGCTCTCCTAGAACAATTTGTATTATTATAATTCTATCACTAATTCTTTTAACATCCACAACTTTATCCTTTAATTCCTTATCAACTATTATTCCTATGTCATTTTTAACGTCTGCAACCCTTGTTTACTTCTATACAAGCTTTTATATCTTCTTCAATCTCTATTTAGGATTTTAAAGGAGGTCTTTTCCAACCTCCAACGTTGAGCAGGTTTAATCATATTATAATCAGAAAAAGAGCACCAAGTTTTGTAGGCAACCAATCAAGAGAACTACAAAACGATTACAATTCAGAATCACTGGAGTGAAGGCAAAAAGATCCACTCTGCTGAACTGATCAGGCAAAGATAAAGTCTATGACTTAGACTGAGCTTTCCTTAAATGCGCAGAGGCAGAGAAATATGACATGCCTGTCCCGCAGGACCAAAAATATTAGATAAAGATGTGAACTTGGAGAGCTCTCACTAGCCATTAATGTCCCTCAGCCAAGAAAAACATGCACTTTCTCCTTTCTACGATTTAGTTTTCTATATCTAAAGTTTGAAGGGGATTTAGATTTGGAGAAGTTACAAGTTCTGGTCTTGCAGATTCAGAATGAAAGAACAACGCGGCTTGAAGAAAGATAGCAGTGGTAGCAATGAGAAAAGACCGAAAAAAATTTCCTCCTGTTATGGTTCCCCTTTTTGTTTGTCCTCCTCTAATTTTATTTTCCTTTTGGCATTACCAGTTTATCGGGTGAAGCAGCGAGGTAGGAACTTATCCCAACCATCCTATTGATCTTGCAATTGGAAATAGGCTACAGAACTTTGCAGTACGCATTAGATGACCCCTTGAATAAGTACTTTCCCGCAACCGGTCCTAAGGGTTAGGTTTATCTGATACTTAGTCTTTGGAAAACAATCCACCATAAACCATGTATGCACTATGCTAGCATCACCCTGGAGGAAAAGAACCATCTACTGATTTACTCACTGTGACGCCTGCCATGACCATATATCGTTAGGCCATACGGCCCACACCATATGATGCACCCATGTATAATACATAGTATTACTCGTTCTCAAGATGAAATGGGCTGCTCTGATTAGAAATGATATGAGCTGCCAGGATATGCAGTAAATGAGATATGAAATGATATGAGATCTGGCTTGAGATAAAAATGAGCAGCCATGATATGAAATGTTTTCTTGATTTTTTGGATCTAACCAGTAGCAAGAGAAGACAAGTGGAGTAGTTTGCAATGATCTAAATCTAGACCAAATTTTCAGTGGTCCAAATTATTTGCCTTGTTGCACTATTAATTGGGACAATACATGTCCATTATATGATTAAAACCTTTAGAGTAACATAATATTTCCACAGGACCCATATTGTTTGAAACCTATGTGGGCCTTGATAACAAACACATGGCATGAATTATATGTGAGAGCCCATTTAATAATCTATAACCTAAAATTTGTGGGCCCAATCAACAACCTGTAACCTAAAGCTTTGTGTGTGTGTGTGTGTGTGTGTGTGTGTGTGTGTGTGTGTGTGTGTGTGTGTGTAAAAGTCCAAACTTGTGTCATTTTAATAACATTACAGCATGCAACATTCAATGTGTTTAATAGAATCTATCACATTCAATAACCTATGAACTAAAACATAATTAGAGTACTCATTCACATAGCCTGCATCACCTTAATCACAAACCATTACATACAAATAGTCCATATATCCAACACATTTACATATATTTAAACATTAGTCATAAACCATCACATCCAACACCATGTCCAATTCTAAATATAACAATCCAACCAAAAACTAAACATCATCAATAGGTGCACAACCAAATAGCAGCCAGAATTATCTCCTATGACCTATAATTGTCTCAAAGGATCCATTATACATACATTATTGGACCTTTTGAGTAACAGTCAAGATGATCTTATGAGAATTGAACATTTTGGCAAAGAACATGTAAAATGGATATTGGACATTATGCATAAGCATTTTGCAATTGATTTACCTAAGAATAAGTTTTAAATCCATTGAAATATTTTTCTATTTTTTTTATACAAAAAGAAAAGAAGAATTATAAAGAAAGCATGTGTACATTCATCAATAGGGGCCCCTTCATGAAGAACTTGCCCAAAAATATTGTTTCCCAATGCTTGAACCACTTCCCCCCACTACCTCCAAATGTGTGAGGTTGTAATGCCTTATCTGATATGTTTTGCCTTGAGATGAGATGAGCTCAAAGGGCTAAGATGACTTGAGATGGAGATAATTTGCAAACCACTAATGGTGATCTGAGATGATGCTGTGATTTCTCATCTAATATCAAACACCACTAACAGTTATCTAACATGAGATGATATTCATCTCATCTCAAGCATCACTAACACCTTAATAGAATTATCTTAAAACAGTTAGGTTTGAAATCATGATGCAACTCCATGGAGCTAATATAAAACCTCTATTTTTAGGGCTAATTTTGTAGCTCAAAATGAGTGTTTAGATCTGGTCCCTATAGGTGCCTTCCAATCATCCACCTGCACAACTTAATAATTAGAATTTGAGCTCTAAAGCCTAGTATCTAGACCACAGTCCTAGAGTTTAACCATTACTATTTACATACAAGAAGATACTAAATAAAGCACATGTATAGGTCCCTATGATACACAAGGCCATCAAAATTTGGGATCTAAATGTAGATTCTCCCATTGCCATCCGTATTATCTTAAGTAGTAAAATCCTTCCTCAAATGCCCGACTCTACCACACATGAAACAAATTTGTGATTGTATATAGTCCCTTCTCAAATGCCCTTCTCTATCACATACGGTACATTTCTTTGTGCGTACACCTTTCGCAACATGAACATGTAAACTCAATCTTTCGTTTGGTAACAGGCAATCCCTTCCAATCTCGAAGCATACTTGCATCACTTTTTGACATTCATAGGGAAACAATGACAATAATACTTTGTCACTTCAGTTGTCCAACTAGATTCCCTCCACGCTTGAATTGAGCCTTTCATCTCACTGCATATCCTTTGGACAGTTGTAAGGAGATAGTGGTAGCATTCCATGATCAATTGTCCCATCTCCTTGACTTATTTCTATTGACTTCTTTGAGAAATTTAATCAACACAATTCATTGCATCCATATGTAATTTAATTAGTCAAGAGCTACCATTGTCCTCCCTAAAACTAAAATTTGCCACCTCTATAAAATTCATGAGAAGGCAATGATAATATTTCTTTAGGTCTTGATTCTTATAATTGAATGTTGTCTAATTCGCTAATTTATCTTTTAAATGTTGCATCCACATGCATATCATCATCAACCACAGAAATCAACTGTCGCACCTGCTAATATGCTGGACCTAATGGCAATCCATTATTAGTTGACTCCTCTTATTGAATTCCCTCTAGCACACTAATCTTTCCTTCAAAGGTTGCATCATCAATACTAGTGGTATCCACACATAAATTGGTGGAGGATGATTTTCATTGACCTCATAACTTAACTGTACTATTTCCTCTTGACACTCACACATAGATAACAAGAACAACCCTTTATTGTTTGCCTCATCTGACGAAATGACCTCTAGCATATTAATTTCTCTTAACTGGGTATCAATGTAGTCCATAGTACCCACAAGTAAACTTTGTGCAGCATGAAATTGTCAACCTTAGAACCAAATTGTGTCTTCCAACTGTCCTCCAACTTTTCACAGGAAGACAAAGCCACTAATCCTTGATTACTACCCTTATTTGAGAATTCATTCTAATTCAGTAATTTCTCCTTCCAATGGTGTATCAATCCAATTCAAGGCATCAACATGTAATGTGAGTTCTTTAATTGGTGGAGAGTGATCATTGCCAACCCCAGAACCATATCATGCCTCCTAATCAAATGCATTAGAAGACAAGCAGTTTCCAGTTGAAAAGCACTTTGAGGATAGAGTTCAATGTTGACCAAAAAATGAAGCTACAAAGTAATATTAGTATTCTTTTTCTACTCAAATTTTCAAAAACTGTGTCATTAGTTTGTAAGTTATCCAATGCCCATCCAGCATAGAAAATCAACTTCTTGTGCCCTTGTCCTCTTGATATCCTAATGTAACAGAGACCATTCAGAAAGCCCAAACAAGTTTTTGCCATCTATTTCTTAACCATTCCATGCAATTCCAACCAATATCATTGTCCAACTAACAACACAAACTCTCAAAGACTACATATCCTTTGTCAAACAATTGCAAGACCATAATAATACTAAGCTAGAACAATGAAGAGATTCCCATTAAAATTCTAGAAATTTCCAAGACCAACTAATAAAATCTAGAGAAAGAATGAATAAATGAAGTTTGTACTTGAAAAGATTGTTAACTAACTAAATTCCTCTTGCAAAAAGAAACCCTTAAAAGTGCTATTAGACTATGATTGCTATTAAGTGTTTAATTTCTATCAAAATATCCCTAATTTAGTATTCAATTAGATCATCTAACCGATCAAATTTGTAATTTTTAGCATGATTTTGAATTTAGATCCAATTGACCATCGAATCATTAATTTATCAAAATTAACAGTTAGATGATCATCTGAGCTAATCAGATACTTAATGTATGGTTAGATGACCTCTAATCTACTCTAATGTCATATAGATCAACTAAAGGACGCTTGGATGGCTCATATCGATATTCAAAGGTGCATATTATCCAAGAGAGCATTGATGGACCAGATTATTGATAATGCAGAATTGGAAGGTTTCCTAAAAGAAGAAGAATTCTAATCAAAAGAGGAGACTAAGGATAAGATTTGGAAGAAGAGAAAGTTTCCTAGGAGGAAACTAATTCTTAGAGGATAAGGAAAGAGGGGGAGAGGAGAATTAGAAGGAGAGAAAAACTTTAAAAGGGGAAGTTAAGGGAACATAAAGGAAGTTTTGAGTTTTGTTTTATTTTCCCTCTTTCTATTTATCATTGCATGTCTTTTATCATCATTTTTTTCTTTGTTTTTATTGTTTTTCTCCTCCTCTAAATCTCCATCTCTCTCTCGTTTACATCAGTCGCACACTCCCTTTCACCTTCAGTATCCCTATTTCCACTTACCTTTCACACGCACCCTTCCCTTTCTCTTCTCTTTCATGTACTGCTACATCCCTATTTTCAGTTCACTTGCTTTTCCATCTCCCATGTTTTCCATCTTCCCATCACGTCACCCAAGCCCTCTTTCTTCTCTCCTTTCTTGAGTTCCAATTTCCTTTTTGTTCACTTGCCTCCAGCCCCCCAGCACCTCTGTTACACGTTACTCTCCCTCTCTCACCGAGCTCCCTTCCCCCTCTTTCTCATTCTCTGTTTTCCTCTCCTCTTCCCATTACCAAGCTCCCTCTTCAGACGGCAAGCATCGGCCTCTACTTCTATTTCCATTTACACCGCTGCACCTCCGGTCTTCATCGGGCACTTTCCAAGCTTGGATCACCCCCTTGTCTGCCACGCTCCCTGCGTCTTCACTCCAACCCAACCGAATAGCACATTTGATCATCAATACCGGTCTTCCCATCGTCTTCCTCTATTAGTATCTACCCGACACGTCACCCAAGCACCAGCAACTTCTTCATGTGCATCATCACTCAATCATCGGCTGAGTATAGTCATCTGCCCCTATTCTCCAGTCCACCACACTGGCATCATTGGCCCAGCACTCCTCTCCTCCCTCTCCCTACTCTATTGCATTCCCCTATTCACCGCTTGAAGTACTCTCCTCTGGCTTTTTCCCCATCTCCATCTTCAACATCTTTCTCTTCCACTGACATCTATCCCATCTCTCCATCAACATCCCCTGCATCTTCACCGGCCCAAAGCACAGCCCCGATCACCCGCATTTGCACCTTCATTTTCTCTAGCAATCTCCTCCAGCAAAGTTTTCTATTTCAGTTTTGTTTTATGGGAAATTTAAGGAACTTTTAGGAAAAGTTCCCATTTTGCCCTTAATAGAATAATTTTTATTACGTTTCAATCCTATTACTGTTATTATCCATGTTCTACATTATTTTCATTTTTTTATCTATGTTTTGTGTTATTCTCACTAAATCCAGTAACTGTTTAATCGGAACATGCCTTATTCATGTTTAACTAAATCAACGGTTCTGCTTTAATTTTAAGATATCTTCAATTTCTCATCCATTTCAATTCTGATTTTTAATTAACTTTCAGATCTGGGTTATAGGATATTTTAAAGCATTTTTATCATTCTTGATCTTCAATCTGAGAATCAAAAATCAAATCTAAGCCGTTAATATTCAAATTTCTTATCTAGGCCAAATCTCTTAGAATTTTTTGAATCTGCCTAATCCCTCCATTGGATCATCAATCAGGATCACTAGAAAGAAATTGATGAAAGATGATCAAAGTTTGTGAGCCCAAATCTAAAGAAATTGATGATAATCAGTTTAGGGAAGTGACTTTTTCTTGTTTTTATGGTTAAATTTTTGTTTTTCTAATTTGACCTCTGTAATTTCATTGATTAAACACATCTAAAGTATGATTGCACTTGTTGTTAAATTTTTTTTTTTTTAAATAATTAAATTTTATTAAGACTCCAATTTCTTAAAGCGAGTCCTTGTTGGATAGACCCGTATTAGTGCATGCTATATTATAATAGCTCGTGCAGTTATAAAAAACATCAACAAGTTTTTGGTGCCATTGTCAGGGACCAGCAATGGAGTTTTCATAAAATTTAATTAAAAATTCAAAAAAATCTAGAAAAATAAATTTTTATAGGAATTGCATACTTTTAGTAGTTTAGTCCTTTTAATGCATAATCACCTTGTTTCCTAAATTTGGTACTTATTTCTATCTTTATTTTTTAGGAAATTGGAAATTGGCAAGTGGATCTTTATAAAAATAGAAATTTCCCTAATTTCCTAGATTATGATTTTTCTTTTCTTTGGAGTGAATCTTGTAGTGAGGCCCCTTTGTAATTTGTAAATTTCATTTCAATTTTAAAAGGGTTATATAATATAGGGCAAGTGTAGGATAAGGTAGCTTATACTTGATCTTCATCAGAACCTCGATTGTAAGTATCCCTCACTCCTTTTATTTCCTAAATTAGGGTTTGCATTTAGGTTAATCTTGCATGGGTTGGTAGAATAATTGCATATAGAAAACATCTTTGATAATTGTTGCATTTTTAGGGTTTTGCTTTAGTTTATTACTTTCAATTGCATTCTTAGGGCACGTTTACTGCTTTAAGGTGATATATATGTTGATCAAACAGCCATAGAGAGTGAAAATTAATTAGTAAGGGTACCCAACCCCATAAGATCAAGGGAAGTGATAATCAGTTTAGGGAAGTGACTTTTTCTTATTTTTATGGTTACATTTCTATTTGTTTTGAATTAGACCTCTGTAATTTCATTGATTAAACACATCTAAAGTCTGATTACAATTTTTGTTCATTTTATCATTTAATTTTAATTTTTAAATAATTAAATTTTATTAAAACTCCAATTTCTTAAAGCGAATCCCTGTGGGATTGACTCGTACTTGGGCATGCTATGCTACAATACCCTGTGCACTTGGGGAAAACATCAACAATTGCACAAAGAGATTTTGAAGGAAAGAAGGATCTTTAGAATAGATATGAAAGCATAACAACAAAGAGATTTAGACGGAAAGGATTTTAGGTTTATATCTTTTTAAATGAAAAGGGACCAACTTTGGATGATCTAACCCATTCATCTCATTTCTTTAGCTTTAGATAGCTAGTAGTTCAAACGCCATGCTAATTGAATAATTATAGCATTTGAAGGACTATACTTTCTATCACAAGAAGTGGATGTATAGAAGATTTATAAAATTAGGCTTAAATTGACTCTAGAAAACTTGTTTTATCGAATCCTAGAATCATCTATTCCTCATGATTTTTTGTTCATGAATCTTTGAATTTGAAATTTTTAGAAACATATGATTCATTAAAAATAGTCAGGGAATCAAAAAGGTTGGATTTTTCCAAAAACATTTAATTATTAGGAGAATTTTATGGCTAGGGTCTTGATCTAGTAGATTGAAAGAGGAACTAAGTCAAAGATCAACCTACTTCTATCCTTTATATAATAGTATAAACACTACTATCTTCTATGTCTACTAATAGAGGCACGAGCATATGCATGTGAGCGAGATTTCACTGATCTAGTCCTTTCATTGTACTTCTATTGGTTATTGTAGTAAGTCAAGACCTAAAATTTTTGTCTTCTTGGTAATATTAATTTGAAAAACACTTTGAGGATAGAGTTCCATGTTGACTAAAAAATGAAGGTACAAAGTATTATTAATACTCGTTTTGTACTTAAATTTTCATAAACCTTGTCATTAGTTTGTAAGTTATCCAATGCCCATTGGGCATAGAAAATCAACTTCTTATGCCCTTGTCCTCTTAACAACCTGATGTTGAAGAGCCCATTCTATAAGGCCAACCAATTTTTCACCATCTATTTCTTAACCATTTCAAGTGATTTCAACCAATATCATTGTCTGACCAAAAATGTAAACTCTTAAAGACGACATATTATTTGTCAAACATTTGCAAGACCACAATAAAACTAAGCCTAGAACAATGAAGAGAATCCTATTAAAATTTTGGCAATCTACAAGACCAACTAAAAAAATCTAGAGAAAGATTGACTAAAATGAAGTTTATACAGGAAAAGATTCTTAACTAACCAAATTCCTCTTGCTAAAAGGAACCCCTAAAAGTGCTATTAGACTATGATTGCACAGAGAGATTTTGAAGGAAAAAAGAAGCTCTAGAATTTATATGATGGCATAACAACAAAGAGATTTAGATGGAAAGGATTTAAGGTTTATATTTTTCAAATGAAGAAGGACCAACTTTGGATGATCCAACACATTCATCTCATTTCTTTGGTTTTAGATAGCTAGTATTTCAAACATCATGTTGATTGAATAATTATAGCACTTGAAGAACTATACTTTTTATCACAAGAAGTGGATGGATAGAAGATTTATAAACAACGGCCTAAATTAACTCCAAAATACATGTTTTCTAGATTACTAGAATCATTTAGTCCTCATGATTTTTTGTTCACTAGCTATCCAAAGCCAAAGCAGTGAGATGAATGGGTTGGATCATCCAAAGGTGTTTAATTCCTTATCCCCCAAACCATGTTTTGGATTGTTGAAAGCAATACGTCATTTAGAAAACATTGTTTCATATGCTAAAATTATTCAATTAGCATGTTGTTTGAACTTGTAGCTATCCAAAGTCAAAGTAGTGAAATGAACAGGTTGGATTACAAAGTTGGGCCCGTTCATGCCATGCCAAATGTAGGATTTCTAGGGAAAATCTATATGGATGCTTATAGTGGAGGGTGGGACATTAAGCAATTAAGGAATGAAAGCCTTAAAAAAAACCATGATCACATTGAACATGATGGAATAAATAAATGGATGATATTCCTATTGTTAGTATTAAAATTGATGATGGAATCAACTAAATCACGTTTCATGACCCATCTCACAAGCCAACTTTGTAAAAGTGGAAGCATGACAAAGAGAGATTGGAAATCATTATTTTCTTTTTTAAAATCTAATTGGAGGCTCTTTAACCAAGGCTTAAAGTAAGTCCCGATGTCCCATTATACTTCAATAAATGGTTAATGCATGTAACTACTCAAAGGGAGTCAACAAAGCGGATAATTAAATGGGACACATGGAAAAATGAGAGGAAACTCACTTTGATGCATGGTTAAATAGCCTCAATCATCACTTCCCTTCAAGAAAACTTTTGTACTTACTTTTGAAAGTTTACTATTCTAGTTTTATTTTAATTTACTAGTTATATTTTTACATGGAATTATGGTCTTTTAATAAAAGACCACTATTGGGATTGTCGTATAGAGTTTAGCAGCATGTGGTATTTTAAAATTTATCTTAAAACGTAAAGCAGCATTTTGACATTTGCCAAAAGGTAGAGGGATATATGCCAAAAAGTTATCTTCATTCAATCACTTGGTGTATGATTTGGGTTGCTCCCCTCTCTACTTCAGATTTTAACACCCAAATGGTTTGTCTATACAAAAGATTTGAAGGGATAAGAAGTAAGCAGAGTTAGGTGAGGTATTAGAGAATGGTTATGTTAGAGTCAAGTGTAGTGAGTGCAAGGAAAAAATGGGGCCATTTGTAATTTTCCTTAAAAAAGTTGTTGATCTAGCTATTATATAAAAGTGTCAATAGGTGTTCACACTCTTATGTGTAAAAGAATTCATCATCATCAAGGCCTTATCTTGATTAGGGATTAGCTACAAGAATCTTGTTCCTCCATTTCCCTCTATCACATGTCATGGATTCATTAGACCAAAGGTTTAAAAATCTTTTCTCACCACTTCTATTCATGTCCTTGGTCCTTCTGTTGAGTTTTCCACAAGTGCACGGCTGTTGTAGTCTAGCTAGTGCAAGTCCGAGTCGATTTCCACAGGGACTCGACTTAGATTTAAGAGTTTACATAAATTTTAAGTGCAATTTGGCAGAAATAAAATTCAATTTCATTAACCAACTCATGAGTATATTGTTCTAAATTTAAAGAAATTAAATACAATAACTATGTTAATACAAATTTCCTATTTCGATCATTGTGTCATGCAACAACAAGGTTGGAAATTGTATAGTAAAGGGGTTAGCTGAGAATAAGATAAAACATGAATTAAGAAAAAGCCAGAATAGGCTAAAGGACAAAATGGATACATCTGGAATTAAAATAGAGAGACAAGAAATGGAATTTAATGAAAAAAACTAAAGTTTGAAAGAAAAACACTCTTCTTTAAATATAATAAATTATTATTCATGAACAGTAATCGAAGCTACTGTTCATGAACAATAGCCGACGAAGAAAGATGCTGACAGAGAAATCAATGTAAAGAAGAAAAAGACGAAGGGGGAGAAGAGGAGAGGAAGAAGAAGATGGGGGAAATAGGAGAAGAAGAGGGGGAAAGAGAAGGAAGGAAAACCCCGATTTGGGTTTTCTTCTCTTGGCCGGCCGGTGATGAGTAAGAAGGTCGACGAGGTGGAGATTCTGGTGATCTGAGCAGTGTTGGAGCGGTGATGAAGAAGGGGAGAGTAGAGAGGAAACTGGGCATGTCTGGCCAAGCCGATGAAGGAGTGTCAAGCTAGAGGCATAGGGAGTAGAGGCAAAGGAGACTGGGGGAGTGTGGTGCTGGTGAGCTTGGAAAAGGAGGAGCGGTCTGTTCCAGGTGGAGTAGAGGTGTGCTAAGGCAGAGGTGGTGTGGGAGTGATGGCAAGGAACAAGAGGGAGACACTTGACAAGGGTGTGCATGAGAGAGAGAGAGAGAGAGAGAGAGAGAGAGAGAGAGAGAGAGGTCTGCCTTTATGGTTCTAGCCCAGGGGTAGGACATGAGGTGATGGGAAGGGAAAGAGAGCAAGAGGAGGGAGATAGCGAGAGAGGCAAGAGCGTGGGGGAGAGGGAAGTATCAAGAGGAAAAGAGAGAAGAGGGGGTCGAAGAGGAAAAAGGGAATGAGGAACGAGAGAAATGAGAGAGGAGAGGGGAGCTATTTAGCCTTGCCAGTATGCAGAGACAGGTAGTGGTCTGTTCTGCACTCGTGTGTCACTCACTGGTGGCTAACAAATGGGGACCCGAGAGAGAGAACGAGAGAGATGGGAGAGGAAGAATC
The DNA here is from genome assembly GCA_035236585.1 of Warburgia ugandensis. NCBI lineage: Eukaryota > Viridiplantae > Streptophyta > Magnoliopsida > Canellales > Canellaceae > Warburgia > Warburgia ugandensis. Next base: position 17,669,371 of record CP141134.1, on the reverse strand, counting down.
CTTCCCCCTTCTCCATGAGGAGAAAAGAGTGAAGAAGAAGAGCTAAAGGGTGGGAAAGATGCATCTTATAAGAGGGGCCTAAAAGGTAGTTCCTATTTTATTGGGTTCCCATCCTTGCCCTTACTTGCCAATGTTTGCCTATGTTTGCCATGCTTGTTTCATGCGGTCTGCCATGCGACTATCGGCCATGTAGTGGTTGGCATGCGGCCATGTGGTGGTTGGCATGCTTGATGCAGCCTTACTTGTGAAGTGGGGCCCATCAAATTAGGTTGATCTGAGCCGTCCAAAGTTAATTGTGTGTTACTGGGCCCATAATAATAGCCTTTTGATGAACTCAATTTGTCACATCCTGCAAAATAATAGACTATGTTAGAATCATCTAAATTATCTATCTAATTAGTTCTAATGATCATATAATTATTAACTTTTTAAATCAACAATTAGATGATCAATTAGAGTTAAAATTAATTTAAATTTGTAAGATTGCCTAATTAGATGATCTAGCCATTTTCAGTCTTTGTTGAACATACCTTCTAAGTCTACTCTCACTCATCTTGTTATCTATTGGTCCTACTCCTAAGTTTCCTCTAGTGCTTTCATTTATAATTCTATCATTTCTTATCTTACCACTCATCCATCTCTACATCTTCATTTCAACCATGCTCATCTTATGTACATGTTGTTTCTTAACTACCCAACATGAGATATACTGTGATGCTTCAAGAAAAGGCTTAGGAAGTGTATTGATGCAAAACGGAAAGATCATTGCGTATGCTTCACGACAACTAAAGAAACATGAAATGAACTACCCAGTACACGACCTAGAACTTGCGGCAGTTTTGTTTGCCTTAAAATTTTTGCGACATTACTTGTATGGGGAGAAATTCAATGTATTCACCGATCACAAGAGGCTCAAGTATATTTTCACCAAGCTGATCTGAATATGAGATAAAGAAGGTGGATGGAATATATTAAGGATTATGATTTTGTAATTCAATACCATCCTGAAAGGGCTAATGTAGTGGCTCATGCATTAAGTAGACAAACAAAAGCAATATTAGCTAATATCACCATTAAATCAGCTTTTATTAAACAAATCTTAAAGGCCCAAGAAAGGGATATAGCAACTCAGGAAATGTGTGAAAAAACAGGGGTTAGTAAAGCTTTATATAGGGGTATTCAGTTTCAAGGAAGACTTGTAGTTCCCTCGAGTTTGAGAAAAACACTACTACAAGAAGCCCATCAATCCAAATTTTCTATACACCCTAGAGGAATAAAAATGTACCAAGATTTAAAAAGAAACTTCTGGTGGGAAGGTATGAAGAGAGATATCGAGGAATGTGTGGCTAAGTGCTTAACTTGCCAGCAAGTGAAGGCAAAACATCAAAGACCAGCTAGTTTAATACAAACCCTGGAACTACTAGAGTGGAAATGGGAACATATCACCATGGACTTTGTCGTAGGGTTACCAAGGACCTAGGCAGGTCATGATATGATTTGGGTAATAATTAACAGGCTAACCAAGTTGGCACACTTCCTTCTGATCAAACAAAACCAATATGTTGACAGTTTAGCCCAATTATATGTAAGAGAGATAGTTAGTCTTCATGGGGTCCCACTCTCCATCATCTTTGATTGAGATGGGAGGTTTACCTCTAGAAGCTGGAAGAGCTTGTAGCAAGCATTGGGGACATCACTAAAGTTTAGTACAGCTTTTCATCCCCAAACGAATGGTCAATCAGAAAGGACCATTCAAACCTTAGAAGATATGTTAAGGGCATGTGCACTAGACTGAAGAGGAAGTTAGGATGAACATCTTCCACTGATGGAGTTCACGTATAATAACAGTTTCCATGCAAGTATCGGTATGGCTCCATACGAGGCATTGTATGGAAGACCATGTCGATCGCCAACTTGTTAGGATGAAGTGGGAGAGAGGAAATTGATAAAATTAGAAATCGTGGAACAATGTACAGACAAGGTTAGAATAATAAAGAAAATATTATTGGGCGCGCATAGTCGTTCAAAAAATTATGCGGATAAAAGATGCCGAACCTTGGAATTCGAAGTAGGTGATCACGTGTTTTTAAAGGTTTCACTAGTTAAGGGAGTGATGAGGTTCAGAAGTAAGGGAAAACTTAGTCTGAAGTATATTGGTCCTTTTGAAATTCTAGAAAGGGTTGGTCTAGTGGCTTACAAATTAGCACTACCACCCCAACTCTCAGAGGTACACAATGTGTTTCACCTATCCATGTTACAGAAATACATTCCAGAGGAGACTCATGTGCTTCAAAGGATACTAAAGGTGTTAAATCTAGATTTAACATTTAGAGAAAGGGCAATCCAGATCTTAGACTGGAAGGAGCAATAATTGAGGACCAAATCTATCCCTTTAGTTAAGGTATTATGGCAACATCATACAGTCAAGGAAGCTACTTGGGAATTAGAAGAGGAATAGAAAATCCCAATGGATCCTCTTGATCTGGTAGATCAAGAATGATCAAACTAGATGTACCTATAAAAGTGATTATCTATGGCTAATATCATGTTATTAGAGATGTTGGATCAATAAAAAAACATGAAAGATCAAGGGTTGTACTATTAATGGAATATTAACCCTAGATCTAAAAGATGGACAAATTGGATGGTTGGATCATAAGGATAAATTAATCATATGCTTAGATAGATTTGATTTAATTATGATCCATGTCAAGTTTTCAATTTCAGTATAATTTTCTTTAATTTTTTAGATTAAAATATCGTTAATATTCTAGTTAATTATTTTATTAGCAAATTTAATTCATGTCAAATTTTCAATTCCAACATGATTGTTTATAAATTCCTTAGATTTGTATTTATTAGTGTTATTTCTTTTAATTTCCTTTACATTAGTAGAGTTATAAAAAATACCTTAAAGGGGATAATTAATGAAATATAGTTGGACTTCACAAAATACACATGTGCATTATGAGAAATAATCATAATAAGGGTTATAGTTAGCAGGACAATATAAAGGGTGTATTTTGCATTTCCTTGGCCCAAAATAGGAACATAATAAACATCCATGAATGATATAGTATATGTTCATGGAATTAATTAAAATCAAGTAGAAATAAAACTTAGGCTTATGAGCTCATAAGACCTTATTAAAGGTTGAGCTAAGGCTATGCCCTTGCATGTTATTCATTGTGGTTAAGGGGCTTTCTAATGAGCCTCGCTGTCCCTCCACCTTTTGTTGATGTTTGTTGAGGTCCAAGCACCTCCTTACATGAGGATTGAATTAACCACATTGGGAATGGCATGTAACTGGTAAACCTTGGTCAATTGAAAATAAGAGAAGCTGTCTAATATTAAGAATGAATAAGTTACCCTCAATCCAGTAAAACACTAATTGGTTGAGAAATAATAATAATAGCAAAAAAGGTTAGCAAATTATCTAACCCTAATAAAAATTGTAAGTAAGATAAGGATGATCTGGCAAGATCCAAGAGAGATCTTGAATGATAAAAAATAACAAAAGAAAAGAAATACAATGTATAGTATATTATTGTTGTGTGATTTTACTTATAATATAGATTTATTGGCTTAGAAAGTTTGAAACCTTGATCATATATGATTCAAGGAAAATTAGGGCATCCTTCGTAGGATAACCCAAATACATGTAAAAAGAATACTTGTATAAAGGAACAACTTTATACATATGGTTTGACAGATGTATGAATTAAGACCATGATAGACAATATGGAGTGAATACCACTTTGAGGTAGGTAAATATACAAGAATGTATTAAAGATTCATGTGTGTATATATACATGATCTTCTATCTTGAATTATAGACCTTCATGATATAAGTATACATGTGGTACCTTAGAACAATAATGATCCAACCCCATGATCCATCCAACTGATCTAATCAAACAATGAGAAATTAGTGAGATGTGTGGACTAAGGAAACCCTAAGAATAGGGCATAAAAAATATTACATCCTAAGTTAAACGAACACATTGTATGATATGTACAATGTATTTTACATACAAGCATGGTGGCTTGTGATTTGGTTTTACACAGGCTTAGGGATGTTATGTTAGGAAAGTTATGAGTGTTTGGCTACCCGCTTCGTAAAATGTATAATATGATGGATACCATGCCCAAAGAGAAGCTAAAAGTCGGGTGGGGCAATCATGGGAAGACTGCCACTATGATAGCCATCATCCTCGCCCATGTGGACATGGATTTTTTTATTTCCACAGTTGGTATCAGTGGATTATTATGTAGTTATTTGGGCGAGCTGTATAGATTTAGATTGTGGCATAGTAGTCCGCGATGATTTTGCATTATGATGTACATATGATAGATAGTGAAATGCCATGTCATAATGAGATACAAAGTATGATGAAATACATGAGTTCCTAGAGAGAAAATCCCCATATGAGATTTGGCTGAATATTGATATCCTAAGTGGGAGTATAACCAATGGAAGGAACAAATTTTGAGTATTTTCACTATTTTAATGGGTTTACCCTATACTATATAAATTATGTATGTACTTTATGATCAGATGGTCCATGAATGGGAAAACATGATAGAATGATGAATGAGATATTGTATTCTTCTATTAATGAAGTATTATATTCTTGTATCCCTTACCACGCATAGCTTGCTGAGATATCATAAATGTTTGAATGTTTATAATATCTAAGATACAAGGAAGGAGACTTGATGACGTATAGGTTGAAGAGCCTAGACATTACCAAACTGATCAGGGTATCTTCTTTGAAGATTGTGAAATCAGACTATGTACTTTGTATTTGGATTGTATTTGGACAATGGATTGTAATCGTAATACAGGGGCTGTGTAAAATGAACTACTAGATGATTCTTGGTATTCAATGAAATTTTATTTTGATACAAATATCTTTGTGTAATATGTATGTTGAGGTGAGACTTAGGTTGTGTTGCAAATTGATTTAAAAGAAAAAAATTTCCACTGCATTGTTTGCAAAAAAATCTTACTACTAAGGGCCTTGCATTTGAAAAATGTATTACAAAATGTGTTACAAAAACCTGAGTCATCACAGCCTTATTGTCATCCTATAGAATTTTTCTTTTAGTTTCATGGAACCTACCTATTAAACAAAATTCCATATGCACATTTTCATTTGTTCTAACCCACTTGGATTATCTAGGCAACATCCCTCTCATTCTCTTTGTTATAATGAATCATTAATCCTAAGTATCGAAAGTGGCATTCTTGGAGAACTTCTTCATTTTCAATCTTTACTAGTACTTCACTCCTACTCCTTTCCTTGCTAAAATTACATTCCATATACTCTATCTTACTTTGGATAATTTTAAATCCTTTAGACATTTCTTCACAACTGTAGCTTTGTGGTTATGCCTAACATTGTCTTATCAATCAAAACTATGCCATTTGTAAATAACATGCACCATGGAATCTCCTCATGCAGATATTTTGTTAACTCATCCATAACTAATGTGAAAAAGTACGAGCTCAATGCCGATCCTTGGTGCAATCCTATAGAGATAGAAAAATCACCAGTCTCTCTGCTAGTGATCCTAACATTTGTTACCACTCCCTCATACATGTCCTTAATTATATCTATATACTCTCATGAAACTCCTTTCTCGCCTAACACCCATCATATTAATTTCCTACTATCATAAGCTTTTTCTAAGTCAATAAAGACCATGTTGAGGTCCTTTCTCCTCTCCTTATATTTATCTATCAATTGTCTTATTAGGAAAATAGCTTCCATGGTAGACCTCTTAGGCATGAAACCAAACTGGCTTTCTAATACACTTGTCTTATGTCGTAGCCTCTTATTAATCACTCTTTCCCAAAGTTTGATGGCATGGCTCATAAATTTGATTCCATAATAATTAGTGCAGCTCCATATATCTCATTTATTCTTATAGATTGGTACGATATAGCTTTTCCTCCATTCATCTAAAATTTTCTTTGATTTTACAATATTGTTAAACAACTTTGCCAACCTAACTACTGCAATATCTCTTATATACTTTCAAACCTCCATTGGTATAACATCGCGCCCCAAGAGTTTTCTCGATTTTATCTTTTTCAAGGCCCCTTTCACTTCAACTATCCTAATCTTATGGTCATATCTATGTAGTCTAACATTATTTGGGTTTACAATTCTTTCAATCTCATAGTCTTAACATAGTTGTTATTTTGCAATTTTTGAAATTAACTTTCCCAACTTTGATTGATCTCGTCGTTTTTTTTCAATACCCTTTGGTCATCACTTTTAATGCATTTAATGTGGTCCAAGTCTTTACTCTTATTTTTTCTTATTTTTGCAAGTTTAAACACATCTTTCTCACCTATAGTCAAGAGACTAGGGTCATCATACTATTTTTGCAAGTTTAATAACATTTTGCACTTTTCATTCCACTACTAAGTTTTCTTTACTAGTTGCCTTTTACCATTAAATACTCATAGAACATCTTTTAACACTTTCTAAATTTCCTTGACCTTATTAGTCCGCATGGTGTTTACTTACACTAGAGCTAGGTAATATGTCAAAGCAAATTCAATACCTTCCCTATCTCATTTCTTTCTCCAAAATTACACCCTCCATGTATCCTATCATATCATATCATATCATTTCTTTTCTTACATGGCCATTTAAGTTTGCTCCCATAAATATCCCTTATGTGTTGGAAATTTCTTGCATTAATCCCTCTATATCTTCCCATTGTCTCTTGATTTTAACTTCTAACCCTACTTGTGAGGCTCATGTACTATAACATTTATTATCTTCTCTCCTAAAATAAGTTTTATTAGTAGAATTCTATCACTAGTTCTTCTATTGTCTACAACTATATCAATTAATTATTTATCCACTAATATCTCTATGCCATTTTTATTATTGTTATTTCCTACGTGCTACCCATTGGTTTCTTTGGTTTTAGCCCCTTTTTGCTTAGTTTTTTGGACACAACTAATAAGTATCCAATTTTGCACAAGATCACCTAATTAGTTACCCATGTGTTATAACTTAGATCGCTAAATTAAGGTTTTTGACCAAAATTCATAACACATGCAATTTTAACCTAATGACTTAAAAATGTGATATTTTGTAGGTCTAGAAGCTAATTTAAGGTAAGTATGTAATTAATCATATTTTCACTTTTTGTAGGGAGAAAGATGATGATCCGATGGTCGAGATCGAGATCGAGATCGATCGAGATGAACATTGAAGATCAAGTCAAAGCCTAAATATCATCAATCCAAACAGAGATCAAGGATCAAGATCACCTCAAGTGAAGTATTGGAGAAGTCATAGATGGCTAAAGTGGGCCCATGCATAAGCCATGCAAAGTCCACTACCCTTGCATGGGATTCACTCAAGCCATGTAAACCATGAAGAAGGTGATAAGCTAAGAGAGCCATGAAGCCTAGTCAGGCCATCAAAGCTAAAGGGGTAAGCCATCAAGCCAAGCCAAATGAGCTCTCAAAGCAAGCCATTTGAGCCCAACTTTATGAAAAGCCATGATTTAAGGAGAATCCAAAGCAAAAGTCAAATAAGTCATGCTCATGGAGTGCCATAATTAGAGGAAGAATTATGAACCATTATTTTTCTTTCTTTTCGTCATCATTTGTCCCCCTCTTTTCTCTCCCATCCCACCTACCATGTCATTTCTCCCATAGGATTATCCATGCATGGGAGAAAAATGGAAACATCTCCCACCATGTTCCCTCCTTATGATTACTCTAAACAACCGCCACACATCGTCCTACCCATCCATTCTTTTTCCAACCTCATCCCACCATTCTTTTTCCCTTAAGTCACCTTAGAATTAGTTCAAAATACGTATAAATAGCCCCCATGAGGGCTTCCATGAATTTGAATAAGTTGGGAGGGGGGCATATCCCTCCTTCCCTCCTCCCCCTCATTTCTCCTTCTCTTCTTCCTCTCTAAACTTGAATGTTTTCTCCTTTGGGCAGCCATTCATTCCAGCCATTCCACGCCTCTTTCATACTTGATTTCCCCTTCAAAGTTCAGGTTGATTATCTCTCAGTTATTTCTTTAATTGCCTTGAAAATCCTATTTTGTTTTGATCCCTGGTTCCATGCTTAGTTGTTAGCTTCTTTGATTACTATCCTTTAGTTGTATGATCTATCTATTTAAGAGATGTAACTATTTTGGCAGTGACAACCAAAAGAGTAAGCTATTAGATCAAAGTTTTTACCTTACACCCTTGTTTTTTTCCTTTGATTCCCTTCAATGTTTTCCTTTAAATAGTTTCTTAGATCCTTGAATCTAAAAGCTATAATTCTCTTGTAGTGCAGCCAAGAGAGTGTGGTTCTTAGACCAAGTTCCTTGCTACTTGAATTCCTAAATTGTTTTGCCCATCTCTTGCTTTCTTTCCCAATTTCTCTCTCTTTACTTGGATTTCTCTTTGATTACATGCATGCTTGCTTAAGATTAGAATATTGGATTGCATAGAAGAAGATAGTGGCAATTTATATGGATGTATTTTGAACATCGTATGGTGCACACATTCCTTGGATGAGGCGCAATACTCTTGTACATCAGATCCATGTAATGAGATTTATGTTTGGTTTATGATTGAAGTTTACTTTCCATGAGTGTTCTTTGCGATTTAGATCTTATTTTTCATGGATGTTTAATTAAGTTCTTCATGCTTAAGTCATTTAGGAAAAAACTCACTCTCTTTGGCTAGCTTAAGTAGCTTAAGGAAAGGCCTACTAATCACACAAATAGTTCTATTCCTTGTGGGATCAACCTTACTTGTGTGCTTATACTACAACTGATTCCTGCACTTGAGAGTTTAACTTAAAAATACACAATAAGTTTTTGGCGTGTGTATTGTGTAGCGGATATTAACTTGGATTATTTAACTCTAGTCTAGGTTTAGGAAGCATTAGTTTAAAAATTTTCATAATTTTAGCATGTATTGCTATTTTCCTCATATTGAAAATATTTGTTTGATTTTGTGCGAAGAAAATCAGCAAAGGAGCGATAGCGGTCCTGCGGGCTGTGTCTTCATCATCTTAGATTAGGTTTTATTGCTTTTATAGATTAGGATTGGAGTGAAATTATAGTGAGGCCCATTGTAATTTTAATTTCAAGTTTATGTAATCAATTGTATTAATGCAGGGCAAGTGTGGGGTATGGTGGTCTACACTTGATCATCATTAAACTCCTCACTATGAGCAATCCTCACTTAAATTTTAGTTTCTAAGATCGATTGCATTTAGTATAATTTTGCATTTGGATAGTAGATTAAATCATATATATTAGGGTCATACAATGATAATTGTTGCATATTTATTTAGGGTTGTAGCATTAGAAAGCACCTATCTAACTTTGGTTCTATAGCACATAAGTTGCATTAGTTTGATTTTTATTTTGCATTGCATATTTAATTGCTTTATGTTGGAATAAAATTAATATTAGTAAGGGCCCCACAAGAACCCTTATAAGATAAGGACTGGATTTCATCACCAGTTTCCTTGGCCCACCTATGAATCAATCAACATCCTTGTATGTCATAATCCCAACTCTTGAACATTAATTTAAAATCAAGTAGAAAGAGACTTTGGGTATCGAGCTTATAGGATCCCTTTTAGAAGGATGCAATCTATTGTCACTCTAGTAGCTTCTGAGAGTGGTGGTTATAGTGGGCGTCTTAAAATCCAAATGCTTTTTTTCATGCCTTCCATTGACGTTAGTTGAGGTCGAAACGCCTCTTAATACAAGGATTGTATTAACCACTTTCAAGCAGAACTTAACTGGTAAGCAGTAGTCAAATTTAAAAAAAGGAGTTATCTATATCTAAGTCTAAGAAGTTACCACCTATGCAGTAAGGAAAGATAATCAAGACACTACTCAATTAGCAACATACTAGGATTGGTTATGCATCATTTTAGGAATTGTATTTAGATTGCATCATATAGTTAGGGTTTCATAAAAAGAAAAAACTCATTGTATATAATGATTTGTTTCATTATATATAAAGTTGAGAACAAAGGCCTATTGAGAAGGGGATTGATTCATACATTAGATATATTGATTGATAGGTTAGACATTATGGAAAGTCAATTGCTTAGGTTGATAGCTTCTAGGCAAGCTATTCCACAACCTCCATACTATAATGACTATACCTATTCTCAGCATCCCTATCCCACTACATGGCCATCAAGCTCCACATACAATGATTATTATTAAGAGCCAATGATGCACCCACTGCATTCGTATACTCTAACAATAACTACTATCTTGAGATAGACAATTAAAATGGATGGGCTAGGCATCATGAACAACTATGGTCTCAGGATTATCACCAATATTAGGAAGAGCCATCATAGTTCCACATAGAATAACCCTACCATAATTATCAAGAATATCAGGGTTAACCATCATGGGTTCAACCTGATTAGCCCTTTTTTAGTACCTCAATGCCACAACCTTGACTATTGATGATGATGATAGGATGAAAATATCTTACAATTATTTTGAGCCACAAAATCCACAACCATCCTTTGCAAACCTCCAACTCATTTCTACTGGAGTCAGGTCTTATCCCTTTTGATAATTCTGATAAAGAGACATCCGTTGATGAAGAGAATAAAGCCTTAGAAACATCCAACCCAAATCCTCTAAAAGTGTGTCATGCTTATTTTTATGAATTTGAAGAAGACACGTCCATTGAGGAGGTGAATGAGTTATTGGATATTGTTCCTTTGATGAACACTTATCAATGGTAAGCTAAAGTAGAACCTGATACAAATCCTGAAATTCAAATTAATCCATGCAATGTAGAAGATGCACCTAATTGGGACCTACAAATCTTATTTGAAAAAACACCAGATAGTGATTTAAGTTTAATTGAAACCTTACATATGCCCACAGAATAGGAAGAAGAAGAGTCAATTGATGCACTAACCCTTCATCAACCTACTCTATGGTATACATTAGAAGATACTATGGATTAAGAATAACCATGGCCCTACCTCTAGTATTATAAGAACAACCTTTTAAGGAAGGGCTAAGTTAGCTTGTGTCCAAATTTTAGGACAATGTAAGGGAAATGGAGGAATTAGATGAATTGAATATAATGGTCAATGTTATCCCTAAATTTGGTTCAGAATGGGACAATTCATTTTGAATTGATCCCAAAAAATTCATGGTGAGTCAAGATGTCATTGAATTGCCACCACCTTAGTTTTCGAGGTGAGGGGATTATATTAACTACTGTGAAATACTAAAAATGGGGTTTATCAATATAATTCCCCACAACTCAAAAACATGGTGGTCTACTTTGTCTTAATGTTACCACCACTAAAAATTTTAGGGTAGAGGAATTATATTAACTACCATAAAATACTAAAAATGGGAGATTATCAATGTGATTCCCCACAATTCAAAATGTTGGTGGTATACTGTGTCTTAATGTTACCACCACAAAAAATTTCGAGGCAATATATAGACTATCGTAAGACTCTGAAGTGGTGTGACAAATCTTTTCATTTCATTGTTAGGATTAGGATTAGAAGAATTAGTTGAACTAGCTAGGTCTAGGTTTAGACTATTAGGATACTTATAGGACTTGTCTGGCTAAAGACATTAAAATTAGCACTCACTGAGAGGCTACCTAGGATTTTTTTAGAATGTCTCATTAATCTGCATTACGCATTTATCATTTAAGTGTCCTATATTTCCAAACATTAAGGACAATATTTAGTTCAGGTTAGGGGATGCAGATATACACGAGCTTTTTATGCTTTTCTTGCATTTTTGAAAAATTTTGAAAAATAAAATTTATAAGCCCTTTAGATGATAAGTTAGATTTTTTGAATATTCAACTAAATTTTTGAACTTCAGCTTATTAATAGAGCTGCATACAATTAGTTCACTATTTTATTCTTTTTCTAAAGTATCTCATGCAAAATTAAACTTAGAATATTAATTGCACAAAATAGCTACATATAATTTAAGTTGAAGAGGAAAATATAACTTAAAGATCTTGAAGAAGATTTGACGACACTTATAACCCAAGTGAGTTTTGAGCAATTCTTGCTTTTCTGAGGGTTATACATAAATTCAAGATTTTCTTTAGGGGACATTATTTCTCAGTTGGTATTGAGAAATCACAAAAAGACTACCATATATCTCTTAAGTTTATAATTATCATTAAGCATATGAAACCTAGGAAATGATAGAGGCCATCCTTGGTAAAATCCATAGTCTTTAGCCTTCCCTATATTATTTTATGCTAGTTAGCCCCTTAAGCCTTTAAAATGTTAACATTTTTTTTGTTACCCAAACAACTTTTACCTATATTAAACCCCTATAAAATATATATATTACTTATTTTTTTTGGAAATATGTGGAAAAGATTGAAAAATAGCTTTAAAAAAGTATGAACAATACAATTCAAGAGATGAACATTAAAGAGGTGAAAAAGAAGAAAAAGTCCAAAAAGGATATATGCAAAGATAAGTAAGAGAGAGAGAGAGAGAGAGAGAGAGAGAGAGAGAGAGAGAGAGAGAGAGAGAGAGAGAGAGAGAGAGAGAGAATGAAAAAAAAGAATGGTCACTCTTGTAAGGATAAATGGAAAAGTTGTGAATGCACTGATAGAAGACCTTTATACATTTTCCAAACAACCTTTTCTTACCTTTATATACATTCTTTCAATAACCCTTACCTAAGCCTAGATTTCTTCCTAATAGAAGTCCTAACTTGATCTTAGGAGAAGTATGGCATGGATATGGTTATAAATGAATGGGGAAATTGGTAGGGTGTAACATTCGTAATAGTTGATATCCTTTCATGAGACCATTATCATTATTTCTAAGTTATTGTTCTCTTGTATAAAATATGTGAGACTTTTATACTTGATTAACAACATTCTAATCAAATTTTAATGGGAGTACACCTTTTTGAGTGACTTCTTTTTTAATGACAAGTATATCCTATGAGAATTGAAGTCAACGCATATTTTGGACAATAATTTAGGTTATATTTTACTCAAAGACTAGTATTACATATTAGCTATAACATATACTCACCTTCTAATGTTTAATGAAATAATGAGATATCTTTAGCATAAGGGTAGGATTTTCAGCCTTTTTGTTGATCATTATTAGCAAGTTAAAGTTAAGAATTGATATAAGTTGAATAAAAGGAAATTTTCTCAGATGAATAAAGGAAACTCACAAAATTTTTGAGAATTTTGTGGGTATATTCACTACAAACTCTCATGAGGCCAAACTTATGTACTAGGGGTAACTTAGGGGTTCAGGGACTTGTTGCACATGCTAAATACAATTGGGAGTACTTATGAAAATCACAACCATTTTATTTTCAATGTTTTTTTGTATGTTTTGCTCGGAACTAGCAAATGCTGGTTGTGGGATGTGATAAGTATCCAATTTTGCATAAAAACCAACCAATTAGTTACCCATTTGTTATAACTTACAGCCATAAACTAGGATTTTTGACCAAAAATCGTAACACATGCATTTTTTACCTAATGACTCAAAATTTTTATATTTTGTGGGTTCATAAGCTAATCTGAGATAATTATGTGATTAATCATATTTTTATAGAATTTTTAATTAGATATTTTCACTTTTTGTAGGAAGAGAGATGATAATCTGACAATCGAGATCGTTGGAGATGAACATTGAAGATCAAGATAAAAATAAAGTCAAAGCCTAAGTATCATCAATCCAAATTGATATCAAAGATCAAGATCACCTGAAGTGAAGTAATGGAGAAGTCATAGACGGCTAAAGTGGGCCCATGCATAAGCCATGCAAAGTCTACCACCTTGCACGGGATTCACTCAAGCCATGTACGCCATGAAGAAGGTGATAAGCTAACAGAGCCATGAAGCCTAGTCAGGCCATCAAAGCTAAAGGGGTGAGCCATCAAGCCAAGCTAAATGAGCCCTCAAAGTAAGCCATCAAGCCATTTGAGCCAGGATTTATGGAAAGCCAAAATTTAAGAAGAATCCAAAGCAAAAGTCAAATAAGTCATGCTCATGGAGTGCCATAATTAGAGGAAGAATTATGAACCATCATTTTTCTCTTTCCATCATTATTTGTCCCCCACTTTTCTCTCCCATCCCACCTACCACATCATTTCTCCCATAGGATTCTCCATGCATGGGAGAAAAATGGAAACATCTCCCACGTCTTTTCCCACCATGTTCCCTCCTTATGATTACGCTAAACAATGACCACACCTCATCCTACTCGTCCATTCTTTTTCCCAACCTCCTCCCACGATTCTTTTTCCCTTAAGTCACCTTAGAATAAGTTCAAAACACCTATAAATAGCCCCTATGAGGGTTTTCATGAATTTGAACAAGTTGGGAGGGGGGACATCTCCCTCCTTTCCTTCTAACCCTCCTTTCTCCTTCTCTTCTTCCTCTCTAAACTTCAATGTTTTCTCCTTTGGGCAGTAATTCATTCCAACCATTCCACTCCTCTTTCATGCTTGATTTCCCCTTCAAAGTTGATAGTTATCTCTTGGTTATTTCTTTAATTGCCTTTGAATTCCTACTTTGTTTTTGTAACAACCCTTTATTTTGGGTCATTTTTAGTGTATTATATTATGTTTTTAATGGAAATAAAATCAGGAATTTAATTCCATGAAAATGAAAATCTATGAAAATGATTCCTTTGAAAGCTTAAATGGTAACTTGAAACTATTATATTTGGAATGTACATGTCGGGACAATTCCAAAGGCATAAAGAACACTAAAATTGGCAATTTGATGGAGAAGATATGATGATTTGAACATGGAGGGCATTTTTATAAATAAAAAAACAAATATTTACAAAATGAAGGTGTTGTTTTGATAACGGCACCCCCTTCTTTTAATAGGTGATAGTTGACAACTGTCAGTTGACACCAACTCGAAAAGAGGAGAGTGGGGAGGGAAGAGAGGGCAAAGAAGAAGAGGAGAGAGAGAGAGGATTTCGCTCGCCGGTGAAGGCGTGCGACACCGGCGAGAGGAAGAAAACTACATTTGGGGTTGCCCAATTTTAAGTAGCACAAGAGATGATGACAACTCGAACCTATAATTGAAGCTAATCATTCTGTTTAGCATGATCGTGAGATAAAAAAACCCTCAAGAATCATAGCAATCAGGCAATTAATGAGGTTGAATCGGGCATAGAAGATGATGTCGATGAATGGCAAAAATCCGATGACCAACACCAGTTTTTGGAGTTTTTCCTGCATCAAATGACGTTAGGTCTCCACCAAATTTCAGACAAGTGAAGGTGATACTCAGATCTACATTCTCTTTTAATAATTTTGTGATCCATTAAGAAATGAGCCACCATGGTGACTGCGCCAGTCACCTTCTCTGGCGATGACCAATCAGCGCTAGTGACTTGGTAAAATTTAGTGAAAAACATGTCCTAGGTGTATTTTAGCATGATCTACACCATGGAATGGTCAAATCTTTGATCGAGGACTATCTAACTGTCCAATTTGGATGTGAGTCAAATCAGGAATTCGTGATGTGAGATTTATAAGATCTAAACCATCCGTTGCAATCCTTGTGATGCATAGATTAAGATCCAAGTGAGATACATTGAATATGGGGCATTTGTTAGAGGATCTAATCTATTTTGATCAATGACTATTATCGACCAATGATTTAGGTGTGAAATTGGATCAAGTTTGATGATCCTTACTGTTCAGATGAATTATTGGGATTATATTATTAGAACTACTAATTTATTCTTTGATCTGTGATGATCAGGTGGAGAATTGTGACAAGATCAATATGGATATCTTTGATCGGAAACTTTCAAGGTGATTGGTTAATGATCTAGTGACACAGATAGTTATATATCCTTTATATGGACTTACATGAGGGAAGATCACCATCCTAACCATTTACATTGGTTGATTTGGTGGTAGTCAGATAAGATTATGCATGAACTACATATAATAGTGTTTGATTGATTGATTAAACAATAAGTTATTTGATATTGACCCGATCTGAGTATGATATCCTTGTTATACATTATGACATAATTAAGAGAGGAACTCGATGGTTATTGGTGGGTCAGATTAGCATAATTTGAATTATCAACCGACCAAGGCGGGCCCCACCTTGAGATTCCATGGCTATGAACCATTGGATGATATTGAAACATGATATATTGAGATATGAAAATATAAGGTTGTTTTACAATTAAGAATCCAACTTAGATAACTTAGATTCTAAGTGTGACCTAGATGTGATGTGTATCTAAGTAGTGAGACTGAGGCGAACTAAGCTAGACTAGAGTCCGACTAATTTAAGAGGTATAAACAAGTGGTTCTTCATCTGAGGTAGGCGATAACAATTAATAATTTTCATTTTTTCGTTTTCAAATCTCATACATACATGGCATCATATTACTATTATACCATGATTTCATGTTGAGATATTGAGTTTATTTACTAGTCATGCACATGATTTCATAGATTAGTATTTATCCACGATTGCATGATTTGATTATGATTTAGTCATATTTTATGAGCGATACTGATGTTACATTATTTTAATACTCTTTATAACCTGTGAAGTCATTACATAGTGATTGTGTTTACTATGGCATATTGAGGAATATGGATGCTCAATTTTTATCACTTATTTATTCATGGACTTAGTGGTGGAGACTTTGTCGCTGGTCCTTAAGAGGCTAACCTCAAGATGAGGAGTGCCTTAGGATGGCAAGCCATAAGTGCTCCTGGTTTTCATTATTTTACCAAAGGATTTTGTATCCATTTTATCTACATGAGATATGTGATTTTCATATTTTCGTGGATTTATGATGGGTGTTTCTGCTCTGTGCATGCTATGCTAGGAGAGTTGTATGGGTGGCCACCCTCCCCTTGACTTTCTAAGATGAATAAATACTCGCCCCATTGATGGGAAAACTGAGTTGGGAGTGGTATTGCAGGTAGTCCACAGTACACATTCGACAGGCTCCCATGCATGGCAAACACTTAGTCTCCCGTTAGGGAGGGAGTGACAGTTTGTAGACCCGGGAGTTGGTTACCATTGCAACATAGCAATCCATACACTTCTTGATGCTTGGTTTTGCCATATTTCGTAGAGAGCACACTAGGATGGATATTCTCTATGTACCCACGATGTGATGATGTGTCCTAAGGGGTGATTGTGTTGTTGGCAGCCCCAAAAGAAACAAGCGTGGGGGAGTGGTATAAGTACTCATGACCTGATATATGAGTGTGTGGTAAACTCATGGGACCTGTGTGGTAAGGTGCCCCTTATTGATGATGTGCATATTCATTGAGACATTTGTAGAGCATTTGATGCATTATACTGATGTGATTTTTTTTTACACTCTTAGGACCGCATGTGAGGATGCCCTTGATGATGGCTTGTACATTCATTGATTTATTCTCTGAGCTTTTGACACTCTATTTTGAAGTGGCTTTAGCATATTTATAAGCCTTAGAAGCTCATTTGATTTGGCATGTTTCTAAAAACCTGCATGTGGCATAGATGCATTGATATGCTTACGATAGCCTTGAGCTTTGATGCCTTTGCTATAGCACATTGATGTTGCATATCTTTTATGCTCTATACCATCATTATTTGTCTCATTATCAAGATTATATTATAATTCTTTACATTAGGAAAGTTGATGTTGCATGCCCTGAGATTGATTTCTTAAACTGTTCATTTTATGTCAAATATCATGAGAATTTATTATTATTCTTGTCACCTACACAAGCATAGATTATTGGGGCATTGTGATGTTTTTGCAATGCTCAGATATAGAGAGAGATAACAGGTTTGACATGTTGACAGAGCAGCAAGGGCATTGGCGGCCTTTAGCGATGCATAGAGGAGATTTCATAAATGGACATGGTTTGTTCAGAACCTTACCTCTGTTATTATTTATGGAATGTATATGTATATGATTTACTTTGTGACTTGGATGTATGGGTATATCTATGTTGGATGTGATGGCTGTGCATGGACAGACCCTGGGCAATGTTGTTATCTCTTTGATTTTTTCACTTTACCATTGACGTATATGGTTTTATTGAAATTTGAAATTTGTCTAATGGATGTGTATGGAGACTAAGTCTCCTAGCCGTGTATCTATGTTTATTGTGTATCAAGTATTATTGTATCACATGTGTTACATGCGATAGTCCAAAATAAAGAGGAGACTGTTGAATTTTTGGCAGAAATGGGAACATCATTTCACCATTAAATCCACAATTTTGTAGTCGCATAACTCCTAAGGTTTTGAAAAAAACACTTGTCATTCAAGTTTTCATTTTTGATCAATTTTAAAATCAAAGTTTTAAAATAGGGATCCAAACTTTTTAAAAGTTAGTCTTTATATGTTGTGTAAACCTGGGATGTCACAGTTTGGTATCAAAGCTAGGTTTACTCCATCACAGCCATTCCAACAAGTCCAAAAGTCACATACAGTCCATTGAGTGAGATGATTACATAAATATGAGTTATAGAGATAACTTATATGGGGGATGTTGATGATTGTGAAATTGATGCCACCATGAAGATTAGTAGATTTTTCTTAGAGAATATGAGACTTTAAATCCTTGTATGAGTACAAGGAAGCACACTTTTATGGAAAGTGCATGATTCTTAGAGTGATGAATCAGACTAAAGAATATAACTTGTATCTCTAGTGAGAACCTTATTATATAATAGAAGATATATTCATGTGGATTGTTTTTTAAAGTTCAAGTTTGAACTTGGACGGTGTGAATAAAATTTTAAAAAGGGCTAACAATTATTGTAATAACAATAGCATGATAATAATGATGAAGGACCAGAAATGATTACAATTAATGAGAACTCGAGAAAGTTTAGAGAAGTATTGTATTACTCTAAACTTGTAGTGGATTCATTTGACAAATAAAGTGTAGTATGGTGAAAATCATTGAAAATTTGATGAAACAAGATTCTAATGTTACTGTGGATGAATTATCAAATTTATGAGATGAAAATCAATGAGTTCATGTATATAGAAATACTGATAGCCAGTTATCAATGAGAAGTAAATGCTTATGAATTATTCTGAGGATTTTAGTTATGATTTGGAGGTGCATAGCGCCTAGAGGTTATGGCAACTATTTTATAAGAATAGTTATTAAATAGTGATAATCATGTAAGGAATCAACTAGGGAGAGAAGGATGGAGTGAATAAGGTAAGATGAAAATGATTATAACTGAATTACATTCAACACTGATAGTGAGGATTCTAATGATGGGCATTTGAGAGGACGCGTTCGTCAATTACTGAGACTTTTATGTAAAAGGCTCTAAGGAAAGCATGTAATGATTAGTATCTTTGCCTTATGGGCAACTGGTGATATAAAGAGAGTTTGCTACTTTAAAACAATGAAATTAGATGGTTCACTAGTATTGAACCAATTTACACAGTTGGAGGAGACTTGCGCCTAACTCCTCTACCATGGGTAAGGAGGTTGCAGATAGATTGTGATATATAGACACATGGATCGAGGAATCGAGTGATTTTAACTAGTTTTACATTAGTGGCAGAAGCAGCAGACATGGCCTCTAAGCTAGAGAGGATTCTCTTAGGACCAGGGTTGATAGCAGAGCCTCAAACATGGGTAGTTCTAGTCAGCCCAGTAAAGGTAAGAGACCCTTTTTATCAACACAGCTACAAAGGCCATTGAGGCAACGATATTTGAGCAAGCAATGTTAGGATACAGACAAGGGAAGGTGATAGCATCAATAGCCGCCATTACAATGACAATCCTTTAAATGCTTTGACTTTGGAGAGTTGGGGAATTTCTTTAAAGACTTTCCCAAAGGACAATGAGTTAGATTGACTGACACTGGAGACAAGGTAGAGATGGCCCCACATTGGCAATCATGAGTTTCTGCCATTACTTGGAGGCAAGAAGCAAGCATAGGCCTCGAACCAGTCGGTGTAAAATATTTTCCTTGATTGTCGGTAAGCATGTTAAGGTCCTCTTTGATCCAGGATTCAATCATAGTTGCATTTTATGTGCTGGCACCTTGATGAATATACATGTGTGTGTGTGTGTGTGTATTTATATGATAGTCTCTGGGTTGAATGTTATGACGTTGATGAGAGAGTTATTGAAACTTGTAAGTATTTCCAAGGAGATTGGTGGAGACAATGAGTGAGAGGATGGACGTTAATCTCATCCTACTCTATATGATTGTTTATGTTATCATCCTTGGGATGGATTCTATTTTTGTGGGATATTTGATTGCTATGAGAAGTACTTTTAGTATACATGGACATTAATAACCCTTCTCCTGAGTGAGAAGGGGCATCATTGGGGTTTGTGTTATCTTTGCCTTAAGGCAATGCAGTACCTTTGCAGAGGGTACTGAGCTCTTCTTGTTTTTGTGACAATGAATGATAGAGAGCAGCCACAGATCGAGCACATAGATGATGTGTTAGAATTCATAGCCTTTTCTGAGGAGCTTCATGATTTTCACTGTAGGAGATTGATTTTGATGTTGATTTGGCATTAGATATAGCATTATTTCCCAGAATGTCATACAGGATGGTCCCAATTGAGCTGGCAAAGCTCTAGTTATATGAGCTTTTGATAGAGGTTTTAACAGACTTAGTGGGTCTTAATAAAGTGCATTAGACCTCTTGATGAGAAGAGAGATAGACCTTGATTGTTATGCATATATTATCGCTTGTCAGATAGCACCATGGTGTAGAACTGATATTCTCTATAGCATATTGATGATCCACCAGATCAACTCTGGAAAGTGCATGGTATTTTGGAGGTTGATTTGTGGTCTGGTTATCACCAGTCGAGGATTGTGAGTAAGACGTCTCTAAGACGATTTTTAGAACTTGTTATGATTACTACGAGTTTTGTGCTATACCAATTGATGGAACCAATGCACTGGCAATATTTAAGGATATGATGGACTGAATTTTCAAATGTTACTTGGATGAGTCATGATTATATAAGTGGACAACGTTCTTGTTTCCCCATGGCATGGTGGAGCACAAGAAATCCTTGTGCATTATTCTGAGAATCTTAAGGACTGATCGCTTATTACGAATATCTGTAAGTATGAGTTATGATCAGAGGAAGTGAGTTTCCTTGACTACGATACCTCAATTAATAGAGAGGCAATTTGTTGAAACTATAATGGGTCGGGTTTAGCCCAAATTGGTGACTAAGGTTGATAGTTTCCTTAGTCATGTGAATTGCTACCGTTGGGTTATTGAGTTCTCTAAGATAGCAGTGATATGGATGTTATTTTCATATTACATATATAAGCTTGATTTCTCACTAGATGAGATCTATGACAGTGATGTGTGTTTTGTACGAGATTATTTTCTTACGTGTAATCAGAATTTGATTTATGACTTATACTTGTGAGTAGCTGATGAGGGCGGCCTAAGAGGGCTACCAATGAGGGAGGGTGCGAAAGGCACTGGTAAGCTTCTAGGTGGCGAGTTTCTAGGTTCTCATAGTATGATCGTGTTGTGGACTAGTTTTGATTAGCATATATTTTCCTATTGGTGAGCTGATATGCTCTGGTTTTGATTGACATGCATTTGCCTATTGGTGATCTAATGTGTTTTAGTATAGATTTGCTTACAGGTGAGCTGATGTGCTTTGATTTGTATTGATATGGTAATTTTAGCTGTACTAAAGTTGTACACAAACAACTAACTCATGGATGAGAGTTTAGGTTATGTTGATTGCATTATATATGGTTATGATGGGTCCTAATTATATTAGGAGTTGTTGGATGATGCCAATGAATGGCAAAAATCTAGCAACCGACACCAGTTTTTGACATTTTTTTAACATCAAATGATCTTAGATCTCCTCCAAATTTTAGAGGAGTGAAGGTGAGATTCATATCTACATTCCCTTTTGGTAATTTTGTGATCTATTAAGAAATGGGCCACTGGCAATGACCGTGCTAGTCACCTTCTTTGATGACGGCTGATCAATGCCCGTGACTTGATGAAATTTAGTGAAAAACACTCCCTATGCATATTTTGGCATGATCTATACCATGGAATGGTTAGATCTTTTATCGAAGAGCATCTGACCGTCTAATTTGGATGTGAGTCAGATTAGGAATTCTTGATGTGAGATTTGTAAGATCTGAACCGTCCATTACGACCCTTGTGACACATATATCAAGATCCATGTGAGATACATTGGATTTGGGCATTTGTGAGATAATCTAACTAATTTTGATCAACAACTGAGATCAATCATGATTTAGGTGTGAAATTGGATCAAGTTTGATGATCCATACCGTTCAGATGAATTATTGGGATTATATGATTAGAATTACTAATTTATTCTTTGATCTGGGACAATCAGGTGGATAATTTTGACTAGATTAGTGTAAATATCTTTGATTGGGCACTTTTAAGGAAAATGATTGATGATCTAGCGACACGGACAACTAGATATCCTTCAGACGGATTTACCTGAGGTAAGATCACCATCCTAACCATTTGAATTGCTTAATTTGATGGTAATTAGATAAGATTGTGCATGAAATGCACATAATAGTGCCCAATTGGTTGATTAAATGATAAATTATTTGAGATGATCTAATCTGAGTATGAGAGCCCTATTATATGTTATGCCATAATTAAGAAAGGGACTCGATGGTTATTGGTGGGCCCAAATTAGCATAATTTGAATTATCACCCAACAGAGGTAGGCCCCACCTTGAGATTCCATGGCTATGAACCATTAGATTGCATTGAAACATGATATATTGAGATACAAAAATATAATGTTGTTTTATAATTAAGAATCCAACTTAGATAACTTGAATTCCAAGTTTGACTTGGATGTGATGTGTATCTAGGTAGTGAGGCTGAGGTGGACTGAGCTAGATTAGAGTATGACTAATTTGATGACTAATTTCAAAGGTACAGACAAGTGGTTTTTTGTTTGGAGTAGGTGATGACAATTAATAATGAGAATGTTTTTATTTTTAAATTTCATACATACATGGTATCGTATTACTGTTATATCATGATTTCATGTTACGGTATTGAGTTTATTTACTAATGATGCACATGCACACAATTTCATATATTAATATTTAACCACGGATGCATGATTTGATAGTGTTTTAGTCATATTTTATGAGCGATACTGATATTACATGATTTTAATCCTCTTTTATGTCCTGTAAAGTCATTACATAGTGATTATGTTTATTATGGCATATTGAGGGATATGGATGCCTAGTTTTTATTGCTTATTTATCTGTGGACTTGGTGGTGGAGGCTTGGTAGTTGATCCTTGAGAGGCTAACCCTAGGATGAGGGGCAATGTCTTGGGATGGCGAGCCATAAGTGCTCATGATTTTCATTATTTTACCAGAGTATTTTGTATCCATTTTATTTACATGAGATATGTGATTTTCGTATTTTCAAGGATCTATGATGGATATGTTTGCCTGGTAGACGCAATGCTAGGAGGGTTGTAGGGCTGGCCACCTGCCCTCTGACTTTATGAGATGATTAGACACTTGTCCCATTGATTGGCAAATCATGTTGGGAGTGGTATCATGGGTTATCCACACTATACGTTTGATCGGTCCCCATGCATGGAGGACACTTAGTCTCATGTTTGGTGTTGGAGGGGAGCGGCAATTGATAGACCCGGGAGTTGGTTACCATTGCAGCATAGCAGTCCATACACTTCTTGATAATTGGTTTTGTCATATTGGGTAGAGAGCGCACCATGATGGATATTCTCTATGTACCCACAGCATGACAATGCATCCTAAGGGGTGATTGTGCTGTGGGCAGCCCCAAAAGGAATAAGCATGGGGGAGTTGTATGAGTACTCATGACTTGATATATCTAGTGTGTGGTATAGTTGTGGGACCTAGGTGATAAGGTGCCCCTTGTTGATGATGTGCATATTCATTGAGACATTTGTAGAGCATTTGCGCATTATACCGATGTGATTTTTTTTATACTCTTAGGACCGCATGTGAGGGTGCCCTTGATGATGACTTGCACATTCATTGATTTATTCTTCGAGCTTTTAACACTCTATTGTGAAGTGACTTTGGCGTATTTATGAGCCTTAGAAGCTAAGTTGATTTGGCATGCTTTTGAAAATACGCGTGTGGCTAAGATGCATTACTATGCTTTCTACAGCCTTGAGCATTGATGTCTTTGTTATAGCACAATGACTTGATTGATTTTGCATATAATTTATGCTCTATACCATCATTATTTGCTCTCATTATCGATATTATATTATAGCTATTTACATAGGGAAAATTGATGTTGCATGCCCTAAGATTGATTTCATAAACTGTTCATTTTATGCCAAATATCATGAGAATTTATTATTATTGTCATCACCTACACAAGCATAGCTTACTGAGGCATTTGTGATGTATTTATAATGCCTCAGATATGGAGAGAGATAGCAGGTTTGACATGCTAATAGAGCAGCGAGGGTGTTGGCAGCTTTCAGCAATGCATAGAGGAGATTTCATAAATGGACATGGTTTGTTCAAAACCTTACCTCGATTATTATTTTTGGGCTGTATATGGTTTACATTGTAACTTAGATGTATGGCTGTGCATGGATAGACCTTGGGCAATGTTGTTATCTCTTTGATTTTTTAACTTTACCATCGAGGTATGTAGTTTTATTGAAATTTGTAATTTATCTGATGGATGGGTATGGAGATTGAGTCTCCCAGGTTGTGTATGTATGTTTATTATATATCAAGTGCTGTTGTATCGCATGCGTTACATGTGATGGTCAAAAACACAGAGGAGACTCCATCAGATTTTCGACAGAAATGGGAACATCATTTCACTGTTAAATCCATGATTTTGTGGTCGCATGACTCACGGGGTTTTGAAATGGACACTTGTTATTTGAGTTTTCATTTTCAATTAATTTTAAAATCAAAGTTTTAAAATAGGGATCCCGACTTTTTAAAAATTGGTGTTTATATGTTGTGTAAAACCCGGGGTGTCAAAGTTTTGATCTTAGTTCCATGCTTAGTTGTTAGCTTCTTTGATTACTAGCCTTTAGTTGTATGATCTATTGATTTAAGAGTTATAACTCTTTTAGTAGTGACAACTAAAAGAGTAAGCTATTAGATCAAAATTTTACCTTACATCCTTGTTTTGTTCCTTTGATTCCCTTTAATGTTTGCCTTCAATTAGTTTCTCAGATCCTTGAATCTAAAATCCACAACTCTCTTTTAGTGACAACTAAGAGAGTGTGGCTTTTAGACTAAGTTCCTTGCTACTTGAATTACTAAATTGTTTTGCCCATCTCTCTCTCTCTCTCTCTCTACTTGGATTTCTCTTTGATTACATGCCTGCTTGCTTAAGATTAGAATATTGGATTGCATAGAAGAAGATAACATCAATTTATATGGATGTATTTTGAACATTGTATGGTGTGCACATTCCTTAGATGAGGCACACCACTCTTGTACATCAAATCAATGTAATGAGATTTATATTTGGTTTATGATTGAAGTTTACTTTCCATGAGTGTTCTATGCGATTTAAATCTTATTTTTCATGGATGTTTAATTGGCTTCTTTATGTTTAAGTAGTTTAGGATAAAAATCGCTCCCTTTGGCAAGGTTAAGTGGCTTTCCCACCAATCACACAAACCGTTCGATTCCTTGTGGGATCGATCTCACTTTCGTGCTTATACTATAACTGATTCGTAGGCTTGGGAGTTTAACTTAAAAATACACAAGAACAAGCTTTGCTAACTCTCTTACATTTTATGGTATCTACTAAATCCATACTCTTTATGTCAATATGCCTATATTCCATTTGGCAATATGAATCTTATTCTCTTGAACTAGTATCTTTAATTGCACACATCTAGAGTGTCACATGAACCTTGCCTACTTTTCACTGCACCTGGGTTCCAATACAATGCATTGCTTCTAAGAAAACACTCTATTAGCCATTGCCCATTTCTTATTGCATCCAAGCTCTAATGCAGCACATCGCTTATGGACAATGCCCTAGCCCAAGGGAATGCCTTGTTGTTTAGATTCATGCATGACATAAGACTTGTCAAAAATTTTATGCCAACTAGCAACTTGACACAACCCTCATCCTTTATCTTGGGGTTGGGACTAATTGCAAGATCATAAAACCACATGGAACAGAGTTTGTGCATGAAAAGAAGTTGATGCTCTTTTTGTGAATGGTGAAACCTTTTTCTATAGATCTAAGTCATTCATACTATTTAACATGACTTAGATTAGAGATTAAATTTCATTTTCATTGGATTCTTTTAACTTATGTTTTCGTGAGAAAAATAGTGACTATATATATTTTATTAATTTTTTTTTTAAAATCAAATGATTAGGATCCTTAAAATACATTAATTTTTATAGTACCTATTTTTAGTACGTAGAATATCACGTATGACAAGAGAAGGGCGTGTACTTCTTCCCACCCAACAAGAGATGCTTAAGTACATCTACCACCAATGTAAGAGAGAGTAGAATGGGCACGGCATCGCCTGCTTTGGGTTTCCAAATGCTGTCTAATTCCAAATTAGACCATCCTAGTATCATTATTTACAAGTTCACCCCTGAAACATGAAATTTTCCCCTTCGATCCAAGAATTTCTTCCTATTTCGAAATTTACCCATTTTCTTCTTGCACAATCGTTGTTGACAAGGTACTGTACCAGCCGGTATTCCGGTTTAAACCGTATCCCTTGAAAAAACGATTGTGTAGTAAGTCTGAATACTGTTTCGGTTAAAATCCTCTTGATACAGTCAAATATGAAATATCGGCCGGTATTTACATACCGCTTGAAAAACAAGTTTCGCGGTAAGTTGTGGTGAAACTTTTTTGCCAACAAAAGCCTTGTATAGTGTTATCTTTTCCTCCTTTAATGAGTAACTTTAAGGCCCACAGAGAGGGGTAATAAGTAAATGTATCCTCTAATCTGTCATAGCCGAAACCAAAACTGACGTGGGGATTTTATCGGGATTTTTTACTTCTCTCCATTCCTCGCGTTCTGTGCTGAACAACGAAGAGGAGAACTGCTTGAAGAGTGAAGACAACGGCCGTTCACCTTCTCCCCCCCCCCCCCACCCCAATTGGATTTTGAGGAATTTCGATACGGTTTTCATTCTGCAACAATGCTGGATGCTAGGTATTTCTTCATTTAATTTTGGCTTTTTTTCTTCTTCCTCCACAATTGTTGAAGCGATTCTTCTTCTTGTGAATGTGCAGAATTTTTCTCACTATTTTCTTCTTTCTGCAGTGAAAGCTAGCCGTGAAGCTCTCAAGGACGAAAACGAAGAAGCCCCTGAGGGCTTGTCGAGGTTTTTCTCATCCTAATTTTCCCCCCCTTTTTCTTGTTTCTGGTTTGGGATAGGTCACTTCCATATCTGTGGCATCGCTACGGTCAGTAAAAATATGCAATTTTTTATTTTGTTTGTGGGTTCAGTTTTTCTGTGAAAATATGCATGGGTGTGTCGAAGTGCTAGCACATTGAGTCATTGTTCGTTAATGGGTTATGAGAATGGAAAAGACACGATAATGATCTCTAGTCCTCCCGGGTCATTGCCTTCTACTTAATTATTACGTGGGTTATCTCTTCTTCAACTAAAGTAGTGAACAAAACTGTAAAGAAATTTTGTAAGCTATACATGTATTAATTAACTACTACGTTGGAATCTTATCAGTTACACGGCCGACAGAATATTTCCAGGGAGATGATTTTGGAATACCCTCTTTTTGATATCCATATATCTGCCATTGCTTTGCATTTCA
The DNA here is from genome assembly GCA_035236585.1 of Warburgia ugandensis. Classification (NCBI taxonomy): domain Eukaryota; kingdom Viridiplantae; phylum Streptophyta; class Magnoliopsida; order Canellales; family Canellaceae; genus Warburgia; species Warburgia ugandensis. Next base: position 17,641,512 of record CP141134.1, on the reverse strand, counting down.
AAAGAAAAAATCTGCCACGGCCCTACACCTTTCTCACGATCTTGTTGTAATTCTTATTAAGCTTCAACAGGCAATAAGAGAAGTACTATAGGCTCTTTGTGGTCCGCCCCTTTCCCAGACCGTGCATCGGGGGAGCTTCATGCACTGGGCTGCCCATTTTTAGGCAATAAGAGAAGTTTAAAGTAACAAGGGCATGAAACTGAAACAAGGATTTGTGGTATCGATTACAGAGAAGTTTACACCTATTCTTTTAGTAGGGGTTTGGTTTTTCGGTAAAATTATGCAGATGTTCCACTCTGCTAGAGATGGGCGTCTTGCAAGTACTGCATGCAATTGATTTTCAGTTTGGGAGAAGAGTTAATTGGTTACTGTTTTGGTTCAGTTTGGAAGGAGTAATTTTAGTAAGTTTCCAAATCATTTTTGAATCTTTGGAAAAATTTCTTAATTTTTAGTTGTTTGTTGATATTTTTAACTCAGATTATTCAAATTCTGCCTGATATGGTAATGTTGCAGCACATACCATTTTGGACCAAGGCTAGTACAACATCTTGTACAATATTTGTTAAGTGTTTAATTTTGGCCAAAAGACCCCTAGTTTAGCATTTAATTAGATCATCTAACTCATCAATTTGATGATTTTTAGATAATCTATGAAACTTAGCTCAAATTGACCATCCAACCATAAATTGTCAAAATTAACGATAAGATGATCATTTAAGCTAATCAGATGCTTAATGTATGGTTTAGATAACTCTAATCTAGTCTTTAGCCTGGCAGATTAACTAAAGGAGGGTTGGATGGCTCAGATGGATATTCAACGGTGCAGATTGATCAAAAGAGGTATGGATGGATTAGATTGAATTTCAATAGTGTAGATCAATAAGGCAAGAGTGGGAGATTTTTTAATGGAAGAAGAGTTCTAATAAGGAGAGGAAACTATGAATCAGAATGGAAATTAGGAGGAAGTTTCCTAGTATGAAACTAAATCCTAAAGATAAGGAACGAGGAAATAAGAAAGTGGAAAATCTATAAGAGAGGAAACCGTGGAAGCCTAAAGGAGGGAGTTTTTGTTTGTTTCCTTTGCTTGCATTCTATTCCTATTCCTATTCATAGTTTCTTTGTTTTCTGTTTTATCGTATTCCTTTTCTTCATCCCTCTCCTTTCCTCCTCTTCTCTCTTTGGTTCACTCCCTCTCTTATTCCCCTCTTTCTCACGTTACTGTTTTCGTGCACCATCTCTTTTTCCAGTCGACTCCCAACTTCCAGCTTCATCTCCAATCAATCTGGGTCGTTTGTTCCGCTGGGCCCAGATCAAATCTGGACCCTTGGAACGACTGTAAACTTCACAGTTCAAATATGGAGTCATTTGAACTCCAAATTAAGATCGGAAAGAAGTTATGGAAAGCTTATAACGTCTATTTTCTTCTAAAACCATAATATTTATAAAAACATTCCAGAAACTTTTTGTTTTCAAGAATTAAATTTCTAATTTTCATGATCTTTAAGATCTGAGATGATCAGATCTTGGGGATCTGATTTACTAATGATATAATGTTGAAATAAAGTGATATCCATTATTTATTTGGACAGATCTAAGATAAATTGAGGGATCTATCCTTTATAATAGAAAAACCCTAAAAATACAAAGGGACCTACTTGATCAATAAAATTAAGTATGATCAGACCTTTAGAATGGATTGAATGAATGACATTATGATGGAATGAGATCATGGATTAAATATGACAAAAACAAAGGGATATGACCTTTGGACCTTAATGGAGTAAAAACCCTAAAATTAATTAAAACCCTTGATTAAAAGGAAAAGATCTAAAATCTAATGGTTGAATCATAAGTAAAAGTTTCTAATAATCTTAATCTAATTAGTTTAATTGTCTTTTATTAGAGAATATAATTGTAAATGTACTTAATGTTGTAAATTAGGAAGCATGATAGTATAATTTTTAAATGTTAGCATGCTATGTTCTATATGTTATTAGTTGGTTATTAGGTTGATATATTTAACTACCTTAGGGCCATGTTAGTTTAAATTTGAAGTTTAAGCATGATTTCATTAGATTAGTAGTAAAATTTCATGTATTTTATAACTTAGGATCCATGTTAGTATATTAGAGTATAAATGCCCTTAGAATGATATAGATGTACAATTCTCTTATGATTTAAAGTGTATGATTATTTGAATTGTCAAAGTATAGTATAAGCATCTTAATTGTCTTTAAGTTAGTAGATATAATTGTTTAATTAGTGATTATATCTCAATATTTATAAATCACCAAAAATGAAATCTAATGAAATATAGAGATCCATGGACAATTAAGATGAGTTAATGACTTTGACTTAATATTAGTAATGACTATAGTTAGTAGGACAATATAAGGATTATCAAATCTTTGGCCCAAACTAGAAAAATAATAAACCCCATGAATGGCATTTTAAATGTTTATAGATTTAATAAAATTCAATTAGAAAGAGTACTTAGGGTTAAAATGCTCATAAAAACCTTATGAAAGGTTGAGCTAAGGTAACTCTAATGAATGCTGAACATGGTGGTTAAGGGGGTTTTCTAATAGAGCCTTGCTCTTTTCTTACCTTCCGTTGACGTTTGTAAGGTCTAAATGCCTCCTTACATGAGGATTGAAGTAATCACTTTGTGTTCAACCATTTAGTTAGTAAGCTTTAGCCAATTGGAAATAAGATGAGCAGTCTAGACTTAGGATGAAATAAGTTATCTTTAACTAGCAAAACATTAACTAGTTGAATAATAATAATAAGAGCATAAAAGGTTAGTAAATTATCTAATTCTAATAAAAATTGTAAGTAAGATAAGGATAATCAAACAAGATCCATTCGATCTTGAATGTTCAAGAACAATAAAAAGAAATAAATACTTCTTGATGACGATATATATATATATATATATATTGCTTGCAACTTAGATCAGATAGAATAGAAGATCTTAGATCAAATAGAAGATCTGAAACCTAGATCAAATGTGATTCAAGAAAGAGAACCAAGATCATCCTCCTTAGGGATGATTAAACAACTAAACTTAGATCAAAAGAGAACTAGGTGATAGAAGATCTAAGCTCTTGATCTTTATCAACAAGTATAAATTGTTGATCAAAGGATCTATGAAAGATCAAGATCAAAGAAAGGAATATACAAAGACGTATAATAGAAAATACTTAGATTTGAAAGATTAGAAGATCATTCTAATCATCAGATATATTGATCAATAGGATAGACACTATCTGAGGAAGATAGATCATGATAGGACAAAAGATCTAGATCCTTTATATCAAAGGACAAGATTAGACAAAGAATATAGATAGGATTATTCAGATTGTATATGTATTGACAGTATGTATGGATTTATAGATTACATACACTAGTTAGGATCATGGAAGATTTGAAGAGATGGATCACTACTTGAAGGTAGGAAGATTTTATGAATGCATCTACATGGGATGTACATGTTGAATACATGATCTTATGTTGACAAGTGTAATGTTAATACTTGTATTAAATCCCCTAAAACCCCTATAATCCAACCAAACATATATGAAATGGTTAAGTTAAAATTGAGGACTAGACTCTAAGTGAATATGGAACTAGAAGATATTCCAGTTCTAAGTAAACAGACAGATTGTCTAATACGTATGAAACCTATTTTACATACAAGCATGGAGGCATGTGGTTTTGTTTTAAATGTGCATAAGCCTGAGGATGGTATGCTAGGGGAGTTATGAGGGTGTGGCCACCCGCTTTCTGAAATTTGATGATACCTTGCCCTATGAGAGGCTAAAAGTCAAGTGGGGCAATTATGGGAAGGCTATCACTGTGAAAGTCCTGTCTCCTCATATGGGCAATGACACAATATTTTCTATTGTGGTATCAGTGGTAAACAAGCTAGTTATCCGAGCGCACTAGTACGGATCATACTGCAGCATGGTAGTCCTTTTGCACTATGATGCATATGAGATAGGCATAGTAAAATGCCATATGTTTTGGTATGATAAAATGCTAAGTAATTGTATATTACCAGTATTTTCCAAGAAGGGAAATTCCTAGTATAGGACTAGTTGAAATAATGATTTTTTATAGTGGAAAGAATTGATCAGCTTAGTTGGGAATGTTATTTGACTACTTTTATAAATTTGATGGATTTATCCATGTACAGTATGTATGTATAAGGATATACATATATTACAAAGTAAAGAGTTTAATATATTAGTATGTTTATGAATGACGGGATTTTGAAGTATTAGAATTATATTGTCAAATTATTATGCTTCTTGAATACCTTACTAAGCATAGCTTGCTGAGATATTGTAAATGTTTCAATGTTTACAATATCTCAGATGCAGAGAAGGAGAGTTAGGAGCTCAGGACTGTAGAAGACTTAAAGAGAATAATCATCAGGGTATACCCCTTGAAGACATGTATTTTGTTTTGTTTGAGAGTATTGTGTTGTAATGAGAGTTTCATTGTATGGTGAGCTTTGAGTTTTAGATTATGTAATTTGGACAAGTATTATAATGGAATTGGGTTGTACTGTGAACCATTGGATGGATTCTGAAAATTTATAAAAGTATATTCCTTCAATGGAATTTTATTTTGTACAAAAATGCTACTTAAATTATGTATGAAGTGATGACTTGGGTTTTTCAAAACAAGTTCTAAAGAAAAAAATTTCGACTGCATTGTTTTGCGAAATTTTTTTACTATTAAGGGCTCTGCCTTTGAAAAATGTATTACAAAATGTGTTACAAAAACCCGGGTTGTCACAGAAGAAGAGGAAGAAAGCAGTGCATCTGCCTCTGTTGATAGTGGAAAATCATGTCCAAAAACACTAACAAAGCATGGGGAAAAGCTTGGGAAAGAATGGTCACTGATCTTATTGCCTCAAAGTCATAGCTGTAGAACCAAAGTCTAGCACAGACTACTCATTGTCACTCGTGGTGGCAGTCTATGGATAGATCCTCTCAATCCTTGAACTAGTTATGATTAACTTCTATCATCCCAAATTTCTAAAATGAGGAACTTGCAAAATCCAATAGTAGGTTAATCACGGAACAATATTGGTCAATTAGAGTGCCTTGTGCAAGTGCACTCTACTAGTCTCTCATAATCCTTTGCGAGATAGATGCATTTCTTTGGATTTTGAACTTCTTTGGCATTCTTTAGATCGAGGTAACTCTGTCTCTGTGATGTGTTTGTCAATGGAGATCTGGAATCTCTTTCTCGAATTTCATCCCTCTCCCTTTCTCATGTGCCTTTGTTAATTGCTCTCTCTCTCTCTCTCTCTCTCTCTCTAACTGATCAGTTTTTTCTTTCCAAAATGCCCAATGCCAAATCCCCATGACTGTCATACGCAAATCTCCATTCGAAGATCTTGGTTTAGATCATTTGTTTCAGATGTTACTGTTTTGAAGTTGTTTGTGTTTTTGTTGTGATTGATGAATGTGTTTTCTCTCTAGTCATAGATGTGGGATCCACTTGATTTTTCTGTTAGATTTGAGTATTTTAGTTTGTTGGTTTAGATGTGATCTCAACCGTTTTGGTTTGTTGGTTTACATAATGTTGTATGTGATTTATCATTGCTTGATGCACATACTTAAATCAAATAAATGTTGCTCATAGAACAATGGGGATTTAATGATCCTGATTTTGTAATTAAGTGGGCTTTGATAATCCTGATTTGTAACACTGGGGATTTTGAGTGGAGCAGTGAGCTTGTAATGGTGGGCGTATGTTGTGGCTTTGCAATGCTCGGTTTTCTGGTTAGAATCATCCATTGGTTACAAGTAAAGGCGAATGATCTTCACTCTATTTCTTTTCAATAGTGCACCTTTCTTCATTTGCCACCATATAATTTCTCTAGGATGACTAGGATATGAGCTATGAAACAAGTTGCTTAGTAGAATATTAGAAACAGACTTAACAAGGAAAGTTACAACTTTTACCACCAAGCCTGAAAGAATTAAATAAGCACCACAAATATGTAAAACATGTTTGCAATATCAATCAACTACCTGTTAAGGAATATAGAACATGATTAGTGAATCTAGAAAATCTAGAATGTGTTGGTTTGAAAGTAATGAGAATCAAGCACAACAGAACAATTCTAGAAAAATCTGATAATAATTAGTCACAGAAAGATGTTATTCTTCCATGGAATGAGCACATGCTTTATCATTTTACTAAATGATAATGGCTTTGAGAATATAGGGATTGAAAATACTATAAATCTAAATACTACTGGATATTATAGATATGAACGTAGGATTAGAGTACCTTAAGTAAACGAGGCCTTGAAAAAGATGAAATCAGGAAAGGCCATGGGGCCCGATGGTGTACCAATAGAGGTTTGGAAGCATATGGGAGATATTGGGGTAGTTTGGTTGATTAAGTTATTTAACAAGATTATTAAATCAAAGAAAATGCCTGATGAGTAGAGGAAAAGCTCTATTGTACCAATTTATAAGAATAAAGGAGACATACAGAGCTGCATTAATTATCAAGTGATTGAGAAGAGACTACGACCTGAAACAAGTGTATCGAAGAATCAGTTTGGTTTCATGCCTGGGAGGTCTATCATGGAAGCTATTTTCTTACTAAGACAATTAGTAGAGAAATATAGGGAGAGGAGGAAAGACCTCCACTTGGTCTTTATCGATTTAGAGAAAGCTTATGATAGAGTCCCTAGAGAGTTAATATGGAGGGTGTTGGGTGATAAAGGGGTTTCTTAGGAATATATAGACATAATTAAAGATATGTATGAGGGAGCGGTAACAAATGTTAAGACCACTAGTGGTGTGACTGGTGATTTTCCTGTCACTGTAGGATTGCACCAAGGATCAGCATTAAGCCCATGCCTTTTCACATTAGTTATGGATGAGTTAACAAAACATCTACATGTGGAGATTCCCTGGTGCATGCTATTTGCAGAGACAAGGGAGGGTGTAAACATAAAACTAGAGTTATGGAGAGAAGCATTAGAGTCTGAAGGATTTAAAATTAGCCGAACTAAGACAGAATATATGGAATGTAATTTTAGCAAGGAGAGTAGGAGTGGAACACCAGTCAAGATTGATAACCAAGAAGTCCTCGTAAAAGACCACTTTCAGTACTTAGGTTCAATGATTCATGAGAGTGGAGAGATTGAGAGGGAGGTTACCCAGAGAATCCAAGCGGGTTGGAACAAATGGAGATGTGCATCTGGAGTTTTGTGTGATCAGCGGGTGCCACTCAAACTAAAAGGAAAATTCTATAGGATGGCCATAAGGCCGGCCATGCTCTATGGATCAGAGTGTTAGGCAGTTAAGAAATATCATCCTCATAGGATGAGCGTCGCAAAAATGAGGATGTTGAGATGGATGAGTGGTAAGATAAGAAAGGATATAATTAGAAATGAAAATATTGGAGGAAATTTAGGGGTAGCACCAATAGGTAACAAGATGAGGGAGATTAGACATAGATGGTTTGGACATGTTCAAAGGAGACCAACAACGGCACTGGTTAGAAGGAGCGAGGCAATACAAGTAGAAGGTTCTAAAATGGCAAGCAGAAGGCCCAAAAGAATGTGGATAGAAGTGGTGTGGAAAGATTTAAAAACTTTGGGACTAAATGAAGCCATGGTACTTAATAGAGTGGAATGGAGGAATAAGATTCATGTGGCCGACCCCTAATTGGGATAAGGTCTTGATGATGATGACATATAATTGGACATGTAGATACAACAAATTACATGAAAGTCATTGGTACTGATACCCTTCTTGAATTGAGTGTTGGAATAAAGCATTTAGAGTTAAAGATATGTTCTCTTAGAAAATCTCTACCATTAGAATGAATATAAAATATCTTGTTTGTAACCATTTTTGCTGTTGTCCATGTGGTTGGACCGATCTTCCTTTCAGAAATTTATCAAAGAGGAAAATATTCAAAATTTAATTAATCCATTAGATAGAAGATCTCAGCCAGTGCTGGAGCTTGGATATCATAAAAATAATTAGCTCAAGTTATCTTACTTCTCTTGACAGGTAGGTGAAGAGACTCACAGTGAAAGTGCAACATAATCCTTGTCTTTTCAGGGTGTTCCATGTACTATCAGGTTTAGGAATAGGTCTTGCGCCTACCGAGCTAGGCCGGAGATTTTCTTTGGTGACATTATTGTAGCCTAGTACAATGGAGTTGGTTAGAATGTATTAGACATGAACACTCTCATGTTGTTTGTGTATTGGATGTTTCTCCCTTACTTTACTGGTATAGGTACTATTTTGTGCTTTGTGATGACTGGAACTAATTTGGTATTTGGAATCCATCTTAATTGAATGGTGTTCTTTTGTGTGTATATCTTCATGGTACTGAACTTCTTCATATGAATGTCTTTGTGAGAGTAGGTTGAAAATAGTCTAGTTAGCCATCTAGGTAAAGTACATGCATATAAAAAAAACTTATGAGTTACAGTCAAAGAAAAATAAACAGTGTTATGCAAATAGCTTTCTGGCTTGTGTTTAGAACAGTACTGGTTTTAACAGGTGTGTATCTAAACAGGCTTTTTTGAATATTTCTTATTTCAGTGCTGCTTATTTTATGTTTGTGTCTATCACTTAAAGCGGAAGCCAAATAAACTGTTTTCAATTGCAGGCTGAGTGTATCGCGTACCTTCTCTCTCGCACGCTCTCTCTCTCTCTAACCAGTAATGGCCGTCTCTTTGGGTCACAGTCTGACATCTGTGAAATTTTGTGCTAGAAAAAAGCTTTTGTCACTCAGTCATGGCAAAAACAGCAACAAGAGCAAGAAGAAAAGCTTCTACCTAATCTCTGCTTCTCTGGAAAGTTCTTGCCAGAAAGCAGCAAAGGAACTTTGCGTTGAGTCTCAGGTACTTAACCAATACAAATGAAACCTACTTTCCTTTTCCATTCTTCATTTCCATGGTTTTTGTTTACTCATCCTTACAGGAATTAGAGTTTTGCAGTCTTATTTTTTTGAATGAGTAACTGGATTGAAATTTCTGCTGTTTGCTTTTGATATTTCTAGTTCACATTGCTTTTGGGAACAATTCACATTGCCATTTTGCAATTCCAGCAGTTTTTTTAATCAGAATTGCCTCTAGTACAGCGTTTTTGAAAGATGCACATTTGAGTGGACATTTTTCAGAAGCACGCTTTAGTATTGGACGGTAATAATTTCTGCCTTCCAGAATCACTTGGCTATCAGAGATTCAGAATTGCATCATAACTATTAAGAGTTTTCTCACTTTCCCTTGACGTATTATTTTCTTTATTTCATAAACTTGTAAGAAGTTTCTCTAATGGTAATCTCTTGCGATCCTAATTTTTCTCTATATATTGAAACTTCTACGACCCTGGAGGGTATGTAAAATTGTTCCAAACTCTCTCATGTTTCTCTTTTGTCTTCTTCTAATTCATGTCTACACTCTTTCAGTGACAGGCCCTAACTCATTTGTTCCTGTTTATTTGAGTTTCTCTTCCGTATTCCTTCCTTTCAGTGACAGGCCCTAACTCATGCTTCCAACTAGCATGATTAGTCTCTTGTTCCAATTTCATTGTAGATGGTTTGGTAGCTGGAAAATAGTCTTGTGGCCTACTTTGGGTAGATCACTAAGCCAATGCCATAGCAATTGCACAATTTTATATTGTCCATACTTTAACTTCAAATGTATTGTTGAAACAAAATCGAGAAATGACACATTTATCAGGAAAAGTTTAACAGATGGATGGTTATTATCATCTGCAACATAAGTCTGTTTGATGGGTTCCTCTTGATCACCAGTTCTGCACACCATATGTATTGAAATGGGCTACCATTTGGTTATTTGGGAAATGCCCTCCCTTTCCTCTATTTATTTTTCATCTTTAACTTTTAAAAATCCAATTTGACGTCTTGCTTTTTTCTATCTTTTGTAATTTTTTAAGGTATAAAGGTGTTGTGGAATTTTTTGATTTCAAATTTAGGTCGAAGCACTTTTAGATAGTGTAAAATGGGACAGCAAAGGTTTGGCAGTGGCAATAGCTCAGAATGTGGATACTGGAGCCATAATGATGCAAGGATTCACAAATAGAGAAGCACTTGCAGCGACCATTTCATCTCGGAAGGCGACATTCTACAGCCGGTCTCGGTCTTCATTGTGGACAAAAGGGGAGACATCTAACAACTTCATTAATGTGCATGATGTTTTTCTTGACTGTGATCGTGATTCTGTAAGCTTCCTCATAGACCACTTTCCTATGACTGTTACTGTATATGTTTTGATGGCTGGAGTTATATTTTTCAGATAATATATCTTGGGAAGCCTGATGGACCAACTTGCCACACAGGGTCAGAAACTTGCTACTTCTTATCAGTTTCTGATTTTATAGAAGATCATCAGGTTTGTATTCTCCATATTCTTTGGTGCAAGTTCTGCAGTTTTTGCTTTTCTTTTTTACTATTTGTAGAAGTATACCTGGATTAGGATATAGCTGAACGTCGTGGTCATTGAGCAATTCTTAGATTTACAATGAAGCATCTTTTTCAGGCAAAGGAAAAGAAGACAGCTTTGACCACTTTATACTCATTGGAGTCCACGATTTCCAAACGTAAAGCTGAAATAGGAGAAACACATAATGAAAAGCCTTCATGGACAAAACGTCTTTTGTGTGATGAGAAGTTGCTATGCACCAAAATCCGGTATGAAGTTTTCTCAAGTTGCTCTATGCTCCACAATCCAAGTCCTCAACAAATTTATGCATGGAAGAACATATACTTAAAAAGTATTGAGGTCAATTATTTCTCTTGCAGAGATATTTGTTTTTTTATAAGAATTGTTTGCTAAGAGCTCCTTTAGTTTCAAAACATAGAGAAATTAAAAAATTAAGCCAATAATGTGTTCAATGTTTTACTTTACTTTGTTTCTGATATGTTGAGACTGCAATCCTTAAGGGCAAAACCCCTTCAAATCTATAAGTTCTCCAAGGAAGGGGGAATTCTTAATTCGATTGTTGGTACCTTGTGGAGTGTAAACACAGTAGAATGGAGATTGAAAGCTGAAATCTCATCAAACCAAAGCCAAAGACTAAAGTTCTTTCAAGAAACCTTCTTGGTTTTTTCTCTCTATTAGAATATGAAAATCATGTTTTTAGAATAAGTTCTCCTACTTAAGAGTTAAAACCCTCAATATAGTGAAAGACATAAATACCCTCACTTAGAGTCTCCTATGAGGGTTATAATGTTCTTAACTGCTTAAAACATTAAATAGAACACTAAAATGGACTTAAAAGACATCTAAACCATTGCCTAAAGATGCCTAGCTGCTCCTAGCTTGGAAATACACTCTTTCTTCTTCGATTTGATGTGGCTAGTTCCCTAAGGCTACTTTATATGTGTTCCCCTAAATCAATATCTTGGCTGGTTTCCAGGTTTAATTCTTCTAAGAGAGCATCTCCTTAGTTTCTCTAATATTTTTATAAGAAAGAACTTTGAATTGTAGAAAATAGCAATTCTTTTTAGCTTTCTTAAGAGTCCTCCAAATGATAATCTCTTAAAGTCACTCTATTTTGTAAACAAGAGTTCGAATGGAGAAAAGATTCCTTAAGAGAAAGGCTACCTTGTGGAGGAACTCTTTGGATTATAAATATCTTTGGTTTGATTCCTTCTAAGAGTCTATGCAGAAATAGACTCTTTATAAGATACTTCTACAGGAAAGATTCTCGTCAACCTAACCTAGCAATCTTGAGCAGGGTGGGAGGTGACTATTTGTAGATCCGATTGGCTCTTTAAGTTCAGTGTGCACTGTTTTGAACAATTCACAAGTTCATGATAATTGGATCCAGAAATTCAGCACCCATAAATTTGACAAACTAACAACTTAGAATTGGATTGGTGTGGCAGTCGTCAATGTTAATTGGCTTTGGTTTTGTTTTATAGATAAGACTGCTTCAAGTTTAATAATGGGAAATTAATTGGAGAATCTCCCAGAAGATCTATTCGGGAGGTATTCATTTGGAAAGGGGTGGTGCAATTGGTAGATTCATAAGTTTAATAACCTAAAAGTTCACTGGTTTAGGCATCCTTACTCTGAAGGATCCTAGGTTGATGATAGATTACATTTGGTACCAAAATAAGATGTCTTCTTTTTTTATTGGGAGCAATTTAGGAGAAAATCTTTCTTCTTTATCTAGAGTAGATGTTTTCTTCTTCTCTAGGAGGAGCCGTCCTCTTCTTCTATCAGAGGGACAAACTGTTCAAAGAATACCAGTTTCTTAATTTTGTTTTCTTCCTCTTGTTGGTGGGAGGTTCTGCAAATTTCTGTTCTTAACTTTGAGCAGGAGAAGGTGAAGTGGCAAGGAAATAAATCTAGTAATTTCCTAAAAATCTCTCTATTCTAAGAAGAAGTTACTTTGATTTATTATTGGTTACAGTTTCTTACAGACTACACAATTTTGTTTAAGTACATTCCATTTTATCAACTATATCTAGGCTGGACACCTTGGTAGAACCAATGAGTTTCCTTGTTTAAGATACTCATTAATGTTTATAAATTTTGAAGGGCAAATTTCTCTACTCAGGGAATTTTGTTACAATATTATATGTTGATGTGTTTTTAATCAGTGTGGACACCAGTTCCATTCTCTGTTGATGCATTTTTAAGTAGTGTGGATACCAGTTCCATTCTCCTTTTCTGGATGGGTTGAGGGTCCTTTGGTAAATTGCACTTCAACTTTTTTTGAAGTTAAAGATCTATCTTTCAGAAATTTAGATGATTCCCTAGTATGGAAGATAGAGAAATCTAGAAAGCATCCACGAGATACTGAGGAAATTTGATTAGCTATCGAATAGGCTATCATTGATTGTGTATGAGTCCCAGCTTTTCATTCAATACATCATCATCATCATCATCAAGACCTTATCCCAATTAGGGGTCGGCCACATGAATCTTATTCCTCCATTCCACTCTATTAAATACCATGTCTTCATTTAGTCCCAAAGTTTTTAAATCTTTCCTCACCACTTCTATCCACTTTTCATTCAATACATATCTTGATTATTTGGGGTGTCAAGGTAAATGAAGCCTGGGGTCTTCTTTTGTTTGTCTGCCTGTTCCTGGTGTACAATCAGTTTTAGTGGATCCTTGTGGATGGCTGAATTGATCTGTAAAGGAGGAATTTAGTTAGATTGAAGTTAGATGATAGTAGAGCTAACTGGCTAACTGGCAGCTATCCTTGTATATGTGAACTTCAACACCAGTTTGTTTTCTCATAAAGGATCAAAATGTAGAAAAGTTGGGTGTTTCAGAAATAGAGATGAGTTGGTAGATTTGCCATTAACGATGAGTTGTTTTACATGGTCAAATAATAGGACAAACCTGGTTTTGGTGAGGATTTCTACATTTCTGATATCTTCAGATCGAGAGGAAATTTAACTAGGTCTTTCAATCATTGATTTTGGGATAATGACCATTGGCAAGCGAATGTTAAGGTTTTGGATCAAGCCTGTTCCATTTAGTAAACCTTGGCTTGGGATGCGAACCAAAACTATTGTTAAGGAGTGGTTGGCTTGTACATAAGTGGGAAGCACACAGTGTACTTATTATGGAAGTTAAAGAGTTGAAGAAAATTGTCTTCATGGGTATCATCTACGGGTTCATTTGAAAGGCAATTGAAGTTATTATGCTGGAGTGGGAAGAGTTGGAAGAAATTCGAGATGGAGATTTATTGGATTAGGAAAATAGGGGAAGATTCTTCTCTCATTCAATCTAAGTGATACAATTTAATGGAAGAATGTAACATCATGATTAAAATCAAAAGCTTTATTGCTCAAATCATGTAACAAAAATATGACTTTTTTTTTATTAGTTTGCCAATGCTAGTAGGTGTACCAGTGGCCTTAAAGCTTGATGATGCCATAATTGATAATAGGAAGGAAATATAGGGAGATACTATTCCGATCCTTGGAAAAGGTGATGAAAGATGTTAGCTAAACCCTGACATCTCTTTTGCATCTACATATGCATGCCACTGAGAGTGGATCAAATTTTCTTTAGATGAAGGAAGCTATTTTTGCAGTGGGAAGAGACAACGGTCAACAGGGACAGATTCATGTGCCCTTTTTCTTTCACTATTTGAAGATGTTGAAGAGTGATATTCTTTGGGCGTTTAGCAGTTTTTCTGATAGTGGGGTCACTAGTAAAAGTTTGTGCACCACTTCTATGGTTTGCATCCTAAAAGAGCATTAGAAATCGGACACTTTTGTCTTAGCTTGGTTAATGGTATATATGCGATATTGGCTATGCCTTCTTGCCAATGAATTAAAGAAGGTGATTGTGGATGCATCTCTTTGTTCCCATGGGTGTTTGTAGAGGGAGCAAGCCTCGATCTCAACATTGAGTCGAAGGTGGTGGATGGGAGTTTCAGCGTCATATGCAAAGGAGAGAGCTTATCTATTAAAGAGAATGGAACTTGGGTAAGATGGACAGGATGGGTTTCATTTTTTGGTTGGCTGGCAAGGATGTCTGTCTCTCTTTGCTATACTTTTCTGTCCTCACTATGAGAAGGTTGTGCCATTTAATAGTTCTTATCAGCTTCAGCAAGGGAATCCTCTATCCATACATTTTACTTCATTGGAGAAGAGTTAAGTATTCTTCTTTCTAATGAGGAGGGGCTTGGTTTATAGAATGTTTCTCTTGGAAGATTCAAGCAATGTCCATTTGGGTTCTTCAGTTTGCTGATGGTGTGTTAGTTTTTTTGAGGATGCAATTAAGTCCACAGTTTGAGATATTTGAATCAGCATGGTTTCAGTTACTATCGGGCTTGAGAAACAAATGAGAGCAAAGGTTCTGTTGTGGTGGTTAATGCTAGGCAGGTCTTCGTGCACTGGGCTGCCCTTTTGCATGTTTGTGGTTGTTGGATGTAAACTTTACCAGTATGTGGGTTCTCTTGGTCTGCCTCTTGTTTTTGGGATCTCCAAAAGGGTACTTTGAAACATGAAATGGAAATAGTCGAGAAGATATTTGGGCACTGAAACAAATTTTTTTTTTCAAATATTAGAAGGTTTATGCTTACAGGGGTGCCACTTGTCAGTCTCCTCACTTGTTTCATGTTGATGATAGAAACTTTGTTTGGGGTTTCTAAAAGAAATTATTATCTTGGGAAATTAATCCGTATCAAGGTGGCACTTGCCCATCTCTCGCATACTTAAGTCAATGTTGAGAACATGGTAGTCAAGCTTCAAGAGGATGCATCATCTATTCAAGTGGGTAGCACTTGCTATTTTAATTTGAAATGTGGCATTGGCATAGCAAGATATCTCTAGAAGCTTAGCTTTTCTTGTGAAGTGGTTGTGGAGAAGGGAGGAAGGCTTTGTGGAGATCTATTGTTTTGGTATAAAATATGGGGAGTGGTGGCTAGCAAGGAGGGAGGGAGAGAGTAGTGTACAAAAATCTTTTACTTCTTTATTTACTTTGTAGTGTTCTCTGAAGGAAGCTTTTGGGAAGACCAAATGGTAAAGAATCTTGGCATTTGTTCCAAAATCTCTAGGATCCCCATCGATAACGCGAACAGCAAATATATCTTTGAGTACTTCGATGGAGTGTGGGTGAATTAGTGGTTTAGGATTATTCATCACCACAAATATCTCAAGGACTTGGAAATTACTTCTTTCTCTACCCTTCTCCTCATTCTTGAGGTGATATCCATTTCTTCCTCCATTTGGGAACTAAATGGGCATTTTGTACTACATACTTTTTCTTGTCTTGCTAATATGAGGGACTTGCTCTTTCAAGTGGCTGAAGGCTCTATCATCAAAGATGAATGCTTTTGGCAGAGGACGTGCTATCAAAAAGAGATACCTTATATCTTTAATGTGTACACTCTGTTATTCCAAATTGATGCATTATTAACAGGACATATAAAAAATCACGTATTGCTTGTAAATTGATCTTAAGTTTCCAGTCTGTAAAATAAATCCCCAAATCACATTCACAGAGAACCCATTTCACCCATGAACAAAGAAAATAAAAAGCAATAGCTTTTCCCCCAAATTGATTAAAAACATGCCCCCTCCTTTCACGGTTCTTATTCTTGACCTTTCAGACCTGTAAAATCCGGCCCCAAATCTCGCTGAAGAAGCAATATCACTCATGAACGAACAAGAAACACTTAAAATTAAGGGCTTGCTCCTAGATTGATAAAATAACATCATGAATTGTCTTACTTTTCTTAAGCTTAGAGACGTGCTAAATCAGATGAATCATATTACATCTCAGAAAATACAACAAGAAAAAAAATAAAAAATCAAACCATTGGTAACTTCTGTCTCTCTCTCACTCAATGATATCTCTGATTTTAACATGTAGTTGTGTCATGTACTCCCCTGATAATTGGAAGCATGTAAATCTATGATTATGCTGGAGTTAGGCTATCTGAAATTATGCTTGAACCTTGAAAAGGATGCATTGATAGATGAATACTGCAATGTTGGGTCACTTTGGAAGTTGGAAGAAAAAGCAAACTGTAAGAATTTCCCCTTCTCATCTGCAAAAGTTTACAAGCAGTTATTAATGGCCTGAATCTGGGTTTTGCGATCAAGAAAAGAAAGGGCAGCCTGGTGCACAAAGCTCTCTCTATGCAGGGCTTAGGGAAGGGGCGGACAACAAAGGGTCTATAATATGCAGCCTTACCTGGCATTTTTGCAAGAGGCTATTTCCATGCCTCGAAGCTGTGACCTCCGGTCACATGAGGACAAGGGTTCTTCTCTCTATTGCTTCCAACATGGACCAATGAGGTATTTGTTATCCAAAGGGCCGATTGAGAGAGAGAGAATGAATAATTCACACATGAGTTGAGAAAATAATTTTCTATTTAAAAGATTGTCGGATTCAGCATTTTCTCTATCTTTTCTAACATTCAAATATAGCTTTCTTATTGGAATGGCAGTTAACACTTACATTAATGTGGACGAATGAGGCATTTCTTATCCAAAGGGCTGATCCTAATCACCCGTCTCTACCATTTAACTTATAAAGGAAATATGTACATAAAAGATATGGAAGATGGTACTTGCAATTAGAAAATCTGTTTTACAACCTGTACATTATAGGGTACTATGAAGGGGAGCCTTGGCGCAACGGTAAAAGTTGTTGTCATGTGACTTTGAAGTCACGGGTTTAAGGTGTGGAATCAGCCTCTTGCAAAAATACAAGGTAAGGCTGCCTACTTTAGGCCATTGTGGCCCGCCCCTTCCCCGGACCCCGCATAGGCGGGAGCTTAGTGCACCGGGGCTGCCCTTAACATTATAGGGTACTATCTGTTTTGCCCTTTCTAGCAAAAGACCCACAAGTGTGGGTCTTTATTTAGCACTTGACTTGATAAATATACCCTCTTTGAAACTGACCAGCTGTTTCTCCCTAATCTCACAGAGTTGTGGATCCCACTTAAAAACCCAACTGTTCATTTTAACTTTTTACCTATCAGACATATTTTGCCACAGAAATACAGCGTGGATTTTTGCAACATAGAATAGTGCCATAATAGCTATCAACCGTATTATTTTTGAGTTGTATTCTTGCCAACTTTTCCTGTCATTAGATAATTTGCATGCGGCCACAATAATTTACCTGGTAGCATGTCCTGGACCATTGCAGAATTGAGATATGATCATATGTGTACATGTTAGAAGTTACACTTTGAAATGTGACCCTTGCTTCTGTTTTCTCATTGAAAGGCACTGTGAAAGATTAGCCTGCGTCTCTGTTTTATGCATGTACTTGTTTATTTGGGAAAGCAACCTGCTTTTGAGCTTTCAGGAAGAAAGATATCCCAACACCAGGGAAATATTTTCAATTGAACTTTTCTTACACTTAAGAGGAGCCTTTGTGGCAAGGGTAGAGTTGTCGTCATGTGAGCTGAAGGTCATGGGCTCGAAGTTTTGGAAACAGCCACTTGCAAAAATGCAAGGTAAGGCTGCGTACTATAGACGCTTGTAGTCCGCACCTTCTCCGGACCCCCAATACATGGAAGCATTGTGCACCAGGCTGCCCTTTTTCTAATGTTTCTTACACTTCTGGGTAGTTTAGGTAAAATTTCCACAATCTGACAACAGATTTCCAATTCATGAGAACTCCGTGTTTCACAATATATTCTTCCTAATTACGCAGCAAGTAGTTTCCATCTGATCTTCTCTTAATTCTCTCCAACAGTGAAGAGGCAGATGAATTATGCCGGACATTGGAAGACAATGAAGATAGGTCTCGAACAGCTTCAGAGATGGGAGATGTGCTGTACCATGCCATGGTGTTACTAGCACTGAAGGATGTAAAACTAGAGGAGGTTCTTCAAGTGCTGAGAAAAAGGTTTGCTCGTTCGGGTGTTGAGGAAAAGGCCTGCCGGAAGTCTGGTGACAGTTCTCGACATTAGCTTTTCTGAGAGCTTTAGATTGATACTGCAACCCATCACATGGCAGGAGACTGGACCTGTAAGATCAGATATTGCAAACAAGGAATCCTGTTCTACAAGAGCGAGCGCCCTGGTATTTATCTAAGGTGGTCTGCTACGGTTTAAAAGAGAGAAACCTTTGCTTATGTTGTTGTGGTTATCCTACAATGGCGCTGCATTTTCTTGCAACGTATGAGCTTATTTAGTGACAGAATGATTGACTTTTCGGGAATGTGACAGCATTCTAAATCACTTGCCTTGGCAATGTGGTCTGGTTTTGTATGATTTGTCTATCTAGAATTGCAACACTCTTAAGAAGCGCATGAAAGTGTTCTTTTTCCTTTAACATAGCTGTTGGCGTTTTCTTGTTGACCCACGGGCCTGAGGAAAATCATCAAAGCTTTCAATGTTTAGCGTGTTCTTAGAAACTATTTATCATTGTGAACATTTTATTATCTTCACGAAAATGGTAAGCTTGCTGAAATCCATGAGATCATCTTTGCTCATTGTTCTTAGGTGATGCTTAAAATGTTCAAGTGGGTTTCCTCTCCAACTTGAACCATTTTAGTGTCAGTTTGGCTGAGTTTCTACATCATCATCATTTTTTTAATATTATTTTGTTGTTATGGACGTCTGGTTTTGCATGATTTGTTATTGTCGTTAACTAAATAGTGAAGATGGCTTTAAAAAGTGGGCCCAGGTTTTTTAAGATCCAAACCGTTCAAAATACTGCCATTTGACTTGGGTGCTATATGCTGTGGAGTTCTCATCTGCTGGACAGTTTTTCATTATCGTTTTGTTCTGGCTGAAATGGCCAAACTATCAATTTCGGTAAAAAATACAACATCATATTTTGGCCAAAACGGGAAACCACAGCCAATGTTGCCATATTTTACCAAAATCGAGGTCGAAATCTCAATCTTTGGAATGATGACCGAGACAAATTTCACAATTGTGTGCTGGATAATCCTAGCATCTCCTGCTTTTTAGTTGTAAAATGGGCACTGAGATTTATTTTGCGACTCAAAGAAAACAATAACTAAAATTTTCCAATGGATGAAAATTGTGAAATATTGCCCAGCTAAGTCAAGGGAATGAGAAATATATGTTTTTTGTATTGCGCGTCACTTTTTGGCCTGATGGAACCTTTCAATGGCTGGTCAGACCGTCCATCTTATGATTATTGCTTGGAAGACAAATGATTGGCTGAGCCTAGAATTAGAAAAAAAAAGGTTCTTTTGATTACATAAAATGTACGCGGGAAGTTTTGTACAAAGACTGGTCCATGTTAAGAAGCATAGTTTGGAGGTATTATAATCATCTAGTCGTCTATACAAGATATCATGATCTAAGAAATTTAGATGGATGGATCTGATCAATTAGTGGTGGGGCTAATCATGTGAAAGTGGGGTGCACAACAAACAGCAATGGTGGAGTGGTGCACTACGCTACTATTCCTCTTGTTGCTGATAAACCCTTTTTAATTAAGAGTTCCGGTAGGAGTCCATGCTAAAAAAATGTGAAAGGAATCCAAGCAACCTTTTCCGACCTCACCCCCAGTTTTTGCGCAATCCAAACATTCTTTTGATTTGTATTTCCTCAAGATGGATGGCCACTCAAAAATGTTATCCAATAGAAATCTCTATAGTAGACTCCCCCACTTGAAATGTTGATGGTATTAATAGAAAATACAATATCATCCAATTTCAAGGAGAGAGAACCACTGGAGATGCAACTGTTGGATGACATTTTTGGTAATCATCCATCGTAAGGAGTAGTGAATCTGACGAATAGCGTGGATCACTCAAAAAAATCAAATGGGGTTTGGAATGTGGCATGGACTCCTTTCATACTTCTTAGGACTCCTACTGGGGACTACAATTACTTAAGAGAAAAGTTCAATGAGAAGTGACATATTTAGGAGCACCAACTGCCCTACATCTTAGGAGGTTTCTTGAAAAAACATGTGGCCAAGTTGACCCAGGGTTGATTAAGATGACACATGGCTTTTAAACTTAGTTAACTAGCATCTTGGGTTTAAATGACACGTGTTTACAGAGCACGCTCCTAAACCATAAAAGTAGTTACGTCCTTGATATTTGATATGCCATTCCTCTAGTACAATTACTCTCATAAACTACCATTTAAAAACATTATAACTTCTAAACTATCTTGACGGTTTAGTACACGAGCTACTGAAATATTTTTTAGCCTTTATCTTTTTATCAATCGATCTTAGTTTTCAATCACACACTATATTTTATACATTTTTTTTTGTGTTTTTGAATATTTTTATTAAAAAAGAAATTTTACAAACAAAAAACGGCGAGGCCTCTTTTCTTCTTCCAACCAATGTGTGAAGAGAGAGAGAGAGAGAGAGAGAGAGGTTTGGTTTTTGTGCTTTGTTTCTTCCTTACTTTGGTATGGGGAGAAGAATAATTGAGTTCAAAGAAATGATAAAATTTAGGTTTTATGGGTTTGGACCTTTACCCTCACTACAACATCTTAACTGAGTATGAAAGAATGACAATAAACATACCCTCCGTTTCATTCACCCAATTCTCATTACATGTTTATCTTCTCCTTGCCACGTTTACTGATTTTCTCTATGTATGAATTTTGTATGTAAAATGAACTTCTTATTCTAAAAATGTTGTTGAATTTACTATGCGCATAATCCATTAATTAATTTTTGGTGTCTAGAGTTTTGTACCATTGGTAGGGAATTCATGTTATCTTGGTGAAATTTTAGGGAAGGTGCTGAGTTTTAGCCGAAATAGAAGTTAAACTTGTTGAGTTTGGACTGTTTTGCATTTGTTTGTGAGAACAAAGTGACCTTTTGTGATTAAAAAATATTTGTTTCAATTTTAAAGCTTGTTTTCATATGGTAGGGATGTCATCTTTTGTTTTTATTTTGTGATTTTGTGAACTAGCATATGCAATGAGAACACAAGGAATTCAACTACTCTTTCACTTTTTTGTCTTGCAAGGAATAATTTGTGCTATGCAAGACTTTAAGAGAAAGGCCTTATTCCAAGCTTTGCAAGAAGGTAGCTTCCAAAGAACCTACTTTGTTGCCCTTAATCAACTTGACAAGAGTGATGATTTTCATAGTAAGAGAGAAATTACATGAAATTGAAGGAATTATTCTGTTGTAAGAAACTCATAAGCAAAGTGGAAGGAAAGGAAGAGAGAGCCTATATACAAATCAGCAGCCTGGTTGGGGGGAAATATCTAGGGAAGAGAGGAGATAGCAAACTTTCGAAGTTAATCAAAGTTGCAGAGATCTTCTTCCCACTAGATGTGTAATACCCATGCATTGCACGAAAAAAAAAGTTTTCTTCTCACCGTAAAACAGTTGACTATCTTGGGGACTCTTTAATACTTTTTGTAAATATATGATAATTTTTTTATTATAAAATAGTCAATTGTCATGAATCAAAATAACTCAAAACATGTTTTCTAATTGCATTTTCACATTTTAGTCAATGAGTTCTCAGTTGCATCTAGAGCCATAGATCCAAAATGTTTAAAAAAGAATTGCCTTTATTGCCATTTTACATGATCCAAACCATTACAAAAATTCAAAATCCACCTTCCCACAACCGATTTAACTAGAACATCCAAACCAAACCACTTGCCTATAAAATCTAGAGAAATCATGGTGAGAATGTTGGAGACAAGAAAGAACTTATACATTTGCCAAGAACTCATAGAAGTAGATAAAAAAAAAGAAAAAAGAAAAAAGAAAAGACTCTCATTAAGAAAAAAATTAAGGAGGTGATTGAAGAAGAAACTGGGGAAGAAAATTTAGTGAAGAACAAATCCCAATTGAATTAGATGAGAAAATGTTATTGGGGAAGCTAACCCTTATAACCCCAAAATAGAGATTGATAGTCTCCAAGGATAAAGGAGAAGAGAAACCCAGTGTAGAGAAGTTGAATGCTAGGAAAATAGATCAAGTATACATCAAATCAAATTGCTTGCTAAGTTTGAAGAAAAAGGCCTTCTTCGTTGACCATGTGTTTATCTGTGCTACTAGGAAGGGCTTGTATTCTGAGTAGTTGGAGGAGTTTTAGTTAGAGAAATGGTTTACAATACTAAGATGAATACTCTAATGTATCTCAAGAGTGGCACATATGAGTCACTTTGGTAAGAGTATTTTACTCAAACTTGGAGAGATTTCTTTATGTATCTCTCAAAACCTTTATTATGGGAAAAGGATTTTGCTCATTACAAGTGACTTGGGACAAAAGTTAAAGATTGACTATGATAAGCTACATATAGAAAAGCAATTTGCCTAGGAGGACACTAGGAAAGTGGTTCTCCAACTTTGGTTAAGAAAGGGAGAGGTAGATGTCAAAGCACATATCAAAATTAGTAGCTTGAGCTTTGAGATCGGAGTTATCCACATTTGTGTGTTCCAAATCCTTGTTCTTATGATAAGGAGTCCAACACTTTCTAGAAATTTGGAGCTCTATCTTGGGTATAGGATTTTTAATGGTTTGAAGATAAATGTGGCACAAGCCATCATTGATCACATGTGGAGTAAAATAAAGAAGAAGGAAAATTTGCCTTATGAGATGATGGTCACTCATCTTGCCATGTTATATGGAGTTCTTGTTGCAAGGAGATTGCTAAACCATTCTATGTATATCTCCTTATTAATGAAACTTCCATCAAGCACAGGCAATATGAGTTGCAAAGTGGACAATGGATGAAGAGAAGAGGAGTACAAGTTGGTGAACCACAAGAACTAGTAGTTGATAGAGAAGCAAGGTGAAAATGAAAAGGGAATCCTTGAAGAAGAACAAGCTAGTGGATAAATTGAAGCAGAGGTGTAAAGACAAACTCAAAGGCTCATGGAACAAGGCCTTACATCAGTTAAGAAGATTGGTGGAGATGGAATATCTGGCTCCCAAATCCAATTACTTTTCAACATCATGGAGCAAGCTTTAAAAAATCAAAATGGAGAACAATTTGGAGTTGAGGATTACGAAAAGCTCAATAAACTTCCATGGTGGAGAGGCTTGATTGAATTATGAAAGACAATGCATGGGTGGTGAATGAGCTAAGAAAGAAAAGTGAATGATTGACAAAATCAAAAGAGGACAACACAAAATTGCTTAAAGCAATAACCTTCATTGGCAAGAACCATTTTAATAGACCGACAACCTCTGTTCTATTAACCATTCCAAGTATGTCAAGCACTTGTTTTTGTATCTCCAGCCACCACACATATTAAATAAATTCCTCTAACATCTAGCCTTATTATGCTCACCTCCTAGTATTGCACAACCTATAAAATCAACTCTTGTTAGTCTAATCCAAGAAAACTTCAAAGAAGGGAGACAAAAAAGATTAGAAGAAAGGAGAAGAGAATAAGGTGAAAGCTAAGAAGGAAGAAGAAGAGAACAAGAAAGAGATGAGAAAGGAAGAACCTAAGCCACTTGAATAGAGAATATACAAGGGAGACATGTTCAAAGTGCCTCCACCTATGTGGCAAGATATAACTCTCAAGCTACAAGACATATCTCTTATTTTCATGCCTCCCAAATTGCAAGAACCTCAAATGACACCAAGACCATGAGCCCAAAATGCAAGAGCCATAACTCAAACTAGCTAAGCTAATTCAGACAGCAAGTGAGCCTCCAACTAATCCACTTGAACTAACAACAAGCACTAAAAGCTCAAGTAGCTTAAGATCTGTTAAGTGTTTAATTTTAGTCAAAATATCCTTAATTTAGCATTTAAATAGATCATCTAACCGATCATTTTTGTAATTTTTAAATAAAATATGAATTTTAGCTTCAATTGATCATCCAACTATTGATTTGCTAAATTTAACAGTCAGATGATCATCAAAGCTAATCAGATTTGTAATGTACAGTTTAGATGATTCCAATTTGGTCATGTGTTTTGCATATCAACTAGATTGTGAATTGGATAGCTCAGATCAAAATTTAATGGTGTAGATCATCCTAAAGAGCATTGAATGGTTGAGATCAAATCAATGAACCAAATCACTCTCAAGGCAAGATGGGATGGTTTCCAAAAAGAAAATTGGTTTTAATTGGAGAAAAGGAAATCAACTTAAAATTGGACATCGAACCACTGGATTCAACATTGCAATTCGAGTTACCAATAGGGTTGGGCATTACCTCGAGCAAGGTTTGTTGAGGATGCAACATTGATGTGGCAGGTCATACAGTGACACTAGATTTGGTGGTATTGGATATTACTCCTTATGATGTAATCATGAGATGGATTTCTTGTCCAAGTATTTTGTTATTGTTGATTGTAAGCGAAAAAGGGTTACTTTTGTTTGCCTATTGGAGTTCAATTTTATTTCTTCACCATAGAGGATTATGGTTGCCCATAAGTCTATGATGGCTACAAATGCCAGAAAGACTATAATGGGTGGATGGCAAGCATGATGGGCCATGGTGATGCTAATCCAAGTATTGAATTCATTCTAGTAGTAAGCGAATTTGTAGATGATTTCCCTAATGAATTACCAGGCTTACCTCCAAGGAGGAAACTCAACTTTGCTATTGAGCTTTATCCTAGTATTTCTCCAATTTCAGTTGCTCCACATTGAATGACACCTGGTAATTTGAAGGAGCTAAAGGTGTAGCTGGAAGATTTGCAAGATAAGGGTTTCATTCGCCTTAACAATTCACCATGGGGAGCTCCAGTATTGTTTGTAAGGAAGAAAGATGGCACACTGAGGTTATGTATTGACTACCCGCATTGAATACGATAACAATCAAGAACAAGTACCCATTGACGGGAATTAATTATCTATTTTACAAGATTGACTTGCAATCTGGATACCAGAAGCTATGAGTAAGGGACGAAGATATCCCTAACATGACATTCAGGACTCAATATGGTAATTTTGAGTTTGTCACAATGCCTTTTCAATTGACAAATGCTCCAGTAATATATATGAGTATGATGAATTGAATCTTCCTCCTTTATTTAGATCAATTCGTTGTTGCGTTTGTGGATGACGCGTTGATGTACTCAAAGGTCTAAGGAGGAGTATGAACTACATTTGTCTATTGCATTACAGTTACTGAGGGAAAGAATGATTAATGTAACCAAGATAAGGAGTTTCCGTGGATTAGCAAGTTATTATAGGAGCTAAAGAGATGATTGACAATAACACCTGTGCTTATCATTCTTGAGTGAGGTGTGGGTTATGTTGTGTATTATGATGCTTAACACTAGGATGTATCTTGATGCAAGAAGGAAGAGTCATGGCATATGGCTCTGAACAGTTAAAGCCAAATGAGAAGAAACACCCTTGGCAATAGTGGTGTTTGCATTGAAGCTCTGGAAACATTATTTATACAATGTGAAGTTTGATGTCTTCACTAATCCCAAAGGTTTGAAGTATATCTTTACTCAGAAAGATTTAAATCTGAGGTAAATTAGATGGGTTGAATACCTAGAGAATTGTTGAGTGCGATACACTAGTCTAATTTTTTGATACATCTTGGTAGCACAAATATATACCTTGACCTTAGGAGATACTTTTGATGGAAAGGCATGAAGAAGGACATTGCTGAGTTTGTTGCTCGATGTTTGACATGTCAGCAGGTTAAAGTAGAATATAAAAAACCTACAAGATTGTGACGACCCGGGTTTTCTCATGCATTTTTTTTTTTTTTAACTGCAATACCTAATTTTCTAAGGCGGGATGCATCCCTATTTGACAACCATTTCATAGAAACCATGCAATGCAGCGGAAAACCTTTTAGTTTTAAACTCATTTTGAAAACCCCGAGTGTCATTTGCCTTTACAACAACCAAAGTGGTTTTTGAAAAACTTCAGAAATCATAAATGTTTTTCCCTAGGTCTATCCAAATACAAAGACACAAATTTCCAACTGTAATTAAATACAAATACATGTCCAAAGGGTTGAGAGTTTACTTACATGTATAACTTTCTTCTTTTTGATTCACTTGCT
This sequence comes from Warburgia ugandensis, assembly GCA_035236585.1. Classification (NCBI taxonomy): domain Eukaryota; kingdom Viridiplantae; phylum Streptophyta; class Magnoliopsida; order Canellales; family Canellaceae; genus Warburgia; species Warburgia ugandensis. The sequence continues at coordinate 17,615,081 of CP141134.1, read as the reverse complement.
CATAGCACTAATATCTCCTGAGACATCTTCTATTTATGAGTGGAATTATCCTGAAAAATGTTAAGGATAGGGTGAGTATATACTATACTCAGTAGGAGTCTATTACTACTAGTTTTATAATGCATGCGATGTTTAAAAATCATATGCTCTTTCCAAAACATGTGCATGTCTAAATACTCAAGTTCAACATCGACATCAAAATCCATTGTCAAACTGAAATACTAATGACTTAAAGGATCATATAATCCAAAATCGAAAGTATCATATACATATATATATCATAACATCATTATATGCACAAAATGCTTCATGGTATCCAACTCATGGATCTCTGGTATGGTATGGTCGACCAATCTCATATTATGCCATATGCAATGCATATAAATCATCAAACCATAGGGTCCTCGCCGTGTGGTCCCCGGGTATCTGAGGACACTTGGTCATAGCCTCCACGGGGCCTATGACACATCGACCCAGTGCCGTGACACCAGTGGTAGCCCCCTGTACCACATGCAGTCGACGTAGGGACTTGCCTCTTTTTGGGCGTGGTACCCATCCACCTATTAGTGGTAGAGGCCAAGTGGCCAACCCAGACCCCTCGGCATAGCACCCACGGGCTTACTTGCCCAAATCACATAAGATTAAAGAAGCCAAAACCTCTTGTTAAAACTTGTCCTCTTTGGGTCCCTCACAACTGCCTGGCCCTCGGCACTCCAGCGTCTTTTGGCAATCCTCAAGGACATGCAATCTTTACAAGTACTTAAATCATGCAATGTATGCACTTGTTTGCAACCCATATATGTGCATAATGTATATGCAATCATTTCAAAACATGGCTATGTACAAAGCATTTATCATGCATGCTGAATTAAGTCATGCAAATCAAGTCATATATTTAAAACATATGTTCTCAAAATAATAATAGTTCTTTTAAAAGAATCTAATAGTGATAGAGCACCTACCTGGCTAGGTCGCGCTAACCCATTTGTCCTCGTACGCTCCTGAACATGGTTTGGGGACTCAAGGTTAGTTTGACCCATCTTTTATGGGTTTTAGAGTAGTTGGGTCTTATTACTTAGGCATTAGGGGTCCATCCCTATGCCTATGGGTGTCCTAAGGTCCTAATTGGGCCTTGGTATTATCAAATTTCCAAAGGTCTAGTGGCCACGTGCCACCATCCTATTCTAAAGGTCATTCCTACCTTTTATTGGGACTTGATCAGGGATTTTATAGTTTGGATGTGTCCGCGTCGTCAACACGGACACAACGCCTTTTGCGGCTCCTCAATCGGAGCTCTAGATCTCAAGTTATAAGCATTTTAGTGTCGTATGTACATAGAGTCTTTAAAGACAAAAAGACGGAATGCTAGGGCGCTGCGCGTCTGCGATGTGCGCCCTAGCTTCCTTAAGGAACCAAAAATCGTCGCGCTGGGGGTCTACGGCGTGCACCTCAGCGGGCGAGTCTGCAGACGAGCGGTACTTCTCCGCCAGTCCTTCTCTTTAGCGGGCGCGTCCCTGGACGCGCTCGTTTGGTTTTTCAAACAGAGACGATGTGGAACGTTCTGACTAGAACGTTCCGTCGTCTGGGGGACCGGGGCATCCTCAGGACACCCTGGTTCGACCTCTATTGAACCAATGCGGCCCAGGGAACGTCCCTGGGTCCTTGGTGGCTCTCCTGGGCATCGTTTTGCATGGTTTTTCATGCAAAAACTTAGGAAAATTGACCTTGGAACTATGGGGGAGATGGGTTTTGAGCGATCTCGGACGTACCTGGCTCGTTGCTGGGCTTTTCTCCTCGTTTTCCCCTCTAGGTCACTGCTCCATGATGGGTTTTCTCTAAGGTTTTGGGCTGCCATTAGAGGCACCTAAGAGCTCTATTTATAGAGCTAAGAGAGGGTTCTGGAGGGGGCTCTCACTGCCTTTGAATGGCGGTAGAGAAACCTCCAGAATGGCGGTGATTTCTCCTCCAATCACTGCCGTTCTAGAACCCTCTAGAGGTTGAAGATGACGGGGTGTCCGTATCAAAACGGGCCCCTGTGTTTTTTAGGTTAAGTCGTTTTTGTAAAAATTACAGTTTTGCCCCTAAACTTCAAAGGGCCATAACTTGCTCATTTTAACTCCGTTTTGGGTGATTTTAGTCTCGTTGGATTCCTTTTTCTAAGACGCATCTAATGGAACTATTTTTAGGACCAAATTCCTGGGTTTAGTCAAGAAAACTAGTGAAATGACCAAAATGCCCTTATCTTTAAAACTGAACTTTTCATGGGATTTTAATATTACAAAAATTGGGGTCATTACAAAGATTGCTACAGCTTGTGCCAATGGCAGAATGAAAGTGAGAGCACATTACCATAGATTTTGTGATAGGTCTTCCATGTAATAGGTAAGGTTGGAACAATATGTCGGTGATTGTTGATAGATTGACCAAGTCAGCATTCTTCCTGCCAATGAAGATTACTGATTCATTCGATACATTGAGTCGATTATACATACGTGAGATTGTAAGGTTACATGGGATACATGTATCCATTGTGTTAGATAGAGATTCAAGGTTTACTTCTCTGTTTTGGAAGGGCTCATAGGAAGCAATGGGTATAAGGTTGACTTTTTGCTCTACATTTCATCCCCAAACAGATAGGTAGTTTGAGAGAGTGATTCAGGTGCTCAAAGATATGTTGAGAGCTTATGCATTAGACTTTAAAGAGAAGTCGACTGAACATCTACTATTGGTGGAATTCTCATACACCAACAGTTTTCAGTCTAGTATTGGGATGGCACCCTTTGAGGCATTATACAGTAGACAATGGTGATCCTTAGTTTGTTGAGGCTACAAAAAAGGTGAAGAGAATCAAACAATGACTATTGATAGCTCAGACTAGAACCAAGAGCTATGTTGATCAAAGGAAGAGACTATTGAGTTTGAGGTGAGGGATCATGCGTTCTTAAAAGCTCAGCCAAGACCAAGATTGACACGTTTTGTCAAGAGTAGGAAGCTATCTCCTTGATTTATTGGACCGTTCGAGATTTTGAAATGGGTTAGAGAAGTTGCTTATCATTTGGCCTTGCCTCCACAATTATCACAAATTTATGATTTTTTCATGTGTCAATGCTATGAAAGTATGAGCCAGACCCTTCCTATGTTCTTGACTGGACAGATCTTATCATCCAAGAGGATGTTTCATATGAGGAGAAGCTGATACAAGTGGTTGACTGCTGAGAACAGGTTTTGCATAGAAAAGTGATACCACTTGTTAAAGTTGTATGGCAACATCATAGGGCAGAAGAATCCACATGAGAGCCAGAGTCGGCAATCCGGCAAAAATATCCGAAACTATTTGAGGACTCATGTATCTATTTAAATTTCAAAGATGAAATTTCTTTAAGGTTGGAAAGCGCTGTCACACCAATGTCCTAAAATTAGGTTAAAGATTAATTAACTTGTTAATCTTCGTAAATTCAGCAAAATAAGACAACAAGGAGGTATTGAGTAGGTGGGTCCCGCATGAGTTTAGTTGTAAATTGAACACAGTTTTTGGATAAATTTTGAACCCTTAGTACTTATTAAATTTTGTATCTTATTAAGGATTAAATGACTTGAAATTTCATTTTAGATGCATAGCAAATTTAAAAGAATTTTGCTTTAAAACGAAAATTTTATCATAAATCAAATAATTATATAAGAAATTCATAAATAAATTAAAAACACTAAAATTTGATGATGAAAGGTTGATTAGTAGATTGTGTTCAATGAGAGCTTTCTAACGACACTAAGAACTCGTGAAAGGAAGACCGAGACCTAAAAATCCAAAAGTTTTACAAATGAAAAATGGGGTTCAAATTAACAATGGCACCCCTTGTGTTGATTGTTCTGCCATGGTGAGTTGGGAAGCAAGTCGACAAGTGGGAGTCAAACTCACCATATGGATTTAGCTGCCCCATTTCACGTGGTGGTGACAGAAAAAGAGGGGGAAAGCCCATTGCCAATGAATATTCCCCATTCCTCATCTCTCTCTCTCTCTCTCTCTCTCTCTCTCTCTCTCTCTCTCTCTCTCTCTCTCTCTCTCTCTCTCTCTCTCTCTCTCTCTCTCTCTCTCTCTCTCTCTCTCTCTCTCTCTCTCTCTCTCTCTCCAATGACCTATAATAGTGAAAAAAAAAGAAGAAAAACCCATTTAGCGAGGTGAGAATTGTAGAGGAAACATTGCTGGATCAACTACCCATCATTGAACGAAGATCGACAACAAGTAGATCACCCACTTCCCTTCTATCTTCCTTTTCAGTTCTTCCCTTCCCCTTCATTTCTTCTAGTCGTTGAGGATTGAAAGAAACCTACAGAGGAAGTCGATTGTTAAAAAACAGAGTCTATGGAATGGTGTTGGATCAATAATCGAAATAGTCCATCTTATCCCTCATGTTATTCTAAGTGAAACCCCTTTGGTTTCAGGAAGATTTGTCAAGTAACGATGCTAAAAATTGATAAAAATAGTAACTGGAGTAACTTTAAAAACATTGATAAAATCTGACAAAAACTTAAATTTTGGTGAAATTTATAGCTAAAAACTAGATAAAATTCTAATTCATGAAATTCCAAACAAATCATGCAATTTAGTGATGTTTTCATACTGTGTACGTCGCTGGTGACAACCAGAATCTAGTTATCTTCTTCGACGATGATGATTTTTTTTTTGTGAGGCCCTAAAAATGAAAAAAAAAAAGGTTTGGAATTTGAATGATTCATGCTTGAATTTTTCATCCATGACAATGGATCTTTGATCAAAGACTATTTGATTTGTGAATTTTGATGGGAAGAATTGATAGTGCATAGGGAAAACCTCGATCTTCGCATACCACCATTAAAAACATTATTACAAGGTAGATTTATGACTAATTATATATTAATGGTGAATTGTAACAAAAATGATAGACCATTTATGGACTAGTAAATGCAAGGTCCAATCTGATCGTCCAAAGCTCGATTGGTGACGATCGAATGTTAGGTGAGGTGATCAGACCATGAATTATGATTAAAATCATCAAATTGTTGAACAAATTATCTTAAATAATGTGAAGCAAAATCCATAGAGGTATATGCAACGATCTAGACCATTGATTAGAGGCCAATGGCGGTACTCTAAGTAGATATGGACCAATTGGTGTCCTAATCGTCCATCTAGATATCAAAGGTGAGATCAATGACATTACAAGTAGAGATGTTGAAGTAATTATATTAAATTGCATAGAATTTTGAAATTTACTTAGAACTTGTATTCTCAATCCTGGTTTTGAATACGATTTGAATGGTATTGATAATTGATTTGTGAGTTGTACTTAGAACTCAGGTAAGAACCCTAAACCCTTCTTTATCCTTAAATTCTTATTAATCTGTCAACTCTGTAATTAACACTATGGATGTGTAGAACATATAGCTTATTATATTAATTGAATGGATAAAATGAATTGCAATTACTTGTTGAAATTGTAATGTGATACTCTAATTAACCATACTTAACTATTATGATAATGTTAATTGTGATAAAATGGTCAATCCAAAGATAGTAGGCCTTGAGGGCATGACGATTTCCATGATGGTAAACCTTGAGAGAAAGGGCAACTTGGTTGATTGCAACTAATGTGAAGTTGCCTAAGATGGTAAATCATGAGGAAAAGATTGTCAGTTATTGAGCCTCCAAGATGGTAAACCCTAAGGAAAAAGGCTGCCTAGTTCTTTAGGATCATGGTGGAGTCACCCAAGATGGTAAACCTTGAGGAATAAGCTGTTAGGTATTGAACCTCCCAAGATGGTAAACCTTATGGAAAAGGGCTTCCTGGACATTTGGGATCACGGTGGATCTGCCTAAGATGGTAAACCTTGAGGGATGAGCTAGCAGACTTGAGTCTCCCAAGATGGTAAACCCTAAGGGAAAGGGCTGCTTGGTTGATTGCGAACACAATGGAGCAGCCTAAGATGATAAATCCTGAGAGAACCTGACATTGGAGCCACCTAAGATGGTAAACCCTGAGGGAAAGGGTTTCCTGGCTCTTTGGAATTATGGTGGAGCCGCCTAAGATAGTAAATCCTGAGAGTCTGGTTGCCTTATGTATGATACTCATAGTGATCCACCCAAGATGGTAAACCTTGAGGGAGATGACAAGTTGATCACTGAGATGATGCTATATTTGCTTATTATTGCCAAGAGAAGAATCAAATGAAGTACACTCTTGCATGGTTTATTTGCATACTATGATTATTGCTTTACAGTTTGAACTTGGAATAAACTATATTTCTATTCTAATACCAGTACGTTATATCTTATGAAAATTACATGCTATTTTGTTGATTATTGGTTAAAAAAATGGAATGAATGTTCCATGGTTGGATATGAATGTGGAGTTGAGCTAAGCTTAACAAGAATGGTAAGATATTCATGGGTTTAGTTCTTTTTTCTTACTGGGCTTAGCAACATATATTATTATTTTTCAGGTATTAGTCAAGCTAACAAAGGGAAGGCTCTTGATAGAAATAAATGAAGCCTGAGTAGCTGATGTTAACATATTATGTGTTGTATATATATGGGTGGTACTGAATATAAGTTGTATTGTATGATCTGATGAGTAACCCTATTCATATATTTCTAACATTTTGTGCATCTTTATGTTGATGATGTGTGCATAGGATTTAGCTAGAACTTCAAGTTAGCAAGCACTAGTTTTAGTGAATTTGCTGTGGTAAATTGTGTGGAGACTAAGTCTCCTATAGACATTTTAAAACTATTATACTATTTATCAAGTAAATGGCATCTCATGCATTAAATGTGCAAGTCCATAAAACAAAGGAGACTTTATTTAAAATTCTACTTTTTAAACCATAACTTGCACATGACAAGAGCATCTAGCTCTTTCAATACCTCCATTGCGAGAAAGAAAAAATAGCCACGTAAGCTTCTCTTGAGCCAATCACTGTGTTTGATTATGTTAAACCATGGCCTTGGGGTTCGAGGTTGTGAAATAAACTCCATTGTTTCGATGAGCCTCATTTGCAAAGAGCTTTATCTAAATCTTGACTCAATTGATTAGATGAGCCCTATATGGGAAGAGCTTTATTAGAGTTGGACTCCATTGATTACTATGGATATGACCTATTTAGAAAGAGCTTTATTTAGGGGAGAGACTACTTGGAATGGCTAGAATGCATTTGTTAAATATACTAGTTATGTAAAATCCTGAAAAAAATTATCCAATCTCTCTTGAAAGGCCAAGGAAAAGAACCAATGGATATGACATCAAGGAAAATGTGCCTAAAGACCTTTATTTGACCAATAGTGGAACCCTACCTTGAGTTATTGACTAAGTCCCAAGGAAAAATAAGCTATTTGGATCTATTGATAGCATTGCAATTTTACTATATTTTTCAATTTCTATGGTGCTTGCAGTGAGGCCTATAATATTGAGGATGATTTATGTCTTAAGGAGTCTATGCATCTAGCAATTTTGAAGTGTGTTATATACGTGCTACTATTTATTTACTCACTTATTCTAGATGTGGAGGTTTTGATTGCATCTTATGTGACTCAGGTTAGTCACTAGAGTACTAGATGAATCATGAGATTAGTGCATGGCCAATAACAAAAGCACCCAATTTAAATACAATTGTCTCCTTAGGGAAGTGTATGTTATGTCTCTTACTTTCAGTTAGTAGTTTGAAATTCATTTCACTAGTTTCTTTGATATTTCTTGATTTGTATGCACTAGGAAAATTCAAGACTTTATTCATTATTTCTACACGTATCTTATTTGTATGCCAAAATTTCTTTTATTTACAAGAGTTATTCTGATATGTGCTTCATTAATATTTATTTATTTATTTTATGTAATACAACTGTGGGGGATGTTAGACTTTCTTTTTGAAGTTAAAGAGATATTAGTCCCACATCATCTGTCTGAAAAGGAAAGCAAGTATAGACATTCCTATATAAAGTGTTCCTCCCTTTACTATTATGTCTCAAAAATAAAAGTTTGGGTGAGTGAGCCCTGGTTGGAGGCATGTATGTGTAGTGCACCTAATGTGAGTGGGCCATGTGCTAAGGTCATCCTTGTAGAGATGGTCTAGTGCTAGAAGACCCAACTCTCTCTAGTTGGCCCATAATGTGAAAGGAAAGTGCTAAGGTGGTAGTGATAATCTTAAGGTCCAAGCTAGGTGTCTTTTCCTCCAATTTAAATCTACAAGGTTCCTCTATAGAAGGGAATGAACCATAAGGCCATTCCTTACACCATCTCCTCTCTCTCCCTAGAGCTCTTTAGTTTTTGGCTTAAAAGAGTTAGTCCACTTGAAATATTTTCTATTCTCTCTTCTCTTTAGAGTTTGCCAGTTAGTGCATCACTTTATTCTCTTCTCTACTTTAGTTTGTTCTAGAGTTTGGCCATTTTCACATGCTCTTCAAAGGTTCTTCTACTTGTGAAGTTCCTCATGCTTTTTAGTTTCTCTTGAAACTTCATATTCTTGATCCATTTTTATCTTTGAGGAGATTTGTGATCTGAAGAGAGATATTAAAGATTCTATTTTAAGGCATTCATCTTGGAGACAAAAGTACGAATTGATTCTTGTCATGTAAATTAGTTGAGGCACATATTGATTCTGCCATGGTTAAATCCCAAGATAAAGTTATCATATGTCTTTTACAAAGTTGGGAGGCTTCAACTATTTTCAAGAAGCCACTAGAAGCAAGTTTTTAAGCTAAGGTTCATTGAATTTAGTTTTTCTCAAGATTTTCAACAAAATGAAAGATGGGTTCTCTGCTCTCTCTCTTATCCTCAGGGAAAAGCAAATCTACATATCTTGCCCTCTACTCTTCTAAAGTTTGACCATGATTTTAATGTGCAAAACCCATAAATGAGCATAATATTGGGTCTTTTTCTTAGGTTCTTCAAATATATTATGACTACATAGTGAATATTGCATCATTCTGATTCCAAAAGGACTTTCATCAAATGTTTAGATTTCATTACTTGTTGCCTGCATTGACTTTCTGTAGCTACTGCAACAACAAGTCCTTCCCATGTCATCTCAACGAAATTTGAATGATAAACTTAGAGATATATAGACAAAGTAGGAAAAGAAGGACCACCAAAAACTCTATCTATTAGAAACTTCATCTAGGTGACTAAAAATAGGTAGCCTTGTGTATGAATCTCTCACATAGGTAGTGTCTAAGGATCTAGGTGACTATGAATTACAAGAGTAAGAGCCATCAAAAAATTCTTTTAGGTCAACAACATGAGGCACCAATAACTAGATTGCTAGTTCTATCTTCACTATTAGCAGTATGTATTAGACAGAAGAGATAGAAGAGAACAACATAGAGAAATTTTAATTGTTGGAGCCGTAAGAGAAAGTGTCTCAATGGATGGATTAGGCCTAACACAGCTAGTCGTTATATGAGAAACTATAAGCATTTGTTGCTCATGTTTCTATATTTCTAAGAGAAACAAAAGGGATGTGTGACAAATAGGATAATGTTTCTTGCATATTAGAGAATGTGATGTCAATCCTTGAATGTAGTTGATAACTTGAGATCATTAATTAGTCTATAAGATCCCAACACAAGTTCTAGCTAAGAGTAACATGACCAATTGACATATTTAAAATGACCTCAGCAACATGGTTTCTTAGTTGGACTCAATAAAGACACCAGACAAACTGAATCATTCGCTTCTTGGGGGTTATAGAAGAGATATTGTTTCAAACAAAGATTGGCCTAATTGGTGCACCTTACTAGTGAGGTTTGTTGACTTACTTCTCTTGTAATTACCAGTGAGTTCTGATTAAATGTGAAAAAATAGCTTGCAAGAGCTAAAGAAGAAAGCAAAAAATTGAAACAACAAAGACAAAAGTTCTTCTCACAATGGTGACGTCCATAATTCTCTACATTTTAGCTAGTGCTTTCTTGATTTGTTTACCCTTGGTTTGGGTAATGCTTAACTCTTAAGTCCTCAATGAATCAAAGTTTTGACACTCCATTGCCATTTCTTGATCTATGGATACATTTATATATTCTTTTGAAGTTAATACATCTTATTCATCCACTATTTTGTATTGAAATACTAGATCATTTTAGTTAATTTCTCAAACTCTTTTGGTTCTTTTGCTCAAAGTAATAGGGAAACTAGGAATTTTCTTGAGAAGATGGTGGTTCAAATACACTAAGATCTAAATCATTGTCCTTGGTCTACTACTAACTATATAGCTAATTGTTATTTTCTTTTTCAATAACTTCTTATAAGATTTTTAATATGAACATCATGAATACTTGCAACTTTTGGGTTATTCGTGAGTCCCATTGTTGTTGGTATGGCCATACAAGCTAGAACAGTTCAAACACCAAACTCATATTCTCCAACTAAAGTTCAAACCGCAAAGCCAAATCTATGACTCAGTAAATTCTATCATAAACAACAAATGCACATGATTTATAAGCTTCAAAAATGTAATATGGGGCTTTCCTATTTTTGGTTTTGCAGGAAAAACAAAGCATTTTGAGGCTTGTAGGATAAGAGAAGAAGAATAAAATATAAAGAGGGTTCATACATATGTTTGCATTCTATAAAGCTGCATTCTCTAGGACTTTTGGAGTTAGGAAAGAGAAACGAAACAAGAATAGAGAACAACAAAGAGAGTTGGGGGCTTTAGGGCTTTCTTTTGTTACATAATGCTAACCAAAGTTGAATCCCGTTAGCAAAGCCCAAAGTTTTGTCCCCAAGTTCCCATTTTTCTGCTTCTATTCATGTTTTGCATTGGGGAAGAAGAGAAAGATAGAAATGAGATAAAATTGACCTTTTTATATAAGTCTATTTTGGGAATTGAAATCTAAGGGTGTTTTGGTCAAGGAGCTTAGGGGTGATGAAGAGAAAAAAGGAAGAAGAAGAAATCAAACTTAAAACAGCACCTATGTATTTGTCTAATATAAATTTGTGATGCTTGTTTTTTAGAGTTTGTTGTTGCATTTCTTTGAGGACCTCTTTTTTTTTGGGTAGACTTTTCTTTGCAGATTTAGTTGATACTACAATGTAAATAGAGTGAAAGTAGACAAGTGGCCTACTGAAAGATCTTTCATCTTTAATTTCTAGCAGTTTGTGTAGGCTATTGGTTAGATAGTCGTGATCTCAACACGAGGCCGTCGTTTCTTTTGATCTTTCTATAATTAGTCGATGGCTATTGTGTTTAGTTTGGCGATTAGAGGCATGGCAGCGCTCACCGCTATGTGCAATTAGGGTCCCTCTCTTTGGGAGTGGGTGCGACAGTGGGACCTACGTCTTAATACATATAGATAGTATGTGTACAAAGGTTGGCGGTCTAGTGGTGGCCCACAAAACCCACCAAGACGTTACAGTATTATCAATGACGGAACGAATTTTGGTTCGTCGAATACAACCACAGGAAATGCAAACCTTGATGATGTCAGTAGGAAATTTCGTGGAAGAACTCATTTCCATATCCAATAATTAAATGAACAGGAGAAAACGACAGTCAACTCTTTCAAGTGTGGTTGCTCCCTGGACCACGCTAATTGGTGGCAATGCCCAATCACCACCGATCCATCATAGAGGAAGCATTGCATTCGATTGGACAAAATCCGACCCATTCGATGAACAAATCCTGTGGTCCGCCATTTCTCCGGACTCTGCATAGGAGGAAGTTTCGTGCACGGTGAACAAAACCTTGACTAATAAACACGAAATCCACGTCTGACTGTAGACCGTCAATCCACTAAGCATGATTGTCGCAATTCGTACGATCATGTGCTACTGGTGGGACCCATTTTTATTCAATCTTTGACACCCTTCCCATCGTAAACACTTGCCTCATCAAAGTGGATTGTCTTAGGAACTCAAAACGATTTAAATAGTCCATTATGAGGTCCATGATTTAATATGGTACGCGCTATGTCTATGCTTAACTTATTTTATGAAATTAATGCCGTCAGCCACAATTTGAGGTGTATCAAGAGTCATTTAGCCAACTCTTATTTTACTTATAAAAGGCTTTAGTTGGGTGCTTGAATTAGATCCGGACATGTAATGAGTTGGGCGGGGCTAATGACCACGACTTTTATGGCCCAGACCCTCTAGATATATGGGTTATATCCATGTGAAGCTCAACCCCACAAATGATATTTGCTAATCTGAGTATTTTCAAGATATGTATGTGCTATAAAAAGAAAGTCAAAGTGAAAAGGAAAATCTGAAACAAAGTTTTAATATTTCAAAAAATAAAATAAAAAATCCTGGTATTTTCAAACGCTAAGACGGTGTGTCTTATTTTCAGACGCTGCTTTTTTATGATTTTAGGTTAAATTTTTGGAAGATAAACCCATTTATATTTTTCAAAATCTCTTAAATTATTTTTGCACCAAAAATCACTTTATTGGATGCTTGTAGTCTTATGTTTTTCTGTTCTTTGAATTTTAACTATTAAAAAAAATAAAAATAAAAATAAAAGTTAGGATCATCCCATTGACATGATGTCTAATGTGCAGGCTCAAAAAAAGGGCCCAAATAATATTGACATCTTGTATCTAAAATTAAACAACCTTAGCGTTTGAATATACTGTGACTCTAAGCAAATGAAAAGAAAGAAAAAAAAAGGGAAAAACAAAGAAATTTACAATACCTAGTTGAGTATCCGTAATAAATTTGGCTCTTAATTTTAATGGGTATATTTTGCTTTAATAAAACTCTCAATGAATTGAATATGATTTTGGTATCTAAGTGAATTTAATGAAGTTCAACTTTACCTGGCTTATTCTTAATCTATATTTTCTCCTTTTTAATGAGATGTATTAATAAAATAAGTAATTCATGAGAAGGTGATTTAACACAAAAGACACATCATACAAAAGGTAAACACTCAAAATCATAGAAAATAATCCATGAGAACACTATGCTACCAATTATTTAAGGGCAGCATTAACAAAAAAATCAACAAATAACCCAATCACAAACAAGTTTAGCTTGGCTCTAAATCATGAGATGTCACTAAGATAGAGTTATGGCTACCGGCATTATACGCCTTACAGCCTTCTCTTGCTAAATCGTCAGCTGCGGCATTGGCTCATTTGTAAACGTGTTGAACATAATGTTCTTTCTTAATACATATGCAACTCCGCTAATAGAGTGAAAGAATCACATGTTTTATGTTAGAAAATTTTAGTATTAATTAAATACATTGATATATGAAAACCTTTTTTTACCAAATTTGAATTTTCAAAATGAAGAATTGTGTTGCAAATTTCAATTGAAGAGATAAATTTAGGTATTAGAATTAAGTCCAAAATTAGAATAGTCATTTGATGAGAAAATAGCTGCCTACAAAATCTATAAAAGGAGTCATCGTTTTTTTAATAATATAAAAATAAGTTTTTCCAAATTCCATTAAGTTCTCTTTTAGTATTATCCTGTCATATTGAAGCCTGCTAACTAGAGTTAGTAGGTGGATTATTGGTTAGTTGCTTACATAACCTGCATAAGGCTTGTAGCATCCATCCTAGAAATAGTTTATCAATTTGATCCCATAAGCAATTTTATAAGGGGCACGCTCTAAGGAAAGATGTATTATACGAGCTCAGCCCATACTTCATTTCTTTACTCCCCTGTGTGAGCTCAGCCCATACTTCATTTCCTTACTCCCTTGTATGAGCTCAGCCCATGCTTCATTTCTTTACTCCCTTGTATCGTAGATTGGAATCACTTGCTTTTTACTAAGTGTGGCTATGAGCTACGGCTCTTTCAAGTAGATGGCCTAAATGCTATCTCTGCCGCAGTGTAAATTCTTCATTTTCTAGTATTGATCTAGTCTCCAGACGAACTAAATTGTCAACAATGTACAAAAAAAAAAAAACATTGTTTTTCATGTAAATACGTTTAGTTGCATAAGTTTGGAGCTATTAGCAATGATGATTAATTCATTTTTGAAATATGATAAGAAGGGTTGGGTGAGCCATTCATTATGCTATTCCCGTTTTGTGAAAATCCAAGTCATTTAGAGTATTCGCCTTGACTGAGATTAGTTATGATCCAAAAAATTTCATTCATTGAATAACTCGAGCCACTGTTTTCTTGAATTGTAAAATGAATGGTCAAAAGTTTTGTTATCCATTTTATAATTGAAAACAGGAACAGCTTAGATCATTCAATGACTGCAAATTTTGGATCATAGCCATCTACGTCAAGAACAATATAAAATATTTAGATCTTCCCAAACAAGGTCAACATAAAATTATAGCCGTCTAAATCATTAATAGGACTGCTTTATAAAAAACGGGGGTCAATTATATATTTTTTCCCTTCATTCAAAGCCAAGACAAGCCGATACCTTTTAGAAGCTCACGGATGTGGCCACGAGCCCAAGTGACGGTGGCCAAGCCCTTGAACAATTTCCGGCCCATTCAAAACGACCCACCAAGATGACAGGACAAGAAAAGTAGAATAATATTTGGATAATTTCAGGCGACAATCAATTTAGTTGAGTGTATTTCTTGTCCAATTCTGCTTTCGCACGGATCGCACGTGTGTGCCACCATTTCTCTGATTCTTCCTGTAATTTTGATTTAACCAGTATAAAGAGCCCGAAAAATCCCAATTTGCTTTCCATTTTTTTCATAATTTCTGCAGACAGATTGCTATTGAGAGTCTTCGGATTAGGTGGCGAAAGCAATGGATGCTGAATCTGGAGCCTCACCACACCGAAACTCTTCTCAGGTTAAATTTAGGGTTCTTCACTGGTTTCGCTTTTATGATTTATCTGTGTTTGTGGGTTTCCTTCGTAGTTTATCTCAGCTTGAGATTCTTATTACTTATTATTACTAAGGTTTAGATGCTTCTCGCTCTATTTTTTATGGGAAAATTCTGTCTCATATGTTGTACTTGTTTCCTTGATTGCTACCTGGAGCGAATGTTACTATCTTTGATCGGTTTGAGCTTTTTTCCGCAAATTTTTTCTGTGGGATTCTCTGTATAAAATGAAATAAGGAGTTTTGGGTTTGAATGGGCTCCGATTTCATTTAGTTTGTACTGGATTCAAGAAGGAACACTGAACGTTCGCCAATTAATTCTATGTTTTTTTATTTTTAGTTTTAACTTTTCAGTTTGTGATTCAGGTTATGGTCATTGGTTGGTTGCAATGAAGCCATTGAGAGAAACCATCTTACTATTTTTTCTTGATGTGGCTCTTCTTATTGTTCTTTTGGATAGAATTGTTCTTATGATTTTTATTGATGTTGATCATCTTATTGTTCCTTTTGAACAGATTTGTAAAATTGGGTGGTAAAAAGATCCTCATTGTTTACTATAATAAATTGAGGTGCTTAATCCATGTCTACGGTATAAACAAACTCATTGCTTGGCCAGAAATTTATTGTTCAAAAGCATACTGGAGAAACCAGCCTTTGCATATCCAGTTTTGACTGACCTCAGTGTACCACTTAGAAAAGATGAGGCATTAAGGAGATTGAACTTGGACCCGAGACAACAACTGATTCATAAACCATGTTCAAAAATACATCCTAGATACTAAAATCACCAGTTCCCTCTTTTCATTACTTTTTGGAGCTATTTATGATGGATGCATAAAGCCGTGGGTGTCCAGAAACTTTTCTTGCTTCATCAGTATCTTGGTTCCTGATGAGCACTAGAGCCTTAAAAATTTAGGTCTTTTATATTTATGTTAGTTATACTAATTTAAGGCATGGTTTCTTACTTTTCTTCTATGCTGTGATCTTGAGTTCAAGCTGAAAATCACTTCATTGTGTTTGAAGTTCGAAGATCTCTAAACTGCCACTCCAAAAAGAACTAACAGAGTCAATCATTGACTAAATGGAGATTTGGTCTTAGCCATAGTTATGAATTCATATATGAGATTAATTTGACAAGGTAAATGCTGGGAAGATCTTTCAGGAACATTCCTGAAAAATCTGAGAATATTCAGAAAAATACATGGTTGAGATGTGAGTTCATTTTTTTATATTATATAATTTCAATGTATGACTAGATTGACAAATGATACATTTGACTAATCTTTCTTGATATTCATGTTTTATTTAAGAGTTTTGCAATAATTTAAGAACTGTGTACATTTTGGATTTATTTGGACACTTGGGAAAGTCTAAAACCACAATTTTAAAAGTTGGCTTTTTGGGAAAGCTTAATCATTTTGAGAAGCTTTGGTTGCAGCTTCAGTAAGTCAACATGCAATTCAGATTGCCTCAGTAACTAGATGAAAGATAGTCTCCTTCATACAATGACTTTTATGTTTGGTTTCCAAAGCACTGAGAAACTTCTGTTTGGGGGATCTTTTAGTGATATTGCATGAATTTTGAGGTTTTAAATTCTTCTATTTTTAGGGAACAAGGTGCCTTTGAAGTTAACTATATCTTAACTAATTCTTGATACTTTATGCCTAATATGTGACTTCTCTTTTACATTACACCAGACAACTTGGTTTTGTACTTTCTTTCTTTCTTCTTTCTAAATGAAAGCAACTGCTCAAAAGAAATGAAACTTGCAATTAGTAATAAAGATTGCAAAGTGAGTTAACTTGACCAAATTCCAGTTTGGTTGGTTTGAGCATCTTCTGTCTTGAAAAAGTTAGATATCCTTAATTTAACGTGTAACTATAATGCTACCTTGAGAAAGTATTCTGAGCTTGCAACAACCTTTCCATTGAACGTCTGCAATTTCATTTAGAAGTGCCTTTTATGATCCAGTCCTTTCACATGTATCTTTGCTTTTTTGCTCATTTAGAATGTTGGATTTGGTGAAATTGCTTTAGAACTCTGTATAAAATGGCTATGACCTTATATCGGCACCACTTTGCAGCTTGGATTAAATGTGATTTTTGGATCATGTAGCTTTCTTGGAGGAACCTTCTCACAAACTTAATATTAGCGTACCAAAGCCTTGGTGTGGTCTACGGAGACTTGAGCACATCTCCTCTGTATGTCTACAGTAGCACATTTATAGGGAAGCTGCAGCATCATCAAACTGAAGATGCAATCCTGGGTGCATTTTCCTTGATTTTCTGGACCCTTACATTGATCCCTCTAGTCAAGTATGTCTTCATCATCTTGAGTGCTGATGATAATGGAGAAGGTGCATGGATAATTCAAAGTTTTGTCACATAGCAGTATGAACATTCTATTGGATCCATGGTAGCTTATAATTGTAATCTTTGCACCCTTTTTTCAGGGGGAACATTTGCTCTTTACTCACTTCTTTGTAGGCATGCAAGATTCAGTTTGCTTCCTAATCAACAAGCAGCCGATGAGGAACTTTCGACATATAAATATGGGATCTCAGCACAGGGCGCTGCTTCCTCTCCATTTAAGAGATTCCTTGAGAAGCATAAAAGGTTGCGGACAGCCCTACTTGTTGTGGTTCTATTTGGTGCTTGTATGGTGATAGGTGATGGTGTGCTTACACCAGCTATTTCAGGTAATATATTCTATGTCCGTGACACCTAATGTCAATTTGTATATTTCACATAGATGCTGCTTGTTGCTATCAACGACAATCTCTATCCCAAATCCTATTCTAGTTAGCATTTTCTGGAGTTTTCTTCAATTTCACTTAGTAACTGAATATACACGACCTTGCAACTTGCAGTTCTATCATCAGTTTCAGGACTTAAAGTTGTTGATAAGAAACTAACTGAGGGTAAGCTATTTTCTTGTTAAATGCACTTTTACTTTTCCTCTTCTAATTGGTATTTATTATACCTCTTAGAGGAGCCTGATGATTTTTGACAAGTATTGATCTATATAGTTCGGTCTTCTCGCATCATTGGTTTTGTCTTGTGACTGATAGTATAGTTTAAATATGTCCAGGTGTGTTGCTGTTCTTGGCCTGTGTCATCTTGATTTGCCTTTTCGCCCTGCAGCACTTTGGGACACATAGGGTAGCTTTCTTATTCGCACCAGTTGTTATTATCTGGCTAATATCTATTTTCTCAATTGGTCTATACAACATTGTCCATTGGAATCCCAATATATGGCATGCAATTTCTCCGTATTACATCTACAAGTTCTTCAAAGAGACGGGTAAAGATGGTTGGATTTCTCTTGGAGGAGTACTACTTTCCATAACAGGTACGTTGGCATTTCTAATTAGATAACCTCTGAAACACATTATTGCTCCAAACTTGACATATTACCTCATGGAAGCTTGGGTCAAATCAATCACAATCAATGAGACTCCTTTTTCTCTTACTTATTTTCTTTTTCATATATTTTTTTGACCTTTTTTCAATCATAGTGGTACTATAAATCAGATTTCAACATAAGATTTGGAAGTCTGAATTCTTTATGCATAAGACTCTGGATTATTTCACATGTCCCACCCACAGTAAAAAGGCTCTTCTGTCCATTGTCACTTGGTTGCAGCTACTTATGTGGAAAATTAATCCAACATGGGTTGATGAATTTGTCTGTATATGTCATTTTTAGGTAGAGTTTGTAATATTTTGATGTGAAATGCAATTACAATAAGTCATATAAGGTGGTTTGTAATTTGGTTGTGTATCTTTTTGGTTCAACCAAGAACCTTATTAGTAGGTGATAAAACTCAAAACATATGATGTAAGCTTATGCCACTGTGATTTTGACACGGGAGTGTTCCAAATTTCTAAGATCGATGGTGGATCAACATAGATCAAGAATGATTAAATATTGAATGGTCAAGATCATCATCAAACTCTATTGTGTCAATGCATTTTGGACATCATAAAACGTGGAGGAGAAGATGTCTTGGGGATGGAGCAATTGAATGTCTTCAATCTAATGAAAAAGGCACCTTGAAACAATTTTAAAACATGCCTAAAACTCATACAAAATGGACTTCTTAGATCAATGGGAAAAGGACATGATGGATCATCTCTGATGGACATTAAAGATCAACCAATAGGAAACATTTAGAACTTTCCACATTCATCATAGTCAAATGTTTTTGACTTTCTAAAATAAAGGGCAGCCCTGGTGCACGAAACTTCTGCCTATGCGGGGTCTGGGGAAGGGGCGGACCACAAGGGCCTATAGTTGGCAGCCTTATATTGCATTTTGCAAGAGGCTAATTCCACGCCTTGAACCCGTGACCTCAAGGTCACATGACGACAACTTTTACCTTTGCGCCAAGGCTCTCCTTCTTTTGACTTTCTAAAATCCGTGGTCAAAATGTTTCTAAATTGCTTCCTTGGTCAAGGTATGTTGACTAGTCATAGATTTCAAAGCTACCATGCTTAAGGAAAGTTCTTGCTTATGAAGTAAGGGAGTTTAGGAACTTGCCAACTCGTAATATATGTATTTAGAAGTTACTTGAATTTAGTAGGCAACTACCCAACGTTTTGAAAGTGTTTATTTGGAAATACCCAAGTTTAGGAAAGCCTTGTTTGACAAGTACAGTATTCCTTAGCCTAAAAAACTATTGTGATTAGATAGTTGCTTAGTAGTTTTGTACATTGCTTATTTGTCAGGGCTGTTCCCATCTATTTATACTCCTTTGTAGCATGACTTTAGTTTTCCAAATTGAATTGGACATTTTTTTGTTTTTGAGAGTGGTGAGTGCATCTCATCTTGTTGCATTTTTGTATCTTTTGGAGGGGTCCAAGGGGGATGAAGCACTAGTTTTGTGTCTTTAAGGTGGTAAGTGATCTGTATCTTTAAAGTGGTGAGTGAGTTTCTACCCATAGTTTTGTCTCTCTTTGGTGGTGGTTCTGTATCCAAGGAGCTATTACTACAATTTAGTTATGTATCTCTAAGGTGGTCATTATTCTGTATTTGTAGAGTAGTGAACTAATTCCATACTTTTATTATGTATCTCTTTAGTAGGGAGCTTTTTTTGCACTAGGCTGACTTTTGTCTTTGTGGTGGTGAAATTATGTATCCATAGAGCGGTGAACGACTTTTCCATAGATTCTATTATCTTTTATTTTACCAGGTTATCCGGTGTCAATTTGGTATTAGAGCTTAAGGTTGTGTTGGCGTTTCCAGCATGAAGCGTGGTTACTTTTGACAAGGATATTCGTGATTTGAAGATATGATTTGAGAAGACAAGTTGAAAGACTCCAATAACACCCAGAATAATATAGCAATAATGGTGATAGAGGTGTGAGATCAGGTGTTGAATCCTCTAATAATATCTTAGATGATTCTCTTTCTTTTTCTGGTCGACCTTGGGATCAGAGATTGCTATCAAACAACACTCCTAGAAGTTAATGTGATTTACACTTTTTAGTTGTGAAAGTACATGTGCTAAAGTTTGAAGGAAAGATGTAACCCAATGAATTCCTAGATTGGCTACATATTGTAGAATGCGTTTTTGAATACAAGTTCTTCTTAAAAGATAAAAAAGGGCAGCCCTAGTGCACGAAGCTCCTACCTATGCGGGGTCCGGAGAAGGGGCGGACCACAAGTTCTTCTTAAAAGATGCTAAGGTAAAATTCATTGCTCTTAAACTTAGAAAGTATGTTTCTTTATGGTGGAAAAATTTAAACAAACAAAGAGCATGAGAAGAAAAAAACGAGATTAAAACTTGGGATAAGATGAAAAAGGAACTGAAAAAAAGATTTTACTTGAAAATTATATAATAGACATGTTCCTAAAAATTCAAAATCTATGTAGTTAATGGCGCGCCTAGGCGCAAGTCGACAGGTAAGCGCTTGAGAGAGTGCCAAGCGCAAAGGAAATGAGGCGCAGTTTTTTTGTTGTTGCATTTTTCACCTTCCAACCCTAATTTCAATCTTCTAACCTATTGAGAAGGTGAAAACGACCATTCCTCTTCGATCTTTCACATATCTAAGCACAAAAAGGTCTAGATTTACGAATTTTTGCATTTGTATATAGTTTCTGTAAAAACCGTAAAAACCAGTACTGTTTTTTCAAATTTTTTGTTTTTTGTTAACTATTTTCCATAGATCTTTATGGGTTTTAGTTCTATATGTATAAGAAAACATTCCATTTGAGTTTTATACTTCTTTTCTCTAGATTTGAGTTTGTTTTTAGGTTTTTTACTGTTTTTCCGAAAAAATCAGTTACGAAAATTAAAAAAAGTGGTCGTTTTTTCGTATTTCTTCATTGAAACGTATTTCTATCCACATATATAGCTTTCTCATGCTTGTGTCTTCATGTGTGATAATTTTTTCAAATTTTTTTTTAATTTAGGTTTTTTTTTTTTTTTTTTTCAAAAATAAAAGATATGAAAATTAGAAAAAAATTGTTTTTTTAATATTTATTAGTAATACCTATTCTTATTCACATATATAGCTTACCTATGCTTGTGTCTTCATGTATGATGTATTTTTCATGCTTTTTGTGTATTTGGTGCTTGTATGGTGTTAGGTGGTGGTGTGCTTACACCAGCTATTTCAGGTAATATATTCTATGTCCGTGACACCTAATGTCAATTTGTATATTTCACATAGATGCGGCTTGTTGCTATCAACGACAATCTCCTCATGTTTCAGGCACACGCCTAGGCACCCTAGGCTCCAGCGCACCCCTTGTGCCTAGGTGCGCCATGCGCTTGTGACTACATAGTTCAAAATCTAAGGCAAGAAAATTTGAGTGTTGAAGATTATATAATGGAATTTGAACACTTGATCTTAAAGAGTGATGAGGGAGAGCTTGAAGAGCATATTATAAAGCACTTCTTAGGTAGTTTAAGGAAAGAAATTGGAGGTACCGTAAACCTGCAGCAGTACTGGTCCTTCAATGATGTTAGAAGGCTTGCTTTAGTTGTTGAGAAACAATAAAAAGAAGTTTCTGAAAAATGGTGTTTTTAGATCCTATGGAAAGAAAAACACTTTCAATCTGGGGAGTGTTTCTTCTTCTCAATGGACGCCTAATAGAAAATCTCAACAAAATCAAGTTAAGAGTAATGATAACAAGAAATCTGGTTACTCAAGTGCAATGAGAGAAGAAAGACACTTTAAGTGTTAAGGTCTAGGATACATTGCCTCTGATTGTCCAAACTACAGAGGGGTTGCTTTGGTGGAATAATCAGAATTCGAAGATGAAGAATCTCAATCAGGTTATAAAGAGCGCAAAGAAGTCATCCCTGCCGATCAAGGTTACATGTTGGTGATGCAAGAAGCTTGAGTGCCATTTATAAGACGATAATGAATGACTAGCTACACCATCTTTTGCACAAGATGCACATCCATTGGCAAGATACGTGATGTTATAATTGACAGTGGTGCTTGTGAGAATGTTGCTTTTATAGAATTAGTGAACAAGTTAAAGTTGAAAACAGAGTCATATTCAACCATACAAACTTAAGTGGCTAGACACGGGACATCAAATTAAGATAACTTGTAAATGCTTAGTCTCTTTCTCTGTTGGAAACCGGTACAAGGCTGAAGTATGGTGTGATGTCATTCCAATGGATGCATGTCACTTACTATTCGGTTGCCCATGGCAATGTAACAGGAAAGTCCAACATGATGAATTTAAAAATACTCACTCATTTGTTTTGAAAGGTGAAAAGATTATTTTGGTACCCTCAAAACCTAGATCTCTTCTAGCATATTTGAAGTGATTCATTTAAGCAACAAACAAAAAATTGATTCATTTCTAGAAGTCTTAAATGCATACTCCATTAATGAGGTAGATTATGAATCTGAAAATAACATACAACCATTGATTGTACAACCGTTGCTTAATGAGTTTGAAGATGTATTTCTTAAAGAAATTTCCAATGACTTACCCCCCATGAGAGATATACAACATTGTATTGACTTTGTTCCCTGATCTGTCCTTCCGAACAAAGATGCATATCAAATGAGCCCTAAAGAGCATGAAGGACTACAATGGTAAGTTGATGAATTAATTGCTAAAGGTTTGGTTCGAAAAAGCAAGAGTCCTTGTGCAGTACCCGCCCTTCTTGTACCAAAGAAGGATAGAACGTGGAGAATGTGTATTGGTAGTAGGGTAGTGAACAAGATGATGATCAATTATCATTATCAATTATCATTTCTCTATCCCTTGTATTGATAATCTATTAGATCAACTTTATGGAGCTACTACTTTGTCAAAGATTGATCTTCATAGTGGGTATCATCAGATTCAAATGAGAATAGGTGATGAATGGAGGACAACTTTTAAAACTTTGGATGGAATCTACGAATTGTTGGTTATGCCATTTGAGTTATCCAATGGTCGTAGTATTTTCATGTGTTTAATGTCTCACATCTTTAAACCCTTCAATGGAAAGTTTGTTGTTGTATATTTTGATGATATTCCTATGCACAACAAAAGTCAAGAGGAGCATTTAAGTCATCTTTAGCAAGTGCTACATACTTTGGAGAATGGGAGTTTTATGGAAATCTGAAAAGTGTAGTTTCCAAGTAAAGTGGAGGTTATTCTCAATTAGCCTGTTCATAAGTCTCTTTTTGTTATCAAAAGCTTTCTTGGCCTCACTTCATTTTACCAAAGATTCATCAGAAATTTCAACACAATTATCGCTCTAGTTACGGAGTATTTAAAAATTGAAACTTTTAAGTGGGTGGAAGAAGCATAGAGGAGCTTTGAACTTATTAAGCAAAAGGTAACCAATGCTCCTATCCTTTCCTTACCTACCTTTGATTGGATTTTTGAAGTTGAATAAATGCTTCCAATGTGAGAATCGGTGCAATTCTGAGCTAAGAAGGAAAATTCAATTGCCTTCTTTAGTGAAAAACTTAATGATTTGCATTGCGACTACTCCACCTACAATAAGAAATTTTACGCTATTGTAATGGTGTTAAAGAACTAGAGCCAATACTTGCTTACACACGCATTTGTACTATTTTCTTATCATGACACTCTAAGGTTCCTTGAAAATCAGTAGACACGTAGTAGAAGACATGCTGTGTGGGTTGAATTATTCAATTGTTCAGTTTTGTGATCAAGCATAGATAGGGTATGCAAATGTGGTTGCAAACACTTGCTAACTAGTTTAAGTACCGAAGTTGTTGGTTTTGAAATAATTAAAGAGCTTTATGAGTGTGATCCCTACTTCGGGCAAATATGAAAAAATTGTGAGCATTGGTCTCTATCATTTATTTCTAACACAATATGGTTTTCTCTTAGGGGAAGGCCAAAAGAACATGGATAGAAGTGGTGAGAAAAGATTTAAAAACTTTGGGACTAAATGAAGCTATGACACTTAATAGAGGGAAATGGAGGAACAAGATTCATATGACCGTCCCCTAATCGGGATAAGGTTTTAATGATGATGATGATGAAGATGGGTGATAGGGACAGTATTGGGCATAGAAGGCAACAAGGATGGTCCCGTATTGGGTGGATATATGCCAAGAGAAGTGGTCTTCAGGCCAGGTAGTTACATGGGATGCAGAGTTGTTACACAAGCCTGTTGAGAGATGAATTTCCAGTCAGTTGAAGGAGAATCAGGTAGTTACAATTCAGTTAGGAAAGAGATGCAATCTGTTGGTTAGGATATACCAAATATGCAATAGTGATGTAATCAGTTGGTTAGGATATACAGGTATAATAAGTTGGTTAGGAAAATATGCAGTTAGTATCCAATCTGTTACAGATTTAGGAAGATAGGGAAGATAAAAGGGAGAAGGTAGGGAGAGGCAGAGGGAGGAGGAGAAAAGAAAGGAGTGGGAGGAAGTGTAGAGGAGGGACTGCGGTCCCTTACTTCCTAGTTATTTTTACATTTCAACAGAACCATTACTATTGTTGCCTTCAATTCCTTTGTAATCATGTTATACAGTAATCAACAGAGTTCCTTTCCCAGTGGAATCGTTTTCCTTATAACCATTGAACCCGTAGGCCTATCAATGGGTTTCTCTTTAAGGGTAATTGCTTATATATTCTCTAATGCTCCCTTAGAGAAGCAATTATATTTGAAGCTCATGATGGAGGCCTTGCTGGGCACTTTGGCAGGAATAAAACTATTGCCTTAGTGAAAGACAGATTCTCTTGGCCAAAAATGGCAAAAGACGTTTCTAATGTATAGAGGTGCAGAACATGTCATCTAGTGAAAAGTCGGTTACATAATGCAGGTTTGTATACCCCACTTTTTATTCCTAACTCTCATTGGGAAGAAGTAAGCATGAACTATATCATTGGGCTACCAAGAAGGCTGTGAAATAAAGATTCTGTTATAGTAATTGTTGACAGCTTCTCAAAGATGGGACACTTTATAGCCTGCACTAAGATTTGATGCTTCACACATGGCGGATTGTATTTCAGATAAGTCGTTAGACTTCATAGTATTCTCAAAACTATCACATTAAATCGGGATCCAAAGTTTATAAGTCACTTTTGGAGAACTTTATGGATAAAGCTTGGAACTCGGATACAATTTTGTTCTTCTTGTCATCCTCATATTGATGGGCAAACCGAAGTTCTGAATAGAAGTTTGGAGAATCTACTGTTTGCCAATAGAATTTATTGTTAACTCAATTTGAATTTGTTTTCAATAGTTCCTACAGTCAAACTACATGATGCAATCTTTTTGAAGCAATATATAGTAAGAATCATTTGACTCCAGTGGATTGAGTACCCTTGCCACTAATCAATAATTTTAGCGAAGATGTCGAAAAGAGAGCCAAGCAAATCAAGAAGATGCACGAACAAATATGAGCAAAGATTGCAAGGTGAAACAAGAAGTACAAAGAACAAGCAGTAGAAATCCTACTGAATTTCAAGGAGGTTTGGTGTGGGAACATCTTAGGAATGATTTTTTTCCTTAAGGACAATAATCTAAGCTCAAACCAAGAACAATAGATCTTTCCGGGGTTTTGAAGAAAATTGGTGAGACTAGCTACAAGATAAAAGCTAATAGCAGAATATGAAGCTTCAGACACTTACAACGTAGCAAATATTTCATTATACAAGAGAGGATGATGCAAATGACTTGGGTGCAATTTCTTTTCAATCGAGGGAGAATGACATGGGAGTGTCCCAAATTTGTAAGATCGATAGTGGATCAAAAAGATCAAGAATGATCAAGTATTGAGCAATTAAGATCATGGTCAAACTCTATTAGGCAATGCTTTTTGGACATCATAAAATGTGGAGGAGAAGACGTCTCGGGGATGGGGCTATTGTACATCTCAAATCTAATGAAAAAGACGTTTTGGAACTACTTTGAAAGACATATAAAAATCATACAAAATGGACGTCTTGGATCAATGGAAAAAGGATGTCATGGATCATCTCTGATGGACGTTAAAGATCAACCAGTGTGAGACATCCAGCACTTTCTAAATTCATCATAGTCAAACATTTTTTACTTCCTAAATCCATGGTCAAAATGTTTCTAAATTGTTTCCTTGGTCAAGGTATGTTGACTAGTCAAAGATTCTAAAGCTACCAAGTTTAAGGGAAGTTTTGCTTAGGAAGGGAGTTTAGGAACTTGCCAACTTGTAATATATAAATATAAAAGTTACTTGAATGTATTAGGCAACTAGCCAACATTTAGAAAGTGTTTATTTGCAAACACTCAAGTTTAGGAATGTCTAGTTGCACAAGTACCTCTTATTTAGAAAGTATTCTTTAGACTATGAAGGATCCTTTGCGCAATGGTAAAGTTGTTGTCATGTGTCCTTGAGGTCACAGGTTCGAGGCGTGGAAATAGCCTCTTGCAAAAATGCAAGGTAAGGCTATGTACTGTAGACCGTTGTGGTCTGCCCCTTCCCCAAACACCGCATGTGTGGGAGCTTTGTGCAGTGGGCATTCTTTAGCCTCGGAAACTATTGTAATTAGATAGTTGCTTAGTAGTTTGTACATTGCTTATTTGTGAGGGCTGTTGTTATTTATTTATACCCCTTTGTAGCATGAATCAAGTAGTTTTGCAGATTGAGTTGGACGTTTTTACATTTGTTTAGAGTGTGAGTGTATCTCAACTTATTATGTTTTTTGTATCTCTTTGAGGGATCCAAGGGTGGTGTGGTGCTTAGTTTTGTATCTTTAAGGTGATGAGTGATTTGTATCCTTTAAGTGTTGAGCTAGTTTATACCCATAGTTTTGTATCTCTTTGGTGGTGTTTCTATATCTAATGAGTGGTGTTTATTCTGTATCTGTATGGTGGTAAGTTAATTCCGTATTTTTATTTTGTATCTCTGTGGTGATGATGAAGGGGAGCCTTGGTGCAACTGTAAAAGTTGTCGTCATGTGACCTTGAGGTCACGGGTTCAAGGCGTGGAATTAGCCTCTTGCAAAATGCAAGGTAAGGCTGCCTACTATAGGCTCTTGTGGTCCGCCCCTTCCCTAGACCCCGCATAGACGGGAGCTTCGTGCACTGGGGCTGCCCTGCCTATCTCTGTGGTGATGATGTTCTATGTCCAGAGTGGTGAATGACTTTTTCATATATTCTATTATCTTTTATTTTACCCGGTTATCCAGTGTTAGATTTGAAAAAATAAAGAAAAGGGATCCAACAGTAACTCAACTACATGATTTCTCAAATCACACGTGTCTAACATGAGTACCTGCCCTTTTGGAGGAACTCATGGGATGGCTGCCATCTATCATTTGAGAGTTTCATCCTGTTACATGCACTTGTTCTGATTTGCCTTGACACTGATTTTTTTGGCACTCACAGGTACCGAAGCCATGTTTGCAGATCTTGGTCATTTCACTGCTATGTCAATAAGGGTAAGTTTCTTGCTTGTAATTCCTGTGCATACTCGTCTCTTGACTGAACTTCCTCTTTGATGGAACAGCTTGCCTTTGCTTTTGTCGTATACCCATGCTTGGTAGTTCAATACATGGGGCAGGCTGCATATCTTTCTAAGAATTTTGGTTCAATTCCAGTTAGCTTTTATGACTCCATCCCAGGTTAGTTTTTTCATACCAAAATTTGCTTTTTAGTCCTCAGTTCCAGTTATATTTCTTCAGATTTTCATTAGCAAATCCAGACTTCACATAGCTAACTTCTAAACTATGCTTTCCGCAGATCCTCTCTATTGGCCTGTCTTTGTGATTGCCACTCTTGCAGCTATTGTTGGGAGTCAAGCAGTCATTACTGCTACTTTCTCAATCATCAAACAATGCAATGCCCTTGGTTGCTTTCCGCGAATCAAGATTGTGCATACCTCCAGACAAATTTATGGACAGATCTACATCCCAGAAATAAATTGGATACTTATGATCCTTTGCCTTGCAATAACTGTTGGGTTTCGGGATACAACACTAATTGGAAATGCTTATGGTAAAGCTTCGTGAAGTTTTCAGGTCATAGCTGAGATTTGAACAACTACCTTTTCATCTAACGAAAATTTAATCATTTTTCATGCAGGAATTGCATGCATAACCGTGATGGTCATCACAACATGTCTCATGGCACTTGTCATAATCTTTGTATGGCAGAGAAGCATTCTGTTGGCTCTGACATTTATGATCTTCTTTGGAGCCATTGAGAGTGTCTATCTCTCAGCTGCAGTCACAAAAGTGGCACAAGGAGGTTGGGCACCTCTTGTTCTTGGTTCCGTCTTCATGGTTGTTATGTACGTCTGGCATTATGGAACTCGAAGAAAGTACAACTTCGATCTGCATAACAAAGTCCCATTGAAATGGATACTTGGCCTTGGCCCAAGTCTTGGGGTTGTTCGAGTGCCTGGAATTGGCCTCATATACTCAGAACTGGCAACAGGAGTGCCTAAAATCTTCACCCATTTCATCACCAACCTCCCTGCTTTCCACAAGGTCCTGGTATTTGTCTGTGTGAAGTCAGTTCCTGTCCCGCATGTTTCTCCAGAAGAACGCTTTCTCATTGGTCGAGTCTGCCCAAAATCCTACCGGATGTACAGGTGCATTGTTAGATATGGGTACAAGGACGTTCAGAAGGATAGTGGTGACTTTGAGACTCAGCTTATTCAGAGCATTGCAGAGTTCATTCAGATGGAAGCTGAAGAACCACAGTTCACGAGTTCTGAGAGCTCATCCTTGGATGGAAGGATGGCTGTGATAAGCACTAAAGCTGGTCGATCAAACAGCTTGATATTTTCTGAGCAAGAAGATGATTACATAACAAGGGAAACCATTCAGAGCAGTAAATCACTCTCTCTTCTAAGCAGGCATTCTGAGTATGAGGATGGAACAACCATACCGACAATGAGAAGACGTGTTAGGTTTCAGCTGTCATCAAGTCCTTCTATGGACACATCCGTAAGGGAAGAGTTGATGGATTTGGTACAGGCGCAGGAGGCTGGCATTGCCTATATAATGGGGCACTCATATATCAAGGCCCGAAGATCGGGATCATTCTTGAAGAAGTTGGTAATTGACATTGGGTATTCATTCCTCCGAAAGAACTGCAGAGGACCTTCTGTGGCACTCAACATTCCTCACATCAGCTTAATTGAAGTGGGCATGATTTACTATGTATAAACTGAGTGTTTATTGGCTTAGTGATTTGCTTCTGGGTGACGTCAAGATAGGAGGTCTTGACGGCTCTTTTAGGACTTTGAAGGCAAGTATTTTATGGGCCTGCTAAGTCATCTGCAGAGAGATCCAGAATGGTCTTCTTCGTCTCCAAATGATGGCTTATATGTGCGGCAAGGCAAGTGCGGCTTTCAAGTCAGGCAGGTATGAACGCGCCTAACGATATGGAAGAACACCTTGCAGATGACTGATCCTTTTACCTATCTTTGATATGTAAATATCATTTAACAGCCAATCAAATGTCAATGTGATTTTTGGTTTCATCTGCATCGTTGTTCTAAGTATTTCTGCTTCCAACTAAAATTTTGGATAGGGTTTCCGGATGAGTAAGGTATTATCATTGCTTTGACAAATCTCGGGGAAGATTACATTGAGGGAAAAATTTTAGTCCGTAAACAAATTGCATGTGTCGAAAGTCTGCCCTCGAAATTTCAGTTGGAAGTCATTGTGGATGATTTCTAGGTCAAGATTTCTGCCAGGATAAAAGAATCTTACTGAGCTCATCTATTTTGCAAATGATCAGCAAAGGCCTGTTTCCCGTGTAGAAAGATGGCCACTAGAATGAAGATTCCCACACGATCACCTTAAATTATACTGCAGTTTGTCCATCGAATAGCAGGTATCGCTCTCGTGTTTCTGCATTAGTACTCTTTTCCATCTGACGTAACCTTTGCAACTGTTGTATCACTTGTTTCTGGACGAGGTCTTGTCCATCGACATGTGGTTTTTATGCCCATATATAGAGAGAGATGCTGAACTGACGGCACTGTGTGTGCGGTCTAGCATTCCATTTTCTGGAGTCTTACTTTTACATGATCTGACCTGTTCCTCTCATTGCTTGAGATTCAAATGTCATAGATTAAAAACCATGCGATTTGATTAATCCCAGCTTCTTAAAAGCATCTAACAAAGGGTGCTTAGAAACTGGCAGTTTAGAAACTATAAACAACATGCAGTTTCTTACAAGCTATAATTATCCATCCCATATGATTTTTTTATCCAGAAGAAAAACCTAGAGTTGGAGCAACGAGATGATTGATTCCGTCATGCAACGTGAGCTCCAAAAATGTAGTTGCTAGACCATACCATCGGCATTCCTCGTATATATAAACTGACAAGTAGCCTAAGCAATGCTCGGGTTGAAAGCTATTTCTCGAACAGTAGATGAAGCAACTAGGTAATATTTTGAAAAGCAAAGTTGTACAATGTATGTTTTTGTAAATTCAAATTTTCAAAAGCATTGACCCATTATGCTCACAAGATTATTTAATGAATGTGACGGCATATCCACGTATAATGGAGTTAGAGGCTATCACGCAGAGAAGCCAGGCCAAAGCCCTCTCTACTACATGTTCTTTCATCTTTCACCATAAAAGGGTGTTCTTTCATCTCAACCTAAGATTCAGGTTTTTAACATAAAATAACCTCATGTTTTTATATTCTTAATCATTATACTAATTTTTTTTAACTAATTTTAAAAATCCTCAAATCTTAACCATTAACAATCTGGTTCACATTTTTAATGTTGTTAAAGGAAAGTGACGTTGAGGAGAAAGGAAAAGGATGCAAAATAATTAGTGCAATCCTTGGATCATTTGATCTATTCATCATGTTTGGCATGCTTTAGATTGGTTATCTACTAAAATTTATGACCGTTGATGATTTTAGGCATGCCATTTTTTTGTTTTAAAATCATTTACTTATTATTATTATTATTATCAAAGATCAAGTACTATAAGCCTTTGATTGGCATGAATTTTGGTACATAACCAAAATTTGAACGGTTCATATCACCCAAAATTGGGATCTATCTAGAATCCTTCCATTAGATGCATCTAGATATATCCCAAATTTGGGTGATTTGAACCATTCATCTTGTTTAGCCTGCCTATTTTGACTATGTACCAAAACTCAATGCCTATAAAAGGCTTCTAGATACTAATCTTTGATTAAAAATATGTGATTTAAAAGCAAAAATAATATGGCTAAAATCATTGAGCAGTCATAACTTTTGGTACCTAACTAGTCTAAGGCATGTCAAACATGATGAATGGATCAGATCATCCAAAGGATGCCCCTGGTATTTTGTGTCCATTTCCTTTTCCTTAATGTCACTTTTTGTTACCAACATTTAATGACATCTAAAATGTAGGTTTGAATGTTAAGGGTAGTTAACTTCGAGGGTTTTTAAGATCAACTAAAAATTTAGGGTATAAGTATTAAGAGTAAAAAAAATGACATCTTTATGTAGAAAACCCTAAGATTTAAATGAAAGAAGAGATCACATAAATGTCAAGTTGTTCTTGTGCTTAGCAACTTTTATCACATTTAGATAGGTACCACTCAAATATCATCTCGTAGGGAGATAGCCATAAGTTTTCCTAACAAATTTTCTAAAAATCAATTTTCCTTGCCGTCACAATTTTTAAGGTTGTTTTAAGGGAGTTGACAAGTACTAGAACTATGTTGTAAAGGTGTTGGTACACATTAACAAAGTAACTTTCTACCTGCTACTGACCCCAACATTCTGTTAAACACTTCAAATCTGTTAAACAAGTTGTACTAGTTTGATATCCTTCTTTCTAAATGGTTGGACAACTTCATTAAAAAGATCTAGAATAAATTGGTGATAAATGTCAAGATTAAGAAGCTACAAAGACCACCATCCAAAACTAGAGCCAAACATAAAAAGAATGAATGAAAAAGTTTCACATACAACATGAGGAACAAGAAACACATTCCTTATTTTTGAGTTTCCTCTCTTATTTTTCAATTAGCAGCTTCTACTTTATGTAATTCAATCTTTAGCATCAACAAACATCTTCATAGGACCATATATGGATCCAATGCACCTTTGCTTCTAAACATATCAAATTATCTGGCACTTGCCATCATTGTTAACTAAATAACCTAATGCAGATCCTAAAAAGTGATAAACAGAATTTAAAAGAGAATAAATAGGCTTTAAAATAACTTGACTTTAAAAGAGAACAAATAGGCATTAAAATCTTAAAGAGACTTTAAAATAGGCTGAAGCTATAAACAAAACTGTTCAAATAACTTGACTTGCAGAGCAACACGAAAGGAAAAAGCTAGGAGCCCATAATTATGTGCTTATTTGAATTGAAACTAAAGTTTCTCACAATCGAGCCATGTCCAAGCTAATGCATTAGCATCATTCTTAGGTGAAATTTGAGTGGTATGGTAACATGGCTCTGTTCCTCTTGTTATACTTTTATAAGAAACACCAACATGATTGAATAAAGATTATAAAGAAAAAATATCGAAAATTAGAAGCACAAACAATTAGAACTTCAACTTTGTATAAAATACACTATTAGACAAGAGGATCTTAAAGCCAATTAAAAATATATATTGAAGACAGTTCGCGAACCATCTTCTATTCAACCATCTTCGAGAATCGGTTAAACAAGAGGTCAATTATGAACCAACTTTTAAAATATATACTTTTAAAGTTGGTTCCCTATAATGACTTTAAAAGGTCATATTTTTAAAATTGGTTTCTCAAAATTGACTTTAAAAATAGTAGACTTTCAAAGTTGGTTATTCAAAAAACAACTTTAAAAACTTCATAATTTTTTTTTTCCACTACTATACATTGCAATAATGACTATTATTACAATATTCCTGCATACATTCTATGAACAACTGATATCATTCTATACATTTATGTAAACATAACTATACATAACCTACAATATTCAAATGTCTTGATAAAAGAAACTATAACACATACACTCACTTCATTCTTCACAATATCCATATATGCATGTTTACTTCCTACATAAAATGGTGAAGGACATGAAGGAAAAACTTTACATGCACATACACCCCTACACACCTATTTACTTCCATACCCCAACTTACCCTCATTCATCCCACAAACAAATCACACTTCAAGGAAATTAATGATAATTACAAGTCATAGCATATAAATGAAGAAGTTTAGTTTTGCATTAATAAATAAGAAAATTTACATTATACAAGTGTTCTAATTAAAACACATTACATATTTAGTCCATTCATTTCTTGTTTTGTTGAGATTAACTTGGAGTAACTTGACATGGCTCCCCATTTAGGTAGTACATTAGCATGCAAGACAACAATTTTAATTTAATTATATTCTTTCAATTGGAATCTGTAAAAAATTATGAAAAAATGTAATATTAAACCTATAAAAGATGTCTTAGTTTTTAAAATTGTAAGACCATAACACCATCGCTACTAGGGTTCTCATGTATCTTAACACATAATACTCACACTCCTAATCAGAATGTTGTCTAGGGCATTAGACGACAAAGAAGATAGAAATGATCAATAAGTAATAGGTATAATTGTAACTTTAGTTTATAAAATAGAGTAATAACTATTCTAATTTGGACCTTCTTCCAAGTGACTTTTGCTTAGTGAGTAGTGTTTGTTCTTTAGCCTATCTAATCTATGTACTTCAAATTTAAAATTCACATGCATTAGATATCAATAAAAAAGGATTAGTTATAAGCTAATAAACTATTATATGCAATACATGAATAGATGAAAAGCTTACTTATTTATGATTTTAACGAGCAAGACATGAATGTGTGCTTCACAAGAATGTAAAAATACATGCTCACAATGTACATCCAAAACCAGTAGCAACCAATGATGCTATTATACACAATCATATAAATTACAATTAAACTTTACAATCGTTATATGTAGAATATAATTTTGTGAGACAACAAGTAAATTGAAACTTACCTACTCTTGTAGGGAATCATTAAGGCATGTCCCTTCGAGCAACATAAGAATCATAGTAGAATATCTTCAACTTGCCTCTCCGTTGGCCATTCCTCCACAAATGGCTCCAAGGTCAAGGAATTGTTAAAGTGCATCATTTACCTATAATTGCCGCATTCCATATATTAAGCTATATAAAAGAAGTAAGGGATTTTTGCTAAAATTCCATTGCTTTTTGGCATTTTTGTAGAAAAATCCAACCTTTTTCGAATTTGCAAATTTGCATTACATATTGGAGACCTTTGCAAATTTGTCATTCTATTTCAGTTTCACCATGATTCACCATGTAAAATTTCAAAATTCCAATACTGTGACCCCTGCCCCCAACTACCGTGTTTAACATTACAAACAAATTGTCACCGTCAAAGAAGACCAACTATGGTGGATTTCATTGACCCTCTTCCTTCGTCGAAGATCCACCACACGAAGATCATGCATGCCCTAAAACCCATCTCTTTTGTCATATGCATATCCCAACCTCCATTTCTCTCTTTTGGCCTTCTTCCTTCTGCAGAGAGCGACTACATGCTCCTACCAAGACGTAATCTCTCTCTCTCTCTCTCTCTCTCTCTCTCTCTCTCTCTCTCTCTCTCTCTCTCTCTCTCTCTTTGTAGATGCCTCTCTAGTTTCCTTGAATTAGCATAACTCCATGGTGTGTGTATATTAGGTGTTTGATTTTATGCTCCAACAAATGCAACATGATAGAAGAGCATACTGTTTATGCATGGATCACTCCATTGCAACATGATTGTATGTTTTTTGTTTTGTTTTCTGACCATCTATTAATGATATTTTGAATAGTCTACCAAAGTTTTACAACATAAAGGATGAAGGGTGCATTGGATATGGTGTTGAGTCTTAAGAAGACCATAACTCCTATGTGTTTGTATTTTTATGGCTTAGTCTAATGTAATGTGGTCAAACCAAACATTTTGTCATATCTTTTGCTCCTCACTTGAACGAAGCATAACATATCACTTGAGCCATAAGATCTTTTCCAGCTACTCTGAGATTCAATTCTTCTGTGTAGATAGGTCTATGTCTAGAAGAAAAATGGATTATCAGAGTCCTAACCATCTCAAAGTCATTCATGGTGACAAACAAATTGATAATTGAAGACATCCAAGTAAATTTTATCAGAAGTCACTAAAGAGGCCACACAGCCAATTAAATTAATAATTGAAGAGTTCTATTTAACCCTATTGATCTCGAAGGTCTTAAATGCTAAATTCACTCACCAGACGAACCAAATGAGTGTATGGAGTAGTGTTTAGTGGAAATTTTCCTTTTTTAACTGCAAGATAAATACTATTTTCCTAATTTGAGTCTTAGTAGTCCATTGCCTCACTATTGTAAGTAATGTTTGATGCTGGATACCTTAGTGCATTGAATGCAATTCTTACAATCACATATTTTTTCATATGATCCTTATGATGTTAGATATGAATATGTGCTTTCTTGTGTAAGCGCATAATTTATTTGTTGATTTTTAGGATTTCTTTTAAGGGCTTATCCAACAAAAGTACAAATCTAATCATCATACCCTAATGGCTTCTTTCATTGTGATACATGTTCTAAGCAATAGGCTCAAAAAGTGAGTTCTGTACATATAGACTCACAACCTATGTGTGTTAGCAGCAGCATCCTCATTTCTTTATACTTCTCCAAAGTAGAACTCAAGAATTGGGACATATTGATCAAGGAGGACTAAGTACTTACAACCATTACATCTTTCCTTGAAATCTAGCCAGTGAAGGTGTGCATGATTGCATGAGCATATGTCTATACTGGTTTAAAATGGAAATGTTCATGTCTTTCTCATAAAAAGAATATCACATCCAGGAGGTCAATAAAATAGATGACAATAGTTATATTGATGTGTACTACACCTCACTTATGGAAAAAAATTAATTTAAAATTTTGGTACATGATCTATGGTTTTTGTATTATGCATTCATTCACTATTTTCTGCAATGCTGAGTTTCATGTTCCTTCTATTTCTTGGTTTCTCATAGTTTTCCTCTAATATTATTCCCCGATTTGCCCTCTTCATCTTGCTTGCTTCTTATATGAGTGAAAGGATGGCCCTAGTCACAAGGATTGAATGGCTAGGTTTTGGATTTTTCATAAACCATTATTGACATTAAAGATTGAAAGGTCTTTCTCAGTGACCTTAAAGAACACATGCGCAAACCATTATTGACATTGATTTTTTGCAAGCCTTGTTGAGTAGACAGGATCTCTATTTAGCAGTTATTGTCAATGTTAGGTACAGTTAGTATGGTTACAAGCACATCCCTTCACTAAACCATTGCAAAATCGATACTTAAAAACACACTTCTACAAATGTGTTGTTGTCATCCATGAATTGTGCGCTGTAACTTCGCATTCAAAATATGAAGATCTCAATGGTATAAGGTTACTTGTGTTATCAAACTCTGTATTTTTTTTTATGTACATATGGCACTAAACAAACGTGTAATCCATTTGCATCTTCCAGTATTTTAGTAAAGAGGACCATCATTTTCTACCAAATATGTTCTAGCAACTCCATCACTAGAAACTCCCTTGTACTTACCATTAGAGCATTAAAAGATTCTGCTAAGTTATTGGTTAATCTCAACCAACAACATGGAGCGATTGCAGATAGCCACTCATATGTCTCATTAGATGCTTCCTTAACTTGTCTCATAGAATCATAAAATTCTTCTCTCTTATACAATTGTGTTGCTTGCCAAAATAACATTTTGAAGTGTGTGCTAGGATGAAGCTTATTAAAGTTTGCATATAAATGTCTGGCACAAACACGATGTGCAGAGTTGCAGAAATCATGGCTTATGACATTTGCTAGTCCTTTCTGCTTGTCTAACATAAAAATAACTTCATTAGAATAATCCTCAAGTATGACATAAGTTTGCTGAAGGAACCAAATCCAACAGTTCTTATTCTCAACTTCAACAATTAATATAGCAAAAGAAAATAATTCATTGTTCCCATGCAACCCTATCACACATAAGAGTGTTCCTCTGTACTTGCCTTTCAAGTGGCTACCATCCAAACCTAGAAAAGGTTGACATCCATACGCAAACTCCACCCTTGAAGCATGCAGTGAAATAAACACCCTCTTAAAACAATGTTTTCCTTTCAATTGATATGTTACTACACTACCAGGGTTGAACTTAAGTATTGCACAATAGTACTGGGGAACAACACTAAAAGAAAACTCATATGATCCTTATATTTGTTAAATTCTAGCTCACGAGCATGCCAAACTTTATGATATTTCAAGCTCAATCCACGCAACAAATGCAAGTCTTTCATTAATGTATTAACTAACTTATCCATATCATGCTTCGTAACATTGTACACTCATTTTGCAAGCCATTTGATAGATGCTGACTAATTAGCATTGTTGGCTATCCAAGTATGCTCACCAGTAATCTTCTTAACTTGAAAGCTTACACCTTTACTACTCTTCAAACAATGACACCTCCAAGTACAATCCTCTAATCCACATTGAACAATAGGCTATCCTCGATCAGATTTAACATTTTTAAGCTTGTATGATGACTTCACAACATAAGATCAAATTGCAAGTCTACATTCTTCAACATTTGCAAATAGCATCCCTTCCTTGATAGTCCCCTCAATTTCATTGAAGTATATTTCATTACAACCGTCATCACCCGAAGATATTAACCATATGTTGAGGCACATGCTTCCATGTCCTCATCTTTTTCTTCATTAATTTCTTCATATGGCACTAATTGCTTGGCATCTCTTCACCTATATCTTCTTCATTACTAAAAATGATATCTTCATTGCAATTTTGAGATCCTTCCTCTCCATGACACATCTAGTCTTCCTCTCCAATATTCTGTTGGCTTACTTGTGATATTTGGCTATCAAAATTATGCCCAAATTTGACATTATCATCTCCTTCCATCTACACATAAAAAATAAAATAAAAAACTATTATTAAAAAGCATTCGACATAAGAAAAGATGATAAAGCATGAAAAACTACAATGGAGATATCATTTTTAAATGAGAGCTACTTGACTCTATAAATCCTTTGCCATGCCACAATTAACATATTTTCTGGAGAAGCAATGCTACCATGTCTTCTAATTATGGAGCTAAACTCATTTCATTATAAAATAGCAATATGTGTCAAACAGGGGAGTTTAGATATCATTGTGTATGTGTATATAAATAAGCATTTATATACAAAAGCATATGTACACATGCATTTATTCGTGCACGTGTGTGTGTGTGTGTGTGTGTGTAGACTTATTAGTATACTAGCATGTCTATGATGGCCATGTATGTCTCCTGCAAAAAGGAAAAAACAAAGAAAATTTGATCAAATTTGATATCTTGGTCTTATTGGAATATAATGGAGTGATCATGTCCTATTACATAGTTGTACATTCCACTTTCCTTGGACAAATCTTATACTTGACCATAAGAATGCACCAAACGTGTACCACTAAAGCAAATTCCAGATTGCCCCAACATTAAATAAATAAACTTGTAAGTACATTTTAGTTCCTTATCAAATAGTAGTCATTTTGGTGTCTACTGTTATGCTTTATCAATTGTTGCTTTTTCCTAAGGCAATCCAACTGAAACATTGGTGCTGTCTCCTAAGGCAAGAAAGTGGAATGTTCCTACAACACACATGGATCTATTTGTAGACATCCTAAAAGCCAATTGGTTTCAGAATGTTCCTGGTGTGTTCCATTATTCTTTAGTACCTAATTTGCATACTTTGTGGTGGCTAATCAGATATAGATCTAAAGTCTTGTCTATCTACGAAGTTCATGAATATTTTCTTTTATCAAATTTATCTTGGCTTCCTTTCTTCTGTTATCAGGAAGTACTAGTAGTGCACCTCAAACACACTTTATGAAGGGCACCTACCTTAAATCGTAGATGGGTTGTGCTCTTCTATGTAATGTTTCTATCTGGTAAATATTTTAGAGATCTGCTCAAGTTTGTCTATTGGACCTGTTGTCTCTCTCGTCTTCTTTCCAACTCACTAGTAAAAACATGTTTCTGAATGAACAACTTGCCAAGAAAGTTTGCAATATAATTGCCAAGAAAGTTTGGTCAGGCACACGCGTCACATGGAAGTCCCGGTGACAGGCGTGTGCCCGACCAAATCCACGTAATTGTCTGCCCGACTACCACCCGACTAAATTGTTCTGCTCAAAAGAATTTGGACGGTCCATTCTGATGGGCCCAGATCAAATCTGGACCCTAGAACGACTGTGAACTTCAAATCTCAATTAAGGAGTCATCTAAACTTCAAATTGAGATCGGAGAGAAGCTATGGAAATCTTGTTTCATCTATTTTTTCTGAAATCATAAAAGTTAGAAAGTTTCTTATGAAACTTTCTGTATTTATGAAATAAGTTTCCAACTTTCAAGATCTTCGTGATATGAGATGATCAGATCTTGCGGATCTGTTTTAATGATGATATAATATTGAAATTAAGTAATATCCACTATTTATTTTTACAAATCTAGCATTAAATGAGGGATTTACCCTTTATGGTAGAAACACCCTAAATATGCAAAGGGACCCACTTAATTAATAAGATCAAATGTGATTAGACCTTTGGGATGGATCGAATGAGGGATAATATGATGTAATCCATGGATATCATGGATTGATTATGACAAAGACAAACGAATATGATCTTTGGACCTTAATGAAGTAAAAACCCTAAATGTAATTAAAACCCTTGATTAAAAGGAAAAGATCTAAGATCTAATGGTTGGATTATAAGTAAAGTTTTCTAAAAATATTAATGTAATTAGTTTTATTTTCTTTAATTTGATAATAGCAGTTTAAATGTGAATTATGTTATAAAGCATGCTAGTGTAACTTTTAGATTTTAGCATGCTATGTGATTAGATTGTTATATTAGGTTGATAGATTTAATTATCTTAGGGCCATGTTATTTTACATTTAAAGTTTACGCATGATTCCATTAGATTAGTAGTAAAATTTTATGTATTTTATAACTTAGGGGCATGCTAGTTTAAGTATAGTTTCATTTCATTAAGTTACATAAGAAGCATGTTAGTGTAAAATGTTGTTAAAATTATTAGATTTCTGCTTTAAAGCTATGATTTAAATTTTATTAGTAGATATAATTGTTTAATTAGTGTTTATGTCTTAATATTCATAAATCACAAAGGAAATGAAATCTAATCAGAAAGTAGAGTTTCATGACACAAATAAGAGTGAATTATTTGACTTAGGCTTAATTAGTAGGGGCTATAGTTAGTAGGACAATATAAGGATTATCAAATCCTTGGCCCAAACTAGGAGAATAATAAACCCCATGAATGACATTGTAAATATTCATGGACTTAATTAAAATCAATTAGAAAGAGTACTTAGGGTTAACATGCTCATAAGAACCTTATGAAAGATTGAATTAAGGTCACTCTAGTGAATGTTGAACATAGTGATTAAAGAGGTTGTCTAATAGAGCCTCGCTCTTCCCTTACCTTTTGTTGACGTTTGCGAGGTCTAAACACCTCCTTACATGAGGATTGAAGTAACCACTTTGTGTTCACCCATTCAGCTAGTAAGCCTTAGCCAATTGGAAATAAGAGGACTGTCCAAACTTAGGCTAAAATAAGTTTTTCTTCAACTAGTAAAATATTAATTGGTTGAATAATGATAATAAGAGCATAAAAGGTTAATAAATTATCTAACCCTAATAAAAATTGTAAGTAAGATAAGGATGATCAAACAAGATCCATTAGATCTTAAATGATCAAGAACAATAAGACTAAGAACATTGTATTGTACTTAGTATGCATGTTTATTAGTATGTATGCTATAAATCAAATCTAGATCATTAGATTAGATAATCCAAATCCTTGATCAAAGATGATTCAAGGAACAGAGCTAGGGCATCCTCTTTAAGGATGATCAAATAACTAAACTTAAATCAAAGAAGAACTAGATGATAGAAGATCTAAGTCCTTAATCTTTGTCAACAAGTATAGATTGTTAATCAAAGGATCTATGAAAGATCAAGATCAACGATATGGACACACAAAGACTTAGAGATATAAAATACTTAGATATGAAAGATTTGAAGATCATTCTAACCATTAGATTTACTAATCAATAGGATTGTTTAGATTATATATATATTGACAGTATGTATGGATGTACAAATTACATACATTAGTCAGGATCCTCGAAGATCTGGAGAGATGGATCACTACTTGAAGGTAGGAGGATTTGATGAATGCATTTACATGGGAAGTACATGATTGAACTCATGACCTTATGTTGACAAGTGTAATGTTAATACTTGTATTAAATTCCCTGAAACCCTTATGATCCAACCAAGCACATATGAAATGGTTAAGTTAGAATTGAGGATTAGACTCCAAGTCAATAGAGAACTAGAAGATATTTAAGCCCTAAGTAAACAGACAGATTGTCTGATACATATGAAACCTATTTTACATACAAGCACGAAGGCTTGTGGTTTTGTTTTAACAAGCATAAGCCTAGGGAATGCTATGCTAGGGGAGTTATGAGGGTTTGGCCACCCGCTTCCGAAAATTTAATGATTTGATGATACCTTGCCTTATGAGAGGCTAAAAGTCAGGTAGGGCAATTATGGGAAGGCCACCATTGTGAAAGTCCTGTCTTCCCATATGGGCAATGACGCAATATTTTCCACCGTGGTATTAGTGGTAAACAAGGCAGTTATCCGAGCGCCCTAGTACAGATCAAACTACAACATGGTAGTCCTTTGATTATTTTGCACTATGATGCATATGAGATCGGCATAGTGAAATGCCTTATGTTTTGGCATGATGAAATTCCAAGTAATTGTATATTACCAGTATTTCCCAAGAAGGGAAATTTCCAGTATAGGACTAGTTGAAATACTGATTTCTCATGGTGGAGAGAATTGATCAGCTTAGTTGAGAATGATAAATGACTACTTTCATAAATTTGACGGATTTATCAATGTATAGTATGTGTGTATGTATGTATATGGATGTATATATATTACAAAGTAAAGAGTTAGATACATGAGTATGTTTATGGATAATGGGATTATGAAATATTAGAATTACACTGTCAAGTATTATGCTTCTTAAATCCCCTACCAAGCATAGCTTGCTGAGATATTGTAAATATTTCAATGTTTACAATACCTCAGATACAGGGAAGGAGAGTTAGGAGCTCAAGACTGTAGAAGACCTAAAGTGAATAATCATCAGGGTATACCCCTTGAAGACATGTATTTTATTTTGTTTGAGAGTATTATATTGTGATGAGAGTTTCATTGTATAGTGAGCTTTGAGTTGTGGATTTTGTAATTTGGACAAGTATTGTAATAGATGTGGCTATACTATGAACCACTGGATGGATTCTGGAATTTAATAAAAATATATTCCTTCAATGGAATTTTTTCTTGTACAGAAATTCTACTTATGTTATGTATGAAGTGATGACTTGGGTTTTTCAAAATAAGTTCTAAAGAAAAGAATTTTCATTGCTTTGTTTTGCAAAAAATTTTTACTACTAAGGGCCTTGCTTTTGAAAATGTATTACAAAATGTGTTACCAAAACTCGAGTCATCACAATTGTAGCTAGCATGTGAGTGAGGTGTCAGGATCTAAGGAGATAGCCATAAACCTTCCATATGCAACTCTCTATTTATATCCATCCTAATCTCAACACTACTAAAATCAAAGCTTTTACATTCAGTAAAAAGAAGATGATTTTTGGTCAATCGTCTTAGTAAAAATAATACAAGTCAGTTTCAGAAAAATATCTTTAAAAAATCATGCTTAAGATGATAGTTTTTCACTAACTATCATCTTTAGTTTGGTGAGAAACACATTTTTTTCTTATGAACAGCTATATAAGTCTGTTTGAAAAAGCAAACTTCAAAAATATAACTTTTAAAGTTGATTTTTTCAGACTTACTTTAAAAACTCTCTTACATATATGAATTTTTACATCTTCTGTTTTTTCTATTTTTGATTGTCTTCATCTATATACAAATTGAAGGTCATTTACGTGCACTTTCACTTTGGCTAGCTTCAACTAAATCATCATTGTCAAATTGAAATTACACATACATACATACATACATACATACATACATACATACATACATACATACATACATACATACATGTTCTCAAATGATATCTATTTGAGTGTTGTTTAGTATCTTACTTATTTGTCTCATACATGTTTTATGTATTTTACATGATTATGGTTAGAAAATTCCTTCTTTTTTTAAGTTAATTTTTCATGTGAATGGATCTTTCATGGTTTTTGTTGATCTTTTTGGTTAATTGAAATTTTTTCACATATGCATGCATGTAATTTGTCTTTTTGAAACATTATAATTTGCGTAAACTAAGTATTTGGTAAAATGCCTAACTAAATTACTAATCTTTTCATGTCTAAGAAGTCTTCCCAAACATCTGAGCTTCAATTTGTTGCAAATATGAATAAATATGCTTAGATGACAATGACAAGAACATTAAAATAAAAAATAAAAAATGAGGAAGGAACAAAACACTTTATGGAGTTCACACTTAGGGCAGGTGCTGGTCATAGTCGCATGCGTTGCCCATGCTCAAAATGTGAAAATTTGAAAATGATAACTATAGAGGAGTTGGGTGAATATTTGTGCTTCAAAGGAGTTGATGAAAACTATAGCACATGGATTTGGTATGAAGAAGACTTTTGCATGGGCCCTCAATGAGGGTGGGATGATTTGAAGACATTATAAGAAATGTCATAGACAGTACATCTATATCGATATATCGAGATGCATACAATGACTTAGAGGATGACTTTGTGAACTATTTCATATTACATTAGAGGAAGCCGATGAGCCGTACTACCCCTAGGTGTAATTTTTATACCAGGTTGTTTGCAATGATGGAATCTTATAATGTGAACTCGAGATTTAGTTTTTCAGATCAAGATTTTATAAAAGTCTTGAAAATGATGTTTAAAATGCTACCTAAGGAGAACAAATTAGCAACGTCCACATGAGAGGCAAAGAAAACCTTGGTTGCACTAGGGTTGAAGTATGAGAAGATTCATGTTTGTCTTAATTACTGCATCTTGTATAGGAAGGATCACAAGGATAAAATTACATGCCCAACTTGTGATAGTCAAGATGGAAGTTGAAGAAGAATCAACTGAGATGGTGACAAATGCTCTTGCAAAGGTCTTATGGCATTTCTCCCCTTTTCCAAGGTTTGAAAGAATGTTTTGTATCACAGAAACAATAAAGAAACTAGTATGCCATGTTAAGGAGAGAGTAGCTAATAGCTAGTATGCCATTTAATAGATAGCTTAGCATGGAAGCTCGTAGACTTCTTGTGGC
Organism: Warburgia ugandensis; assembly: GCA_035236585.1. Taxonomy (NCBI): domain Eukaryota; kingdom Viridiplantae; phylum Streptophyta; class Magnoliopsida; order Canellales; family Canellaceae; genus Warburgia; species Warburgia ugandensis. The sequence goes on along the minus strand of CP141134.1, from coordinate 17,570,433 downwards.
CTAATTTTGGACAAGAACATAGAAACCTATTACTTGCAATATCTATAGATGAGATTAATCTTCATGGTTCTATGAGCAGCATGTACAATTGTTGGCCTATTATAATGGTTTGTTACAACCACCCACCATTTTTATACATAAAGAGGAAGTTCATGATGTTAACTATGTTGATATCAGGTCAAAAGCAACCAAGAAAATTACATTGGCATGTACTTGGCTCCCTTGATCAATGATCTTAAGACATTATGGGATGTACATGTTAAAGCTTATGATACACATAAGAAAGATTCATTCACCCTAAAGGCTATACTATTATGGACAATAAGCAACTTCCTTGCATATGATAATTGTCTAGATGCACCATGAAGGGATACAATGTTTGTGCTATATGTAGTGACCAAACCTATGCCATACGACTTAAAAATAGTAAAAAAATGGCATTCCTAGGCCACAAAAGATGGTTCCATAGAGACCATCTATACCATTTTAAGAAAGGAAAATTTAATAGTATTGTAGAGACAAGGACACCTCCAAAGATGTTAACATGACCACATGTAATGCAATAGGTTGTAAATTGTAATATCTCGTGAGGGAAGAAAAAAGCAACTAAACATGCAGGTGAAAGCAACTATAAAAGTCGTTGGAAGAAGAAGTCAATGTTCTTTCAACTTGTGTGTTGGAAATCCCAACATATGCGCCATGTGCTTGATGTCATGCACTTTGAGAAGAATGTGTGTGAAAGCTTGACTACTACCTTGCTAGAAATTTCAAGAAAAATGAAGGATGGACCTGCAACTCAAATAGATCTTATGAAGATGGGTTTGAAGAGACGGTTGCTTCCACATAATAAGGGCAGTTGATGAACATACTTGCCTAAAGCAAATTATATGCTCAATAGAGAAGAGAATAGTGTGTAAAACCCTATCAAAGCTTAAATTCCTAGATGAATACTCTTCAAACTTTGAAAGCATTGTCTCCATGGAGGAGAGAAAAGTGTTAGGATTTCCATGTACTCATGCAACAATTCTTGCTTGTAACAATACGATCAATGCTATTGGACAAAGTTAAAGGATCTATAACAAAATTATCCTACCTCTTCAATGATTTATGTAAGAAGGTGGTTGATGCTTCAAAATTACAATCCAAGAACATCGATTGACAACTTTATGTGAGCTTGAAACAATCTTCCCACAATCCTTCTTTGATGTCATGGTACAATTAATAATCCATGTAATTGATGAGGTCAAACTATGTGGGCTAGTTTACTTGCGATTGTACTTGTTTGAGAGATACATGAAAATTTTAAGAGGGTATGTACAAAATTACAATCGACCAAATGAGTGGTTGAATGTTACATTGCAGTGAAAGCGATGGAGTTTTGTATAGAGTACTTATTGATGTGCATTAATAATTATTGCAAGTGCATGGTTCTATTGGAGTGTAGAATCATCAAATATAGGTTAATGCCATGGGGACTTTTTAATAAAGGGAGTTAATTAAAAGCTAAATTACTCTACTCTAACTTAGACAACATGCAAGGAAATGAAATAAATCTAAGTAATTAATCAAAGCAAGGAAATTAACTAAGAATTAAAGCAAGTAAGGAAATGAGAAAAGAAATTAAATAAGAAAAGAAAATTAACTATATTATTAATTGAAATTGATTAAAATGGAAAGTAAATACATCAATAAATGAAAAAAGAAAGAAAATGAAGAAACTTCCTTGAAGTGTCCCTTGTAAGAGTCCTTCGTTATTCCACTCAATAAGGCTCTTTACACATACTCTTCTTTCTCGGGCTAGAATTCTACTTTATAGTCTTCTTATTGTGTCACTCAATAAGGACTTTATATATATATATATATATAACCCATGTTACACTATTTTACAACCAAACTTTTGTCATCTCCTTAACCCAACATGTCATGATAGAAAATAATTCTCTACCATGCTTTAGGAGTTAGAAGGAATCCTTGGCTGCCATAGAAGGGCACAATGCTGCTCTTCCTTTTCTTATATTCCCAAATTCCAAAAGAGAAAGAAAAATGGAATAAAGAGAAAGAAACTAAATGTGTAAGAGTGAAAGGAGGGATGTAAGTGAAAGGAAATGGGGAATGAGTGTGATATCTAGGTGGAATAAGGGTCGTGCATGTATGGCTATGCAAGGAAGATGGGTCTTAGTTGTGATGCATGTAGGGCAATGGTGAAAGGCATGTAAGGGAGAAGGTATAGAAGATGGATGTGAGGTGGTGTTAGCAATGGCTAGAGAGGTTATCACACAGAATCTAAAGTGCATTAAGATGATGCAAGGATAACATACAAAAGGGATTGTGTGCGATGCTCTATGAGCAAATGCTAAGGCATGGAAGCTAAGGATGGTTGAATGCATGTAATTTTAATGAGGGGAATTGGGTGCTATATGTGCAAACTTAAGGAAGAAGAAGAGGAAGGGGGATGGGGGTGTTGGACGGGTGGCGGCATTGTGTTAATTCTTGAAAGAGTGAAAGGTGCATGAAAATCTAAAGCAAAGAATGGTGAAAGCAATTAGATGCATGCAGCCTAAATGAGTGGTATGCATGCAAAAGATGCAAAAACATGTAAGAGAGTTATACCTAAGGATGTAGGTGCAATGAAAGTGAGAGATGTATGATTATGTGTGAAAAATCTAATGGTGCTAATGCATGAAATAAGGGAAGAATAAGAAGGGAAAAATATGGAAAAAAAAAGTTAGGGAAGTGGGGATGGACAAGCTTTCTTACCTCTTCTCTAAAGTATGTGGACTTGTGATCTTGGGGGAAACCTTGCAAGGGTGATTTCTCTTCCTCTGTTTCTCCTAAGTTTGGCTATCAAGGTCTAGGAAAAGGTAAGAGATCCCCTAGCCATCTTCTTTGTGTCTATTTATAGGGTTTTTAGAGTGGTAGCTCTAAGGCTTGGATGACTAGGATTTAAGGAAGAGTTGGAAGCAAGATGGGTTGAGATGGGATGAAGATGAGAGGAAGATAAGGGAGAAAGGAAGGAAAAGGCATGGAGTGCAAGTGGAGGTAAGTATGGGAGTGGAATGGCAACAGGATATAAGGAGATATGGTGGAAAGGAGATAAGGCTGAGTGGGAAGGAAAAAAGATAGAAAGAAAATGGACAGAATCAAGGAGGTGATGTGGGAATGAGAAAGTGTAAGGGAAGAGGCGTGGAACTCCATGGGTATGTGTCTTTTGAAGTTCAAATAGTTCTAAGAAAGGTGGACCATTGGAGATTTTTCCTTCCTCAGGGTTTTGATTTGACTTTCAATAGGGGTAAGGTGGATAGGGATTGTGAGTTTTCTCTACTTCATTCGTAGCTCTTGGATTGTCTTCACCCTAACTTGAGTGGCTGAGATTTGGTTAGAGTGTTCTTATTCAAAAATATCTTCTTTAAAGCTTCTTTACTCTCCACAATTGGATCGAGATGCCTTAGAGTGGATGGGCTAGATTCCTCTGAGATTTCCTTATCCATTCTATGCTCTCCTTAATTTTCTACTAGCCCACTATAATTTTCTCCAACCAACAAGGTTCAAGGAGGGTGGGGTGTCTCCACCATGTAAAAGATGTTTTTTTTCCTCCTTAAAAATAAGTGGGCAGCCCATCGAAAAAATCTCTACTAATGGGGCTTTGTTTTGGTTCATCACTATTTGAGTGAGTGTTCATTTTCCCATAATTTGTCTATCTCTTCACTCCTTTATTTTCTACACTTATATTCCTTATTTTTCTCATATAATCACATGGGATTGAGTGTGACTCTACATGGTAGAATTCATGTGGCTCCTCAGGTGGTCCCAATTTTGGTTAAGTAAGAGAAAGAGAGTGTGTAAGGAAGATATCTCATGCATGCCTTGTTCTTTTGACTTATTTTATTTTAGAGAAGCTATTGTTATGTTTAACTTAACTTGTAAGCACATGAATCTATTGTAGTAGATCCACATAAGTGATGTTGATTCCATGAGGAATCAAATGGTTTGTGTTAAATGGATCCTTATTTAAATTATCTAAGGATTTAAACTAACAGGAGAAGTAAATATGCATGGATTGAAAACATGAAATGATAAAATATACTATAAGTAAACAAGTTCTAACTTACAAACTTTCCTAAACATGCATTCTAAAATATTAACTAATGCAAAACTAAGATGAATTACTCTAGGAAAATATGAACTTAAAGAACTTGCTACAAGTTGAAACTTTCCTAAATAAAAACTTTCTAATGTAATACTTTCCTAAACTAAAATTAGAAAATTTCTAAACTAAAATTGCAAATCATTAATTAATGGCATTTAAACTCAAATCGAATAGAAAATTAAACAAGAAAACTAAATCGAGACTACAACTAATCAAGCATTTAAAAGAAAGCTACCCAAGTATCATTCGCATGATCCATGAAATGGTGTGCATGATTCATGGGTTAGAAAATGACCTAAATACTAAATTTAAAGACCTAGAAACATGTAACCTAATGCAAGCATTGATTAAACAATCTAAAGTTCTAATTGGGTTATTAAGAAAGTAAGTAACAAAATGTATATGGTACTAGAAATTAAACATGACCAATCCATTAATAAATTCTAGAACATGCTATTTTTGAACATCCAATCAATTAGGACTTTGAAAACATTGTAATTAACACTTTTTATGCAAAAAAATTCAAGATCTAAATTATTCAACAACTAGAAACAAGCAACAACATTAATCTGTAATGAATTCCATTGATTGAATGTCAAGTGGTGTAAAAAATAGAACGCATAAACATGTACACAATTTGTGGAATTAGCATGCTATTTCAAGGCATTAACCTTGATTCCAATCAAATATAAAAAACCTTCTAACAATAGTAAACCAAACTCAGCTAACACGCAAGTGGAACCTAAAAGAAAACCAAGGGAAGAGAAACTAGGAAGATGAAACTATTCTAACGAAAAACATCATCAAACTAGTGCTAGAACTAAGTAAAACACACATAAAAGATGAAGGGATCTCAAAAGAATTAAGCTATTTTTTCTCTTGGCTGTCACTATCAGAGAAACAATAACTTAGATCTTAAGAAAATAATCAAGAAAAATGAAGGAGATGAAGCAAAGATTCAAAGGAAAAAGAGTGATATTAGGCGAGTAAGAGTAATGGGAATCAATGAATCTAAGGCACCCAAATCACTTGATCTAAAGACCACTATCTATTGGCTATGACTACCAGAGATTAGTGATCCTTGGAAGCAAGGATTTAAGGCTAAAATCAAGTGGTAACAAGGATGGAAGATTAAGGAATAAGGCATGAAGAATAAAGCTTGGAAGCAAGGATGCTAACAAAGCAATAAAACAAGGAACAAAAGTAAAGCAACAATGAAATAAAACCATCAAAGAACTCACTTGAAATCAAAGCAATAACTAGAGGAAAATAACCGAAAGGAGGAGTGGAGGGATGGAGGAAGATGGCTTCTCCAAGGAGGAATGTGTTGAAGGCTTCTGGAAGGAGGGAGTGCATTGGAGAAGAAGAAGAGGATGAAGGGTGGAGATGCCTCCTTCTTACGAGGGGGTGTTCTGCCCTTCTCCAAAAGTTATTTCACATGGAAAAGCTTCCTCTCTTTATATGGTTGGCTGCAATCTAAAGGAAACCCTAGGTGTGAGGTGAGGTGGAAAGGAGAGATTGGTTAATTTGGGACAGCTAAGAGGGATCTTAGAAGGGGATAAGGTAGGACAAGGTGGGAGGCACCTACTTTTTAGGAGAGAGTATCTTCCCCTTGTAAAAATTATGGAGGCTTATAGGAAATTGAAAGAAGTAAGGATAAAAATATAGAGAGAGGGAAAGAGAGAAAAAGAGAAGGAGGAAGAGGGCGAATGTAGAAACTGAGGTAATTGGTTAGGCTAAAAGGGGCTTTACAAAGGTGGGAGGCTTTAGGGAAGGAGGAGATGCCACCTTCTTAGGAAGTTGCATCTCCTGTGTTGGTGCAATTCGTGGGTGCTTTATATGGTGAGGTGAAGAGATAGAAAAAGGTCAAAAAAACATGAAAAAAGGAAAAACTAAGGTGGATTCTTGCCACTAGTCCACATTCATGCTTATTTGTCTTGATTTTCTCCCAAATATCTCTTTATTATCCCCTCAAAAACTCACTTTTTAGCTTAGGATAATTGAGTGAAATTCTCTTCCAATAGGGCACTCCATGTAGCTTGGCTTAAGAGGCTTGCTTTAAGGGGTCATTTGGCTTAGCTTCATGGCTCACACCCTTGGCTTTAATTGTTTGGCTTGTCACCTTCTTTCATGACTTATATGACTAAGGTGACTTGAATGAATCCAATGCATAGGTGGTGGAAATGCATGGCTTATGCATTGGCCCATTTTAAGTACCTTTAGCTCTTACAATTGCTTTATTGGATCCATGATCTTGCCTTGAGATGATCTTGTTCTTTGTTCACACTTTGGATCAATGACATTTAGGCCCTGCCTTCCTTAGGTTTCCTAATTAGACTAGGAAACCTTATGAATGCTTCAATTCCTATCTCGATCAACCTCGACCATTGGATTACCTTCCCATTACCTACAAAAGTAAGAAAAAATCTAATTAAATCTTAGAAATTATAGTTGTTCATATACTTAATCCAGATGAGCCTCTAAACCTACAAAATATCAAACTTTAGAGTCATTAGGTTAGAAAATGCATGTGCTAAAAATTTCGACCAAAAATCCTAATTTTTCCTTATAAGTTATAACACATGTGTAACTAATTGGGTAATTTTTACACAAATTTGGACATTCATCACCATTGTATACAATTCCATGTATATGAATTAAGCTTCTCTTAGAAACTTACCAAGGTGGTGGATAGCTTGCATGTATGCATGAGAGTTCTATCACCTTACTTTTGATACGAATGCCCTATGTAGTATAATAAGGTTTGATCTTCCACTTAGGGATTTTTACTACTCTAGCTTTGATAATGACACTCAATTTAATATTTTAAACTCTTGAACTTCGTATTTAGTATGTGTGGGTCCACAATGCAAATTGGAAGGTAAACTTGCTCTTTTAGGGGTAAATTATCAATTTTTTATATTTTTCATTTGTACCTTGGACTTGTAAAATATAAAATTAACTATAATTAATGATGTTTAAGTTATTTCTGGGGCTCAAACCTACTAATATAGAGGTATGTGTGTAACATTTATATATATATATATATATATATATTACTCATTTGGAGGATGTTATTAGCATCTATAAAAAGAAATGATCAGTTGGATTTCATAATCCCAAAGTTGGCGAACCTCTTTTGAGTGGTCTTGTATCAACCATTGACCATAAAGAATGTGACCAGCTTCACCCTTATGTGTTGCTAAACAATGTCAATGTAGTCCAGCCATACATTGAGTAAGTTGACCATGCACAACTGACTCTCCCTCTCTCTCTCTCTCTCTCTCTCTCGCTCTCTCTCTCTCTCTCTCTCTCTCTCTCTCTCTCTCTCTCTCTCTCTCTCTCTCTTGTTTCTTTTACTTATTTATTTTTTTTATTTATTAAATTTAATGGTTATACTTGCTTTTATCTCTCTATTAATTTGTATATATAGTGAGCACCTGGACTTTCTAAAAGTGAAGTATCAAAGTTATGCAAAGAAACAAAAGTGGCTGCAATTTAAGTAACGTCACACTTTCAATACTTGGCTATGTCAGAAATAAAATGAATTAATTCACGCTTCTTATAACTTGCATACTATATATTATACTTAATTACAACAATCATATCCTATTTAATGTATATACATAGGTTCCAAGTTAGCAAGATGTTCCAAGCAATGGTATATCTAAATCCTTGGGCTAGATGGTGATGTGACCACGGCCATAAGTAATAAAATATGATAAATATGGCATCAATTTTATCACTTATATGCAAAAATACCATGATAACTCAAGAGTGAAACATAATAGTTGGATCAACTTAGTTGCAAATGCTACATTCTTTTCTAGTTCAAAGGATAACAAGCCAATAATGGCAAATGAGACTTATTACGAGGTTATAAGAGAGACATGGGCCTTGGATTATACTTGAAACTTTGGTTGTGTTTAAGTATGATAGGACAAAAGATAACAACACAACATCGAAACTAATGCCCTCGAATTGACATTGGTTGACTTCAACAAGATTAGGTATAAAAAGATCAGTTCATTTTGGCATCTAAGTGAAACAAGTATTTAATGTGCAAGATGGACATGATAAGAGATGGTCAACTATTTTATCAATCTCCCTGAGGGAATTTTATGATGAAGATGATCTATGCAATACTATAATAAATTACTCTTGTATTACCAAAATAATTCCATTAATTAATATATGTGGCGAGAATGAGGATTATGTGCATAATAATGGCGAGGAGGGTGCTTGGGTTGTAAACAATATATGAGGGGCAAATTAAGAAGTAAATATTTGAAATATAATTAAAGGAGTTATCCCAACATTTGCATGTGCGTATTTCTGTAGTTATATATGATGCAGGTACATAAGGAACAAACTAGCTCGAGAGTATTATATATGCATGTTGTATGACAATGTTTTTGTTTTCAAACTAACTTTAAAAGTAATTTTTAATGTTGATTTTCTTTAAAAGCAATTTCTAAAGTTGGTTTTGAAAAATGGATTTGAAAAGTGTTGTTATTCTTTATAAAACCTTGATGTCATGTCATTTTTTCTTTCTTCCCCATTGACACTCTTCATCCAACAAGTGGAATGATTGCCTCCTCCTTCAATTCTTTTGCGTCTTTCTATCCTATCGCCCTTTTGTCATTTGTTTTGGAGTTTTTGAATGTTTGTGCCATGAAAAACATTGTAAGAATACTAAACCATCTTGTTGTCGTTAAACATTTTTCTTGTTACTAATTCCATGTAGCATATTATGAATGAAGTGGGTTTTGTTGTTATAGATGCTAGGGTTAAGATCTTGGTTAGATTGTCATGATTCTCTGTAATACATGTAATTACACAATTATGATAAATAAATTCATACATTTACAAAAAATAGGGTAATTTTTATTTTTTTTTTGTAAATGTATGAATTATTTTTTATATTTGTGTAATTACATGTATTACACTAAAAAAATTACCCTATTTTTTTGTAATTGCATGAATTTATTTATCATATTTGTGTAATTACATGCATGAAAAAAATTGTACGATTTCAATGGAAAGATCAACTGCTTCTCAATCTAACCCTCATAAGAGAAAGGTAGTGGTTTGCGCATCTCAAATTAGGGTTCAATGACAAGAAATATGCTTTTTAATAAAATAACAGGTCAATAGGGCACAAAAGGATATACAAACTCAAAATCATGAAGTAATGACTCTTAAAACCTTATCTTAATAGAGGATGTCAAGATTAGTATTAAGTATTCAATTTTGGTCAAAATACCCCTAATTTATCATTCAATTAGATCATCTAGGCATTCAAATTTGCAAAATTTTAGCTTGATTTTGAATTTAGCTCCAATTGACCATCCAACCTAAAATTTTCAAAATTAACAATCAGATGATCATTAGAGCATATTAGATGATTAATGTGCGGTTTAGATGATTCTAATTTAGTCTTTTATTTTGCAGATCAACCAAAAGACGTATGGATGGCTAAGATCTAAAGTTAATGGTATAGATCATTTTAAAGAGCATTGGATGGGTTAGATCACCCATAAAGATGGATGGGATAGTTTCCTAGAAGACAATGGAGCTTAATTGGGAATCATGGATAAAAGGGAAATAACATGGAAAAGGCAACTTGCAATTTTGGAGGAGTTTACAAAGTAAAAGGAGGGGACTCAAATTAGCAAGGAATAAGTAGAGGACAAACGTAGCTATCTCTTTCCACACCAACCCCTCCCCACTCTCTATTCCCTTACTCCCTCTTTCCCTACTTCTCTCTTTCCCTCCTTATTCTTCTCTCTTTTCCTTTCCCATCCCAAACTCATGCATAACTTCTTTCCCTCCTTATTCTTCTCTCTTTTCCTTTCCCATCCCAAACTCACGCATAACTTCTTTCTCTCCTTATTCTTCTCCTCTTTCCACTCTATCTCATGCAAAACTCTCTCCCTACTTCCTCTTCTCTCCACCAACTTCCTCTTCTCCCCTTATTCTTCTCTTCTAAACCCCTTCCTAAACCCGTAGGAGGGCATCCCCTTCTTCTCCTTTTCTCCTCCACCTCCTCTCTTCCTTTTCTTACGTCTCTTCTTCTTTTTCCCACCTCCCTTCTCCCCTCTCTCTCACAACTCTCCTTCTCCACCACACTCTCTCCCCCTCTATTGCTCCCCCTTGGGCTGGAGAGTGGGAGGAAACCAACTCCTCCCCCACAGTCCTTCTCCTCTTTCCATTCTCTCCATCATCCTCTTCTCTCTATCCACCCTCTTACTCTTCTTCTCTTCAATCCCATTAGGCTGAACCATGGAGGAGTCCTCCCTTCCCTTCCCTCTCACCCACTTTTTCTCCTCTGCTTCCCATTAGACCTGAAGCCAGACCTCACCACCCAGGCGTCCTCTACCTCCATTGCTCCAGAGCAGATGATAGGTCATCCCCCTCATCCATGCCCAATCACCGGCTAGCCTCTGCCAGCCAGTTCTCCTGCTCAGCACCACACCTGAGCACTCTCTCTTCTCCCCCAGCTTTTCTCTGTCGTCTACCCTTTCTCTAACACCGGAGTCCTCTCCTTCACCTCTGATCTGCTATCTTCTATTCTCTGTGTACGCCGAAATCAACTCATCATCCCCTTCACCGCTCTTCCCCATCACTGGAAAATCCCTCTACTCTCTCCTGTCTCCAATTCTCTCTCACATTCGTCTACAACCTAGAGATACTAGCCAAGATACAATTCACTAGCCCAACAGCCCAACACCACTTTGCTTAGATCACACCAACACAGCTAGTCATCTCCATTGTGTTCCCAGATCCCGTCAGTGGACATGTCCACCCAGTCTGGCTATGCCTCAGTTTCTTAGGCCGGCATTCTTCCTCATCGTCTAATGGTCCGGAGACAGAAACCCGAAACAGGTTTCCCTCCTTTTCCCTCCTCTTGCTCTCCTCTTTCCTCCTCTTTTCCCTTTCTTCCTTCTCTTCTCCTTCCTCCATCTCCCTCTTCTTCGTCAAGCTTTTGTCTGGTTTTCTTAAAAACTAGATTTTTCATTTAATTCCATTTTTCCCCTTTTTCTTTTAAATTTGATTACATTTATGTCCTTCTACATTATTTACATTTGTATCCCTATTTTATTTACATTTGTATCCCTGTTCTATTTTTGTTTTACTTTATTCAGGTTCTATTATCCAGGGACAGTGCTCTCCATGAACAGTGTAGTTTAGGGATGGTTAATTAGTTTCATTTTATGTTTTATAGACATAGAATTTCTGTAAATTGAATCATTTCAATAAATCTGACTATTTATTTTACTGTTAGTTCAATCTTGTTATTTTCTTTAATTTTTAGAGAATTAAAATTTGTATAAATTCCAACATTTAAAGAGAGTCCCTATGGAATCGACTCGTATTTGCATAGTTATACTACAATAGCACGTGCACTTGTAGTTAAACATCAATAATTAGAGCTTTATCATCTCCCTTCCCATGAGAATGTAGTGTGAGCTGAATATTAAGAGACCAAATATTGGTTAGATTATCATGATTTAGACAAAAAATCATACAGTTTAAGGGAAAAGAATAATTGATTCTAGATTTCACCCTCATAAGAGAAAGGAAGCACCTCATGGTTCGTGGTTCCTATCAAAATTAGGATTCAATGATGATACTAAGAGGCCAGATATTCATGAAATAGTTCCAAATTAGCTCTTTGATCATGTGTTAGCTTGTATTAGGGAGATAAAATAATGCGTAACATTTAGTATATATACAAAAGGATGATAAATGAGGAGTTATCTGAAAATTACTTGATTTGCTTGTTCTTGTGTTTGTTTATATATATATATATATATATATCTTCTGTGTATGATTCAATGCTAAATTGTATGAAAATTGATGTCCTTCGTAGTAGGGTTTTTAAAGTTGAAAAAAAAAATTGACTTGAAAAAGTATTATTAATGTTGGAAAATAAAAAATGAGTATAAAAATGGTTTTTAAAGTCAATTTTTACTTTAAAAATAATTTTCTAAAGTAAAAAATAAAAGTTGACTTTAAAAAGGATTTTTAAAGTAAAAAAATGGTCAATTTTGAAAATGGGATTTTTAAAGTTGAAAAAGAAAAACAAATTTAAAATTATTTTGAAAGTTGGTTTTTTTTTTCTAACTTTAAAAATCCCACTATAAAAGAAGGAAATTTTCATCATCGCATCATTTCTCATTCTGTCTTTGTATTTTAAAGGAGTTCTCTCTCTGTGAATTGATGCCACACCCCCTAAGAATAGCTCTTACATGTTTGTTGTTAATGAGAAAAATCAATCTCTCTCTCAGCACTCATGGTCAGAAAAACCAGTTGTGTGCATGACCTCCTCCCCCCTCTTTGTCTCTCTTCAACCCTGTCGATCGCACACGGTTGGAAAAATCAATCATGTGCACAACCCCCTCCCCCCCTCTCTATCACTATCGGTCGTGCATGATAGGAAAACAACCATGGGCATGACTCCCTTCCCCCCCTCTCTCCTTATTAGTCACGCATGGCTTGAAAAAATAGTAGTGCTTGAGACCTCTCCCTCACATGACTTGAAAAACCAGCCGTGTGTGATGCCCTCTTCCCCCCTCTCTCTCCCAGTCCCTGCGAATCGCAGATGGCTGGAAAAAACCCCCCATGCACAACCTCCTCCCACTCTCTCTTTGGTCCCTTTTCTTTTTCCTATGTATAATATGTTCTTTACCTGATTTTGGCAATTGAACTAGATTGTAGTATTGTCTTGAGGATTGTTGATTATTTTGTTTTAGTATATTGTGTTTTTTTTATGAGTTAGTAGGCCATGATTTGTTCTTTTGGTAGTTCTTGAATTTATTACATAGGCCTTTTTGGCTTTATGATCATTTTTTATTATGTGGTAGAGAATCTTGACCAATTTACTATGTTGAGTAGAGTATATTTTTCTTCATTTACTATTGTATCGTGGCTTCTTCCTCATTTTATTCATCTCTTGTCGACAACTCATGTTGGTGACATTAGCTAAAGGACAGATTTTAGCCTTGGCTTATTTCTATTAACTTAACAAACCATAACTTTCTACCTGACTTCTGTATTGCTTTCCCTACAAAGATGTACTATCCATCCATAATCTCCTCAATCAAAATTTGTTCTTATAATGGTTCAATGATAATAGCCTTGACTTGGCTTATTGGCTTTTCCCAGTAGAATGTTTGATTAATGTGAATCATTTTGTGATATTAGATTTTTTGCAAAAATAAATATTAGAATAGCTAATCTCCCTATATAGCTATGGAATTCATGTCATGCAACTCCAAGTGAGTTCTAGAATTCCTATGGGGTGTTAATATACGATAGAGGTTTTCTTGAAATCATTGCTAATGTTGAACAAAATGTAGAGCAAGTTTTCAATCCTACAAATTTTGAAAGTTGTACACCAATTTTTAGTTTCACATAACAAGAAAAAGAACAAGTCACTCACATCTATAGTCAGTTTAAGATAGTGAAGTTTCCACACTTATCCATTTTGAATTTCCTAGTGCAAGTATCCATTCTTCCTCCTTTCGCTTCAATTCTTGTGACCAGCACAATGACACCATTTGCTGACAATTTGTTCTCATCTGGAATTGAAACAACTACTGTAGTACTATGGACATATTCAATTTTCAAATGAAAACAGGTCATCCAATGTCATGGTTTGCTTCTTCCACTTAAATTCTAACTTTAAACTGTTAGATTACAAAATCAAAATGAATAGTCATTGCTTATGCCATGGTTTCCATATAGATATCGTTATAAATTGATAGGCAACTACCACCTTTGTACTTAAAAAAGCATGCTTCTTATGTTTTGTTATACTTTGTGTTCTTAAAATGCATTAAATGGACTTTTGGATTTCATTGTTCTAATTCATTGTGTTGTCATTCATAGAAAAGATAAAACTTAAAAAACATGAACAAGAGACCAACCTGTGCAGCACTCAAAAGAGAAAGGGTAGAGGGTGAACAATCATGGAAAATGTTATTAAGAGAAAGTCAAAGGGAATGGAAGAAATAGTTCAGAACAATAGTAAGGAGCAAGAGATAGGTGACACTACAACATCCTATAGCAGCTTCCTTTGCTCTGTAGTAAGAAGCATGATTGGAAACATGTGTCACCTATAATAAAAAATTCAATATGATAGATGGTGAAATATGTAAAAAAAAAAATTTATAATATATCACATAGCTTATCTTTAGTATTTTTAATTATAGTAACATGCTTATTTATACTTTGTAGATTTCTTTCAAGGTACTTGAGGAGAAGAAGACTTATGCCTTATAAGTAGCTGGTGAGCAATGGAGAAAATGAAGAATTACCTTGTTCGCAATCACATAGTTCCAAATGTTGTTTGATATACTTAGAAATATGATATGCAATATTTACATATTTAGTAGCTTCTATCCTAGAAATTAATTTAAATATCATTAACCAGGGTTATTTCACATTTTGCAAGATTAGAGTACAACTAAGAAAAATGCACATTTTTTGCAACTATAACCCTAAAAGAAGAGCAAAGCCATTTCCCAAGCAATGTCATAAGGCCACTTGCAATAAACCATGAAGTCTTAAAGCTCAAAATGTTATGTGCATGCTGTTATCAAAGTTAGAGCACTTAGAAACCTTAAGTGAAAGACTAGTTTTATTTGTACTAGAAAGGGCATTCTTATCAAAAGTAAATGTAACATTACATTACATGCATGCAAGCAAGTATTCCACCACCTTGGGAAGCTTTTAAAGGAATCTCAAATAACATACATTGGACACACATATATATGAGGTTTCTTTGAAACAAAACAAGTCATGGCTTCGGGCCAACGGGAAGACTTATTTCATTCATTCTCTCTCCTATTCAACCAAAAGAAGGGACCACTTTATGGATTACATGATTTTCCCATGCAATGTGGTATACCACACTTCATTCCACATTTTCAAATGTCAAAATAAGGAGAAAATAAAGGAGGTGAAGAGAGAGACAATTTACAAGAAATCTATGGTCAACGTCCATCCTTACTTTTGAAGTGTCCAATGGCCAAGATATATCCTTGTTATAGGTATCCGAAGCAAGCTATGAGAACTTACTTAATCAAATATGTACTAATGAGAATCAAGATTGCAATGAAGCGATAACAAAGCCCCATTGGTGAAGAATTTTGTTCATGGGTTGCCCACCTAAACTCAAGGAAGAAAACATGTTTCTCTTAAGCATGAGATGTCCTCTACTCCTTAAAACTCATTGGTTGGATAAAAAAAATGGTGGGCTAGAATAGAATAAAGGAGGAAACCTAGAGTGGATAAGAAAATATCAATGGAATCTAAGCATCCACTCTAAGGCATGTTTAATCCAATTGCTAACAATAAAGGAGGAACAACCAAGATCCTTTAACAAGGAAACATCAAAGCAGTCACATCCACTCAATCATAAGTGAAGTATGATCCAGTGGACAAGAAATGAAGAGAAGCCAAAGCTCAACCTAGCCATCATCCCATACAATGGAATCAATATGATATAAGAAAGAAAGGAAACTTCTAATTCAGCCATATCCCCATAATCTCATCCCATTCCTATCTTACCTCCCTACATTTCCTTCCAAGCAATTACACTTTTATTATTTTCCATCCTCCTTTATCTTCATTATTCTTCTTCCTTATCCTTCCCCATCTCTTTCCTTACTTCTTATCTTTTCTTTCCTTTTATCCTTAGCTAACTCCCATGTCTCATCCTCTCTCCAATGCCATCCTAGAATCCAACACAATTCTCCTCCCCCATTGCATTCCATGCCTCCCTCCTTCCTTTCTCTTTTATCCCCTTCCATTCTTCCTCTCATTTCCATCACATCTCAACTAGTTCTTACCTCCGTATCCTCATGATCTTACCCATTCATTCCCTAGGGCTTCCACCTTAGAACTTTATAAATAGAGGTGAGGAAGAAGGAGAAAGGCTATCTCCTACTTTCCCTAAAATATATAGTAAAATACAGGGGAGAGAGAGAGAGAGAGAGAGAGAGAGAGAGAGAGAGAGAGAGAGAGAGAGAGAGAGAGAGAGAGAGAGAGAGAGAGAGATCACTCTCATTGTCTCTCCCATTGATCTGCATATCCAACCCTTGGAGAAGAGGTAAGAGTCTTAATTGTTCCTTCTCACATCCCTTCCTTCTTTTCCCATTCACTCATCGATCCTCTATCATCCTCCATCATTTAGCTTTGGAAACACCAAACCCTGCACCCATGCCTTACATGCACCAACCCCCATCCTTTCTTCCTTTCATTTCCACACCCTTTACCAACCCCCCTTGCACACATTCTTTCCCTCCCTCTCTTACATGCATGCACCTTGCACCCTTGCCCCTACGCATGCATGCGCGCACACACACACACACACACACACTTCTACTTTTTCTCTCAAATGCCCTCTCCTCCTCTTAATCCCACCATCCCACCTTGCATTTTTTTACAAGCAATCCCCTACTCTCATTCCATGCCCCAGCCTTCTATCACCTACACGCATATTGCTAGCTTCCCTTTCTTCCATCTTTCTTCTTTCCTTGGGTTTTAAGAACACTTGTTAAGGAATGGTGAGCCACCTTATGCCTCTTTCTATGGTGGCCTTAGTTCCACTTTCCTAAGGTATTTTCTTGGATATGGTTACGATATACAAGGGATATCAAATGACAAAGTTATAGGTCAACCTTAAAGAGAAGATTTTAATGACAAATAGATCACAAGATGATAGACAAATGAAAATAGATTACTCTATATCATTCAAAATGAAATACAAGAAATAAATAGATTATAAAAAGACGAGTAATTTAGTAGAAAAATGATTATCAGAGAAGTGTGGAATAAATTATACGCGATTGAAGGATTGTAGTTATCTAACTTTAAGGATTTGGAGATATTAATTATATAAACTAAAATTCATGAAACAGTGTTGATGAATTATCAAGTAAAGGCCAAGCATCAGTGTAAGCAGCGAAAGCAGCTCTTCATTACTTAAAGCAAATGGAAAGATATGCTGAAATTCAGTTGAAGGAATTATGAGGATGATGAATAGAGAATGTTCATAGAGTTAGCTGAAGGATAACATGAAAAGAATTTTGAAGAGAAAATTCTTCTAATTAATGATCCATTTGCAGTCTTGGATAACAAGATTAGGAAGTAAAGATATTTCACTAGCCCAACTTCTAACGAGAAACGTATCCATCAAAGAGGAAGCCTGAGAAACTAAAAATCCATCAAAGAGTAATAAATTGCGAAATTTCGAGGACGAAATTCTTTGTAGGGTGTAATAATGTAATAACCTACATTTTTAAGTACTATTTTAAAATTTAGAATATTAAAAGTTAGATTTTATAGAGATCAAATTGGGTGGAAATAACTCCATAATTAAATTCTACTCAAAAAATGGAATCCAACGACATAAAGAACGTTGAAAATGGATATCAAATGACAAAGTTATGGACGTTTAAAGATTGAGGGTATTTTAGTAATTTTAAATTCAAAAAGGAAAAGAGTCAAAAAATGTAGGGAGTCATTTTGATAACGACACCCCTTCATCACCACCTCGTCACCCACATATGCACCTATCACCTTTCTCCGATCAACCTCTGCGATGCTGGGAGAAATGGCAGCACCGCCACGGAGAGCGGCGCATCCCTGAAACTGTGTTTTTTGGTGACATAAGGTTCTAGCAAAACGCTATCGAAAAACCCCTTCTTCCGTTCCTCTAAGTTTTTCGGCACCAGCCCCGAATTCTCCTTTTCTCTTTCTTCTCTTTCCCTTTTTCCTATTTCCCATTTCTTCTCTTTCCTTTTTCCTTCTTTGGCCACTGTTATCTTCTTTGTCTCTGGCAACTAGGGTTTCCCAACAGGCACCAAAGCACTCGTACCCACTGGAAGACCCAAAGCCATCTCTTTGGCTCAAATCAGGTACTCCTCTCCCTTCTCTCTTTGATTCCCTCTTCTCCAGTAGAAACTAGATTAGATCCATGCTGGATCTACTTTTCTTGGCCAGAATATCATTGGAGAAAAACAGATCTGATGGGAATCATCTTCAAGACAACTCGAATATATGATCCAAGCCGTCCAATGAGATCGTGGGCCTTAAAAATCTAGAAAGGATAAAAATCAAAGAAACATGGATGATCCTATGCATTAATTAGAGATGGGAATGATCAAATGGTCCCATCGGATCAACCTGTACCCAAGGACGCACGCTGTAATGCATGATCGGAACGTGCGTCCTGGAGAGTCCTTTGAGTGCGTCTGAGAGTGCGGGTGCAATCTTGGTTTGCCTAGAACGCATCTCATCCTGGGAACTATGACGCGTAGACCCTGTCTTATCGCGTCCTGGATCCAAAGATCAAATCTGGATCATTTATTTGATCTGAAACATTAAAACTACAATTAAGAAGGCTATATATCTCCGATTGACAATCTAAAAAGTTCATTGTGTTTATATTGACAACACGAACCTAATTATGCAATAAAATTTAGGATCAAAGGACTATTTAATGTAATCATAGCCTAAAAACCATAGAAATCTCATAGATCTACAAGATCAAAGATGATCAAATCTCATAAATTGATCCATTGGATGCATTAGGAGATCAATATTCTAAGATCAACCCTAAATCACATAGATCAACCTTTGAATTATAGATCTGGCAGTCCAAATCAAGTATGAACCAGATCTAAGCATCAGGATAGGCTATCTGTGAGATCTAACCATTCAATTGCAAGATATTGATGACATAAAGGTTATTGAAGGTAATCTAACCATTAAACATTGGAGCTATAAGTGAGATCTAGCTTAGAAAAATACAAATCAATGATCTATAACCTAAAGGATAGATCTAGCTGTTGATTTGTAAATCTAATTGATGATATATAAGGAATAGAAAATAATACTTGGATTCTTATTTCCAAATAATATCCAGGACCTCACAAAGGTGATCCAGGACTCGAATTGAAGAGAAACGCAATCCAAGAGACATTGAGGTAGGTAGTCTGATACCACTAAGTTTTCAAATGCATTCCAAAATCTAATTGATTTACTTAACTCTATTACCGTGTTTAGTATGCTTTTTGCTATATGATATTTTTATAACGAGCATGCAGAATTGTCTTCATGATTTATGGTCTTGAATGTGATTGCTTGCATTAAACAGATTTTATGTATGCATTGCTTGCAATTGTATAAATTACATGACTTACGATGATTGAGATTTGGATTATATGTATAAATCTTTTTCAGGTTAATGAGCCTAGTGGACGCTATGCTGAGAGGTTGTTTATGTACGAGGTTGGCCTCTCGGCCTCTAACCACCAAAGGTGGTAGGTATCACTGCCCAAAGCGATATTGTCCCTTCGTCGACTGTTGTGGTAAATAGGGATGACCATTGGAGGTTTTCACAGCACCCTTTTGGAGGACATATCCATAGCCATCGTGGAGGCTATGGTAGGCTGGTTTCTATATACCAAAGACACACAATTTTAGAATAGGTTCTAGTCGTGAGCATAGTTGACCCTATGTTTTTGGTTTAGATATCGATATGCATAATGCATTGAGATGGTCGTAGACAAGTACTCATAACCAGTCGCTTTGATGTGTTTGTGGACCCATCGGATTGATGTGTTCACCAAGAGACCCACATGCATGATATCTATAGTGGGTTTGAGATGTTATCATCTATTTTGACCGATTACTACTTTAAGAATTTCATAATTATTATTTTATGAATTATTGACTTTGACCAGTCAGCTTGATGTGTTCGACGAGATTTTAGTACATGGCTTGATTGATTACTACTCTATGATTTTTGTAATATTTATATTGTTGATTACTGGATTTTGATAAAAGATTACATGGTTAAAAGTGCATAAATGAGCTTATGATTTATGCATAAATATGCATGTTTATACAAAAAGAATTACATGGTTTTTACATTGAAAGCCTTTCTCGAAATTATGCATGTTGCATACCGTGTTTTCAAAATAGTAGTACTAGATCACCTACTGAGTATGAAGAATACTCATCCAAATATATTATTTTTATAGAATAGCTCAAATAGGATTAGAAGAAGCATAAGGAAATGTTAGTACTACAATCAAGTTAACGAAGACAAAGACAAGTATGAATGTAAGTATAGGACCTATCCTTTGGACATGTATATGTAATTACTACAATTGGGTTGTGAGCTGTGCATATACAAAAAAGGTATTTGTTATACACACATATCAAGTACAAAGACGGATTGAAGAAGATAAGTAGAAATAAATTCCATAAGGGTTAATTTTACTGGATTGAGATGCCAAAGATATAAATATTTTTTTGTCTAGGAGATCACGAAGTGAATCATCAATCAAGGAAAACTTAAAGAGGAAAATGGCAAGGGATCCAACCATGAACATAGCGAGTGACTAATTGTACAAATAAGAGAATTTTGACATGGGTATGTATATTGTTGGAAATCCTAATGAAAATTTTATCAAAATAGTGATATAAGACAATTTTAATGCCACGCTAGACAATAATGTTCAATCTATGATGATAGATTGACCATAAATATTTGACATGATTTTGAATACATTCTTAGAGGAGAAAATAATTTGGACTTAAAAATTCATGGAACTTGATATATAGTTAGGAGATCTTATTTGTAGTATGTGGCATGTATAATTGATGAAAAATGCTGCTTGATTATTTTTAGAGTTCTAGTTCTAATTTGAATGTAAATACTGGTTAAGGTATCGAGTCACATGTGAAAGTTGAAATATAGTTGGAATACGATTGGAGACTAGTTGTTCTCAAATATTTCTCCAACTAAGGGGTTTAGTATGAAGGAAGATGTTGTCATTGATGTAAAGAAATAAGAAGTGATATTGTTAAAACTTAATTTATCAATCTTGAAAGTTCCTTGAAGAAAATGTGAAGTAAGATGAGATATGATGGGACAGATGTAATTATGACTTGGCTACAAACGAGATTACTTTGTATCATTCAAAATAAAATACAAGAAATAAAGAGATTATAAAAAGACAAGGAGTAATTTAGTAGGAAAAAGGATTATTAGAGAAGTGTGGAAGAAAGTATACACAATTAAAGGATTATAGTGATCTAACTTTAAGGATTTGGAGATATCAATTATATAAACTAAAATTCATGAAACAGTATTGATGAATTAGTATGTAAAGGCCAAGTATCAGAGTAAGCACCGAAAGCATCTCTTCATTACTTAAAGCAAATGAAAAGATATGCTAAAATTCAGTTGAAGAAATTATAAGGATGATGAATCGAGAATGTTCATAGAGCTAGCTGAAGGATATGATGAAAAGAATTCTAAAGACAAAATTCTTCTAATTATTGATCCATTTGCAGTCT
The DNA here is from genome assembly GCA_035236585.1 of Warburgia ugandensis. Lineage (NCBI taxonomy): Eukaryota > Viridiplantae > Streptophyta > Magnoliopsida > Canellales > Canellaceae > Warburgia > Warburgia ugandensis. Next base: position 17,548,901 of record CP141134.1, on the reverse strand, counting down.
TGGAAAAGAAGATTGGGAAGTAAAGATATTTCACTAGCCCAACTTCTAAGGAGAAATGTATCCATCAAAGAGGAAGCTTGAGAAACTAAAAATCCATCAAAGAGTAATAAATTGTGAAATTTCGAAGAAAAAATTCTTTTTAGGGGGCAATAATGTAATAACCTGAATTTTTAAGTCCTATTTTAAAAATTAGAATATTAAAAGTGAGATTTTATAGAAATCAAATTTGGTGGAAATATCCCCATAATTAGATTCTACTCAAAAAATGGAATCCAACGACATAAAGAATGTTGGAAACAGAGATCAAATGACAAAGTTATGGATGTTTAAAGATTGAGGGCATTTTAATAATTTTAAATTCAAAAAGGAAAAGAGTAAAAAAATGCAGGGGGTGATGGGTTGGCGAACTGTGAGATCTGATAGTAAAATTACAAGATAATTATGACATAAAGGTTATTGAAGGCAATCTAACCATTAAACATTGGAGCTATACATAAGATCTAGCTTGGAGACACACAATTCAATGATTTATAACCTAAAGGATAGATCTAGCCGTTGATATGTAAATCTAATTGATGATATATAAAGAATTGAAAATAATACTTGGATTCTTATTTCCAAATAATATCCAATGCCTCACAAAGGTGATCCAGGACTCGAATTGAAGAGAAACGCAATCCAAGAGACATCGAGGTAGGTAGTCTAATACTACTAAGTTTTCAAATAGCCCACTTATTTGGTTCAGATCATCTTTCATGTAGCAGATCTATGAGATTCCTAGGGTTTTTAGGCCATAAGTAGATAAAATCATTCTCTGATCCTAGATTTTATTGCATAATTAGGTCCTCGTCATCAATATGATTCTAATGGACCTTTTGGATCATTAATTGGAGTTGTATAGCTCCTGAAATTTAAGAATTTATGGTTCAAATCAATAGGGACAAGGCAAGTCTTGCATGTCACTGTTCCAAGGACGCTACAGTGCTATGGGCAAACCGAATTGAAAACACATTGCTGATGAATGCTTGATTTTAATCTAGTGTTATTTGAGTTCAAAAGATGTGTACAAGCTCCTATTGAGTGATACAACAAAAGAGTCCTATAGCAAAAATTCAAGCTCGGAAACATGGGAGAACACATAAAGTTCCTCTTTGAGTGACAAAACAGAGGACTCCTACAGTGGACAGTCCACATGAAATTTTATTTGCTTTGTTTCTTACTTATGTATTCAATTCCCTTGCAATCAAGTTACATTAATGAAAGTAGTTTTTATTTAAGTTCTTAGTTAGTTTGCTTTAGTTTAAATTTTCATGTCTTATTTCATTTTCTTGCTTTAGTTTAGTTTAGTTGTTATTTTGGTGCTTAAGTTTATTTTCTTTTCTTGATCTTTGGCTAGGTTAAACTAGGATAATCTAAGTTTAATTGAATCTTTTTATTAAAGAGTCCTTGTGGAATTGAGTGTATTTGCCCTGTCTATGCTATAATAGATCCATGCACTTGCGATAAATTTAAAGTCACATTATCAACAATCCATAGAGGCTCTACATAGAGCCTACCATTTATTCAGACATCATTGACCAGATTTTGTAATGGTCCCCACCTCCACTAAATTTGAGACACGTGTTAAAACAATGTTTCACTGAATTAATTATATGTAACATCTGATTGCACTTAGTTACATCCATACAAATGTGCAGGCAAAAAGTGAAAGATGGAGGAAGGTGAATGAAACTAATATGCAGCACCACCTCTCCAATTTTAGCTATGCCCTTTTGGTAGAATGATATATATATATACCTCTATATTTAGCAAGTTTTACCTTATAATTCATTTCAACATCATTACTTAGGGTTAATTCTACATTTCGCAAATCCAATGTGCAAATGAGAAAGAAGGGCATTTTTCATAATAAAAAACTTAAAAAGAGCAAGTTTAGAGTCCAAACCCTAAGTGGAACATGGTCTTGTATGCCAACCATGAACTCTAGGAAGCTCAAAATAAAAAGTGGGTGTTGTTATAAAAAATAGAGCAATCACAAACCCTAAATGGAACATTGACCTTATTCTCACTTGAAAGGGTATATTTATTAAAAAAAGTAAAGGTGATAGAAGTCCCATGCATGCATGCATGCAAGCTGTCCTCCACCTTGGGAAGCTTCTAAGGGAAGCTCTAGTCACATATATTGGAAACACATAAAATGAGAGGTTTTCTAAAACAAAACAAGTCAAAAGACTAGGGCCCGCATGAGATATATTCCTTACGCTCTCTCTCCTACTCAACCAAAAGAGGGACCACTTAAAGGAGTGGGTGACTTTTCCATGTAAGAAATATAATGACACTCAATTCCACATTTTTACATGAGGAACTTAAGGAAGACTGGTGGAGAAAATAAGGGAGGTGAGGAGAGAGATAATTTACGAAAAATCTACGATTGAAAATCACACTTACTTTTTAAACATTAAAGGCCAAGATCTATCCTTGTTTATGCATATCCTAAGCAAGTTGTGAGAATTATCTCAAACAAGGATATACCAATGAGAAGATAGACTACAAGGAAGACCAGACTAAAGCCCCATTGGTGGAGGTATTTTTGGTCTATGGGAAGTCCCATTCTCCTTGAAGCTTAATCACCAAGGAAAAATTTAGAGTGGCCAAAGAAGATAAAGGTGGGCTGGAAAAAAAAGAAGGAAAAATCTAGGGTGGATAAGGAAATCTCAAAGGAATCTATGCCATCCACTATAGGGCATGCTAATCCAACGGTGGAGAGAAAAAAACCCTAAAGAAGATCCCTTTGGATAAGGACATTTCAACTGAATCTCATCCACTAAAGCTGGGTTGAAGCATGATACAATAACTAGGAATGAAGTAGAGAAAAGCCACAAACCCTAGCCACCATCCACTCAATGAGAATTTAAGGTAAATCCCTAAGGAGGAAAGATCTTCACCATTCATTTCAATCCAATGGATCACTTACATTCTAGATGATGTATACTTTATAATTATTACAAGTGCATGGCTCTATTGGAGTATAGAATGAGAAAATATAGGTCAATCCCAAGAGGATTCTATGATTAATGAGAGTTAATTAAAAATTAAGTTTCTATACTTGAACTAAGGCAACAAGGAAAGGAATGAAAGAACTTTAAACTAAACAACTAATCTAAGTAAACTAAATCAAAGAAAGGAAATAAACTAAGAAAGTAAACTAACTGAGACATAAAGAAAGGTAATAAAGTAAAGAAAGTAATCTAACCATGAGAAGGAAAGCAACTTTTTCATTAATGAACTTTGATTACAATTGTATACAAGATAGAAAGGAAAGGAAAAGTAAACAAAGCAATGTAAGAAACTATCTTGAAGGGGCAGCTATAGCAATCCATTATGTCACTCAACAAGGCTCTTTAGACGTCCTCTTCTTATTTTTTGGGCTTGAATTCTACTTTATGACTTACTTTGTTGTGTTAATCAACATGAGCCTATACATAAACTAATATATAACCAAGCTTTTCACTTCTCATTAACCCAACATGCCACAAAACCCAAGTAACTCTCAACCATGTTTTAGGAATTGGAATTAATCTTGGCTGCCACAGAAGTGCACAAGGCTTCTTTTACTTTTACTTTATTCCCAAATCCCAAAATTGAATATAAAGTAAAAGAAAGATGGAAGATAGAAGAACAAAATGTGTGTAGTGGATAGATGAGAGAAGGGGGTTGCGTGTGATGAGGGAAGGAAGAGTGCAGGAAAGGAATGAGGTGGGGGTGTGGATTGTGATGCATGTAATGACTAAGGTAGGGACCTAAAGGTTGTGGGCAAAGGGTGTGTGCAAGGATAAGTGAAAATGCATCGATGTGATGTAGTGGAAGATGTAAGAGAAGAAAAATAGGAAGATGATGAGAGGTATGTGTGGAGCTAAGGGCGGATGCGTGTAAATTATGCAATAAAGGGTGACACATGGAAGAATAGAAAATAAGAAGTGGGAATGAGGAAGAAGTGGGATGGTTGAGCTTCCTTACCTCTTCTCCAATGGATTATCTTCGATCTTTTGGAAGCCATGGAAAATATGATTTCTCTTCCTCTATTTTTCTTAAGTTTAGCTTTCAAGGTCAAGGGAAAGGTTAGAGATAAAGGTTTTCTTTCTCCTTCACCTCCTATTTATAAACTTTTAGGAGAGGAAGCCCAATGGATGGATGGCTAGGATTTAAAGGAGAAAGGAGGAAGGGTTGAGATGGAATGGATGAAAGGAAGATAAGAAGAATGAATTTAGGGAAGGGGGTAAGTGTGGAATCCATATTAGGAAAGTGGATTTAAGCAGAATGGTGTTTGGGTATGAAATGGACTAGGAAAGTGGGGAAATGAAAGGAGGGAATGTGATACGGTAGGTAGGAAAGAAGATTGCTTGGGAGGGAAGGAAGAGGAGAGAATCTAGGAAGTTAGATGGGATTCAGTTGGATTTAGTAAGTGGATAAGGGGAAGATGTTGTGATTCTTAAGTTAAACTCACAAGCACATGAATCAATTGCAGTAATTCACATGAGGAGGTCTATCCCATGAAGAATCGAATGAATATGATACTAGTGGTCCCTACTTTAAATTATCTAACCTAGCCAAATTTAAGAGATCTTTCTATAAAAAAATATGGAAAGTTAATACATGAGAATGGAATTATGCGAAACATAACAACTTTCCTAAAAACATAATTTCCAAAAATAAAATTTTCTTAAATGAAAACTTTCTAAATAAATGATGTTTAGCAACTTCCTAAATCAAATTTTCTAAGCATTAAATTTAGCAATTAATTTAAGGAAACAAGCAATTAATCAACTACTTTACTAATCATGCAAATAATAAAGAATGCAATCGTACTCATGGGTATGAAAACTTTAACAAGCTAGTCAAACAACACGCTAAGCAATCTAACCAAGACTAACATTCAAACACTAATTAAACTAACTTTTCCTAATATGAATGAATTCAACCAACTTGAAATTTATTATTCAAAACCATGCGTACCACTCATGGATTGCATACATTGTATCAAAATGATTTTGAAAGTGTTCTTCATGTTTATTGAGATGAGAAATTAAACTAATGACTATAAAGGAGAAAGAAAGTTAACAAGATTGTTCAAGATTTAACCCTAAAAGCATTCAAAACCACGCATTCAACATTTGGATTGCATGCATGGTTTCAATACCTCTTTGGTTACTTTGGTTGGAATGGTAGAGACAATAATCTTAAACTAACTATTAAATCATGAAATCAACATGTACATCAATCATCATCGTCCATCAACCAAAACAGATTCCATTAAACATAAAGATGCATTGAGATAAATAACACGCCAAAAGATGGTGCATTCTACTCATGGAATAGTTGCACCATGCTTTGCAAAAATATAATTCAAAGATGATCCCTCAATACACTTGAATCACTATCCAAATCTCTAGAAAGTTGCATGTGAACCATTGAAGATAACTATAAAAAAAGAAGCATGAGAAAGGAAGCACCAATAAAATATCTATGAAAGGAGGAGAAAAGATTCAATGTGACTTTCCCTTGGCTGTCACTTCAAGGAAAAAACTAACTTTAATCTTGAATTGAAAAAAAAAAAACAAACAAACAAAAGCAATGAAAGAAATATTCCACTAACAACAATGAAAGTTAAAAGCAATTCAAAAGAAAAGAAAATCAAAAGGAACCAACCATCCTTTCAAGGAAGAACTATAAGACCAAGCCTAGGAATGGAGCACTTAGAGAAGAGTTACCTTGGGAAGGAAAGCAGCCGCCCAAAGTAGAAGAAAGTTCAAGGAGAAAAGGTAAGAGAAAGGGGTTTAGGAAAAAGATGCCTCCTCCCTTGGATGGGGCATTATTTTCCTAGCTCTAAAAATTTTCCTATTCTTCCCTTCCTATACTCTTTTATAGGTCGTTTCCTAAGTTTTCTTGGGCATCCTAAGGTTAAGGTATGATGGGATGAAATACAAAATTAGATGGCTAGGATGAAGTTTTGAAGGGCTGCCTAAGGTTTTTATCAAAGAGGAAACAACGGCTGCCCTTTTTGGTTGTCTTAAGGTGGGGAGACGACATTTTTTTAAGAGGAGGTGTCTTCCCCCTTCAAAAATCATTCAAACTCTTTGAAAATGGAAAGTATAGTTGGATGGGATGAGGTAAGAGAGAAAAAAGAAGATGGGAGGAAAGAAAGTGATAGGAAAAGATATGAAAGAGAAGTGAGGTTGAGAAAAGTGAGGCTAGGTAGTTTCCTAAAGGTGAGGATTGGTTGGATAGTTGGAATGGAAGTTTAAAAAGGTGATAGAGTCTTAGAAAGATGGGACTTTTGAATGGAAAGTGAAATTCGTAGTGCATCTTAGTGGTGAGATGGAAAGTGAGAAAAACATGAAAAACCATAAGAAATGGAGGGGTCTCTGCCTATTGGTCCACATGCTACCTTATCCTAGTGAATTTTTCCTCAATTCTCTTGAAAATATCTCCATAAATACCAAGGATAATTCTTTGGATTCTCCTCCAATCGGGCCTTCCATTTAGCTTAGCTTATGTGGCATTGATAACTCACATTGAAAGCTCCATTGACTTGGCTTTATGGCTGCTTAGATGACTTTCTTAATTTAGCTTTATGGCTCAAATCATTATCTTTGGTGGCTAGTTAGGCTCCTTAGCATGTCCCCTTGTTTATGGCTTGAATTTGGCTAAATGGCTTAAGTGAAACCCATGCAAAGGTGGTGGACTTTGCATGGGGCCCCCTTTGGCCACCTTTAACTCCTCTAGTTGCATCTGTTGCATATTCAAAAAATGATTTTTATCCTTGATCTCTTGACTTTTAGGCTTTGACTCAATATTAATCTTCCATTTTCATCTTGATTAATATTAGCCGTCGAATCACTATCTCACTTCCTACAAAAAGTAGTTAAATCCTAAAAAACATGATTAATCACTCTTAACTAGGATTATCATCTTGACCTATAAAATATCAAAATTTTTGAGTCATTGGTAAAAATGCATGTGTTACAAATTTTGGTCAAAAACCTTAATTTAACCCTATAAGTTATAACACACAAGTAACTAATTTGGTGGTTTTTATGTAAAATTAGGCATTATTAGGAGGCTTCTTTTTCATGTGGAGGAAGTGGAGTGGAAGATGGAAAGGAATAAGATGAGAGAGAAAGAAATAAGAAGGAAAGGGTAAGAGATAAGAAGGAAAGTGGAGGGATCTAGGGGTGTTTCAAAATTAGAAAGTCCAAATTGGGGTGGAGGGGGGGGGGGGGTTCCTGGGGGCAGGGGTCAGGGGTCAGGGGGAACATGATTCTCCATTGATGTGTGTGTTTGTATTTTAGAAAACCTAAGTTTAAGGTGAACAATAAGATCAAGATGGGTGGTTAGGATATTCTTTTCCTTAGGGTTTAGGGTTTACTTTTCGATGCTTCATTCCAAGCCCTTAGATCACGCTTACCCTTTCTTAAATGGATGAGATCCAACTAGGACATGTTGACCTTCCTTAATACTTCATTTTCTCTCCACCTTAGGATTGAAGTACCCTAGAATGAATGCCATTGATTCTTGTAGATCTTCATATGTACCAAGTGTGCTTCACCACGTTAACACATCCAATCATTGGGTGATCTTCTTCACATGGTTGAGCAGGAGAGAGAAAGTAAGCAAAAATTCTTCATTCGGGTCCTAATCTTTTTTATTTCTTTGAATCTTTTATTTTGTATGACTTCAAGTTGACTCAACTTTGCATACAACAAAAGATATTTGTTATATACAACAAAAGAGTACTCTCTTTTTTTCTATGTAGTCTAGGGGGAATTTAAACTAGGTAATGCAACTATATGTTGTATGATACAATTAAAAAGGAAAACAATAAATTATAACCCTATTTCAAACAAGCTAAAAAGTTGATTTTTCTTTATTTTCTTTAAGCAACTAGCTTTTAGATTACCTTTAACGTAGATAGCTCCTCCTCTCTTTCATACTTTCCCTAATGCTTACCAGTTAGATCCTACCTTGATCAACCACTTTATACCCTCAGTTAGCTATAGTTGATCTAACTCATAGAATGTATAGACAGAGCTATTTGTTTAAATACCAATACAACTGATCAAGTAGGGACCAAAGGAATGCAATAGGTTGCCTCCTTCCAAGAGGGTCCCATGAGCTGGTAATTTGTTAAGGTTTCTTCTGAACTGATTTTAATTTAATTATTGAGGCTACGGTTACATGTTGGTGATGTTTAACCTAAGTGGGCCAAGGGATGGGGATCAAATCAACCCTTGATCTTGTATGGGTAAGTGCCCTTACTAATTCATTGAAGCATTCCCACATAGTTTGATCAACACATATTCACCTTAAAGCATGTAAATGTGCCGTGAAATATAAGGAAAGTAGTAAACTAATGTAATCCCTAGAATGAAACATGTATAAGTAAATCCTTCTATATGTTGTACACTACCATCCATAATGCAACTAAATTAATAAGGTAACCTAATTTAGGAAATAGAAAGAAGGAAAAAATAGTCTCATAGCAGAATCTTGGATTTAGTCTTCTCGTACAACACTGGATCCATGTACATGCCATCTCCTATACAAAAAAGAAGGAAAGTATCAAATTCTTTTAGGAATAAGAAAAGTACACAAAAGCAAATACAAATATTCTATATGCAATCCTAAGACTATGACTAATGGTAAAGTAAAGAAACTTAGATTTTAGTCAAATTACATTATGAGTCCCTGGTAACAGTGCTACAAGCTTAATGTGAATTTTATAATTATCACAAGTGCACAGCTCTATTGGAGTATAGAATTGTTGTAATATATATAAATATACAATTCCAATTAATAAATAAATGTATTTACAAAAATAGTGTAATTTTTTTTCATTTATTTAATTAGTTATTACGTATATATCTTAACCGTCAATAGAGAAATTGAATGAGCACACCGAGGAATTATGTTAGGATAATAATCATGGGGTGAAGGAGAGCTTAAAGATAACATTAAGTATTTATTAAGTAATTTAAATAAAATTCTAATAATTAAAATTAAAATAGCATTAAAATGAAATTTTATTTAAGTCAATTAGAAAAGGAAAGTCCTAGCCTAATCTCAACCCAAATCCCATGGAGAAGTTCTAAGAAATAGAATAGAAAAGAAAAGTCTATTTGATTACTAGTTAGTGCACAAAATTGGCCCTAACCAGGGTATAATTGTAATGTTTTAGGTTAATTGAGGGTTTTATTTGAAAAGCTAGAAAACTGAAAAAAAAAATCATATGAGGAGGTTAGGTGGAAGAAATCCAGCCAACCACGTGGGAAGGTCTCCCCTTGGTAGCTAGCTGACCCCACGAGGCCACTTGTCCCTTTCATCTTACATGCAATATGACCTATGTATAAAATGAAATGAAACTTAGGCTAGGATTTCCAGCCATATGAAGAAGAAGAGAGAGAGTTGCAAAGTATGGGTAAGGAAGAAGGCGACTGATTTGGGGGAGGAGGAAGGTGATTGTGAATGTGAAGCTTGGAAACCCTTGAGAGAGAGAGTTTGGGAGAAAATGAAAAACACCATGCATGCTGCCAAGGAGGGGATTAGAGATGAGTTCATACAGGTGAACTCCTTGCACCTCAAGGAGAAGAAAAGGAGTGAAGCTACTCCTTGGAGAAGCCCAAATTACAGGTAGGGGTTTGTTGGAAGAATTACTAATGTAAGCTTAGTTTAGCCTAAGCAAAAATTGAGTGATTTTTCCATTTCCAAGTGTGAAAATTTTGAATTCCTATTATTAGACCCAGTAGCATGCAATTTCTACTTTGTTGTCTTTTTATTTAAACATTTTCTTAATCACTTTGAGCATGAAATTTTTCTATGATCTCTGGCTTGTATGCATGATTAGAAATCTAGTTGAAATAGAAGATGAATCTACCTTGAGAATCATGCCCAATGCCCTAAATTAAATAGAAATTCAACTTATGTGTCTTGTTCTCTGATGATTAAACCTTGAAACAAAGTATAAAAGACATAAATTTTCACATGCTACTATGGATCAAATGTGAGTGCAAATAGGAACAAGGACTTATGCACATTTTCCTGCACACATTTTCTTACGCACTGAATGCAGGAAAATGGTGCATGTTTCTAAGGGGGAAAATGTAGTTTTGGACTAATATTTGGAAGACTTGATGAGATGTTGAGACAAAAATTGGTTGATGAATCAAATTCCCATCCCAAAGAGGACAAAATTTTGTAAGTTTTGAATTGCAAATAGGATGAACTAGTACTGATCTCTAGCACATTTGTGCAGAAAAATGGTGCTAATTTCTCCATTATACTAAACCTAGATCAAATACAATTGATAAAAAAAGATCTTTACCTAGAAATTCACGTAGTAATGGCTATTGTGATTGAGTTGTGGGGAGGAAAGTAGACACCACTTCCTGCATGTTTATGCACAAAAAAAGGCACCCCAAAATGTATGTTAAAAACTTGAAATTTGATCAAATGATTAGAACTAAAAGGTGGGTCTTTTAGCTTGGTGAATGAACTATCAAAAGGCATCAAATTTACTTAAGGGATTTCTTACTATTTGGGGTTGCACAATCCATACTGGTTTTGTGCGTACCATTTTCCTACACATAGTAGCAAGAAAAAAGCACCTAAAAATGTGGAGTAAAAACTTTGAATTTGATCAAAACAAGTGGAACTAAATTGTGGGTCTTTTAGATTGTGAATGACCTATCAAGAGCATCAAAATTTGCTTAAGTTTCACGAGGATTTCTTATTCATTGGGGGTGCCATAAACGGAGCAAAGCATCACAGTTTCCTATGCACTGTAGTAAGAAACTGGTGTCACTTACCTCCACTTATTCGGAATTCAAATCAGTGATGAAGGGGAGTTAGAATAATAGAATTATCAATGACTGAGTTACCCATTAATTGGATCGTAGAGAGAGACCCCAATCCTAATAAGAAATGCATGGAAATATCTTAAGAACATTGGCACCACTGCTTGGACAACACCTGAGATGGGATTTGGAAATACAGAGAACTGCAATGAAATTTGGGGAATCTAGGAAATTACACATGAATCCAAAATTCAGGAATACTGAAGTTCTTCCTAACTAGAATTTAAAAATACTAGAAACTACATTTATGCTATAAATGTGAATATTTTAAGCTACCTTAGGTTGAAAAATGCGTGCACTCAAGCTACTCCGTGTGTTGGACAATATGGGAACTCATAAACTTGTTGTGTTGGAAAACTTGGGAAGCTTAGCTATACTTATATGGGAACATGAAAATGTTTAGACCACTAGGTTAAAATCCTTGTGCATTAGTCTCGTTCAACTCACTCACTTATAAACTTAGTCACATAAGACTTAGGCTCCTATGCCTTAACCTCCAATGACTTAGGCTCCTATGCCTTAACCTCCAATGATTTAGACTCTTATGCTTTAGTTCCCATGGCATAGTCCCCTATAACATAAGTCCCTTATATTTTAATTCCATATGTGTTAACCAAATTAAGCCTTAAATCACCTATGACTTAGTTACCTAAGCCTTAGTCTCCTAAGACTTGGTCATTTATATCCTAATTCCTTATGCTTTAGCCTTCAATGAGTTAGTCTCTTTCCTTAGTTCCCAATGACATAATCTCCTATGACATAGTTTCGTATGACTTTAGTCTCCTATATATCAATCACCTAAGCCTTAATCATTTATGGCATAGTCATCTATACGATAGTTGATTTAATCTTATGAACCTAGACAAGGGAAATACACAACTTATTGCATCTAAGTCTTAGAAATTACATTCCTATGAAACTAATTATAGTGAGGTGAACACTTAGTAATACCTAAAATCTAAATTTGGGTTAACTATGACTATCAACACTATAAATCTACTATTAAAAAGGGAATTGTTAAACCTTACGAGCTATGTGATTAATGCTACAAAAAGACTAATTAAGACATGGTGCCAACATGACATCAAGAGTATCTTGATCTAAGAACCTAGTAAAAGTTCACACTCCCCTAGATTATAAGAACACAGTGATTTAGGGACATAACTAAGTAAACTCATAATAAAAAGAAATAATACATGAAAGGAATGACCTAGATTGAAGTAAATAAGCTACTAACCAAAGAAGGATCATTAAAATATTAAATACCACAATAGTATAGATATAAATAAAGATAAGCATTTTTGTTAATTGAATATCTAGCCCTTAAACTTCAATGACAACATCAAGACACACTATAATGTAATAGTGGGATTATCAAAGCATCTAATACCATCATAACAGGATGCCAGTGCATGACACATCATGATATCATGATTTAGGTTTTTCCCATGATTTGGACCAATGGATTTACATATTTGGCCAAGGACCCAGAGACATTGTTTTCATTGATACTTGGAAAGCGCTACATGCATAGTGACGAGCTATGAGTTATGTATTTTTCACGAGTTGTGAGCTATGGATTTTTATGAGTTGTGAGCTATGAATTTTCATCTAGGTTTTGTGCAGTCATTCTTTGAGTGCCTAAGTCCTGAATCACTTGGCAGTTGCACTGTGTGAGTGTGCCGTAAGTCCTGAAGACCCTATACTATGAGGTGCAATTGGCCACTTACCTTTGAGATGAGATTGATACCAGTCCTGTAATGGAGACGGCGGGTGGTGTAGCTTTAAAATTACTCGCAACTACACAAATCACTGCAATATTTTCATGCAAGTGAGGTCAATCACACAAGAAATCTCACAAATTTTAATGGATTGGATTTTATTTAAATTGGTTAACTTCAGCCAATGAGAAAGAGTTGTAGTCGAATTAGAAAACTAAAGTACTCAAAATAGAAACATATAGAGAATCATAAACTAAACCTAGCAAGGAAACTTACTAAAACCAAAATTATAATGAAATTAGAAACATACTAAACTAACATTCATGCAAACTTAGAAATTACAGTAAGGAAACAATAGTAAACAACTAACTTATGGCAGCTAGTAAAAATGGAAACTTTGCTAATTTAGAATTAAAAGTAAGAAAAACTTACTAAAATTTAAACTAAGAAATTGGAATTGGAAACCTAATTAATTAATAGTAAAAAAATAAAGAAACTACATAGAATTAGAAATATTCAAATCAGGAAACAAAACTTAAGAAAACTAGCTAAAAAAGAAACTTTCCTAATTTAGAAATTTCCTAAACTAAAAGTTATAAAAAATGGAACTTTCTAAAATTCAAAAAGGGAACTTTCTAAACCTAAAAAAATATAAAAAAAATAAATTAAATACTAGAACACAATATCTAACAACTAAATTGACCAAAGTTCAAAGGAAATAGAGACTTAGAACCACACGCATGGTTTCTAGATTGTGCCATGATTCTGAAGCCCTAAAGATGATGAAAATTGCTTATTCCAAATCAATCTAACATGAAAAATAACTACGAAATCTAATAAACAACATGAAAATCTAAATGAGTACCTAAGGATTCGAGCAAAACAATATTTAAATGGCTAAAACTAAAGAATAAATTAAAGGAAAAACCAATTTCCAGATTTCAGTACTTAAAAATAGTCAATAAATCTTGCATTAGAAAGCTTCTGAAACTATAACTTTTATGCAAGAAAACAACGTAGATCTCAAGTACTTGGATGAAATAAACAATCCATAATAAGAATTCCCAAAGAAACTTACTGAATCACCACAAATCTACATCAACGATATGCACATAAAGCTATCTAAAGTTTTTGAAATTTATGCACTTTTCCAAGGCTTGAAATCCTAACTAAACAACAACAAACTTCCAATCTAATGCTTAAAATCCAAATTATAATGACTTATAAACAAAACACATAAAGGAATTTAAAAGAAACAAAGGGTAAGTGGGTGAACTAGCTAAGGGAAAATCTCCTAAAACTAAGGGAAAAAATCATGAACAAAACATGGATTTCAAGAGGAAAATTCAAGAATTTAAGCTAACTATTCTCTTGGTTGTCACTACCAGAGAATAAATAACTTGAATCTTGATTGAATGACAAAGAAAAAATGATGGATGGAATCAAGAAGAGAGAGATTAAAGGCTGGAAAGTAGCATGAATTCTAAGGAGCAAAACAATGAAAACTTAAGCAATGGAACTAAAGTAAAACAACTAAGTTACTAACCTGAATTGGGGATAAAATAAGTAAGAGAATAACATGAAAACCAAAGGGAGAAAAGCATCTAAGAAATTCCAAAGTCTAGTAGCATATAACACCAGCGGAAAGCTTGATTTCAAGGTGTGTCATGCACCTCTACTAAGAAAACTCATAAGGAAAATGGGGCTATATATAGATGAGTGGTTTCCTAACTTCGGAAGAGGTGAAAACGTAAAGAAAGTGGCCCTAGGGTTAGGGTATTTAAGGAGGAAGGTTAGGTGAAAGACAAATTAGCAAAATGACAATAAACAGGACATAAGAGAGATAAGAAGCATGACTGGATAATGTCAAATTTTGAAAAGGATATAGGAATCTTTTTTTTTTAAAGGAAAGTTGAGCTTTTTTCCTTCTAATTTTGTGATGTTTGGTTGATGGAAAGTCAAGGAATTAGGTAAGGAATAAATTTTAAGAAATTTGTGGAAAGATCTAGGGCTTTGAAGGTTCTTGAGTTGATGTAGATCTAAGGTTTCCTATTTAGGAAACTTTTGATCACCAAATACAAAAGTGGAGTGAGGTGGGGAAAATTGATTGGCTAAGTAGTTTTCTAAGAAGTGGGGATTAGTTGGATGGGAGTTTAGGAGGGTAGAGAAGTCTTAGAAAAGTAGGACTCTTGAATGAAAAGTGAAATTCATGGTGATATTTGGTGCTGAGGTGGAAAGTGGGCAGTTCTTATCTCTTCCATTTGAATAGTCCCATTGCTTGGAATTTTCAACTTATGTGTCAAAAAATTCCTAGGATTTTGTTTTATTTTTCATCATGAGGGTACCTCCACTAGCTGCATCCATCATCCATCTATTTTGAGGTGTAAGTGTCTCATAATAGTATTGAACTTGCTACCATTTTTTAAAACCATGATGGGAACACTTTTGTAGCAATTCATTCCAACTTTCCTAACACTCATCATATTGTTCATCTTCTCTTTCTTAAAATTTTATGATCTCCCTACGAAGGGTATTGGTTTTATGTACAATGAAAAATTTTCTCATAAACATTTTAGACAACTGATCCCATGTGAAAATGGAACCAACCTCTAAAGAATTTATCCATGATTTGGCCTTATCTTTCAATGGGAAGGGAAACAACCTAAGTCTAATAGAATCATCCAAAATATTTCAAAACTTGAATGAAGTACAAATATCAAGGAATTCCTTGATATGTAGGTATGGAGATCTCTCTCTCTCTCTCTCTCTCTCTCTCTCTCTCTCTCTCTCTCTCTCTCTCTCTCTCTCTCTCTCTCTCTCTCTCTCTCTCTCTCTCTCTCTCTCTCTCTCTCTCTGGGAATAACTAAATGACTCCAAGTTGAAGCTCAAAATGGTCTACATTCATAGGTGGTAATGTGATACGTAATGGAGTATTTTGTTGAAGCGGCACAAAGAAGTCTCTTACGAACTTATGCTCAAGTACACCTAGTGGATCTGCCATGGGGTTAGGAATTATTTCTCACCCCTTGTCTGTGGGTACATTCAAACTCAGGATCAAATGGTACAAATTCCATGTTTTGATATTGATGGTCATGCATGCACTACAATGCAATCCTAACTAAATGATCCACAATCAATCCCTAAATGGTTTGCTAGCAAGCTATTCTGATAGTCATTGTTAATCTATAGGGTGGTAGCTTTTGGACCTAAATTTAGATAGCTTGTTAGCTAGGTTTTACTCTAAAGTGGTTAATACAATTCTCATATAAGGAGGCATTTAGACCTCAACAAATGTCAACAAAAGGTGTGGGAAAATCACTTGGATTTTGCAAACTCATTATAACAATGACACTCAGAAGCCATTAGAGTGACAGTAAATCTACTCCTTTAAAAAGGGTTCGATAAGCTCCTAAGTCTCTTGCTACTTGATTTTAAATTATGCTTTAAGGCTAGGATCACAAGCATACAAGGAATTGAATTGATTACCTAGGTGGGACAAGGATCTAGTGATGAAATCCAGTCCTTATCTTATGTGGGTTCTTGTGGGCCCTTATTTTCATATGTGAACATCCACCATAAAGTAATAAACGTGTAATGAAATATAAGAAAAGTAAACTAATACCTACTTATAAGCTATCTAATAAAGGATCCACACCTTAACAAACAAGACACTATAACTAAATAGCCTATGCCTTAGTTATAGTTGAGCTCAAGCTAACCTTTGTTTAATGATTGCAAACTAATGCAACAATCCAAAATAATATGAAATAATTTACAAACAATGACCCTGAATTATATGAATTACACTACCATCTAAAATGCAATCTACTCTAAATGCCATCATATCCCACACTTGGTCTGTATTATTACAACCCATTTAATATAAAGAATTGAAATTAAGATTACAATGGGACCTCACTCCAAGTTCTCTCAAAAATATAAAATGCTAATCTAGGAAAGCAATGAAATCCTAACAAATTTGATGAAACTTTGGCCCAGAGGATTACTACTGCTCCTTTTTGCCAAATTCCCATACCACAAAGAACAAAAAATACATTAATTTTTGAGGAATTAGAAAAATATGCAAATATGAATGCAAAACCCTAATCTAATGCAACCTAAGATTGACTAGAGATAATCAATCTAAAAAAAAAAAAATTCAACCACAAATCCATTGCAATTCCTAGGAAACGGACCAAAAACTTACTGTTACTCATAAGCACACAAATCAAAGTAGTAAGATGTATACAAATGAGGTCAATCCCACGAGGAATCTCACATATTTGTATGTTGATTGGAGCATGATTAAATCTTTTATTTTATTCAAAGGAAGATTTTTTTCAATAACTTAGGAATGTAATTACAATGAAATGGAAATATTCATGAAATGGAAGCTCTCTAACAATGAACTCTCTAAAAACTAAAATTAGGAACTATTTAAAACTAATTTAACATGCAACCAGACTTAGAAATGAATTAATGAACATAAACAAGAACTAAAGTAATCAAATGGACATGCAACATGATAAGGAAAAGTTCCTATGGAAGTCAGGAATGTGCACATGGAACATTAAGAGAAATATGGAATGAAAATTTAACCTAATTTGATGCGCATGATGCATGAAGGATTGTGCATGAATGTAAACATGAGACACATGATTCAACAAGCATGAGAAAAAAGATTTAAGGAACGTAAAGCGTTAAAAACAATCTTGATCCAAATTGATTAATTGAATTGAAAACTACACATGAAGAGTGTGTATGTTATATGGAATATAGAAAAAGAAAGATGTGCCTCTTCCATAACATGCGAATAATTTAAGAACTTGGCTTCAATCTTCCTTTAATCCAACAATCAATTCCCAAACTAGCATGTGTATGAACCCAAAAAGAGAAAGAGAGTGAAAGACAAGAGAATGGAAGCAAATAGATAGGCAAGGAAATAAAGAACTTTGGGGAACCAAGAACTTGATCGAAAGGTTACTATCTCTTGGCTATCACCACAAGAGATTAATGACCCTTGGACACAAGGATCTAAGCCCAAAATTAAAAAGAACAACAAAGGAAATAAATTCATGGAACAAATAAGCAAAGCTAAGCAACAAGGGAGTAAAAGAAGCATGAAAACCAACCTAAATTTAGAAGACCTAAACTTGGAAGGGCTAAGGATGGAGGAGGCATGTAAAGCTGAAGCACCAAAGGTAGAAGGCATGGAAGGCTATCACAACAAGTGGGAAGGTGGAGGACCAGCCAAGGAAGATGGCGTGGAACTCCTCTTTAGGTCTTGTGTGTGTGGGATCCTTGGTGGTTTTATAGATGTGGTTGCTCTTTCTAATTTACTAGAATTCCATCCTAAGTAAAGGGGAAAGATGAGATAAGGATGAAGGGGAATTAGAAGTATGACTCTAGGATAATGGAAACGAGAAGTAGGAAACTAGGAATGTGGGTGGAAGGTGGAAAGGAGGTGGAATGTGGAAACCCTAAGGAAGGGAGGGGCTTGAGGTGGAGGTGGAGGTGCTATTTTTTTAGGAGATATAAGCATCTCCACCTTTCATGAATCATGTGTGGAATCCCTAGCATGGTTTGCACTTCTAAGTTTGATAAGATTTGATCCTAAGATTGGGAAAGAAATATAGAATTTGAAGGATGGGAAATCAATGGGAATTAGCAAATGATCTTATTTTTAGAAAGTAAAAATCGTTGGACACAAAGGAGAAGTTGGGTGTGGGATGCTAGGAAGGGTAAGTGGGATATAGGGGAGACTTGGAAATAGAGTATAGAAGATGGGAGATGAGTGGAGATGATGAAGTAGAAGTGGAGGAGTTTAGGGGGAGGTTAGATGAAGTAGAAGTGGAGGAGTTTAGGGGGAGGTTATTTCATGGATCATGCGTGATTCCCCTTCCTAAAAATCACTCATTGGATAGAGATATGGAGAGATAAAGATGGAAAAATGAAGAGAGAAATTGGAATGTAAACTCTTCTCCCATTGGTCCACCTTGCATGGATATCTTACCAGGTTATAATCTCCAAGAAATACTTGTTAATTATTCCTTGAAATTCATGATTTTAACATAGGATAATTGCTTGAAAAATCCTCCAATTGTGTGGCTCCATGTGGCATGGTTAATATGGATTAGTGGGGCTCACTTTGATGGCTTCAATGGCGTGGCTCTTAAGCTTACATCTTTGGCTTCTCCCAACTTTCCTTAATGGCTTAAGAGCCTCTCATGGCTCTACTTCATGCAAAGGTGATGGATTTGCATGAATTTTTACATGATCCCATTTCTAGTCACCTTTTATTCATTCTATTGCTTCTTTGAATTTCATCTGCTTACCTTAGGATAATCTTGACCCTTGCTTCAGTTTTGGAATGATGAAATTTAGTTCCTAGCTCTTTGATTTAATATTGATCCTCAATTCATTGATCTCAGTAATTGGATCATCATATCAATACCTATAAAAGATTAAAAAAAACCTAATTAAATCCTAAAAAATTATGAAAATTTACATACTTACTTTTGATCTGCTTCTAAATCTACAAAATAGCAAACTTTTGAATCATTAGCCCAGAAATGTATGCGTTATGAATTATTGGAAAAACACAAGATATAATGCCTATAATTTACAGCACATGGACTACTAATTGGGTGTGTCTAATTTTATGATGCATGAAAAACAATTAAAATCATGATGTGTGCATATATTATGAGAGTCCTAGGATGTAATTCGAAGATTAACAAAAGCATTGAATACTCTAAGATACAAGTAACAATGTAAGAACTAAGCATGTCAATTCTAGAACTATTGTGTATAATATAGGAAGGTACTAAGGAGTGTGCGTGGAATTTGAATATGAACGAATGAATGCAAGATAGAAGTATGGAAGAAAAGCATAAAAATTACATGAATTAAGATGATCCATACGTTTCATGATTACAAAACTAGAAGGAAAAGAAGAAGAAGAAGAAGAAGAAGAAGAAGAAGAAGAAGGAAAATCAAAGAGAATTACATGCAACTATATGTGGTTCATTCAACATAAAGATGAAGAATGCGTGCAAAACATGCATAGGAAACTACATGGGATATGCATGGAGTTTGGGTGTAGGTATGGAGATGGAAGAAGGAAGAAGAAAAGAAAATAAAGGAAGGAGAGGAAGGAGAAGAATAATTGAAGGAAAAATAAGTGAAATTGGTCAGGGTTGAGGACCTTTACCTTTGCTCCAAAGGATTGGGCATTAATGTTTGAAAGAAGCTTGGATGAATGTGATCTTGCTCCCACCATTTCTCCTTGTTTTGGCTCTTGAACTCTAGGGAAAGGTAGAAGATGGATTTTCCTTCTCTTTAACATTTTATTTATAGAATTTTAGAAGAAGGAAGAATTAGGAATGGAAGGTTAGGATTTAAAGGAAGAAAGAATGGAAGATTGAGATACTTTGGATGATGGGGAGGGGAGGAGAGAGAGGGGGAGGCATGGAAATCAAGTGGGAGGTGGTATTGGACTTGAAATCAAAGTGCAAAGTGAATTGGACAAAGAAAGTAGGGAAGGGAAAGGGTGGCTAGGAACGTAGTTTTGGTGGGATAGGAAACTAGCTTGCTTAGTGGAAAGGAATGGAGTAAGATTAGGAGGACAGCTAGGAAGTTAGGTGGGATTAAAGATTGGATAAGGTGAGAAGCATGGAAATCGTGGGAATATATTGGAGTTTCTTATTTTTGAAGTGAATGTGATTCAGTGGATGTTAATCGATGGTGGAGATTTTAAGACTTTGATTTGACTTTTCAATAAGGTCTAAATGAATACGTTTTCAACTTTTCAATGTTTCTTTCTTAAGCTTTAGATCATCATCATCCTATCTTACATGGTTGAAATTTGGTGGGAGTAATCTTATGCAAATAGATCTTCTTTACTCTCCACTGTTGAATTGGACTAGCCTACAGTGGACAGACTAGATTCCTTAGAGTTTACTTATCCACTCTAGCATTTCCATGTTTTTCTTCTAGCCAATAGTATTCCACATAGGTGGGATGTCTTTTCCCATATTTTAAGGGATCTCCTTGAATTTAGGTAGGTAGCTTCCATTAGTAGACTTCCACTTAGGTCTTCATTGCAATAGGAAGAGACTTCCACTTAGGTCTTTTACAGAGATATTTTAAAGATAATTGAGGAAAAATTCACTAGAATAAGGTAGTATGTAGACCAATAGGAAGAGACCCCTCTATTTTTTATGTTTTTCCATGTTTTCCCCACTTTTTTCTCACTTTGCACCTCACTACTAAGATGCACTACGAACTTCACTTTTTATTCAAGAGTCCTACCTTTCTAAGACTCCTCCACCCTCCTAAACTCTCATCCAAACCACCCAATTAATTGTCACTTCCTAGAAAACCATCTAGCCAATTACTTTTCTCTCTCTCTCTCTCTCTCTCTCTCTCTCTCTCTCTCTCTCTCTCTCTCTCTCTCTCTCTCTCTCTCTCTCTCTCTCTCTCTCTCTCTCTCTCTCTCTCTCTCTCTCTCTCTCACACACACACACACACACACACACACACACATCCCCAACCAACCCACTTTCCATATTCCATTGGTTTCAACAACTTTTACAAAGGGAGAGACACTTCCTCCGAGAAAAGGGCATGTCCCACCTTAATAGAACTCTTAAAGAGCATCCCACTCATTCCTCCTGAAAACCTTAGAAAACCACCCATCCTAATCATCCAATTCCCTTTATTTTATTCATCCCCACCCTGACTTTACCTTAGAACACACTACAAAACTTAGGAACCAAAATATAAAAGAGCAAAAAAAATCAAAAGGAGGACTTGGAAGGAGAGGAGAGAATGCTGCCTTCAAAGCGAGGAGGCATCCTCTTTCTTCGGCTATTACCTTACCTTTTTTGCCTTGAATGCTCCTCCTTGGGTGGCTTCCATCTTCTCCTAATGTCCCATGCTTGATTCTAAACCCTTGGTTCCTTTAGTTCTTTTTTGAAAGGTTGGTCAGTTCCTTTTGATCTCTTTCTTTCCTTGTTTTTAACTTCCATTATTGCTTAGTTAATGTTTTTCCATTCCCTTGGTTCCTCTTGCTTGTTTATTTAAGATCCAAGGTTGCTTTTCCCTTGAAGTGATAGCCAAAGGAAAGCCACCTTGAATCTATCCTTTTCCTTGTTTTTCATTGCCTTAAGATTCCCTTTAGTTTCATTGAAATCCCTTATTGCTTTCCTTAGAGTTCCTTAAGTTTGCCTACACTTTCTAGTGGATTTTATCTTGATTCTAAGCTTGTTTATTCATGATTGATGTTGAAGCATTGAAGAAGATTTAGCTTGAAGTTTTGGGTTGATTAAGATTAAGTAACATTCATTGTAATAGGACTTAAGTTTCAGACTTGGATTACATGTATTTTGGGTTTTATGTTGATGGATTTTAAAGTAATTCAATGAAGTTTATTGAAGTTTTCAATTCATACTTGTGTCTAGAAGTTAATAATCAACATTCTTGAATGTTTACTTGCATTAGAATTGCTTAATTCCATGGTTTTCATGTTCCATTAAGTGAATGATCAAAATAGTGTGTTGTTGGAATTTTTTTATACAATTTGTTGTGTTTAATTTCCAGCACCAAACACTTTTTGTTTACTTGATTTTTTGCGAGCCCAAGTAGATTATTAGATTGCTTCTTTGATGCTTGAGTTAGATTACATGTTCTAGGTTTTCAAAGTAGTTAATTAGATGCATTCGTACCTAAAGAATCATGTATACTATTCCACGGTTATATACATGATACTTGAGTAGTTCACTTTCTTTGCTTGATTAGTAATTTCTTTAATTAGTTTGATATTTCAGTTTAGATATCATTATTTAACTAGTTTACATTTGAGTTAGTTAGGAAAGTATTAATTTTGTCATAGTTGATAAATTTAATGTTTAGAAAGTTAAAGTTATGAATTTGTTGTTTAGTTTCCTTAAACTTGCATGATTTAGAAAAATTGTTAAAATTCATTTTTAGAAAGTTTTCAATTTAAGAAAGTTGTTAATTTTAGCATGTTTACTTTTAGAATAATTCTATTTTTCATGTCTTGCATTTATTTTTAGTTTCCATCATTAGTTTAGGTTAAAATCTCATGATCATTGGCCAGGTTAGATAAATTAAGGTCGACCTCCTCTCATGAATTACTACAACCGATTCATCTGCTTGCTAGTTTTAACTTAAAATCACAACAAATAACCTATAAGATTTTCCAAGCCAGGATTTGAAAGAGAAAAGGGCTTTCTTTGTTTTTTCATACAAGAAAACAAAAGCCAAATTTCCTTGTTACTTTGGTAAACAAGGGCAAAAGCCCTGTGAAAGATTCAAACACCACCTATAGTAGTCAACAACACATGTAGGTGGCTACATTAGTCAAAGAGCAAAATGGATATCGTTGGACATAGTTGGATGTCCTTATGGATGTCTATGGACATCCATCTTTCAACTGCAGGTTCAATGTCCAGAGAATCTGCTTGGACAATACCATAACCTCATCTACAAACCCCTTGTAAGGTTTTTCAAGCAAGAATTTAAAAGGGAAAGAGCTTCCTTTATTTTTTGGGACAAGGAAACAAAAGCCAAATTTCTTATTACTTTGGTAAAATAAGGGCAATGTCATGTAAAAGATTCAACTACCACCTACTGCAATCAACAACGCACGTAGGTGGCCACATTAGTCAAAGAGCAAAGCTGGATATCGATGAACATTATTAGATGTCCATGGACATCCATCTTTCGATTAGATGTTCAACGTCCATAAACATCAGCTTGGACAATGCTATCCTCATCTACAAACACCCTACAAGGTTTTCCAAGCACTGATTTGTTAAGGAAAAGGGCAAGAAACACAAAAGCCAAAATTTCTTATTACTTTGGTAAATAAGGACAAAATCTACGTCAAAGATTCAACTACAACCTACAGCAGTCAACAACACACGTAGGCAGCCACATGAGTCAAAGAGTAACAGTGTGAAGTACCTTGTCTTTTAGGTGCAATTGATTTGATGTATTTAGTTAGAGATATATTTGAGTAAATCCAAAATCTAGATATAATTGTGAAATTGCAACAAATATATATTTTTGAGCAAATTTCTTTTTAATTGATACTAGGTGGACTTTATTGTAATTTGCTTTCCTAATTTTCTAAAAGAACTTCTTTTTTTTTTCTTAAAAGAGAAATGATAAATCCAGCTGCATACTTGGATTTATCTTATCCAAGTACACTTTAATTGTCTCTAGTTTGCCTCTTTTGTATACATGTGTCATTCACGACATTGGAAATGGCTTCAATGGGCTAAATACCAAATTTCATGCCCATTAGCTAATTTATGCTATGTTTCTTAAGTTGAATATCACATTCATATGTTTCTTTATGTTAAGAATGACAACAAAATATATATAGGATAAAGTACTTAATGTGTATGAAATGTAGTGTTTAACATATCTAAGCATTCTCAATCTGGTGAATGGCTTATATCTATAAAAGTGGCAAGAAAAGATCATTTGGATGAGATAAATCTAAGTTTATCATTCCTTCTTTTTTTTAAAAAATAAAAAATCCACTGGTTCAAGCAACTTGCGTGCCTCAGTTTTGTTTGTTTTTGTTTATTTGTTTAGTGTCCTTTTTTTCTTGCAATGAAGTTATGAGCAAACTACCTATAAACTA
Organism: Warburgia ugandensis; assembly: GCA_035236585.1. Taxonomy (NCBI): domain Eukaryota; kingdom Viridiplantae; phylum Streptophyta; class Magnoliopsida; order Canellales; family Canellaceae; genus Warburgia; species Warburgia ugandensis. The sequence goes on along the minus strand of CP141134.1, from coordinate 17,524,590 downwards.
TACCATAGTTCTTAAATATACTTGAATTCTCTCCAATAAGGAAAAAGTGCTACTTACCAAGCATAAAAGGAGAAGGGATGCCTCCTTGTATGTTGAGGTTCATCCATTTAACAGCTAACCAAAATACCTGCCTTGCATTATTGGAGTTAGTGGGGCCTACAAGGCAAATGTGCCTGTTTTATAATAAACCCTACCCAAAATCGAAGGCTTGAAATCATCAAATGGTAGAGAATTCTTATTACGACTCATCATCCATGGCAAGTACCACCACATAGTTGGTTTGGATTGTTGAAATCGTAGGTCCTGCTCATACTTTTGCCACGCTCATACTTTTGCCACTATTATTGTCCAATTGAAACTGAGAACATATGCAGCATGCAACCACATACGATGTACTCAGACCATTGAAAGCGTGGGACGTACTTGACCAGTGGGAGTCGGTACGCTCATATTTTGCAGGTGAAAAATGCCTATCCCTCCATAAAAGAGCTCGTCTTATAATACAGCCGCAACTCTTATTCGCAGTTCCTTTTTCTTTCTTTTCTTGCTCCTCTTCAATCTTCGTCTCCAGTGAGATCCTGGCGCCGGTTGCCGTCGATTCGGGTCGAGTTGTGCTCCCGTGGAGCGTATCTGTGCGCTTCAGATGCCAAACAGCACACCACCTTAAGCTAGAATTATTTCTCTTTTTAGTCTCTCCTCCATTCTTCTGCTTCCATCCGAATTCTTTGTGAAGTCAATTTCCCCTTGTCTTGCCTACCTCTTCTCTGCAATTCCACGCTTCGGAAATCATGCCCATTTGCTCCTCAAATGATTCAAGTAAACTAAACTGAACATTGGACACATTACCACATTTAAGAAATGAGGGCAGGAAGCGCTGCAAAGTTGATAGTGGATGCACTTCTCCAACGCTTTCTTCCCCTCGCGAGACGAAGGATCGAAACCGCTCAAGCCCAGGTACGAAATATCCTTTTTGTTACTTAACCTCTTACGAAAATAGAATGTAGATGTTATGAGTGAAATGCTGCTGGCTTTTTCTGTTAATAAACAATTGGCGAGTAGTTTTTTGTTTGGCTTGGGGTTTCGAAGATCTGCTCACTTCTAATATGAAAACCACCCTTGCAGGAGCAAATATTGGTTTAGCAGGAATTCTGGGAAACACCCAAGAATCTAGCAACTATAAACATGACGGGAATTTAGATGTTACTAGTCTAATTTGAACTGGATGTATATTTGATGACTTATTGTTCGTCCAATTTGGTTAACCATATATAATCATGAAGAAAACATTGATTAATTTCAAAAGGTGTTACGTTATTCACTAATTTTGCGTGTTAGCCTCTTTTAGGGACCATTGTTATTACGGAATTGAATTCTATGGTGGTTTCCACCCTTTGGTGGAAGGCGATCTTCAATTCATTTGTAAGTGAAATCCACCATATTAGATTCTACTTGTCACAAATTCTAGTTGGAGTCTGATATCTTTGCAAGTTAAAGCATTCCATGGGGGAATTTTAGTGGCTCAGCACGGGGTGAATTGAATCCTCTGGTGAGTTCCACTTACTACTGGCTCCTTATAGTCATTTGATTCATAGTGCTGACTTAGTTTATGTAATGGAGTGTATGGTGCACCAGTCCATCACTATTATAAGAGTTGGTTAGGCCATAAAGTTGGCTTGGGTCCACTCTGTATTCATTATGGACAAAAAACTAGGAGGTGAAGAGGACTTCTGTAAACCAAATGAAGGTGCTTAAAGCAAAGAAGAGTACCCTCTATATTCCATTTGAAAATTCCATCTCTGAGTATAGCTAATAATCATGATTCTGCCCCTCAACGAATGCCCTTTGATGGACATGCACAAAGAACAAATAAAGATATGATTTAATCTGCCCACCGGTCATCAGAGGTTCTGATTGTCCTATATATGTTCCTAGAGGCAAACATGGTTGCGTTGATCATTAACAATGATTAATTTGTCTCTTTCTATAAATTGGCTTCCTATTGCCTGACTCATTGCATTGTCTTTTTCTTTGTTTCAATGAAAAAGATATGCCAAGTGCCACTTGATCATGATATGGTGGCAAGCATTGGCTGATGATGTGACGGCACTTTAATGAGACAGTACTTTGTATCTAACTTATTTAACTATAGGAAAATGTATAGTTGGTTGCCATTGGGGGTATGCTGTTAAACATCTGTCTGTGTAATTGCTAAGGAGAGTAGAGCTTTACTAGAGGGAGAAAGCAGTCAACAGCTCAACTCTAGTCATGCTAATGTTATTTGATGGAAGAAGTGGATCGGAGGCAACAGTGGAAAGGCTTGTGGCTAAAATCAGGCAATAAAAGTATAATTTTTCCCCACCAATGTGCTAATGCTTGTAGAGACATCCACTGCAAGACATCAATGATTAGTGATGCCTTCATGGATGATATGAAGGGGAATGGCTACTATGGAGCACTTCTGTTTTGGTCTTATTAGGAGGTGGGTTCGACCAACCCTTGATGGTTGATTTGATTCCATATTGTCAAGCAATGTGGAGTGGCTTGAGTGCTTGGTTGATCAAGTTCAGATAACAAAGTTATTTTGCTATTGAAAAGGACAGTGCAAGTGATTGGATATATTTTAGTTAAACTTCATTTTTAGATTATTGAGAACTATAAAAGATGACTTACTTAAGACAATTGGCAAGCTCTATTAGGATAGGATTATTAATAATGGTGTGGGGCCACTTTTTCACACTCATTTGGCATAGAAGAAAAAGTTCGGTGAATGAAATGTGCTAAAATTGGATAACACTCTTGCTAAAAACTGAAGGTGGTTGGGGATATCATTTCTCCATATTAAGGGGCTATTTAAGAGGCAAGAAGTCCTCGACGGGTTGTTGATTACAATGAAATGCATTAAATCAAGGTAGATGAGGAGATTCTTTGCTATCACATGCTAGGTTTGATATGGAGAAGGCTTATGATATGGTGGACTTGGAATTTCTCTTTTATTTAATGGGGAGAATGGACTCTAGTGTAACCATTAAAAAAGGAAAAGAAAAAAGGAATGGACTTTAGTGTAGAGAATATGGACTATGGTTTCTTCACCTTATTTTCTATCATTATCAATTCAGTGGTGGTTGGTTTCTTCAAAGGTCCACATGGTTTGGCAAGGGGATCCTCCATCTACGCTTCTCTTTACTTTGATGGTGAGAGGATTGCATAGTCTTCTTTCTGGAGTGGAAGGTCTTTGGATGAATGATTAATTCTCTTTGGAGTCTGAGTTCCATCTAGGTTGCATCTCCAATTTGTGGATAAACCCTTATAATTTATGTGGATACTTTGGATCGATGCTAGTTGTAAGAGACGTTGGAAAATGTTGCTTGACATAGTCAGCATTTATACAAATGTTCAAGGGAAAAATCTGAGTTTCTTAAGAAGTGGTTGATGAAGGTGGGGTGTGTGTGAGTAATATCCCCATAATTGTGGCTTCCTTTAGGGAAAATAATTTGTGGGCCCCTCCAAGGCATTTGTTTGGGAAATCTAATCTATTCATTGGGTCTTGCCTTGCATGTGCACACACAAGAAATTACGGCCATTGGATTATTCTACCCACTAGTTTTTTAGCTGCAAGAAATCATTGGCTGTTATTTTACAACTCAAAGCAGTATAGGCTAAGATCATCCAGGGAATATATTTTTGGCATGTAGCCAATCTAATACAGAATGTAAATAAAGAATGGCTTAGATCTCCTAGAACTATGCCCACATGTCTATACGAGAGAAACTACAATTTATTCTCCTTGGAACACATATATTCCCATATGGTGGTTGTTTGTGTCGAATCCAGCGAAATACATGTTTAACTAATTTTAACTATGGGGCACATCTTTAGGAATCCAGCCATCTCCTAGTTCTCATCTAAAGTAGCATGCCAGAAATCTTTTCTATTGTGTGATGCTAGCCAGTTTTCTCTAGTGAATAGACAGAATGTTTATGACCAGTAGTGCATCTTTGAACAAATCAAAAGTTCATGATTGTTTGATGTGTAGAAATTTGGAGGAATTTTTTATCTATGATTGGAAAATTAGATGAATGATTTGGATCATTGCAAAGCTTAGGCTGCTTGTACACAGTCTCTCTTGAATTTCCTTGTGTTCACATGTGCAAACACCATAAAATCTGTCTTATACACAACACAGTGGTAAGCACACATAGATAGACACACATTGGGATGATGTTTCTATCCTTACTAGCATTCTCTCTTCCTGGTTTGCCTTCCACTGGAAATGGTTCTATTTTTAGAAAAAGATAAACAAAGTGAGGGAGGTGAGATTGCTTGGAAGAGGGTTCATGGGCTTGCATCTGCTGCACTAAAACCTTGATTAAGTCATTCCTTTTCATTTATTCTTTTTGACAGGCCCGGGCTACTTTTTCATCAATATTGGGAAGTTGAGACTTGGTATTGGACTAAGGGATATTACAAGTGTCCTCTAAGTTCTTGTGGTGCTTTGATATTTCCATTTCATGATACAACATGTTGGCAATGAACCAAATAGTCAGTTATGTCTTTGGCATTCCATGGGAGCAAATAGTGACTAGCTATGTGCCTCAACATGTTGATCCTAACATAAATAGAGTAAATTTCTCAACGAAATTATCTATCTTTCGCTTCATGAAAGGAATACATTAACTCTCTAGTATCTGTACAACCAAATGATGTCATGAAAAAAGAATACTGGAATTAGGAATATTGTAACACAAAGTATTGGTGGATAGGGTTCCAACCTCCGCACAGGAAATGAAGACATATTTTTCGATGGGAGGGTGTGTATATTGTGATGCACTAGTTGATATGCTTCTATATCATTTTTGGGACTTCTCATCTGAAATGTGAACAATAGAAAGCAATTTTTATCTTTCCTTAGTTTTTTCTCAGTGATGCTTTAGGAGTTAAGTTTCAGTAGGCTACTTTTATGATTCCTAATGGATATATTTTCAATACATATCTTCTATTGGCCTCATTAAGTCATGTAGGATGGTAAGGTCATTTGGAAGATTACTTATAAGTGCAATATGCATGCTACCGTTGCTAGGACAACCAGGGATATGCTCTTGGATCCTAGCAATGCGAATGTCCTCCATTACATTACCATGTTATACACATGTTATAAGATTTGCCAAACATGCTTGAGTCCTTTACTGGTTTCCTGGAAAGATCTAAGGCTGAAAAAATCTCTCTCTCTCTCTCTCTCTCTCTCTCTCTCTCTCTCTCTCTCTCTCTCTCTCTCTCTCTCTCTCTCTCTCTCTCTCTCTCTTGCTTCATATGTGATCAGCTTTCCCCATCCATAGCTTTTCTTTAATTCTAAGTTTCTCTTTTAGTGGTAATGCTTTCATATGTTCATCACTTTATCTTTCTTTGTCTAATCTGCTATTTAAGGGTGTGAGTTGTATTTTATGACTTTATCAACAAAATAATTAACAGAGCAAATATACATACTTATTTAGAGGATTCAGGTTAATGTCTTGGAATATTATTGTTGCTTTTTGTTTAGGGTTAAAATGGTTATGCCTTTTGCCTTTAGTGTTGTTGGTTTGTCACTAGTCTTCAAGAAAATAAATTCAGTTTCGTAATTTTGTGTTGTAAACAATAAACAGCTTCTCCCCCTTACATTTCGGTTAGTTCTACATTTTGTTTTCTAACTATTTGTAGTTGTTCTCTTACTTGCCTTTAAATCTTGCATGCCTATGTATTAACTAAGTTTAGGAATGTGACCTGAAAAAATCATACAGGGATATGTTACTTTCTTCTTCTAATATACTTTGGCGAGTTCTTTTTTCTCCTTCAATTAACTCTTAAATAATAATCAGGATGGCCAATACCTTCGACCATCTGATCCAGCTTATGAGCAAGTATTGGATTCATTAGCTATGGTCGCCCGACATACACCTGTACCCCTCCTAGAGGCTCTTCTCAAGTGGAGAGAGAGGTATTATGTTTTGCTATTTTTTCCTATACCCATGAGTACTTTTAGCATATTTTATTATGCCCATGTGCACTCTAAATTAATTGTTGACTTACCAACAGATTGAAAGCATCCTTATATACATGCTTACACATATTATAACACTTTGCATCTTGGATGAAGTAATTTTAAACTTCAGAATGAAAGCATTTCTGACTTCTTACAATGCTACAATCTTACATATACAGTCCCCTTGATGTTTTGTGCTGTTCTATATGGAAAGTTGGTAAAGATATCTTCATGAAAGCAACTACTCCATGTAGTTCTTCTATGTGGTGGATTATAAAGGCTAGTGGTCTGTGTTAATCGATTGAGAATTCACACAGTGCATCACATCATGGGAGTTAAACTTTCCATGCATTTCCATCTGAGCACTTCCATGTGTTTGCTAATGGTTATGCAGGTCTGGTATGAGTACATCTATGGCATCTACAAATGCACGATTCAGTTTAGTTTTGTCAACAATTTTTACTTGCATTTGTTTGCAATGAGTACTTCTTAGATATGATGCTCATGTATATATTTATGGGTTGGTGGATATTTCCATTACTAGGGAGTCCATGCGTGGCTTTCTTGCTTAGGTTCATTGCTCTAGAAATTACTGGACTGACCTGTGGTCTAACAAGAGGGTTCTTTGCTTTGCCATGTCAAGCTCATGGGTTTGTTTGATCCAAGATGTTGTAAAAAAAATGAAACATACAATATATGCAGTTCCTTCGTTGTATTCTAGAAAGTTGCTGCAATTTTCTTGCTGCTTTTGCTGCAATATACAGCTAGTCACTTGATGGGCTGTGGATTCATCTCTTGTTCCTCATCAGCATCATCAAGGCCTTGTCTCGATTAGGGGTCGGCTACATGAATCTTGTACCTCCATTCCCCTTTATCAAGTGTCATGGCTTCAATTAGTCCAAAAGATTTTAAATCTTTTCTCAACACTTCTATCGATGCCCTTTTGAGCCTTCTCCTTCCCTTTTAGAGCCTTTTACTTGGATTGACTCACTTCTTCTAACTGATACTGTTTTTTGTTCCTTAGACATGTCCAAACCATCTAAGTTTATCCTCACTCATCTTGTTGCCTATAGGTGCAACTCCTAAGTTTTCTCTAATTTTATCATTTTCAATTCTATCCTTTCTTGTCTTGTCACTCATTCTTATTAACATCCTCATTTTGGCTGCACTCATCCCATGTACATATTGTTCCTTAATTGCCCAACACTCTAATCCATAAAGCATACCCAGCCTTATAGCCATCTCATATAATTTTCCTTTCAGTTTGAGTGGCATCGTTGATTACACAAAACTCCAGAGGCACATCTCCATTTGTTCCAACCCACTTGGATTCTCTAGGTAACATCCCTCTCAATTTCTCTGTTCTCATGAATTATTGATCCCAAGTATCGAAAGTGGTCTTTTTGGGGGACTTCTTGGTTATCAATCTTTGTTGGTGCTTCATTCCCCCTCCTCTCCTTACTAAAATTGCATTCTATATACCATGTCTTAGTTTGGCTTATTTTAATTCTTTTGGACTTTATAGCATCTCTCCACCACTCTAGCTTTATGTTTACGCCTCCCTTCTCTTATCAATTAAAACTATGTCATCTGCAAATAACATGCACAATAGAATCTCCTCGTGCAGATGTTTTGTTAACTCATCCATAACCAACGTGAAAAGGTATGGGCTTAATGCCGGTCCTTGGTGCTATCCTATGGTGATAGGGAAATCATCGGTCTCTCCACTAGTGGTCCTAACATTTGTTATTGCTCCCTCATGCATATTGCTAATTATGTTTATAAACCCCCATGAGACCCTTTCCTCCCCAACAATCACCCATTAACTCTTCAGGGACCCTATCATAAGCTTTTCAATAAGGACGATGTGGAGGTCCTTCCTTTGCTCTTTATATTTCTCTATCAATTGGCTGAGTAGGAAAATAGCTTCCATGATAAACCTCCTAGGCATAAAACCAACCTGGTTTTTTGGATACACTTGTCTTGTGTCATATCCTCTTCTCAATCACTCTTTCCCAAAGTCTCATGTATGACTCGTAAGTTTGATCGCACGATAATTAGTGCAACTCTGTATGTCTCCTTTATTCTTATAAATTGGTATGATAGAGCTTTTCCTCCATCCATCTAGCATTTTTTTTTTATAATCTTGTTAAATAAGTTTGTCAACCAAACTATTCCATTATCTCCCATATACTTCCAAACCTCTATTCGTATACAATCGCGCCTCATGGCCATTTCTGATTTCATCTTTTTGATGGCCTCTTTCACTTCAAGTTTCGTAATCCTACAGTTGTATCTATATAGTCCAAAGTTATTTGGGTTTACGGTTCTTTCAATCTATATATTCTCAGGACAATTGTCATTTAGCAATTTTTGAAAATAACTTTTCCACCTTTAATTGATCTCCTCATCTTTGACTGGTACTCTTTGTTCATCAATTGTTAATGCATTTAACATGTTCTAAGTCCTTACTCTTCTATTCTATTATTTTTGCAAGTTGCTCACATCTTTTTCGCCTTCTCTTGACGCTAATTTGTTGTAGAGATCTTCATACACCTTAAGTTTAGCCTCACTTACTATTCTCTTAGGAACCTTTTTAACATTCTTATATTGCTCAAAGTTTTTGTTATTTCTAGTTCTCTGCCATGCTTTAAGACATACCCATTTCTCTTGAATAACTCTTTGAGCCTTTTCACTCCACTAGCAAGTTTCATTTACTAATTGCCTTTTACCTTTAGATACTCCTAAAACATCTTTCACCACTTTCTTAATAAACTTGGTCATATTAGTCCACATGGTGTTTACTTCTGTTCTAGTGTTCCATTTTCCTTCTACCTTTAACTTGCTTGTGAATGACATTATCTTCTTTCCTTTTAAATTCCACCACTTAGTTTTTGAACACCTATTAAGTTCATTTTCTTTCTTCCATCCCTTAATGTAAATATTCCATAACCATTAATCTATGTTTTGTGTTTAAACTCTTGTTGGGTATCACCTTACAATCCTTAAACATTGATCTTTCTATATTCCTAAGTAGAAAAGTCTATTTAGCTTTTATATGATCCATTTTTAAACGTTAGTAAGTGATCATCCTTCTTCTTAAAATATGTGTTTGCTAGAGTTAGATTATAAGCCAAGGCAAAATTGAGGATTTCTTCCCCCATCTCATTTCTTTTGCTAACACCATACCCTCTATGTACCCTATCATATCCTTTATTTTCTTTTCCTACATGACCATTTAAGTTTAATTCTTTAAATATCATCTTTGTGTTGGGGAATTTCTTGCATTACTCCCTCCATATCTTTCTAGAATTATCTCTTGATTCTGCCTTCTAACTTATCGGTGGGGCATACACTTAATAACGTTTATGATCTTCTTTCCTAGTATAAGTTCTATTAGTAGAATTCTATTACTGGTTCTTCTGACGTCTACAACTTTATTCTTTAATTCTTTATCCACCACTATTCCTACAACATTTCTATTATTGTCCTTTCCTACGTATCGGAGCTTATGCCCATTGATTTCTTTAGTTTTAGCCTCTTTTTGCTTGGTTTATTTGACACAATCTATGTTGACTCTCCTATGTATCATTTTATTTGCTAACTCCATACTCTTGCATGCCATTGTGCCTATATTCCATGTAGCAACCCAAATCTTATCATCCTAAGCTAGTCTTTTTGCTTGCGCACACCTAGAACGACATGGGAACCTTGCCTACATCCCACTACACATGGGTTTTGAAGCAACGGGTCGCTTCCAGGGAATACCCTAGCAGCCCTTACCCATTTCCCTCTGCATCAGGAATCTAATTCAGCGTGTTGCTTATAGTGGAGTGCCCTAGCTGCCCTTCCCCATTTCCCATTGCATCCAAGCTCCGATGCAACGTGTTGCTTGCGGTGAATGCCCTAGCTTGAGGGAATGTCACAGTCAAATTTATGTCATAGGATTTGCCAAAAGATTTTATGCCAATTGGCAGCTTGAACCTTCCTCCTTTATTACTAGCCACAGGATCATAATACCACACTTGCAGAGTTTTTCATCTCTTCCTCCTATCTGTCAATTTCATCCTCCCACATGTCCTATTGACCCTTGTGGTTCTCCTTCCCCGGACCCCACATACGTGGAAGCTTCATGCATGGGGGCTGCCCTTTTTTACATGTCCTTAAAAAGTCTCCATCCCCCCACCCACAACTCCGTAAGTCTCTATAGGAGTTGTAGATTCCATATATGGTATGAACTCCCAAGGAATTCATTATGTCTTTGTTATAACAAGACATGTCCTGAAGGACATGCAACCGAAGTTATCATTGCTTTAACTATCTGCTGCTTGACTAGTACATAGATTAAAGTTTGAAAAATAAAAAAAGAGAAAAATTCTAATAAATGGTAAAAAAAGAAAAATGTCATTTTGCCACAAACTCAACAAAAAAGGAAAAATCTAGAAAGATATTATCAATACACACAATCCATTCTACTCTTGTACAAGTTTAAAGCACAATGTTTCCATCTGAGTTATAGTACTGAAAGTGTTCTAGTACTAAATAAATACATTTAAAGTAGAAGAAGAAAACATGTAACAGCTTCCTGAATCATTCATAGAGTTTACAGGTTCTATAAAGTACTTTGCGAGTCACATAAGCATAAAGAAAAGACATACAGTAACTTAAAAAATCTAATATGATTAAATGATGTATAAATAAAATGCTTCCATAGATCTATGCATCTCTCTCATCCCACTCATTTTCCTCATCACTGTAATTCTCATCCTCAAATGCTTTTGCATAATCTACTTTGCGCTTCCAACCTCATATATGGTACTGCTAGCTGCAGCCTATATGGAGCCTTATCATCGTCAACATTTGCAGGTGCAACTTCCTTTTCTTCTTTCTCCTTAGGTATCTCATGGGCATGGCCTCAGCACTCCTTTGTGTGCTTGGTCAATCAGCATGCATCTGTCAATCAGGATCACCTGTGCTAATCAATAGGACCTTCCTCCACCATGTCATCACGAAGATCAAAGTTTTCTATGGAGTTTGGGTCTACAATTGATTTATTCCTTTTTATGTCTCTACATATTGGTAAAACTTATGAACAATGGGAACTTCAAAGGAAATATAAAGGTTTTAGTGGACAAAGACTAGACCATTGTGCTTCTTTTGCTCTAGCTTGGCCCTTTAGCCAAATGAATGTTGTTGAATATACTTTGTATTCCAATTCCTCTCCTATCCTGTAGCACTGACACATTGCCTAAGGATATGGGCAATGAAGTTTTTATAGTTTAGATACATTAGTCCTAAATTGATTCCAATATGCAACTACAATGATCAAATACATCTAGTCAGAAATCAAATCAACTAGATGGATGATAAGAAGACAGGCCATCCTATAACTGAAAATGTATAAGATAAGTGAGGTTTATGTGGCTCAGCTTATCGTCAATGGCCCTTCACCGTTCTAGACCCCAACTTTCCATTTGTACAGCTATGACATGATGATAGCTACAAGTTATTAGTGTCTGATCACTATGACTTTGAACAAGCCTCAAAACCTCAGACCTCAGGGCTAGTGAACAAGGTAAGATTTAACATATAACCCACTCTCTCTCCCCCTCCTTGTGGGTTCCATCATCTCTTAGCTGTTCCCTCTCTTCATTTGGGTACTAGTCATGTGGTAGAGAAGAGACATTGGGTTCGCATTGAGAGAGATGGAAGGAATTGTGGGCCCACATGGTCAAAAGAAACAGAGAGGTGAGCGTCTCTCATGGTGAGAGAAAGGGCTGTGGGGCCCATGCGGTGGAAGATGGAGTGAGTGCCCACTACTGGGCCTCGCATGGTGGGAGAAGAGACAATAGAAAAAGGAGAGGGGAACGTTGGGTTCCATATTGTGGAGTTGTGTAGAACAAACTAGATGGGTTCAATTGGTGGGAGGAAAGAAAAAGAAGAGTTCAATGAGAGCCCACATTATGTGAAAGACGGCTGATCTTTGGGATTCCAAACAAATGGGTTTTAGAGGCAAGTCATAGATAGTCAGGACCCATCATATTGATGATTTGGATCGTAAAAAGTTGGCCTCATCAATACTTTCAGCAGTCCTCATGCGAGCCCTGCTTGATGAGATCTTCTTATATGACAAAACAACTCATAGAAGGCCAGATTTCAAATAATCAAAATTATTTACCAGTGGGCCCTATTCTAAATGGTTCGTAGCTCATGCCTATTGGATGATATCTCCATTAGATGATTTTAGCTTGTGTTGCACTAAATAGGTATGGTATGAATGGCTCAAATTTCCGAAAATTTAATACTAATTTAAGACACCCAACCAATCTTCATATAAAGGGCAGCCTGGTGCACAAAGCTCCTGTGTTTGCCTTGTCTAGGCAAGGAGTGGCCCACAAAGGGTCTATAGTATGCAGCGTTATCTTGCATTTTTGCAAGAGGCTGTTTCCATGCTCAAACCTGTGACCTCAAGGTGTTCCCATATGGAAAAGGAAGTTAGTGTGTATAGTTCCTAACAGTAAGGACAAATGCATTAATTTCAAAAAGAATAAAAGAATGCAAGTGATGGTGGTTAGTTTTAGAGGATTTTGGGACAAAACTATTTGGATCTGGAATGTGAGGAAAATATATAACTATGAGGAATTTTTTTAGCCTTGGATATACAAAGTAAGGTTTTTCTAGGAAAAATCTCTATAAATATTATCAAAAGCCCAAAATAAGTGGTTAGGATCATCCAAATGAATCAATTTCTCATGGGTTACCTAATTTTTGCATATTGAACATGATGAACGGTTTAGATCTCTACTTCTTTGGATGCTCATGAGCGTCTACTCTCAGGACCATACAAAATCCAGTATTAAACTAAAATAAACTGTTATTGAAGCATAAAGATGGAAAAAATAGAGGAAAACTAAAAAAAGAAAAAGCCTAGCCTTGGTATTACCAGTCAGTACCTGCTGATACACCCTTACTGGCTGGTTCAACTGGTATTTTCACTGGTACCAAAACTGTACATTTTCTATAATGAGATTTTTGACCAAAATCTATTTTGGGATGTCAGCCTGTACCAAAACAGTATAGATAAATTAGCTTGCAGAATTGATGAGGAGTCGCTTGAAACAGAAAGAGTGATACAAGACATGACCTACCGAGTTTCTTCTATAACCTTCCTTCTTTAGGTAATGTCTTTCCCTTTCCTAGGAAAAAATGGTTTCCCATCTATGCAGGACAGAATTGACCTTTCACATTCAAAATTTACATGTTTCAATACTTATTGCCTTTACTGAGTGAAAATTTTAGTGGTATGTTCTTTCTAACTGTGAAAGGGAAATCTTTAATTTGGCGTAATGCATTACCAACAAAAGCTTATTTTGAGACTCTCTTGACAGAAGGGGAGCCTTGGTGCAACGGTAAAAGTTGTCGTCATGTGACCTTGAGGTCATGGGTTCAAGGTGTGGAATCAGCCTCTTGCACAATGCAAGGTAAGGCTGCCTACTATCGGCCCTTGTAGGCTGCCCCTTCCCCGGACCCCACATAGGAGGGAGCTTCGTGAACCGGGGCTGCCCTTTTTGTCAACTTCAGAGGCATAGGAGATTCATAAGCATCACCACACAACGCAAGATGTGAATCAGTTGACCAATGAATTGATAATCTTGGTTGCACTTGGAGAAATGGTCTCTGGCTCGTTTTATGATTCCTTTTCTTTTTCATGACTTACTTTGTTTTGGAAACTGTAGATATGAAATCTCAAGCCAAAGGAACATGCACTAAAGAACTTCAGAAACTCTTTGGATCCATGATATCAATAGCCATAAATGTTTCCTTCTGCTACCTTAGAAAGTTACTTTGTTTCTTATGTTTGAGATGGCGAGTGTATGTTGTATTTGGGTAATGTTAATCTTTGGATAGCTGGCATTGTTATAGAAGGTTTTTTAGGGTGATAACATTTCTGAATGGATTTCCCAGTGTGGCTATTCTTCAATGGCAAGAAATTATCTGGATGTTGTCTTTTGAGTTCTCAAATTATTATGAATTTGTAAATTGACAAGACTGACGCGTGTGAATTGTACTTGAGCCTTGGATGCTAAGTGAACTTATTTGTTACAAGTCCAAGCAGTTTATCAGAAACACAACAATGGCTGATAAAGCTCCGTGCCTGGGCAGAATACACTGAAGGATAGATGAGAATAGCCTGTAACCCTAGCTATTCCACTGGCCACAAGGTGAAGAAGCCCATTGGAGCAGAACAATTTTAAGGAGCTCAGATGATGAGTATCTGACACATTGAAAATCACAAGGCGCTTAACTCTGGGAATGGGTTAAGAAAATATTGTGAGGAAGGGGGAAGTACCAAAGATGGTTTATGCCTTGAAAATCTAGTTTCTCAATGAAAAAGGTTATCTATTGAACCATCTGGGAGAAAGATATTTGCTAAGCATTTAAAGCAACAATGGATGGGAATTGTTCATCAGAAGATAAGGTAGAAGAGAAATGAAAGTCTATTATGGGATAGTGCATGACAAGAAGCTAGAGGAATAAGCAAGGAATACAAGGGAAAGGTGAGGCTGTTAGCAGTCCAAACTAAGATCATCACCAGGAATATAGGAGAACCCTACAACAGGTGTGAAAGGGAACCTAAGTAGATAATATAGTGAAGAGAAATTAATATGATGGTAATAACAAGGAATATGGTTTGTTTGGGACAATTTATCAAGATGTCAATTTACAAAATCCAAGTTGTCTTGGTCAGTATTAGAAAATCTTGTAATTGGTAGAGTGCTTATTTTGTTAAATGGTGCTGATGTTTGGGCATCCTAATATTTTGTTAAAAACGAAGGAAGGAAAAAAGTAGTTTTTTACATATCAAAAATGCCATGTAGAACTCATATTTTCCTAAGATGAGCAGTAAGATATTTGTGTCTTTTTACCTTTTTCTTCTTCAACTGCTTCATGTGTCTTTCCTTTTCAAATAGAATCGACAAGTTTGTAGACTGTGACTACTTCCATAAAATCCTGATTTACCAATACTTTATGCTAAATATGCGATTTTTTGACCTGGGGTGCTAAAATTTTGGATTTTCTAAAATCTTAATATCCAAAATTTTCTGTAAATCGTGATGTAGCAGCAAAGCCAAAAAGTATGTTAGAAAGGATTTGGTGGTTTGCAACTTAGTAAACCAGACATGGCTTCCTGACTTCAGGAGCACTATTATAGAATGGTATCGAGAAATAGAATGGAAGTATAAGGCATTTAGATTTCTATACAACTGAAAGCCAATATTCACAAACTTCCCAATCAATAATTACTTCCTGAACTGATTTGATTGGGTCTCTCAAATGTAGGAGAAGTAGAACAATCAGGAGGAAGGAAAAACTACAAGCGATACCAGCTGGTACGAGTCGTATTGATGTGGTACCAAAAACATGTTCTTTTGTACCTGTACCAAAAAGACTGGATGTACTGTGTGATAAGATACCAAATTGATAAACTAGATTGCTAATTCCAAAACAAAGGAATTGCTACGTAGCTGAGAGCGATGTCCAAAACAAATGCATTGGTAGGAAGCTGAGAGCTTTATCAGATTCATACAGAAGAAAAAAAATGGTAGGTCATGTTCAAGGGTTTCAACATGGTAAGTTTACCTTGTGCCTATCATAACCTTTACCAAGAAAGGTAAAAATAGGTTTCTATAAAGATTATATGCCATTTCAAGAAACTTTTGTATGAGATGGTCTGATGACCTGCTCCTAGAGAAGGTAAAGGGGCTAGACAATCTTCTTCACAGTCCTACAAGGATCATGTCAACATATGAACATCTATATGGTTTGAGAAATTTTGCTTTTTGTAAAGGTTTCTTACAAGTTTTCGTGGGTTGGTAGACTTGCCGGTATTTTGGCATATATGCTGAAATAGTAAGCCTATCATACAAATTGCATGAATTGGCATGTCTACTGTAATTGGATGAGAAACTGACTTATAATATTAGGTCAAATGACAATTTACTTACTAAGAAATGATATAGCAACATTACAATATAATACTGGAGAATAATTTGTACAACTCTGAGATTTCTGAATTTGAAAGTAGGAAGAGGGTGGCAAGATTCGATTGTTTCCTCTCCTTGACCTGTGTCTTCTTCCTGCATTTGGTAGAGATATCTCCATTGCTTTCTGACATTGAGGTTTGTCTTTTTGGTTAGAAGGCTGTCTTATTGATGCAGCAGGAAGTATAATAAACCTGATATATAGAATGAATCATGTTTTCTCTAGAAGAAGAGAAACTGAGTTGTGAAAGGCTTTTTGAACCCAAAATTTACCTTTCCCCAATTCTGTGCTTTGATTGACTTTGGTCAAGTAATCTAGGCTAGAATCAGTCTAAAATGTGAACAGTAGGAGAGACAAAGAAAACAAACTTGTATTCTATCAACCAACTGTGGATATTCTCATTACGTGTGCTCTTTTGTAAATTGCTGAACTTCTTCTCCTAGAAAATACTTTTAGTCCAAACTAAATATGTCTAATTAGAATAGGAAACTACTGATGCAAACTCTAAAAGAAAGAAATGCTAGACTGCTCCTCAAAATAGGAAACTTTTTAAAACTAAACCAATAAAAAACTTTCTAAAACTAAGATAGTGAAACTGACTGAAAATATGAAACCGAATTCATCTTCTGAAAATCCCTTATTACTGTTCACGTGAACAATAACATGTTTACTATTTACATGAACAGTAGTACGTAAAAATAACTCTTTTTATTCTCCTTTTGTAATTATTGATATTTTTAGTAATGGAAATGCTCCTACATCATACTCTACTCATGATAGAACTTGTCCTTGAGTTCTAGGGTTGGATTGTCTCATTCAACCTTCAACTTCATGTCTTCCCAACCATAAGTTGCTGTTCTTTCATCAGAGTCTTTTTTTTCTTTATGGGGTTTCAACCACCAGATTAGAGGCTGGGACTAGTTTTGTTCGTATCTTAGTCTAAGGACATGTAGTTGGTTTGAACACTTCAATATCACATGTGGTCCTACTTTGGATCGTTCTTTCCTGCAAAAGGTTATTGTCACCAACACTTTTCTCTTCGGTCTGTGGAGAAATTTTGGACTGCAATAAAACCTCTTGAGGGTTATCTTTTATTACTTCCTGCATTGATTCCAAATCTTCTTATTTTCTTTCTGTGGCACTTCAAATTCTTCGTTCATTTTCTTCTGTAGTTCTTCAAATTCTTTGTTCAGACATTGCTATACTTTTCTTATGAGATCACTAACAAATTCAGGACCAAATGCCATTGGAATGGATGCTAGGGCTCTAATACCAATTTTACACAGCAGGAATATCAATAAAGCTAAAACTCAATTTTCCCATGGTAAAGAAAATTGAGGTTGAGAGGTATCTCAAAAGGCAGCCCCGGTCCATGAAGCTCCCGCATATGCGTGGTCCAGGGAGGGGGCGGACCACAAGGGTCAATAGTAAGCAGCCTTACATTGCATTTTGCTAGAGGCCATTTCCACGCCTTGAACCCGTGACCTCAAGGTCACATGACAACAACTCTACCATTGTGCCAAGGGTGAGAGGTATCTAGAAACTAGAAATAACATTTTCTAACTTAAGCTTTCAACTGTTCTCTCTCTAACTCAAACTTTCTATTACTTTATCCAAAATAGCTAAAGGCATGAGTTAGTAAACAAGAACGAAAGAGAAAAGGAACCAAACTCAAAGTTTATTTCAGTAATTAAAAAACTGATTGTAATATTAGAGTGGTCTGATCCATGGCAACTGATGTAGAACGAATCATGCATTTGGAGCAAGTGATGGTGCATTTGAAAGAAGATGTTAAGAAGATCGCTGAAGCAGTTTGGGATATAAATACAACAATGAAGAGTCTTATGGAAACAATGGTACTAGCTACAAAAAGATCATATTCCTATGGAAGGATTCCTTGAAGGTGGATGATAAGAAGGGAATATCTCAAATGTCGATCTCGGAGTTAATGTGGATGAGAAACATAGTGCAAGCAAGTGCAAGAGCATTTCCTAGTGATGATAGCCAACGGACTTAAGGAAATACTGTGATATTGTGTGTTTCAAGGAAATGCTAATCAATTTTGCTCCAACTATTGGTGGCGTTATGGTTGAAGCAGCCACATTTATGACTGGAGGTGGCATAGCTTTGCTCATTGGTTTTTCTGATTTTGTTGGATGCATTGATGATGATAAAATGTGAATGTTATGATACCAGTGAGCCCAAGAGAGAACCTTCCGAAGAGGTGACACGGCTAATATGTTAGTTTATTAAAATAAGGGTGCTTAGGCTAGAAGTATTTCTATTTGGTCCCATAGGATAGTTTACTTTCCTTGTTTTATTCTTAATATGACATATATTAGCCAATAGTGATAGTTTTCTTTTAGAGGAAGTTTATTTCCTTAGTTTAGAATAGGTCTATAAATATATATGTAACAGCTACTTATTGAAGAGAAGAAATAGAGATTGCCTTAGGCTTTGTTGTGGTTCTTCTCGAATTGGCATTAGGGCTCTGATACTAATTGATGCAGTCGGAATTATAATAAGCCCGATGTATAGGATGCATCGTGGTTTCTCTAGGGGAAGAGAAATCGAGTTGTGAAAGGCTTTTGCGGACCAGAAATTTACCTTTCTCCAATTCTGGGCTTTGATTTACTTTGTCCAAGCAATCTAGGCTAGAATCAGTGTAAAAACTGAACAGTTAGTGAAACAAATGAAACAAACTTTTAGTCAATTAATTAACTGCCCATATTCTAATTACATGTCCTCTTCTATAGATTGCTAAACTTCTTCTCTAAGAAATAAAACTTTTAGTCCAAGTTAAATAACATGTAGCTTGAATAAGAAACATATATAGGGAACTTTCTAAAGGTAAGATAATGAAATTGACTGAAATTAGGAAAACTAATTCAACTTCCATAAACATGTTACTGCATGCAAAATATCCTAATATATATGCTGAGATTAGATCAAAATTAATTTAAATAAAAAGGGCAGCCCTGGTGCACAAAGCTCCCTCCTATGCGGGGTCCGGGGAAGGCGCGGACCATAGGGGTGTATGGTACACAACCTTACCTTGTCCAACTAACATAAGACAAAAAATAAAAATAGGGCAGTCTAGTGCATGAAGCTCTTGCGAATGCAGGGTCCAGGGAAGGGGCGGTCCACAAAGAGTCAATAGTATGTAGCCTTTCCTTGCATTTGTCATCATCATCAAGACCTTATCCCAATTAGGGGTCGGCCACATGAATCTTATTCCTCCATTCCACTCTATTAAATATCATGGCTTCATTTAGTCCCAAAGTTTTTAAATCTTTCCTCACCACTTCTATCCACGTTCTTTTGGGCCTTCCCATTGCCTTTTTAGAACCTTCAACTTGTATTGCCTCACTCCTTCGAACTAGTGCCGTTGTTGGTCTCCTTTGAACATGTCCAAATCATCTAAGTCTAATCTCCCTCATCTTGTTACCTATTGGTGCTATCCCTAAATTTCCTCTAATATTTTCATTTCTAGTTCTATCCTTTCTTGTCTTACCACTCATCCATCTCAACATCCTCATTTCTGCGACACTCATCCTATGACTATGATGTTCCTTAACTGCTCAACACTCTGATCCATAGAGCATGGCTGGCCTTATAGTCATCATATAGAATTTTCCCTTTAGTTTTAGTGGCACCCGCCGATAACATAAAACACCCATTGCACATCTCCATTTGTTCCAACCTGCTTGGATTCTCTGGGTAACCTCCCTCTCAATCTCTCCACTCTCATGGATCAATGATCCTAAGTATCGAAAGTGGTCTCTCATGGGGACCTCTTGGTCATCGATCTTGACTGGTGTTCCACTCTTACTCTCCTTGCTAAAATTACATTCCATATATTCTATCTTAGTTCGGCTAATTTTAAATCCTTCAAATTCTAATGCTTCTCTCCATAACTCTAGCTTTATGTTTACACCCTCCCTTGTCTGATCAAGTAGTACTATATCGTCTGCAAATAGCATGCACCAGGGAATCTCCTCATGCAGATGTTTTGTTAACTCATCCATAACTAATGTGAAAAGGTATGGACTCTATGCCGATCCTTGGTGCAATCCGACAGTGGCAGGAAAATCACCAGTCATGCCACTAGTGGTCTTAACATTTGTTACTGCTCCCTCATACATATATTTAATTATGTCTATATACCCTTGAGAAACCCCTTTACCACCCAACACCCTCCATATTAACTCTCTAGAGATTCTATCATAAGTTTTCTCTAAGTCTATAAAGACCATGTGGGGGTCTTTTTTCCTCTCCCTATATTTCTCTACTAATTGTCTTAGTAAGAAAATAGCTTCCATGGTAGACCTCCCAAGCATGAAACCAAACTAATTCTCCCATACACTTGTTTCATGTCGTAGCCTCTTCTCAATCACTCTTTCAAAAAGTTTTATGGTATGACTCATGAGTTTGATCCCTCGATAATTAGTGCAGCTCTGAATGTCTCCTTTATTCTTATAAATTGGTACAATAGAGCTTTTCCTCCACTCATCAAGCATTTTCTTTGATTTTATAATCTTGTTAAACAACTTAGTCAACCAAACTACCCCAATATCTCCCATATGCTTCCAAACCTCTATTGGTATACCATCAGGCCCCATGGCCTTTCCTGATTTCATCTTTCTCAAGGCCTCTTTTACTCAAGTATTCTAATCCTACATTCATATCTATAATATCCAATGTTATTTAGATTTATAATATTTTCAATCCCTATATTCTCAGGGTCATTGTCATTTAACAATTTTTGAAAGTATATTTCCCACCTTTGTTTGATCTCATCATCCTTGACTAACACCCTTTGATCATCGCTTCTAATGCACCTAACATGCTCTATGTCCTTACCCTTCTGTTCTCTTACTTTTGCAAGTTTAAACACATCTTTCTCACATTCTCTTGTTCCTAGTCTATTATAGAGCTCATCATATGCTTTAAGTTTAGCCTCACTTACTATTCTCTTAGCAACGTTTTTAGCATTCTTATATTGTTCATAGTTTATATTATTTCTAATCTTCTGCCATGTTTTAAAACGCATTCATTTTTCTTTAATAACTTTTTGCACTGTTTCATTCCACCACCATGTTTCCTTTGTTAATAGTCTTTTACCTTTAGATACTCCTAAGACATCTTTTGCCACTTTCTTAATGGACTCAGCCATATTAGTCCACATGGTATTTACTTCTGTTTCATAGTTCCAATTTCCTTCTACCATCAACTTATTTTTGAATGAGGATATTTTCTCTCCTTTTAAGCTCCACCACTTAGTTTTTGGATGTGTATTAAGTTCAGTTCTTTTACTCCATCTTTTGATATGAATATCCATAACCATTAACCTATGTTGTGAGGTTAAACTCTCACCAGGTATCACCTTACAATCCTTACATATAGATCGTTCATTATTCCTAAATAGAAAAAAGTCTATTTCGCTTTTATGAAGTCCACTTTTAAAGGTTATTAAAGTGTTCATCCCTCTTCTTAAAGAGTGTATTTACAATGGATAGGTTATATGATAAAGCAAATTTGAGGATATTCTCCCCCATCTCGTTTCGTTCACCTATACCATACCCTCCATGTATTCTATCATATCCTTCCTTATCTTTTCCTACATGGCCATTTAAGTCTGCTCCTATAAATATCCCCTCAGTGTTGGGAATTTCTTGCATGACTCCCTCCATATCTTCCCAAAACTGTCTCTTAATTATGTCTTGTAACCCTACTTGTGGTGTATATGCACTTATAATATTTATAATCTGCTCTCCTAGAATCATTTTTATTGTTATAATTCTATCACTGATTCTTTTAACGTCCACAACTTTATCCTTTAATTCCTTATCCACTATTATTCCTACGCCATTTCTATTATTTTCCTTTCCTACGTACCATAATTTATACCCATTTATTTATCTAGCTTTAGCCCCTTTCCACTTGGTTTCTTGGATACAAGCGATGATGACTCTCCTATGTTTCATCGTGTCTACGAACTCCAAACTCTTACCTGTCAGTGTCCCTATATTCCATGTAGCAATGCGAATCTTATGTTTTGGAGATACCCTATTTACTATTGCCTTTCTCAACCTCCATGGTATGAACCCATGTCCACTTTTCACTGCACCTAGGTTCTGATGCAGTGCGTCGCTTCCGAGGGGACGCTCTAGCAACCCTTGCCCATTTTTCACTACACCCGGGATCCGATATAGCGCGTCGCTTCTGGGAGAACGCCTTAGCAACCCTTGCCTATTTTTTACCGCATCCGGGATCCGATGAAGCACGTCGCTTATGGGGAACGCCCTAGCTTGAGCAAATGTTTGTTTTCGATTCATGTCATGTTGGGGTTGCCATAGTTTTTAAAAAGCTGAAGATGATTTTCATTAAAATCATCTTCAGCTTCACCCTTGCCGGCTGGCTACCTGACGCAACTTTCCTTGCATTTGTGCAAGAGGCTATTTCCACACCTCAAACCCGTGACCTCAAGGTCACATGACAACAACTCTACCGTTGTGCCAAGGCTCCCCTTCTAATAAGACAAAAATAAAATAAAAAATTCAAAAATGCCTATGTGGCACAAGGAAAAATAAGGATTCAAGTGCTCAAAGAAAAACAACACTAACTTAGATGTATCCCAATAAAATTGTATTTTCAACCAAAATCTGAGATAGATGTGAAGCCAAGTGACTCTAAAAGAAACGAGCTCAGAATGATGAATAAGCATAACGGTGGTTACTTTATATCCTGGCAAAGATGTGTGCTATGTAGTTAAAGGCGCAAGGCGCACCAAGGTGCAAAGGGGTGCTCCTGGAGCCTGGGGTGCCTAGGCCTGCGCCTAGGCGTGCGCCTAGAGCCTAAGGTGCAAAATTATATTTTTCATATTTAAAAATTAGCTAAAAATAACACTAAAATGCAAAAAAAGCATGAAAAATACAGCATACATGAAGACACAAGCATGGGAAAGCTATATATGTATATAAGAATAGGTATTAACTAATAAATATAAATAAAACAATTTTTTTTTCTAATTTTTGTAAGTTTTATTTTCGGAAAAATTGAACAAAATAACACTACAATACAAAAAAACATGTAAAGTACATCATACATGAAGATACAAGCATGAGTAAGCTATATATGTGGATAAGAATAGGTATTAACTAATAAATATAAAAAAGAACAATTTTTTCCTAATTTTTGTAACTTTTTTTTTGGAAAAATTAAAAAAATAACTCTAAATTACAAAAAAAAGATGAAAAAATTATCACACATGAAGACACAAGCATGGGAAAACTATATATGTGGATATAAATACGTTTCAATGAAGAAATACGAAAAAACGACGACTTTTTTTATTTTCGTAACTGATTTTTTTGGAAAAACAGTAAAAAACCTAAAAACAAACTCAAATCTAGAGCAAAGAAGTATAAAACTCAAATGGAATGTTTTCTTATGCATATAGAACTAAAACCCATCAAGATCTATGGAAAATAGTTAACAAAAAACAAAAAATTGGAAAAAACAGTACTAGTTTTTACGTTTTTTATAGAAACTGTATACACATGCTAAAATTCATAAATTCATACATTTTTTTGCTTAGATCTATGAAAGATTGAAGAGGAATAGTTGTTTTCACCTTCTCATGAGGTTGGAAGATTGAAATTAGGGTTAGAAGGTGAAAAATGAAAAAAAAAAAAAAAAAAAAAAAAAGGTTTATACGTTACCGGGTTAAGTGGTCTGCGCCTAGAGTTGGGGGCGCGCCTGGAGTCAGGTGCTCGCCTAGGCGACCGCGCCTCATTTCCTCTGCGCCTGGCCCCCTCCCAGGCGCTTACCTGTCAACTAGCGCCTAGGCACACCTTTAACTACATAGGATGTGTGTATTACAAAATCTAGGATTGTGGTGATGCTTCAGTAGCTGTAAGTGGTATAAGGAATGTAATGTCTGAAAATTAAATCTAACCTTGAGGCATACATGGTGATTGTATTTTAGTTGGGATCATTTCATTAACTAACTCGCCTTTCAAAATGAAAAAATTGTTAACTGAGGTGTTCTACTCTCTCTCTCTCTCTCTCTCTCTCTCTCTCTCTCTCTCTCTCTCTCTTGATGATGAAATTACTGCTTGAAGTGAAGAGAAGTAGTTAAAGGTCTGTCTATGAATATTTTATGAGAGCTTCATTCTGATTCACAAAGAGAACTGTAAATTTTCTGTGCATGTAAATGATTTGCGGTCCCATCATAATATATTATTAGAATTTTATTTCCCCTATTTTGTTGTTAACTATTTTTCCTTGGAAATCATTTACACAAACCACATGCAATTAGTGGTCAGGTTAAAAGATACATTTGGATCGTCAACAATCTAATTTATAAGATTTAAATTTATTTGATAATTATGACACAATTTTACATATTAGCAGCCTTGTATATTGAGGTAGTTCTTTCTGCTTGCTGCCATTGATTGGAACTGTGACTACTTATATTTGCTACCTTTATCCTCTCTAAAAGGTTATTTGGTACTTCTTGCAAAAACTTACAAAATTTCTGATGAATTACAGTGAATCTCCAAAGGGTGCAAATGATGCTTCAACATTTCAGCGAAAGGTTTGTGTTACTCACCCTTTTATAACGTTGCATTGTTTTGTTCATTATTAGTGCTAGGCCACATTGGGATGTAGGTTAGCCTCATCATAGTTTGTAATTTATGTAGTATGGTTAGATGAAAAGAAAATTCATCTCTTTTAATTTCATATGCTCAGTGGTAGATGATGCATGTATGTTATCTAAAAACATCAATTTAGGAAGCACTTGTGTGTAGGAGAAAGTTCTATATGTTGCAAAGTGAAACTGATCATTGCAGAAGTTACAACAGCCACATAGATGACAAAATGCATATGTAACCATGTCTATATGCATGTATATCTCCATACTTCAACTGTTATGTATATAGACACATGTATTAAAAATAAAAATCTGTACTCTGGATATATGCATGTAATAAAACATGTATGTAGTCAACATTCTTTAGTTTGGTCCTTCTGATCATTAACAGTTTTATCTGTATGATACACTATTTTATATCATCTTAAAACGTTTGGTAGGCATGTAATGCCTTATGGCACCTGAGAGGCAAAGCTTTCCTTTACTTGTTCTCAAATTTAACTTGGGCTTTGCCTTCAGAACAGCTTGCAGTGGAGTGCATATTTTGTTCTGCATGCATTCGCTTTGTGGAGTGCTGCCCACAGGAGGGCCTTACAGGTCTTTATACTCAATCTTTTCTGCTTCATTATGGTGTGGCTTTTTTTCTATGTGACTGCTTTTTGCTATTTGTTCTCTTTTATGTTCTGAATTTGGTGTTAGTTTCTTCTGTTTTCAGAAAATCTTTGGTCTGGGCTTGAAAATTTTGTGTTCGATTGGCTTATCAATGCTGACAGGTGAAGGCCCTCTAAATTAGATACTTAGGTTACTCTTTTGTATAATTTCCAAACAGCAATTTTTTCCATCGTACTCTGTTTCTCTCTAGCTTGTGCTCATACACAGCATTCACTGCCTAAATTATTCCATTTAATTATGAGTTATTGACATCTCTTTCTTTGAATGGTACTAATTGGCATTTGCTTGAAACCTTAATATGGAGTCTCTCCATTTACCTTCACATAATCTTATGAAGATAATAATCCTTACATTCAGTTTATTTTCTAGGTACTCATTCATGTAAGTTCAATTGTGAGATGATGATAGAAGTATTTGAGCAGTGCATGGTGTTGACATAGGATCCGTAAATATCAGGGGCATATCCTGTCCTTTCATAGCTGTCATAAAATTGTTGACATAGGATCCCTAAATATGAGGGTGGTATCCTTTCATAGCTGTTATAATAGCTGTAGACATCTCATCTAATCTTTGGCTTTAGATTGATTGATTCTTTGTAACATATTGATTGATTGTAACCTTATTTGTAATCCTCTAATGAGAAAACTGGATTAGATTGATTGATTGTAATCTTAACTTATTTGTAATCCTCTAATGAGGAAACTGTATCATGTAACATCTATAAATATTGATACATCAATAGAGCAAGACAAGAAAACAACAGTAGTCTTATCTACTGTATGTGTTTTTGTCACTAGGTTACATCTTTACATGTACGTGTTTTCCGTCATTAGTTTACATCCAGCCATTGCATCTCTTAACCGAGCCTCCATTGCTACGTATATTCAGCCTTTATTGCTGTCATTCACTTCCAAAAACCTCTATTCTGAGCCTCTTTTTTTGGTCTATTGTTTGCTGGAATTTACTGGCTTTCATTGCCATTTTTCTAATTGCTGGTGAACATTGCAGTAGGCTCTTTTCTCGCTCTTACCCTTATTTACCCTACACTCATTTTAGATTCTGGGTTTACAAATCATTTTATTTTTTTTAGCCACTATCATTTTTCTTCTTTAACCTTGATCAATTGTTATGGCGGATTCACAAGCCTCTCAATCTAGCACATCTGTCCCCTCTGTCCCAATCATCACTACTGTTAAACACCACTCTCAATTTTGCTAATGAGAACCCTAATTCCCAAATCACCACTTGCAAACTTATTGGCCATATATTTTCTTCAATGGTCTCAATCATCCAAATTGTTCCTCAAAAGCAAAAGGAAGAAGGACTATGTTCTGGGAAAAATCTCCTCTCTGAAAGAAGACAATCCCATGTTTGAGACATGGGAAGCCAAGAACTCTATGGTAATGTCTTGGTTACTTCATTCCATACAACCAGAAATCAGCAAACCACATCTTTTTCTCTCAACTACTAAAGAGATTTGAGATGCGGTGACACACTCATATTCCAAGTTGGGGATAAAAGCTCTTGTTTATGAGTTAAAGAATCAGATTTCTCTACAAAGCATTGGTCATCATCCTGTGAGTGAGTACTGGAACTTGCTGGAGGGAGCTTGGCTAGAGTTGGACTACTACCAGAACTTCCGAATGAAATCAAATGCAGATGCTATTCAACTCCAAAACATGATTGAAGAGGATCTTATATATACTTTTCTAACCAAATTGAGGCCAGAATTTGATCAGTTAATGGTGCAAATGTTGGGCAAAGAACGCTTGCCCTCATTAAAGGAAGTTTTTTCTTATGTTCTTGAAGAAGAGAGTCACGGTTGGTAATGCTGGAAAACTATCCATGGAGAACTCTACCCTAGCCATTCCAAAATTAGGTTATTCTGCAGCAAATAAGCAAGAGGGAAAGAGTACTAGTGGGAAAGACACAAGGTGATGTGACTTTTGTAAGAAACCTCACTGCACTAGAGAAAATTGTTGGAAGCTTGATGGTAAGCCCTGTTCGAGAGAAAAAGGGGAGAAGTTTGGTCAGAAAAAATTCAAGCATTTACCATGGAGAACAGGAGAGAAGACACACCTATAGACAACCAAGAGTTTGGAGATTGAGTAAAGAACAACTAGAGAAATTGAAGGCTGTACTTGATAAGATGAACACTAAGACATGCTCCTCTCTTCAAAAAGGTGATATCTCTAAAGGCTTAATTTTTTAATGCCATTCCAACCCTTGGATCATAGATTCAAGTGCGTCAGATCACATGATTGGATCTTCCTGTTTTCTCTTCAATTATACACCTCTTGTAGGAAATAAAAAGGTCTCTATAGCTGATGGAAACAAGTGCCCTGTTGCTGGTCAAGGATTGATTCCCTTAACCAGTTCTGTATCTCTGAATTTTGCCCTACATAGTCCTAAATTGACATGTAATCTTATCTGAATCACAAAGCTTACTGAAGACCTAAATTGTTTATTGGTTTTCTTTCCATCTCATTGTGTTAGACAAGACTAGGTTACAGGGAAGATGATTGGGCATGCTAAGGAGAAAGGTAGATTTTACTTCCCTGAGGCTATAGGTGGAAATCATATTGTCTCAATTACGGCTTGCTCACTCAAGGAATCTGATATTTTACTTTGGCACAAAAGGCTCGGTCAACCTTCACTCTTTAACATGCAAAAAATTTCCCCTTCTTTTGATTTCAATGAAGTGCTTTTTCATTGTGAAATATGCAAAATGACAAAACATCATAAAACAACTTTTCGTTCAATAAATGAAAGATTTTCCTGACCTTTTAGCATTATTCATATTGATGTTTGGGGAAAATAAAAAATATCAAACATCTATGGTGCTCACTGGTTTGTCTCTTTTATTGATGATTGTACAAGGTTAATATGGGTTTGTCTTCTCAAAAACAAATCTGAAGTCAGTCAGATTTTTCCCATCTTTTATAAGATGATTTGCAATCAGTTCAGTGCCAAAGTCCATATTCTTCGTTCATATAATAAAAGGGATATTTCAACAATGACTTGATTTCTTATTGTCATAAAGAAGGAATTATTCAACAATCCTCATGTCCAGATATTCCTCAATAATATAGGGTTGCTGGGAGAAAAAACCATCAATTACTTGAGGTTGTTAGAGCTTTATTTTTCCAGAATAGAGTTCTAAAGACATGTTGGGGGGAAACTGTCATGACTGCCACTTATTTAATCAACAGGGTACCCTCTCGAGTCCTTAATTTTCAAACTCCACCGGATTATTTGAATGATCTTTTCCTTCATGCAAAAACATTGGGAATCATTCTCCCAAAGTATTCTGGTGTGTTTCTTTTGCGCATATTCATGATCATCATCAAGCAAAACTTGAATCTAGAGCTCTAAGGTATGTCTTACTCACCTACTCAAAAAGGGTACAACTGCTATCACCACTAATAAAAAAAGAGTGTATGTCATCATGGATGTCAATTTTGTTAAAAGTCAGCCATATTTCTGATACAATTATTTTCAGGAGGAGAAAATATATGAAGATAATGAGCAATATTCCTTTATTGATCGAAGACCCTACCAAACCCTGAATCTTATCTTCTTCCCTATCAGCCATTTCTTCCTCACCAACGATTTCAAGATCCGAATATGAACAGATTAAGCCGACTGAAAATTTGCCAGCTAGTGATTTAAATCAGCCAAATCCACATAAGGTCTACCCAAGGAGGAATGAGTCTTCACCAAAATCAGTGAATTGTCAGACATCTGAACCAGAACCAGGAAATACTGATCCTCTCTTGGTTGATTCTTGTGCTTCCAATGATAATCTATTCCTATCCATTTCCATTAGAAAAACAAAAAGAACTTGCACCTAGCATCGCATGTCTTTGTGTCAAATCATAAGCTGTCTCCTACATTTAATTCTTTTGTCTCTCACTTATCCACTAAAGAAATTCGCAAAAATGTCAGTGAGGCATTGAATAATTCAAAATGGAAAGAAGCTATGATGGGGAGATAAGAGCGTAAAAAAGGAATGATACTTGAGAGAGTTGACTTGCTGGAAGGGAACAAACATGTGGGCTGTTAATGGATCTTCACACTTAAATACAAAGCTGATAGGTCTTTAGAAAGATATAAAGCCAGATGAGTGGTTAAGGGCTTTACTCAAACCTATGGGATAGACTATAAAGAAACTTTTGCCCCAGTGGCCAAAATGAATAGCATTAGAATTTTGATTTCTCTTGCGACTAACTTGAATTGGACTTTGTAGCAATTTGATGTGAAAAATGCATTCCTATATAGTGATCTAGATGAGGAAGTCTACATGGAGATTCTACCTAGTGTCAATAACCAAAAGGAAGGAAAAGTCTGTTGTTTGTGAGAATCAGCCTCAAACAGCCTCTTAGAGCATTCTTCTGGAAATTCACAAAGGCAATGTTGAGGTTCTGGTATAGAGAAAGTCAAGGTGATCACACAATTATTATTGAACGAGAAGATCCAAGTAAAGTGACTACTTTAATTGTCTATGTAGTTGACATAATTATGACTGAAAATTACCAAGTTGAAGCAGTATTTGGCAAGCCAATTTGAGATCAAAGATTTGGGAAGGCTTAAATACTTTCATGGAACAGAGGCTGCCACTCCAAAATAGGTCTATTCTTGTCTCAATGCAAATATACACTTGATCTACTATAGGAGACCGGGATGCTAGGTTGTAAACTTGCAGACAGTCCCATTGAGCCAAATAATAAGCTAGGATATGACCTGAAGAACTGGAGGTTGATAAAGAAAGGTACTAAAGACTTGTTAGAACAATAATTTATCTTTCTCATACGCGTCCAAACATAGCATATGGAATAAGTGTAATTAGTCAATTGTGCATAGTCCATGGGAGAAACATGTGGAAATTGCCTCTCGAATCCTTTGGCACTCAAAGTCAGCACTTGGGAAAGGAATTGGGCTGGGTCAATCATAGATTGATGCTTCGCTAATGATTATTGTACATTATTGGGGGTAATCTCATCACTTGGAGAAGCAAGAAGCAATCTATGGCTGCCAAAGCAAGCGCTTCAATGATTCAAAGTATTTGTGAGTTAATTTGGATATGATTGATTCTCTCAAATTTGGGAATAAAACTAGAAGGGCCTATGAAGTTGTACTATGACAACAAATCCTCCCTATGAATTGCGCATAGTCCAGTCCACCATGACTGAACAAAGCACGTGGAAATAGATCAGCATTTCATCAAAGAAAAATTGGAAAATGGAGAGATTTGCATTCCTTTGTCTCTTCTAAAAGTCAACTTGCAGATTTTCTCACTAAAGGATTGCTAAGCTACTTTCCATTCAATTCTAAGCAAGCTGGGAATGAAGGATATTTTCTTACCAGCTTGAGGTGGAGTGTTGACATAGGATCCTTGGCATATCCTTTCCTTTGATAGCTATTATAATAATGTTGACATAGGATCCCTAAATATTAGGGTTGTATCCTTTTATATCTGTTATAACAGCTATAGACATTAACTCCGCCTATGCCGGTCCCAAACCCAATGAAAAAGGAGGAAGGACTTGCATCAAGTGCCAGCCGGTGTGGAAGAAGTTGAAGATGATTTTGTAATTTCTTTCCTACTTGCAAATGAATATGCATTTATATATTAGTTTGTAAGTAAGAAGTGAAAATCATCTTCAACTTCTTAGAAGTATGGCAGACTTAACATGACATGAATTGAAAATTGACATTCTCTCAAGCTAAGGCATTTCCCATAAGCGAAGCGCTCCATTAGACCCTGGGTGCGGTGAAAAATGGGCAAGGGCTATTAGAGCATCCCCCAGAAGCGATGTGTTGCATCAGAATCCTGGTGCAATGAAAAGTGGGCATAGGTTCATGTCATGGAGGTCGAGAAGTGTGTGGGTAAATAGGATATTTCAAGAGCATAAGATTCGTATTGCCACATGGAATATAGGGACATTGACAGGTAAGAGTTTGGAGTTAGTATATACTATAAAACATAGGAGAGTCAACATCGCATATATCTAAGAAACCAAGTGGAAAGGGACTAAAACTAGAGAAATCTATGGGTATAAACTCTGGTACGTAGGAAAGGATAATAACAAAAATGGTGTAGGACTAATAGTGGATAAATAATTAAAGGATAAAGTTGTGGACGTTAAAAGAATCATTGATAGAATTATAAAAATAAAACTTGTTCTAGGAGAGGAGATCATAAATGTTATAAGTGCATACACATCACCAAGTAGGGTTAGAAGATATAATTAAGAGACAGTTTTAGGGAGATATGGAGGGAGTCATGCAAGAAATTCTCAACATTAAAGGGATATTTATAGGAGCAGACTTAAATGGCCATATAGGAAAAGAAAATGATGAATATGATAAGATACATGGAGTGAATGGTATAGGAGAACGAAATGAGATAGGGGAAACTATCCTCGATTTTGCTTTGTCATATAACCTGGCCATTGCAAATACATTCTTTAAGAAGAGGGATGAGTACTTAATAACCTTTAAAAGTGGACTTTATAAAAGCTAAATAGACTTTTTTCTACTTAGAAATACTGAAAGATCAATGTGTAAGGATTGTAAGGTGATACCTAATGAGAGTTTAACCTCACAACATAGGTTAATGGTTATAGATATCTACATTAAAAGATGGAAGAAAGGAAATAAACTTAATAGGTATCCAAAAACTAAGTGGTGGAACTTAAAAGAAGAGAAAATAACATCATTCACAAATAAGTTGATGGTAGAAGGAAACTGGAACTATGAAACAGAAGTAAACACCATGTAAACTAATATGGCTGAGTCCATTAAGAAAGTGGCAAAAAATGTCGTAGGAGTATCTAAAGATAAAAGGCAATTAGTAAAGGAAACATGGTGGTGGAGTGAAACAGTGCAAAATGTTATTAAAGAAAAATGGGTGTGTTTTAAAGCATAGTAGAAGACGAGAAATAATGAAAACTATGAATACTATAAGAATGCTAAAAAGGTTGCTAAGAGAATAGTGAGGCTAAACTTAAGGCATGTTATGACCTCTATAGTAGATTAGAATCAAGAGAAGGTGAGAAAGATGTGTTTAAACTTGTAAAAATAAGAGAATAGTAGGATAAGGACTTAGATTATGTTAGGTGCATTAGAAGTAATGATCAAAGGGTATTAGTCAAAGATAATGAGATCAAACAAAGGTGGGAAACTTACTTTCAAAAAGTGTTAAATGGCAATGGCTCTAAGAGTATAGGGATTGAAAATACTGTAAACCTAAATAACATTGGACATTATAGATATGAACATAGGATTAGAATGCCTAAAGTAAAAGAGGCCTTGAAAAAGATGAAATCAGGAAAGGCTATGTGGCCCGATGGTATACCAGTAGAGGTTTGGAAGCATGCAGAAGATACTGAAGTAGTTTGGTTGACCAAATTGTTTAACAAGATTATAAAATCAAAGAAAATGCCCGATGAATGGAGGAAAAGCTCTATTATACCAATTTATAAGAATAAAGGAGTCATACAGAGATGCACAAATTATTGGGAGATCAAACTTATGAGCCACACTATGAAACTTTTTGAAAGAATGATTGAGAAGAGGCTACGACATGAAACAAGTATATCAGAGAACCAATTTGGTTTCATACCTGGAAGTGTACCATGGAAGCTATTTTCTTATTAAGACAATTGATAGAGAAATATAGGGAAAGGAGGAAAGACCTCCACATGGTCTTTATCGATTTAGAGAAAGCTTATGATAGAGTCCCTAGAGAGTTAATATGGAGGGTGTTGGGTGAGAAAGGTGTTTCGCGGTGGTATATAGACATAATTAAAGATATGTATGAGGGAGCTGTAACAAATGTTAAGACCACTAGTGGCGAGATTACTGATTTTGCTGTCACTGTAGGATTGCACCAAGGATCGGCATGCCCATACCTCTTCATGTTTGTTATGGATGAGTTAACAAAACATTTGCACGAGGAGATCCTATGGTTCATGCTATTTGCAGATGATATAAGTCTTACTTGATGAGATAAGGGAGGGCATAAACACAAAGCTAAAGAGTTATGGAGAGAAGCATTAGAATCTAAAGGATTTTAAATCAGCCGAAGTAAGACAAAACATAAAAAAAGGACAGCCCCGGTGCACGAAGCTCCCGCGTATGCGTGGTTCGGGGAAGGGGTAGACCCCAAGGGTCAATGGTACACAGTCTTACCTTGCATTTTGCAAGAGGCTATTTCCACGCCTTGAACCAGTGACCTCAAGGTCACACGAAGACAACTCTACCATTGCCCAAGGCTCCCCTTTGAACTAAGAATATATAGAATGCAATTTCAGCAAGGAGAGGAGTAGAAGTGGAACACTAGTTCAGATTGATAACCAAGAAGTCCCCGTAAAAGATTACTTTCGGTACTTAGTATTAATGATTCATGAGAGTGGAGAGATTGAGAGGGAGGTTACCCAGAGAATCCAAGCAGATTGGAACAAATGGAAATGTGCATCTGGAGTTTTGTGTGATTAGCGGGTGCCACTCAAACTAAAAGGAAAATTCTATAAGATGGCCATAAGGCAGGCCATGCTCTATGGATCAGAGTGTTGGGCAATTAAGGAACATCATGTTCATAGGATGAGCGTCACGGAAATGAGGATGTTGAGATGGATGAGTGGAAAGACAAGAAAGGATAGAATTAGGAATGAAAACATTAGAGGAAACTTAGGGGTAACACCAATAGGTAACAAGATGAGGGAGGTTAGACTTAAATGGTTTGGACATGTCCAAAGGAGATCGAAAACGGCACCAGTTAGGAGTGAGGCAATGCAAGTAGAAGGTTCTAAAAGGTCAAGGGGAAGGCCCAAAAGAACGTGGATAGAAGTGGTGAGAAAAGATTTAAAAACTTTGCTACTAAATGAAGCCATGGTACTTAATAGAGAGGAATGGAGGAATAAGATTCATGTGGCTGACCCCTAATTGGAGTAAGGTCTTGGTAATGATGATGATAACAGGTATAGACATTTCATCTATCTTTGACTTTAGATTGATTGATTCTCTGTAACAGATTGATTGATTGATTGTAATCTTATTTGTAATCCTCTAATGAGGAACTTGAATCAGATTGATTGGTAGTAATCTTAACTTATTTGTAATTCTCTAATGAGGAAACTATATCATGTAACATTTATAAATATTGATATATCAATAGAGCAAGAGAAGAAAACAACATTTGTCTTATTTGCTGTACTTGTTTTCTGTCATTAGTTGACATCTTAACTTGTACGTGTTTTCTGTCATTAGTTTGCATCCTTACACATGGTTTAGCATGTTTAGAACAATAACATTTTTGAGGTTTCTTAGTACAAGTTTTCCTTCGCAGGATATCTGGTAACTCATTTGGATGGTCGTGTGTTTTATTTAGCACACTGAACCTATTTCTTGATCCTTCAGTGGTTTACCACTGTAAGGACAGATTGTCTTGAGAAATAATGGAGCTGGAATAATATTTAAAAATGCTTGTTCATTCTGTTGCATGAGAGTAATACCAAGTTAAGCAACAAGAGTTCAAGTTTGTATCTACTCGGCCAGCTACTACATTATACGTTGTATATATTTACTTCTTTGAGAAAATTAGATTGTAATGGCCTGATAAAGACAATTTATAACTTACCAAGTGGTGTGCTCCACATGAGGAAAGTTCCGTGAAATTTGCTGGTTTGTCAAATGTGCATTATCTAATATGCATATATTAGCAGCAAAACATATGACTTGTAGTAAGAACCTGGACCCTTTCTCATAGATCTCTCTGCTAGTAACTAGATGCTACTAATGCAGGGTTGTAAGCCAGATTGAATACCCGTCATTGGTTGATTTGCGAGGGCTCCTCTTAGATCTAGTTGCTCAACTGCTTGGCGCTCTGTCGCGGATCAGGTAGATAAGTCTTCATCAATTACTTCATTTTTCATATTTCACTTCCCAATTTTAGTGAAAATATCTGTAATTGTGTCCTCTTCTGTTGCCTTATTTCTAGTTGCAAGGTATTCATATATTATGGAATGACATTATGGTGCTAAACCTTAAAACATAATATGATGGTAGAGCTGTTGGTGAGTCTAGGTTCATTTAAATCATATTAGTTGGAATTTACTTCTTAATCACAGATCAGATATGTAAGTCCTGATCATTTGTGCATATCTCACTTCTCAATTTAAGTGAAAATATCCATAATTATGTTCTCTTCTGTTACCTTCTTCTGGTTGCAAAATATTCATCTATTTTGGATTGACAGTGTGGCGCTAATAGTTAAAACATAACATGGTGGTAAAACTATTGTTAAGTCTGTTCACTAAAATCATATAAGCTGGAATTTGTTTCTTCGTTTTTCTAGTTACAAAATACTAACTTGGCTATAGATGACAGCTTAAAACAACTGATCTTAGGTCTTTTCACCCTCTGATGAAAACTTCTGTCTTGCTCTTGCGGTATTCCTTCACTGTTATGCCTAAGCATCAAAGTGGAAATGATGCTGAATCCAGGATAGGAGGTTCTCAGTTACCATCTCCTAGGGTGGAAGATAAGAAAAGCTCAAGAAGGGGATGTGAAAGTGAGTTTTAACAGTCCTGATAAAAGGATCTTCTTCAATTTCCTTACTTTTAGATAAGCCGGCAATGTTGGGAACAGGATTTTGAGTATAGTTTGTTACAAATGCAATTAATGTTTGTTCTTACCCTATCAGTTGTCACGTAGGTGGTTTATGGCGTACGTGTGCATATCAGAGGAGCTGTAACTCTTATTCTTAGCTGTTGTTATATATGTATATACCGGGTGTTGATTTGTTCACCCCTTTCGTTTCCTCAGGCCACCCCTTAACCAGTGATCTGCAAGCATACTTCGTGCAGCCCAGTTGTTTTGCATTTCCTAGTAGCAGGCCCCACTGAGAATCTCTCTCTCTCCCTCTCTCTAGAAGATGGAGAAAAGCAATTATTGAAAATGGTTGAATAGCTAGCATATCAGTCTTTAAAATGAGTGTTTTTTTGGATTCAAATATTAAAAATGGCAATGTATCAGTCTAGACCATCATCACAAGGATTCGTTGATTATGATGTAAATTATTGCTGTCATGCCGTCCTTCTCTCTATTTCTGCATTGTGGGCCTCCCTTTTTTCTTTGATTCAACTGATGGAGTTTGTCGGTGGTGGAATTGCTTTTCAATCAACAAGGAAAAAGGGATAAGACTACTGACGTCTAGTTATAATTTGCTGTCTGAGTTATTCCTCTTTTGACATGTTGATGATCCCACAATACCCAGCTCATCTTTCACTCAAGATTAAATACCAGAAGATCCTTCTGGAGCAAATCCTCTCAAGGATGTGTGTAAATCTTCCCTAACCACCCATTGATAAAGTGAACGTAGTGATGCATACAAGGTTATCGATGAGATGCTTGAACCCAATTTCAGATCATGGAATGCAATCATTAGAGACCCTTGTCTGAATGCCTGTTATGAACAAGCTTGCTGTTTCCATGGTCCAATAGAGGATTTAGACCTTGGACCTGATGACTACATTTTCCATGCTCTTCTTGTGCCAAGCACTGCTCTTTCAGATATTCAATTGAGGAGTATTTTGCATGGGTCTGTGGTTAAGCAAAGGTAACTGCGGCTCCTCTTCTTCCTTTTTTTCCCCCTCTTTTTTGAATGATGCAATGTATTAATCAGATAGAAGTAATATGCATAGATGATCATAGAACAGAGCATCAACCAAACAGAAGTCCCAAAATTCAAGAAGACAACCAAAATGGGCAGCGGAGATGCAAGGTACCCAAAATCAAAGTGAACAACACCAACACCATTCAGAACTGCAGCTCCTCTTTCTTTTGATTTATATATTGGATTTGGGTTTCTTCTCTCGATCTTCTAGCTTTAATGTTGGGTCACTTGCAGCTCCTTCTCCAACATATGAGAGAGAGAGAGAGAGAGATTCTCTTTCGCTAGTGATGGAACCCACTAACTAGGAAATGGAAAAGAACCGGGTTGCGTAAAGATTTGCTTGCAAATCACTGATAACGTCTAGGCTGAGGGAAAAGAGGATGAAAGGATTTACTTGTTACTAATAAATTCAGCCTCTGTTCTTCCTTAGATCCCTTGTTTCACTCTGATAGGTCAGTTTGTGGCCCAATAGAAAAGTAGGATTTGTATCTTCGAAACCCATTGGAAGGGGCAATGGACGATTCCTCATCCATAGATGATTGAACCATTGTATGCCCTGAGAATGATATGAGTTTCAAATCAAGGAGTTAGAATTGTCCAAATAATTAAGTTACTGGTTTAAAGTTACTACTTATTAAGATATTTATTGAGGTAAAAAAAAGAACATATATATGTGCGTGCATGTGCATGCATGCTAATGATATGCACACCAAGCAAAATAGCCCAGACACTATGTTACAATTTACTTTTTCTTCAACTGGCAGACACTTAAAGTATGTGGGCCCCACTGAGCATTTAATAATAAAAATTAAATTCTTCCCTTGTAACTCTCTCTCTCTCTCTCTCTCTCTCTCTCTCTCTCTCTCTCTCTATATATATATATATATATATCATCTAATGGAATTGCAATATATCATCAAATGGAATTGCAATAGGTATTTGTATCTAGGGCACAAGTGCAGCTTAAGGCTAAAGCATATGTTGTGCCCATATGGTTGATGATCGAAACCGTTCATCCTTTGGAACAACTCCTCAATAGGCTATACCCCAATAGTTTTGACGATCTTAATTATCTCAATGGGCTATATCCCAAGTGCTAATGGTATGGATAGAATAGGCTGGCAGAGAAAATTTCAAACCAAGGAAAACTTAAGGTCTCTTGATCAAATTGGACAACAGGAAATCTCCCTCATATGTGTTGGAGCTTGCAATGATAAAACCTTTCATCTTCTTGGCCCATCTTAGGCTGTGGATCAAAAATTTCATTGGTTAGATGATCCTAACTTTTGGCTGGTAGGTTTGAATGACTCAGGGAGAGAAAGAAAGGGTTTTGGGTGATGGAGAGAGAGGGTGCGTGGTGCTTGGTGGGTTGGAATGGTGCAAAAAAGGGAAAAGATTGGGGGTTGTAGCTCTGAAACTACAAACACTTATGAGGGCATTTTTATCCATTTGTCATAATTTCAGTTAAAAATTAGAAAAAAGGTAGTGCATAAACTCAAAGCTAGAGTTATGAGGAGATGCATTAGAATCTGAAGGATTTAAAATTAGTCGAATTAAACAAAGTATATGAAATGCAATTTTAGCAAGGAGAGGAGCAGAAGTGAAGCACCAGTAAAGATTGATAACCAAGAAATGCCCCTAAAAGAACACTTTCGATACTTGGGATCAATAATTCATGAGCCCACAGAATCCAAGCAGGTTGGAACAAACGGAGATGTGCCTCTGGAGTTTTGTGTGATCGGCGAGTGCCAATCAAACTGAAAGGAAAATTCTATAGGATGGCTATAAGGCCAGCAATGCTCTACGAATCAAAGTGTTGGGCAGTTAAGGAACAACATCTACATAGGATGAGCATTCTTAAATTGCAAATGTTGAGATGGATGAGTGGCAAGACAAGAAAGGATAGAATTAGAAATGAAAACAATAGAGGAAACTTAGGAATAGCACCACTAGATGGCTAGATAAGGGAGATTGGACTTAGATGGTTTGGACATGTCCAACGGAGACTGAAAAGGTCATGGTTAGAAGAAGTGAGACGATCCAAGTCGAAGGTTCTATAAGGGCAAGGGGAAGGCTTAAAAGAACAAGGATGGAAGTGGTGAGAAAAGATTTGAAAACTTTGGGACTAAATGAAGCCATGACACCTAATAGAGGAGAATGGAGGAACAAGATTCATGTGACTAACCTCTAATTAGGATAAGGTCTTGATGATGATGATGGTATTATTAAAATCTGTGATGATGAGCACAACACGATCAACTTGAAATTGCCCATAACCATGGTGTCCCCACTATTTTGCGTGGTGTAAAAATCACTAGTGTGTATGTGTGTGTGTTTTCAAAGCACTTTATCTATGTTCTTGTGCCCAGTCAGTAATCACATATGCAGTTTATTGTGTACATGTAGGTAATGGAATAACTGTGATTCTCTTTGTTTGTTGGCTTATATACATACATTTATCTATCCAAATATATAATAGAAACATGAAATTAGACTATCGTAATCCTTGCATCTCTATTCTTTCTTTACTTCTTCTGCTTCTTTTTGTCCTCTCTTCTTCAGCCTAGCTCAATATAACTTTTGATCCCTTTCTTTAGGCTGGTCTCATTTC
Source organism: Warburgia ugandensis (assembly GCA_035236585.1). Classification (NCBI taxonomy): domain Eukaryota; kingdom Viridiplantae; phylum Streptophyta; class Magnoliopsida; order Canellales; family Canellaceae; genus Warburgia; species Warburgia ugandensis. The sequence continues at coordinate 17,484,908 of CP141134.1, read as the reverse complement.
TTTGGAAAACCCTAATTATGGTCTGTCCTTTCTTCAGTTTTCCTATGTCTTCCTTGCCCTGATTTTGGCACCAAGACCTCATCCTTTTCTTTTTTTTTTCATTTATGCACACAAAGGGTTCTGATGCCTGGGGTCTGTGTCACGAGGCATTCCTTTCTAATCACCAAGTGAGGAAAGTGTCAAAGCTAAGGGTTTCTGCCTTGGTCATGAATTAGAAGCTGTTGAAGTGGAACCAATTTATAGCTTCAATTGAGCTAAAATGGTCATTTAAGAAATATTTTCAAACAACTACAGGAAGTTGATTCTTAAAATTCTAACCTTTTTGGTATTGACTAATTCTTTAACTAAATGGCACTTATCTAATTAGGGACCTTTTGTCCCTATTGATATTGTACTGAAACGAAGATAGACTGTAGTGGGAACACCGGGAGTATTCCATCTATGGGCTCTGCCTAGGTTTGTCCATTCCCACTCCTTATTTGTGATCTTCCTTTTTTTTGTTATTGAGTTCTTCTATAACATTTTCTTAACATATGCATATGCCTAAGATGTAAGTTGTAAATCTGTCTTCCTATTCAAGGATGTATCTACTCATACTTGTCCTGATGGTGCTACTATTTGAACACAATTGTCTTACCAATGTTAATAGCTGAATGAGTCTGTTTTCACCATCATTGAATTGTGTCTTTTACAATACAACAATCAATATTTGTGTAACTATTGTTAAAACTACCAATATGTAGTGGTTATGGTTTCATGTGTATGAGATTAAGGTTAAAACATCAATGTTCAACCAGCAATTGGATGGCGGAAGATGAAACTCAAGGCCTTTGGAAATGCCTTAGCTTGATGATTCGTTATCTACCCAATAGAAACAGCAATTAAAGCTATTGTGCTTGCCCAGAGGGTCACGAGAAGTCATCATTGGCTGTTGAGCTCATCTATGAAAACATTCAGAACCAAGAAGATACAAAGACAGCCAGTAATGATTGCTTCTGTTATTCAAGGAGACTCACGCTGTTGGGCATGGAGCTACTCATCATTGAGGGTTAGGCTCACCAATCAGTACTCTGATCAATGGGTAGCACACTTCCATGTGTAACAAAAACTGCTGACAATGTCATCCTTTCATCAAGCATGGTCCAAATAATTCCAGTCCCATTTCGTCGTGCAGTACCAACATAATAACAGTAATATCCTAAAAGTATTTGACAGGGTCCTTTTTATGTAAATGTCAGCTTCTTTATTAAATAAAAATGCACTGTGACCACCGGATAGAAATTTATATGTGAAATTGGCTGAGGTATTTGCATGTTAATTTGCAATATTAACAAAGTAGCAATGTTGCCCAAAAAGCATTTGACAGGGTCTCTTTTTATGTGGTTGGTGTGGTTCTTTATTTCAAACCAATGCACTGCAACCACCAAACAGAAATTTATATGTGAAACTGAGGTATTCGCATGTGATTTTACATTGCAACAGTCTCACCATCGAGTATTCAGAGTGAATTTCAACCAAATAGCTTACAATATTTTCTAATCTTCTATTTTGTATAGGTTTAGCTCTGTCACTGAACGCTTCTTCATGGAACTCAATGCTCGCCGTATTGAAATTAGTGTTGCCAGAAGTGAGACACTTAGTATAATTAATGGAATGCGCTACCTTAAGCTCGGGGTACGTATTACTATTGGTTTCTCTATTTGGCATGTGATAGAAACTCTGCAGGAGAAAAGGTTTATTTGCCAGTGTTTTTCTGTTAACTGCAGCTATTAACTCATTGCTATCAGCATTTGTTTCCAATGTGTTACCAAACACATTTTCATGATTGGAAGCAGCTATGTTTCTGTAAATATTTTAGTTCATCTCATGCAATATTTTGCTAATTTACTTGTCTGACCTACAAAGGCTGTTCATTTTCCTTTCTATTTTAATTTTTTGTATCAAACTAATCTTTTATACGACCAAACCGTAATCGGGATAAGGTCTTGATAATGATGATGATGAAACTAATCTTTTATACAAGTGATATTGCCTGCTGATACTCTTAGTTGCTATTTAGGTCAAGACAGGGGGTGGACTGAATGCATCAGCCTCTTTTGTAGCAAAAGCGAATCCTCTCAATCGGCCTGCACATAAAAGAAAAAGTGAACTCCATCATGCACTGTGCAATATGCTTTCAAGCATACTAGCACCACTTGCAGATGGTGGGAAAAGCCAGTGGCCACCGTCAGGTGTGGATCCTGCTCTGACGCTATGGTATGAAGCTGTTGATCGAATAAGAGGACAACTTATGCATTGGATGGACAAACAGAGCAAGTATATAGCTGTAAGTGGATCTTAATGATTACTTTCTCATCTTTAAAGCTCTCTGTCATTCTGGTGTGTGGGAAATTACCCAATTTTATGACTGGAGTGTTTTATCTTCTATTTTAATATATAGTTCTTTTATTTTAATATGCAATTATGCAGAATATCACTGTTTGTACAAGGGAAAATATCTTTCACCGTCACATTATAAAGTATATTCATGATCCTCTTTGACGAAAACAATCTTCCTGTCCATGCAGTGAATTTTTACTCCATCCTTGCTCTTTTAAATTGAAAAATACACCCTTCCTTAAACCTGCTCATCTGTTTTGCCTCCCCATCACACAAAATTGTTGGCCCCATTGGAGAAACACATTCTCTCTCTCTCTCTCTCTCTCTCTCTCTCTCTCTCTCTCTCTCTCTCTCTCTCTCTACACACCCCAAAACCCTCTGTGACCATATCTCTTGCTGCTGGGATTTCCTTGATCGGATTCTCTAGGTTATTTCTTAATAAAGTTCACTATACCTATCAGAGAGATTCTAACACTGATCAATAGAAGGAAGAGCATTATTATCATTGCAAGAATGAGTGCCTTTATCAACTTATATAATGACTTGTGCAATGATGGGTGACATTATCATTACAAATTATGTCTTGTGCAAGAATGGGTGACATATTTACTATAACCATGACTTATGCAAGACTGCTCCCATTATTAGTATAGGTCATGGCTAGTGCAAGATGGATGTGAATCATTGCTTGCGCAAGAATAGGTGTAGTAATCACTACAACCCTTGATTTTTAAAGCATGGGTGTCGTTATCAATATAATGTAATGCTTGTGCAGCAATAGTGTCATCATCACTATAACCATGAATTATGCTAGATGGTTGCCATTGTCAGTATAAGTCATGGATTATCCAAGGTTGGGTGCTATTAATCATATAAACATGGCTTGTCCAAGAATGGGTGGCATTATCATTATAACCATAGCTTCTCCAAGAATAGGTGCCATTGTCACAATAGACCTTGGTTTGTACCACAATGAATGCCAACCATAGTTTCAAAGCAAATCATGAGGAGATGAATGGCGAAGACAGTTTTCTCTCCTTAATTGTATTGCTTGTGTAGAGAAGAGTTTGATTGCCAATGAATTCTTCAAGTGAGCCCACAACAGACTGGGAGGGGAAACAGCTGGTGAGTTATGGAAGGGTATTGTGGAGTTAAAAGCGGGCTGAATAAAAATCCAACATAGGAGTGTCTTTTGATCAAAAGGGGTAATAACTATTTCCCTAAGATTTGGAGGACGTAAAACAGATTTTTTTTCTTTTTCCTATATAGAATTCCAGAAAATCTGTGAGAACCCAAACAATTAGTGAAAACACTGGAACAAAAATCTAGTAATCGCTTTCTTTTGCATCTCCCTTCTCATTTACTTTGTTAGGAAACATCTTTTTTTCCAAAGTAAACCAGTTATAATACTTTGCCATTACTGACAGTTCTTTGTGTTATACTCTTCTGCTACACTTTCTCTAAAGCTATCATCTTTTGTGTAAATGTACCTACTCTGTTGTGATACCTACAAAGTTGTTCTGGACAGTTCTAGGTTATTAACCAAGTTGCTATTTACAAAAAGGAAACCAAAAAAATCCAAGCTGTCAGCCTTTGGCAGTCAGAGACCTCAAAAGTTCATCTACATATGTTTTAACAATTATCTATCTTTTAGTGTATCTATGATTTAACAAACAAGAAGCAATTATCCTCAGTTATACACACTATCCAAAACTACTTGTGGAATCACAAAAGGAAATACTTATGGAAATGAATCATAAAAGAAATACTTATGGAAATATTTACTTGGGGTTATCATATTGCTTGTAATAGATTTAGATACCGTGTCACCTAAATCAATAACATCTAAATGAAACTAGAACCATTTGTTTTGTTTCAAATTAGTTTTTTCTCTCTCAAGTAGTTTCTTTTTGTTCCATTTATGTTACATTGACTGTCATGCAGTCCCCTGAAAATCCTTCAAATTGAAACTTTTGGCTATAATTGTTGCTACCATTCTGTGGTTCAATTCATACTAGTTTTCTTAGTCCTTCTTGTGTTCCTTGAATACTTTATTTGATGCTGATTTATGTTTTTGTAGTCTTTTCTGTTTGACATCTTTTATTGTAAGCTTTATTGTTAAGTATGTCTTTTGCTTATCAAACATGCTTTGTATTTCCAGGTTGGCTATCCTTTAGTGACCCTTCTTCTTTGTCTTGGGGACCCTCAAACATTTAACCAGAATTTTGGTCCTCATATGGAGCATTTGTACAAGCACCTCAGAGTAAGTTCAGTATAACTGACATGTTTCACCCAGTCAGATGGCAGGTGATGTTATATATTTTTCATGAAAAAAATTCCTCAAATTATGTTATTTCTCCTCTTCATGTTTGGTCCAGTCAAAGATGGTATCCAGTTTCTGTAGGCATCAGCCCTTGATTCACTTCTGTTTTTGTGCAGGATAAGAATCATCGCTCTATGGCCTTGGACTGTCTTCATCGAGTTGTGAGGTTTTACTTAAATGTTTATGCAGATTACCAACCCCGGAATCGTGTATGGGATTATCTGGACAGTGTAACCTCACAGTTGCTAACATTTCTGAAGAAAGGCTTGCTAACTCAAGATGTTCAGCATGACAAACTTGTTGAGTTCTGTGTGACCATAGCGGAAAGTAACCTAGATTTTTCCATGAATCACATGATATTGGAATTGTTGAGGCCTGACAGTTTAAGTGAAGCTAAGGTTATTGGTCTATGTTCTTTGCTTGCAATTGTCATGTCTCCTTCAAGTAGGCATGCTGGTTTGGATATATTTCGAGGTGATTACTTCCCGTGCTTAGAAACATGTGGATGACTCCTTTTGCTCCCTTCGGTTCCGAATTTCTTTTTCTAATTTGACTTGTCTGTTATTACTTTGGCAGGTCCTGAGATTGGCCACTACATTCCAAAAGTGAAGGCTGCAATTGAGTCGATTCTGCGGTCATGTCATAGGACCTATAGTCAGGCTCTTCTTACTTCTTCCAAGACTACAATAGGTAATATCTTTTCACCTAGCAAGACGATGATGATTTAATTTAATGTTTGCTGAGGTTAACATGGTAAATAGTCATGCCATAGCACATTCTGTTTATAAGAAATAAGAAGTCACAAAACTGTTCAGGAGAATATATGTTTAGGTTGTAGAAATTGTAATTATACATGTCAATTAAATACTCGCGTTAACATTTATTTCATCTATTTTAGTTCATTTGTTTGAATTATATTTGGAATGATAATGACAAACTAAACAGAAGCTGGTCATTGCCAGTTGGCAGAAATCAATAGTTGATGAGAAGTGTAGATAGAACACTGAATACGGGTACTATTTTCTATTAGTTCTTCATGAGCTTCTTAAATGGCACATTAGGGATTCTCTTGTACTTCAGATATGCAGGTGACACACTTCCACAAATCCATCATCATGTTTTGCCTCATTATATAGCCTATCATATTCGAAAAAAATTTCATCAGAAGGAAATTCCTACTCATTACCTTCTATAATTGTAGCAGTAAGTGGCTTTCTTTCTTGGGTGGTGGTGGGCTAGCCTAATATTATCTATATGATTCTTTTCCAAGTTGTCACAGTTTTTGTAGTACTGCTTGGTAATAACATTTCTTAAGAAATGCAATGCTTTGACCAAAATTGCTTGCACAGAGCAATAAATCAATTCTCTGGTAGGCATGAACCAAGAAAGCAGTCAAAATACTGATTTTTGAAGTATCCAACCTGCATATCCTGGTATGAACTGGTATTATGATAATTCATGAGTAATACCCTTTGTACTCTTGGATAGTTGTACCGCTCGATTAGTTTCAAGAGTAAATTTATTTCCAATGTATTTCTTGCTAAACTCTCCATGAAACCATAGAAAGTTCTCCACATTCCCGACTACAAATTCTTAATTCTATATAGAGATGTCCAGCATGTTTACTAGAGCAGTAATAACCTAATCATGCTAAAATTTCTTTAAATGACAGTTCGGATGTATAAATAGCAATATTTAAACCATAACTAACCACCAACATGCATGTAAGCTTCCTATTATGAAGTTTCTATGATAAGTAGAAGGATTGATAATATAAAAAAAAACAATGTGAAAATCCAGCAGCCAATCCCTGATGTCATCAACATTTAAGTCATTTAGTGATGAGGAAGCTTGCTTGCAGAAGTGAGACTAGTACTGGATGATTGTTCTAGCAAATGCTTAACCTATGAAATAACAGTATTTTTCCCTTTGCAAGTTTTCCTTGTTCATACACCCAATTTCCTTGATTTCGTCAAGTGATTGCCTAGAGTGCTATCATGGTTTATGAGTAGTCACCTTTTCTCTACGTGTTAGTTTCTCTACGTGTTAGTCTCTCTCTCTCTCTCTCTCTCTCTCTCTCTCTCTCTCTCTCTCTCTCTCTCTCTCTCTCTCTCTCTCTCTCTCAGGTTTTTCTCATTTCCTTCGTCAGATCTGACTTGGATCTGTTTTATTTTTAAGAAGGGGATGCCATTATCAATTCTAGCCCCTCCCTTTACAAAAATATCTAACTTATATTATATATTATATATAAAGGGCAGCCCTGGTGCACGAAGCTCCCGCCTATGCGGGGTCCCGGGAAGGGGCGGGCCACAATGGCATTATTAATATATATTTGATTTTTTAATTTTGCACCAAGGAACTAGGGGCCCCTAGTTCTTCTAGGGGCAAGTCACACCCCTTGCACTTGTGACTACATAGGTTAAGCCTATTCAAATTGATCCACAAGCCTGTGAACACCAGAACAGAAATTGCGGACTCCTAAAAGTTGCACTTCCTCAAATGTCAATGAACATTTTGTCACATGTCACTCATGGGTCAAAGTCTTGGGATACTATTAGTGTTGCAATTCCATGTATTTCTTTCTTTAAGAATCTCAGTTTGCAGATTCTGGATTATCTGGTGCTGCATCCCGCTCTCCTATTGTTTGATTTTAAGATGTTAATCAACAATAAAAATTGTTTTCCTTCTATCCATGTGATGTGATGATACATATATGTAGGTTGTGGCTTTTGTGGAACTCAACGCTACTTCATTTGAGAATGATACGTACATGGATTCTGATGTAAATTTTTTCAGATGCTGTCACAAAGGAAAAATCTCAAGGATCTCTCTTCCGGTCAGTGCTGAAGTGCATACCATATCTGATTGAAGAAGTAGGTCGAAGTGATAAAATCACTGAAATCATTCCTCAGCATGGAATAAGTATCGATCCTGGTGTCCGTGAGGAGGCAGTCCAGGTGCTAAACCGAATTGTGAGGTGTCTTCCAAGCAGTCGTTTTGCAGTGATGAAGGGGATGGCCAACTTCATCCTTCGGCTACCTGATGAGTTTCCACTTCTCATTCAAACATCACTGGGACGCCTAGTAGACCTTATGCGGTTGTGGAGAGCTTGTCTTTCTGAGGAGAGGTTAACGTATGATGCAAATAATATAAAGCTGCCAGGCCAAGGAAGCAGTATACAGCAAAGGTCATCTTCTTTATATCAGTCAGGAGAATCCATTGAGTTTCGTGCATCAGAAGTGGATGCTGTTGGTCTCATCTTCCTCAGTTCTGTGGACGTTCAGATAAGACATACAGCACTTGAATTGTTGCGCTGTGTTCGTGCTCTGAGAAATGATATAAGAGATCTCTCAATCCATGAAAGATCTGATCATAATTTGAAACTTGAAATTGAGCCAATATTTATTATTGATGTTCTGGAAGAAAATGGGGTGAGTTTATATATATGAATTTATTTATTTTTCTTATTTTTTTATCTCCAGAGTGAAGGTATGGGAAGCAGGCAGAATTTAAGTGGATTTTTCTGGATTCTGTGAATATGAAAACTTGAAACTTCTTCCTCCTACAGGATGACATTGTTCAAAGCTGTTATTGGGATTCAGGCCGTCCATATGATTTGAGGAGGGAATCAGATGCAATTGCACCTGATGTAACGCTTCAATACATTCTGGAGAGCACTGATAAAAACAGATGGGCGCGCTGTCTCTCTGAACTTGTCAAATATGCTGGCGAACTTTGCCCAAACTCTGTGCAAGAAGCAAGGCAAAAATTCACCTTGATGTGCATTTAACTGAGCTGTACATTCTTCATATAAGCATTATTGTTTCTTTCCTTTATTTGGTGTACGATGTTGCATGATAGTCTGCTAATATGAAATTTAGATATCCTTACTGTTTTTTTGAATAAAAGAATGTAGTTGTTCCATCTGTACACCATTCCTATGTCTAGGAGTTGCAAGCATTGTTTAGTTTCATTTGGTGACCATTAATTCTTCTCAGCCTAATATTTGAATGCATTCTGTATCTCACTTGTCTGTCAGAATCATTTAATTACTGGCCAGTCAGTCCAGAAACCCTGCTGGGAGATATCATAAGTCAAACTCCTACCTCTAATCACCAAAGCATGCCAACTCCGAGGCCCACTGACTGCCTTGCTTTAACCAACCATACATGGATTTTCTGCTTTATAAATTTTCAGTTTGAATAAAGCTATATCTATCTTGCATGAAACTTTGCTGAGACATTCCTTGTCCCTAATTTGGCAGATTGGAGGTAATGCAGCGGCTTGCTCATATTACTCCTATTGAGTTAGGTGGGAAAGCACATCAGTCACAGGACACTGAAAACAAACTGGACCAATGGTTCATGTATTCGATGTTTGCATGCTCTTGTCCACCTGATAACAGAGAAGGTGGAAGCTTTGCAACAGCTAAAGAGATCTTCCGTCTGATTTTTCCATCACTTAAAGGATCTGAAGCACAGATGGTAAGTTCAAAGTATTTGTGCATGTTTCATCCAGTAAATGTGGCCTTTCAAACATTTAGATTGACCGGTTGGGCTGTCCATTTGCTAAAACCACAAGCACCATTTTTTGTCCAAGAAAACACTTTTAGATGGACAACATATTCCTCTTAGTTTGCAACCCATGAGGTAAAATTTTTTGTGTAAAGTTGGAGTATAGAATAGTGGGAAAAGAAGAAACTGGGAAGAAAAGTGAAGAAGAAGAGAGAATCAGACTTTTCGAAGAATTGTGAGATTATATTCCCGATCCTGGGGGTATTATCCTGTAATGACCAGGGAACTACAGAAATATTCTCAGTGAATACAGGACATGCCATAAAAATATTCTGAGATATGAGAATAAGATATAATGACTCTAATAACTTCCTTGAGGCTGGTGGGTACATGTTGAGCATTCCCAGCATGGAAGATGGTACCTGATGCTAAGTCTAATGAAGCACCTTGGTGAGATATAAGTAAATGGATCTCTTGAACATGTGACTCCACCTTTTTTACAAAGTGACAGTCTGCCTAAATATGAACTTTATCATGAAATAGAGGATCAGAGTCTACATGTCTGGCTGTATGGTTTTCGTGGGGCAAATAATGTTTTGCCACTAAGCCCAAATATCCAGCAACTTCTTCAGCCAAATTAGTTTATTAGTCATAGTCATTGCCCCTATACTTACCTTTCAAGCTAACCAGGGTCCAGCCCACAAATATACAATACCCCGAAGTAGATGCCTCATGTCACTAGGTGGACCTATCAATCTGCAGTTGTTTATGTTGTAGTATCCAAATCTCTGTTACTTTCATACAAGATGTCATGACCTTGTAATAAGTTGAGGCAAATGTGATGTCGTGCATCATCATCATCAAAGCCTTATCCTGGTTAGGGTTCAGCTACTCAAATCTTCTTTCTCCATTCCCCTCTATCAAGTGTCATGGCTTCATTTAGTCTAAATGTTTTAAATCTTTTCTCACCACTTCTATCCATGTCCTTTTGGGCCTTCCCCTTGACCTTTGAGAGCCTCCGACTTAGATTGACTCACTCCTAACTGGTCTCGTTTTCGATCTCCATTGGACATGTCCAAACCATTTAAATCTAACCTATTGGTGCTGCTCCTAAGTTTCCTTAACATTTTCATTTCTAATTTCATCCTTTCTTGTCTTACCACTCATACATCTCAACATTTTCATTTCGGCTACACTCATCCTATGTACATGTTGTTACTTAACTGCCCAACACTCTAATCTATATAGCATGGCCGGTCTTACAGTGATCCTATAGAAATTTCCTTTCAATTGGAATGGCACCTACCGATAACACAAAACTCCAAAGGCACATCTTCACTTATTCCAACCCAATTGGATTTTCTAGGTAACATCCCACCTAATCTCTTCACTCTCATGAATTACCGATCCCAAGTAACGAAAGTGGTCTTTTTGGATGACTTCTTGGTTATCAATCTTTGCTACTTCACTCCCACACCTTTCCTTCCTAAAATTGCATTCCATATAATCTGTGTAAGGTCGGCTAATTTTAAATCCATTACACTCTATAGCATCTCTCCACAACTCTAGCTTTGTGTTTACACCCTCTGTTTTAGCAATCAAAACTATATCATCTGCAAATAACATGCACCATGGAATCTCCTCGTGCAAACGCTTTTTTAACTCATCCATAGATGTGATGTTGTGCATCATCTTTTCTAATGTCTATCTGAATTATAAAGAGGTTGGCTCGAATCTCCAACAGCCGGCAAGTAAAGTCCATTAACTTATCTACTTAATGCTATGAGTCTTATGTAGAACGATTGGAAAAGCCTAAAAGTATTTACAATCAAGTTGTGGAAGGAAACAAAACAGATAAGGAGAATTTGTATATAGGATCTGGATAATGAAGTTAGAAAGATGAAAGCAGGTGCGAAGGAAAGAAGGAAAACAGAGACAGCAAGAAAGGATCACGGCTTTGTGAGTTAGTAAATTCGAAATTCACAAAATTTGTTTAGTTATTCAAGATGACAAGGCATATTAATGAAATTTCAGACTCTTAATACTTATCATCTTTGGAAACGAACACGGGTATCAAGACATGACATGAATATGGGTGTCCAATGTGGCAACCCATGAGATACCAAACGCAGGGACACATCTATATATGTATATAATGAAATGAGAATTCAAACTAAACTAAAGAAGGAAAATAAAACCAAAGAAAATCTATGGAAGAGCTAAATTATGGAGCTACTCCATTAGAAGTTATAATCAAAGTCAAAAGTCCTACGTGAAAGTCTACTTTTCAGTTGGTTGCTTGTTATTATGCTTTGAACTATCTATAAGGGTGTCAGTGTAGATGCGTGTCCGACACAGATATGAGCTGAACATAGAAGATAAATCATAGCTTAATACTTGATAGAGTAAAACTAACTTTCACAAGGATATAGTGAAGGCTAGTAGTTGAAACGGCTCTGCAGACAGAAGTCTGACTGCATCAGTTGTTACTGTTTAGGAAAGTAGCCCATAATAAAGACATACTGTAAGACAAAAAATACTGTAACTAAGTATCTCATAAAAACGGGACAGCTGCTTGTCATGGGGTCGCAAATTCTATGTGCTTAACCCATGCGAGAATTTGCTTAACCCATGCGGCACTTGTGCATAATTCTTTTGCAAAACACAAGTCAGCATTCAACTCCTCACTCTCACTTGCAACGGCTACCTGCAAGAACAACGAGAGAACTCAGAAAGGGACTTTCTCAAAGAGAACTTGTTTACTTGTTTCTCAATTGAGTTGCTTGGTTACAAATGAGGAGCCAACTCCTATTTATAATTGCTCAGTCCAGATCATCTTCTGGAACCTTCCTACAAAATATCTAAGTTCTACAATCTTCTAGGTTTATATGGAATATTTAGATATTTACAAGGACACTTCCAGAATCCAGGCCTTCTAGAATTGGGCTTTCCTCCACAGATCATCAACAATGGGCCTAAGTCCCTCAGGCGTAGTCCACGAACTAAACAGGCCTCCCTTAGAATCTGTAGGTCATGGTCAGGGGCTGCACAGCAACAGTCCCTGACATGTTGCTACACATAAAAACAAACCAGTTGCAAGTTCAGTTTCGAGAGCAGCAAAAGCGAGGTTTATTATATCCAAGATAGCACCAGAGCTCAGAAAGATTGCAGGGAATCAGGAAAGAAACTATGATTCTGCCTTGTGAATAAATTCAAGAGCAAACAAGAAGACTAATAGAATTAAAGAACTTACAATACAATAGGTCAGAACTATAAAGAACAATCCAGAACTCAAGAACTTAAAAGGTGAAGTAAAAAGGGCAGCCCAGGTGCGTGAAGCTCTCGCATACGCGAAGTCTGGGGAAGGGGCTGATACAAAAATTAAAAGGGTAGAATTAGGACAAACAGAAATAACAAAGAACATGAAGAAGTACTGGAAGTAAAGATGAAAAGGAAAGAGGATAAAGATGGGAGTTGCACCTAAATGCTGTGAAGAAACAAGTTGAAGTCTTATCATCTAGCTTCAAACACTGCCAATGGAATCACACTAATAATATTAAGTAGTTCTTCTTGAAATCTGTCAAGTGGTATTCGTTCCCAAGAAAAAGGTAATTGTCTGCAATTTTCCTTTCTTCTCCACCACGAAAATTTATAGTGAAAGGAATGGTCTCCTCAATTTATAGATGGAGGGGAGAAATTTCCTTGGGTTTTCTTTGGACTCGCGTAACCTTCCCTTTTGGACTTTAGTACAGATTCTTGTTCACCTTCTGACTTCATCCAAATCCTATTGGTTGACTAAATCTTCTAAAATCTTTCTAAAACTGACCCGTAACTTAAATGAAACAAAATACCACTTAAATGGCCCGCAACCTAAGAAAAGTAAAACAACTGTTCAACTAAACAATTGCAAAGCAATTAAGAGAATAAAACATTACAACCTGGTAAACACCTTCCAATATTTGCATTCCTACGTGTTCCAGATCATACTCTCCGACATTAGACACAGAAACTCTTCAGGACAAGAAAACCCTCTAGAATGATCTGGTTATCTCTGTTCCTAAGAAGCATCTGTACTAGCTAAAATATTTAATCTCAAATAGCTTTTGATATTATTCAAAGGATTAGGTGAGAAGAACATCATAGGCATGCACAATTTTGGCAGTGAACCTTCCAGTGTAAGTATTTATGTACATTCTGTACAACTCCTTCCAATCCCAATATTGAAGAGAAATACTGAGCTTTTGAAAGCAGATCTTATAGGAGAAGGAAAGAACTTGGGGAAATTCCTATAATTCCTGTGAAGAAGGATCCTGTTAGAGAATCTATAGTAAATAATTTCTTCTTGAAACTAAAAGATGTAAATTTCATTTTCAGCCAATTCTTTTCAAATAAAATTCTCAGGTCCTAATCAGTCTTAGAATTACTTGAGCAGTTCACAAAAAACCACCAAAACTCCCCACACTTAAGGATTTTGCAACAGGTAAGGTTTCTATGAGAAATTCTCGTGGTTTGATATCATACACTTCTAGATGGATGATATGAAAGGCTTGTGATCTACTTAGTCCAGGAAACAATCGATATATTCACCGTCTTCAGATTGTTTTACCTTTCTAGCAACATGCTTCCGATGCTTCTTTTTATATAAATACGGAAATAGAAAAAGAAGAAAACCATAGTGAAATTCGTTAAAAAAAGTCACTAGATTATATTTAAAATGGTGAGGGCTTCTTAGATTGTTAACCCAAGGGGATGAAAAATTACAAAGTTAATAAATGGTTAGAGCAGAAAGATGATTCGCCCATGCTCATGTTATGAAATAGGAAGCAGTTTGAAAATGGAATTCCATTTGGAAACAAAGATGGATAACTATGTCTTGCAACAGCTACTGCATTTGAATAAGTAAAGCGGCTAAAATTAACAAAACAGAGAGAAATATGGCATGTGCTGCAAGTAGAAAACCTGTCTCTCTCTCACAACACAAAAATTTTGAGCTTCACTGCAACCTTTTCTCTCTCTCCAAGTCCCATCAGAAGATGCAGGGAAGATGAGTTTACAGTGCTGAAACATGAAATAGGCCTTCTATTTGTTTTTAACACTCCAGATTTTGTTGGATACGGACAAGTCACATGAGTTTGTGTTATTTGGCTGTGATGTAGGATTTAGAGAGGGAGGATTGTTAATTTTTAAGTTGGAAAATGTAGAGTTGGATACTGGTATGGTGGAGTTGGTTTCATATTGGATACAGGGGAAGTTCGCAGTTGTGTTCAAGGAGGCTGTTTCTTAATAGTAGTGAATCGTGGCCACCACTGATCAGCTTCATCCATAAGTTGGGTGTCCTTATTTCTTTCGACTGGTGAAGGAGTTTCTGAAAACTTCGTCCACACGTCCTTGAAAGAAACAACTCTACTCAAGTCTTTTGTGTTTAACAATCCAAACTTTCAAACTTCCCTTTCTTAAACAATGGATTCTACTGCTCTGATTTGAGTTCCTAAATAGCTAGTGAGATGAATCATCTACTTTCTCCATTTCTCCATTTGAGTTCCTAAAGCAATAGAACGGAAACCCACTTCCTAAAATAACAGATGATGAAACTGCTCATCTCGTTTAGACTTTAGAGCAGTTATAATGTGCAGTTGCTTTTCCTGGAGCAATATTATCAGATTCTTCTTTTTGATACTGCAGTGCCTCTCAGGTCTTGTAGAGGTGCTGTTTTGGTGTCAGTTTTCAGCAGTTCCAGTTGTTCTCTGTTTCCTAGCATTTCTGTTTTCCTGTTTGTTTCCAACTGAGCTATCTGCCAAACAGAATAAATTATAAATAACAGTGATGAGGAAGATGAAAAGGTGCCACAGTGATAAGGATGCACCATAGTGGGAAAAAGAGGACTCACTGGATTTTGTCAGTGTAACAAATGCATAAGAAGACACAGTGGACTTGACAAACTGCTTGGAGCCAAAAGAATGAGTCACACTGAGTTTTCCTGTTTTCTTTGCAGAAAAGAAACCCGTTTTGCTAGCAGCCCTCTATGAAATATAAGAATAGAGAACATATGGTGTAACACTTTCATAAGTACTCCTGAACACTTCAAGAATCAGGGATTTAAGAGAATTTTGTGGATGTTTAAGT
Source organism: Warburgia ugandensis (assembly GCA_035236585.1). NCBI lineage: Eukaryota > Viridiplantae > Streptophyta > Magnoliopsida > Canellales > Canellaceae > Warburgia > Warburgia ugandensis. Next base: position 17,469,569 of record CP141134.1, on the reverse strand, counting down.
TGAGATGAAGCGGTGCGTGCCATTTTTAATGTTTATGTGCTGTCTACCTGTAACCAACTATGTCTTGGTCAAATCTTGCATTTGTGTTCATACATATTTGTGGAACATTAGAGTGTATAAATCTGTGTTTTCTGGAGATGCAGATTCAGCATGTACCACTTTTCAGTTCTTTGAATAATTTTGCCTATTAAAAATTCCTGCATTCATTACTTCTACAAAAACCACATTGATGCATGTCTGCACATCTACCAATATCTTTTGACATCTGACTGCATTTAAGTTAAATCGATAAGCATTTCCCTTTATCTTTCACCTTGGATATACAAGTAGTGGTTCGTTGACTTATTTTTCTTTTCTTGTTGTAGAATGCTGCCACCATGGCTCTTGGCCATTCACATCTCGAAGTCTGTGAAATCATGTTTGGTGAGCTGACAACTTTCATTGAAGAGATATCATCTGAAACAGAGACCAAACCAAAATGGAAGGTACAAAATTAGAGGTCAAACACCAAAGACTGTTTCCAACTCAGAAATCCTTAACCAGGGTGTAATTGGTCTTGATACTCATGATTGAATTGCTGCTTGGCCGTTACTGAAAAAGTACTCTTTCAAAAGCTCTCGAATGAACTTGTAGGGTTCTTTGATTGCACTTTACTGGTATTTTCAAAGGCCCATTTCATTGGAAGTTCTATTTCCAAGTGATGTAATATTCTTCTAGATTAAGAAGACTATACTTCAAGCTTTTTGGTGTTAACATCCTGTTTTTGTCAATTATGTATTTACATCATTGGGTGACATACTTTTTTTTTCTCCGGAATTGAATCTGTGGCTTGTATATATACATACATTCGTGTATCATAATATAGTATATGAATATGAATTTTGTTTTAAAATAATGAGTTAAATACCATATCACTTTATTTGATATATAAATTAATATTAACTAATATTATATTAATGCAATTATAGATTTGTTATTGCATTGTACATGAATGTATAATGATGTAACTAAGATATGACTGGAATTGTGTGTGTTATAAGCAACATGTCAACTTAGATTAGACAACAATAGTGGTGCCTGATTGTAATTTCACTGTTTTAGTTTCGTGGCAATTGAAATCTCACCTCTGATATATGATTCATTTCATTGAGGGAGACAATTTTCACCTAAGGGGATTCTTGTTTTGTACAAATAATCTATCCAAATAGTGGAGAAAAAGGATTTTCACTAGAAGTATTTGCAAGGATAAGAATTTCTATGTAACCAAATGACCCAAAGAGTTAGGAGATCCCTTCAATACATGGAATCAAGTCATATAACCATCATTTTCTTGTACTTATTCAAAGTTTCAGGCCGTGTTGGTTAGGTAGACTATAGAATGTAAGGGATTTTAATTACTTTTTTATTATAAAATGGATTTAAGCTTCTGAAGGGGTAGTGCAGTCACTTTTACTGCTCATGAGAACATGTTGTTCTTGACCAAAAGGCTTTTCTTTTCCTTCTTCATTTACTAGAGGTCGTCATTACAAATATGGAAGGGAGAAATTTTTTTTTTTTTAGTCCAGTGCATGAAGCTCCTGCATATATTTTTGGAGGAATAGGGCAGTCCGGGGAATGGGTGGACCACAAAGGGTCCGGGGGAATGAGAAAATTACTGTTAAATAAATATATTTTTGGAGGAATAGGGACATTTTGTTTTTCCAAATTGATGCACTATTAATATGCATAGCCATTGTTTGAAGATATTGAAAGCTAACTCCAGAATTGCAAATCTTATTCCATGTACACAGAGTCAAAAGGCCCGGCGAGAAGAACTCCGTACTCACATTGCAAACGTATACCGTATGATTGCTGAGAAAATCTGGCCTGGGATGCTGAGACATAAACCTGTTTTCCGTCTGCATTTTCTGAAGTTCATTGAAGAAACAAACAGACAGATAGTAACATCATCAACAGAGAGTTTCCAGGAAATACAGCCTCTCCGGTTTGCATTGGCTTCTGTTTTAAGATCATTGGCTCCTGATTTTGTGGAATCAAGATCTGATAAATTTGATCCCAGAACCAGAAAGCGACTTTTTGATCTTCTCCTCTCCTGGTGTGATGAGTCAGGCAGCACATGGGGCCAGGACAGTGTTGGTGATTATCGCCGTGAAGTTGAACGCTATAAATCAGCTCAGCATGGTCGATCTAAGGATTCCATAGACAAAATATCATTTGATAAAGAGGTGAGTGACCAGGTGGAGGCAATTCAGTGGGTCTCCATGAATGCTATGGCTTCTCTGTTATATGGACCCTGCTTTGATGACAATGCTAGAAAAATGAGTGGTCGAGTGATAAATTGGATCAACAGTTTGTTCATTGAACCAGCTCCAAGAGCACCATTTGGATACTCTCCGGCTGACCCAAGAACGCCATCTTATTCAAAATACACCGGAGATGGGGTACGTACTGCTGCCGGAAAGGATCGACATAGGGGTGGCCATCTCCGGGTTTTATTTGCCAAAACAGCTTTAAAGAATCTACTGCAGACAAATTTGGACCTGTTTCCTGCTTGCATTGACCAGGTACATTGTCATCTTATGTTTTTTTGCTGTGTTTCTCTTTCACCTTTTATGGGATATTTGTTTGCATAGATCCTGCTTAGAGGAAGTACAAAAAAAAATAGAAAAGATTATAAATGGGGAAAAAGATAGGGTTTGTTAGCACTATAAATTGGGACCTACTTACACATCAACTGTTCAGTTGCACATAGCTGGGTTTCAACTGTGGAGAGATCAATAAAAGGGCAGCCCGGTGCATGAAGCTCCCGCATATGCATGGTCTAGGGAAGGGGCGAACCACAAAAGGCCTATAGTATGCAGCCTTACCTTTCATTTAGTTAGAGGCTGTTTTCATGCCTTGAACCCATGATCTCCAGGTCACACAGCGATAACTCAACCATTGTGCCAAGGCTCCCCTTTGTAGAGAGGTCAATTAGAAAGAATTAAATCCTAAGCAATGAGAGTATAAATCTCAATTTTTATCATGATCTTTTTGAGACTGATCTTCTTAAATGACTAAAGCCAGCTAAATTTCTAGGTGGTTATAACTTCTCCAGAACAAAGAAGTTCACCATGTACATGACTACAATGGCTAAACACCATCTTGACCTATAAACCCACAGCCTTATGTACTACTTTCGCATGTCATTCCAGGCTGAATATAGCCACATTGGATATATTCTGGTGAAAGTGCTTTGGCTTCTGTTTATGGCACGAACATCAACTTTTGTTAGAAGTTTGTCCTAGAAGATGGAGGTGTTCGTGTTTTGGAGGATACCAGTTTTCTTGGAGTTTAGAAACATAGGGAAGCCTGACTACAAACCCTCATACAATTCCTTGATAGGACTCTTGGCCTATTAATTTTCGCTCCAGAAGTCACTGGCCTAAATGAGGAGCACAGAGTGTCTGTATGATCAGTAAACACTTTTCTTACCTGATCTTTGGGAAGTACCCATGATGGAGTCACTAATGCACGGAAGTACTCATCTGCATATCATAACTACTACTTTGAATGATTTCAGCACTTAACATGGCTGCACAATGAAGCACCATTGGCAGTGGTAACCATCGGCATCTCCATCTTCTCCATAGATTGAACGGCTTTTCTTCCTGCTTAGTGTTTCAACGGAGTAACAAAACCTTCAAAAACCATTTTGTTTCTTTTGTTTGGAAGAGGAAAGTGCATGGACCTAAATTAATTGCCTAATCCCCTTGAACAAAACCTTTAAAAACCTTCTTCTTTTTTCTGTTTTTTCAGTAAGCACAAATATATGGTCAAAATATTGAATATCACTCTATTCTTAGACTTTTTCAATCTATATCACTAAATTCTTGCTGATATGGTCAATGGGCCAATACCTTTAGGTTTCACTGAGCAAAGAAAATAACATATAGGTTTTGACTCCGGCCATTACCATGACATTGTCATATTTCGTTCCGTGATCACCATACAAGCGAGATATTGTCACCTCCTAGGTGAAAGTTATGTTAACCGTTTCATTTTATGCATAAGCAGCGGACTTGGTTGTGGTTCTAAGCTCTTAACCAACTAGGTTAAGTCCTAACGTCCAAGTTAGATCTCTAACATTGTGTTTCCTGCCATTGTCAATTTCATTTATTAGTATTATTTTAGGGATTGATGGTTCTTTCATTTCTTGCAGTGTTACTATTCACATGCTTCCATAGCTGATGGATACTTCAGTGTGCTGGCTGAAGTCTATATGCGCCAGGAGATTCCAAAATGTGAAATCCAGAGACTCCTGAGTTTGATCCTCTACAAGGTGGTAGATCCAGCAAGACAAATTCGTGATGATGCCCTGCAAATGCTTGAAACACTCTCTGTCCGTGAGTGGGCTGAGGAGGGCATTGAGGGGGCGGGCCGCTACCGAGCTGCTGTTGTTGGGAACCTCCCTGATTCATACCAACAGTTTCAATATAAGCTGTCTTCAAAACTTGCTAAGGACCACCCTGAGCTGAGCGAGCTCCTCTGTGAGGAAATCATGCAACGGCAGCTTGATGCTGTTGACATAATTGCACAACATCAGGTCTTAACATGTATGGCTCCATGGATTGAGAACCTCAACTTTGCAAGCCTCTGGGACTCAGGTTGGAGTGAGAGGTTATTAAAAAGCCTTTACTATGTGACATGGCGACACGGGGATCAATTCCCTGATGAAATTGAGAAGCTGTGGAGCACTATTGCCAGCAAACCCAAAAATATTATTCCAGTTCTCGACTTTCTAATCACTAAAGGGATAGAAGATTGTGATTCGAATGCCTCAGCTGAAATAAGTGGAGCTTTTGCTACCTACTTTTCAGTTGCCAAGCGTGTGAGCTTGTATCTTGCACGTATATGTCCACAACGTACCATTGATCACTTGGTGTATGAATTGTCTCAGAGGATGCTGGAGGAGAGCATAGAACCTGTAAGGCCAAATGCAAGCAAGGCTGATACTGCTGGAAATTTTGTTTTGGAGTTCTCTCAGGGGCCCAGTGCAGCTCAACTTGCAGCTGTAGCTGATAGCCAGCCTCACATGTCACCACTACTTGTACGAGGTTCCCTTGATGGTCCACTTAGAAATACAAGTGGGAGCCTGAGTTGGAGGACTGCAGCTGTGACAGGACGGAGCATCTCAGGCCCGTTAAGTCCAATGCCTCCAGAGGTGAACATCACCTCTACTGCCACTGGTCGATCAGGACAGCTCCTTCCAGCAATGATGAACATGTCAGGCCCCTTACTGGGGGTTCGTAGCTCAACAGGGAGCCTGCGGAGTCGTCATGTTTCACGGGACAGTGGAGATTACCTCATCGACACACCAAACTCTGGTGAGGATGGTTTGCATTCTGGCGTGGGCACACATGGGGTCAATGCTGGTGAGCTGTCATCAGCTTTATCTGGACAGCACCTACACTCCCTGTCTCGTGCAGACATCGCATTGATTCTACTTGCAGAGATTGCTTATGAGAATGATGAGGATTTTCGGGGCCACTTACCTCTGCTTTTTCATGTTACATTTGTGTCAATGGATAGTTCAGAAGATATTGTTCTTGAGCACTGCCAGCATCTGCTTGTTAATTTGCTGTATTCACTTGCTGGTCGGCACCTGGAGATGTACGAGGTTGAGAACAGTGATGGAGAGAATAAGCAGCAGGTTGTAAGTTTAATCAAGTACGTGCAGTCCAAGCGTGGGAGCATGATGTGGGAGAATGAGGATCCAACGCTTATTCGGACTGAGCTCCCTAGTGCTGCGCTCCTTTCAGCACTAGTTTTGAGCATGGTAGATGCTATTTTCTTTCAAGGGGACCTCCGTGAGACATGGGGTACTGAGGCACTCAAGTGGGCCATGGAATGCACATCCAGACACCTTGCATGCCGTTCGCATCAGATTTATCGTGCATTGAGGCCTACAATTACCAGTGACACATGCGTATCTCTCCTCAGGTGCCTTCACAGGTGCCTGGGAAATCCAGTTCCAGCTGTCCTAGGCTTTGCCATGGAGATTCTAATGACATTGCAAGTGATGGTAGAGACTATGGATCCAGAAAAGGTGATACTTTACCCCCAGCTCTTCTGGGGGTGTGTGGCAATGATGCACACAGACTTTGTCCATGTTTATTGCCAAGTGCTTGAGTTGTTTGCCCGTATTATTGATCGCTTGTCTTTCCGTGACCGGACAACAGAAAATGTACTCTTATCAAGCATGCCTCGTGATGAGCTAGAGTCAAGTGGATCTGGAACGGGAGAGTTCCGAAGGATGGAATCAAGGACTGGTGACCTGCAACTTGAGAGTGGAAAGGTACCCGCATTTGAAGGGGTGCAGCCTCTTGTGCTTAAAGGTTTGATGTCAACTGTGAGCCATAGTTCCTCCATTGAAGTTCTATCTCGGATCACTGTCCACTCCTGTGACTCCATATTTGGTGACTCGGAGACCAGGCTCCTGATGCACATTACAGGTTTGCTTCCCTGGCTTGGCTTGCAGCTGAGCAAGGATGTGGTACTTGGGTCGGCTTCACCACTCCAACAGCAGTACCAAAAGGCATGCTCTGTGGCAGCCAATATCACTGTATGGTGCCGAGCAAAATCACTGGATGAACTTGCAGTCGTGTTCCTAGCTTACTCACGAGCCGAGATCACAACAATTGATGACCTTCTTGCCCATGTCTCACCACTGTTGTGTGCTGAGTGGTTCCCAAAACACTCAGCTTTGGCATTTGGACACTTGCTACGGCTGCTAGAGAAAGGACCTGTTGAATATCAGCGAGTGATCCTGCTCATGCTCAAAGCGCTACTTGAGCATACCCCCATGGACACTGCCCAGAGTCCACATGTATATGCAGTTGTATCTCAGCTTGTGGAGAGCACATTGTGTTGGGAGGCATTGAGTGTGCTGGAAGCCCTCTTGCAAAGTTGTAGCAGTCTGACAGGAAGCCATGGACATGAACCAAGCTCCTTTGAGAATGGTGCAACCGAAGAAAAGGTTTCATCCAATATACTTGCTACTCAGACCTCTTTTAAGGCTAGAAGTGGGCCATTGCAGTACGCTATTGGTTCAGGGTTGGGGACCAGCCTGACAGCAGCAGGTCAGGGTGGGGCTACAGAAGGAGGGTTATCAGCAAGAGAGGTGGCATTACAGAATACTCGTTTGATTCTTGGCAGGGTGCTTGATACGTGTGCTCTTGGAAGGAGGAGAGATTATAGACGGCTTGTGCCGTTTGTTGTCAATGCAGGAAACCCATAGTTCAAACATGCCTAGTTTGGTAATATGGACGTAACCTAGGTTCACTTGTAAATCATAATTGATAGGAAAATGAGGATATTTGGGCATTTGTCCCGTAAATAGAGATCAATCATCATATAATGTCGCTTGTAAGTTTGTAACATCATTTGCTTTTCATTGTACTGAAGCCATGAGAGAGAATAAAGCCTCTGGTCTACCTCGCATGGCATTACGTTTGCCCCTGATTGGAGGACTTCAGTTGTTTGATTGGTGGCCTCAATGGATGGCCGGAACAGAAGATGTCTTTTACATTTGAACTTTTGATTAGTGTATTTTGGGCAGTCTGGATATGGAATGGTTCTTCCAGAAGTGAATTGTACGGAAACTTCTACTCACAAATCTCTCATCATCATCAAGACCTTATCCCAATTAAGTTTCGGTTACATGAATCTTGTTTCTGCATTCCCCTCCATTAAGTGTCATGGCATTATTAAGTCCCAAGGTTTTTAAATCTTTTCTCATTGTTTTTATCCATGTTCTTTTGGGCCTTCCCCTAGCCCTTTTAGGACCTTTGACTTAATTGCCTCACTCCTAATCAGAATCACTTCTTTTTTTTCTCCGTTGGGCATGTCTAAACCATTTGAGTCTAATGACCCTCATCTTATTATCTATTAGTGTTACTCTTATGTTTTCATTTTTAATTCTTTCTTGTCTTGCCACTCAATCTCAACATTCGCATTTCTCGGCACTATCTTATGTACATGTTGTTTCTTAAATGCCCAACACTTTGATCCATACAGCATAGATGATAGCCATTCAATTTGAGTAGCACTCGCCGATCTCTAGTTAAACCTCCCTCTTAATCTCTCTGCTCTCATGAATTGTCAATCTCAAGTGTTGGAAGTGTTCTTGTAGGGCAACTTCTTGGTTATGAATCGTTATTGATGCTTCACTCTTTCCTCTATCCTTACTAAAATTGCATGTACACCACAAGTAGGGTTAGAAGATATAATCAAGAGACACTTTTGGGAAGATATGGAGAGAGTCATGCAAGAAATTCCTAATACTGAGGGGATATTTATAGGAGCAGACTTAAATGACCATGTAAGAAAAGAAAAAAAAAAAAGGATATGATAGAATACACTGAGGGTATAGTATAGGTAAACGAAATGAAATGGGAAAAACTATCCTCGATTTTGCTTTATCATATCACCTAGCCATTGCAAATACACTATTTAAGAAGAGGGATGAACACTTAATAACCTTTAAAAGTGGACTTCATAAAAGCCAAATAGACTTTTTTCTACTTAGGAATACTGAGCAATCAATGTGTAAGGATTGTAAGGTGATACCCAACGAGAGTTTTATCTTGCAACATGGGTTAATGGTTATGGATATCCATATCAAAAGATAGAAGAAAAAAAAATGAACTTAATAGGTATCCAAAAACTAAGTGGTAAAACTTAAAAGAGAGAAAATGACCTCATTCAAAAATAAGTTGATGGTGAAGGAAACTAAAACTATTAAATAGAAGTAAACACCTTGTGGATTAATATTGCTTAGTCCATTAAGAAAGTGGCAAAAGATGTTTTAGGAGTATCTAAAGGTAAAAGGCAATTAGTAAAGGAAACATGATGGTGGAGTGATATAGTGCAAAAAGTTATTAAAGAAAAATGGATGTATTTCAAAGCATGGTAGAAGACTAGAAATAATGAAAACTATGAACAATATAAAAATGCTAAAAAGGTTTATAAGAGAATAGTAAGTGAGGCTAAACTTAAGTGCATTAGAAGTGATAATTAAAGGGCATTAGTCAAAGATAATGAGATCAGACAAAGGGGGAAGACATACTCTCAAAAATTGTTAAATGGAAATGGCTCTAAGAATATATGGATTAAAAATACTATAAACCTAAATAACATTGGATATTATAAATATAAACATAAGATTAGAATACCTGAAGTGAAAGAGGCCTTGAAAAAGATAAAATCAAGAAAGGCCATGGAGCATAATGGTATACCAATAGAGGTTTGGAAGCATATGGGAGGTATTGGGATAGTTGGGTTAACCGAGTTGTTATAAAATCAAAGAAAATGCCTGATAAGAGGAGGAAAAGCTCTATTGCACCAATTTATAAGAATAAAGGAGACATACAGAAATGCACTAATTATCGAGGGATTAAACTTATGAGCTACACTATAAAACTTTTTGAAAGAGTGATTGAGAAGAGGCTACGGCATGAGACAAGTATATCGGAAAATTAGTTTGGTCTCATGCCTAGGAGGTCTACTATGGAAGCTATTTTATTATTAAGACAATTGGTAGAGAAATATAGGGAGAGGAGAAAAGACCTCCACATGGTCTTTATCGACTTAGAGAAAGCTTATAATAGAGTCCCTAGAGAGTTAACATAGAGGATGTTGGGTGAAAAGGAGTTTCGCAAGGGTATATAGACATAATTAAATATGCGTACGAGGAAGCGATAACAAATGTTATGATCACTAATGGCGAGACCAGTGATTTTTCTGTCATTATAGGATTGCACCAAGGGTCGACATTGAGTCCATACCTTTTCAATTTGGTTATGGATGAGTTGACAAAACATCTGCACAAGGAGATTCCCTGGTGCATGCTATTTGCAGATGATATAGTCTTACTTGATGAGACAAGGGATGGTGTAAACACAAAGCTAAAGTATGGCAAGAGCATTAGAATCTAAAGGATTTAAAATCAACAGAACTAAGACAAAATATATGGAATGCAATTTGAGCAAGGAGAGGAGTAGGAGTGGAACACCAGTTAAGATTGATAATCAAGAAATTCCCATAAAAGACCACTTTCGGTACTTAGGATCAATGATTCATGAGAGTGGAGAGGTTGAGAGGTTGAGAGGTTGAGAGATTGAGAGATTGAGAGGGAGGTTACATAAAGAATCCAAGCGGGTTGAAACAAATGGAGATGTGCATATGGAGTTTTGTATGATCGAGGAGTGCTGCTCAATCTAAAAGAAAAATTATATAGGATGGCCATAAGGTCGGCCATGCTCTATGGATCAGAGTGTTGGGCAGTTAAGGAACATTATGCTCATAGGATGAGTGTCGCAGAAATGAGGATGTTGAGATGGATGAGTGGAAAGACAAAAAAGGGCAAAATTAGGAATGAAAATATTAGAGAAAATTTAGGGGTAGTACCAATAGGTAACAAGATGAGGGAGATTAGACTTAGATGATTTGAACATGTCCGAAGAAGACCAAAAACGACACCGGTTAGAATGAATGAAGCAATGCAAGTAGAAGGTTCTAAAAGGGCAAGGGGAAGGCCCAACAGAATGTGGATAGAAGTGGTGAGGAAAGATTTAAAAACTTTGGAACTAAATGAAGCCGTGGTACTTACTAGAGAGAAATGGAGGAATAAGATTTATGTGGCTGACCATTAATTGGGATAAGGTCTTGATGATGATGATGATGCTGATGATGATGATGATTTACTCTGTCTTAGTTCAGCTAATTTTAAATCCTTAAGATTTCAATGCATCTCTCTATAAGTGTTTATGGCTTTCCTTGTCTTATCAATCATAATTATATCACCTGCAAATAATATGCACCATGAAATTTCCTCATGTAGATTTTTTGTTAACTCATATATAACCAATGTGAAAAGGTATAATATCTATGCCGATCCTTGATGTAATCCTATAATAAACCTCTTAGGCATGAAACCAAATTGGTTCTTCGATACACTCATCTCATGTCATAGCCTCTTCTCAATCACTCTTTCAAAATGCTTCATGATATGGCTCATACATCTAATCTCCCAATAACCAATATAACTTTGTAGAGCTCTTCCTCCATTCATCCAGAATTTTCCTTTATTTTACAATCTTATTAAATAAATTTATCAACCAAATTACTCCAATATCTCCCATATACTTTCAAACCTCTATTGGTATACCATCTAGCCTCAGAGCCTTTCCTGATTTCACCTTTTTCAAGGCCTCTTTCACTTTAGGTATTATAATCCTATAGTTGTATCTATAATGTCCAAAGTTATTTGTGTTTACAATACTTTTAATCCCTATATTTTCACTTCCCACCTTTGTTTAATCTCGCCATCTTTGACCATTACCCTGTAATCATCACTTCCAATATACTTAATGTGGTATAAGTCTTTACTATTCTATTCTCTTACTTTTGCGAGTTTAAACATATCCTTTTCACCTTCTCTTGATCCTAATCTATTAAATAGATCATTATATATCTTGAGTTTAGTCTCACTGCTCCTTGCCAACCTTTTTAACATTCTTATATTGCTCAAAGTTTTTGTTATTTCTACTCATTTATCATGCTTTAAAATATATCTGTTTGTCTTTAATAAATTTTTTCACTTTTTCACTTCACCACCAAGTTTCCTTTGCTAGTTACCTTTTACATTTAGATAATCCTAAGATATCTTTTGCTACTTTCTTAATAGACTCAGCCATATTAGTCCATATGGTGTTTACTTCTGTTTCATTATTCTAGTTTCCTTCTACCATTAACTTATTTGTAAATGATGTTATCTTCTCTTTTTTTAAGTTCCACCACTTAGTTTTGGGATACATATCAAGTTCATTTCCTTTCATCTATATATTAATGTACATATCCATAATCATTGACCTATATTATTAGATTAGACTCTCAGCAAATATCACCTTACAATCCTTATGTATTGATCTTTCAATAGAAGAAAGTCTATTTGACTATTATATGGTATATTTTTAAAGGTCAATAAGTATGCATCCATCTTCTTTAATGACATATGTTTGGCATTTATGTTGGCACATCACCCGCGATATCGCCGATGATATCTTCTGTGATATCTGAAATATGTGTCATATGTTCTGTGATATCTAAGATATGTGACTTTGATTCTGTGATATCTCCGACGATATCTTTGGTGATATCTGAAATACAACATATCAATATAATGATCAAATCCAATTAGACACTTTGAATTAACTGCTCAAACCATAGTTATAGATATCTTAATAATGCATGTGAAACTTGTTTCAGGTACCAATATGAAACTATCTCTAAAATTCATATTATAATGTTTGGAAATTTCCCAAAATACCAATAAAAACATATCTAGAACTTAAAAATAAAAATAAAAAAGTTGATGAAAAACTTAACTAAAACACACAAGAAACACTTCTTCAATTACTATATTCTTTCCACTTTTTCCTTATCCTATCTTTTGTTTCACTTTTGTCCCTCATCAGTGTAAGGTTTTTTTTTTTTTTTTTTTAACTTTTTCACGTCCAGGTAAATATTATTTAAAAGCGGAGCAAACCTAGTAGAGTTAATCAGCTTGGAGGGAAGATGATGTCACATGTAAACTTCTCCATAAAAATTTGTTCTGCTGCTTGAAACTGAATCGCGCCAAAGGACCCAAAAATTTTATGTCATGAAAGAATTTTGGGCGTAGTTCAATTTCAAGCACATACTATTCCTTTTTCATTGAGATTCAATTGTCGGTCCCTCCTCTGTCTCCGGCCATGGAAAACCCTACCCTGAAACTCGTCGTCAAGAAAGGACCTAGATCATTCAAGTGATCATGCGTCAAATGCACAGCAACGATCATAAGAACGTTTGCAAATTTAGGCAAGAGAGGGCATTAAAATGATGAAAGAAAGTGAGAGAAAATAAAATTATAAAGAAGTTAAACATTACAGCAGGCTAAACTGCTGATTATTTGCACAAAACCTTGAATTACATATAGTATAATAAAAGACATTAAGCCAACTAAAAATCAACTCATTCATGGAATCATCCACAAGATGAGCTACCTAATAGTTATTAACAATCACTTATAGCATACAGATTAGAACAAAATAACCAACCAAATGACATAATTAACAAGGCGAGCCCGAAGTTGAGCTCAAGATCAGCAGCATTATATTGTAGAGGAATACCTTCACTTCACCATATGTTTCGACCAAACCCCACAACCTGATAGAAGCAGTCACTTCAACAACGCTTGTATATCCTTACATATTGTCTAAAATCAGCTCTCCACCTCCGGGTTGAATGCTGATAACTTACCTGTGGAATACAACTCGCCGAATCCAGTATGGCAACCAAGCCTTTTCTCTGTTGTTTGAATCACAGTAATTGGGCCGTGTAGAATAATAAACGAAAGTGGAGTGAAGAAGTTTGCAAATAAATGTAACAGGCAAAGAGCCTCCTAGTATAAAAGCCACCAATATCCACTCCCTCTCAACGTGTCCACACAAAGCTTCCCAGCAAGACCACAAGCAACCCCTAAGAACAATAATATGAAGGTCATCGGCATTGTCTACCTGCAAGAGGCAGATCGTAGGACAAGCAAATAAGCAAGTGCAAATATCATAAACGCCAAATAGCAGGCATCTCAGAGCTATAACATGGCATCTAAATACAAGCCATCCTGAACTGACTAATGCCACTGAATTCGAAAACGACCAAGATTTAGACTCCTGTAAAGGAAAGTAGACATTATTTATAAGTGGCAGCATCATTGAAATGAAACTTTGAAGCTTCATTGGGAGTTAACAAAGAAGTGGCAGCATCAACATGAGTTACTCAAGTAGAAGCAAGTTCATCCTGGCCAATTTCTCTTCTTGTTTAAGTCTGAGTTTTAGGGGAGTTTATTTAACGGCATATGTTTGGTGTTTCTGTTGGCACATAAACCTTGTAAAAATTGCATTAGGCAGCATAGCGAGCCCTTTCCTAAAAGATCCAATTGTTTGGCCCTTTGGTTTGGGCAAACGCCTGCATGTTAACAGAATTGAATCCACAAAACATACCATAAACAACTCAAGTAAGCTATGCGGAAACCTCAACAGGTCAATTTTATTACGGATCATGAGGTGGTGTGGGATTTTTTTTTCCTATCTTGAATTGCTTTAAACATACCACCAATGATGCTACCACCATTCTGCTCTAGCTTCCAAACTTTTCCAAATGCTGCTTTCATGCTCAGCTTTGCAGGGTCACTGGCATAAACACCAGCAACCAGAGCTAGTTTCTGTTAGAACAATCTAAACATCTAAGAACAATAAGCTACCTCAGAATGCTTCACACTACCTAACACTGTGCTTAGAAGAACTGGAAACTCAGAAATTAGAGTCAAGATTTCTGTACCAAGATAATCAAAGTTGATCTCTGCTAGGTGCATTTGAAAAGACTAGCTTCCTGAAGCCCTTCAGAAAGCAAGATGCATAAATGAGGGAGAGTACAGATGGAGTTGGATCAAGTGATACAAGGGGTCTCTATGGCGGGATCTGGCGATGTGAGATGATGCTAAAGAGTAGTCTTATAAAGTACTCCAGCTTGAGTAAAGGATGTCTAGTCAAAGAAGAGATTGAACAACTATTTTACAATATAGGGCTTTAAAGGTGGTAAGTACCTGCCTCTGCTTGACAGTTAGGATATCCTCTACATTGAAGAAAGTTACTTGGTTGGAGGGGCTTTCAGAGGAGAGAGAGAGAGAGAGAGAGAGAGTGATGCTCAAGGGATAGGAATACAGAGATGGTGCTATGTCCGAATCGTTTTATCAGCTTTTTATCAAGATATTAGAGTTGCTTAAGCATGTCTCTACTGGTCCTTGAGGAGTTACGACAGAAACAGCCTAGTTCACAAAGAGAGATGTGCCACATTCATAACCCTTAACTATTGAAAATCTAAGACCTATTCATCTTTCGTTCATGTCTATCACTCTACCTGCAAGTTAAACAAATGTGACACTGATCTTGAAGACGGCTATAAATTTACCCTTGTCTACATTCAAAATGACCAACAGCTCAATCTGAAATATGTCTGTTACTCCACCAACAACTAAATTGCCAGCTGCTAACCAGAATATCTCAGACATGGTATTCATAGGCTTCCTCAAGTGAACTTTCAGATTGTCTAGGAACTTAAAACATAGATTAGCAATAGAAATGCTCCTGCAGGAAAATAGAGTTGGCACCAGTAATCACCTGAACAGAATGGCTCTATCAACCATTCAAAAACCTCATCTCCAAGGTTACGACAAACAAAGTCTTCAACTGATTCCTCATGATCCTGTAACCTTTGTCAAATAGGAAGATATGAGAAAACATTTCAAGAATGCAACCTACGGAAGCATAAGTAGATATAGCTCTTCATGGATAGTGATTATGCAAAAGATTGTGCAACCATTGTCATAAAGAAGAATCTAGGGGACAAACTGGAGGAGGAGGACGAATGCCAACAACACCAAATCCAGCCCTAAGCTTCCCAAGAAAGCTCATCAAGTCAAAGAGAGGCAAATCCATAGGCTTTGAAGGGACTAGCCTCAGTTTGCCATGCCACAATACAAAACGTGGTGCATTAGGATCACCCAACACAAGATCATCCTTCAAACCACTATCCACCTACAACAGCAAGGAGTTATAAGTTGCGATGAATAATAAAGGAATCATGGAGGAGAAATGGGCAACAATCAAAGATGCAAGAATGAATAGATAAACAGCACTAATACAAGAGGTTCTAAAGCTTCTTTGTAAGAACACTGTTGGAGATGTGCACACGTGCCTTAGTCTGCAGAACTAGTCTTTAAGAATGTTGTTATTTGTTGCTTGATTTTAGGAAATAAATTTATATGTTGCATATTTGTAATATCCTTAATTTTTTGGATAAAATAGGAAATTTTTAAATAAATAAAAATAAAAATTTATGGATGGAAATTTTTCTTGAAAATATAAGAATTAGAAAGTTCTCGTCGATACGAGTCCAACGCGACCAAGAACGCGAAAAACGGAGCTCAAACGAGGGAGTTATGAGCCGTCGAAGTTGTAAGGGCATTTTGGTCTTTTGACAGAGACGTGTTACACAGAGGTCCAAATTGATAACGGCACCCCTGTCTTCCACACAGTCTCTACCAATCCGGCGAAATCGCCAGAGAGACGTGAAAAGAGACGTGTGGGGAAGAGTTTCTCTTCCCCTAGGACTCTAAACCCTATATCTATGCTTCCCTAGGAGTCAAAACGCTCCACTTTGAGCATTTTTCCGAGTTTTCACTCCGAACCCTAGCCCTGCAAAGCTTTGATTTTTTCGGCGAGTGGAACCTCGGCAACACGAGCAACCACGGCTAGGTGCAAGGTAAGCCTCAAAACTCTGTTTTCCCGTATTTATTAAATAGAAAAATAATTAGGAAAAAATTGGATTTTTAGGAACTATGTACACGCTACTGTTGGAATGTGATTTCATGGATCAAACCTCGTCCGTTTAGAAATCGCACCGTCTAACTAGTGCACAAGAGGCCCAAGAGCAAACCCTTTAAATTTGGGAGTGATCCAACGGTGGATTTCTCCAGAAAACGCAAAAACCAGTACCTAGGGATGATTTTAGGAACTTGGGAAAAATCATTTAAAAACCATGGTTTTTGACAAAATCAGTGCAAAAGGAGGGCATAAATGGATTCTAGAGAGAATTCTGAAGAAAATGGTGCAAAAATCATGTAAAACGAAGCTCTGTAGCTCTGCCAGAGATGACCGAATTCTGAAGAAAATGGCGTAAAAATCACGCAAAACGGAGCTCTGTAGCTCTGCCGGAGACGACCAGAATCCGATCATCTTCTCTGGCGTCATCAGCGGCGTCAGCACCCTGGCGCTGACGCCAGGACGCACAGGGGACGACGTCAAACGACGTCATTGTTGCACGCGTGCGTGGCTGCGAACATGCGAAAAGGCGCCGATAGGCGGTCGCGGTGGAGCCGGGACGCTGCCCGTCCTGGCGACTGTGACGCACGCCACGTGCGTCACTGTGCCGAAGACGCACGCCGCGCGTCCCGTGCGGCGTCTTCGTGGCGCCGGTATAAGCCGATGTAAACCGGCGGAAAAGGGAGCCGCCGGTATAAACCACCTTATGGTGGTCCGGCAGGCCCCATTTGAGGGTAATTTTCACTAAAACTTGATTTCTGGGAGCTCGAGAGGTCCAAATCACTATTCGAAAGAGGCGTTATGACCATATTGACGACGTGAACCTAGTTTTAACTTAAAAACTTAGAAATGACCACTTTTTCTTTAGAAAAATATTAAAATAGTGATGTAACATGTACAGGTGCACTTGAATATACTAGTTAAAGGGAGTTATTAGCAAGCTAGTGGTCTCACACTGAGGTAGGTGACGACAACTAATGTTTTGCCTTGATTTTTAAACCATGTTTAAACATAGCATCATGTGTAATTGTATTTTAAATTGCAATTATTATTTACCGTGGATTTCATGCGACATTGAGTACAGGATGGTTATTCCAAATTGAAATCTTTTACTCAATAAACTTATTTCAAATGCTTTTACAAGCATGATGTAAATTAGTTATGCTTAATTAGAGACTTATTTCTTATTATATATATAGAAAATGCATGGATTTACATGGAAATGAGAATAGAGGCTTATTAGCTGGGGTGAGGGACCTAAGGGAACAAAACCTTGAGGGGTGAAGCCCGAAATGGTGAGGGACCTAAAGAGGACAATATCGTATCCGCTGTGTACTCTGATACACAGAACGAGGCCTTCCGAGGGGTGAAACCCAAGAGGGGTGAGGTTAGTGCAAGGTGCACGGAGCCAAAAGACCTTAAGATTAGTCCCACATCACTAGAGGGGAGGTCGCTGGGCGGCTGATAAAGGGTTGGAGGACTTTGTATGCAACCACGTGTTTTACCCTACGGGGTGGGAACAAAACTGTGACTGCGAAGGGGTGTATGGGCACCGTTAGCGGAGAGCGGACAATATGGTTATGTGCGGGGCCCTCAGGATGTTACAGTGGTATCAGAGCTGACCCTTGACTTGGTGTGGGCTAGCGGCGAACGAGTCGTTCGTTCCCTAGGGTGGGTGAGGGGTGAGGTTAGTGCAAGGTGCACGGAGCCAAAAGACCTTAAGATTAGTCCCACATTGCTAGAGGGGAGGTCGCTGGGCGGCTGATAAAGGGTTGGAGGACTTTGTATGCAACCACGCGTTTTACCCTACGGGGTGGGAACAAAACCGTGACTGCGAAGCGGTGTATGGGCACCGTTAGCAGAGAGCGGACAATATGGTTGTGTGCGGGGGCCCTCAGGATGTTACAATATTTTTCTTGAAGTTATTATGATTTATGCTTAAAAGTAGTTGGTTGTTATGTTTTATCTCTATATATTCAGTAATGAAGAAGTGGTATGTGTGAGTTTTAACGTCATATGAAAGCTAGCCTCTTCTGTCTAGTATTCTTTTAGTTTTAATATCTCTGTTCACAATCTTGACTACAAAGTAGTATCAGAGCTTTTATCTTGAGGGACCTGTAAGATTGAGTGATGAAAACACAAACTTTCAGAATGGAGGCTGATACACAATCATCTTTTAGTCATATTGCTCCACCAGTTTTTTATGGCCAAAATTATCAAGCATGGGCTGTTATGATGACAGTCTACCTTGATGCTTTGGATCTTTGGGAGGCTGTAGAAGAAGATTATGACATTCCACCACTGCCAACAAATCCAACGGTGACTCAAATGAAGAGTCATAAGGAGAGAAAGACAAGGAAGTCAAAGGCCACAGCATGTCTTTTCTCTGCTGTTTCTAAGACCATATTTACTAAGATCATGAACCTGAAATCAGCCAAAGCCATATGGGACTACCTCAAGGAGTACTAGGGCAATGAAAGAACCAAGAACATGCAAGTGCTCAACTTGATCAGAGAGTTTGAGATGGTGAAGATGAAGGAGTCAGAAGTGATTAAAGACTACTCCGACAAGCTACTGGGCATTGTTAACAAAGTGAGGCTGTTAGGTAAGGACTTTTCTGATGAAAGAATTGTTCAAAAAATTCTTGTCACCTTGCCTAAGAAATATGAATCCAAAATCTCTTCTTTGGAGGAGTCTAAAGATCTGTCAAGCATATCCTTGGCAAAGTTAGTTAATGCTTTGCAGGCTCAAGAGCAAAGAAGAATGATGAGAAAAGAAAAGGCTGTGGAGAATGCTTTCAAAGCCAAATCAAAAAGTTTTGGAGGAGGCAATTACAAGAAGATTAAGGAAAAGAAGAGCAGCAAATCCAGCAATGACAACAAAAATGATGTGAGTTCACCTTGCCCACATTGCAAGAAGTCGAACCATATGCCAAAGAGGTGTTGGTAGAGGCCTGATATCAAGTGTAGAAAGTGTGGCAATATGGGACACATGGAGAGGATCTGCAAATCGCAACAACTTGAAGCAGCAAAAGTGTCCACAGAACTACAAGAGGAAGAACAACTCTTCGTGGCAACATGTTTTGCCACCAATAACACCTCAAGTGATACCTGGTTGATAGATAGCGGCTGCACCAACCACGTGACCAACGATCAAGCTCTTTTTACAAAGATTGATAAGATTCTCATTTCCAAAGTAAAAATTGGAAATGGTGAGTTTATATCAGTCAAGGGAAAAGGAACAGTGGCTATTGAAAGCTTGACAGGTTTAAAGTACATTACTGATGTCTTATATGTGCCTAACATTGATCAAAACTTGCTTAGTATTGGACAGCTAGTTGAAAAAGGCTTCAAAGTTACTTTTGAAGACAAGTGGTGCTTGATCCAGAATGCAAGGGGCAAAGATGTGTTTAAAGTGAAGATGAGAGCCAAGAGTTTTGCTTTGAATTTGATGGAGAAAGAGCGAGCAGCACCTGCAAGTCATGAAAGCAATGCAGAATTGTAGCACAAAAGACTTGGGCAATTTCATCATGCTGGTCTTCTTTATATGCAGAAAAATAACTTTGTGAAGGGTGTACCGTTGTTGGAGGATAAACTAGCAGATTGTGTGGCTTGTCAATATGGAAAGCAAGTTGGAAAACCATTTCCTCAATCAGCCTGGAGAGGCATCACACAAGCTCCAACTTGTACACACCGATGTTGGAGGACTTCAGGCAATTCCATCTTTGAATGGTAATAAATACTATAGTCTTTATAGATGATTATACTAGATTTTGCTGGATTTATTTTCTTAAATCCAAAGCTGAGGTTGCTAATATATTTTGGAAGTTTAAAGCTTGGGTGGAGAATCAAAGTAATTACAGGTTACGCATAATAAGGTCCAACAATGGGAAAGAGTACAAAAATGAAACTTTTGACAAGTTTTGTGAGGAAGCAGGCATTGAGCATCAACTCACAGCACCTTACACTCCACAACAAAACGGTGTAAGTGAGAGAAAAAATCAAAGCATCATGGAGATGGCAAGGTGTATGCTTCATGAAAAGGAGTTGCCAAAGAATCTTTGGGCAAAAGTTGCAAGCACTGCAGTTTTCTTGTTAAACAGGCTGCCAACTAGAGCAGTGCTAGGAAAAACACACATTTGAGGCCTGGTTCCGTTACAAAACAGATTTACAGAATCTGAAATTTTTTTGTTGTCTCTCTTTTTCTTATGTGCCACAGGTGAAACGAGACAAACTTGATAAGAAGGCAAAATCAGGTATTTTTATTGGATATAGCAGCACTTCCAAAGCTTACAGAATTTTCCAACCACAAAATGGGAAAATTATTGTAAGTCGATATGTCAAGTTTATGGAAGATAAACAATGGAGTTGGGAAGAATCATTAGAAAAGCAATTGCCAGAGAATTCATAGTATCTTAATGACAATATAAATGATGTCCCAGTTCGTGGCACAAGACCTCTGTCTGATATCTATGAAAGAAGCAAGGTTGCTGTCTTTGAACCTGCTAAATTTAAAGAAGCCAAGAAGGATGGCAAATGGGTTGAAGCCATGAGAGAGGAGCTTCGTATGATCAAGAAGAATGGCACTTGGGAGTTAGTAGACAGACCTCAAAACAAAAAAATCATTGGAGTGAAATGGGTTTACAGAACCAAATTCAATGCTGATGGTTCTGTGAACAAACACAAAGCCAGATTAGTTGTGAAGGGGTACAGTCAAGTTTTTGGGGTAGATTTTTCAGAAACTTTCGCTCCTGTTGCACCCTTAGACACTATTAGGATGTTGTTGGCCTTGGCTGCGAAAAAAGATTGAAAGCTTTACTAGCTAGATGTAAAGTTAGCCTTTTTGAATGGTTATCTTCAAGAAGAAATCTATGTTAAACAGCCAAAGGGATTTCTAGTCAAGGGACAGGAGGAGAAAGTTTACAAATTGAGAAAGGCTTTATATGGCCTTAAGCAGGCTCCCAGGGCCTGGTACAGTAGAGTTGATGATTATCTTCAAAGTCTTGGATTTGTTAAAAGTCCAAGTGAAACCACTTTATATGTGAAGAAATCAGATGCTAACTTAATTATAGTGTCTGTTTATATTGATGATTTGCTTGTTACAGGAAGCAATGAGAAGCTTGTGGATGAATTTAAAGCTAAGATGTTCAAAGCTCTTGAGATGACAGATCTCGGTTTATTGACCTACTTTCTAGGCATGGAGGTGAAGCAAGGCCACGATGGAGTCTTCATATGTCAAAAGAAGTTTGCAAAGGAAATTCTTAAGAAATTTCATATGGAAGATTGCAAAGGCATCAGCACACCAATGAATCAAAAGGAGAAGTTTAGCCAAGAAGATGGAACTGAAAAAGTTGATGAAAGGCTATACAGGAGTCTGATCAGTTGCTTGATGTATCTCACAGCCACAAGACCAGACATAATGTTTGCAGTAAGCTTGCTGTCAAGGTTTATGAATTATGCCAGTGAAGTGCATTTTGTAACTGCTAAACGTATTTTAAGATATATCAAATGCACAACAGATTATGGCATTAAGTATTCTTGCTGTCATAATTTCCAGCTCCAAGGATTTTCTGACAGTGATTGGGTAGGTTTTATTGAGGACATGAGAAGCACAATTGGTTTTTGTTTCAGTTTCGGTTCAGGTGTTTTCTCATGGAGTTCAAAAAAACAAGATGTGGTTGCTCAAAGTACAGCAGAGGCAGAATTTATTGCAGCAAATGCTACGGTGAACCAAGCAATTTGGATCAGAAAATTACTTGCAGACTTGCACATGGAGTAGATTGAGCCAACAAAGATTTTTGTAGATAATCAAGCTGCTATTGCAATCTCAAAGGATCCTATTTTTCATGGAAAAACAAAGCACTTCAACATCAAGCTGTATCACTTGAGAGAAAAGCAGAAATGGTGACATCAAGTTGATTTATTGCAAGACTAAGGAGCAGATTGCAGATTTGCTGACCAAAGTCCTTCCAAAAGCAAGATTTGAAGATTTAAGAAACAAGTGTCTACAAATACTAAGGCAAGAAGGAGATTGTCGGAGATGTGCACACATGCCTTAGTCTGCAGAACTAGTCTTTAGGAATGTTGTTATTTGTTGCTTGATTTTGGGAAATAAATTTAGATGTTGCATATTTTTCTTGAAGTTGTTATGATTTATGCTTAAAAGTAGTTGGTTGTTATGTTTTATCTCTATATATTCAGTAATGAAGAAGTGGTATGTGTGAGTTTTAACGTCATATGAAAGCTAGCCTCTTCTGTCTAGTATTCTTTTAGTTTTAATATCTCTGTACCCTTTTCATAACACAATCTTGACTGCAAACACTCAACTAAGAAGTTCTAAAGCTTCAGTTAGAATCAGGGCTCCTTTGGCAAGAAATTTTTTTTACTTTCCTTTAAGAAACTCAAGCATGAAACTAACAAAGAAATTCTGAAACAAATTTCTTGGCAAATCAAAGCAAATGTGTAGCAATGGATGAAAAATAAGAGACTGACTACAAAAGAAAGAATCCATGGTCCATTGTAACATGATTGTATATTTACTAACAGACCACACAGTTAAGCATGGAGAGAACACCCCAAATACAGTAAAACCACTATTAGGTAATTCCTTTCTAGAAATTGAGAAAACACAGTAACCTTGCCAATGACGAATCATCCATAAAGCTCATTTTAGCATGATTTTTAAAGCTAATTTAAAGCAATTTTTCCTAAAACAATAACATGAAGAATACAAAAGAATGAAAAATATAACTTATTACTATTTGTTGCTAGATAAATTCCACCATCCATGGAAGGAACTTTCTTCAAATTCCAAGAACCTAACCAATGAGTGGACAACCAATGTTGTGAAAGTGACTGCAAACAAGATCAATGTAACTTAAAGGAGGACTCGGATGCCTACAGAAGCTTGATCTTATGAAGACATTTGAAAATAAAAATAGGAAGTTACCATGATTTGTTGCTAGATAACTCCTACTCATCCATTGAGGAAACTTTCTTCAAATCCCAAGCACTTAACTAGGGTCAGGATAATCAATGTTGTAAAAACTGACTGTGAAAAAAGCCACTGTAACTTGAAGAAATATTTGGATGGCCACAGAAGCTGACTCGTATGTAGTCGTCTGAATCAATGAAAAATGTCCCAAGTAACACGGAGCAAATGTGTACCTAGCACAGTTTGAAAGCTAGAAACTACACTAGACTCAGGCTTAATGACAGTCAATCAAGTCATCTTATCATAATTAACTGCCAAATCCACAGAAATCTAAAGTGCATTTTGCAATTAAAATGCACGTATCTACTATGCTTATATAGAGAAATGACATTTGGTCTCGCATATTGATGATGACACTCACCATTTTGTTAAGCAGCTTTTGATTGGCTGTTAATCTTTTCAGAATCAGAAAAACTTTTAACAACTAAAATTCGAAAGTGGGATGAAGTATGGAATGCTATTACTATGAAGTTGAAGCACAAATATCAATTTTCACTACATCTTTTTCCTACATATTGCATATAACACAAACCAACGCATGGTCCAAATAATAGGGCATCTACTTCGAAAAAAGAGAGCCGAACTATGTCTCTTTGTTTCGGGATCAGAAAGGTCGACCGATCAGGATCAAAGATGCACAAATCAGTAAGGGCTAGTAGCGCCGAGCCCACTAGGAAGACCCTTTTTCATAAAATATCGACACAAGGAACGCAAGGAAGAGGGCGACACGAAAAGGAAATCGCCCTCCTGAAACGGTATCCTCGTACGGACTTGACAGCTTCAGCGAACAAGGACCTGGGCTGAGACCATTCCATAGCTTGATCACCGTAAGTCTCATATAAAAAGGCTACAGCTTCAAGTCGACTCTTGCTGCAGTTGGCCGACAATTCATCATGTTTCATTCGGCAATGAATGTTTTAACCAATCAACTTAATTTTCAGCCTAGTTGGCAGAAGTAAGTTCCAATTGTATTGCCAAGTGTTAGTAGCATAATGATTACGGCGAAGTATATGCTACGACCACAACTCTTTGCTCATCACAACATTTCAATTACAATAGGCGAGGACACCATCTGAAGCATAATTAGGATGTGAATATAATTCTTAAACTGATTCATATAGACATCTGCGAATTTGATATAAATTTGTGCTTAATTAGGAGACTTGTTTCCATTGATAGGACTTAAGAATTACAAGATGATAAATATCTAATTCGTCCATTTTGAGACTTTTGTAACGATGAACAAGAATTACGAGATTTGACTTGTGCTCGCTGAAGTCTCACATTAATAGATAAAATTAGCTACAAATTTTAGCTTGTGCAGGCACTTCATCTCACACAAACTGCATACTGAGAACAAAATCTAAGGCAAGCAGCAGAATCTGGAAACATTTCGCCAAAACCCAAGCTAAAGCTTACAGCTAACGTGAGCATGGGAACGGACTGCTGAAAACTATTCGGACCTTCTTCCCACAGGTAACCGTCCCTTTCGACGGTCGTGATGTTCCCGCCGACTTGATCTCTTGCCTCAGTCACCATAACATCTCCGGCAACGTCGCCATGCTTCTTGGCAAGCGCCTGAGCTATGCTGAGGCCGCTGATTCCGGCGCCGACGCTGACGCAGTCAACGGAGTATGAGGTTGAGATGTTGCCAGCGGAATTTGAAGGAGAAACCGTGGATTCTCTGGCTACTAAGCACCGGAATATGGAACGACGTGGCTGGAGGGTGAAGGATGACGCGGATGAGTTTCTGCCGTTGATTTTGGAGGGAAATATGGATGGATGGTAAGTGGAGAGAGAGAGAGAGAGAGAGAGAGAGAGAAGAGAGAGAGGTGAAAGTAGCCATGGCGAGAGAGAGAGTCTCGTTATCTTTACGAGAGGTGCGGCGGATAGAAAGAGAGGGAGAGTGTCTCTGCAAGGTGAATTAGAGGGAGAACGAGAGGAAAGGTTAGGACGGGAAGAGAGGCAGAGATGCCTGTTTCTCTCTCTAAAAAAACTAATAATTTTTATTTGATTTTTTTCTTAAAAAGAAACGTATTTTTTTACTAAAAACAGAATTTAGCATATAAGAAATAACACCAAACATATCAAGCATGATAAAGTTAAATAAAATAGATATCTTACATATGCAGAAGATATCGCAGTTAAATAAACATGATATCGCAATTAAATGCAGAAGATATAGCTATTAAATGATCCTGATATCTCATGTATGCCTAAAATATTCTAGTTAAATAAACATGATATCTCACATATGCCGAAGATATTGCAATTAAATAAGCTGCATTTCTGAGATATGTCATGATGCCTCAAAAATGCCAAATATATGCCGTTAAATAAACCCCCTAGAAATTCCTTACACGACTTCTTCAATATCTTCCCAAATCTATCTCTTAATTCAATCTTCTAAACCCTACTTATGATGCGTATGAACTTATAACTTTTATGATCTCTTCTCCTATAACTGGTTTTATTAGTATAATTCTACTATTAATTCTCTAATTTTTTAAAACATTTTTATCTAGGCTGATTAAAAACCAATTTATACGATGGCTAAATTTTTAAAATTATATCTATTGTCATATGTTGAACTTTCCTTTGAAGAAACTACCCTTTTCCCTGTAATGTCAATTTTGAAGGCGAACCTTATGCAATGCCCCCAAAAGTGAAAACCTTCATTAGAGTATTACAACTTCAGAATTTTTCGCAAGCCGTACATTTAATCAAAGGACAGCATCTTATTTTCAGACATTTATATTCTCAGACAGGATTCACAGTTTAGGCAGGTGAACTTAAAAAGTCAAAAGTGAAAACAAACCGCTCCCCACAATCCAGAGTTATTGTCTACATAAAGAAGCTTGACATCAATTTCTTCAGTCTTCGTACATTATAAGAAAAGTTAATGGGAGAATAAACAAGTCTTGAGTCTGAGGACTTTTAACGGGGTAAAACAAGTTTCCCAAATCGGAGTACTAATAACTAGCTTAAATATAGATCATAGAGGAATACTTGAGTCCGGGACCACCTTTGGTTGATCAAAACCGTTCACCTGGTTTCTCAATGTCTCGTCGATATCTTGAATGATAAACATTATGAATATTGGATGATACTAATGTCCAAAAAGGTCCTTTCAACTCGTTCATTTGGACCATTCTTTTGACAGTGTTTATGATCATCCATGTATGTATGAATAAAAGTACAGTTCTCCATTTCCAGATTCATCTGATCAGCACTATTTTAGGATTATTAGTCATCTACGATAAGACGAATCAGATGAACGGTTCAGTCCAACCACAGGTGGAGCCACTTGGTAAATCGGGGTGATCTGTCCAGCAAGCATTTCGTGGAACGTGAATTCATGCACTTGTTTCCAACTCTAAGCATGCCTATCTAAGAGCAGTACTATCTACACAGTCGTACTAATTTGTTTTCCAGTGGGTAGTTCTATGGCCTTTACGGAAGCATTTCCTTTATAATTTACACATAAACAGTGGACTTGAACCCACCAACTCTTGGGTCTGTGGCAGACACAACCAACTAGGCTAAGTGCTCCAGTTCAACTTGGCCTCAAAGTTGTGGCTAAGATCTCCTGTTGGTAAAAAAAATTATGGTGTAAATCTATTTGCATTGTCCAATCCTTTTCGTCGTTCATTGCGAAAGCAAATATTTAACAGGTTCTCTAATGTTTCAGAGTGCGGAGGAAGTAGACTTTTGTGCAAATGGCATAACTGAAGAAGGATTGAAATCCTTTGACGGTTTCCTTCAATCTCATGTTGTATTCAAGATTCTCCATCTTTCTGAAAATGCTATTGGTGAAGAAGGAGCTCAGGCTCCCAATTCTTCTCTTCTTGTATTACTACGTTTAAGTAGAACAAGCAATGTAGCATTTAGACGCAAACTCTTTTGTTCCGAGTCCACTACCTTTTGATTGTGAGACAGATCCTTTAACAATTGACAACTTTGGAGCAATTTAAACTTAGGATGCCAACTTGCTTAGTCCCCTCAATCAAACACTGTATCCAATGATCTAGGCTCCACCCTTTCCTTCGGTTATTGAATTTTAGTTGAGTGGCTGTGGGGAAGAAGAAGAAGAAAGGGATCCATTTCACCCTTCCTTCATTTTTTTGTGAACAAGAGGGGCAGTTTAAAAATACCAAAACAATGAAAAAGTTAGCTAAGGGCTAAGGACAAATCTTTTTTTAAAGGCAGATAGCTACTTGTAGACCAACCTTTAAGTTTGGGGCTCATTAGAATCTCTTTAATAGAATTTCTTGTGCAAAAGAGGCATTCCACAAGCTATCCCGCTATGAACCATAATCCATAAGACAACCAATACACGTCCACGTCTTCGCTTTCTCGTTTCCCCACGACTATTACACCCTTAGCATTGTGATCGAAATTTCTGCAGTTACCAGCAACCAACTTGATTACACCCTCAAAATCCTTTGAACCAAAACCCCTCTTATAATGGACAAACCCAACAGGCGCTTAGATCAATTTGTCGTGAAATATTTTTTTCACTAGTAGTTCTGTTTCTAACGTTCAATTGGAATCGGGAACAAGCTTTAATCCTTGTAAGCATAACGCCACGTAGATAAGAGAGAGGTAGAGGTGTAGGTCCTAGTATAAAACTCACATGGGTCCCATACTAAAAAAGAAAGGTCGCATGTGTGTGTGTGTGTGTGTGTGTGTGAGAGAGAGAGAGAGAGAGAGAGAGAGAGAGATGTACGCACTGTATTGAAAGGGGAGAGCTATTGTTTCAATCACTAACGAGTGAAGCTTTTACAACTAACAAATTCTAGATGGTGGGGAGTTTTGCTAACCTAATTTGGCAACACGAACACTTGTAAGTAGCCAAACTCTAACCCTTTAAGTAATAACTTACAAAGTTCTAAGTTGGAGAACTTGTAAGTAGCCAAACTTGTACGGCTACAAGCTTCAAAACAAGAAACACCTAGAAAAACTACTACGGAGGGGACCGTTAATATAAGGTGGACAGGAATATCATTTCACTTGCTCTTAAATCTCGATCTATGCGATACTTTGCAGTCCATGCCGCAACGTAGCCGTCCAACGATCTTAGACGGACAACACTCTCGTTGATAGTGATAAGCTTACAAAAGAAAAGTTGACCAACGGTTGAGAGTTATCGACAGGATTTATTCTATTCCAGGCGCCTGTGCTAAGCTCGCAAAAGCATTGATGGTGGAGGATTAAAATTTTAAACCAGCTTGAGCGGGCCACGATATGAAGATATCACAATTACCCCTGAGGACACTGTTGGCTCGCAAATATGAACCAATTGGGTGCATGTCAGAATGAAAGTGTTGATGTGCATCTATTTCGCCATTGCACATTGTTGTGAAGAATCATAGGACCCGCTCATATGCCGTCTATAGAGGTACTGCTGTTCATGGTAACTTTTCGTGGATAATAGCTACGCTATCTCAATCTGTTCGGTTCCAAATCAGATAGGATATAAAAACTACCAAAGTTTCTAAGAAACGTTATCACCTGTAAAAACCAAACCAACAAGGACCCTTCTCTTGGATCCTGAACATAAGAGAGTATCCCGACATGTTCTGGAGAGAAACTTAGGCCATTGATATGCACTGACACGACTAAGTCCCAGAGTGGCCAGATATCATCTGTCCTGACAATAGGGAGAGAATCCGTTCTTGAGGTTTGCTATATCCTAACTACTTGTTTTGGGTCGCTGAAACAATTAATAAAAATACATTCCCATTATTTTTTACTTAAAAGCATAGGCTAAAAACATCCAATGCGCACTATGTAAACCATTCCGAAATTGATGAATGGCTTACTTATGTAAAGGGAAAAAGTTCCACCATGCATGAGAGAAGGGCGTCAACTTCAGATGTGGCTTGTACACCTACCAAGAGAGTCAAGACTCACTAAGACTGATTTGCAGTACCGAGCGACACGATGCAGTCAATCATGAATCTGGGATGATCGTGTGGAAGAACTTTATAGTTTTCACTAAATCCACTTATTGGTGGCTTTTGCAACATTCAAGTTAGATGCATCATCTACGCTCAAGAATGGAAGGCATATATTCTTACACCTAATAAAACATTAATCCCGCATATGCTAATGAATCTCAAACACAATACAATCCCACTGGAATATTTCATTAGAAAGTATAAACAACAGCATAAAATGCACCTTCAGTGAAATTTAGTATCCCCAAAGATAAGTAACAGCCAGCAAGAAATGGGAAACATTTTATTAAATTAGATTAGTTAGAACTGATATGACAAACATAGATAAGGACTGGAGGCATCGGCAGCTGAATTCACCTATTCTACAGTAAGTGGCTGCGCATACACAAACCCCATTCCAATAAACTCATGTATACATAGGAAGCAAATGGAATAAAGAAGAGAGAAGGGAGTAGCTTAAATAGTAATCACCCAAAAGGTTCATGGATCAGTTCGTTCACATTTCAAAGGTGTCTTTAGGGGAGCAGCAACAGAAGAGAAAGGTGGGGTGCCATTTTGAGGGTAAAGACTCCCTGCCACAAGAGAATCGCTCACCAAACCAACATCATCAAAGTTCAGTCTGCCACTGACCTTCCGATTGCTGAAGTCATCAACAGAATGTCAGAGGTATAAAACTAAAAGAGAATCAAATGACAAAAGGCTCAGCCAAATGCTTCTCTTCTGTACGCACTGCTTCTATGAAGCAAATATACCTGTTTAACCGGTTGTTAATGACACTCAGATCTTTTGAAGGGCTCTGATAAGCATGAGTGCTCTCACCAACACAAGCATAGTAACTCTTGGAGCTGTGAGATATCAAAGCATCCATCTATCCACAATTCAACAAAAAAACTTAGTATACCAGTATGATGTAAGTAAACTCATTTGTGGAATTACAAGAATTAAAGAGAGAGAGAGAGAGAGAGAGAGAGAGAACCTCAAATTCTGAGGTTTTCACATGAGAATACAAACACAGATAAACCTGGGAAGTAAATAAAGAAGGCATTTGAATAGAAAAACATACACCGGCTGTTCAAGATCGGGACTTACAGAGGATACCTCACAACATGGATATATTACAGCAATGGTAGGAAAACACATCATGCCATAATTAAGTAAACAGATAGCTTTACGAAATGTTATACAAACTACTACGAAGTCAAAACATCTTCAGAATTCCTTATAAAAACAAAATAAAGACAATGGAAGAAACATCACATTCTAAGAGATCTCACGATTTATTGCTTGCAATACTATCTTGCTCAGACGGCAAAAGGCTTCCCAAGGAATAACCATAGGTAATGAAAACATATGTTCAACATTCACTGTAGGTGTTAGAAGCAAAATCTGTTCATCATTAGGGTTGCTAGCAGAAGTAGGAGGCAGGCCCAAAATTTAGTGAAAAAGATTATGGGTGGAAGCATAATTGAGATTTCTTTTTTGTTCTTTATTTTTTATGAAAGGCAGTGGAGACTTTTGTCAAGATGTCCAAAACATTAAAACTATTTGCTTCAGAAGTGGCCTTAAACAGGTATTTCGTTGTATCTCCATATACATCATTAAAACACCAGTAGTATTCCCAACACGGAAGCGAGGAGTTGAGTCATGCACCGGGACCTTCTCCTCCATAGTGCAATTTCAGCACAGCTTTTGTAATGTAACTAGTGATGTTTCTGTACTATAATTTATACCAGATGATAATGTACTTTTCCAACTTGCTGATCAACATATCTTGGATTTTTCCTCAAAATTTTTTAGTCATCTTGCAGATAAGGACAAGAACACTGATCCAACATGAGTAATGGCAGGCCTCCAAAGTAGTTTGGTAGCTTGCTTGCAGCTTCAAAAGCTAAAGGAGAAGCAATGGATCCTGGAGAGACTCTGAGGGAGATAGGATAAGGTAAGAGAGACCAAAAAATCAAAGTCTAGCTTTTTCATTCTTGGTGGTTGGCGGCAAGAGCAACAAGAAAATTGGGATGATGATGGTAATAAGTGGAATTTGAATTTCAACCTCCTTTGGTCAAACTTACAAGAAGAAAAAACAGGGAACAGAATTGGGTGGGATTCCAATTAGTCTTCAGACTTTTAACGCTGTGCAACAATCAAGTGAACCTGACAGAAAATCCTGCACAGTTTGGCCATTTGCAGTAGACTCACATGACTACAACAACAGACGTGTTTCCCACTAATTTTGCTCAACATTTCCAATTAGTTTCCCACTCATTGCCAATGCCTTTCTCTTAGTTTTGAAAGTATTTCCCGTTCATTGCACAAGCCTTTCCTATTAGTATCAGAAGAATTTCACACAAGTTTTGTAGCTGTTTCTTATATTTTCCCAAAGCATATGATTTCTTCTTGTAAAACACATTTCAAGGAAAATGTACTTTCCACTTAGAGCGATGTTTCCAATAGTCGAACAAGTTCTAGAACTCAGAAGGGTTCCATGGTACATGCCAATGACTTGTTCCTAACAGCTGTACAAGGAATACTACAAGGTTTTCCAGGTTGATCTTTGCAAAAAAGGAACTCAGAAGATGACAGTACAACAGTGGCACTTAAATACTGTAACTTTCCACCCAAGTGAAATGAAACCTTAACTATCTTCATTTCTGGAACTAGCACGAAGAGCCTTGGTGCGTCTTCCTACCAGGAGAGGAAGTTCATGTGGCCACATGGCTAAAAATGTGATCTTTAGTAGGCTAACCAATTCTTGGGGTCCAAAGATTAGGTAAACACTTCTTCGGTACCAGATAGAAAGCGCTGACAGACTAATATCTGACCATTCCAATCATAGTTCATCTTGCATGTAATATCCTAATATGAGCAACCTATCTGCCAAACAGACTATGCTTCAAGAGCATTGAGGCATGGACAACTGAATCTTGTAAGGATCTTCTGCCACCTCAAATTTAAAGATCCAAAGCCCTAGAAGGTCGAAAGAGGTATTTTGCCAAATTCTAGGGAGGTGAAGATAGAGTTTCTGCCCAAAAACTAAAGCCAATCAAGAAATTGTTGCCTAACTAAGGCTGACATTGCTCAGGATATTGGAATCAGAAAGATCCCAGGCAAGTTGTGAAACAAGAAGTGGCAGCACTTGTCCCATCATTTGCAAAACTACCATGATAGAGAAAAACTTAGTTATCATGGAATTCACATGGATGTCATGAAGTTCAAAATGTGCAAAGGAATGGATGAAAGCGACTTAAGTTTTTGTAGAAGATCCTAATGCTGAAATAGATGATCATAATCAAACACTTTCCAATGATGGCTTTTACCAGCTATGACCTTGTGTAGGAGGTTCCTTTCTGGAAAAACATAAGAGAGTGAGAGATAGAGGAAGGGAGGCTTTTTCTGGCTGATGAGAACAATAAGGCAATCCTTTAATAGACATCATTTTGAAAGCCTTAGATGAGATAAGCTTCAAACCTTACAAGGAGGAATATAGGTCTATTTACGACCATGAACCAACTGGCTACTCAATATTGTTGGATGCAAGAACAAACTCTGCTCTTTGTTAGTTTGATTTGGTATTCCAGTGCCAGTTTCTCTACCTCATCACTCTTATGAGCTTGTTTGCAACTTGCCCTTGGATCCAAGTTCCAACTACTTCCACATAGTGTCACCTATCGGATGATGCCATATCCTTACAGTCAATGCACCCTTTTATGATTTCAAGTCGTTCCAAATACAAGGTGAACCAAGAACCTCTCTGTGGCCGCATTTCTGAGCCTTGTTCACAGTTTGTTTGTTGATAAGGCACTAGTATTACAATGTTTTCTTGCCGCAGGAGTAAACTTGTGAACACAGCCTCAAATATTATGAGAAGACTGTTAAGAAAAGAAAATGAGATAATCTCTTTGGACAGCTTCAACTCAATCTAGAAGGTCCAATAATCTTTTGTAAGGGTGATTGAAATCCATCTAGACTCAAACCATCCATAAGAGAACAAATAATTAGAACATTTGAGAAAGGATTGCGGACCAATATACTGAACAAACATATTCATGAAGAGTAGAGTTTGAAGTCCTCATTTATTCATTGGGAATTCATGAAGTTCCGACATATTATGCTGATAGACTTGTCCGTAAAGACTTGTCTTAGCCCCTCAATAGTGATAGGTTTGTGGAGTATCGAAAACATAAATGGCATAGTGCATTCTCATAGCATTCTTTACACCACAAATTCAGTCCTTGACATCAGCATGCCTTGGATACCATGCTCAGGTCAGAGGAGTTCAATCACTATTTGCCTCCTGTTTATTATTCCTACCTGATAACTTGAATCAAAATAATCTTTTATTAAGCTTCCACTTTTGTGAACATCACATACATTACCAGATAACAAGTTTGTATCAAATCCAATAGATGGTGATAAATAAAGCATATCTACAACAGAGAGATTAAGGCAACACAATAGGTAGAGCACAAGGAATCAACACGTATGCAGAGGCACCTAAACTTTAAAGTATAAGTATGAATTGAAATGGAAGAAAAAGTTCTTGCCAAGATACAGTCCAAATAACGTCCTTGACAGCTCATCAAGACATTGATTTTGTACACTGTCAACAGACAATATGGGTTGGCTTCCCATTCTAAACTAACAATCCTAACCCTCAATCAAATGGAGGAGCTCTCTAACCATCCACCTCAACCAGTTAAATCAGATCCATACTGTCGCTCTCCACTCAACCCCTTACCACTTGGCAGTGCCTACGAAAGCAATGCAACCCGGTCACTAGTCCAATGTATAATACCAGATAGCAGGCCAGCAACTAGGATCTATTTCTGGTTGCAGAGAAAATCCAAATCATCATCAAGACCTTATCCCAATTAGGGCTCGGTAACATGAATCTTATTCCTTCATTCCTCTATATTAAGTACTATTACTTCATTTAGTCCAAAAGTTTTTAAATCTTTCCTCACGACTTCTATCCACATTCTTTTGGGCCTTCCCCTTGCCCTTTTAAAACCTTCTACTAGCATTGCCTCACTCCTAACTGGTGTTGTTTTAGGTTTCCTTTGGACATGTCCAAACCATCTATGTCTAATCTCCCTCATCTTGTTATCTATTGATGCTACCCCTAAATTTCCTCTAATATTTTCTTCCTAATTCCATCTCAACATCCTCATTTCTGCGACGCTCATCCTATGAGCATGATGTTCCTTAACTACCCAACACTATGATCCATAGAGCATGGCCAACCTTATGGCTATCCTATAGAATTTTCCTTTTAGTTTGAGTAGCACCCGCCAATCACACAAAACTCCAGATGCATATCTCCGTTTGTTCCAACCTACTTGAATTCTTTGGGTAACCTCTCTCAATCTCTCCACTCTCATGAATCATTGATCCTAAGTACCGAAAGTAGTCTTTTAAGGGGACTTCTTGGTTATCAATCTTGACTGGGGTTCCACTCTTACTCCTCTCCTTGCTAAAATTTCATTCCATATATTGTCTTAGTTCAGCTGATTTTAAATCCTTTAGATTCCAAAGCTTCTCTCCATAACTCTAGCTGTGTTTACACCCTCCCTTGTCTCATCAAGTAAGACTATATCATCTGCAAATAGCATGCACTAAGAAATCTCCTCGTGCAGATGTTTTGTTAAATCATCCATAACTAATGTGAAAAGGTATGGGCTCAATGCTAATCCTTGGTGCAATCCCATAGTGACAGGAAAATAACCGGTCTCACCACTAGTGGTCTTAACATTTGTTACTCTTTCATACATATCTTTAATTATGTCTATATACCCCCACGAAGCTCCTTTTTCGCCCAACACTCTCCACATTAACTCTCTAAGGACTCTATCATAGTCTCTTTAAGTCGATAAAGACCATGTGGAGGTCTTTCCTCCTCTCCCTATATTTCTCTACCAATTGTCTTAGTAAGAGAATAGCTTCCACGGTAGCCCTCCCAGGCATGAAACCAAACTGATTCTCCAATACACTTGTCTCATGCCGTAGCCTCTTCTCAATCACTCTTTCAAAAAGTTTCTTAGTATGGCTCATAAGTTTAATCCCTCAATAATTAATGCAGCTCTATATGTCTTCTTTATTCTTATAAATTAGTACAATAGAGCTTTTCCTCTACTCATCAAGCATTTTCTTTGATTTTATAATCTTGTTAAATAACTTGGTCAACCAAACTACTCCAATATCTCCCATATGCTTCCAAACCTCTATTGGTATACCATCGAGCCCCATGGGCTTTCTTGATTTCATCTTTTTCAAAGCCTCTTTCACTTCAGGTATTCTAATCCTACGTTCATATCTATAATATCCAATGTTATTTAGATTTAGAGTATTTTCAATCCCTATATTCTCAAAGCCATTGTTATTTAACAATTTTTGAAGGTACATTTCCCACCTTTGTTTGATCTCATCATCCTTAACTAATACCCTTTGATGCCAAATTTTATAGACTACTCATATTGTTTGTCATTTTTTTCTCATTAAGAAGATACTTCTTGTCCAAAACCTTATGAGCACTTCAACAAGCAACAAGTTCTTCTCTCACTTGTGGAAAAATCCCAACACTAAGACAATGGCCCCTGCATGCAAACAAGTATAACTCAAAATCATTGTTAAGGGTAGTGAAGGGTGCAGTAATTTAGGGGAAGAAGATGATTTAGCAAATAGCATTTCCTAAACTTAAGCAAAGTCATCAAGGCCATACTGATGGAATATAAGAACGAAACTAGGGAATATTTTATTTTGTGTATCCCTCATCAACAAATAGTCTCATGAATTGTGTATCAACCTCAATAAATTGAGATTCTTGACTCTTCATTGCATGCAGCACAATAACTGCCCATGATATAAATGCTTCTTTAATGAACAAGGGATTGACATTTACCTACCACTTGACGTCAGCATGCAGCCCCTTGTCATTTTGGAATTTTTCACTGATTGGGTGATAATTGTCATCACTTCTGGTGTAAGGTATCTCATAGAGCTTAAAGAGAAACAAAAATAAAGAAACGAAAGCCACATATGTTCTCTTATTTGAAGGGCTTTGAGCAGATATACAAGTATAGAGAGAGAGAGTTGGATTGTATTGCTGCTGACTAGAGAGGGAGAGAGATGGATGTATTCTTGCTAACTACTTTATCCAAAAGAAATGTGCTGCATCTCATTGTGGTGACCCACGGTGAGTAATAGCAAGCTCCAATATTGCAGAGAGGGGACGATTATTTCTCATCCTCCAGTTCTTTGGTAGGGAGGCATGATCTGCAGAGTACTGTTTCTCATGGACATTTATTTCCAACTCAATCCATTGGCACAGGTGCACCCACTGCCACTCCTGGTCTAATTCTAACTTTTACCTAGTGCTTTTATTTCATTCATAAAACTGCTTCCTTTTACGCTTCCATTACTGTTCCTCTCTCTTTTCCTTTGGCAAAGCCATTGCAAGTCCTCCAGGAGGTACGAGAACTTTTAACTCAATGAAATGGGAGACAGAGCAAGGAGAAAAAATATCGACATCACAAACGCTTCTTTTGATTAAGTTAACAAGCTCTGCATTTGCTTTCACAAGGGAAGAGGACTCCATCTGAGATGTGCAAGAGCTGTCCTTTTGGCATTTATGAACTTTCACTATGAAATACTTGAAAGAGAGAACTTTCTAAAACACCTCTTTTCCTTTTCATTTTCTTTGTTATGCAGGCTGACAGGTAAACATTTTCCATCACACACATAAAGAACCCTTTTAAAGCCTCAAGAGACTACCTGCTAAAAATGCTATTACCATCCCTCTTTCCCAAACTACAAAATTGACAAGCAATGTCAATCTATGTAGTTAAAGGCACGCATAGGCGCTAGTCGACGGTTAAGTGCCTGGGCGGGGGCCAGGCGCAAAGTAAATGAGGCGCGCTCGCCTAGGCGCACGCCCAGGCGCAGACGACTCAACTGGTAACTTATATAACTCGTTTTTTTTTTCGTTTTTCACCTTCCAACCCTAATTTCAATCTTCCAACCTCCTGATAAGGTGAAAACGACCATTCCTCTTCGATCTTTCACAGATCTAAGCAAAAAAAGGTATGGATTTATGAATTTTACAATGTGTATACAGTTTCTGTAAAAAAACATAAAAACTAGTACCATTTTTTCAATTTTTTTGCTTTTTGTTAACTATTTTCCATAGATCTTGATGGGTTTTAGTTCTATATGTATAAGAAAACATTCTATTTGAGTTTTATACTTCTTTGCTCTAGATTTGAGTTTGTTTTTAGGTTTTTTACTGTTTTTCCAAAAAATTCAGTTACGGAAATAAAAAAAAAGTCGTCATGTTTTTGTATTTCTTCATTGAAACGTATTTCTATCCACATATATAGCTTTCCCATGCTTGTGTCTTCATGTGTGATAATTTTTTCATCTTTTTTTTGTAATTTAGGGTTATTT
This sequence comes from Warburgia ugandensis, assembly GCA_035236585.1. Lineage (NCBI taxonomy): Eukaryota > Viridiplantae > Streptophyta > Magnoliopsida > Canellales > Canellaceae > Warburgia > Warburgia ugandensis. Next base: position 17,431,711 of record CP141134.1, on the reverse strand, counting down.
TTTTTATTTTTTCGAAGAAAAAAAGTTACGAAAACTAGGAAAAAATTGTTCTTTTTTATACTTATTAGTTAATACCTATTCTTATCCACATATATAGCTTCCTCATGCTGGTATCTTCATGTATGATGTACTTTTCATACTTTTTTTGTATTGTAGTGTTATTTTGGTCAATTTTTCCAAAAAGAAAACTTACAAAAATTAAAAAAATTTGTTTTATTTATATTTATTAGTTAATGCCTAATCTTATATACATATATACCTTTCCCATGCTTGTCTTCATGTATGCTGTATTTTTCATGCTTTTTAAGAATTTATTAATGATTTTTAGATAATTTTTAATTATAAAAATATAATTTTGCGCCTCAAGCTCCAGGCGCGCGTATAGGCACCCCAGGCTCCAGGCACACCCCTTAGCGCCTCGGTGCGCCTCGCACCTTTAACTACATAGATGTCAATCATTTATCCAGTTGGCAATATTAATGTTCTACAAAGAAAGTTTCAGATACTGTATATGAAATTGTGTTAAAAAAAAAAAAAAACACAACTTTTTGCAGCATATACTGGATTTAGTGCTTTACTCAGAGAAGCCTACAAGCTGAAGGTAAGTTATTCATGAACCTCCAATTGCTTACATGTTAGTTAAATACAATCACCGAAAAGAATTTTCTTCCTTTCCATTCTTACAGAGATTTTTCACATAATTGTAACCTCCTTCCATTTATACGTCCATGACTAACAAGCTTCTACTCTTTTGAGAAGCTTTTGTGATGTACCGTTGCTAAAATGTTAAAGCATTGTGGAAAGAAAATATCCAGATATCACAACCACATGCAAAGTTGCATGAAACCAATAATTAATAAACTAAAGCTATTTCAGGAATTGGAAACACCATTTAACACATACAGAAAACATTATTATGCTTATTTGATACAGATTCGCATGAAATACCACTAGTTTGGCAAAGTATACCAAATGCTTAACACATCTGAGACAAGAAACATACATGAAAAGCTTAGAAAACTGCACAGCTACCAAACTCTGGCAGATACAGGATACAGTTAATTTCAGTTCATAACTCAAAAGGCCTCCATTATCCAGCAAGAAGGAAACATGACTCCTTTTAGCTCAAGAAAAAACATGTCTCCATCTTATAAGCAACACAAGAGGATAGCGATATCAGGTGTTTTATCCAATGAAAATTACTTCCATTTTGACAATAAGGTGCTATAAGCAGATAGCATCAAGACACAACCGTAAGTACCATAACAGTAACAATAACAAAAGAACCTAAAACAAATAACCAGATAATTCAAATAAGAAATATATAGAGTATCAATGTCTCGCCCATAAAAAAAGAGGAATTAAATTCCACAACAAACTGCCTCATAAATAAAGTTGGTTGTCAAAGCTTTTTCTGTTCTTTTCTTCAAATGCTAGGAAAAATACTAAAAAGTCAATAACTCAACAACAGCATGTACCTTTGATGACCGTAGCGGAGAAACATAGACATTATGTGATGCAGAAACTTTCTTTGGAGACATATCAGGCAAACTTGGAAATGGAGATCTACGAGGCGAGCCTGGACATTGACCTAATTGCAAAATGTGAAACATAGCAACCAATGATTCTTCACAGGGACCTAAAAAGGGAAGCAACCAACTGGAGTATACAACATCAGGGCCAAAGATAGAGCATACCATCTGTATTATTGTTTTCTTCAGGAATTCGGTTAGTTGTAAGAGAAGGTCCAGCAGGTACAAGTTCCACCAGTAGAGGTTTTACAGCCGGAATAAATACATCATTGTAAAACTTAATAATGTCAACCTGGTCCTGCCCTGTTTTCTGTATCCAAGCAACATCAGTTTAAGCTCTCCTTAAAAGGGTAAGCTAGAAAAGTAAAAGCACATACCCCATTGCTGCTTGTCAATGGCGAACCAACAAAGACATAGCGAAAAACACTTGTATCATGGTGTGGTTGCTTTTTGTAATTGAGAATGATGTCCTTAAAGGTCAGGCTTAGTTGAGAAATCTGCAAATAACAATATGGCCTTACAAAGAGTATAAGAGATTGACTATAAACCCTATAATTTAACAAATAGTAACAACCAGACCTTTGCCACACCATAAATGCTGCAGAGAATAAGCTGGTCAATATGTCGATTGAAGAAAACTGCTGTCTGCTGACTAAGGATTTGTTGTATAAGAGTGTAAACATTCTCCAGGATGGGCTGAGAAAGTTGCATCCTTTCACACAAGCTCTTAATTCTGATAGCAGCTAACTTCAGAATCTATGAATAACAAGAAAGGACCATTACTCTAATGCAACAAAATGAGATACCGAATTACTATTGCATGTTAGAATGAAACCAGCAGACCTCCATCACGAAAGCTTATCTCAGAATTGGAAAGGAACGATGCTGATTATTATTTCCGCCAGTGTAAATCACAAAGTCCAAACTTAAGAGAATAAGTTAGAAGATTACTGAGAATTCAGTACCTTACTGAAAAAAACCTGAATTCCTGTCTCTGCGCATGTTTCCCCTCCTCCTGCTGGGTTGGGCCGCGTTGGGCTGCAAATGAAGCATGACGCAAAATTTGATGTTAAAGCTAGATCTACAAATGCAAATGGTTAATTGTACCACTGACTGTTCGCATTTGGACTTTACCTTGCAAAAGCTGATTGCAATGGAGGTGGTATTTTTGACTTGAGACTGCTAAAAGCCAGAAAACGATCTTTCACAGGAGATGTGAAGGAGCTACGCTCTACCAATGAACTCCTACAATCACCATAGACTCTCTTTGGAGACCTGGCATCCCCATTCCAATCTGCAGCATCAATTCACGAGTGAAATTGCAACTAAATCAAATATCTCCAAAATATTAACAGAAACCAGAGTTCAAACTATTGAAAGGATGATAAAACCTTGTAACTGATCAGCATTACTGAGGCTAGAGAAATAAATAATAATCTAATAGATAAAACAGCCAGCTTGTACACAAGTAAAGCATCTAAAAGTTGAATTTATCATTAACAATCAAGGATGACTACAAGTTTCTAAACACAAAATTCAATAACTTGATCTAGAATAAGGCACTTTTGCGTCAATTTCAACAGGTATTTAACGCAGCAGGTTTTTTACTGACTCAGGTCAAATAGAGGTTTCAATAAACATTGTAAGGCAACAAAAGGATTGCCTCTTAGCATTGAAAGCAGCACCAGTTTTAACAAGCAATTTATAAATACATGCTCACCCAGGAAAAGTGATTACACAGCCAATTCAAAGACATCCATGATGTGCGCAAACAAAGTGGGAAGAAATAAATAAAAATAAGAAGACAAAAGAGGCATCTTACAATGATATACTTTTCCCATATTTCATGCCTACAGTTACAAAACAACCTAGTAGAAGATGGTGCCTTCTGACATAAGTACCATGGACCTCTAAACACTTTGACATGGATATTTAAAACAAAAACCAGCAATCATGATCAAGTTGATAGTAAATCCCTGTGAAAAATGACTATATACATGCATACACACTGTAGAACAGAATCTGCAGCTTCAATCAAGACCAAATCTGATTACCTGGTGAAATTTCATTCTTTATCCAAGGAGCAAGAGGTGGCAAGCCCCCAGTGGGAATGTTATGCTGCATTGCAATTGCATCCAATGAGAGCATTGGTTCTGCTAATAACCCCAGACGGTTTATTTCTGCGGCAAGGGCTGGTCTAGCAACAATCAACGAATTGTACATTGAAGAGCCTTTTTCCCAAGCCATTTTCTCCAAGAGTTTCTCCTCCAAAGAATTTAGATGTCGCTTCAGCTCTCTTGGGAGAGTCTCTTCATGTCTGACAAAACTTTCTATCACCTTGCTCAAATCAAAGGCTGTTATCGAAGTCCTCTCCAAAACAGCAGGAAATGACATAGTGACTGTCTTGTAAGTAGCTAAAACTAGGTCAGCTGAACAAGCAAGCATGCACCTGTGAAACCTCTCATTTGTCAATAATGAGGTCAGGTTACCCCCATTCAATACACGCAACTCTGCCCTACACATTGCTTCCAAAACTCTGTAGTATAACTTCAGGGCCTCCATCCTCCTCTGTTCCACCCATGTATTATCCATATCCATTAGATTTGTGCCCTGTAGACTTCCACCAACACATCGTTCACCAGGAGAACTGCTTGGGAAGATGGCCTCTAATATTATGTTGGCTCTACGTGTAACATCAGCAGTCACATCCCTGTCACATGATGAAAGAGAGCGCTGCAGTTCTGTGGAAGGTCTTGAAGGAAGTGGAGAAATGACTGTTCGAAGCCACTTTGCAGTCGTCATTGCTGTGCTTACTGGAGTAGGAGCCATCTTTAAGTTAGTACTGGAAAAATTACAGTTTGCAGGTGATGCAGAAGGAGAGCAAGGGGGAGAGAGGGGGCTTGTTATTGTCTTCGCTGGCGAAGCTATTGAATCAAACTTCCTCTGCAGAAACCAGAAAACATGCATGAATGACCAAAATTTACTTAGCCAATGAACTTTGTAAAGCATAGCTAATGTAATCTGGCTTCTGTCACAAACGTACCTTGGAACCACAGATGCTGACAGCACCTCCAGATAAGCTCCCAGTGCCAAGTAAACTATCTTCCCCATTAACAAAAACACGCTCATCTAGTTCACCCTTATTATGAATTGCATCTTCATAATCTTTTTCCAGAATAAGTAAGCTTGATGAGAAAGATTCTCCTTCCATTAGACCTTCAAAATAGGTCAAACCATCTGCACTCAAAAATAGTTAAACCTTCTTACTGATGCTAAATGTTTTTTGTTTGAGAAATGGATATTCAGAAAAAGATAAGCTGAATCACTGACAAAAATAATCATTAACGGAAAAGCAATAAAAGGTACCTGTATTAATATGGTCTAGGTGTTCAGTTTTACATTCCGAAGCCAGCCGAGGTTTCTTTTCCAAAATGTCCACTACTAAATTATTAGCTTTCTCTATTGTTCTTTTCAGTTCATCTTCTGAAGTCTGATACATCTCACACAGAGAAGCAATAAGGTCCACTTCCTTGTTGCATTTCCTGACTAAATCAAAACAAACCATGTCCACCAGTTCAGAATGCTTGGAGCAACAATCAGATGATCAGAAAAAGCCAAAACGATTCATGATCAGATTCACATGCTTGGTTCCAGAGACTATTACCAAAGTGGGGAGAATCACGGAAAGAAAATTTCCTCAAATGGACTGGAACGTGAAGAATCAGTATGGCCTGCATGTATTTTACAACAGTTAGGCACATATTGGATGTGATCCGACAAACAACTAGTAGCATAGTTAGTAGTAAAACTATAGTAGATTCTTTTCCTACTTTAGATTTATTTTATCAAATCGGGACCAGAGAAACAAAGAAGTCTTAGTAAATGACAATTAACTGACCAGTATCGAAACTAATCCATTTATACAAGTCAAAAGGTCCTTGAAACGGCTGAATGCGTGGTTGCGCAGGGCCAAGAACAGCAACCATCCAAAACGATGATAATCAGAGACATCGACCATACTACTCACAGCAACTCTGCATCTACCATCGGATACGTCATTGGTGAGGAACAACTCCAGGTATTTATCTTTGTAGTACCTAGGTATCACAAAACAATTACAAACCAAGATTAGCTCTCTTTTAATTTGGAAATAATGTGCCAGAAATAATAATGTAAAATTTAACTGCAGTGAGCAAATACAATCTAACAAAAACAGCAGTAATTAAGGAGCTCAACACATCAATATATAGATAACCTTGAGTCTCAAGAGAAATCTGGGCGAAGCATAAATCAAACCGGAGCCTATAAAATCTTATTTTGAAGATCAATTTCTTTTTCACTATCCCAATGATGTCAAAGAGCAACTCCTGAATTACATCATCACTGCCAAATACATGCAGAATGAAAATTTCAACATGCAATAAGCAACAAGTTGACTGGAAGACTCAACAGTAGACACAGATAATGTATCGAGCTTCTCTATGTCCAAAAATTTCACAACACAAATCAATGAATTCCACAGTGTTCTACTGCTTCTACTTATTTTCAATTGTTTACTGTTTCAAGGGATGTTCATATTCATTGAGAATCATGAAAATTCACTGGAAATGTATTCAGTATGTATCAGCCTTATAGGATCTTGAGCTAGGCTTACAAAAGATTATGGCTCTGTGATTAGTAAATTACAGTTTCTACGGTGTAATGCATTTCCAACACCCTGAAATTTTCACATGTGAGCAAACTAAACGTGAAGAGGCAAAAATGAGTTTCATTTAATATCCAATCAACCAAAAACAGAAGGTAAATCACAACTAAATTTCTCTAGCAAACAGCAAAATAAAATTCCACCAGCCTGCAAGAGAGAAACCTAGATTTGGTGACAAAACAAACAGGAGACTTTCCAGCATGGCTTTATTCGAGATACCAATCAAATTGTAACAGCGAAACATAGATCTGATGGCAGAACAAACAGGAAACTTTCCAGCGTGGCTTTGTTCGAGAAACCAATCAAATTGAAACAACTCCATTTTCATGAAATTCAAAGCCAAATAAACCTATGTCCAGACAATAAATCCTGACATAAGATGCAATACCAACCCCCAGAGTATGTGCATTCTTAAGCTATTGAGTTCAAAATTTGCATACATTTTCAATAAGAACCTTGAAGTAAAAGTTCAAACTAGTTACTACCCCCCCCAACCCCCAAATAAACCTATGTCCAGACAATAAATCCTGACATAAGATGCAATACCAACCCCCAGAGTATGTGCATTCTTAAGCTATTGAGTTCAAAATTTGCATACATTTTCAATAAGAACCTTGAAGTAAAAGTTCAAACTAGTTACTACCCCCACCCCAAAAAAAACCAAAGAATCATACTATTGTCCGAAAGGAAATGAAGCTAACAAAGTCTTAACATGATGCCCACACCATAAACTTCAGGGTATAAAAAACGTAAAACATTCGTTTCCAATATCAACCAACAATAGTTAACCGCTATAAAAGGATGAACTTCAGAGTAGATTGGAGGATGTTTACCTGCTTAGAACACTCAAGTGGACAAAATTTGCCTGTAATTCCTTTGCCTAGTTTAAAGGGGAAAAAATGGCACAAAAATTAGTAACCCAGACAGAAGCAAGACCAAAAACACTGGCCATATTTCTTCGTGTGAAATACCTCAAGCCTCTTCTCCCAATCTGCACCATATAGCTTGCTAAGTATACAACCTGCCTTAAGGAAAAACTGAGGCATCTCCTTGAAAAAACCCACAACACTACAAAACAAATTAAAGAAAAACTTATATTCATAGAATAAAACAGTCCTATTCAAAATTTTGAAACGCCACTTCATAAAACAGCTCTTTAAAGGAGCATCCACTTTATGCCACATTGGCATAAATACTCACTTTAGCCTAGTGGCCCTCAAAATCTGACACAATGTAAATCCCTTGTCTTCGTCAGCATTCCTCTCACTTAACCTCTTGATGGAATACAGAATGATTGCAAACCAAAATCGTTCTATTTCTTCAGGCTAAAATCATAACAATCCATCCAATTATGAAGAAGAAGAAAAACATCCTGAGTACCGAAATACAGAAGAAGTGTAACAAATGGACAACAAAAAAAAACTTTAAAGGGCAAATGATGAAAAAGAAATCACTTACAGTTAGACTTCCAATAGCCGATATGTTTGCTAACAGAAGATGTTTGCTTTCTTTAAGCAATATCATGGCTTGTTGCGTGGTCTTCTCGTCAAGAGACAATCCCGACTGGTACAGATCTCAAATTCAGATCAAGAAAATTTCAACAGAAAGAAAACTAGATATAAAAAACAACAAACAAAAAAGGACCTTGCAGAGTTCCACCAAACGAGACTCAAGTCCTCCATCATCAACAAATCGATTGCTCGAAGAAATCACCGGTTTCACGTCCTCCATATTTATGTCAGATGGAGTTATCGATTAAACCCTAACCAAACTACGAACATACCTCAAAAGAAAATCAAGAAAAAACTTCAGATTCTGGGAGAAAGAAGCTGAAGCGTGAGGTTGCTGTAAACAGAAATCAAAACAACAGATCGCCAGAAACTTTTCACCATTCACGGCCAAAAACGATTAAGAAACCTGGAAAATCCAGAACTTGTCGGCGAATCCGGTGCCGGAAATCTACTGAAGAGATCGAAACTGATAAGTCTAGTATCTAGGGTTTTGGAACGCCAAGGAAACAAACTACGAAACCCTCGAATCGTTTTTCTTCCCTCCTTTTTTGCCTCTATTTTTGGGAAATCCCTGCCTCTCGCGCGGGAAAACAACCATATGACATGGCATGTATGGACATGAATGCATGGTATAGACATACATGACCGACCAATCCATAAAAAGTGAACCAATAATAAAGTGACACTTGTGCAACGCCAGGTTCCCCTCAACCGCCCAAACCTGGATTAGAGTGCGAATTAAAAACTACCGTTTCCCTAGAGAGTTAGAAAGTTGTTTACACCGAAGGTTGGTGTATGTACGAGGTGGGGTCACCATCCGTCTTTATACGGCGGTAGAGCTGTCGTTTTCTGGTATTACAAAGTGGCAATCTGCGAAATATATTCGCCTGGTTACGAAACTACGTCACCTGGCGGGTCTCGTCCTCCACGCAGTTTCCGCAAGAGAGAAGTGGGGCGCAGTGCGCCTCCTTGCTTACTGTAGCACACCCGCTAAGATTGCATTTGGGAGCCCCTGTTTTTATTGATTGAAGCCGCTCATCTGTTGGCCCATTGCAGGGCCTCTAATTGGCAGTGAAAGTTTCAGATGATCTGTATCTAACTTGAGGAATAATACAAACCCTCTTTTGCATCCACTTGTGGATGAACCGACTCATTCGTATGATTGCTCTGCCATTGGATGTCTAATAATTCAAAAAGCTAGAAAGTAGGATGATTTTGATATGCAAAAGTTATACTTTTGATCATAAGAAAGAGATGATTGAAAATTTCATACGAGCAACCATGTACATCCAACGACCTAAACATAGTTTTTTGTAGTGTGGTCGATGCCATATTGTACCAAAATATTGGTTGGTATTTGCCTTTTCAAAATATGCATTTCGCTTTACTTGTAATAAATTGGAATTATATATATAAAGAACATGTTTGGGGATTTTTCAAGAGGGTTTTGCTTTCTATGAAAGAACAAAGAAGAATTAAAAAAAGCTTCGAAGAAGAACAAAGAATAAAGCCTTGAAGAATAAAGAATGAAGAAGATTTTGAAGGGGTTCTTTTAGGTTTCCTTTTCTATGGGGCTTCTTTTGAGTTTTTCTTCTTCAATACTATTAGATGCTTGGTATTTTTTTTATTTCTTCTATTTATGTTGCTTTGTTGAAGTTATTCTTCTACTTGAAGATGTTCTCAATATTTTTTTTCTTTCTACACTGAATATGCATAGTTTCTTACTTTTCTTGTTGAAGGAAGAAAGCTAGCAGTTCAAGCTATGAAGGATGAAAAACAAAGAAGATTTTGAGGGGTTTTTCAAGGATTCCATCAATAGTCAACTTCTTGTCGAAGTTATTTTGTGTGAAGATGGTTTTCACTATTTTCTTCTTTATGCAATAGTTTTTCTTTTGCAAGTTGTCTTCAACACTACTTTCTTTTTTCTTTTTCTTTTTAAAGTTTGAATACCTAGTGGTACAACACATGCCACCAATAAATACTATTCTAGATGAATGCCAGTACAGTATTAATAACATTGGTTTTGAGGATGCCAAAATAGTCAAATTGTTGTAACTTTTTTCTATTCTAATTAGTATGAGTCCACACTCAAGAGCATGTGAAACATCACTTTCCTTTTTTCATGCTCGTAATGGCTATGATAGATTAGGTCAAATTCCATACCCATTATAAGATAACCCAAAGGCACTGATTCCTTGGTGGTTACTATTATTGGTATGAATAAATGATAAACAACTTAGATATGCAAAAAGAATTCAATATGCAAAAGTGGGTCATTTCATTGTGCCATCACCCTCTATGAACTAATATTAGAACTCTAACTTTAATTTAAAGATTATGAAAGCAGAAAATAAAAGGACCATAGTACAAACTCTATAAGGTCAAGAAACATTAGTCAACCATTTTGCAATGTCTTAAGTGGAGTGTATTGGGCCCAAATCAAGTCGTGAAAACTTTTGCACAAGTGTACTCAATAATCAAAGATAATTTTGTAAATGAAAACAAGAAACACAAGAAACTAAATATAGACCTTTTATAATTGTTTGATCAGCCAACCAATACACATACTTTTAGTCTCTCAAAGTAATACCAACTTTGAGTTACACTAAAGCCCTACAAGATTCTACAGTAGCAATTGATAGTGTGATGGCCACAAATAAAGAACTATAGCACTTACAACAAGCTCAACCTTCTTATAAATGATAGAATGATAACTCAAGAACAAGATAACAACACCACTCTTTCAAATGCACAAAGAGATTTTGAAGAAAAGGAAATCTATCTCTAAAGTTTGAGCACAAATAAATGATTAAAGAGAGAAGGTTTACAATATAAAAGATTGAAAGAAGTAGAACATAATGCTTCAAGCTAGTTTCTTTTTTAGTAGGGTTGAGAGCTTGATACTCAATTTCTTCCAAAATTTATTTTAGAGATCATGAGTTCTCCAATATATAGTATCTTATCCAATAAATCAATTAGCTTGAAGCTATCCCTTTGAAACAACTAACCTAATTCAAAAACAATTTTCTTGACTCTCAAAACATTTGACTATGCATTAATTCAATTGGCTAAAATTACTTGAAATCAAGTACAAAATGTGTCAACTTTATGTTAACAATTGACCTTCAAAAATATTTGATCGTGAACAGGGAAAGTTGGTTAGATTTATAAGTATTCAAGTTGTTCATCCAAAATGGTTGACTATGTGTACAGAAGTAGTTAGTCAGAATAGTGAGAGTTAGGTACTCTTATTATTTTGTGAAAGCAATTATCTACTCATCATTTGACAATTGATTGAAATGAGTAGAACTTTGATACTTTGATCTTTTTTAAACTTGAATCTTGCTCAATTATAGGTGAAATTACTTCTAACCTTTTTACATTATCTTGCGCAAAAACCAAGTTAGAAACACATTGATAACCAAGAACTCCCTTAAAAGAACACTTATGATACTTAGGATTGATACTTTAGGGTGTGTTAGAGTTCAAAAGATTACAATGAATTTGGACCATTGGATTGTAATGTATGGTGAAGATCTTTCCTTTCTTAGGGTTTAGTTTTAAATTTTCAATAAGGGTAGGGTGGTTAGGATTTATAGCCTTTCTTCACTTCATCCTTATCCATTGGATCATCATTGCCCTAGCTTGAGTGGGGTGGATTTCGTTGGAGGGTGCTTATCTTAAAAGATCTTCTTTGCTCCCCACTAGTAGATCAACGTGTCTTAGACTGGAGGCCTAGATTTCATTGATATTTTCTTATCCACTCTAGGTTTTCCCTGGTTTTTCTCCTATCCCACAATAATTTTCTTCAACCAATAGCATGTAAGGAGGGTGGGACATCTTTTTCCTTGGTTTTAAGTGTGACTCTCCTTGAAAATAAGTGAGCAGCCTACTTAAAAAATCTCTACCAATGAGCTCTCAGTTTGGTCTTTATTGCTGACTAACTTCTCATTTGTTTTATCTTTGCATGCGTAAGTATCCATTGACTGCTTAGAATATGTGTCTACAAGGATAAATCTTAATCTTTAAGTACTTGTAAAGTAAGATGAATTTCAAGGTTTCTCATAAATTGTCCATCTCTTCTCCTCCTTGTTTTTCTCCACCAATCCTCTTTATTTCTTCACGTGTTCCACATGGAATTGAGTGGGAATTATCACCTTTGCAAGAAAATTCTGTGCTCCCACGTAGGTGGTCTTTTTCTTTGGTTGGGCAGGAGAGAGATGTAAGGAAGAAGTCTTATGCAAGTCTTAGTCTTATAACTTGTTTTATTTTGAAATCTCCCATTGTATGTGATGTCATTATATATGATTTAAGCTTCCTTTAGAAGCTTCACAAGGTGGTGGGATGCATGCATACAAGTATGTGAAGTTCTATCACCTTGCTATTAATACGAACACCCAATTTTGAATGGATTAGGCTTCATGTTCGACTTAGGAGTTCTGATTGCTTTGACTTTGTATTTGACATCCAATTTAGTGTAAACTCTCTAACTTCATGTTTGGCATGTGTAGATCCACAATGTAGCTTGGAAAGTAAACTTGCTCTTTCAAATTTGTGCATTTTTTATTTGTACCCTCGACCTACAAAATGTAGAATTAACCTTAATTAGTCCTATTTATGAAAAGTTTAGTGGCTAAAACTTGCTAAATATAGACCTATGTGTGCAATATTTCTATACACATTACCTTCCCAAAATATTTTGTGATGACATCTTAGTGTACTTAAAAAGTTAAGAGGGACGCAGAGGGCACTTGCGTATAGTTTTGGGCATGCTCAGGGACATCAACTGTATGCCAAGTTCTACAAGTATGGATTTTGGCTTGAAGAAGTCAATTTCTTGGGTCATATCATTTCAAAAGATGGTGTCACCGTTGATTTGGCTAAAGTGGAGGTAGTAGAGAAGAGGGAGGCACCGAAGACGATGTCTAAGATATGGAGCTTCCTAGGGCTTGCAAGATACTATCATCAATTCATAGAGGGATTCTCAAGGATTGCCTTACCACTCACCAGCTTGACCAAGAATGATGTACAATTCAATTGGGATGATTCAAGTGTAGAGAGTTCTCTAAGAGTTGAAAAGGAGGCTCAACACTGCTCTAGTACCCACTTTGCCATCGGGCAATGGAGGATTTGTAATGTACAATGATGCTTTGAGCTAGGGTTAGGATATTTTCTAATGTAAAATGGAAAGGTAAATGCCTATGCCTCTAGACAATTAAAGAAGCATGAGGTAAATTATCCAACCCGTGATTTGAAACAAGTTGTAGTAATCTTTGCCCTGAAAATATGGAGACGTTATCTCTATAATGAGAAGTTCAAGGTACTTATGGACCACAAAATCCTCACATATATATTCTTATAGTAGGACTTGAACATGAGGCGAAGAAGGTGGATGGACTACCTAAATGACTATGAGTTCACTATTCAATATCATTTAGGGAAGGCCAATGTAGTGGTCAATACATTGAGTAGGAAGGCTAAGGGCATGTGTGCTAGCATGCTATTAAGATGGATACTACTCCAAAAGATGAATAAGTGTGAGTTGGTGATACAATAGTACATGCCTTTGTGGCTAATTTGGTAGTAAGGTCTATGGTGATGGAGAGAGTCCTTCATGCATAGAAGGATGATGCTGAATCATAGGCTTTTGTTAAGAGAGCATGTTTCACCAAAGAGGCGAATGGTAGTGTGAGGATGCAAGGAAGATTAGTGGTACCTTCAAATGCATAGCTAAGTTAAGAGATACTTAGAGGGGTGCACTGGTCATAATACACTATCCATCCAGGAGGTATAAAAGATGTATGAGGACCTAAAAATACAATTCTAGTGGAATGGCATGAAGAAGGATGTGGTAGAATTTGTCAAAAGGTATCTCCCTTGTTAGCAAGTTAAGGTCAAGCATCAAAGGCTAGCAAGGTTATTATAGCCTCTTGAGCTTTCTAAGTGGAAGTGGGACCACTCCATGATGAATTTCATTATGAGATTGCCTAGGAATTGAGTGAGAATGAAATGATATGAGTGATCATCAACCGATTAACTAAATCATCACATTTTCCACCTATCCAGTAGAACTAGCCAACAAAAAGTTTGCCTCCACTTACATCAGGGGCATTGCGAGGTTGCATGGAGTGCCACTAACGAATACATTAGATCAAGACAATCCATTCACTTCTCAACTTTGAAGGACTGTGAAGCAATCCTTAGGATCAACACTAAGGTTTATGATGTGCTTTAATAATTACCATGAGTTCAAGAGTCTATTGGAGTATAGAATCGACATATATGGGTTGATGCCATAAGGACTCTTTTGATAAATGGAGTTGATTAAAGCTTAAATACTTTACTCTAACCTAGCCAACATTAAAACAAAGGTAAGAACATTAAACTAAGCAATTAAAATAGAAATAAAACAAACCTAGGAAACTAATAAAGTAAGTACGCAAAGAAATAAACTAAGTAAGAAAAACAACTATTTCATTAATATAATTTGATTACAAGGAAAAGTAAATACATCAAGAAAGGAAAATAAAACAAATAAAAAAACTTCCTTGAAGTGTCCGCTATAGGCTTTCTTAGTTGTGTCACCCGTCTAGGCTCTTTAAATGTCCTATTCTTTTTTTGGGCTTGAACATCCGTTATACATCTTTCTTGTTGTATCACTCAATAAATGCCTATACACTTCTATCCAACCAAGGTATACTACTATACTTCCAAACTTTTCTCATCTCCTTATCCCAGCATGCCACAAACCCAAGTGATGCTCAACCATGCTTTAGGAGTTGGAAGAAATCTTTGGTTGCCATAGAAGGGCACAAGGCTTCTCTTCATATATTCCCAAATTCCAAAGAGAAAAGAAAAGAAAGGATGAAGGAAGCATGTAAGAGAAGGGGAAGAAATGGATGCATGGATTTGAATGGAAGGAGGGGGGCCTTTTGTGTGTAAGCAAGTGGAGGGATGAAGGAGTACATGGGATGAGGATTAGAAGAGGGAAATTTGTGTAATGAGAGATCGATGTAGGGGAAAGGTTGTGTGAGTAATGCTAAGGGAAGGGAGGCATGGAGAACTAAGAAAAGGGGGTGGAATGTTTCATGCATGAAATGAATGGAGAAGAAAGGCATGCTACAGAAAGGGATATGCAAGTGAAGGTGGGATGCAATGGAGAAGTGAGATTGTGAAATAGAAAGAATGGAAGATGCTACAAGTGCAAGACTTAGATGGTAAGGGACACGAAAATGCAAGACATGCAAGGAGCATACATGCAAGAGAAAGATGTGAAAGGGCTAATGCATGCCACCCTATGGATTACAATACAAAGAAGAATGTGTCTAGCCCTATGTTGTTAGTGATGCATGAAAGAAAGAAAGGATGATAAGGCAAGGAGAAGAAGACATGGGCATGGATGAGGTCCTTACCTCCTCTTTTGCAATGAGCATGAACGTGTGATCTTAAGAGAGCTTTGGCTAAGGTGTTCTCTCTCCCTCTGTTTCTCCTAAGTGTAACTTTATGATCTAGGAAATGGTAAGAGATCCCTTTCTCCTTATTCTAGCCTTTATTTATAGTTTTTTTGAGGTTGAAGTCTTAGGAATGGGTGGCTAAGATGATAAGAAAAAAGGAGGCACGGAGTGGCTGAGATTTAATGGATAATGGAAGGGAGGAAGTAAGGATTAGAAGGTGGGGGTGTGGAATACAAAATGGAAGTGTATGGGATGTGGGATGGCATGTATATGAGATTTGGGTGAGAGATGGAGACAGGGATGGAAGGAGATAAGGGTGGAAGGGAAGGGGATATGGTAGGATGGGAAGGATGATCGGCTAGGAGGGAAAAATATAGAAAGAAAAGGGATAAAATAAAGGAAAAGAAATGGGAAATGGAAAGGCATGGGATTCAATATAGTTATAATGGAAGTTCAGAAGCTATAAAATAAAGGAGGACCATTGGATGAAAATGGGTTGTGGAGATCTTTCCTCTACAAAATTTTATCTTGGATTCTCATGGAGTGGTAGGTGGTTGGGGTTTATAACAATTTTTTGCTTCATTCTTAGCCCTTGGATAATTAGTATCCTAGCTTGAGTAGATGATATTTGGTTAGAGTGTTCTTATCCTGAAAGATCTACTTTTAGAGCTTCTTTATTATAGTTTATTTTCTCATTGGTCCATCCTTACCAACTTAAATTCTCATTGGTTGCTTAGAATGTATATGAACAAGGATAGATCTTGACCTTTAATGCTTGAAAAGTAAGGATATTTTCCAATCATAGTTTTTTCGTAAATTGTCTTTCTTTTTACTCCTTTGGTAATGGCATTCAATTTTTATTTCGAACTTCATGAACTTCATATTTGGCATGTGTGGGCCATGATGTAGCTTGGTCTCTAAATTTGCTCTTAAGGGTAAAATTACCAAAATATCCCCATTTTTTCTCTTTTATATCTTAGACCTGCAAAATGTGGCATTAACCCTAATTAATGATGTTTATGTTATTTTTAGGGCTAAAACCTGCTAAATATAGAAGTATTTATGTAATATATATATATATATATATATATTATTAGTTTAGCACTGCTTTTCATTAAGAAATAGATGGATAGTTATAGCAAACAATCTAGACCTTGGAACACATGTTGAGAGCTTGCACCATCGACTAGAAAAGGAAATTAGGATTAGAGCAAACCTTTAATAGAGTTTTCCTACAACAATAGTTTCCACTTGAGTATATACTTGGCTCCATATGAGGCACTATATGGGAGACCTTGCCATTCACCAACTTGTTGGAATGAGGTCAGCAAAAACTGGATTGCCAAATCTAAGCTAGTAGAACAGTGTGCTAAGAAGGTAAGGCTCATCCAAAATAGACTATTTACATCCCAAAGCCGATGAAATCTGGAGTTCAAAGTTGGTGACCATGTGTTCCTTAAGATTTCATTGACAAAGGAATTATGAGATTCACGTTGAAGGGAAAGTTGAACCCTTGTACATTGGCACCTTTGAGATATTAGAGCATATTGGCATCGTAGCTTATAGACTAGCTTTACCCTCACAACTATTAGAAGTCCATAATGTGTTTCACATGTTTAGGTTGTGGGAGTATATTCTTGCCCCCTCACACATACTAGAGTCGATAACAAAGGAAATATAGCTGGATCCAACTCTCAATACTAAACCAACCTAAAAGCTAGATAGGAAAGATTGAAGATTGTGAAAGAAGGAAATCACAATAGTCAAGGTCCTTTTGTAGAACTAATCAGTTGAAGAAGTAACACAAGACCTGAAGGGTTCAAGGTTTAAGGTTTAGATTTAAAAATATAAAATAACTAATGGTTGAGATCTAGTAAGAAGTGCATGGTTATGCTATAATTTTGTTGCTAACAATTTGAAAAGTAATTGTACCTCATATTATAACCATATAGTTTTTTGTTTTTTTTTTTATAATTTAGGATGACGTGATTAAGATACCTAGTGTATGAGATGTGATAGGCTAACGGCTTAATGAGAATTATCCTATGGGTAGTGCGGGTTTTGGCTACTTGGCCTCCAACCACTTAAAGGGTGGGATGATATCCAAAGCCTAAAAAAGGGGCATATTTCTCGACTGGTGGTAGAGGACATAGTATGTGACTCACAACACCCTTTTGAGATAGTCTACAGGCCTTGTGATGATGCGGTCGAAGTCTTTCTAGAATATTGAAAAGTAAATGATGCAATAATTTGGCCGTGAGCATAGTGAGTCCTAATCGATTTTTTGATATTTTTTTTTGGTTTCAAATGAAAGTAATTTTCTAGTTATAAAATAGAACCCTAGATGAGTGGTGGATGGACACTCATGGATTTTGATATTAGGATTATCTTCCAACGTATGAAAGTGCAATCAGTTGTATAGACCAACAGTTAGATTTTTGTTTATCGTCTATGAGCATGTTAACTTTTGGAAAGTATGAGTTACGTTCTCGTATGTGGATGATTTTGCTTTGTACCATGAATGTTTCAATTAGTATGAAAGCAGTCTAGGTAAGGGATTATTTATTTTATTGCACTCTAGATATATTTTCAAAGCATGTGCATGTTGAGTGTCATTGTTTTTCATGTTTTAGGTGATTGAGGTTTATCTACTGGATATAAGTGTATAGTCAACCAATGATATAAATGTAGATCCTTGTGGCAAGGTAAAGACCAAGGGATAGAGTTTTGCAAGGGTACTTCAGCACTAGGGAAAAGTTAGAGATGTCTCACTTGATTAATTTGAGATTATGTGATTATGATTATTCATAACAGAGGTGTGTTCTTATATTTTTTAAATTATGATTGTGATAAACATTGTTCTTAAGAACGTTTTGTGAGTATGCTTTTATATGCTCAGACGTGGGCTGCAACATACATACATACATACATACATACATACATACATATATATGGGTATGTGATTTTGGGTATGATGCACCCAAAGTTTTTAAGAGGTGACTTTTTTCTTTTTTACTTGTGCTTTTAAAAAAGGCATTTTCGAAAAACTTAGGGATCATTACCACCTTTTCAAAAGTGAGATTTTTAATTAGAATTTGGTATTAAAAACCTAGGTCATCATAGGCTACCACAGTATCCTTACAAATCTATATGGATACGTCTCAAAAGGGTGTAGTGGTTGTTCCAATCTTACCAGTTGAGAAGAAATTGATGCCACTTTGTGTGGATACCTTACCACCTTTAGTCATTAGAGGTCAGAAGGCCAAATCTGCATTACCTTTTAGCATAGTTCCCACTAGAAGCATTAGCCTATCTAAATAATATATCTGTGGTATTGTGATAACCAATACATCACATCTTAAAAATCTCATTAAAGATATGTTTTATAATAGCTTCTTGTCAAGACCTCAAATCCTTATGTATAATTAGCATGTTGAGACTTTCCAAAAGCACGTTTGTAAAACTTTTATTTTAGAGATTCTAGAACTCATGTTTTGCAAGTATATTTGACTTGCTAAAAATCACATTTCCAAGAGTGCATCTTGGCCTAAAAATTGTGCCAATGTGCACCGAATATCTTAACAAGTTATGCTAGAATCTTAGTTTTCATGTGTTTTATGTAAACTTTAGAAGCCATCCTTTTAAACAAGAAAGAGTATAGTATGAAAAACAAACCAAGGGCTAAGCATAATTAAAGGCGTAAAAACATCATTCTTTCTACCAAAAATCCTCATCTAACCATTTAATACTTATAATAGTTGGGATTCAAAACACTTGAAATTTTTAATGAAAATTAGTTTATAAAAGTCCAACCCATTTATTACAAAATGTCAACTCTTATAAAAAATTTCTAACATATTACAATAGATCTAAAGTATAGCATGACTTTGAGAGTCTATAATCAACATGTTTTTCTGAGAGGATCTTTGACACGCCATCTCTTTTCATGCATTGGCATGAAATCAGATGCACCACAAGTATCAACATGGCATTCTCTATCAACAAGGAGGTGCATTATGTGTGTGTGTGTGTGTGTGTGTGTGTGTGATATGTATGTATGTATGTATGTATGTATGTATGTATGTATGTATGTATGTATGTATGTATGTATGTATGTATGTATGTATGTATGTATGTATGTATGTATGTATGAGCAGAATATGCTTGAAAACCAACTCATTATGAAGCTCATGGTTTTATTTGAGTAAGATCAGTGATGAATTTCAACTCAAAGAGACAAAATGATTATGGTTTCATTCATGGTAAAATATAGTCTTTTGCATATTGAACATGCTAAAATGTAAGTATGGAAGCATAGATATCATAATTATAAACTTGGATCAAATAGCATAACACCAGGTTTAGATTTAAGAATGCATAAAACGAGTTAAATTCGATTACTATAGGACATCTTTACCATGCATCCGTTGTCAAAATTTCATTGAAAAATCTCTTAAGGTTGTGCACATGATTCCTAAGAGTAGCGACATGTTAAGAGTGGAAATAATTATCATTAAACTACCATACATTAGGGTATTATAGCATATCAAAATTTCATCCTTGACAATAGTTTTAGTACATGTACACATACAATAACAAAAAAAAGATGAGAACATGCTATAATTAGAGTCACAACATCAAGCCTTTTTAGGACAACAAAACACTCAAATGCAAAGTGTTCTATCATGTTGTATGTGCACAATCCAAAGTAAAAAGTTAGGTTTGAACAAGATAAATTATGGTCCAAAACATGATATAAAAATAGCCTTGTTGAACATTGAAAATAGGATGATATTATGATATGTTCAATTTTGTACATAAATACCCAATTAGTATCTCATGTGTTATAAATTATAAGCATTATTTTAGGATTTTTTTTTGAAAATTCATAACACAAGCATTTCTGAGCTAATGATTCAAAATTTTGATATTTGGCAGGTTCAAAAGCTAATCTAAAATATGTGAATTATCATAATTTTCTAGAATTTAATTATAGTTTATACTCCTTTGTAGGTGTTGAGAAGATGATCCAATGACTGACATAAATTAAGATGAGAAAAAGATCAAGATCAAATTAGAGAGCCAAGACCTAAATTTCATCATTCCAAAGCTCTAGGGAAAGTAAGGAAGCAATTAGAAGCTCCAAAGGTGACTAGAATGGGCTGGTGCACAAACCAAGCAAATTCCACCGCCTTTGCATTAGATTTGGAGCCATGCAAGCCACCTAAGCCATATAAACCATGCTAGAGGATGACAAACCATTCAAGCCTTAATGCCAAGGGACTAAGCCACTCAAGCATCAAGAAAGGAGCAATCAAAGTGAGCCACCAAGCAACTTAAGTCAATGCTACATGGAGTCACATGATTGGAGGAAAGTTTTCAAGCAATTATCCATGCTACAATTGGATTTTTCAAGGGATAATTAGCAAGAAATTATGGAGATTAGTACATAGAAAGATCGAATGCAATGTGGACAAATGGGAAGAGAGCCCTTAACTTCTATTTTTATTTCACACCTTCCCATCTCTCTCCACTTACTATCCAAACCAAATTCCACGTGAAACACTTAAGGGGGAGATGCCTTTTTCTAAAAAAATAGCGCCTGCCCCCCTTTTCTAATTCCTTAGAGTTCCACCAACTCCACCTTCTAATTCCATGTAGATTCTATCCTCCAATGCTTATTACCACTTTTCTTTTTCATTATATTAGAATATTATCATTCTTAGCAACCAAAAACACCTATAAAGCTAGCATGGAATCCCGTGCATGAACCTAATAGGAGGGGCACCAATTTCTCCTCAAAAAGTGATGCCTCCTTCCTCTTGCTTGTTAGGGTTTTTATCCACTCATCTTGGCTACTGCTCCTTACTTGTGTTCCATGCCTCCTTCAAGCCTTTTTTTACCTTGGTTTTCAAGCTTCTTCAAGCTAATCTTTGTTTCATTACTCTTCTTACCTTTTACTTTGATGAGCATAGTGCTAGTGTGATTTCCCTTGTATTTTGTATCCAATTTGCATAGTTTTCCTTGATAAAAGGCCTCATATCTCTTGTAGTGACAGCCAAGAGAAAAATAGCCTTGAATCCTCTTTATTTCCTCTCATTATTCTTCTTGTTCCTTGTTTTATTTTGGACTAGTCTTTGCTCCATTGTTGAACTTTTTCCTATCATCTTTCACTCTCTTTCTTTTGATTTTCTCTCCTAGGTTTCACACGCATGATATCTTGGAGTGGATGATGATCATTGGATGGTGTTGGAGAAAGTTAAGATATTGTTTGGATTGAGTTTATGCCTTTTATTAGTGCACATCTTTTTATTTCTAAGTTCCATGTCATAAGGAGCACAATTCATGTATCAATTTCAATTCAATAAAGCTTATGTTTCATGCAAAGTTTCTCATGGTTGAAGTCCTTTAAATTTCTTGTTTTAAGCTCATGTTCCATGCCTTGAATCATACGCACCATGTCTCTTCCCATGCTTCAAGTTTACTTAGCTTCATGCACACCATGCTAATATAGTTTTTCCTTCAAATTTCATGCACATATTTCATAGGTTCATGCACCTATTGCTTGATTTCTTAAGAACCCATTTAGCATTTTAGTTAACTTAGTCAATCCTTTGATTAGATTTCATTACTACAAGCTTTTAGTTCATGCATATTAGCTTCTTTCCAACCCCATTAACCATGCGCATAGGTTTTCTTGATCAATTGCTTGTTTTATAGTTTAGATTCCATTGTTTAATTGCTTTGCATCATAGATTAGTTTAGAAAGTTTCTAAGTTAGTTTTACAAAGCTCTAGGTTCAGGGAAGTTTTATTTTTACAAAGTTTAACTTTTAGGAAGTTTCCATTAGATTAAGTTTCCTAGATTAATTCATTTTAGCTTTGCATTAGTTTCTTTCATTGAATGCATCTTAGCTAGGAAAGTTTCTAATTCCATGTATGTTTCCTTTTCCATGTCATTTCAATTCCTAGTTTAAATCAAATCCAATCTTTCTTTGGCTAGGATAAGTGGTCTAAATAAAATCTAATCAATAGACAAAACCATGAGATGTCTCATGGGATCAACCTCTCTAATGCAAATTATTACATTGATTTGTGTGCTTGCGAGTAATATTAAAGCTACACCAAGTTTTTGACATTGTTGCTGCAAAATTGTAACGAACTTATGGTTGGATTCTAGTTTTAGATTGATTATCTCTAGTTGTAGTTTTAGGTTGCATTAGATTAGGGTTTTACATTTATTTTTTGCATATTTAGCTAATTCATAAAAAATTGACATATTTCTTTATTTTTGTATGAGGGGGATCTTGCAAAAGAAGTGGCGATGATCATGTGGGCCTAAGCTTCGTCGGCATAATTAGGATTTCCTTGCTTTCTTATATTAGTTTTTTTTTTCTTTTTTTTTTTGAGAAAACTCATAGTGAGGCCCCACTGTGATTTTAATTTTAATTATTTATTTTAAATGGGTTGTAATAATATAGGCCAAGTGTAGGGTATGGTGGCCTGCATTCGATCTTCATTAAAAATCCCATTGTAAGTTTTCCTCACTCTCTTTTATTTTCTTAGTGTAGTTGCATTTTAGGTAATTTGCATTTTGGATGGTAGTGAAATTTACATAGATTAGGGCCATTCACTCTAACTTTTTGTGTCTTATTTAAGGTTGTTGCATTAGTTTTCACAAAGGTTAGTGTGAGCTCGGCTATAACTAAGACATAAATTGTCTAGTTACAGTGTCTTGTCTAGTAAGGAGTGGAACCTTTATTAGATAGTATATATATATATATATATATATATATGCATTAGTTTCCTCTCCTTGTAATTGCATTGCATGTTTACTTGTTTTGTGGTGGAAGTTCACATTGACAATAAGGGCCCCACAAGAACCCTCATAAGATAAGAACTGGATTCATCTCTAGATCCTTGGCCCACCTAGGTAATCAAATCAATTCCTTGTATGTTCACAATCTTAGCCCTTAAATCTTAATTTAAAATCAAGTAGTAAGAGACTTAGGGTTTCAAGCTCGTAGGACCCTTTTAGAAGGCGGAGATCTATTATCACTCCAGTGGCTTTTGAGCATCATGGTTATAATGGGTATGCAAAATCCAAGTGATTTTCCCATGAATTTTGTTAACTTTTATTGAGGTTTAAACATCTCCTTACATGAGAATTGTATTGATCACTTTAGAGCAAAACCTCTTTGGTAAGCCCTAGTTGAACCTGAATAAAAGGAGCTGTCTAAACTACCATCTTACACATTATCAAAGACTATCAAATCAGCTTAGTTGCAAACCATTTAGGGACTGATTGTTCATCATTTATAGTTAGGAGTAGCATATAGTTAGGTTGCATCATTTAGATAGGATTCCATCTTAGTGCCTATTGAGTTTTTCACAAGTGCACGACTATTGTAGTTTAGCTAGTGCAAGTTCTGGTCAATTCCACAGGAACTCAACTTAAAAGTGGAGTTTTTACAAATTTTAATTACAATTTGGTAGAAATAAAATTAAATTTCATTAAGTAGTTCATGAATATTTGATTCCAAATTTAAACAACAAAAAATGAAAGAAAATGATATTTAACTACAACTTCCCTATTTTGACTATGGTGTCACACAATAGGTACTAAATAATAAAGGACAAAATAAACTAAAAAGAGAAGCTTTAAATTAAACTGTTACAATTCTTGAAATGAACTTAAAACGGCATAATCTGAGAACAAGCCTATTCATAGAAAAGAATGAGACAAAATAAGGTAAATGACAAAACAGGAGATGAGTGTAATTATAATTAAAATGTAATGGGCATTTATGGAATTTTAATATAAAAAGTCATCTTCTTCAACTTCTTCAAAGCAATAGAGGAGAAAACGCAGAAACGGTGCGAGATAGGTGGAGTAAGAGAAAAGGGCAGATCAGAAGCATTGGGAGAAAACCCAAGTTGGGATTTCTTTCAGTCGATCTTGCCGGAACCGGTGACGTTGGGTTTTATTGGAAAGCAGGAGCAGAGGGAACACAGAGAATGGGAACAAGGGAAAACCAGAGATGAGAGATCTGGTGAGGGAGTGAACGAGGGGGCAAGTGAGAGAGAGATGAGAGGAGGAGATGGGTGCAGCTAATAGCAATAGAGGATATTCACATTCTGTGAGGCAGAGTAGTAGAGTGTTGAGAATGGTAAGGAGTAGACAATGTTGATGCAAAGAAGAGAGACTTCAGGCACCAATGATGACGGTGATTCAGCCAATGCTGCTGGGAGTCAGGCAGTGTTAACTGGTGTTGGGGTTCTGTAGATGTCAGTTTGGGCAATGACAGCACGAGGTGGAGATGAGGGATAGGTGATAGAGGGCAGGCTTGGGTGATCTGGGCATCTGCTGTCAAGTGGTGAAGGAGCACCCAAGAGAGAGAAGTCAAGAGAGAAGAGGGGGTTGGTGAAAGTGATGGAGAGAGGGAGCTGATTGGGTGAGGTGGAAAACACGTGGAGCGGTGTCTGGATTGGGAAGCCATCAAGGTTGGTCTTGGGTGCTGGCCGGTGCAATTAGTTGGTGAAAGGAGCGAGAGATGAAGAAAGATTGGGAGTGAGAGATGAGGGAACTGGGATTTTGCCGGTGAGAATGATGGGTTGAGAGAGAGCCGAGAGAGATAGAGACAAGGCAAACTGGGGTGATATAGGGGGCCCATGTTTGCCTTTGTGAGACTGAGACGAGAAGACCAGTGTTGATATAGGGAAGGGAGGTGAGTGATGCCTTGGGCAATGGTGATGTGATGCCAGTGGTCTGGGGTTTTGCGACAAAGGTGTAGTAGAGAGGGATCATAGCAGAGAGAAATAGAGGAAGAGAGAGAGAGAGAGAGAGGGTGCTAGGAAATCTTCTCTACAGACTCAATAAAGGAGCTAGTAGAGAGAGGGATTGGAGCAAGAGAGAATGGGAGAGGGATGGATTGAGAGGTGAAGAGGAACGATCCTTCCACCTCTCTTCGTCAAAGGGAAGAGAGGGTCCATTGTTTTGTGAAATCCCCATCTATATGCAGAGCAGCCCATCATGGCACCCTTTTCTTTTTTTTCCTCCTTTTCTTCATGCATTATTTCCTCCATGTTTTCCTCTCACTTGTTGGCAGCCCATTTCAATGCTTAAATTAAGCAATATTTCTTGTAAGGTGGGTCCATCTAGCCACTTTGATGATCTACGCTGATTAGGTCAATCTGAGTCGTCCAAACTATTTTGGGTTATCTGTAAAATAAAATACAAAATTAAGATTATTTAAATTATGTATCCAATAACCTGTAATGATCATCTCACCATTAACTTTTCAAATTAACGGTTGATGATCGATTAGAGCTAAAATTAACTTAAAATTACTTAATTAAATTATCTAATAAAATAGTAATCTAAGGTTATTTTAGGCAAAATTAAAAACTCAACACACACCCCAACCAGCATTTTGCTAGTCCTTAGTAAAACATGTGAAAAACCAATTATTGAATGTAACCTAAATTGTCATTTTCGTAGGTACTCATGATTGCATTTAGCATATGCAACAATCTCTTAAACCCTAGGTTACCCCTAGTGGACGAGTTAGGTCTCGTGAGAGTTTGTAGTGAATATACCTAAAAAATTCCAAAATATCAATTCCAAGTCAATTTTCACTTTTTCCTCAAATAAATCTATCAACTTTAGCATAAAAAATTCACAACTCTACCTAAATGCTAAAGACATTCTAATTTAGCTTAATTCTCAGAGTGTGTGTATGGGTGCAGTCTACATATAAAATGATCTTTATCTCTGAATAGACTACAACTTTCGACTCAATTTGAAACATGTTTTGACCTCAATCTTTACTAATGACATACACTCAGAAATAAAGTCTCTTAAATAAAGGTTCAAATCATATCTCTTTTAAAAATGTGAGCAGAGTCAATAAAAACAAACTTATCTCACATATACTCATAAAGGAACACGAGTTACTAAGGAATGTAGTTTTGATCCCTTTAGAAAGAATAAGATGACAGTACCTTTGAACTTTAAAAGTATTACTCTTT
The DNA here is from genome assembly GCA_035236585.1 of Warburgia ugandensis. Lineage (NCBI taxonomy): Eukaryota > Viridiplantae > Streptophyta > Magnoliopsida > Canellales > Canellaceae > Warburgia > Warburgia ugandensis. The sequence goes on along the minus strand of CP141134.1, from coordinate 17,405,479 downwards.
AAATCCTATATTTTCATATCATCATCAAGACTATATTCACCTTAAAATCATTAGGTCTTTAACTAGGACTACATGAAGGCTTAGGAAGAGGTATAAGGGTATTCAAAATTTCTTAAAAAATAAGTAGAGGTCTTCTATAATTGACAATTCTTTCTTTACTTTGTTTGTAATGAAGTGAATATTTCTTTTTTCACTTTTCTTTCATCTTGCCCCGCTTTTTTGACCCTTGAATCTCTTTTGGAGAATATTTCTTTTCTCAATATTCACTTTTTCTACTTTGATTGCAACTAAAAAGTATATTTTCATTCATCTCTAACTTATCTTTTGAAGAATAGGTAATATATATATATATATTATAGTGGGTTAATATGGGTTAAGGTTAGTTTGGTGAGAAAAGAAAAGGCTTATATAAAAGGCTCAAATTGCCTGACTAGTGGTAGAAATATTTTTGAGTAGGCTTTATGTCTCTAGGTTAACAAAGATGACCTAAATCATTTTTTAGGTTTTCTATAATCTATTAGATTCAATGAACTTCTACAATTTCAAAGTTAATACTCTAATAATTTAGGTAATTAGTCAAATTTAAAAATTGATGGGATCAATTATTTTTAAGCACACTGAAGAAAATTTTGGAATATTTATAACCTCTCAAAAGGAGTGAATGACTTTAAAACTTACTTAGTTTATAGGTCTCCATTGAATTTCTTTAGGATTCCTAAGTCATAGCTACCCATCAATTTAGACTATCTATGTGCAATTGCGTGTATAGATGTGATTTGAGATTTTGCTTTCATGGAATACCTTAGAAAATGAATAAAATGCTGAATTAATCATGTTGAGGTCATTAATAAGCCAAAGTTATTATAGTGTAGGAATTGACCTGAAATTTGAGTGTTTTGGAAAAATCAAGAAAATCACCTAAAAATCTAAAAAAAATTAAAATTTACTAGAATTCTATATGCCCCAACTTGAAAGAAACATTGTCCTTAATGTTTAAAAAGTAGGATGATGATAATGCATTGAGAAATTCAAAATTAATTAGGATATGTATAAAAAAGAATATATGAAAAAGAAAAGAAGAAAAGGAGAAAATAAGGTACAAAATTATTACAGAGGAAAAAATATATTACAGAGTTCGAAACTTCCCTGAGTCCCATACAAAGTGACATGGACAAGCCTCTAAAAAGGACTGATTAGTGAATTTATCTTGCAATTTAATTTATTATTATTATTTTTTTTATCACTAAGCAAGATAAATTTATCTTTAGGCTGCTTTTCATAACTAAAGACACTTTTAGGAACTCAATTTAGCCTTTTTGGAAATGGAGCAAGGATGTCATATTCCTTAGCGGGTGTGACAAATTTGTCTCTTTTTTGAACAGGTTTGAGCACTATTTCAACCTTTTTAGGACTAAATTTCTCATTTGTGTTACCACTATGAACAATGGTAATTGCTTTTGTTTGTTCCATTCTTGTAAGTGAAGAATTAATGTCACCTACCACATCTGTATCATCAAGGTTTTCATTGGGTGGAATAGGACATGGCCCTTGATCATTGGTATGAAGCATTTGAGACATCATATCCTTCAATTCAATCATGGAATTTGTGTTCTCTTTTAATTGGGCTTGAATTTGAGCAATTTTCTTCTCTTGGTATTGCATGACTTGATGAAAATTATCCTCCACTCTTCTCTTATGTGGAGGAAGGTAAGGTCTAGGAAGTGGTCCTTGTTTTTGGTGATGGGGTTGGTATTAGGCCTTATGTGAGACAATAGCATTATGTTCATTTCTTCAACTGACAGTATGGTGATTACTTGAACTGGGACTACATGTCTCCAAAGAGGGAGAAAAAGGTTGCTCATAAGAATGTATCATTTCATTGAGTGCATCCTAAAATGTAGGAGCGATAGGACATCCTTGAGTGGGGTGTGTATTACTTTCACAAGTATGACACACCTGTTCGACTTTCTTAGAGGATTTTTTTTTTTTTTTTTTCCATTTCCATGGCCTCTATTATAGCTAGGGATGCTATTTCTATATCATCTTTTTCAGTCATAGCATAAATTTCTCCCCCTAGTAGATGTGATGGTGGTCTTAGGCTTGTTTGGGTAACCTACTATCATTGAATGAGCCCAAGTTTGTGCACTCTCTGCCAGCCATTCCAAATACTTTTCTGCCTCTTTTGATTATTTATTTAAGGAATTACCATTACACATCATTTCAACAAACTAACGCATATCAGAATGAAGTCCTTCATAAAAGAAGCTAATGATAAGCCAAAATTCGTATCCATGATGGGGACAAGTTAACAACAATTCCTTAAATCTTTTCTAGCATTGATAAAAGGTTTCTTTATCCATTTGAGTAAAATTCATTATATTTTGGTGGAGCGCATTCGTCTTATATATATGATAGAACTTATTCAAGAACTTCCTAGTCATTTCTTGCCATGTTTGTATGGAATTTGCTGGCAGTGAATGAAACCACATTTTAGCCTTTTCCTTTAAAGACAAAGGAAATGGTTTGAGTCTTACAATATCTAATTAAATGTTTTGCGTATGTTGGAACATGCACACTTCATCAAATTCTTATAAATGACTATAAGGACTCTCACTATCCAACCCATAAAATTTTGGAAGTAATTGAATTACTCCTACCTTTATTTTAATTATACTAGCATTTGGAGGTAATTTTATACATGAAGGTTTGTTGGTATAATTAAGCTGTAAATAGTCTTTTAATGTTCTTCTAGGAGAATTTTGGTTATTTCAATAATCCCCCTATGATCTTTGTTGGTCCCATTGCTTGTTATAATTCCTTTTCCTATTTCCATGTGGTTGAGAATGATTCCTCCATTGATTTATGTTATCATTGAATAGAGGTAGGGAATCATCAGTATTGAATAGAGGTGGGGAATCATCATCAAATAGAGGATTATTCACCCATGAAGAAACATCTTCGTTATTCATGATGTGAGGTGGTTCATCATCATTAGAGAGGGGATTATTTCTCCATGGGGAAATATCTTGTCTATTAATGTTGGGGCACCAATTATCATTTTGGTCAGTGTGCAGATTTTGAATGAAACTAACCATGTCTCTTTTTTTCTTTTCTTTTCTTTTCTTTTTTCTTTTTTAACTACCTAACTAATGCAACCTAAATGCTAATGACATGGCACAAAAAATTCAAACACCCCTAAGGTTAGCAAGTAGAAAATTTGTTTGTCTTGAAATTATGTGGGGGAGAAGCTTTTAGATTAACCTAATATAATGTTTCTCCTCTCTTTCAGACTGGCCCCACTACTTACCAGTTAGATTCTACCTAACCAACCACTTCACACCCTCTTCAGCTAGCCGTAGGTAGTTTGAGTCATAGAATATGCTGGAAGAGCTAGTTGTTTAAAAACCAGCATAGTCGGTCAAATAGGACCCACTAGAGTGGCAATAGGTCGCCTCCTTCCAAGAGGGCACTATGAGCATGTGGTGGGTCGTATAAGTCTCTTCTAATTAATTTTAATTAATTTTGAAGGTCGAGTTACGTGCTTTGTAATGATTATCCTAAGTGGGACAAGAGGTGGTGATGAAATCCACCCTTGATCTTGTGGGGTTGGATGTCCTTACTAATTAATTTTTTCATTCCATGGCAATTTGGTCAACATATAATCACCTTAAAGCAATTAAACATGCCCTAAAAATGCAATAAAAAATAACAAGTTAATGTAATTTCTAAAAATGGAGCATATATCAAATGTATTCTATATGATTTTTATACTAACAACCAATGCAATTTTAATCTATAATGCATAACCTAAACTAAAACTTTAAGGAGTTTAAGAATTTCTCATAGCGGGGTCTTGGAAAATGTCTTCTCATATAAGGGTAGGACCATTTACATTCCACCTCCACTTCTAGGTTGTGATAGCCCACCCTTAACCTATATTATTATAGCCTTTTAAATGAATTGTAAAAATAAAATAATTACATAAAATTCTCATTACAATTCACTAAAAAATACATTTCAATTATGCTAATTAAACTCCTTGAATTTCTCCTTTCTTTTCCAATTTTCCTACAAAATAAGAAATTATCAACAAGTACAAAAAATTAGGAGAAATTGAATTTATGCACTAACAAAATTTTAAAATGCACCTAAAATTCCTAAAATATTAAAACAATGCAACTCTTAAAGTTTTTTTTTTGAAATTTTATGGTTTTTTTGAAAATTTTAAATTTTTAAAATTTTAATTAAAATTTATGAAAACACCATTGTTGGTCCCTGGCAATGGCGCGAAAAACTTATTGAGTTTTTCACAAGTACACGGATGTTGTAGTCTAGCTAGTGTAAGTCCGGGTCGATTTCACAGGGACTCGACTTAGAAGTGGAGTTTTCACAAATTTTAATTACAATTTGGCAGAAATAAAATTAAAGTTCGTTAATCAGTTCATGAATATTTGATTTCGAATTTAAGTAGCAAAAAATGAAAGAAAATGATATTTAACCACAACTTCCCTATTTTGACTGTTGTGTCACACAACAGATCACAACAAGTACTAAATAATAAAGGACAACATAAACTAAAAAGGGAACCTTTAAATTAAATTGTTACAGTGTTGGGGTTTTGTAGATGCTGGTCTGGGCAATGAAAAACAGAGGGGAGCATGAGGTGGAGATGAGGGATAGGCGATAGAGGGGAGGCTTAGGTGATCTGGGCATCTTTCGTCACGTGGTGAAGGAGCGCCCGAGAGAGAGAGAAGTCAAGAGAGAAGAGGGGGTTGGTGAAAGTTATGGAGAGAGGGAGCTGATTGGGTGATCGGTGCAGTGGAAAACGGGTGTAGTGTCTAGATTGGGTAGTCGTCGAGGCTGGTCTTGGGTGCTTGCCAGTGCAGTCAGGTGGTGAAAGGAGAGAGAGATGAAGAGAGATTGGGAGTGAGAGATGAGGGAACTGACGTTTTGCTAGTGAGAAAGAACTCACTAGCGATGACGATGATGGGTCGAGAGAGAGCCGAGAGAGATAGAGACGGGGCAAACTGGGGTGATGCAGGGGCCTGTGTTTTCCTTTGTATGACTAAGAGGAGTAGACCAGTGTTGATATAGGGAAGGGAGGTGAGTGATGCCTCAGGCAACGGTGATGTGATGCCAGTGGTCTGGGGGAGATCTTCTCTACAGACGCGACTAAGGAGCTGGTAGAAAGACGGATTAGAGCAAGAGAGAACAAGAGAGGGATGGATTGAGAGGCGAAGAGGAACGGTCCTTCTACCTCTCTCCGTCAAAGGGTAGAGAGGGTCCATTGTTTTGTGAAATCCCCATCTATATGCAGAGTAGCCCATCATGGCACCCTTTTCTTTATTTTCCTCCTTTTCTTCATGCATTATTTCCTCCATGTTTTCCTCTCACTTGTTGGCAGCCCATTTCAATGCTTAAATTAAGCAACATTTCTTGTGAGGTGGGTCGATCCAGCCACTTTGATGATCTATGCTGATTAGGTCAATCTGAGTCGTCCAAACTATTTTGGGTTATCTGTAAAACAAAATACAAAATTCAGATTATTTAAATTATGTATTTAATTAGTTGTAATGATCATCTGACCATTAAAATTTCAAATTAATGGCTAGATGATCAATTAGAGCTAAAATTAACTTAAAATTACAAAATTACTTAATTAAATTATCTAATAAAACATTAATCTAAGGTTATTTTAGGCAAAATTAAACACTCAACAGTGCCTACAAGGTCGTCGATCTTAGAACATAGTATTAGTACCATTTGATCCTGAGATCGAATGAACCCAAAGAAAGGGGTAAGAAATCAAATTCCTAACCTCATGGTAGACCCACCACTTATAGTTGAGCATAAGGTCATCAGAGATTTGTATGTGCCACTCCTGTGAAATACTCCATCATGTATCACCTTATCACCCACCAATGCAGACCACTTTGAGCTTAAACCTAAAGTCATTCAGTTACTCCCATATATTATGGTAGAGAGAGAGAGAGAGAGAGAGAGAGAGAGAGAGAGAGAGAGAGACACCTGTATATCAAGAAATTCTTTGATATTTGCACTATATTCAAGTTCCAAAATGTTTCAAATGATTCTACTAGACTTGGGTTGTTTCCCTTCTAATTGAAAGATAAGGCCAAATCATGAATGGATTCTTTAGAGGTTAGTTTTATTGCCATATGGGACCAGTTGTCTAAAAATTCCTTGAACAAATTCTTCCTTGTCAATAAGGCTAATGCTCTTAGTAGGGAGATTATCAATTTTTAGCAGGGAGATGACGAACAATATTATGAATGCTACAAAAGTATCCCTACCATGGATTTGAAAAATGGCAATAAGTTAAGTACTTCTATGACGTACTTATGCCTCAAAATAGACAAATGGTGGATGCAGTTAGTGGAGCGCCCTTAGATTGAAAAATGAGATAGAGCCCTAGGAATTTTTTGAGAACTTAGCTGGGAATTTCCAGAAATGGGTTTATTCTCATAAGAAGAAAGAGAAATATCCAACCTCGAAAGAAAGGAGGCCTAAGTGACAATAGATATGTCATATAAGCTTGAATCCTTGGCTGGACGAATAAGTAAAGTTGAAAATATGTTCCAAAATATTAATTCAAAACTAAATGCCTTCATGGCTGTCAATGCATCCATGAAACCTCCATAAGAGGTCTATGTTATTGTTCTGGCCTGGCACATTTAACCACAACTTGTCCATTTAATAAAGTGTACATTGATTATCTTTTAGAACGAGCAAATGCTTTGAATGTGTATCACAACCCTAGCAACAATCCATACTTGGAAACATATAATCCAAGATGGGCTAGGCATCCTAACTTGCCATGGCCTAAGAACAATTAAGAGGAAGGTTCATCTATGAACCCCCATGCACAAAACTTTCTTAGGCCTTCAGTTCCATAGCAGCGTCTTAGTTTTCAGCTTCCTCAACAACCAAAAAAACCCACATTCGAGGAAACTATGTAATCATTTATGGAGAAAACTTTAAAAAACTAGGGTAAAGCTAGATAGGCCATCAATGAGAGTAGACAAAGCAATAATGATAATTCTCAAGCTATTGCCAAGTTAGAAATGCAAACGAGCCAATTGTCAGTTGCACACTTAATAAGAGAGGAAAGGAACAATTTCCTAGTCATCTAATTCCAAATCCTAAGGGACAGTTTGAAATGGGGTCAAGTTCACAAAGACCCCATGAACAAGCAAAGTCCATAATTACCTTAGGAGTAGTCATGTGAGCCTATAGTGGAGATGTGCCTAAGCCCCATTTCCTCAATTGTTAAACAAAGCTAAGAAAGGAACTAATTTCCATGAGATAATATATGTGTTTAAGGATGCATAAATCAAAATTCCACTATCAATTCTATTAAAGACATTCTTGCTTATGCCAAATTTCTCAAAGAGCTCTATACATAAAAGCGCAAGTTTAATGTGCACAAGAAAGCCTTCTTCACTGAGCAGGTAAGCTCTTTGATCTAGCACCAAACTCCTTCGAAATTTAGGGATCCAAGATGTCCTACCATCTCTTATGCCATTGGAACCATGTCATTGATAGGGCACTATTAGATTTAGGGGCTAGTGTAAACATGTTGCCATATTTTGTCTATGTGCAACTTAGGCTCGGTGACCTTAAGCCAACCAATACGGCTTTGTAGCTTGTAGATAAATCAGTAAAAATTTCATGTGGTATGGTTGAGGATGTTTTAATGGACTAGTTTTACTTCCATGTGGATTTTATTATCCTAGATACCTAGCTTGTGTCAGACTCAGGTAGTCAGATCTCGATAATTCTTAGACAACCATTTTTGGCAATGTTCAATGCCATTATCAATTGTAGAAATCGTGCGATGAAGTTTTCTTTGGCAATATGAAAGTCAAACTCAATGTTTTTAATGCTGATCATTAGCATTTAGACATAAATGATTCCCATGTAGAAAATTTGATGAAAGATTTGATTTAAGATGCTAATACACTATCATTTTATTCTAAACCCACTTGAGGCATGTCTAGTGCAATTAATGGTGATTTTGATATACACAAGTCCATTGATGAGGTAAATAATCTCTTGCATGTTGCACTTATAATGGATACCTCCAAATGGGGACCTTTAGTGGAACTGTTGAATATTTAATCGCAAGTGCAGGGGCTATTGTAGTGTAGCTTATGTAAGAACGGGTCGATCCAACGAGGACTTGATTTAAAAAGTAGGAATTTCAATAAAATTTAATTATGTAAAATAAAAAAGAAATCACTCAAAATTACTGGAATTATTGAAATGAGAATCAATGTTCAGATCTAATCAACTTCTCAAAAATACAGAATTTCCAGTTCCTAAAGAAAACAAACAAAATCAAATAATGAGAAAAAAAATACTTCCCTAGATCAAACACTATCAAAATCTTCAACTCTAATGTCTTGAGAGATGATCGACCTTCATATATGTCTTCATCACATCCTTGATTAGAGATCCACTAGTCGGATTTGTCAGATTCATCAAAATAGTCAGGATTTGGGCTAATTTGTGATTTCAAGATTTGGACGGTTCAGATTGATTTATGTATTTCAGATAGAAGATCCGAAACATTAATGAGATCTAGGGATGTCCTAAGAACAAAAATGTAAAATTAATTTGAAATCCGCTAAGAAACAAATGAGAAATTAAAGGTTTTGGTTTGATTAAGGCTAACCCGTTGATTGGGTTAAGCCTTAAATGATATGATTTAGATTGATCTGTTCCTGGATAAGAAAAATATGGATAAAATAGAACCGGAATAAAGCAGGACACAGATGGAATTAAACTGGTGACACAGATGAAATTAACCAGAAAGAATAGGATTGTAATTTCGTTTAAAAGAGGAGGGCAAAACCAGAATTTTGTGAAAATCTAGTTTTTAAGAAAAACTAGACGAAGGAGGAGACGGTGATGGAGGGGAAACCGGAGGAAGAATAAGAAAAGAGGAAGGAGGAGAGGGAAGAAGAAAGGTGCGGGAGGAAAAACCCGTTTCGGGTTTCCTTCCCCGGGATGTCCGACGACGGAGAAGTGTGGAGAACCGAAGGCAAATGATGACGTTAGTGGGGAGAAAGTGAAGAAGCTGGCACTATGTGGAACCAATTGGGCAGAGGAGGAGGGAGAGGCGTTGCGAGTGGAGGGCAAACGACTGATGCTAGACAGGGGAACAGGTTGGTTGATAGGGGAGAAGAGAGGAGCAGGAGATTGCCAAGGCGGCCTGGGAATTGGTGGGGTGTAGTGAAGGGGGCAGGCGGGCTGAGCAGAGGATTGGTGCTTCTATTGTGGGTGGAGTTGGAATAGAGAAAGGAGTGGTATAGAGGTGTCGATCGGGTTCCTTGTAGTGCTGTCAACGGATCTACTGGAAACAGATAGAGAGATGATGAGCATCAGGTTTTCTCACGGTGGAGAGAGAGAGAGAGAGAGAGAGAGAGAGAGAGAGAGAGAGAGAGAGAGAGAGAGAGAGAGAGAGAGAGAGAGAGAGAGAAGGCTGGCAGGAGGGGAAAAGAGGGGGTGGTGTGGTCGTGCCTGCCTTCTACGATTCACCCAAGGGGGGTTAGAAGAAAGCTGGAGAGAAGAGAAGAGAGAGACATTAGGAGAGAAGGGGGGATAGTGAGAGAGAGGGGGAAGTGAGGAAGTTGTGAGAAAGAAGGGAGATGGTAGAAGAAGCTGCCCTCCTTTGGTTTAAAGAAGGGGCTTAAGAATAGAAAGGAGGAGGAGAAGAGGAAGGTGGGTACGTGAGAATGAGGAAGGGAAAACGAGAGAAAAAGTAAGGAAGAAGAAAGGAGAAAAATAAGGAGGGAAAGAGGAAAGAGGGAGTCAGAAAGGAAAGAAAAATAAAGGAAAAAGAGAAAAATAAAAAGGAAAAGAGAGAAGTGGGGAAAGAGAGTGGGGGAAGGGTTTCCTTTTTATTCCTTGCTAATTTGGGTACTCTTTTTGGAAACTCCTCCAAAATTGCCTTCTCCATGTTATTTTCATTTTGTCCATGATTTCCACATTAAGCTCAATTATTGTTTAGTAAACTATTCCATCCATCTCCATGGGTGATCTGGTCCATCCAATCTTTTGTAAGATGATCTGCACCATTAACTTTTAATCACAGCCGTCCATGCGTCTTTTGGTTGATCTGCAAAAGAAAAGACTAAATTAGAATCATTTGAACTATACATTAATCATCTAATGAGCTCTAATGATCATCTGACATTAAGCTAAGTTTTGCAAAATTGAACGGTTAGATGATCTAATTGAATGCTAAATTAGGGGTATTTTGACCAAAATTGAACACTTAACAGGAACCTCTTCTTCCTTAAAATTCTGTCCCAATACCATCAGTAGAAAAATCATCCACGTTGGTCCTTAAGCCATTACTTGAAAATCTAAAATATTCTTACTTAGGACTAGAACAATTCTTGCCTGTAATCATAACTTCTAATCTAGATAAGAATAGGAAGGTAAGTTTCTTGATGTTCTTAGAGAACATAAAACAACCTATGGTGGACCATAGGGGACATTAAAGGGATTAGTCCTATTATGTGTATGCATAGAATTCACCTAGAAGAAAATGCTAAACCATCTTGAAAGACACAAAGGTGACAAAAGCTTAATATGAAAGAGGTAGTGAGAGAAACACTCTTAGATGTTGGTGTTATCTAACCTATATCTGACAGCACAAGGGTTAGGCCAGTTTAGGTTGTACTCAAGAAGTCCAGAGTCACAGTATTCCAAAATGAGATAATGAGTTAGTCCTACTCGCATGACCACTGGACGGAGAGTTTGTATAGATTATCAGAAACTGAACTCAATCATAAGCAAAGACCACTTTTCTCTTCCATTTGTAGACCAAATGCTAGAAAGGTTAGTCGATCATAGTTATTGTTGCTTTCTTAATGGATACTTTCGCTATAACCAAATCCCCCAAACACTTGAGGATTAGGAGAAGACTACCTTCACTTGCCCTTTTGAGACCTTTGCTTATCGTCATATGTCTTTTGGACTTTGCAATGCTCCAACTACTTTTCAAAAGTGTATGTTGAGCATATTTTTTGATATGGTGGAGAGATTCTTATAGGTGTTTATGAACACTTTTTAGTGTTTGATTCTTCATTTGATGAATGCATGTACAATTTAAAACTTGTCCTTGTTAGGTGTCAGGAAAACAATTTAGTGCTCAAAAGGGGAAAATGTCATTCTATGGTACAAAATAGCATTATTTTATGCCACATCATATTATATAATGGAATAGAAGTAGACAAAGCCAAAGTGGACTTAATCTCTAACCTTCCTCCTTGGAGGACAGTGAAGGAAACCTACTCCTCTTTAGGCCATGTTGGTTTCTATGGATGATTCATCAAGGACTTTAGTAAAATTGCTAAGCCCATATGTAATTTACTTATGAAGGAGGCAACTTTTGACTTTGATGATGATTGTATAAAAGCATTTGAGGGTCAAAAAGATGAATTAGCTTCTGTGCCTATTATTCGACCACAAAATTGGAGTGCACCATTTGAAATAATGTGTGATACTTCAGACTACATGATTGAGACTGTGTTGGGGCAGCATATTGAGAAATTTCCCCATATGATATATTATACTAGCAAGACATTCAATGATGCCGAACTTAATTATTTCATTTTAGAAAAAGAGTTGCTAACAGTTGTATTTGCACTCGATGTCTTTAGATTTTACTTATTAGGATCTAAGGTCATTGTCTATTTCGACCATGCAACATTAAAATACCTTCTTTCTAAGAAAGATGCCAAACCTAAGATGATTTGATGGATACTATTGCTATAGGAGCTTGATTTAGAAATTCAAGATAAGAAAGGTCTAAAAAATGTTGTAGTAGACCATTTATCTAGGTTAGTTGTTGAGTCTACTAGCGGAAATGCGCCTATAACAAAAATATTTCTAGATGAACAATTGTTGCACATTTCTTAGTTGCCTTGATATGCAAATATAGTCAATTATCTTATCACAAGACAAATTCCCAATCATTGGTTTAAACAAGATAGGAAAAGATTTATCGTCAAGGTTAAACACTTTACATGAGACGATCTGGACTTGGTCAAGTACTGCCCAAATCAAGTCATTAGAAGCATACCCATTAATGAACATCTTAAAATCATTTCCTTTTCTTATGACCATGCATGAGGGGGCCACTTTAGTTCAAAAAGATAGCTGCAAAGATTTTGTAGTGTCATTTTTATTGGCCCACCATTTTCAGGATTCACAAGCTTACTACATAGCAAGTATTAGACGTCAACAATTAGGGGGCACATGAAAAAGAAATATGATGCCCTTGAACCCCATTCTTATCATTGAGCCTTTTAATGTTTGAGACATTGATTTTATGGGACCTTTTCCTAACACTTTTGGTTATCCGTACAGCCTTGTAGGAGTGGACTACATGTCTAAATGGGTGGAATCCATACTGTGTAAGACTAATGACCACAAGGTGGTGGTCAAGCTTAAAAAAAATAAAAATATTTACATGCTTTTGGTATCCCAGGGGCCATATTTAGTAATGGGAAAAAACACTTTTGCAACAAAGTGTTTGAAAATTTAATAATGAAATATGGTGTCACTCATAGGATTGATAACCCTTGTCATCCTTAGACTAGTAGAATGTAGAAGTTTCAAATAGGGAGATAAAGTGAATTTTAGAAAAGAAGGTCAATCCAAATAGGAAAGATTAGTCTTTAAGACTTAGTAATGCTTTATGGGCTTATTGATCTACATTCAAGAGCCCTATAGGCATGTTACCCTACCTCTTGGTCTATGAAAAGGCTTAACACCTATTAATATAACTTGAACATAAAGCATATTGGGCCATTAAAAAGGTCAATTTTGACTTAGATAATGCTAGGTGCTACAGGACACTCCAACTCAGTGAGTTGGATGAGCTTAGGAAAGATGCATATAAGTCTACAATGCTATACAAGGACTTCATAAAAAGCCTTCATGATAAAATATTTTGAGAAAGTTCTTCACCCTAGGACAAGAGGTCCTTTGTATAAGTCTAGATTGCATCTATTTCTTAGAAAACTTCAATCTCGATGGTTTAGACCCTACATAGTACATACTGTTTACCCTCGTGAGGCTGTCGACATAGAAAAGGATGGAGAGATTTTCAAAGTAAATGGGTAAAGGCTGAAACCTATATAGAGTTGGTCAACTCAAAAGTAGAAGAAATCTTGTTCGAGGAACCAATCTACTAAGGCCATCTTAGCATGTCCCATGACACATGCATTTTATAGCAGAATTATCAAGTTAAAGACGTTAAACTTAACTCTCACTCGGAGGCAACCCACGATTTTTAGAGTCTCATTGTTCTATATTATACATTCATCATATAGGAGTCTTATATTTTAAAACACCGTGGACAATGTTTAGTTCAGGTTGGGGGTGTAGCTATACATGAAAATTTTAAAATTTTCTTGTATTTTGAATTTTATTTTTCCAAGTTTTTAAGGTCAAGTTCCTTTACTATGATGAGAATTGGATTTCTTGAAGCTTAGTATTGTCCTACTTTAACTTCTTAATAGAAATGCATATGGTTAATTCTACATTTTATTCATGTCTTGAAGTATTTTATGAAAGTTAAATCTCGGAACACACTTACATACAATGCATAGTCTAGACTAATAGATGGTTATGACTTAGAGACCTTGAGGAAAATTAGTGGGCACCTATATACCCAAGTGAGTATTAGTGACTATCATCTTTGCTGAGGGTTATTTATAATTTCATATTTTCTTAAGCATACATCAATTTTGAAAGAGTTTTGGTTAATTGCCAATAATTGCAAATAGGAGTACTAACTTTCTTTCCTAAATATTTATTTAATTTGATAGGCATTAAGAAACCTGAAAATGATATATGCCATCCTTGTTTTGGCCTAGAGACATAAATCTTACCCAATATATTATTCCACTAGTTAGACCCTTTGAGTCTCTTGATAAGCCTTTTACTTTTCAAAACCCCATTTACCATAACCCAGAGTAAGCCAGTTAAATATCCACTGCCTATCTTTCAAAAATGAGTAGAGATGGTAGAAAAAGTTTCAAAAGAACAAAAGTCTAAGAAGTGAAAAATATCAAAGTGTTTACAAAGAAAAAGCCTTCCTTCACAAAAATGCAAAGGAAAAAAAGAAATATCAAAAAAGAAAAGAAAAGTTGTGAAAGAAAGGAAAAATATAAAAAATATTCACTCCAATATATTTAGAGGAAAAGTTGTCCAAATAATTGTTGAAGACCTCTATGCAGATTTGAAACTTTGAATCCTTTTTACCCTTTCTTTCAGAACCATTGTCAAGCCTACATTTCATCCTATTTAAAGATCTATCGATCTTAAGGTAGAAGATAACCTTAATAAGGATATCAATATGAGGGAATTAAGGTCAAATATTCTTACTCGTCTTGGTAATGACATCCATTCTTTGGGATCGTATTTATTTGTCTTATTTGTGCTCATAAGATAATGTGAACCATTAGCATCTTTGCATTTAGTCGTATGGTGAGAGAATTTTGTTTGACCCTTTTCTCTAAGTGCTTTAATTTTGAGTGAATACAAGTGAATATTTGACGTCAAAACATTTTTCAATTGAGTATAACATATCTATTTAGAAGTCCAGACTTATGTGGCTTGTACACACATTGCACTCTTAGATATGACAATAATAAAATGGATTTGGTTTGTGGGTAATTTGTAGAATTTTTCATTCATGTTTATTAAGTTGTTAAGGCTAGTAGAGTGCTAATTAATGATTCTATGAGATAAAATAAAGGACTTACCCTTATTGAATATTGTGGGTATATTCTATGCAACCCCTCACAAGGCCTAACTCATCCACTAGAGGTAACCTAGGGATTAAAGGGCTTGTTGCATAAGCTAAATGCAATTACGAGTACCTACAAAAATGACAACCATTTTTGTTTTCATCAAATTTTGGCATGTTTTGTTCAGGACTAGAAAAATGTTGATTAGGGGTGTGACACATTCAATTTTGTAAAAAAAGAAAAAAGAAACCCAATTAGTATCTCATGTATTATAAATTATAGGCATTATACTAGGGCTTTTCTCAAACTTCACACTTGAGCTAATGATTCAAAATTTTGATTTTTGGTAGGTTTAGATGCTAATCTAGAGTAAATATGTGAATTATCATAATTTTTTAGGATTTAATTAGGGCTTTTAATCCTTTGTAGGTATTGAGAAGATGATACAATGACAAAGATCATTCATGAGAATTGAAGATCAAGATCAAATCAGAGAGCTATGACCTAAATTTCACCATTCCAAAGCTTAATCAAGTTTAAAATCATCCTAGGGCAAGTAAGAAAGCAATTAGAAGTACCAAAGGTGACTAGACTAGGCTAATGCAGAAACCATGCAATTCCACCACCTTTGCATCAGATTTAGAGCCATGCATGGAAGCCAACTAAGCCATGCTAGAGGATGCCAAGGGACTAAGCCACTCTAGCCATCAAGAATGGAACCATCAAAGTGAGCCACTAAGTCACTTAAGTCAATGCCACATGGAGTCACATGATTGGTGGAAAGTTTTCAAGCAATTATCCACGCTGCAATTGGATTTTTCAAGGGATAAATAGTAAGGAATTATGGAGATTAGTACATGGAAAGATAAAATGCAATGTGGACCAATGGGAAGAGAGCCCTTAACTTCTATTTTTCTTTCTCGTCTTCCCATCTCTCTGTACACTTTACTATTGAGACTAAATTCCAAGTGAAACACATAAGGTGGAGAGCCTCTTTCCTAAAAAAGTGGTGCCTCCCCCCTTTCTAATTGCTTAGAGTTTCACCAACTCCACCTTCTATTTCCATGTAGATTCTATCCTCCAATGCTTATTTCCTTTTTCCTTTTTCATTAGGTTAGAATCTTGTCACTCTTAGAAAGCAAAAATAACTACAAAGCTAGCATGGAATCCTGCACATAAACCTAATAGGAGGGGCACCACTTTCTCCTTGAAAAGTGATGCCTCCTTGCTTGCTAGGGTTTTGATGCACCCAGCTTTGTTGCTGCTCCTCACCTGTGTTCCATGCCTCCTTCAAGCCTTTTTTTCTCTTTGGTTTTCAAGCTTTTTTAGGTTAGTCTTCATTGTTTGTTTCTTTGTTTCAATGCTCTTCTTGCCTTTGATTTCCCTTGTGTTTTGCATCCAATTTGCTTAGTTCTTTTGATTAGTTTACCTTGATCAAAGGCCTCTTATCTCTTGGAGTGAAAACCAAGAGAAAAGTAGCCTTGAGTCCTCTTTGTTTCCCTCTTATTGCTCTTTGTTTTCCTTGATTTGTTTTGGATTTATCTATGCTCCATTGTTGACCCTATTCACATCATCTTTCACTCTCTTTCTTTTGATTTTCCCTCTTGGATTTCACACGAATGATATCTTGGATGGATGATGATCACTAGATGGTGTAGAAGAAGATTAAAGAATTGTTTTAATTAAGTTTATCCCTTATAATAGTGTGCATGTTTTTGTTTCTAAGTTCCATGTAATCATGCACACAATTCATGTATCAATTTTGATCCAATAAAGCCTTCATTTCATGCAAAGTTTCTCATGCTTAAAGTCCTTTGAATTTCTTGTTTTATGCTCATGTTCCATGCCATAAATCGTATGCACTGTGTCTGTTTCCATTCTTTACGTTCACTTAGCATCATGTGGACCATGCTAAGATAGTTTTTTTTTCAAATTTCATGCACATATTTCATAGGTTCATGCATCCATATCTTGATTTCTTAGGAACCGATTTAGCTTTTTACTTATCTTAGTTAATGCTTTCATTAGATTTTCATTAGTACAAGCTTTTAGTTCATGCATATTAGCCTCTTTCCAACCCCATGAACCATGCGCACAACTCCATGGGTCATGCACATGGTGATTGGGTTGGTTTCCTTGATTAATTGCTTATTTTTTTTATTTTAGATTCCATTGTTTTACTACTTTACATCTTACATTTGCTTAGAAAGATTCTAAGTTAGTTTTAGAAAGTTTTATTTTTAAAAAGCTCTAGGTTTAGGGAAGTTTTATTTTTAGAAACTTTTACTTTTAGGAAGTTTTCATTAGATTAAGTTTTTTACATTAAGTCATTCTGGTTTTGAATCATTTTCTTTCATTGAATGCATGTTAGTTAGGAAAGTTTTTAATTCCATTGAAGATCTTTATTTTTAGAAAGTTTCCTTTAGTTCACATTTTTAATTCCATGCATGTTTCCTTTTCCATTTCATTTAAATTCCTAGTTTAAATCCAATCCAATCATTCTTTGGTTAGGATAAGAGGTTTAAATAAATTCTATTGTATTTACAAAATCATGAGATTCCTTGTGTGATCGACCTCTCTTGTGTGCAAAATGCTACATTGATATGTGTGCTTGTAAGTAATATTAAAGCTACACCACTATAATAGACCCAACATGTGAATTCAATAAAGAAAATTTGGCGCTAAAGATCAATTGGATTTACATTTTTCAAAAACATAATTCTAGAGCACCTAATTAAGTTTTCAAAATGTTGTAAATTTCATAGGACAGATCTGCCTACCTAGATCATGAGATGGCCTGGAATCGACAGAGTTGCTAACCCTAATGGGAGAAAAGGGCAATTGGGGAGGCTTCTGCCCATGACCACCAAACCTCCCATGGAGGGCTTTCTTTAAAAAAAGAAATAGATATGAAGATTTTTCTCTAGTTGATAAAGAAATCACATTTGTCAATGGACTACCATTTAGCAAATTTTCTTTTGATGAAGCATCACAGCATGCTCAATCTTAGAAATGTGCATTTGTTGGAAAAGTCTTGAATGGCCAAACAAAGATTGCACCATTAACAGTTATAATCAATAAAAAGTGGGGAATGCTAGGATCCTTCTTGATTGGTAGATATGGAATGGATGCATGCTGCTTTCTTGTATGGATGGATTTGGAAGAAGATATTCAGAGAATTTTAGCATGGAATAGATCAAGGATGGGGAAATTCTCTGAGAGATTGTCACATTATCATTTGTTAAACAAAGCCTCTATTGATTGCCGTTAAGTCCCAATTGGCTATTATTGCCAGGCTTGGATTTAAGGTTTAGAAATAAATCAGCCTTGAGCTTAGATGCAAATGTGCTCAGGAGATTAATTTATGTTGATCCCAGGGATAATAAAATAGGTGCTTTGATGTTGCATGCAACATGGAAATAAATATTTTTCAAACTATGCCTAAGAAAATTTTATTGAAGATCGATAAGGAAGTGATTT
This sequence comes from Warburgia ugandensis, assembly GCA_035236585.1. Classification (NCBI taxonomy): domain Eukaryota; kingdom Viridiplantae; phylum Streptophyta; class Magnoliopsida; order Canellales; family Canellaceae; genus Warburgia; species Warburgia ugandensis. The sequence goes on along the minus strand of CP141134.1, from coordinate 17,387,207 downwards.
AGTAGATTCTTGTGGTGTATATGATAGTTGAGATGAAGATGAGGTAGTTGCACTAAAGAGGACAGTGAAACATTGGGTGACAAAAGCAGATATGAATAAGCAATCGAGGAATCATATTGAAGATGGAATTATACAAGTAGAGTCCCATGAAATCAATAATCATGATAGCAGAGGGAGTCCAAATCCTGTGTCTTTGGCTCTTAGTGTTTGTGAAATACAAATGCAAGTGGAAGGTTGTGATAACACAGGGAGTTTAGATCGTGAGGTCTCTAGAATACAGATTCAAGCAGAAGACTCTGTCCCTATGATGGAGATAGTTACATTTGGAGCTCCATTAATGAATTATAGCATAGATAATACCTTGGGTATGGTGTAGAGGTGTGATTGCATTCATGGAAAAGGAATTAGTAGTGACCATAATCAATGCGAGGTAATTCTTATTTTTGTTGTCTTTAATAGATTGGTGGAGGTTATTAAAATTACAAGTTATGAACTTACGGTTGGTGTATGCTTTAAAATTATTCGCAAGCACATTAACCAATGTAGTAATTGCATGTGAGAAAGGTTGATCCTATGAGGAATCTCGCAAAATTTTCAATTGATTGGATCTTATTTAAGTTGCTTATCTTATCCAAAGCGAGATGGGTTTGCTTAAACTAGGAATTTAAACAATATGGAATGGAAACACACATAAAATTAGAAACATGAACTAAAGGAAACTTTCTAAAAATAAAGATTTTCAATGGAATTAGAAACTTTCCTAATGAACATCCATTCAATAAAAAAACTAATGAAAAACTAGAATGAATGAATCTAGGAAACTTAAACTAAGGAAACTTGCTAAAAGTGAACTTTCCTAAACCTAAAATTAGAAAATTATTAAAAAGAAAACTTTCTAAACTAAACTATAATGCCAAAAACTACCTAAATAATGCTAAGCTATCATGAAATCAACAAAGAATGAGAAGATGGCTGGAATGCATCAAATACAAGCTTACTAACATGAAATCTAGCCAAAGTACTAACTAAACTAACTAAAAAGGTAAGTGGTTTCCTAAGAAATTAAGGAAACAAAGTGTATGGACTGTTGGAAATTATGCATGAATTGTGAAGTGAAAATTTCTAGAAATATGATGTATATGACACTCAAATCAAGCAATGCATAGAAAGCAAACTAATAAGAAATTTTTATGGAAGATAGAACTCAAGATTAGAAGTACTTTTCTATTGAAATCAAATAGCAGCAATGATCTTCTTCTATAGATTGACTTGAAATTTACATCAAATTGGATGTGCATTTACATAGATGGAAAACTAAAAATTGTGCATTCTTCTTAGGCCTATAACTTGATACAAATCAATGATAAAACACATTCCAATGATCACAATCTAAACTTAGATATCATGCAAGTGAAACCTATAAGAGAAATCAAGAGATTAATGGCATGAAAGATGGGAATGAACAAGCAAAATAATGCCCAAAACTAGCTTTAAATCTAAGTGAAAAATGAGGAAAAGAAGGGGGTGAACAAGAAGATTCAAGTTGATATTTCTCTTGTTTGTCACTATGAGAGAAGAAATAACTTTGATGTTGAAAAATTAAACTATAAAAACTAGAGAGATGGAGGTAAAGATCAAAGGAAAAATAGCTAGTTCTATGAGTATAGAAGTGGAGAAACAAAACAATATAAAAAAACAAAAACAATCTATGAAAGCAAGAAACTAACCTAGAATTGAAGTGCAAAAGCAAAGGAAAGACTTGAAGAATACAAAGAAAAGTAGCCAAAGTCCAAAGCTTTAAAGATCCCCAATATAATGTACCTCTTTGAAGGAGTTTAGAACAAACTCCTCTACTTGAAAATTGCATGGAAATCCTTGGGGATTTATAGAGTTTTTTATTTCAAAATTGACGAGATCCTATTCTAAGAAGATAAGAGAATATTAGAACTAGGAATCTAGGTGGGAAGGTTAGGTGGAGATTGGAGATATAATTAGAAGTTGAGGACTTTAAGAAAGGAAGCAACAATGTGGCAAGGTGGGACGTACCACTTTTTTAGGTTGGTGCATCTCCCTCTTGTTTAGAATCATAGAAACCTAGTTGGGTGAGGAGAAAGGTATGAAAGGAAAAGGAAATATGGTAGAAAGTAGGAATGAGATTGGAAAGTGAGGTTGTTGAGTGGAGTTTGGAAAGGAGGTGGAATGCCTATATTTAGAAGGGGGGAGGCATTGCCTTTTTAAGAAGGTGGCGTGGAACTCCTCCCTTCTTATTATGAGATGTGGTAGGTAGGATAAAGAGAGAAAAGAAGGGAAAAAAGAAAGAGAAACATTAGAAAATTTGACATGGTTTCTCTCTTGATTGGTCCACCTATGCATGCGTATCAAAATCTTCTAATTATCCTTAAGGAAAATTACATTTTTAGTAGGGATAATTGCTTCTAAAATTCCTCCAATTGCGTGACTCCATATAGCATGGCTAGAATGACTCACTTTGATGGATCATTTGCATGGCTTGAGTGGCTTAGTGCCTTAGCTTCAAAGCTTGACTTGCTTCGCCCCTAAACCCTTAGTAAGAACGTGCCACTCCCTGCACCCTCAGTGAGCCAACAACATAGGTCGACCCACAAAAAACTCTGGAAAGCACAATATATGCCATTGGGTCATCTTCTCACTTAATATGAAAAGAGTTAAAATCCCAATTAAATCCTAAAAAATTATGGTGATTCACATACTTACTCTGGATTTGCTTCTGACCTACAAAATATTAAACTTTTGAATTATTAGGTTAGAAATACTTGTGTTATAAATTTTTGAAAAAACCTTACAAATAACACTATATTCTATAACACACGGCTACTAATCTAGTACTTTTTATACAAAATTGAGCACTTATCAGTGGTAAGGGAGGATGGTACATCTAATGGAATAGGTGGTAGAGGAAAGTGGGTCTGCTATTTGAAAGATAGCATGACAACTATACAATCCCTCGTCCAGAATAGTGATAGATAGAATGAGTTTTCTTGATCATTATGGCAGGGATGAGTATGAATTCAATAATGGTTTTGCTAGTCTAGAGGTATATTCCCTTAACATTCACTATATCCAATTTTGTTGTTGGTGTTTTTCACATGAAGATTAGGTGTAGGTGTACTTGAAAATCTCAATAGAGTCTTTGATTAATTTTAGAAAAAGGAAGATTGTAAATGATGGAGAAATTACTTGCTATATGGAGGTAAGCTCTCTTGTTCATGCTATTAATGACATTATGTTGTCCATGAAAGGAAGAAGCAAATTGAGGGAAAATTATAAGGAAATATCAACCAAGCCTATGACTATAAGGAGTAGAAGTGAAAACCCAAATTCCTCTTTATTAAATGTTTAAAGCATTAATTTGGAATGCAAGAGGAGTGGTAATAATCCCATTTATTGAAGGGCTAGGCTTCATTTAAAACAATGTTAAGATTCAATATTTGCAAGCTTATAACCAATGATTGATCCAAGCAGGGGTTAATTTATTTCTTGGAAAAGTTTTTGGATGTCTATTAGTGAACTTAGTTTGTTCTTCTAAAGTAAGAGTTTGTGGAAAATGTGGGCTTGATGTTAGTATGGTTGCTAATCAAATTAGTCTTCTCATTTTATATGCCATGGTTTTTATTTTACAATTATATATGCTAAATGTGATTGGGCATAGAAATTGATTTTTGGCAGGACCTCTTTGATTTTGGTAATGTTGTGGGTAATTGTCGCTGGCTGGTGGGGGTGACTTCAACACTGTGCTTTCAGGCAATGAAAAAATAACCAAAATGATGCTAATAGAATTATGGAAAGATTTGACAAAATTCTAGTGAATGATTCTTCTAATCATATTTTTTATCAGATTAAAGTTCAACATCTTAGTAGAGAATTTTCAAACCATTGTCCTCTATTATTCTTAAGCTCTGTTATTGCTAGGCTAGGTCCTTCATCCTTTAAATTTCATGATACGTGGCTTTTAAATTATTACAAGTAGTGGTGCTGGATGATTGGGTAGAATTGATGAATGGCAATAACTTAGAAGTCTTTTCCTTTAAACTTTGCAACTAAATAAGAAGTTGAAGAAATGGCATAAGAGCCTTTTTGGAAATATTTCACAAAGTGTTTTTAATGTGGAGGATAGGTTGATGGTAATGGATTTTGATCCCTTGAATTCTAATTATTGGATCTCTCAAATGCACATGCATATTTAAGTGCTTCTTTACTTCATGAGGAATACTTTTGGATGCAATGTCACATATTAAACGGCTTAAGTTGGGTGATTGAAGTAAAAAGTTCTTTCACTCCAAAGTCAAACACAGGAGGTGGCGAATTTCTATTTCTACACTTGTAGATGATGATGTGGTAGATTAACTCATCAGAGTGCAATCAGAGATATGTTTGTGAACCATGTTTTTAAAGCCATGCAAACTAAAGATCGTATTGCTAATGATATTGTTGATGTGATTCCAAATCTAATTCAATATGATGAGAATTGTTACCCTAAAAATATTTCTTAAGCTTAGGAAATCAAGTGAATTGTTTTTTATATGGACTTATATAGTGCTTCTGGCCTAAACGGTTTTGGAGTTTCATTTTATCAAGGGTGCTGGGACATTATAGAAGAGGATGTTATTTTGGTTGTAAGGTATTTCTTTATGGGATATAAATTTTCCAAGAGCATACCTGGTCACTTTTATTGCTTGGTTCCTAAACTGGAGAATCTATGCAAGGTCATTGTCTTCTTCCTAATTAGCTTATGCAATTTCTGTTATAAGTTTATTGCAATGATTATTTTTGATAGAGTAGGTAATCTTCTTCCAAGTTAGTTTCACATCATCAAACTGCTTTTACAAAAGGAAGATGTATTGTTGATAGCATCTTGGTTGCCCATGAAATGATTTAAGATACTGATTGAAAGACTCTAGGAATTAATGTGGTTCTAAAATAGGAAATTACTAAATCTTTTCATAGGATGGAATGGGAAATGAAATTAAATAATGTGATTCGTATCTCTATGGTCATAAAATTAATTGAGAATTATTGGTTCTCTATCTTGTGTGAGGGCTCCCTAGCTGGATTTTTTAAATCTTCCTGGGCTTTAGACAAGGGGGTCCTCTATCATCACTTTTATTCATTTTGGATGAGGAAGCTTTGAGTAGAGGGCTCTCAAATTTATTTTTGGAAAATCTTGTACTAGTTTCATATTCCTAGATGTGAAAGTATTTCTCATCTTGTATTTGCAAATGACTCCATGATGGTAGGAAGTGTACCCTTTCTTCTATTATGAACTGATGATCAAGATATGTATGCCATTTTGCTGAGAGAATCAACAAGCAAAAGAGTATCTTTATTGTAGTTAAAGCTTCTCCAAATCTATCCTCTATCATCCATGTATGTATCTATTATCAGGTGTCCTGACCCATTTCTTACCTTGGTGTTCCTTTATTCAAGGGGTGGCCTAGCTCTTCCATGTTTCAGATTATAGTGGATAAAATTAAAGCTAAAATTATGGCATGGTCTTGTGAGTTATTATCCTTTGCAAGTAGGTTGGTTTTGGTGAAGCATGTGCTGTCCACCATACCTACTTATTTGTTGTCAGCCTTAAATACTCCTCCATATATTTTGGAAAGAGTTGATGGGCTCTTTGTGAATTTTCTTGTCTGATTTGGTCCTAGAAGATGTTAGTATTCCATGGATTGGATTTGTAGACCTATTCAAGAAGGGGGTCATGGAGTTAGAAGGCTTCGTGATGTGGTTGGGGCATTCAACTTAAAACTAGGTTGGCATGTTCTTGTCGAAGAGGGAATTTGGGTAGAATTTATGTGGTCCAAATATATAAGATCAGGTACATTGATGAATCCTTTGAGAACTCATTGCAGCATTTGATGTTGGAGGAGGGTGTTGGGTATACATGCTACTATTATGAATAATGTGAAACTTCATAATAATTCTTGGATCTAGTTGCCTACCCCTAGTGGAGTTTTTTCTACAGGGACAGCTTGGGAAGTTATTGGCAAGAAGTTCAGTTGGTGGGAACTTTCCTGCATCATTTGGTTTGCTCATGCCACATAATCTCTCTATTTTTTTCTATTTATGCATCAGAAAATGGGGTTCCTATGGATTTTGTAGTTAAGAAATATGGAGTTGCTATGGCCTCGATGTGGTTTGTTGCAACAATCATAAGGAGGAATATTTAATCCATTTGCTCTGTTGTGGTGATGTGAGTTGAGAGGTGTGAAACTATTTCTTGAATGCTTTCGGCATTAGATTTGCAAGTGGCTTCACATTGTTATCATGAGTAAGACATTTGATTTCTTATACAACTAGGAAAAAAATATCTTTTTTTTTGTGATTAAATATCTCCCGTTTATTAAATGGTGGTGCTTGTAGAAAGCAAGAGGCATGGTTGTGTATGCTGTGAATCCTATGAAGAGTGATTTTATTATTTTTGAATGGAAATTCCTATTATCCTCTTTAATAAAGATTTCTAAGAAGATGGCTACCTTAAACAGGAATGAGTTGGACTGCCTCAGATCTTTTAAAACTTACAATTTTGGAAGTAAAGTAGGCCAAGTATATGATTGTTAAGTGGACAAAACCCACTCTTGGATAGTGGAAGTAGCACACCTATGGAGAATGTAAAGGAAACCTAGGTTTGATTAGAGGAGCTGGTTTATTTCATGACCATAGAGGTGCTCTAAAGTTTAGTTTTTATGCGTTTTATGGTCTAAACAATAGCTTGTTTGCAGATTGCATGGTTGTTGTGCAAGGGATTAGATTTGCAAGTGCATTTAATTTTTATTCTATTGATTGAATTAGATTTTCAAGGTTTGGTGAATATGATAAGAGGAAAGTATGTCATTGCGTGGTATTTGGAACATATCATTGAGGAGATTAGGAGTGCTACAAGTAATAAGACCATTCATGTATCACATGTTTTTAGAGAGGTGAATGGTGATACAGATTATTTGGCTAAGAAAGTTTTAGCACCTTGGTCTTCTGATTGTATTTTTTCTACTTTGCAAGAAAGCTTTTTTCTAAATTTTAGGGGGATTATTTTTATGAACAGATCGGGTCTTCCAAATATCTGATGTGGAGGATCTGTTCTTTGTTCTTTTTTTGGCTTTTATCTTACAGTGATTTCCTGCATAGATAGGTTCTCTAATTTATGTGGGGTTTTGAATCTATATCCCCACTATTGTACTTTTGATTTTTATGATCAATAAAATTCTTCTTTATTTAAAGAAAAGAGGTCTACTATCTAAGTGATTGATCTATTGTACTTTCCTCTCTAACTTTTCCCTCGTTCTTTCTATGCATTTTCACTGTCTCAAATCACTTTTCCAAGCTATAAGGTGGAAGGGCATCTCCTCCTTCTCTCCTTCTATAAGACCTCTAATTTTCAAATGTCATTTCATGTAATTTTTATTAAATTCTTATTGGAATGAAATGTGAATTCGAGATTATACTTTTGAGTTTCAAGGAAATGAACTTTGAAAGAATTAAAATTGACCATCAAAATCTCAGTAATTAGAATGCCCTTAAGAAGATCTTTCCAATAACATTAAAAAAACTAAAATTGGAGTTTTGATTAGAAATTATTATGAGTAGAGGTTCAAAATTGAATGGTAATGTTTTGGATCATGGTACACATAATGAAGATGAAAGATAAGACTTTTCAAAGATCGGGATGAAATTGTAACTATACCCCCAATGTAAAAACCCTAAGAGGAGAAAGAAAAATAGCCAGTCAGCTGCCTTCCTCTCTTTCTTTGATCTCCCCCTCTTACTGAAAAATACAGAGAATCGATGGAGAGAAGGTGAAACAACCTCCCATCTCATTGTGCATGATAGATTTGAGAGAGAGGCCCAAATCCATCGTCATTTTTTAAGTGACCTAGAAAAAAAAAACTAACAAGATTTTACCATGAATTCGTTGAAAAAATTAGTGATATGAAGTTTAGATGATAGACAGAAGAAAACAAATTCAGGGTAAGAATTGATGCGATTTCATGAAGATTGGATGGAAAAACAAGGTTGCAGGCTGTTGCATCAAAATCCAGAAATGGTGACAGTTAAACAGTGATTTGTTGAAATTTTTTTAGACAAAACAAAGATAAAAATCTCTCAAAACATTTGGGAATGAAGGTAAGGTTTAGATATACATTTTTCCTGAGTTTTTACACATGTTTTTCAAGATTTTTGCATGGTTTACATTTCGTTAGTGACGATCTTTTTTGGTCATCTTCTTTGATGACGGCAAGCCATTTCTAGTAACTGTTCATTGGTAAGAAACATATATTTAGGATCCTTTTCACCATCTATGTGACCAAAATGAGAAGAGTCAGATCTAATGTCATTTGACCATCCAAAGCCTGATCTAACCATGATTCATGATTGGTGATTTACGATAAGTGAAATCTAACCATCCAAAGTCACAGATCAATGAAGATCCATAGTTGGTGAAGCAAGATCTAAAAATCTAAACATTGGAACATGATCAAACATTAGATCTATAGATTTGATTATCTTGATTTAGTAATCTGCGACTGGTACACTGCGATCTACTAAATTTAATAACTGAAACCTAGATCAGACCATAGATCTATGTGTTTAACATCTAGAATTCAACAACCATTCAAATCCTAAGAGATCAATGGTTGATAATGGTTGATTAGTATGATTTGTGATCTAGAGAACAAAATTTAATTGCTGATTCATGAATTTTATCAATCAGACACTTAAATCGATATGATCAGATGATGGATTAACTGATTGAATGTTTTTAGACGGTAATCCATGACTAGAAGTGTTAATCTAAGAGTTTAGATGTTTTGGATTCTTAGATGAATATGATATACAATCTAGATGATAGATCAATAATCATTCAACGGCCCATTTTAGAAATTGATGTATAGATCTATGATCAACAAGGTAATTAGTAATTTTCCTTATCTTTTTATTAGATCAAAGGTAGATTTTTATTGAAAAGCTCAAGAATAGGAGTTTTTCCAAAGAAGAAGAAGAAGAAGAAAAATAGGTAAGGGATGTAGGAAATCAATTAAGCTAGATCACTTCAAAACATGAAAATTACCAATTTGTATTTGATCTATATTTCTATAATATTTCAATGCCTATATGATTTTACCATATCCTTGATTGAGAATTTAATGCATCTATCCATGACATATGCACATAATCTTGGTTGGCTAATATTAAAATTTTAAAAGATTGAATCTTCTATATATATATATATCAGAAAATGAAATGAGGGATTTATTAGGTTTATCACATCGCTTACATTAAATTCATAATGTTTGAAAAATTTAGCAGACTTTGCAAGATTTTTTGTGTAAATATGAAAATTAATAGTGGTATTATGTATGCATTTGATGGATTTAATTTCTTATATGAATTTGATGCATAGCCATGATCTGATGCATGATTTGTATTGTTATTGAAATTTTGATACCTTAAATCTATATTTTATGCATATACTCTATAGAACTATTTAAGTTTTTGTGAATTTCAAAAAAAGAAAATTATAATTTCATATGTATTTTTGCATGAAAGTGTTTGCACATACAAAGTAGTTATAAGACCTACAGATTTGAAATGATTGATATTTTTCTAAGTTTCGAAAAAGTTTGTTATGTGGAAAGATTATGTTTTATCCGTATTGGATTTTGTGCATAGATTTTAGTACTCACATACTTTTGAAAATTGATATGATGGTTTTGCATTGTCAAAATTGAAATGATAGTACTTATGATTTTTGGCCTAAAGGGTGCATTTTGATTATCAGCTTACAGGTACGGCGATGACTAACGCTTGGATGTATGTGTTTTTGGCTATGCACTAATCTATAGACAAAATTACAAAAAATTAGGTGACTTATAATAGTTGATACTAGCTTGGTGTAAAATATGAAATCCCAATGGTTGCTATGCTAGGAAGAACAATTTGCCACTGATTGCCAAACTGATACCTGCCCAAAGAGGGCTTGATAGACAAAAGTATGTACCATTGTGAGGTTGTTACTCATTGTGATCCGGTACCCCCATGAGGATTGGTGTAAGTCACGTTGTGTTCACGATCGAACATAGTTGGATGGTGTTTTCTTATGCACATAGTAAACTCAATAGTTATATGGACATGGACTAACATGTCAGTCATCATCGAGGATATTGACCATTGCTTATTAGGCTTATGAAGTTGCTACTCAATGATATGATATAATTGATTTTAGATGATTTTGTACATCTTCTGATTATTAAAAAATTTGATTGATCTTAAATTTTGATATCGAACAATTAACTAAATGCATTTCATTCTATGCATACATGTGTATGCCATTGCTTTTAACTGGTTTAGGAATTCTCTACTTAAGTGGTCCTACTTACCCCTGAAAACATTTTCAGATGACATCTCTAGATAGTAGATCTACATTGGCATACAATAGGACTAGAGGCAATGACAAGTAATTAATTTTGTATAAAATGTACCCAATTAGTGATCAATGTGTTATAAATTATAGGGCATTATTCTATGAATTTTTCAAAATTCATAACATATGCATTTCTTAACTAATGATCCAAAAGCTTCATATTTGGCATGTTCAGAAGCTAATCAGTGTACGTATGTGACCTACCATAAATTTCTAGGTATTAATTAGTGTTTTTAATCTTTTGTAGGAGATTCAACAACCCAGATTGCCTTAAATGATAACTGATAATCTATATCAACCTAGAGAGATCGAGACCCATTTTCCATCAATTCAAAGACTCAAGCAACAATTAAGATTATTTTAGAGCAAGCAGATGAGTTCTAGAAACATTTGGTAGAATTCAAAATGACTAGAAAAGGGCCCATGAAAAATCCATGTAAAAGGTAGTAGAATTCCACCATCTTTGCATGAGATTTCAAGCCATGAAAACCACCCTAGCCACATGAGCCAACAAATGAGGACTAGGAGTAGCTATGCCACATGAGCCATGAAACAAAGATGCAAGCCAATGAAGCCACTTAGTTAGAAGCCATCTAAGCCACTTAAGCCAAGCTAAATGGGTCCGCACATTTTGGGAAGTTTCTATACAATTTCCCACTTGAAGAAAATGTGTTCTATAGAAATGGGAAAGGTCAAGAGGCTAATCCAAAGTAAGTAGGTGAATTATTATAATTTAGATTTAATTACTGTTTTTACTCTTTTGTTGGAAGTGAGAAGATGATCCAACGACATATATTGCACTTTACAGGGTTTTTTGTAGGTCAAGCTGCACTGTTAGCTCACCGAGGGTGCAGGGGGCATTGCGCCCTTGCCAGCGGCTCAGGGGTAGAGCCTGTGAATGGTCCACAAAAAAAATCATATCCTGTTGTGTGGCAGCCCTAAAAGATTATCCTAGGCCAAGCAAGGAAATAATTGGGAGAAGTTAAAGCTGACTAAAGTGGGTCATTGTTAAGTGTTCAATTTTAGTCAAAATACCCTTAATTTAGCATTTAATTAGATCATCTAACCATTCAAATTTGCAAAAATTGGCTTGATTTTGAATTTAAATCCAATTGATCATCCGAATCTTAATTTTTCAAAATCAATGCTTAGATGATCATTAGAGCTCATTAGATGACTAATGTATGGTTTAGATTATTCTAATTTAGTATTTTCTTTTACAGATCAACCAAAGGACGCACGGACGACTACGGTGTAGATCATTTTAAAAAGGATTGATGGACTAGATCACCCATAAAGATAGACGGGATACTTTCTGAGAAGCCAATGGAGCTTAATTGGGAATCATGGACAAAAAGGAAAACATGGAAGAAGGCAACTAGCATTTGTTGAGGAGTTTCCAAGGAGGGGACCTAAATTAGCATTTTTCTTCTTATTTTTCTCCATTTTTCCTTTTCCACTTCTCTTTCCTTCCTTTTCTCTTTTCCTCCTTATTTTTCTTCTTTATTTCTTCTCTCTCCCTCTTCCCATCCTCTCTGACATACCAACCTCCTCCTCTCCCCCACCTTCCTCTTCTCCTCCCTCTCTCTCTCTCTCTCACTACCCATCTCTTAATCTCTCTTCTTTCTCATTCTCCTCTCCCCTCTCCTTACTCTTCTCCTCCCTCTCTCTCTCACGTACCCACATCTCTCTCCCTTATTCTCTCACAACTCTCCTTCACCACCTCATTCTTCTCCTCTTCTTCCCCCCCTTTTCCCATTCTCTTTGCTATTCTCCTCTCCCACCTCTCTCTCCAATTTCTCCTTTCCCACGGTTTCCCCTCTTTCTCCTCTCCTTCTATCCCTTGTTCTCTCTTCTCTACCGCATCACCCCCTTCCTCTTACCTCCCTGCACCTCTTCTTTCTCTCCCTTGTTCTCTCTTCCCGTCTAGCACCACTTGACTCTCTCATCACACTCCCCTTCTTCTCCTTTTCTCCTCCTTCATCCCCTATCCTTGTCTGCCCACCACCACCACCACGGACGCCTCTTCCAACCATCACCTCTGTTTGGCACAGCCCAGCTCCTCCACGCCCGGTTCTTTCCATCCCCATCGCTAGCCTCTTCAAACCTCTATAGACAGTGTAGTTCCCCATTGCACAAGATCAGGAGTTGATCTTCTGTCAGACCGCACTATTGTTTGCCCCTTGTCTGCCTTGCACCAATTGCCTAGCCTCCTCTACAACACCACACCACACTCCCCTTCTTCTTCTTCTTCTTCTTCTTCTTCTTCTTCTCTCTCTCTCTCTCTCTCTCTCTCTCTCTCTCTCTCTCTCTCTCTCTCTCTCTCTCTCTCTCTCTCTCTCTCTCTCTCTCCCATGGCTTCCCCTTCTTCTCCTTTCCTCACCTCTCACTCCATCGGACGTTCTGAGGAAGGAAACATGAATTGGGTTTCCAATCCTTTTCCATTCCCCTCTCCTCCTTCCTCCTCTCTTCCCTCTCCCTCTTCTCCCTCCTCCGGCTCCCTCTTCCTCGTCGGTTTTGGTCTGGTTTTTTATTAAAAACTAGAATTCTTGTTTAATTTCGATTTTGCCCTCCCGTCTTAAAAATCAATTCCATTTCTATCTTTTTTTTTTATAGAAATTCCATCTGTATCCTGCTTTATTCTGGTTCTGTTTTATCTGTGTTTTTCTTATCCAGGAACTGTCCAATCTTAATCTGATCATTTAAGGCTTAACCCAATCAACGGGTTAACCTTAATCAACCAAGATTCACAAATTTCTCCTTCATTTCTTTGAATATTTCAAATTAATTTTACAAAGTCAATCTTAGGACATCCCTAGACATAACCAACATTTCTGATCTTAGATATGAAATTCATAAATCAATCTAAACCATCCAAATCTTGAAATTACAAGTTAGCCCAGATCTTGACCATTTTGTAGAATCTGTCAAATCCGACAAGTGGATCACTAATCAAGAATGTGTTGAAGATATTTATAAAGGAGGATCAGTTTTTAGAAGACCAGAAGTGAATATTTTGATAGAGATTGATCTAGGGAAGTAGTTTTTTTCTTGTTATTTGATTTTATTTGTTTTATTTCGGAACTGAAAATTCTGTATTTTTGAGAAGTTGATTAGATCTTAACATTGATTCTATTTCAATAATTCCAGTAATTTTTCATGATTTCTTTTTAATTTTACATAATTAAATTTTATTGAAATTCCTACTTTTTAAATCAAGTCCTCGTGGGATCGACCCGTACTTGCATAAGCTACACTACAATAGCTTGTGCACTTGCAGTTAAACATCAACAAGTTTTTAGCACCGTTGTTGGGGACTTGGAAAGGAGTTTTCATAAAATTTAATTAAAAATCCAAAAAAATAAAAAAAATCATGAAAAATTCAAAAAAATCAGAAGAATTCAAAATTTTCAAAAAAAAATTGGAATTGTCATTTTTAGCATTTTAGAAAATTTTAGGTACATTTTTCAATTGTTTTTAGGGCATAATCACCTTGTTTCCTGAAGTTGGTACTAATTTCTAATTTTATTTTTCAGGAAATTAGAAAGTGGAGGAATTTGGCAAGTGCATCTTCACCAAAATGAAAATTTCCCTGCTTTCCTAGAATAGTACTTTATTTTTTCTTTTGAGTGAATCTTGTAGTGAGGATCCTTGTAAATTGCAATTTTGATTTTAAATTTTAAAGGGTTGTATAATACAGGGCAAGTGTAGGATAAGGTGGCCCACACTTGATCTTCATCAGAAACTCCACTGTGAGTTTTCTCACTCATTTATTTCCTAGATTGGGCTTTGCATTTAGAATAATTTACAAATTTTGGTAGTGTAACTCATATAGAAAGCATCTTTTAATAATTGTTGCATTTTAGAATTTTGCATTAGTTTACTGCTTTTAATTGCATTCTTAGGGCACATTTAATGTTTTAAGGTGATTTATATGCTGATCAAATTGCCATGGTGTGTGAAAATTAATTAGTAAGGGCACCCTACCCCCATAAGATCAAGGGTGGATTTCATCACCACCTCTCGGCCCACTTAGGATAATCACCTCAAGCGCTCAAACCTTCCTTTCACTTTAATTTAAAATCAATCAGAAGAGACCTATAGGGCCATCACATGCTCGTAGGACCCTCTTAATAGGACACGATTTACTGTCACTCCAATGGCTTTTGATCACTGTGGTTATTGAGGGTTATCTAATAGAGCATCGCTCTTCCCCTCCTATTGACGTTTGTTGACATCTAAACACCTCCTTATACGAGGGTTGCATTAACCACTTTGGTTAGAACCTAATTAGTAAGCAGTAATCAACTCCTAAAGAGAGGAGAAGCGTTAGATTAGGCTAATTAAAAGCATCGTCCACATAGAAAATCAAGAAAATCAAAATATTGATGCTTATTAGCCTTAGAATTATTTGAGTGTGCCCTTTTGTTTACACATCATTCTAGAAGTTAGGTTGCATCATTTAGGTTACTTTTCTCCATATAAAAAAGAAAAAGAAAAGAAAGAGAAGTACACATTCATTGTATACAATGATTTTGTTGTATATAAAGATTGATGACAATGGCTTGTCAAGAAGGGGATAGATAAAGGATGACTCGTACAAGGGATAGGTTATTTGCCTCAAAGCAATATACTGAGTCATATTCACAACCTCAGTACAATAATTACTATGCTTATCCTGAACTACAATATCCCAATTCTACTTGGCCATATGGCTATGCATATAATGATTATCATTAGGAGCCAATGGATGCACCTTAGGCATTCACTGAACCTAGCAATAATTACTATTCCAGGACAAATTATCAAGATTATAATGGATGGGCTAGGCATCATGAACACTCATGGTCTCAGGATTACCAACCATCTCAAGAAGAACCAACATGGTCGTACCTTAATCAACCCTACCCGAATTATCACAAAAACCAAGAACAACAATTATGGTTCCAACCAAAGGAAGACACATTCGACAAGACCCTTGGGTTCTTAGCATAATTAACTAAACAAGTTCAAGAAGAGATGAGTTGATTACATGCTGCATTGATAGAAAGGTTTGGAGAATTTGAACCAAATGAGAAATACGGATGAACCATCTATTAATGATGATAGGATAGAGAATTCATGTGATCATTTTGAAATACGAAGTCCCCTACCATCCACAGAAATCTCCAATATAGATATACCTGAGGCACATCTGAGTCATTATTATGATTCCGATGAAGAGACATCCATTGAGGAAGATGATGAATTCATAGAAACCTCCAACACCGAACCACTCAATTCGTGTCCTGCTTATTTTTACAAAATTAATGTAGGAACATCCTTTGAAGAGGTAAAGGAATTGTTGGAGATTGTGCCACCAATGAACACTCCTCAATGGCCAAATAAAGTAGAACCCCTTATAGAGCCTCAAATTCAAATTGAGCCTTGTAATGTTGACGACGTACCTGATTGAGACCTATAGACCTTATTTGAACAACCATTAGATAAGAAATTAGGCCCGCCTGATTTGTTGCAGGAGCCAATAGAATAGGAAAAGAAAGAGTCTATTGATATACTATCCATACATCAACCAACTCTAAGGTACACAATAAATGATAATCAGGATGTAAGCAAAACCATGCTCCCTCCTCTATTAATACAAGAACAATCTTTTAAGGAAGGGTAGATTCAGCTTATACATCAATTTCAGGAAACTATAAAGGAAAAGGAGGACCATCCATATCAATATGGTCCAACAGAATTTAAATTCATGGTAGTTCACATTGTTATAAAGATTCCACCACCTAAATTTTCAAGGTGGAGGAATTATATTGATTACCGCAAAATTTTGAAGATAGGAGATCATCAAATTGGTCTCATTCAATTTACATTCATGGTAGTCTAGTGTGTTACAATTCTACCATCACCAAAAATTTCAGGGTGGATGAACTATATAGACTATGCGCTCACTGGGAGGCAACCCAGAGTTTTTCATTTTTGTTGTTTTCTACATGACTCATATTCATTTTAGGTCTTACTTTTTAAACATTGAGGACAATGTTTCTGTCAGGTTGGGGGGTGTAGAATTCTTATAGATTATAGTTCTCTTTTAGATTTTTTTTAGGTGTTTTCCTTGATTTTTCAAAAAAAGAAGAAGAAAAAATGAAAAAAAAATTGAAAAAATGAAAAATTTTAGGTTAATTCCTTTACTATGATGAGAATTGGATTTTCTAAAGTATAATCTAGATAACTTTAGCTTATTAATGGAATTGAATATGATTAATTCATCATTTTACTCATTTTCTAAAGAATTCCATGAAAGTAAAGTCTCAGATCACATTCGTACACGTAGTTGCATATAGATAGTCTAGATTGATAAGTGGCTATAACTTAGAGATTCTGAAGAAATTTAGTGGAGACCTATAACCTAAGTGAGTTTTTTGAGCTATTCATCCTTTTTTAGATGCTATAAATATTTTTAATTTTCTTTAGCGTGCTTAAAGAAAATTGATCCCAAACTCTTAAATTTTGATTAATTACCTGAATAATTAGAATATTATCTTTAAAATTCTAGAAGTTCATTGAATTTGATAGATTATAGGCAACCTGGAAAATGATTTAGGCCATCCTTTTTGTTAACCTAGAGACATAAAGCCTACCTAGAAGTATTTTACCACTAATCAGCCAACTTGAGCCTTTTATATAAAGCCTTTTCTATTGTCACACAAATTACCCTTTACCCATGTTAACCTAGTATAAATTATCCATTACCCATTTTCTTTGAAAAATAAGTTAGAGAGGAATGAAGAAATACCTTTTAGTTGTAATATAAAAGTGGATATCAATAAAAGAAATATTCTTCAAAGTGATTCAAAAGTGTGAAAGAAGAAGAAGAAGAAGAAGAAGAAGTTTGAAGAATACAAAGAAAAGTGAAAAAAATAAATATTCACTTTAGTAAAGGAAAGAAAGAGTTATCAAATTTAGAAGACCTCTACTTATTTTTTGAAGAAACTTTGAATATCCATATACCCTTTCTTTGGTACCTTAGCCTAAGCCTACTTTTGTCCCATTTAAAGATCTATTGATTCTAGGATGAATATAGTCTTGATGAGGAAATTAATGGATAGGATCTAAAAAAGTGGTATTTCTAAATATTCAAAGGTAATGGCATCCATTCCAAAGGGATCAAAACAATAAAATTCCTTAGAAACTCCCATTTTTCATGAGTATATATGAGGTAAATTTGTTTTTATTGACTCTTCTCACATAATTAAAGGAGAGATATGATTTGAACCCTATATCTGAGAGATTTTATGTCTGAGTGTATTTTATTAGTGAGGATTGAGGTCAAAACATATTTTGGAGGGAGTTCAAAAGTTAGAAGTATACTTAGAAATCAAGATCATTCTATGTGTAGACTATATACATACACACTCATTCTGAGATCTGAGCTTAAGTGGAATGACTTTGACATATGGGTAGGGTTTTGTATTCTTCAATCATTTTTATTAATGTGCTAAAGTTGACGTGATTTATTGAAGATAATTCTCTAAGGAAAAGAGGAGTTGACTTAATTTTTGAAAATTTGAAAATTGGTTTTTCACATGTTTTGCTCGGGACTAGCAAATGCTGGTTGGGGAGTGTGTTAAGTGTTCAATTTTAGTCAAAATTCCCCTAATTTAGCATTTAATTAGATCATCTAATAGTTTAAATTTGCAAAATTTAGCTTGATTTTGAATTTAAATCCAATTGACCATCCAAATAATAAAATTTCAAAATCAATGGTCAGATGATCACTAGAGCTCATTAGATGATTAATGTACTCTTCAGATGATTCTAATTTAGTCTTTTCTTTTACAGATTAACCAAAGGACGCACGGATGGTTATGATTAGAAGTTAACAGTGTATATCATTTTAAAAAGGATTGATGGACCAAATCACCCATAAAGATAGATGGGATAGTTTCCTAGAAGCCAATGGAGCTTAATTGGGAACCATGGACAAACATGAAGAAGGCAACTAGCATTTGTTGAGGAGTTTCCAAGGAGGGGACCCAAATTAGCATTTTCCTCCTTATTTTCCTTTTCCACTTCGCTTTCCTTTCCCACTCTCTATTTCCTTCCTTTTCTCTTTCCCTCTTTATTTTTCTTCTTTATTTCTTCTCTCTCCATCTTCCCATCCTCTCTCACGTACCAACCTCCTTCTCCTCTCCCCCACCTCTCTCTCTCTCTCTCTCTCTCTCTCTCTCTCTCTCTCTCTCTCTCTCTCTCTCTCTCTCTCTCTCTCTCTCTCTCTCTCTCTCTCTCTCTCTCTCTCTCTCTCTCTCTCTCTCTCTCCTTCACCACCGCATTCTTCTCCTCTTCTTCCCCCCTATTCCCATTCTCTTTACTATTCTCCTCTCCCACCTCTCTCTCCAATTTCTCCTTTCCCACGGTTTCTCCTCTCCTCTCCTCCTATCCCTTATTCTCTCTTCTCTACCGCATCACCCCCTTCTTCTTACCTCCCTGCACCTCTTCTTTCTCTCTATCTCTCTCCCCTGTTCTCTCCTTCGGTCAAGCACCACCTGACTCTCTCATCGCACTCCCCTTCTTCTACTTTTCTCCTCCTTCATCCTCTGTCCTTATCTGCCCACCACCACCACCACCACAGACGCCTCTTCCAGCCATCACCTCTGTTTGGCACAGCCCAACTCCTCCATGCCTAGTTCTTTCCATCCCCATCGCTAGCCTCTTCAAACCTCTGTAGACGGCGTAGTTCCCCATCGCACAAGATCAGGCGTTGATCTTCTGTCAGACCGCACCATTGTTTGCCCCTTGTCTGCCCTGCACCAATTGCCTAGCCTCCTCTGCAACACCACTCTCCCCTTCTTCTTCTCTCTCTGCCATGGCTTCCCTTCTTCTCCTTTTCTCCTCACCTTCCTCTCTCTCTCTCTCTCTCTCTCTCTCTCTCTCTCTCTCTCTCTCTCTCTCTCTCTCTCTCTCTCTCTCTCTCTCTCTCTCTCTCTCTCTCTCTCACGGACCTCCTAGGTTTTCCTTGCCGTCGGACGTTCTGAGGAAGGAAACTCAGATTGGGTTTCCAATCCTTTTCCATTCCCCTCTTCTCCTTCCTCCTCTCTTCCCTCTCCCTCTTCTCCCTCCTCCGGCTCCCTCTTCCTTGTCTGTTTTGGTCTGGTTTTTTCTTAAAAACCAGAATTCTTGTTTAATTTTGATTTTGCCCTCCCATCTTAAAAATCAATTCCATTTCTATCTTTTTTTATGACATCATTTATGCCAATTCTGTTTTATCCACATTTTTCTTATCCAGGAACTGTCCAATCTGAATCAGGTCATTTAAGGCTTAACCCAATCAGTGGGTTAGCCTTAATCAACTAAGATTCACAAATTTCTCCTTCATTTCTTTGAATATTTCAAATTAATTTTGCAAAGTCAATCTTAGGACATCCCTAGACATAATCAACATTTCTGATCTTAGATCTGAAATTCATAAATCAATCTAAACTGTCCAAATCTTGAAATTACAAGTTAGCCGAGATCTTGACCATTTTGAAGAAACTGTCAAATCTGACTGGTGGATCACTAATCAAGAATGTGTTGAAGATATTTGTAAAGGAGGATCAGTTTTTAGAAGACCAGAAGTGAATATTTTGATAGAGATTGATCTAGGGAAGTAGTTTTTTTCTTGTTATTTGATTTTATTTGTTTTATTTCGGAATTGGAAATTCTGTATTTTTGAGAAGTTGATTAGATCTGAACATTGATTCTCATTTCAATAATTTCAATATTTTTTCATGATTTTTTTTAAATTTTACATAATTAAATTTTATTAAAATTCCTACTTTTTGAATCAAGTCCTCGTGGGATCGACCCGTACTTGCATAAGCTACACTACAATAGCCCGTGCACTTGTGGTTAAAAAATCAATAGCTATACCATAAGCCATGCATTTCCACCACTTTGCATGAGAATTAAAGCCATGCATGAAGTTTCCTAGTCTAACAAGGAAACCTAAGGAAGCCATCCAAGCTTGAAGCCAAGGGACTTAGCCATTCAAGCCACCAAGTAATGTGCCATCAAGCCACATAGAGCAATGCCTCTTGGGGTCACATGATTGGATGAAAATTTCAAGCAATTATCCATGAAAAAATGTGATTTTTCGAGGAAAAATTAGAAGGTCTTGAAAAAAATTGTAATTAGTAAGATGATCATGCATAGGTGGACCAATTAAGAGAGAAAACTTACATTCTAAATTCATTTCCACCGTTTTCATCAACCAACCTAGGTATTCCGTGATTTTTATTTAATGAGGGAGGCATCTCCTATAAAAGTGGCACCTATCTTGATTAGTTGGAAATCTTAGTTGGTAACTTCTGATGAGTGTTTAATTTTGCATAAAAATCACCCAATTAGTTACCTATGTGTTACAACTTATAGGGGTAAATTAGGATTTTTGGACTAAAATTTGTAACACATGCATTTTTTGACCTAATAACTCAAAATTTTGGTATTTTATAGGTCTAAAGGCCAAGCCTAGGTAAGTATGTCATTAATATTAATTTTTAGGAATTAATTATAATTTTTTTTATCTTTTATAGGAGGAGAGATGATGCTTTTGAGATTTGACTTGTTCTTTTGATCTTGATCCAAAAACTTGTTGTTGTTTTAAATAAACTCACAAGTGCATGGATCATTCGTAATATAGCACACTAGTGAGGCCGATCCCACGAGGAGTGAACTATTGTATTTCTAGTGATCGTTACTTTAAACTATCTTACCTAGCCAAAATTCAAATAATCTTTTTAACCTAAATTGAGAATATAATTTAAAACATGAAATTAGAACTTAAACAAAAAATTGGAAATAAACAAAAATAAGAATCATGCTAAATTTAATACTTTCCTAAACATGGACTTTCTAAAATTAAAACTTTCCTAAATTAAACACTTCTGATTTTATAACATTCCTAAAATCACACTTTCCTAAAATGCAAGTTAGAACTTTCCTAATATGATATTAAGAACTAACCTAATGGAAACATGCATTAACAAACTACTTTCCTAATTATTCAAAACTAAGGAAAGTGAGCAACCAAATCAACTATTTCAACAATTATGACAAATTCTATTACTTTCCAATTAACTAAGATGCAAACCAATCAAAATCAAATCTAAAACTAAACAAAAGAAATAAAGGAAAATTTACCACTAACAAACAATGAAAGGAAGACTACCTAACTATCATGCATGTAACCATGGAATGGTATGCAAGATTCATTGGATATAAGTGGATCAAAGCAACTCTATTGAAAACCTTAGCATGGAATTCTACTTCTACTAGTAACTATGCCACCTAACAATCTAATTGGACTCTTGAAAAGTCAAGTGAACAAGATTATATAGTGCTGGAAATTGACATATACTATTCATACAAAGAAATTTCAGAAGCAAAGCAATTGAAACATTCAATGATTATAATATGTAAAACATGAAATTAATCACTTCTAATGCATTCAAATATTCAAGGACAGAGTTAACTTACTGCTGGACACAAACATGAATTGAAAATTCCATTAATCTCATTGAATCACAACCAAAAAGTCGTCAACATAACACTCCATACATGTATTCCAAATCTAAAACTTAAATGCTATTACAATGAAGTTCACTTAACATAAATTACTCCTCAATTACAAGCCAAACTCTTCTTCAATTGTTCCAATATTCACTCATGAACAAGTATGCTTGAAATCGAGGGACATTCCTATGCAAAACTAAGGCAAGAAACAATGAACTTAAGTAACCAAACTTGGAAATTCAAGAGGGCTAAAATAGAAATAAGATGCAATAAAGGCTAAGGAACAAAACTAGATTCAAGATGACTTCCCTTGGCTGTCACTCCAAAGGAAAACCAGAGAATATTAGTTTAAAATCAAGGAAACTAAAGGAAAACAAAGCAAGAGATGGCATGAAAATAAGAAATTCCATCAAAGGCTAACCAACCTTCAAAGATGATTTAAAACCCACAAATCCTAGGTTGAACACTTGAAGAAGAAGAATGAACCATGGAAGGAAGTAGCAGCATCCAAAAGAATCACAAAATATCAAGAAAAAGGGGTGAAAAATGCTGGAAAGAGTTTGGCGTCTCCTTCCTATGGAGGAGACGTCCTTTTACAATGAGTAGAAAAATCCTCCTTTACTTGGACTTTGGGCTGGTTTTATAAGGTTTTTTCCTATTTTTCCTTGGGCAACCTAGTATTAAGGTATGGTAAGGATTAAAGAGGGTTGATTTGAATGGGTAGGATGGGGGAAAAGAGGTTGACTTCAATTAGGAAAGTGGGTGGAAGAAGGAAGTTGACTTAAGGTGGGAAGTAGGTGGGAGCGCCACCTTTTTAGGAAGGGGTGTCTCCCCCCTTCCAAAAACATGAAAACCCCACTTTTTTAGGAAAGTAAGTGGTAATGGTTAGGAAAGAGATGAGATAGGGTAGGTGGAGAAATTTGGTTTACAAAATATCAAAATTTTGAGTTATTAGGTAAAAAAATGCACGTACTACAAATTTTGGTTTAAAAACCCTAATTTACCCCTATAAGTTGTAACACATGAGTAACTAATTGGGTGGTTTTTATACAAAATTAGTCACTTATCAACTTATAATTCTACTCACACTCTAACCACCTCATATTCCTATTTTCCTATGTTTTATTCTTCTATCTTTCTAACCATAAAACATCACACACTTAGAAGGGGAGTAGCACCATACTAGTTTCCTAAATAAATGAGGCCTTCCCCCTTCTAGATATATCATACCATGTCATCACTTGCTAATCCAATCTCCACCTAAAATTCTACCTATGTCTTGTATTTAGTTGCATCTTTGTTTCTTGGAATGAGATCTCATCAAATTGGAAACCCAAAACTCTATAAATTTCCCAAGGGTTTCCACACGAAATTCAATTAGAGGGTATGCTCTAAATACTTGAAAGAAGCAATCTATCTTGGTGATCCTTGTAGCTTTGGACTTGATTTTCTTTTGGGATGCTTTATCTTTGCATTCTTCAAGCATTTTTCTTTGCTTTTGCACTTTAATTCTAGGTTCTCTTTGCATTGTTTAAGTATTTTTCTTTGCTTTTACACTTTAATTCCTAGTTAGTACCTTGTTGTCATTCCTTGCTTTTATTGTTAGATTGTTTTTGTTTCTTTAATTCCACACCCATAGAACTAGCTAGCTTGTTTTTCTTTTGATCTTTGCTTCAATATCGCTAGTTTTTCTTGCATATTATTTTAAGATCTAATTTATTTCTTCTTTGGTAGTGGCAACCAAGTGCAAAAGTAGCTTGAATCTCCTTGCTTCTCTTCCTTGATTTCTTACTTGGTTTTTGGAGCTAGTTTTAGGCGTCTTTTTTCCTTGACTAGTTCCCATCATTCAAGCCCTCTTTTCTCTTGATTCTCTTTTGGGTTTCACTTTCATGTTATCTAAGTTTAGTTCAAGGTTGTTGGAGTGTGCTTGATATTTGATTTGAATCAAGTTATAAGCATTGAAAAAATTCACAATTTATAGATTTTTTATACATGTTCATGTGCACAATTATTTGATGTAATTTTCCATTTAGTCAATAAACTTGTTGCAAGATCATTGTTACTAATTGATTCTAGTACTAAATTAATTTAGTTCTTGAGTGTTATCTAGCATAAAAAGTGCTTGTTAAGTAGCTTTTCATGCCTTACAAGAATTGAGTTTCTTTAGCACCTAAATTCTGGAAATTTTCCATTCAATGTTCAAGTTTAATTTTCAGCAATCTATACGTATTATTTGCTTGATTACTTAGGAACCCATTTAGCTTTTTAGTTTATTTATTTGGTGTCTTGCTTAGATTGCATGTTGGTAAGTTTTGGATTCAAGAATTTTATCCATTTTCCAACTCATGCACCCTCAACAAGCTAACCATGTAGCTTGACCCACGAAAAACTTTGCGAAGCAAAATATAGGCCATTGGATCTTCTTATCACTTCCTACAAAAGTGTAAAAACCCTAATTAAATCCTAAAAAATGATGATAATTTAGATACTTACTCTGGATTCGCCTCTTAACCTGCAAAATATCAAACTTTGGAATTATTAGGTGTGAAATGAATGTCTTATGAATTTTGGCAAAAAAACTTAGACTTTTATACTTTAATTTATAACTCATAGGACTATTAATTGAGTACTTTTTATACAAAATTGAACACTTATAATACTCCCAACTAGCATTTTGCTATCAAGCAAAACATATAAAAAATCATGAAAATAAAAGTAGTTTCCATTTTCGTAAGTACTCACTATTGCATTTAGCATTTGCAACAATCCCTAGTGGACGAGTTAAGCCTCGTCAGGGTTTGGAGTGAATATACCCACAAAGTTCCATAAGGCTAAGTCCTTTTATTTATCTCAGATAATTATCATCTATTAGCACTCTACTTATTTTATAACTTAATAAAGATGAATGAAAAATTCTACAAATTACCCATATACCAAAGCTATCTTAATGTAATTTCATTTTTGAGTGCATGTAGGTATACAAGCTACATAAGTTAGGGATTTTAAATAGTAATGCTTATTGCTCCATTAAAAAGATGTCTTGACCTCAAATTCTCACTAGTATACACTCAAAAATGAAGTTGTCAGAGAAAGGGGTCAAATAAAATTCACTCACTATGTGGCCAAATCTAAAGATACTAAGGTTCACATAAGTTGTTTTAAGCATAGATGAAACAAAGAAATATGATTCCTAAAAATAGATGTCGTTACCAAGAATAATAGGGGTACACCACAATTCCTTCCTGTTAACATCTTCAATAATGCTATTTTCTACCTTAAGATCAACATGTCTTTAGATAGGACAATACACAGAGTTATAATAGATTCTGAAAGGAAGGGTATAAGGATTCAAAGTTTGAAATCTAAATAGATGTCTTTAATCTTGTTTTGTACTGAAGTGAATATGTTTTCTACTTTTCCTTCCTCTTCATTTTCATTTTCTTAATATTTCTATTTTTTTGGCTCTTCTTTGTATTTCTTTCTTTTTTTGCTTGAGGAAAAGCTTTTTCTATGTAATCACTTTGATATATTTCACATTTTTTACTTTTATCTTCTTGAAACTTTTTCTACCATCTCTACTCATTTTTTGAAAAGTAGGTAATGGATATTTAACTAGATTTCTTTGGTTAAGGTAAATAGAATGTTGAAAAGAAAAAGCTTATTAAGAGGCTCAAAGTATCTAACAAGTGGTATGATGTACTAGATCGGCTTTATGTCTCTAGGCTAAAACAAGGATGGCCTATATTATTTCTTAGTTTTATTAAAAGCCTATTAGATTTAATAAATGTTTTAGGAAACTAAGTTAGTACTCCCACTATAATTCTTGAAAATTGACCAAAACAAAGAACACTGCGATCTCTCAAAGTAATGTATGCTAAAGAAAATATGGAATTATGTATAACCCTTAGAAAGATGATAGTCTTTAAAACTCACTTGGGTATATGGGTCTCCATTGATTTCCTCCATGTCTTTAAGTTATAACCATCTATTAGTCTAGACTTATGCACTGCTGTAAGTGTGTTTTGAGATTTAACTTTTGTAAAATACTTTAGGACATGAGTAATGTGTAGAATTAACCACATATATTTCTATTAAGAAGTTAAAGTAGGAGAAATACTAAGATTCTAAAAATAGAATTCTCATCATAGTAAAGGAACTTAGACCTAAAAACTTTAAAAAATTCTCTCTCTCTCTCTCTCTCTCTCGCTTCTTTTTAAAGAAAAACTTGAAATCTCATGTGTATCTACACACTGCAACTTGAACTGAACATTGTCTCCAATGTTTGAAAACTAGGACTCATATATGATAAATGTGTAATGGAGAATAATGAGACTCTCCAAAAACCCTAAGTTACTCCCAGTGAACACTAAGTTTTATGTCCTTAGCTAGACATACGATGCCACGATAAAAGAAATTTTAATGATGAATGCTGATCTTATGATTGATACAAGTGTCATGGGGCATGCTAAGCTGGGTCCTAATATACTGGTTCCTTAAGCTATAATTCTTCCTCCTTAGGGTTTGTCAACTCTAGAAAGGGTTTCAACATTTGCCCATTAACTTTGGAAATCTCACCATCCTTTTCTATCTCAACAGTCTCGTGATGATACAAAAGTACATATTATATAGAGTTTAGTCCATCAAGATCTAAGTTTTCCTAAAACTAAATACAATATAAAATTGTAAACATCATTAAATTCTCAAATACCCTCTTACTAAAATGTTTACCCCATCACTAATTATCACTCTAGGTAAGAATATTTTAGATTTTCAAGTAATGGCTTAAGGGCCAAGGTAGATGGTTTTTCTAGTGATGGTATTGGGGTAGAATTTGAAGGAGCAAGAGGTTCCACTTGAGGGCCCCATTCGAAGGTATCCATTATAGGTGTAGCATCTAAAAGATTATTTACCTCTTCAATGGACTTGTTTATATCAAATTTACAATTAAAGTGGCTAAATATGACTTGAGTGGTTTGAGATAGACAATGGTGGATTAGCATCTTGAAGTAGGCCTTTAATTAAATTTACCACATAAGAATCATTGTTGATGTTTTAATAAAAACTCGGAAGCGCACGAATCATTTGCAATATAGCACGCTAGTGAGGTCAATCCCACTAGGAGTTGAACTAATATGATGTTAACGATCCCTACTTTAAACTATCTAACCTAGCCAAAAATCAACAGATATTTTTAACTTAATTTAGAATTGGAAATTAACACATGAAATTGGAAACTAAGCTAAAATAAGAAACATGCTAAATTGAAAACTTTCCTAAAACATGCACTTTCTAAAATTAAAACTTTTCTAAATTAAAAACTTCTATATGACTTTCCTAACTAAAAATTTTCTAAAGGAAACTTTCCTAAAATGCAATTTATCAACTTTCCTAAAATAATTTTCCTAACAATTGATCTAAGGAAAACATGCTTTAACAATCTACTTTCCTAATCATGCAAAAATAAGAAAACTAAGCAACCGCAACCAAGTCAACTACTTTATCAAGTGTGACAAAATTAATTACTTTTCAAATTAACTAAAATGCAAACTAATGGAATCTAACTACAACTAAACAAGAGAACCAAAGGAAAAATTACCACCAACAAATAATGAAAAGGAAAACTACTCAAGCATCATGCATGTAACCATGGAATGGTATGCATGATTCATTAGATAGGAGTGGATTTAATCAACTACTTTGGAAACCTAAGTATGTATTCTTATTCTAACATTAATTAAAATATCTTACAATCTAGTTGGGTTCTTGAAAAATTAAGTGATCATGAGTTGTATGGTGTTGGAAATTAACATAAACCATTCATGAAAATAAATTCTAACAGCATGGTAATTGAGTCATTCAATGAATCGAACATGTAAAACATGGAATTAATCACTTATAACATAATCAAATATTCAATATAAAAAGATAATTGATTGCTAGACACAAACATGAATTGAAAATTCCAACTAACTTTATTGAATCATATCAACTATTTATCAACATAATACCCCATATATGTAATAAAATTTGAATTTAAATTCTATTACAACGATGTTCACTTTAATAAATCCTTAATTACAAGCAAATTTCTTTTTCAATTGTTCCAACATTCACTCTTGAACAAGTATGATTGAATTAAAGGGAAAATCCTATGGAATAATAAGGCAACAACTAATAGAAACTTAAGCACACAAAGCTGGAAATCAGGAGGGCTAAAAGAGAATAAAGTGCAATGAAAGATAAAGAGCAAAACTAGATTCAAGATGACTTCCCTTGCCTGGTACTCCAAGGAAAACCTGCATTGAATCTTAGTTTAAAAGTAAGGAAAGATTAAGGAAAAGAAGGAAAACTAGCATGAAAATAAGTAAATTCCAGCAAAGAGAATAAGGAATCTAACCAACCTTCAAAGATGACTCAAAAACCCAAAAAATCCTATGTTGAACACTTGAGGAAGAAGCATACACCTTGAAAGGAAGTGGCAGCACCTAAAGAATCCACATAACATAAGCAAAAGAGAGGAGAATGGGCTGTAGGATGAGGGTGTCCTCCTCCCTAATGGAGGAGGTGTCTTTTTCCTAAGCTGGAAAAGTTCCTTTGCTTGGATTTTTACT
This sequence comes from Warburgia ugandensis, assembly GCA_035236585.1. Taxonomy (NCBI): domain Eukaryota; kingdom Viridiplantae; phylum Streptophyta; class Magnoliopsida; order Canellales; family Canellaceae; genus Warburgia; species Warburgia ugandensis. Next base: position 17,358,584 of record CP141134.1, on the reverse strand, counting down.
AGGTTTTTATGCTTTTTCTCCTATTTTTTCTGGGATGCCCTAATGCTATGGTGTGTTGGGGATTAAAGTATGTCAATTTGAATGGCTAGGATGGGGGAAAGGTTAGGATATCAAATAGAAAAGTGTGTGGAAGGAGGTGGCTATCTTAAGGAGGGGAGTAGGTGGTAGACACCACCTTTTTAGGTGGGGGCATCTCCCCCCTTCCAAAATCATTGAAGCTCCTTTGTTTTAGGAAGGTGGGTGGGAGTGAGAAAAACACTAAAAATTGAATGCTATTATCCCATTGGTCCACATGCCATCTTATTCTAATAGATTTTCTTTAATTATCTTCAAAATATCTCATGGATGATCTTCTTGAATTTTCTCCAATCCTTGCCTTCCATTTAGCTTAGCTTGTTGGCTTAGATGGCAAAATTTGAAGGCTCCATTGGCTAGGCTTCATGGCTGGATTTGGAAGCTTTCTTGGCTACATCCCTTGGCTTGAGTGGCTTATATGGTTTGACTTGAATTCCTTAGCTTGCCACCTTCTTTCATGGCTTATATGGCTAAGGTGGCTTAAGTGGCTTCCATGCAAAGGTGGTGGGAATGCATGGCATACTTCATGGGCCCACTTTAGCCATCTTTATCTCCTTTAATTGTGTCCATTACTAGTCCAAGAGATGATCTTGGCCTTTGATTTATGTTGAAGTGATGATTTTTGAGGCTTTGACACAATCGTTTGATCTTGATCTTCAATTTCATCCAATCGATATCGGCCGTTGGATCACCATCTTACTTCTTACAAAAAGTTAAAAATCCTGATTAAATCTTAAAAAAAAAAGATTAATTACATACTTACCTTAGATTAGCCTCTGAACCTACAAAATAATAAACTTTTAGATTATTAGGTAAAAAATGCATGTATTACAAATTTTGGTCTAAAAATCCTAATTTACTCATATAAGTTGTAACACATGGGTAACTAATTGGGTGGTTTTTATGAAAAATTAAACACTTATCAATCATTAGGTATAGATGTTGATGATCAGCATTAAAAACATTGAGCTTGCCTTTCATATTGTCGAAAGATAATTTCGTCACTCCATTTCTACAATTGATGATGACATTGGATGTTGCCAAAACTGGATGTCCAAGAATTATCGAGATCTAACTACCGAGATTTGATATAGGTTGGGTATCTAGGACATAAAATCTACAAGAAAGTAAAATTTGTCCACCTATATTAAAACATCATCAATGATAACACGTGGAATCTTCACTGATCTATTTGCTAACTATGAATTAGTATTGGTTGGTTTAAGGTCACTGATCTAGTTGCTCATAGATAGAGAATGGCAATAAGTTTACATTAGCCTCTAAATCAATTATTGCCCTATTAATGACATGGTTTCCTATAGCATAACAGATGGTAGGGCAACCTGGATCTTCAAAGAGCTCACCTACTAGATGAAAAAGGCTTTCTTTTGCACATTAAGCTTTCTTTCTCTATGTAGAGCTCTTTGATAAACTTGGTATAAGTAAGAATGTCTTTAATATCATTGAGTAATGGAATATTTATTTGAACATGCTTCAAGACATCCATTATCTCATGTAAATTGGTTCCTTTCATAGCCTTGTTTAGTAGCTAGGGGAATGGGGCTTTCGGCACATAAGGTGCCTCCACTATCGGCTTAGATGGAGTAGGGGATTTCTGCCTTTTCTCTTTCTCCTGTTTTTTAGCTGGCTCGTTCTCCTCTATAGTTTCCTTACTCTGCCTTACTTTGTAATCAACCTGATAGCTACTCCTAATGGTAGTGATAGAATTTGTTTGCTCTTGGGATCTTTGGGCATATAAACTAGACCCTTAGTCAAACTGGCCCTTAGGGTTTGGAATTGGTTGGCTAGGAATTTGTCCCTTTCCTCTATTACTCAAAGTAGCCAACAACTAGACATTTTGCATTTCTAATTTAGTAATAGCTTGAGAATTGACATTTGATCCCTGCCTACTATCAATGATGGACTACCTAGTCTCATCCTAGTGTTTTAAAGTTTTTCCCATAAATGTTTGCATGGTTTCTTCAAATTTGGGTTTCTTTGGTTATTGAGGAAGTTGAAAGCCGAGTGGTTGTTATGGAATTGATGTCTAAGGAAAGTTCTATGCAAAGGGGTTCATAGATCGACCTTCTTGGTAATTGTTCTTAGACCGTGACAAATTAGGATGCTTAGTCGAGCCTAGATTATAAGTCTCAGAGTAAGGATTATTGCTAGGATTGCAATATGCATTCATTGAATTTGCCTGTTCAAATAGTACAAACCTCTTGTGGAGGCTTAGTGGATGTGTTAGATGCCATGAAGACATCAAGTTTGGCAGTCATTATCTAGAACATATTCTCCACCTTGTCCATTCTTCCATCGAGGGAGTTGAGCTTATATGACATATCTGAGGTCACTCCTATTTCATAGAGGCCTCCTTTCTTTTGAGGTTGTGTATTTCTCTCTCTCCTATTGGAATAGTCCCATTGATGGGAATTGTTAACTAAAGATTGAAGACATTTCTAGGCCTCTGTTTAATTTTTGAACATGAGGGCCCCTCCACTAGTTGTATATACTATTTGTCTATATTGAGGTGTAAGTTCTTCATAGAAGTAGTGAACTTATTTCCATTTTTCAAATCCATGATGGGGATTCTTTTGCGGCAATTCATTCTACCTTTCCTAGCATTCATAATATTTCTCATCATCTTTTTGCTAGAAATTAATGATCTCTCTACGAAGGGCAAAAGTCTTATGGACAATGAAGAACTTGCTTAGAATCTTTTTAGATGAGTGGTTCCACATGGCAATGGAACTAACGTCTAAACAATTCAGCCATGATTTAGCCTTATCTTTCAATGAGAAGGGGAATAACCTAAATCTAATGGAATCATCCAAAACATTTCAGAATTTAAATGGAGTGCAAATATCAAGGAATTCCTTGATATGTAGGTATGGTTCTTCTCTCTCTCGACCATAAAATGTTGAGAGTAATTATATAACTCCAAGGTTAACTCTAAAGTGGTTTGTATTACTGGGTGGTAAGGTCATGCATAATGGGGTATGTAGTTGGAGTGGCACATAACTCCTTTAAAATTTCCTTTTTCTATCTTCCTAGGTTTCTCACTTCTAAGCAATTTCCTTTAGGTTTCCAATTCCCAAATCCTCCTTCCTAGTTTCCACTTCTTAAGTCTCCTTGCTTATCCAACTACCTTTCACTCATCCTTATCTTATCTTATCTTATCTTGTCCTATCTTATCTTCTTTCCCTTATAGTTCACACTTTCATAATCTCCATCCTTATCTCATCTTATCTCCTCCTCTTTCCCTCACTTATCTTATCTCACCATCTCTATCCTTATCTCATCTCATCTCATCCCTTCTTTCTTATCTTCCTTAGGATGGAAATTAGTAGGGGATTCTCTCTCTACAAATATGTAAAAAATATGGATAGGTGTATGTAGTTTTTTGTATGCACTTTTCACTTTAATTTCAACACATATTTCCTTCTCTTTTGGGAACCCTTTCATCATTTGATCCATGCACACTCTACTTGGGCTCTCCTTCATGTTATTATGCTTCTATTTGGAGCTCTAATTCTCCTTCATCGAAAGACCATCACCATCTTGTAGTGATTGCTAAGAGAAAGTGGTGTTTGGATCATCTTTTCTAAGCATTCAAATCAAGGTTAGTGTTCTTGGCTTTTATCTTGTCGTTTGCCTAATATCTTTCCTTGTTCTGTTCTAGCCCTTATCCCTCATCATCTTATTTGAGCCTTTAGAATTGTTTGCCATCTTTTCTTCCTTCTCCCTTGGTTCTCTCTTTTTGTTGGTTCACACGCATGATACATAGATGGTGTTAATTGTGGAAATTTGAAGCAAATTATGTTATTTTCATGTATGGGAATGATATGCACACTTCTTATAAACCTTTACATCAATAACAAAGTTTTTTTCATGCACTCTTTTTTGTCCATGTTTGTTTATCATGTGTGCTTCATCAATATTCACACTCATGTTAGTTGAATGTTAGTTTAGTCTGATCATGCTTAGTCATATGTTTAGATTGTTTTATTCATTACTAATGTTTATGTTGTATCTTTAAGATTAGATCTTAGTTTTTAGAAAACTTCTAATTTCAGTTTTAGAATTTTTATTTTTAGTAAATTCTAAGTTTCTAATATTAGAAAGCATTCATCCTTAGACGCTATCATCTTTAGGAGGTTTCTTTAAGTTGCATGTTAGAAAGTTTATCTTTAGGATGTCTTATTATTTAGAAAGTCTCTAATTTCTAGTTTTAGAAAGTTCATTCATCTTTAGGTTTCTAAGCTATTCATTTTCTACATTTGCATTAGTTTTCTTTCTTGAATCCATGTTAGTTTTAGAAAGTTCATTCATGTTAAGTTCTCTTTTATGAATGTTTCTAATCCTGTGTTCTTTTAGTTCTTAGAATAAATCAAATGCAATCCTTTTTTATGTTAAAAAAGATATCAAGGATATCCTTCTTATTTACAAAAATCTTCCAAAAGTTCATTTTTGAAAACCTGGATCATCACACCTCCTTCTCTTTTCTTCTCTTTCTCCTCTTCTTTCCCTACAGAAGATATCCTACAAGTTTGGGTGTCTTGGGATGTTTCCCTAGCAAGCTTGGCTTTCTTTCCATTTTGCTCCCATCTTAAGCTCCACCTTTCCCAAGTTCGTATCTTCCAGATTCTATTATATCTTATTTTATAGATTCATGAACTCCATTTGTAAATAGCCATTGGATCTTAGTACGATTGGGTCTTAAATAGGTGCATCTTCTTTCATAATTGAATTTGTTTTTATTTTTCAAAGATCCAATCATTTGTGCATGGCACCTATCATTGGCATGCAAGGATGGGTTTGGATCATCGAATGATTAGTGGCACAAGGGAAGACACTCCTAGTGTGACGAGGATCAAGCCTTTTCCATCATTCATTGTATTGAATGTAGCCTATTTCTATTGATTTTAGCATGACTTTGAACTACTTGATTTCAAAAGTATGGGGTGCCTACTCCTAGTTCTCCTTCTGATCCATCTTGACCCTTGAATTAAGCATGATTATCATCGTACAAATTTTGTAGAGGCACATAAGGCTATAAAGATGGGCAAAATCTTAGTTTTCATTTCACTTTAGAGTGGCACCTACCTTGTAGATATATTTAAAACTACAAACCTAACCATTTATTTCTCTTGATACCATATCTCTATTATGGATCAAGTTAATTTTGATCATTGATCCAACTAGCAAGTGGCACACATCTATGAACTAGATGAGAATGATTTTGATCACTTTGTCAATCTATACATAGTACCTTCTTTTGCGATGTTCAAAGTAAATCTTGAATGTTGATTTCTATGAAAGTGGCACAAACTTTCGCTTGATTTTGGATCAAAGTGTTTGAAAAGATTTTCCTTATTGCATGATGTTAAGTGTGTAATTTTGGCCAAGAGACCCCTAACTTAGCATTTAATTAGACCATCTAACTCATTAATTTGGTAATTTTTGGATAAAATATAAAATTTAGCTCAAATTGACGATCCAACTGTAAATTATCAAAATTAATAGTCAAATGATCATTTGAGCTAATTGGATGTTTAATGTATAGTTTAGATGACTCTAAACTAACCTTTGGCCTTACAGATCAACTAAAGGAGGGTTGGATTGCTCAGATCGATATTCAATGGTGTAGATCAACCAAAAGAGGCATGGATGCATCAGAGTGAATTTCAATGGTGTAGATGAGTCAAGAGAGCAATGAATGGACCATATCTCTAACAAAACAGAATTTGAAGGTTTCTTAATAGAAGAGGAGTCCTAATTTAGAAGAAGAGAAAGTTTCCTAATAGGAAGCTAACTCTTAAAGGAAAGATGAGGAGAATTAGGAAGGAGGGAAAGTTATAAAGAGCGAAAAGACATCGGAGTTTGGGAGTTGGAAATTTAGAGTTTTGGGATTTTTGGAGGGTTTTTAGTCTTGCTTATAGTTTCCTTTGCTTTCCTTTACACCCTATTCTTCGTGTTTCTTGTTTTCCTAATCCAGTTCTTTCCCTTTCTTGGTGTTAATTTCTATTGACCCTTTTTCCTCTTCAAGCATTACCACCACTTTCCTTCGCTTCTCCTCTCTCCATCATTCACCACTTTACTTTGTTCACCATACCTCCCATCTATCTCCTTTCATTATCTTCAATGCACCTATCTCTACCACTCCCCCTCCCATCTCTATCTTTATCCACTTCATCTACCGCACAAGCCAGACGTCGCCTCTATTCCCTGTTCTAAACCGGACACCCAGAGCCTCTAGACATCGTCTCTCCTTCTCCCTCTCATTTTATCTCTCGTGCTTGCCCTCTGTTTTGATTTTTCTCTCTGTTGTTTTTTTTTCTTCTCACCACATCTCCTTCCCTCTATCTCTTTCCTTTCTCTTTCAGTCTTTCTTCTTCTTCTTCTTCTTCTTTCTTTCATGCACCATCGCTTCTTCACCTATCTCCCATCACCAGTAGGCTCCACCTATCCTAACACCGGCTAGTGCCCTACTCTGGTTTTCCTCTGCTCCTCCCTCCTCCGTTTCGCTACACAATTTCCCTTCAACGCTCAGAACTCCAGTCACGGATGACGCCCCAAACCGTCACCCAATCTCCCTCTTTTTCCCAGGCACCGGTCATATACCCAGTCCGTCACCCTCCACCTGGTGGTGTTGGATCGCACCGTGCTAGTCCACCGCTAGCCTCTCTCTCTCTCTCTCTCTCTCTCTCTCTCTCTCTCTCTCTCTCTCTCTCTCTCTCTCTCTCTCTCTCTCTCTCTCTCTCTCTCTCTCTCTCAATAAGTTATTCTCTTCCATCATCGTCTCTACCCCAGTCCGGCACCCCACTTCCTCTCTCCTTTCCTTACTATCTCCTCTGCTTCCACACAGCCCAGCAGGGACCGCACAACCAGGCGACCTCCAAAAGCCGTGGGACGCTCCCTCTCTCCCCCATTCTCAGCTCGACGCAGCCCTGCTCCCAACCAGACCAGCATCTGCCCCATCTCTCCATCTACCAACCTGCCCTGCTTCCTTTGACCCAAAGATACCAGGCTCCTTGGCCCAGATCGGTGTCGTCTCCCAGTCATGCCACCTCTGCCCAAGCCAAAAATTGCAGGACAACCGACAAGTACAGCACCTACAGCAAGATCCAACGCAGCCAGCACCTATCTTCTCCTCCGTCACCGGCCTCCATCTCCTTCATCGTCTTCTTCTTCATTGGCTGATTTTCTTTTAAAACCAAATTTTTTCAAGAAAATTCCAAAAATTCCCTTATGACAAAAATTGAAATCCCATTTGCATCCTTCTTTGTCTTTTAGTCTATTTCATCTTTTTTCCTATTCATGTTTTGCTTATCCAAGTTTTATGTTGTTCTCAGATAATTCCAGAAATCAGATTTTAGTTGATTTAAGCATAACCGACTTAACGGTTTAGCCTAAACCAATAGGGAAACATCAATTTCTCATATGTTCCACATCAGAATTTCAATCAACTTTCACATATTATTGTTAGGACATCCCATGGTTTGTTTATCAATACTGATCTTCAATCTTCAATCTGAACTTAGATCTGAGCCATTAATTCTCCAATTTCTTATCTAACCTAGATCTCTCAGAATTTTTAGAATTTGCCTAATCTCTCTAGTGGATAATTAATCAGAAGAACTAAGAAGATGATTATGAAGGCCAATCATGATTTAGGAACCAGATTTGAAGAATTTGAAGATAAGCAGTCTAGGGAAGTGAAATTTTCTTAATTTTTTAGTTAAAATTTTGTTTTCTTTGGATTAGACCTCAATAATTTCATTGAATAAACATATAGGAAGTCTGATTTCTCTTTTTGTTAATTTTTGTCAATTAATTTTATTTTTTAAATAATTAAATTTTATTAAAAACTCTAACTTCTTAAAGCGCGTCCCTATGGGATCGACTCGTACTTGCATCAACTATACCATAATAGCTCGTGCACTTGCGAAAAACAACAACACATGATGTGTTTCTCTAGCATGTTCCATACATGATCTAGCCATTGATGTAACATTCGTGTATGGTGCCTATTTATAGTTCATTATGAGTAAATCTCAGCCATTGATCTCCTCATATGTTTTAGATGAATTCCAAATGGATGGACGTTTAGGCACATAGTATTTAATTGCTTCTTATCTTGTAAAAAAAAAAAGAAGTAGAAGAAATTTCCCCATCATCTAGTATTCTAAGTGCTACATGGTTCTTGGTGAGTTTTGATTCCTTTTGGAAAATATAGAATTTATGCATTATAAAGCATAAACATTTTTTGTATATGATTGACGAATCTTAGCAGTTGATATTTAGCAAATGTTATCTATATGAGAAATACTCTATTTTGATCATGAAAGGATGGATATATGTGCATTTTGTTGTTAATAATCATTTTGAGCATATATTTATCTATAGTGTTATTTATGACATTTTATGCAATTGATTATGGAAAGTTTTGAATGATGAATGGTTTTGGAAAGAATGGCTATATGGATTGATTGCAATCATGATGTGGCTTTGAAAATTTTAAAATGTATGCTTCCTTAGGTTGACCTGAGTATTGATAGTGATAAAATTTCTCTGGTTGCTATGCTAGGAAGATGAGTTGGCCACTAGCTTTTGAAATGAGATACCTACTCTAAGAGGCCTATGATGAGAATATAATGTCACGGGGATACTACTCTCTTGTAATCTAGTGCCTTCATAAGGACTAGCGTAGCCCGTGTGATATCAACAACTAAACATAGTTGGATGTGGGTCCTCAATATACATAGTATACCTTACAATTAATGGACATGGACTGACATGTTGGTCATGCTTGAAGATATTGACCATTGCAGTAATGATTGAAGCCATGGTTTTTAATGACCAGTTTAGGCATGTTCTTATTGGCTAATTGTACTAGCACCTACGAAATATTTCAGGTGAAGCATAAGAGGAATAAGTGGTTCAACTAGAAGAAGTTGCCTAAAGGAGAAGTAGAAGAAGAAAAGTATTAATAAAATTACTTTAGTTAAACTCATTATTATTTGATTTTAAAACTATGAACAACTTGAGGATAATTGAAATAAAATAGGTGACATTGAGATATTTAAATTAATTTATGGCTTGACTTTAAATTCTTTATTGTTTGGGCTGTGACTAGGGAAACCCTGGAATGGTATGATTTTATTCCTCATATTAAAAATTCTTCTTAAACAACCTGGGTTGCCACATCTAATCCTATTTATATTCTAATTCCCTGAACATTCCAAACTAGCTACAAATGTTAAAGTACCCTTAATATTTTTTTAAAACATTTATGAAAAGATAAGCATCACATAATATTTTCCAAAAACCACTTACTTCAAATCCGAGATTCCCTATCAACAAAACTCCCTATGCATTCAAAAGTAGTATATAGTATGTGTACATTTTAGGATCTACTGTCACAATCGCAAACCAATTCCATAATGTTCTACACATAATAATAATTATTATATTTCCATCAATAAATAAACTTTAATAATTATTTAATATCTATGCTCTACTAATCAAATAAACAATAGAGTCACTTTTGCTGTACTTCTCAAATGCGTCTAATCCCCTACAACTCCTGTATTGTCTAATCTATGTAAGACTCTAGAATCCACACCTAAAATTATTGTAGAGGTGAGTACAAGTACTCAATAGATATATCCTTAACCCAAGCTTGAAAGCCTTTACATTCCAATGGTATCTTATTATCAAAATAATCTATGGAAACCAATATCAATAATAACAATTCTAAGTATGATTCTTGAATCATAATTAATGCCTCAAAAGTGAATAATAACATCAGATAAGCTCACACATTTAGATAATTGTCGAGACATAAATCAGAATGGCAGTGGCCCACCATAAGCCACATTGGTAATGGTTTAAACCCTTGAGGATGACCAACATGAATATCATGTCCAGAGCTCAGAGGTATGGTCACTATGCACGTAGTGGAAAACATCACCTAGTCTACATTTGTTCGTAGATACCAATGGACCACACCACTCTCATGGGGAGGTGGATCAGATCATAAGTAGTCTTTCCATGACACGTACTTCCCTAATGGGGCAATATTTTGGTTGTATACTATTTAGAGGTTATGGGCCTATATGAACCCTCCTATCATAGGCCACTAGGCATAATAGCCTTGCACAACCAACTCTAATCATAAAATAGCTCAGCACCTTAGTGCCATATCAAATATCTCACCCAGATAGTGTCAACATATGAGCATATATCACAAAATCTCATCCATATAGGATCAATGCATGAGCATCTATCACAAATATCTCACTCACATTGGGTTAATGCATGAGCATATATTATAATATCTCACCCATAAAGGGTCAATCAAATAAGCATCATATACTTGAGCATAATCATTCAACATAGTTGGATCACATAACATAAAAACATCAAGCCAATATAAATATCTAACAACATAAGGTCATTAGCGATGCTTGTGCTCAACAAAAAAATAATAGGAGTGATTTTCATTACTCGTGTTGTTCAAAGTCAAAGGAGTTCATTAACTTCTGAAAATCACATCATATGCCTCATTACTTAAAACATAGTGGTCTTCCTCTATCGATCCAAGTCCAATATGAATATTCCAAATTCTTTACTTGCTAACATAATAGAAATTAGGATGATTGTGAGAATCTTAGAATATTCCAAAGGTTTACAAAAGGTAGGTTGGATCTAATTCATCTTCTCTTTAAGTTTTTGTGCAATTTTTCAAACTTTTCAACTCCATATGACACATGTATGTTTAGAATAGTTTACAATCAGTATCATGAGTATGATGACTCTTGTTAGACTAATCACATGTTAAGTTACTCTATCTTATTAGGTTATTATTTCAATTTAAATGGTTAATTTTTCAATCCCTAAGGTTTATCAAGTAAAGTAACCAAGTTTCTTCTAGATTTAACACCTACTATCCACCCAGTACTCAGTAATCAGTAACAATGCCTAATTTCTTACCAATGGATTAATGACCTAAACACCTTATTTTTCAAATTTGTTTCTTCTATGTACCCTTCCATGTATACTGACTCTTTTACTATCTCAATTACTATCCAAATTGCACCAAAATTTAAGTGAGATATAATTATAATATTCAAAAATATTGATTAAATTTTAAAATAAAAATTCTAAGGTTTGGTAAGCAAATTATTGAAAGATGTCACACAGCCTTTTCAGACAGTCAAACAGAACTACAATCAGTATCTTGCTGATTTTACTTTGATTAGTTCCTTGGTCTAATATTATAAAAATATCACCAAATTTTAACTAAGAAATTAGTGACAAGTCTATCTAATTCTTGCAAAAATTGAGGAAAAAATCCACTATTTGGAATCTAAACTAAGGACATCTTAATATACATGTCATTCTTCCAGTAAATAGAATTGAGAAAATCCTAAAATCAGTATTGCCTTGTTCCTTATTTTCTTTTATAAAATTTCCAAGATTTTTAAATATGAATCACATTCTATTGTTAAGAATCAAGTTAGGAATTCAATCATAAATTTTTTCAACAAAATAACCCTAATAAGTATTCCAAATCATGATCTGTTTCCATAGAGTTTAGACAAGTAACCAATATAACACAATACTTGGAATTATGTTATAAACAGAAAGCTTTTCCTACTAGAATCCATGGAGATGTTACAAACATGAAATCACTTAAAAAATTCACCATGTAAAAAAATCATTAAAAAACCTATCATAACATAATTTGCATCAAAGGAAAAAATACAATTGAAACTGGCATGCAAATAGTACATGGTTTCTTTGAAACAAATTATAGATTTTGTTTGAAAACAACTTGAAAACTATAGCCTAAGAATTTAGGCATCCCCACCTAGTTTCTCCTCTTTATTTTCTCTTTCTTCTTCCCTTTTCTCCTCTTGTCCTCTAATTCCCCTCCTTGCTTAGCAGCCTCCCTTATCTAGCAGTTATTTTCTCTCTCTCAGCCTTGTGCTTTCTAAATTTTTTCCTTTCTTCATTCTAGGTTAAGATGTCCTTTTATAGATTTTACCAATTGGATATCTTAATTCAGTTAGGCATTAATTCCCTAGTGTTCTTATCCACTCCCTTGTAGGTTGATTGTTTTCTAAGTTTCTTAAGGTTGGTTCCTTCAAAGTTCTTTTCCTAATAGCCTCCCAACTAAACTAGGTTTCCTTTCCTTGTTGCACTTCCCATCTAGGTTTCCACATGAAACCCTCCTACTCATCCTTCATTCCATGATTTTGTCCCCTCATGATCCCAAGAATGAGGCGCTCACTCCCTTTCCTAAAAACAGGGTGCCTCCCACAAGTGAGCATGGGGTGGGTCTTCTCTAGTATGACTTTTGTCATATATAGTTTCCCATAGCATCATATGCTCATGTTGCCCATATTTTGTACCTAATCACACTCTCATACTTATGTTTTCTAGGTTCTTTTATTAGGTTCTTATACCATGTTCTTAGATTCTCCTTACAGTTCATCATCTCACTCTCTAACTCACTTACTTTATAACAATCATGCTATTTTCTTAAATTACCCTTTTTATATAGAGTCTCACTTGAAGTGGGACTCTCAAACTTTTTATTTTTATTTTTATAATGACTATTAGGCTACCCTAGTTGGGTGTCTCAACTTGGGTCCCCATTTAAGTGTCTTAGTCCATCTTAACTAGCTCATCCTAAGAGTCCCAATCTCTTTAGGACTTTCATGAGCTCTTAACATATGTACTTGGGCCATCTTGGCGAACACATATGACTAGAAAGAAACATCCTATGCTAGTATATGGTTATCAAACCCATAGTACTCCAAATTTTTTATACTTTAATATTTATCTCACCTTATACTTAGATATAAAGAAAAATTTATATAACTTGGGCTATCTTATGTGAACCATATAACTAGAGAGAAACATCCTATGCTAGTCTATAGTTATAGTGCTCCAAAATTTTATACTTTAATATTTGTCTCTCATTATACTTAGATGTAAAGCAAAATTTATATCTTTTGGCAATCCTTAACAAGGTAAATTAAACATACTTTCTAAGAAAATTTTGGCATGTCACATTTATTGATCACAAAAAAGGATACAAAATTTAGGATATTATATTATTACCCCTTCAAAGAATTTCTTCCTTGAAATTTCCTCTTAGTCTCAATTATCAAAGAATTCACAATATTTGTTCTCATACCTAACTTTAGTTCCCAGATTGCCCCTTCAACTGAATGGTTTTTCTAGAGGACTTTGACTAAGGTAATCTCCTTATTCATCGACCTTCAATCCTTTGAATATAGAATTTGGGTCAACTTTGACTTAAAAGTTAGGACTGTCTATAGTCCTAATGGCATCTATTCATGTGCTTGAGAGTAATATTAAAGCAACATCAAGAAGGAGTAAAGAAGTAAACATTAAACTAAGAACTAACTAAAAAGTAACCATTGAGCATAACAACTAAGCAACTAGAAAGTAAACCTTAATTAAGAAAAAGAAATTAAGAAAATTATCTAAATAAGCAACTAACTAATAATTAAAGCAAGGAAATAAAGTAACTGAGAAAGAAAAAGAACTATTTCACTAATGTAAAGATTACAAGGATTTGATACATAAGCAATGTAAGAAAGTAAAGAAAATAAAACTTCTTCATCCCAGGCTTGAATTTTGTTGTAGGGCTCTCATGTTGGGTAACTCAATAGTAGCTTATATACTTCTCTTCAACCCAAAATATACTAAAGTTACCACCAATCTTTTCTCATCTTTACTCTAGCATGCCACAAACTAAACAAATCTCATCCAATGATCCATAAGAATGAAGTATTAGGCCAGTTAAAAAAAGAGAAGCCTAACATTTTTCCTAAACAATCACCACCCTAGGAAAGAAAGAAGATGATGGAAATGGAAGTACAAAAAGTTATGACATTTTCCTTAATCGAGAAACTCTAAAAGGAGGGTGACTTCAAGGAATTAGAAAGAGAGGTGATAAGAGGTCATTCATGTTTAAAATAGGGCAAGCCATAGAAGATGCTTTCTACCTTAAACATGGAATAGAATAAAAGGAAAAGAAAGAAGAGATAGTGGCCCTTGGCTTAGGACTGACCAATTCTATCCTTAAGAGATGAAGCAAGATATAGGTACATGGTGTAATCCTACCCTTCAATATGAAACCCTTAGCTTGGAATCTAGGTGGCTTTATGGATGGATTTGGATGTTTCCTCAACCTTACCTTAGAAATTAGAAAGTTTCCTTAATGCCATAGAAAGACAAAAGGTTCCTTTCCTTTTCCTTGCTTCAAGTCCATAAAAAGAAACTAAAAGAAGAGATAGAAGAATGATGCACGAATGCATAAACTATGAACTATGCATGCAAATAGAAATAGAAATATAAAGTGTGTGTGTGTGTGTGTGTGTGTGTGTGTGTGTGTGTGTGTGTGTGTGTGTGTGTGTGTGTGTGTGTGTGTGTGTGTGTGTGTGAAAAATAGAAAGTGAAGGGAGATGGAATGATGGCAAGATGGTGTACGAAAGTGAAGGGATATGAGAGTGATAGAAGGGAGTGGATGATGCATTGAATATCGCATGAAAAGATAACATGCATGTAATTTAGAAAGTGTGTGCATGTGATAAAAATGGAAAATGGTGGGTGCACACAACTATGTGGCTATGATGCATGCAACTAAGATGCTGTGCATGGATTTCTAAGTGGGTGATGCATGCTATATCTAAGAAACTAACATATATGGGGAACAACTAAAATTTGAAAAAAAAAATTATGTTTGAAGAAATCTTGCCATTTGTGAGTAGAAACATCAATTTGAGATGTTGAACTCTGTGAGTTCAATTGATGTTATTTGTATGAAACCAAGTTAGTAATAACTTTGATTACTTGGTTTCAATTTTGGTAATACAAGCTTAGTTTCCATGAGTTCAAATAGTAAAATCTAGCAAGGAAATTTAAATTACTTCAAAGACTTTAGATAAATATTTTTTCCTATAATTTTCAAAGCTTAGTTGGGGGGGGGGGGTGTGAAGAAGGGGGCTGGTAAGTAGTTCATATGATGTTGCAAGTAAAAGAGAATAAAAGTGAGATGTCAAACATCCAATTGTACTTTCATTGATAATATAATCTTAAATTCTTGAAGACTTCACATCCAAATAAGGTTGTGAAAATAATACACAAAAGAAAAAATATCCAACACATTGGTTTTATTGAGCTAAAGATGCTTGAAAGTTTCAAAGAAAAGGGACCTAAGTCCTTAGTGCTATATTTTGGCTTAACATGAGGTTTTGCTTTACAATTCAATTATTTCAGCTCCAATCGATTACTATGGTAATAGTGATAAGTATAGTGGTTACAGGATACTAGGTTCAGACTATAAGCAATTTTTTAGTGCCTACAAGTTCATAAAAAGTTTATCTTACCTTAAGCTAGTAGTTATTTTTTTTATTTCTTTAGAATGGAGATTAAGTGTTCTATGAAATGTATTTATTTGGCTTATGTTGGATTAGACATCTAATGCAGGGGGAAGTAGACTTTATTTTGACATTTTTCTAATGAATTTATTAAGTTTCTATCTAAGTTCTTGTGAACCTAAGTAGACTATGAAGAGGAATTGCTATGTAAGATAAACAAAGGGTCTTAGATCCCTAAAAACTCAAAGAGTCCACTAACCAAAGATCTAATTTCAATGTATTCAAGGACCAAAGTAGTAATGACTGCAAGCATATTGAAGCCCATTGATTTTTTAGTTTTAAAAGTTTAGTTAGCTTGAATTTTTCTTTCACTAATTTTGGATCCTTAAATTAGTACTTAAAATATAAAGAATACTAAAGTAAGACATTCATGAAAATTAAACATAAGATAGGAAATCGAAAAAAAAACCATGGAATGAACTAATCCTACATGACTAGGAAACATAATATGAAAGTGTGTAATTTAAGAGCATGCTAAAGCTATTCATAAGTACTTGGAAACATAGAATGATCTATCAGTATGGAATGACTTAGGGACATGAATATGATGACATATAAAATTATTATTGTGAAAAATACACGACATTTGTATACATAACACAAGAATCTAAAAACAAAACTTTAAATGTTAATAACTTGAAATCCTGGAAACATGACATGATATGAATGAGAATATGAAACATAAAATGAAATTTTAGAAACATTACATGAATTGGAATATGAAATGAATTGATGGAAACATAAAATAAAGAGAACCATGAAATGACATACAAAAACATAACATAACATGAATGGAAAATTAGTTTAAATGAATTAATTATACTAGATTGGTTTCCTAAGAAATAGAGAGTGTGTGGATTTATTTGGTTCTCAGAAGAAGACTCTTTCCATCAATGTTGATGGAAGCGTATTCTTTCTTCCTTGAACATTTAAAGAAAGGACAAAGGAAAGCTGTGAAAATTGAATTATGTCCTTTGAAAGATGAGTCATCACATACATCGTACTAGACTTCTCTTGTAGAACTTTGTTGAGAGAGTATCTTTCATAAGAGTATTCATAGTGATCAAACCTCTTTTGTTAGACTTCTATTTGAAATTTCAAATAAATATAAGACTTGAAAGTCATAAGAAATTCTCCAAGGCCTATTTAAGAATTAGAAGTCCCACATCCTTGGATTTCAACTTTCTAAAACAAACTCGCTTTATCAATTATATGGATCCTTCTTCTTGATTTGCTTTAACTATTACTACAAGTGCATGGATCTATTGGAATATAAACGCAGCAAATACGGGCCGATCCCATAAAGGCTCTTAAATTGGGGTTTTATTAAAATATAAATTATTACACTTTAACCTAGCCAAGAAGAATAAATAAACAAAGGATTTATACTCTACTACTTACTTTTATGTTGAGAAATAAAAGAACAATTATAAGCTAAAGTAGAGAACTTGAAAGAGAGGATTTTCATTAATTGTCTAATATGTTACAATGGAATTACAAAGAGAATACATAAAAGAAAAGAAATAGTAAAAGAAACTTCATCCATTGGGCTTGAATTTCGCTATAGGGCTCTCTTGTTGTGTCACTCAATTGGAGCTTGTATACTACTTTTCAACCTAAAATACGCTAAAAACTACCCAACATGCTACTTCCCTAATGTTATGCTCAATTCCATATAAAAATCCTTGGGAATGAATTAGCAGGGCAACCAAAGAAAGGGGTGCCTACTAGCTTCTCCTAAAAGATCATGATCATTTAGAAGAAGAAAAAGAGAAGACATGGAGTGGAGAGAATAAAAGAAATGTATATGCTTCTCCTTAGCAAGACACTCTAGAAAAGGTGGTGGCTTTTTAGGAGAAGAAAGAAAACTTCGTGATGCCAGATACTCTAAATAGGGGGTGGCCTCAAGGAGTAAAAACTAAAGGGAAGAAAGTGAACCAAAGTGAGGTGCAGCCATCAAAGTTGGACTCCCCACTTTAGAGTGTGAATGTAATATGATATAAGAAAAAGAAAAGAGGCTTAAGGAGGAGAAAGGAAGATGGAAAGAAGGCTAGAGTGGATTACATCCATTGGGTTGGATGTTCCATTCTAATTGTAAACAAAATGAAAATAATAAGGGGCTACAATGGAGGAATTCAGTGGGAATGGACATCCCAATTTAGTAATGAAAAAGAGATATAAGCATGCTAGAGTTGAGAGCACCCATTAGCCTTGAGTGTCCTGCTCTAGCAAAGTGAATAGGAATGATAAAAGTAAGAAAGCTAGATGGAAAGCACCCATTGGCCTTGGCTGTCTCACCTTAGATTAGAATGAGAAGGAGAAAATAAATAAAAAGTGGAGAAAGTGGCCATTGGTTTCGGACTCACCAAATTCTAACTTAAGGAGATGATGAAGGAACTATGTACTTGGGTTGAAGTATTCCCACTCTTTAGCATAATGCCTTTAGCCATGAATTAGAATGTCATATGGTTGGAATTAAATGCTCTTACCTCTGCTTCTAAGGATCTGAACATGTGAAGCTTGTGGGAGAGATGGCAAGAGTGATATTCCTGTCTTTGTTACTCCTGACTTAGGCTTTGAGCTCTAGGGAAAGTTGAAATATGGTTTTGCCTTCTCCTTCACCCCTATTTATAGATTGTCTAGGGATAAGATCTAATGATTAGATGGCCAAGATCATAAGGAATAAGGGAGTGGTTGAATTGAAAAGGAGAATGGAGGAAAAAAATATAATGGAAACAAAGGGAGGCATAGAATTCAATTGAGGAAGGATGGTTGCCTCGATTCGAAGGATAGTGGATATGGAATATTGATGGGGATCAGAAGGAGAGATAGGATAAGAAAGAAGGAGAGAGAAGGGGAAGGAAGATAAGTTGGGAAGGAAAGAGATAAAAGGGAAAGGAGAGAAAATAAAGGAATGGATTTTAAAATGGAAAAAAGTGGGATAGGGGGCATTTTTTCCTTCATGAGAGTTTGGTGGAAAGTCTAGAAATTTTTTTTTTTTATCTTCATGAAATTTTGGTGGAAAGTTCAGAAGACCTTTGGACCTTTGGATGGAAATGGATGGTGAAGGTCTTTCCATCCTTCTAGTTTTTCTTTGAATTCTCAACAATTAGATGATGGTTAGGGTTTTTTGTTTTAATCTATGTCATTCTTTGCCATAGGATCATCTTTACCTCTAGCTTGAGTAAATGAGATTCAGTTGATGTTTCCTTACCCCAAGATGATCTCTTTGGTAGCTCATTTCCTCTTCACTGTTGGATCAGCATGCCCTAGAGTTGATGGCTTATATTCCACTCAGATTTCCTTATCCACTCTAGGCATTCTCCTTTATCCTCTCTCAGCCCACCATTTCTGCTAGCCAATGAGGTTTAGGGTGACTTGGATGTCTACCCCCATAGAGTGGGACATTTTTCTCCTATTTTGTTGATGGACAGCCCAGTGAAAATATCTCCTCCATTGAGGTTCTACTCTAGTCTTCCTTGCCATCTATCTTTTCATTGGTCCATACTTATTCGATTAAAGTCTCATTGGTTGCCTAGGATATGCATTGAATGCTTGAAAAGTAAGGGTGATTTTCAACCATAGGTTTCTTGTAAATTGTCTCTCTCTCTCTCTTTTTCTCCTTCTCTCTTCCTTATTTTTTCATTTAAAACTATGTAATGAAGGGGGCATACACCACCTTGCATGGGAAAGTCACGCAACCCCTTTTGTAGTCCCCTCTTTTGTTTATATAGGAGAGAAGTGAAAGGAATGTGTCTTCATGTTGGCTTGGTCTTCTAACTTATTTTGTTTAAGAAAAGCTCTCATTGTATGTGATTTGAGCTTCCCTTAGAAGCTTTCCAAGGTGGGGGAATACTTACATCCATGCATGGGAGGTTCTCTTACCTTTACTTTTGATAGGAACACCCTCTTTTGAATGGGAATTGTGCTTAGGCTTCTGACTGCTCTGACTTTGATAATAATACTCCCTTAACATTCTAATCCACCTGACCTTCATGGTTGGTATGTGGGTCCATGATGTGGCTTGGACTATAAACTTGCTCTTTTAGGGTTACAATTACCAAATTTGTGCATTTTTTTTTATTTGTACCCTATACTTGCAAAATATAAAATTAACCTTAATTAATGATGTTTGTATTATTTTTGAGCTAAAACTTGCTAAATATAGAGGTATGTGTGCAATATTTCTATATATATATATATATATATATATGCATATAATACCCCCAGACTTAGATTTTTCTAGTCCTTGAGAAAAATACAAATTTTAAAAGAAATCTAAAGAAAATTTTAATCACTTTCACAAGTGTTGTCTTCTGCATTTAGCATATGCAGAAAACCTTTAAACCCCTAAATTACCCCTAGTGGACGAGTTGTAGTCTCAAAAGGGTTTCCAAAAATGGTACCCACAAACATTTCAAAAACTTTAATGAAAGTCCTTTGTTTTTCTCGGAGAATTTTTGTCTATTCAGCATTCATTAAATTCCTAACTTTAACATGCTAATAGAAATGATCAACAATTCAAAATCCTACCCTTCCAATAAAGATATCTCATTTTCAATCAAACCTCGATATGTGTGTGCGTAAATATATCCAATATATACGTAATTATTAGTCTTCAAATAAATTGTATCCTAAATGACCATTCAAAAGTATATTTTGACTTCAAATTTCATTGGATATTCTTGTCACTCAGAAAAGGTTAAATCTCTCATTAGTATGTGAGTAGAATAATGTTCATCAAAGCCAAATTCTCATATATTTCTCACCAAAGAATGATAATTTAGAAAGAATTTGATAATGCTCTAATGAAAGAATATCAGCTATTAGTAATGTGACACTCTACCATATTCCTACTTAGTCATAACCATATCCAAGTCATACTTCTCCTCAGATCAAGTTAGGACTTTTTTAGCACAAAATATGGGCTTATGACAGGGCTATCAAAAGAATAGGTATAAGGATTAACAAAGATTATTTTGAAAGATATGAAAAGTCTTCTACCAGTATATTCACAACATTTGTTTTCTCATAAGAGTGAACATTTCCTTTTTCATTGGCTATCTTTTCTTTACTCATTTTTCCTCTTTAACTTCTGGTATAGCATTTCTTTGAATTTTTCTCTTTTCAACCCTTTTCATATTCATCTCTTGACTTGAATTGCTCATACTTTTCTCAAGATACTTCTTCTACATATTTCCAAAACAAAATGGGTAATGGATATATTATAGGGGTTAATAAGGGTACTAGTCAATGGGTTCACAAAGAAAAGACTCAAAGTGGCTAACTAGTGAAAAATAACTTAGGAAAGGCTAAAAGCTCTACATTAAGCAGGGATGGCCACTGTTATTTCTTAGTTTTGTATTGGTTAAATTGATCATAAATTTAAGAGATATATGGTATAGTCTTTTAGATGTTTTATCAATAGTTGACCAAGATGAAGAATAGTGAGATAAATTAGGAATTTACATTTGCTAAAGAAAACTTTATAAGTTATATAAAACCCTTGAAAAGGAAGAATGTCCCTAAAGCTCACATGGGTAAATAGTCTCCACTTGTCCTTTTTATGATCTCTAAGTTATACTTTCTCTTCAACTTAAACTATACACACACACACACACACACACACACACACACACACACACACACACACACACACACACAACTATTTTGTACAATGAATATTTTGAGTTTAATTTTCCATGGAATACTTTAAAAAAGGATAAAATAGTGAACTAATTGTATACAAATATATTAATAAGCTAAAGTTCAAAATATAGATTGACTATTTAGAAAATTTGAATCCTCATCCTTATAAAGGAACTTTTTATAGAATTTTCAAAAATCTTAAAATTTTTTGTAAGTAAATTCAGAAGAAAGGACGTGAAGATAACTAAGAAAAACTTTGAACACATCAAAATTTAAATACCCCAACCCTACACTTAAATTAAACATTGTCCTCAATGTTTTACAATAAAGGTGTGGACAAATGAAATAACTAAGTAGAGATAAGTTTAGAATGATAGTACCTACACGCCAACAATGGTGCATGAATTTGTTGATGTAGCTACAAATACACATAATGATGACGCAGATGCAAACTTCTAAGACTCTACTATTTCTACACTATGATACAAGTGACCTACTATAGTATTAGTTTTGATAAACATGCTCCTCTAGTGGGGTGTCCTCCTCTTCATCATGGTTCCAAATACAGTTCCTATCATTGGCCATTGACTTTGGAAAATTTACCATCTTTCTCAATCTCAATGGCCCCATGAGGACAAACAGTCTTTACTATGTATGGGCCTATCCACCGAGACCATAACTTTTGTAAAAGGTGATGCAGATAAGAATTATAAAACATGACCTTTTGACATGGTTCAAACATTTTGCACAATATGGTTTTGTCATGAACCATCTTCATATGATCCTTATACCTTTTGGTACTGTAAAATGCCCTGGAAGTCCTAGATTTTTCATGGTCAAAGTTGAGCTGTTTGATTGCCAAATAGGCCTTGTGTTCTAGCTCAATAGGCAAATGACAAGCCTTCTTAAAAACTAGACAGTATGGGGACATACCAATAGGATTCTTGTAAGCAGTTCTATGATCCCATAAAGCATCATTTAATCTTAAAGACCAATCCTTGTAGCTAGAGTTCACTATTTTTTCCAGGATGTGTTTGATTTCCTTGTTGGATATCTCAACTTACCTGTTAGTTTGCAAATGGTGGGCCATTGCAATATGATGGGTGACACCATATTTCTTCATTAAAGTCTCAAACACTTGATTGCAAAAATACTTTCCTCCATCACAAGATAATAGAGCATGGAGTGCCAAAGCGTGAAAATATATTATCTTTTAAAAATTGGACCACGTCCTTATGGTCGTTAATCTTACATGATACTGCTTTTACCCACTTGGACCATAGTTCACTCCCACTAGGAAGTATACAATTCCAAAAAAATTAGGGAATGGGCCCATGAAATCGATGTTCCAAATGTCAAAATTTTTTATGATCAAAATGGGGTTTAGTGACATCATATTCCTGTGCCCAATATTCCTTAACCTCTGGCACTGATCACATGTTTTACAATACTTGCAAGATTTTTTTAAAATTGTTGGCCAATAATATCCACACTATAAAATTTTTGCAGTGGCCTTCTTAGCACTATAATGGCCCCGCAAGCATGGTCTTGACACCAATAGATGATTTTCTTATGTTCATTGTTCAGGACATGTCTCCTGAGAATTTGATTAGCATAGTACTTAAATAATTATGGATTGTCCTAGATGAAGTACTTAACCTTGGACATAAAATTGGATACATCTTGTTTGGACCAATGCGAAGGCAATTAATCTATTACAAGATAGTTCACTACATCTACATACTAAGGTGTCTGGAAAACCTGCATAAGTTGCTCGTCAGAAAAAGTTTTTGTGATGGGCACAGGTTTACTAGAAGACTTGACTACCAAATTGGACAGGTGATCAACTACTACTTTCTTGAAAACTTCCTTTTCCCTAATCTCTATGTCAAATTATTGTAACAAGAGAATCCATTGGATGAGTCATGGTTTAGCGTCCTTCATAAAAAGAAAGTATTTCAATGCAACATGATCTGAATAGATAATCACCTTGGACCCTAAGAGATAGGACTTAAACTTGTCCAGGGTGAATACTATAGGCAACAACTCTTTCATTGTAGTAAAGTAGTTGAGTTGGGTGTCATTGGGAGTCTTACTGGCGTAATATATTACATGGGGAAGTTTAGAGATTCGTTGCCCCAGAATAGTGCTAATTGCATAATTGTAGGCATAGCATATAATTTCAAGTAGTACTTTCCAATCCAATAGTCGAATGATGGGTGTGGAGGTGAGTTCAGGCTTTAGACATTCAAAGGCCTTCATGCATTCTTCATCAAAGATAAAGTTTGCCTCCTTTACAAGTAGACTGTAGAGGGGCCTAGAAATTTTTCTAAAGTCCTTAATGAAGCATCTATAAAACACAACATGGCTCAGGAATGAGCAAATATCTTTCACCATCTTAGGAGGGGGAAGATTAGAGATAAGATCTACTTTAGCGTTGTCAACCTCTATGCCATTTTGTGAAATTATATGCCCTAAGACAATGCCACTTTTCACTATAAAATGACATTTTTCTCAGTTAAGCACTATATTTTTCTTTTGACACATTTCTAATACTAGAGATAGATGGGTTAATCACTCATCAAAATTAGAACAAAATACTAATAAACACTTCATGGAACCTTTCCACAGTATTTGAGAAGATACTCATCATCCACTGTTGAAAAGTCACTAGTGCATTGCATAGCCTGAAAGGCATACATCCATAGGCAAAGGTTCCAAAAGGACAAGTGAATGCAATCTTATCTTCATCCTCTCGTTCTGTAGAAACTTAGTTGTAACTAGAATATCTATCAAGGAAACAATAGTACTTATAAACAGCCAACCATTCTAGCATTTGATCTATGAAGGGAAGAGGAAAGTGATATTTTCTTAGGATTGAATTCAGTTTTTGGTAGTCAATACAGACTCTCTACTCAATGGCCATATGAGTGGGAACTAACTCATTATCTTCATTTCAATCTACATTGACTCTAAATTTCTCAGGGACAACCTGAATAGGGCTAACCTAGATACTATCAGAAATTGGGTAGATTATACCTACATTTAACAACTTAAGCACCTCCGACCTAACGACCTCCTTCATGTTAGGGTTTTGAATAGAGCAGATGTCATTTATTTACTAGTGCCTGAAGAGCATGGTAGAGATCCTGTATTGGGGTTGCTGTAGGACTTTGTCTTCAACATCGAAGATTATGTTTCCATTCGTGTTTTAATTCATAGATGAATCTCGTTTTCCACCAAACCTGCACCTCCATATGTGGTCCATTAGATAGACTTAACACCGTTGATTGGGATTATATATTACCAATGCATGGATCATGTGCATCATGCGTGAACAAGCCTAAGTTGTTAGATGAGTTTGTTTCAAGCTCGATTCACTTTCCTATAATGTATATAGATGTGCGTTTCGATTTGATTGGATAACATGAGAATGGATCTTGTGCATGATGCGTTAGCAGGTCCACCTTGCTAGATGAGCATCATTAAATGTAGATTTCACTTTTATATGTTACACACGTTGTACAGTTGCCAAAGCCACATGCATGATGAAATTTGATAAAAAGGACAGCCCCTGGTGCACGAAGCTCCCGTCTATGCAGGGTCCCGGGAAGGGGCGGACCACAAGGGCAGCCCCGGTGCACGAAGCCACATGCATGATGAAATTTGATATGATACGGTATTCTGACACTTAAGGGTTAATGATTGATACCTTTACTTATTATTATAATCATGGTCACTCCTTGAATGAATCGTGCGCATGACCCTGGGAAGATTCAGAATTTAGATTTTAACTAGAAATGCATGATGGGAATGCATCAACGTGGTCGATTAAACATGATCAGGGAATAATAGTATGCTCATGGTCCTGCGAATTGAAATATCATCGTTGATCATAATCATATTGATTTGTTCTCAAGTACGTATCGCTCATATACATTTATGTGTTACGCATGCATTAGTTGATAGACTAACACGGTCTGGGAACCCATGGCTGAGATTGACACCTAAAAAATTAATCTATAGATCAAACTATTTTGGCAGATGATAATACCTGTAAGTAACAAATTATTAAGCAGAGTTCTCCAAGCTCACTTGCAACATGCTTTAGCTAGATGAGATTGTGAAATAAAATGAGAAATATGTTGATTCCCTTGCATAATTTAACATTCATTCTTAGGCCTCGGAAAGTATTTTTCCTGCATTTAAATTCTCCATTTGGATCATGATGCTTTTGATGTGTGAAAGTTTAATATCATGGATTATGATGAAGTTTTGCATCCACAAAAGTGAAGGTCATATTAGAATCAGCTTTCTTTCTGATCAACAGAGCTGATTTAAGAAATTCCTTTCGACCTTTTTCTCCTACACTTGCGGTGGCATCACTGGGAAGGACAAACTATGAGATTGCAGAAGATGAAATGGCTGTAGGCATTGATACATCATTTGAAGAATCTGGAGTTGCAGATCAGTGAGTCTTGCTTCTTTTGTTATCATTTGGTGGAAGTTTCTTGCTGGCCTTTATAGTACTTGAAGTTCTAGGACATTGGAAACTCATGAGAAACGTTTCCCTTCTTTGGATTCCCTTCATATATGTATAATGTTTTCTTGTCAAGATCAATCACTGCAGTGCATAACGTCTGAAGCATGGGACCTGAAAATTTCACACAATTGAAATGTTGGAAACATTACAGATTATAAGTGACACTTAGATGAATCAATGGAATGGATTATAATGAAAGGTCTACCGAAATACCTTCCATGTATATCGGGTAAGTCTCATTGGCTGAATCCCCAAGAACAGAGAGGATCTCATCTTTCGATTGTTTTGAAAGCTGACTTGCTCTTGTTTGTCTGCTAATGGAGTTCATGTCGTGTGCCTTCACAGAATACAGAATCTGCTTTCTTAATTTGGTGTTCAGTTGACTAATGAATGTGTGTGTGTGTGTACATACCAACAAACTATTTCCAATGATCAATCAATCTTTTGATCCACATACTACCCTTTCTAACTACATGAATTTCTGAGGTCGAGGCAGATTCGTTCTATGTTAATTATAGAGGTAGTTACAAGTTCATTTTTGGGAATAATTTGGCTAACCACGTAAGGGAAAATTTCAGTAAAAGATGGATTCAATTTTAGGAAATTCGTTTCTTTTTTTTTCTTTATATTTGCGACATGTATATCCATTGGAAATTTAATTCTCTAAATAACACAAAGGAAAGAGTAGGGAGTGACACATGACTGTTTTCACGAGATTAGAATGGGAATTTGATTAGCAGTACAAATCTATTTTTAAGTTATCTTAAATGGGTTACGAGATGCTAATGTGTTATTATATTCAGGAAAAAATATATGAGAATTTGATGAACTATTGTGAAATTCGCATTTAATCCAAAAAAATATGAGTTTATTTACTGTGGACTTCTTTGGCATTTTCTCAACCAATCGGAGAATTTTATATCAACTGCAGGTATGAAAGCGATGACTGCTAATAGTGATGACAGCTTACCTGGTTTAATGGAAGGTGGAGATACATGTTTGCATGGAAGAAGGGTGTGGTCCCAACCTCATAAACTGAGACACGGCCCCTTGATGCAGTTTCAACATTCAGAATCTTGCGGTTCATCACATCAACCAGATTGTAGCTATGTCCCACTGAAACATCTGCTGAGCGAATTCTCTGAATGCTTAAAATCCAAGAATCAGCATTTGCTCTGATCAGAATGAAGTTTGTCATTTGGCTCAAATGGCCAGGAGAATAAGAAAAATGGCTTCAGATTCATACACTCAACGCATCATCAATGCCAGTTGCTTCGAGCAGATCACGAGAAACAAAGTTCCGGCCAATGCCACCTCCAACGATTTCCTCTTTTGATGGAGGTACCGAATTCAGAGTGAACCCCTGTGAAGATGTTTCATTTCAACTTTAGGCTTTTTATTAGAAGGTTTCTATACGGGTTAAGCACGCTAAGGAACTCACCAGATCATTACTATTGAAGCCAAATGCACAACTTGGGAGCTCTCCTGCATATGTATAAGCAGTGAATGAATGTCCACATGATTTCGTTGCCTTAACCAAGTAGCTGCAATCCAACAAACAGGTAATTCTCAAGGCTTATGCTAATCACAGATATAAGGGCAAGAACAAATATGGAGATGGGTGAGATTGTTACACGTGACCCACTAAAGAAGCATTGGCATCCTCGTTGTGTCCTGCCATAGCCATTGAATCATTCACAATGAGAACATCTGAACAATCTTCTGCCATCATAGCATCTGCAGCCGTGGGCTCCTCTGTAATGAATGGGAGGATCTCCTTCCTGAAATTCAGAAGTAGTATCTGCATGCAAACACCGCCAAATGCTGTTTCACCAGTCCAAAGATGCAAAGCCAGAGTATAACATGTATAGACTGCATGACATAGAACATCCCCTTTTCTTAGTGAATTAGATGAAAAATAACCATTACGGCGACTCCCATGAATGGCCAGATTCAAAATAGCAGTTCCATCCTACAATTAAGAAGCCTTCAACCGGATTTTTAGAACTAGAATCTCATCAATGTTAGGACATGCAAGAGCCAGTATAGGTGACTGAATGCGCAATGTACAAGAATTTATTTCTAGGGTGGTTCACAGGTCGAGTCTTCCAAACTGTTCACCTTCTGGGCCACATCCTAAATTGGCCACGCACCAACAGTCTCTCCTTCGATGATCCTAAACCTTAACATTCTGGAACATATGCCAACAATATCTCTCAACAAGCTGTGAGTTTGGATTATCTAATTTGAAGCATGGACTGTCTAAACTATGTCCGCACACGAATCTTTTGGATAGCTGAATATATGGCCCCATATGTACCATTAGCTGCATAAGGACATTCTTGGTTTTGCATGCATAGTCACCCTATTGTTTAGGCAAAAGTATACCCAAGTGGTTAAATTATTCAATAAGAGTAGTTTTGATTCATAGCTCATATAAGTAGGGCCTACAATAACAAACAGTTTCTGTTCTCAAAAGTAATCAGCAATGAACAAGTAGTCCTATACATTTCACATGCAAAAACATCTGTAAATGCATCCCAAGACAACTACAAGTTTATTCTGGGACTACAGTATAAGTGGAGCCCACACATTAGGTGATTCAGGCCATTGCTCTTCTAAATCCTGTGTTAGGAAAGAGCAACGAAGTTCAAAAGTAAACGCTATGACACGCTTGAGAAATCATGATGTTCGGAATTAGGATTATCTGACATGAGATCTTCTGGGATATGGCCCATCTAACTGAGGCCAGAAGATGAAGGTAGGATTCGGCCTGTGTAGACAGATTTCACACGCACATACTGTTTAAAAACGGCGAGTCTGTAGAAGCACCACCAAAAGAGATGAGGCAAAGGAAATGTGGAAGACATTACATCAATAAACGAAACGCCACTCCCTTCAGCAGTCCCTAACAGTTCATCCCAGTATTTTGGATATTTTTTCCTGCAAACATAATTGCATGAGAGAGAGAGAGAGAGAGAGAGAGAGAGAGAGAGAGAGAGAGACCTGTTGGTATCAGAGAGAGCTTGAATGAGAGACTGAGCTCGTTGGGAGTGCAAGAAAGGAATGAGCTGTTGCTGAAGGATGAGATCTTTGGCCACTCTGCTTCTTATCAAAGTAGAGAATTTTTGTCCAATTATGAACCCCATTTGGTAGCCTTCATCACATGGCCCGACTTCAAAAATCTCCAACATTTTCTGGCTCTCTCTAGCAATTCACATCTTTCACATACACTGTCTACTTTATAAGAAAACTCTGACCACCCACCGGTAAACAAGAATCTTATCCTCTGTCTCTCACTTTTATATATAACATTACTTATAAAAGATTTTCCTTGTATTTCAAAGTTAAGTGTTCACATGGTAAACCTCAAACACGCAATAAAATGGGGAAACTGCAATATATTGGATGTATCAATCATAAAATCAGCACTGTCCATCTGATGAGACCATGTCATTTTGCAGAAATCACACCAATCTGATTACCAGACTATATATCACGAGGTTCCTGGAAATGGTAGGTTTAGAATTGACTTATTATTTTGGCAGATTGTGTATGGACGAATAGGAATATTCGACCAGAACAAAGTTTGGTTTTCTAGGAGATGTGATGGATCTTACGTGGTGAACAGTCTAGATGAGTATTTGAACCATCCATGTGGCCATGGCACCTCGGATTTATCAAGCTATGGTCTTTTTTCTGGTTAAATCTCAGGTGTCAAAAAGTCAAAAATCCATTCATGCATTGGGGTTTGCATTTTACTTCCCGGCTGGCACCTGGTTAAATCCCAGGTGCCCATGACCTCAAATTTCCTAGACTTGGGTTATAACCGTTGCAGGAGCAGCAAAGATGGCCCCTATTCAAATGAAAATTCTGCTTCGAATAAAACGTTCTCAAGCTTTGGCCAAATACTACAGCGGCTGAATGTTTAAACCTCGCGGAAAGGAAATGACTGTCATTGAATTTATTCTTTTTTAAATACAAATGAATCCAAAGGATCAGAAGCAGCTAATAAACTCGACATAAGCATGCTTCTGACTGTTGTTTCCCAATTCCGTCCAAAACCCAGTAGATCTGATCAACCTGAGGATGAAACCTTTCCCCTGCCACAAACTCATGACTGGTGCCATCCAATTCGATCAAACTAAAACCAGCATTCTTCTTCACCTTCCTCACGTTCATTAATTTCCTTATCTTAGCAACATCTTCCCACTTCCTAGCATTAGCATAGATGTGAGCCATGATAGAATAGATCCCACCATCTTCAGGATCCAGTTCCATCAGATGGTCAGCCGCAATCTCTGCAACTTCAACATTACTATGTATCCGGCACCCGCCAAGCAACCCGCCCCACACAAACACATCACCCTCCATAGGCATTCTCTCTATCAATTCCATGGCTTCATTGATCAACCCAGCTCGACCAAGCAAATCCGCCATGCATCCGTAATGCTTGAGCTCCCGAGGGACCCCATAAGCATCCTCCATCTCATCAAACAACCTCCGTGCT
Source organism: Warburgia ugandensis (assembly GCA_035236585.1). Taxonomy (NCBI): domain Eukaryota; kingdom Viridiplantae; phylum Streptophyta; class Magnoliopsida; order Canellales; family Canellaceae; genus Warburgia; species Warburgia ugandensis. The sequence continues at coordinate 17,328,322 of CP141134.1, read as the reverse complement.
GCATCTACAAGACCGGCATGGCTGCAACCTACTAACACTCCCAAGAAACTGACCCCATCGGGCCTAATTCCCGCCTCCCTCATTTTTGAGAAATATTCTAATGATAACTCCCCATGGCCATGCATGGCGAGCCCAACAATCATAGCATTCCACGTGAATAAATTTTTCCCAGAGCTTGACTGAAAAATTTCCTGGGCAATTCCTATGCACCCACATTTAGCATACATGTCAACTAAGCCCGTGGATAGGAAGACATCAAGACAAATTCTGTTTTGTTTTATATAATTATGGATGTTTTTCCCCTGCTCTAACATGCCCAATTGTGCACAAGCAGAGAGTGCACTAACTAGTGCAACATTATCAGGCTTAACCCCGTAAACTAGCATTTGATCGTAAAGTTTGATTGCTTCTTTGCAGTGATTCGTCTGGGCATAACCTGCCAAGAGGGTACACCATGAGATTACATCTCTCACAGGCATCTCATTGAAAATTCTACATGCCATACCCATTTCGCCGGCCTTAACAAATCCAGCAATCAGTGCATTGTAGGAAACAACATCTTTCCGAGGACTCTCATTAAACAAGCGGCAAGCTTCTGCCATCAGATTTGAGTTCGAATACATATGAATTAAGGTGTTCTTAACAAAGATATCGTAACCAAAGCCAAATTTCAGAGCTTGAGAGTGGAGAGCCCTGCCAAGCTGGGGTGAACGAAGGCATGTGCATGCCTTGAGAGCAAAAGGGAAAGTGTGGGAATCAGGAGGTATGCCTAGCTGGTGCATTTTAACAAACGGGAGGAGGGCAGATTGAGGAGAAAGAATTGTCTGTACCCTGATTAAGATGTTATAAGAGAATGTTGAGGGGTTTGGGATTTGATTGAAGATAGAAAGTGCATAGTCTATGGAGGAGAGAGGGTTGAGAAGTGTGAAGGAGGAGAGAATTTTGCTTAGTATCAATGAAGGGTAGAGGAAAATGAGGCCTTTCGTGATGGCCTGCCCATGTATTTCCTTGAGTTCTCTGAGGGTCTTGCAACGGTTGAGGAGGTGAAGGACTGGGTGTGTGGAGATTAGCATTTCAGTAGTTTGAATTGAATGGTTTTGTATGACTGGGGCTTTGTGACTTTAGGGAATGATTCAATGATCCAACTTCAATCACTTTAGGGAGTAGCCCCACCTTAAATTTATCCAGCCGTTAATCTCATAGCAAATTGTTTCCATGATCCAACTCATACGATAGACAGTCAAATTGTCCTAATATACTGGTATAGAGACAACACCCAAGGGCGTGCAACTCCTCCACTTTGTGCAGTGGCCCCACTATACCTTGAGGAATACAAGTTTTGTTTGTCTAGCATTAAATGTGTATTGTTTTCCACCAAGCTAAGGGATTGTTTTCTGAAAATTTAGATCTCAACATTCTAGATTTTGCAGTCGTAGCCATGTATACTGTTTTCCTCATGAAATGTAAACAGTCTTGGGCATATAATGAGTTATTGTTTTGTAAAAATATAGTTAGTCCAGTGAGGTACCCTTTTCATCCAAAATTTTTGAGGGGTCATGACCGTTAGGGCGTTAAACTCTCACTGCTAGAAACGCCTAAATACTGCACAACTTCAGACGTCTACCTCTGTCTGTATTTCACAGTATGACAATTTGAATCAGATTAGATTACTGCCAAGCTAAGATTGGACCATGTTAAATGCTATAGACCCTTGTGGTCTGTCTCTTTCCCGAACCCTGCATAGGCCGGAGCTTCGTGCACCAAGGTTGCCCTTTTAAGTTGTCATGAAAACTGTTTCAGACATAAAAATGCATATACTTAATGCATTCAAATTCAGAGAATGTAGTTACCGCTATCATCTAATTTTCCTGAATTCTACTCTCTAACGAGTTACAAAATTCAGAGATTGTAGTTACTGCTATCATCTAATTTTCGTGAATTCTACTCTCCAACGAGTTACACGACTTATATTCTCAATTATGAGTATGCAGGAAACTATTTGCCATGATAAGTGCCGTATATGATATTTCCGTTCTGCCTAAGATAGACTAATGTACATTAAAAAAAGGGCAGTCTTGGTGCATGAAGCTCCTGCTTATGCGGGGTCCGGGGAAGGGGCGGACCACAAGGGCCTATGGTAGGCAGCCTTACCTTGTATTTTTACAATAGACTAATGTACATTATAGTGTGAAATAAATTGGAATTATGTTGGATTTTACAAGGATCTCAACATTTGCTCTCTTTTTTTTCATTTTTTTTGAGAATTCACTCTATGGAGTGTTGTTTTATGTTCTTGCTATATGTATCATGGAGAGTATAGGGAAAAATAATTCAAACCAAGAGGTAAGGGGTGTAGGAGTTTACTAAGTTTGGCATATTTTTAGTTTGCAAAATTTATAATTTCAGTTAGAAATGTCTATTAAGATTCATGCATTCCATTCTGATTTCCAGAGCAATCCATGGACGTTTTTACATGTTTCGATTAGCACTCGTTTGTATCACTCAACATTCATCGATCAAATCTTAGGTGTGTGCTTCAGATTTGGGATAATACAATTCATGATTTGTTTCGTCATCAATGCAAATGTTCTTTTGGTTTTCGTTTTGGATCTGTTGCTTACTATTTTGGTCAATGTCTGAAGTATGCTTCAATGTTCTGGACTGGTAGCGTCCCATACTGATTTCGATCATTGATTGGACGTGTTATTCTGCTTTGACTGGTATGAACCATAGTGGTTTCAGATCGACTTTTATAACATGTGTTCTCAGATCAGTTTTCAGCATATTCATTCTGAAACTAAATTTCTGCAGAAAACGTGTCTTGCTTACTTTGAGTCTAATAAATGTCATGGAGCAAAATACTGCTAAATTACACTGAAATGGGGTTATGCTACTATCATGACACGTCTATTTCTGCCAACTACCATACCTAAAAGAGGCAGTGTCGGTGCACAAAGTTCTGGGTCTGGGGAAGGGGCAGACCACAAGGATCTATAGTACTCAGCCTTACCTTGTGTCTTCGTAAAAGACTGTTTTCATGCCTTGAACCCATAACCTTAAGGTCACATGATGACAACTTTACTGTTACACCAACTACCATACCTGCCTTGGAAATTATCATAATGCGCATTCCACTGTAACCTCTTCCCACTGTCATGAGAGGGGAAGATTGTTAAAATGCTAAGTGCCCAAGCCTTCCACGATTACAGTAGTGGACACCCTACTTAGAAAGTTCAAGATAGGGAAAAGAGAAGATACTATGCGTGATAATATTTAGAGAGGACTCTTAGCTTACCATTCTTCCTGCTAGTTTTCAAAGGAGTATTAGCTTGACCATGAGGACTGAAAACCATGAAATTCGAGCGTCATTTGCATTGTCATCAAGGATGTAAATGAGTGTCAAACTTCTTCCACAAGTAACCTACCATTCAAAATAAATAAATAAGAGCCATGTATTTGCAAAAGGAAGTTATAGTATTCAAGTAAGACTTTCTTGTGACTTGAACCAAGTCTGCTGTGTTTTTCTATTTTACATACTCATCATGAGAATAAAGAAATGTCGGGTGCCTAACCATATGATTGATAGATGAGAATAGCTCTAATTCAAGTGATAAAATGACAAAAATTTATGGTCAATTCAGAAGAGTTGCAAGTCATACATACGTGTGCATAATAGGATAATAAGTTAGTCTTGTGAACTCTCAGCGTGGAACCTTGAATTCAAAGTCAAAGCAAGCCTAGATTTGAATTCAAAACCTAAATGTATCCTTGGGACATTTCCGCAACATGCAAACATCCTTTCTGGCATCTCGTAAAGAGATATGATGTACTACCTCCAACCCATGACTTATTTACTAGTGAGGTGCCTCAGCCTAATTATTTGGACTATATTGGCTTTTGTTTAGGCAGCTATGTAAAATTAGCGTCCATCATTGTATTGCATTCAACAATGTCCTGTTGCAATTTTCTATTGAACCATTCAAAAAAAAAAAAAGGTCCTATGGGAGCATTCTGCTGGCCAAATTTGTGAATTGGAGGACGCACCACTTGGTATCTATGCCACTTATCAAGGGGATTTATCATCCTCCTCAAAAGAATAAAGGAATAGCTGGTGAATCTCTTTTCCACATGTACGTGCACAGTTACAAGTCACCCATATAGTTAAATTTTCATTTAATTTCCTATTTATTCTTTTATTATTACTATTGATGTGAATATTTGACACACACCCATGCATAGCCTCAAACCCTAGTCGACCAGGAGAGACTTACCTTTTTGATGCTACAATTTATTCATCATGTTTGGCCTGACTCAAGTTGGTTAGATACCAAAACTCAAGATCGTTGGATCACTTAACTATGTTGTTTTGAAATTTTTTACTCTTAAAAGCAATCACTAGAAGCATGCAAGGGCATCAATTTTTGTAAGTAGCCCTAATAGGATAGGACACACAAGATGAATGGGTCAAATTATCCAAAGGCAGGACCTATCTAGGTTGCATCTTGAAAATGCAACCTTTAGATGTGCCGCTAGAAGAACTGTTTCTTTCAATAGGAAAATGAAAATTGATATCGCATCCTAGTAGAGCCCATATAAACTTCAGTGAGAGGCAATTTGTAGTTGAAGAGAACTTGGATTAGTAACTAGAGTTATTAATCTTATAATTGATCAACCGAGTAAACATTATGGATCCTTTGAGCAACACAAGTTAGTGCTTAATGGAACGCATACAATTAAAGATGTATAGCTTGATTGTGTTCATTTTTTGAATGGTAGATGTTTATTCCTCCATTAGAGTGAGAAATTCTAGTGCTCAAACCAGCTCTAGTGGAGCTGACAAATCATACAACTACACTCCTTCCCTAGTTGGGGGTAAAGCTTGATCACAATTACAAAAAAATAGTATCAAAGAAGGTGCACGTATACCTTTCACACCATCCAATTACACAAACCCAACAAAAAATGAAGCCAATCCCAAACTTAGAAATTGTAGCTAATTAAAACAAGAGTTAGCTAAAAAATGTTTCCCTAACTGTGTGAAGTAGCACCACTTCATAAGCCAGCCCATCTACCTCTTCATTGGCAAACCTTATAACATCAAAGAAAGGGAAATGGAGTTCATGAATCAACTTCAGTAATCTGCCCACAGTGTCCCAATGTTTCCAAGGATGTGGTTTTCTTCTCAATAGCTAAGAAATTACTTTTTTGGAGTTCGTTTCACATTTAAGGAGTGGAAACTAGACCAAAAGCAAGATCCATAGCATGGAGAACTACCAAAAGCTCTGTTATACTGAAGTTTCCCTAAACAATTGGGCTTGCAATATCCAAAAGCTCCGTTACTCTAAGTATTCGTCCCAATGCCTAACCTACTTGGGTTATTGGAAACATATTCCCTGCAAAGCCATCATACGACATTTAGTGTAATCTGTCATTTATTATTTTAGTTATTAATACATTTTATTCAATCATAGTATGTCAATACTATATAGCAAGATACTAAGAATATAAGTTAGTCATAAGATGATAACATATTTAGAAAGTCATATGATGACCTTTGAAACTTTAAGTAACATACAAGTTCTTCAAAATGATGGTTGAGAACCATAGGAATGAGAAATGGAAATCTAGTTCTATGTAAACCTAAAATAGTCTTCAAGTAAGAATGTGAATGCGAAACCTAATTTTGGAATACTTGTTGGATGAGATATTTTCATAAGATGGAGATTATTAATTATAAAATCATCAAGGTAGTGACCTTAACCATACATAGAGTGTGAGAAAGTGTTTCTCACATAGGATATTGACCCCACCTGCCTAGATTACTAAGTATAACTAGATATACATAGCCATTACCACCCTTGGACCCAAAGCATCTCCATTCCTAATAAGGCATAATGTTTGTCTTTTGCATGTTATATGATGAGATCTGTTGAGGGTTGATTCTAAGGTATATATAGAGTTGTTAAGTTCACAAATTTTGAGTTTTAGCATTCATGAATGATGACAAAACCCTGCAGAGTTTTGAAACACAAGAATGGAAAGAACAACAAACCCAATAGAGAAAAAGTTCCAAATGTTTGGCATTCATGAATGCGAAGGGGCAAGAATTCCTACTTTAGTGCAAAATCTATGTATTGTAATCCTTACCAAGTTCTTTCCCAAGAGACTGTCATTCATGGAATTCTTCTAGCCTTTTACAAGAATCCAACTCCATGGCAACTCTAGTGAGAATAAGGTCTCTCTCTCTCTCTCTCTCTCTCTCTCTCTCTCTCTCTCTCTCTCTCTCTCTCTCTCTCTCTCTCTCTCTCTCTCTCTCTCTCTCTCTCTCTCCATAGTAGCAGGCATTCACAATTCCATTAACTGTGATTTTCGATGACTATTCTAATGTTCACAGTTATTAGATCTATGTTTTTTGACACCCTATATCATTATCATCATCTTCTTCTTCTAGTGCTCTAATTCTAAGAACTTAGATTATAATAGTAATATTGTTATTATTTATAATGTTAAAGGTTGATGAATGGAAGCTTCTAAAGAATGCTCAAGAATGTAAAAATAACATTTAAGGATATTAAAATTTAGTCTAGCATTCATGAATAATTGATTATTTATGAATTCTTGGCCAGTCAATAGTTCTAGAATTCTATAAGGTCCTAAGTATGTTGGAACATTTATAAACTCATAAAGGGTATAGAATGTCAAACGCAAACCCACACACATATAAAGTACGATATTCATTGTGAGCCATCTTATAAATAAATTTGGAAAAGCCCAAGGCCTTGATGATCTTTGATAGAGATACTTTAAAAAGGTATTTTGAAATTTAAACTTTATTAAGATTGCCCATTGTACTTTTATGTGAGTCCACATGCGTCTTGTTACTATCACAAATGAATATAGATTTATGAGAGGGTATAGTGGCAATTACCTATAATATAGTGGCAATTACCTATAAGGTTAACATGATAATTTTATAGAAAGGTTACCTTTGTAATTAATCATCTAATGTGGGCAATAGGGGGGTGCATGTTCTGGTCTCAGGGTTCAAAGTGGACTAGACCATTCTTTTATGTTCTAAGTCATGTGGACCTAGATGGACCACACGCATTTGGGTTTGGTGAAGACCGACCTATTGGTCTTTGATCAAGTTTGATCCGGTTCTTAGTCTTGTTTTATCCATATCATTTTGTCACCAGATTGGGGCAAGTTGTGGGTGGAGGAAGATGAAGTTGCTCTGTTGTAGTGTTGCTGAATGACACTCGTTGATTGATGGTGGCAACCGAAGGAGATGCTGGGATTTGTTTATTTGGACCATTTGGTTATTCGTCAACTGAGCTGCAGGTTGCCTGAAGTAGAAATGAGTGGACTCAAGTCTCGATAGTTAACAATCAACAATCTTGAGGTTATGCTTATATCTTTCGTTTATTGGTCTAGTTTGATAAGGTTGAATTGAATGGCACCGCTTATTCGTTGCTAATTCATCTACCATTCCTTTACAGCATGTAGCCGGCTTTCAAGATCCTGCAGGTTTGTCCAATTACGTAAGACTAGCCTCTTCACTGATTCAATCGATCGAGAGAAAGATGCACTCAAGCCCAAGGGACAACGGTAATGTACTGGTCTTGCATATCCTGCTACTAGACAGGACTGATGCATTGCATAGACCAAAGGAAAAACGATGGTCTGGTCCAGTTGATTTTTTGCACACTCGTAGTAGGCAACGTGGGGTCATTGATAGATTGACATGTTTAATGCTACATTATCTAATCCAATGTGTATAAAAATGCATCTGCGAGATTTGGTAGTGTTTGATTCATATTAAGAAAGTGTTTCCTAACACGAGAGATCAGATAACGTACCATTTTAGAAAATTCTCAAGAGGTCACACCATACAATCTAGTTAAAATCATAACTAAAGTAGTTGTTGTCTTGGCTAGGGATTACTTATGGAGGAGGTTTTCTCATGTGTGTGCGTGTGTGATATATTGGAGAGAGATGAAAAAAGAGAAACAATTGCCCCCTTCGAGTATTTACCAAGTCTTGAGTTTTTAGTTTTCTCTCTTCCTTTCTTTTAGTTCTAAGAGTCAGAACTTGAAATCAGCTGGAGGAGAAGAACAAAATGGACTAAGATGTGTTAAAGTAGTGGAAAAAATAGAGCCTTTCAAATTTTAATCCTATACAAGGAATGCTCTTTAATATTGATTCTAGTTTTAAATACTGATTCATATACTACAAATATGATGGAAATCAAGTTTTAAATGGAAAAAAGATCTCCATGAGATTCTACAAGTATTTCAACAGTGGTACAATGTCCAACTTGTTTTCATGTGTTTTGTATTTCTTTTCAATTGATTGGATCAAAGTTTTGAACATGTTACGTAATTAATGATGAATTGTTGGATTGTCACCATGAATTATCCAGATCATTACATAAAATTTTTCACTGTTAGTTGATTATAAGCTAGAATTTGATTTGTCCAGTGATTGTTGTGAAAATCATATTGTAATCTTTTGATTTCTTAACATTCCATTTGAAGGCTACAGATCAAAGGCATATGATATTCAGATGGTTTTAATTTTGGTCGATGGCCCATCCATGGTATCACCTAATATATCAATTAAGAATTATGAGAAAGAAAGGCAGTCTAAATAATTTTTCCCCTACTCTAAAGCACCTTCGCTCTTCATTTCTAATTTCTAATGTTTGTAAACAGCTTTGCTATAGGCGTGGAATCAGCCTCTTGCAAAATGCAAGTTAAGGCTACCTACTATAGGTCCTTGTGATCCACCCCTTCCCCGAACCCCGCATAGGCGGGAGCTTCATGCACCGGGGCTGCCCTTTTAAGTGAACAACCTTGCTAGTCACAAGTGATACAAATTCTAAGCTCTCTGGCTGTTACTAATCTCACCAAAACTCAAAGTGGAAAGAGAAAATTTATATTTAAAACCCATCAACCCACCTCTCTCTAAATTCCAGAAACAATTTATACAGCTATAAATGATACCACGGTAATCCCATGTTTCTCTTCTTAGCAAAACATGAAGAGTTGTTGGATTTTAGCTTTTCCACTTCTGCAAATCCACTCGTCACAAGCGGCATCAAATGGAGTTTTTATCGGTGGTACATTTCGGGGGTGCTTTAGTAAATTCCTTTCGACATAATTTATACCACGGGCTTTTAGAAAAAAAAAAATAATTAAAAAATCTCGAGAAAATGAGATGTTGTACGGACACGTCTTGACAAGTGTGGGCCCGCGGGATGTTTCTAATGATGATAAAGGCCGATCTTGAAAATATGAGAAACGTCCCTGCAAGCCCTACAAACTTTCTCCCTGCTAGCCCTACAAACTACTGACATTCGATGCGGCTTTTTCCCTGCAAGCCCTACAAGCCACTTTCAAGCTGTAAAGTATGTGTGAGACTGCATATGAACTGTGTCTGATCACTTAAAGGCGTCAGCAATGGTCCTACTTCACATTCGCTGAATGTGATTCCAAAGAGTGACAAAGATTGAATGCATAAGCCATTCTAAATGAACATAAAAAGTGTGAAAATTGAATTGTTATATATAAAGAATTTCTTTCTTGATGCTTTTGAACAGGGGAAGCCATATTTCAGGTTGCCAAGATTTGAATGAATAAGTCTTTCTAAATGAACATAAAAGAGTGTTAAAATTGAATTGTTATATATAAAGAATCTATTTCTAGATGCTTTGAATGAACAAGTCTTTCTAAATGAACATAAAAGAGTGTGAAAATTGAATTATTATATAAAAACAATCTTTTTTTAGTTGCTTTTGAACAAGGAAAATGCTAAACTGACCGCACTATGAGGTGCCGGTGTAGGGACAACACGGCATAGTCCATCTCGTCTTTACATGATTAGAATACTTCATCTTATTCCTCCAAATTCAGTTTTCTTATAGATAAAAAAATCATGTGAAATTAATGATTCTAACATTTAAGAAATCATGTAGAGTTTGCAAAATTGCAAAGGTTCTAAAATTGTGAGATACTTTTCAGATGTTAGAATGGTTCAAATCACTTTGTATAAGATATAATAAAAAGGAGTGCATGAAGGGACAAATCACAAAGGTATATAATATACAGCTTTACCTTGTATTTTTATAAGAGGCTATTTTTATGCTTTGAACTCGTGACCTCAAGTTCAAACAATGACAACTTCAACTCGTAATCATGACAACAACTGTTACCTTTGCACCATGCTTCCTTTCTTATTCATAAGATAAAAGATAGATTCGAGAAGCGAGCAGTGCAGCATCGCTCACCCAGTTTGGTAAGAAAAAGTCTGTATGAAGGGCTACGAGAAGGCAATATGTATTCACACGTGGCCTGGCCGGTCTGACCGTTTCCAATGTCCCGTCAAGGAGAGGGGACAAATTTATCGTGTGGAGCCCAGTGCAACAAGAGAAGTAAAGTCGATAGAAATTTATGCGGTTAAGACTTCCTAGGGGATTCTTATTTTCTAGTCTTCTTGAACCTGCGAGGCAGTTTCCACACCAATTGCTACTCTAAAAATTACTGGCAAGTCTCTACTCCACACGATTATATAGGACTCGACCACCCTCATCCGGATTCCCGGTTTTCTTTTCCAAATTCTTGAAAACTTTCAATTGCATCGCGATCAGTACACGGATTCTCAGCGCCCATATTCGGTTTCTCCTCTGTATTTGTGCACCTCCATCGCCTAAGAGCAGCTTCAGAGACTCCTTGGTATCTTTTGGGTGAATTGCCGAGACTGGAAATCAGGATTTTGCTCCTTTCTAGTCAATGGTGGCTATAATACCCAGTAAAGGGTCAGGCGATCTTTAATACGTTTGTTTCTTGACGTTACAGAGGTCTTTTAGTTGATTTTGCAATCAAAGTGCCGAAGTCTCCCAGCGTTTTTCCCATTGTCTATGAAGATTGCAATGGATGATAGTTCGGGTGGAAGATGGGTCGGTGGCAATAGTATGCATAGATAATCCGAAATAACTAGAGCCGTTTTGGATTCTTGATCAGACGCCTCTGTTTGTGCATACAGGGTCAGACTGTAGCAGGTAAAATCGGGTCCTGGTGAGACTGAATTCGACACATCTGTGAGATATTCAGAGATATTCTAGGAATCGCTTACCGCCACTGCAAATCCAATGGACGTTGCAATGCATGTTGCAATTGACGCAGTAAAAGAGCTGTGCGTTAAAACCTGCAAGTTAGCGATGAAGCTTGAAGCTGAAACACGAGATGTGATGATCGAGAAGGGAAGCTTTCAGAAATTCTCCGAATACGTAGCAGAGATAAAGAGCCTTCTTCAAGTTCTTCAGAGCAAAGGGGTTGAGAGCACAATGAGCTCAGCGTCCATGAGGAAGACATTACAGGCCTTGGATTCTAAGCTCAGACATGCCTGCAACATCATTGAAAAGAACACGTCAGGAAGCCAAATAAGACTCTTGGTTAACTGTCGCTCGATGCTCTCACAGATGCAGCAATCAACCAATGAGATAGCTGAAGCAGTAAGCTTGCTGGGGAAAGCCAATTTGGACATAACCCTGGACCTGAAAGCCAAGACTGAAATGATTGCCAGCAAGTTGAGATCCACGGAGTTCAGGTCCGCCACTGCTACAGAAGCCGTTATGTTGGAAGTGGAGAGAGTGATGAGAGAAAATGGCAGTAACCGAGACCACACCATCAAGCTCCTGAAAAGGATTGCGGAAGCTGTTGAGTCAAGACCTAATGCTTTGTCATTGCAGCAGGAGCTGGAAGTGCTTAGGCGTGAGAAAGAAGAGATGGAAGAGCAGAAGCAGCAGGCAGAGGCTCTTCAGCTATCTCAACTCATAAAGTTCTTGGACAGTTCAGAAACAGTTCAAAGTCCGCGAAATGAGAGCACTGAAGCAAACCAGCAAGATCCAATTAACTCATTTAAGTGCTCTTTGTGTAATGATGTCATGGAGGATCCAGTCGCCATCGACTGTGGGCACAGCTACGAGAGAAGGGCGATTGCTGAGCACTTTGCAAGAGGAGAGAAAACCTGTCCCTCCTGCAAACAAGAGCTCCGTACACTGGTCCTAACCCCAAACATTTCTCTTCGAAACTCTATACAGGAATGGAAGGAGAGGAACATGAAAACGAAGCTCCAGAATGCCCTGTCGGCCATCACTTCCGACGATCCAATTGTGCTAAACCAGGCCTTAGAGGAGCTGCAAATGCTGATGGAAGCACCTCATTATAGGGCCATAGCCACACAAGAAGAGCTTGTGCCTAAGATCGTGGAGTCCCTGAAAACAGGTCCTAACGTGAATGCCAAGGCAGCTCTTAAATGTCTCTGCTACCTTGCCAATTACAGTGAAGACAACAAGGTAAACGTTATTGAGACCAGAATCATAAACATATTTGTTTTTATTCTGTTACAGTTAAGACTGACAGTTGGTTTCTGGGACAATTCATAGCAAGCCATGGTCAGAGAAGGAGTCATTGACCACATTGTGAAGCAGCTGTACAGAGGTGAAGCCGTACCAGATGCTGTCGCCGTCTTACTGGAGCTCTCGGAGAGTGAAATCTTTGCGGAGAAGATCGGAAATGCAAAAGATTGCATCCCTTTATTGGTATATCTGCTCCAGAATCCAAATACCAACATATCAGAAAAAGCCAAGAAGGCTGTGCAAAATCTCTCCTCTAACACTCATTTTGTCATCAAGATGGCTGAAGCTGGGCACCTGAAACCCTTCCTCGTTCGTTTCAACCAAGGTGCGGAAGATGCACACTGATGAAGTCATTCTTGCTTATCACTCTTAAAACTTACACTTTCTGTCTTTATGCCTTTGTCAGGGCCTTTGGAGTCCCAAGCTTCAATGGCCAACGCTCTGGTAAGGATACAGCTGAACGACCACACTGTCAAAGTCTTTAAAGACAAGCGATTTGTGAGTTCTCTTGCTCGAGCGCTCTCTTCAACCAATCCTGCGTGGAGATCTGCATGTCTCATGTGTATTAAGAAGCTCTCTGCCTACCCCAAGATGGGCAAACGGTTCCTTGCAGAATCCACCACAATGCCGGCCTTGCTTGGTGTCATTTGCTATAGCAGTCCAGATCCACACTGCAAGCAAGTGGCAGCAGAGATCCTCACGTCCCTGGTTGAAGCCAGCCAGCTAGCTGATTTTCAGACAAACTCAAACTTGAAGGAGCTAGAGACCCAACACAACATCAGCCTCTTTCTGCAACTCATCATTGATTCAGTTCCTCAAACAAAAGCTCAACTCTTGCATCTTCTACAAGCAATCGGTAATAGATCAGAGATAACTAGAGACCTGGTACGGTCTGATAACAATGCAATGGTGCACCTCTTCTCTTGCCTTAATGATGACAAGCATGGGGTGAGAGGACAGGCACTGAAGCTAATTTATTGCATTGCCAAAGACCATCCTGCTGGTATACCCCTTCCACCATCCCCTGCCAAGGAAGCTGCCATCAATGCTCTAGTGGTAATCCTTTCCAGTTCACATGATATGGAGGAGAGATCTGTTGCTGCTGGAATCATTAGCTTTCTTCCCCCAGATGACACCACCGTTGATGCAATACTCCAGAAGTATGAAGCCCTGAAAGCCATTGGTGAAGTTATTTGCACGGTGGATGACTGGACAACAAGGACCACACCAAATGCTAATGTATCTGAATCCTTGTTGGAGAATGCACTAGCAGCCCTGCTACGCTACACAGAGCCCACAAAGCCAGAGCTTCAAAGGCAACTAGGTGCACTTGAGTTGTACCCATCACTTGTTCGTGTGCTCTTCAGAGGAAGCTCACTTGCAAAACAGCGAACTGCCATTGCAATGGCTCGCCTATCTGAATCCACAGTGACGTGTATTGCTGAGACGACCACCATGGCCACAAAGCCACAAAGTTTCATGCCGCTGCAATTTCTAACCAGGCTCTCCAACATACCTTGGTGCTGTTCTTCAGATGCAGAACGGTGCCAAAGCCTTTGCTCTCTCCATGGCTCTGCCTGTTCGTCCAGGTACACCTTCTGCCTTGTAAAAGCCGACGCAGTGAAGCCACTAATACAGACTCTGGGAGAGACAGGTTCTGGAGCTGCAGAAGCTGCTCTCCAGGCTCTTGACACCCTGCTCAAAGACAGCACAGCACTTCCATATGCAGCCACAGAAATAGTAAAGAGCCAGGGTGTTGCAGCTATTCTTGATGTGCTAGAGAGGGGGCCTCTGTCTGCCAAGGACAAGGCTATCGATCTCTTCCAAAAATTATTTGAGAACTCTGAGATCTCGAAGCCACAGATACGACGTTCTAAGACTATCCTCATCCACCTTCTCCAAGAAGATACACTCAAGAAGAAGGTTGCTAGGGTGCTCAGCCAGATGGATGTCATAGACAAGCAGTCTTCTTTCTTCTGAACTTCCCACCCGATGATAGTAGTTTCTGTTTGGTTAATGATATGGGAGAAAGTAGAAACTCTGGCACAAGCAAACTGATCGAGGAGTCTCTTTTCAGACATAGATTTCAAAGATATTCAAGAACCATACATTTCTGGAGAATATTTCCTACTTAAATTCGTCATCATTCGACTAGGGATTGTGCATACAACTTCCTAGATAGCTTAGAAAGAAGAGGATTCATGGTGCTAGAAAAATTTATTATTTTTATTGAATCGAAGAAACTGCACATAAGTTGAATCCCAAGGGGATTTACAGGAGACTTTATCTTAGAAGAAAATTGAATATGTCTCTCAGCGTGATTATTCCTTCCACACGATTGCTCCCAGCTTCAACAACAACAACCCGCCGCACCACTGGTATGAGAAAAAAGATGTATTTATATATGAAGAATGTGTATATGCACCAAGAGAATTCATGTACATATTACTTATTACTGTTACCTGGATCTGAAAGACGTTCCATAATCTCATGAAGGGAATCAGAACGTAAGCACATCTGGCATCGCCTGGGGCCAATAACGACGTCATTTGCCTTGTATCCCAGTTGCAGAGCCTGGAATCAGTTTCCGCAGATTACCAGTTTAGCTTGAATTTTACTGCTTGACAGTCTACTTAATGGTTTTGAATAGAAAAGAAAAGATGCAATTTAGGTTTGGCTGTTGTAGATAAGATGTGATGTGTTTTTCCTGTAAGAAACCAACATAGGGTACAAACACTGTTGATTCTCTTGGAGTACAATTATGTAACCACTGGCTACCTTCCCTTTACTACTCACATTTCACTTCTTAACAATGCATATATTTGTTGGATAGTTGTGTTTCAGAAGTATTTAAAGCTCCTTGGAGTATAATCGTGGGAAAGGCTGTGGCTGGCCGAGATTGAGACCGGTGTTAGGAAGGGATCCCTACTGTTAGGTGGTGGGGATTGAAACGCAGCTTTGTGAGCTACTGTGCTCCAATTAATCTCGACTACACTTTCTCTGGTGACAACCTGTTGGAACCGTCATGTTCTTAGAATGAGAACCCGATTATGAATAGAGGAAGAGGAGAACTAGAAGCAGCGACATGTGAAGAAGAACAGGAGGCTGAACGAGTACTAGCCAGAGAAAGGGGTAGGGATAAATTAGCCAGCTCAACCGAAGGGGAGGATGTTGGTTCTTGTTAGTGGATCATCATCATCATCAGCCACACGGGGATGCCTCATCACCTGGGAATAATGCTGATGGTGGTGGTACGATAGCCACTAGTTTTGAGGGAGAAACTACACAAAATTTGGCAAAATGGGCATGGGAAGGTCAATCGTGGTTTAAACATCCCAGAGTTGGTCTGCTTGTAACGTGGTATTAAAGACAATAGTGTAGATGAGGATGAGCATCCTAGACTAATATTCATGCATGTTAGACCCAATAGAGGGGATACTGACAATGCCGGTGGTCTATTAATCCCTGTCTGGGTTTGTGAACTCTCAACTCAGACGTCATTGGGTAATCAGCTCATACATGACATTACATAAACAATGAGCTATGAGCAGATCCAAGCTTTCAAAGTTTCAAAAGGCTAAAGCTGCATGGAGGATATTTGCTTGGAGATAGAAGAGAGACAAAAATATACATGGATAGTAATAAGGTTGGACATAGTCTGGTGGTGTTACTAAGGAAATTTGTCTCATTAAGTATGTGATTGGAAATTTATTTCTTTAACTAGGTGATTCTTTGACACTTCTTAATTTTTACTTTTCCACTGCTTGCTACCAATTGTGTATATCATACCCTGGTACCTCTATCTATTTCTGACATAGATGTATAATGTGTAGTACTAATGTGCTATCTGAAGTATTAAAATTATTAGGTGATAATATTGTGAGGAACTAGAGGAAAGTTCAAATATAATTTAGAAAAGGTCAAACTCTAATACAAGTAGCACTCAACAGTTAGGTAAGTCGGTAAAGAATCAGATGCATGTACCTCTACATGTTAACCACCAAGACAAAAGTAATTTGAAGGTTTATGACACATCATTTCTATTAATCTATTAGCATTTATTTATCCCATTTCCTTAGCCTTTCTGTATGTTTCTGGTTTGCTAGTATCTTTATCAGCAAATGCCTAGCGGATTTCCCTCCAGTATGTCTAAGAAATCCAACACTTCAGATCTTCTTGTCATTATTGACAAGATTCTCACGGTTCAATAGGTTCCATGTCCTGGTCTCATTCTCCAGCTTTTCTTCTTGGAAATGAGTAGTTCCATGTTTTCAACAGTTTCCCTGTATAATGGCAACTGCTTTGTCATAGACACTCAAGAAAAAATATATCTTTTTTTAAGTGAATAGATGTCTTAGAGTCATTGAGGCATGGTTGGTTTGTCAGATGTTAAGTATTTAGGATCTATTCATTTTATTGAAACTAGTAACATGGCACGCGGCCATTCACCTGTGTAAAATAGGAGGGGGGGAGGGGAGAGAGAGGGGCTAAAAATTTCCATATTAGATATTAAAAATAGATGAACGGCCCTCTACAATGAAGTGTATGATATGTGCTATGGAACTTTGGAGAGAGAAAGGAGGTTGGTAGATAATAACTTCATTCTTCTCAGAGCTGATAACTCCCTCATCCATATAACAGTATTTAAGAGCTCCATAACAGCATGTTAGCATTATATTTTCAGATATTACATAATGGACCTATTGTCTGCCAAGGACGCATACTTATGTGTCTATGATGCTCAAAAAGTAATCAAATAGGAAAACCTACAAGACTATTAGCAAGTGATTTACGACTGGAAAGATAAGGTTTAAATCAAATGCGAAGAACTACTATACACTTACTTGCAGCATACTCATTTGATCTGGTCGAATCTGAGCATATGCTCCTCCTTTTGCTAATGCTGTAATGTCACTGCAAATACCAAAGCCACATGAGCCAATCTAAAAGGTCTACATAGACATAGCAAAACAATAATACAATTCTTTACCAATTTCCTCTCATCACAACAAGGCATCATGCATGGATTACCTTCGGGAATATACATCCAGCAGGGATCCGTTGTCATCAACAATTGGTATTGAACTAATTTGAGCTGGAAAGATGCACAAACAAGAAGTCCACAGACAGTAACGTGAGAAAAAACATGAGAAGGAATTGTAGACTAAAGAAGTATATAATAATCAGAATGAGCTTTGTCTGCTTCAGTTGGTAGATGAAGTATGACATACAATAAAGGTTTTTACATCAGTATTTCACAGTCCAGTGGGAATTCGAATTGAAGTTTGATTTTACCAACAATTAACATGTGAGTAAAACAAACTGTTATAAACGACTTAAACAGCTGACTCAGTAAGGTCTCCAAAGAATTACAGAAAAAATAAAGGTCATATTAGGGAACCGTAAGTACTTTCTTGGACTTTATTTGCACAAGAATCTAATTAATTAATGCTCAAGTTATGGTAACAGCAGATCTAGGTTATGGCAGGGATTAAAATCTAGCAACCATTAGTACGTCCAAACTTGACTGCTGGAATTCAGTTTCTCCAGCATTAAGCATTATAAATTAATGGAAAAGAAATGGTTAAAAGATCCAATGCAAAAGCCATCAACATCATATACAAGCTGGCTGCAGGGTGTCTCAGAGAACTGGTACCTAAACTACCAGGAAACTGGTTGTTACAAATACCCTAAGTCAATAGCAGATGACTCCAATGATGTCAAAACTGTGCTCTCAGCTACCAAATTTTGGATAACATAAGAAGAATTAATTAACTTTGCCTCGCATGTCTACCAGGATGTGAAAATATATACTAAGATTCAATACATAAGGCATCAACATCATATACAAGCTGGCTACAGGGTGTCTCAGAGAACAGGTACCTAAACTACCAGGAAACTGGTTGTTATAAATACCGAGTCAATAGCAGATGACTCCAATGTGTCAAAACTGTGCTCTCAGCTACCAACTTATGGATAATATAAGAAGAAATCATTAACTTCGCCTCACATGTCTACCAGGATGTGAAAATGTATACTACCAAGGTAGAGCGTTTATACTTGAAATGGAAATGTTGGAGAGCATGCAGCGCTTTCTTAAAGTGTCCAGCTTGACACACATAGGAACATCAATCGAAGTTAAATTTAAACATGAATTCCAAAGAAAGAATTTCACCCCATTCACCTTTATCTCTCTTAAGACTGGAAGTAGGAAAAAGTATAACAGTAAGCATGCTTAAGAACCTTTGGGAATATCACCATGTCAACTTTCCTCTCTGCCCTCCTCCATCTTTCCTCGTTATACTTCACTTGTCTAAAACTATTAGTGCCCCATATCTTAAAGTTGTAATAATAGAGAATTAGCAACTGTATTGTTTGTATTGCAAAGTGCTAAAAAGTAGCCCACACAGTCCAAAAAATATGTCATTGTTAGAGGAAGCTCAAAGAGTCTGTATAATAAGCTGTAATATTAAATAATATTTTATTAATAATATTGCCCTGCTCATACCAGAGAACTGATAAAATATAATCCACACCTTCCATCAATAAACTAAGGGCAGAACTCAG
The DNA here is from genome assembly GCA_035236585.1 of Warburgia ugandensis. Classification (NCBI taxonomy): domain Eukaryota; kingdom Viridiplantae; phylum Streptophyta; class Magnoliopsida; order Canellales; family Canellaceae; genus Warburgia; species Warburgia ugandensis. The sequence goes on along the minus strand of CP141134.1, from coordinate 17,309,337 downwards.
AGGTGCATTTGACCGTAGTATTGCTAGTTGACGCTCATTTCCTCTGCCAGTTTCTGGCACCCATGTACCCAAAGCAATCGCATAAATTGGTTGATGCAAAAGTGGCATCGAACCAGGAGAATGTCTAAAATGTCTGCATATATCTGGATAATTGATAATGGAAAGTTAATCAAAAAGCATATCGTGGATCAAGTGATCAGAAGCATCTTGGCAACTAGAGTCAATAATGTGTACATTTTAGTACTCCAGGGAGGCAAGCAAGATGTAACAGTTGAGGACACGACCCTTCAGAATAATGGATGATAGGGACTGCAGATATCTCATTTTGCAGAATCCTCAGCGCCACATCTTTTAGGGACTCATTCGGACCAGCCTGCAGATATTAGACACTGAACATAAGCAAGAAAGATAATGCAAAAAGCATAAGAGAGACAGGGAAATGAAATGAAAACCTCAATGGCTAAACTAACAAGAACAGAAGGATGAACTGGCATTACAAGTCCAGGTAACGAGTAATGATATGGTTCTGAATTTAATAGAAGCTTTGGTTGGGCCTGCTTGGTAAAAATGTACTAGCCAATAAAGCTGAAAAGTGGTAACCATTAACATTGCACCTCAATATCAAGTGATGGGAGTTCCTTATACAAGTACAAACCATTGAACTCTGAGACTGATGCTTTTGAAAGCCACAATTATCGCTTCTAAAACAGCCTGGTTTTTCTAGTAGTGTATTCTTCCATAGGTAATAGCATGTCCTAACTTCAGATATACCTCGACTTTAAATGATGTCATCAATGAACTATATCTTTTGCTAACAATCTGTGGACTTTGACTCCATTGTACAATTCCTCTGTTGATCGATATGCATTTAACTGGGAATTTTGCCATGAACACCAAATGTACGTAAGCATGTTCCAAATGGTCATTGAACATTATGAAATCACCAAACAATTTCCTCAAAATACTTCCAAATGGTCCTCAAATACTGCAGGAACTTTTTATTCACAAGAATTCCCTTAAGATATGGCATATCTCCTAGGTCTAGCAAATTTAATGACAGTAAGAACAAAATGAGAAGGCAATAGAGGAAAGAGAGTAATTTGTTGAGAATGGAAACCACCAACCTCACAACTTTTTACTTTACATACAAACCATTTGCAATCACAAAACTGATCACTAATAAGTTAAAGATACTCAAGATGCATATTTTGGAACTTATAAATTGAAAGACTAAATTTATTGAGGTATGCACCAACCTCACAACTTTTTTATTCACAAATAAACCAACAACTGTAATAATAGAAATTACAACCAATAAGTTAAGACACTAAAAGACTTATTTTCATACTTATAAATACCTGATGAGATAGCAGCCAACCTCCCATGCCAATGACTGTACATATTAACCCTTTAGTGTTCCCCCTGAAGCTGGGGTGGGGTATCAATAACATTAACACCCAGCTTGGGACAATGAAAAAGCTACTAGACTTACAGATAACATGCCAATTAACTCTTTGGCTGAACAGTCATAGCAGAAACTACTTGCTGAACAGAGAATCACAAGCAATTTAGCAATAGACGTTGATATGTTTGGCATTCTTGTGGGAAAACGAAAATTAATGGCCTGTATTTTACACATGTATAGTAATTGGGCTATTTTAGGGGAGTTTGTTTGTAACAGCCTGTATTCCTAGAATTAGGCTACTTTAGTTAGTTTCCTATTTTGTATAAATATCCCATCAATAATGGGATTTGAGATAGCCTAGTTAGTTTCCTTTTTCATAGCTAGTATTTTCTGTATAAAGCTAACACTGGATGTAGTTTTAAAGAATGAATGAAATCCTAATTATTCCACAATTCTTCATTCTCAATTTTCATTATGGTATCAAAGCCTTGACTCATGAATCTGGAAATTTTTTTCATTTTGGCCTTCATTGCCGGAATCTATTTTTAATCTTCAATGTTATCGTTGGAGATTTCTGGTCAGCCTTTGCCGAGACTAGCCCTCATCACAGGAAACAATGTCAAACAATGTCAAAGAAACACCTGATACAACCCAATCGGAGGAGATTATTCGACCCCAATATCCTGGAGAGTTACAGAATATTCAGGCTGCATATAGGCTAGATGGAAAAAATTATCTGAAATGGTTCCAACTTGTTCGTACTGTACTGAAAGGGAAGATTAATCATCTCAAGGGTACGGGGCCAAAACTAGGAGATCCTCAGTTTGAAGCATGGGATGAAGAAGACTCCATGATTATGGCATGGCTATGGAATTCTATGATTCCTGAAATTAGTGACACATGTATGTTCTTGGGTACTGCCAAAGACATTTGGGATGCAATTCAACATACATATTCTAAGGCAAGAGATGGGGCCCGAGTATATGAGGTTAAGGTAAAGACTATTGCTGCAAAACAGGGAGGTAAAACTGTTACTGAATATGCTAACCAATTGCAATCTTTATGGCAAGAACCTGATCATTATAGGGTATTAAAAACCAAGTGTCCCGAAGATGTTGCTGTTCTCAAGGATTTCATAGAACAAGATCGAGTCTATGATTTTATTGTTGGACTCAACCCAAAATTTGTCCAAGTGCGAATCTAGATTCTTGGTAAACAAGAAGTTCAGTGTTTTGATGAGGTGGTGGCACTAATTCGAGGAGAGGAAAGCAGAAGAGGCCTAATGCTTGATCCATAGAACACGAACAGCTTTGCTATGGTGGTTGGAAGTGACAACAATTTAGCCGTAAATATGGAAAGAGCACTAGTACTTGGCAATGGAAGATCTTGTCAACTCAAAACTCAAAACTGTGACTACAAAGACAACTTATGGTGCACTTATTGTAAGAAGGCACGCCATACTCATGAGAGGTGTTGGAAGCTACATGGAAAACCACCAAGCCGTAAGGATAGAAGGGTGAGCAACCAAGGAATAACGGCCAGGCCCATATTGCGACAATGTAGTAGAATGAAGCAACACCACAAGATAGGTAATCTCAACCAAGAGGAAGTCGAGAGGGTGAGATTACTTATTGAAAACCTTGATAAACCATTAGGTACTTGTTCATTGGCATATTCGGGTAAGTTTCCATTCTCTATTAGATTAAATGTCTCGGATATAACCTTTACCAACTCCTGGGTCATTGACTCGGGTGCTACTGACCATATTACCCATTCACCAAACATTTTTTCCTCATATTCCCCATGTTCAAGTAGTAGGAAAATAGCCACAGCCATGGTTCCTTGACTACTGTAGCAAGTATAGGAAATGCCAAAATAAACCCATCACTGATGTTAAAAAATGTTTTTCATGTCCCTAAGTTAACCGCGAACCTCATTTCTATCCAAAAACTCACTCAAGACTTATGTTGCAATGTGGTTTTATATCATAGTTATTCTATATTTCAGGACAAGGCTTCAAGGAAGATGATTGGACATGCTAGAGAATGGGATGGACTCTACTATCTCGAAGCACCAAGTCAATCAAGCATTACCAAGGGCATATCATCTCATTCTTTTATCTCAGAGGTTTTTTCATCCAACAAAGAAAAAGTTTCGCTTCATCATCGCTGACTTGGACATCCATCATTTAGAGTTATTAAAATTCTGTTTCCCTCTTTATTTAAAGGTCTAGATATTGAACTTTTTCAGTGTGAACTTGCTAAACACAAACATGTGTCTTTTCCGGTTAGCAATAAAAGAAGTTCTATTCCCTTTTATCTTATTTACAGTGATATTTGGGGTCCTATTCCTAATGTTACTGGGGCTAAATGGTTTGTTTCATTCATTGAGGATTGTACTCGAGTCACTTGGATTTTTTTGCTCAAACATAAATCCGATGTTAGTACTGTCCTTACAAATTTTTGTTCTATGATTAAAACTGAATTTGGGGTCAATATCAAAAGATTTAGGTCGAATAATGCTAAGTATTATTTCAATCAAGTCCTAACTCCATACTTTTAGAGAGAAAGAATAGTACATGAGTCATCTTGTGTTAATACTCCGCAACAAAACGGAGTGGCAGAAAGAAAGAATGGTCACATTCTTGACTCAACCCAATCCTTCATGTTTCAGAAAAATGTGCTTCACTCTTTTTAAGGGAAAGCAGTTCTTATAGCTGCTCATCTCAGAAATTGTTTGCCTTCCAAAGTCTTGGGATTCTAGAGTCCAATGGACATACTTTCAATATTCTATCCAAATCTACACACTACAAATAATCTTGTTCCTAGGAAATTTGGGTGTGTAGCATTTGTCCATGTTCATGGTCAAAACAGAGGGAAGTTAGATCCAAGGGCACTAAAATGTGTTTTTGTGGGCTATTCTTCAACTTAAAAAGGGTATAAGTGTTACCATCCTCCATCAAAAAAATTCTCTGTCTCGGTGGATGTTACTTTTTACGAACAAGAATCTTATTTCACTACTCGTTATCTTCAGGGGGAGAATTTGGTAATGGAAGATAAGGATAGGAGGGATCTTTTATTCCTTGATATAACATCACTTCCCGTGTCGAAACAATCTTATCCCATAGATCATTTGCTTGAGCAACCCATGCCTGAATTGCTTGAACAGCCTGAACTTGTGCCTGAAAATTCCAATCCTAGGTCTGAACCTGTAACAAAAAATCTAAACGCCGCCCCTGAGAATGTGAGATTTGGCAAAGGCAAGGTGTTTTCGAGAAAGAAGACAGTTGTCCCTGAATCTGTGCAAGTCCAAGACTCCAACCTAGATCCTGAGAATGAGGTAACAATTTCTAATCCTTCATTGCAATCTAAATCTCATATGAACAATGATGACCAGGATCTCTCTATTGTTATTAGGAAAGGGATTAGAGAGTGCACCAATCAACCCCTATACCCTCTTGCACACTTCTTGTCCTTTAAAAGTTTTTCACCATCTCATAGAGCCTTCCTTGTCAGCCTAAACGCTATTGCCATCCCTACCACCTTATCCGAGGCTTTAACAAATGAAAAATGGAAATAATCTATGAATGTGGAGATGGAGGCATTAGAAAAAACCAAAACTTGGGAGTTGGTAAAGTTGCCAGTAGGAAAGAAACCCGTGGGGAGTAATGGGTTTATACAATGAAATATAGAGCAAATGGATCATTAGAAAGATACAAGGCTAGGTTGGTTGCCAAGGGCTATACTCAAAACTATGGGATTGATTACCAAGAAACTTTTGCTCCAATCTCAAAGATGAACACTGTCAAAGTTTTATTGTCATTAGCAACTAATTACAATTGGGATTTGCAGCAATTTGATGTCAAGAATGCATTTTTGCATGGAGAACTAGAGGAAGAAATTTATATGGGGGTGCCATCGGGTTATGATAATAATTTAACTGCTCATACTGTGTGTAAATTGAAAAAGGCCTTGTATGAACTTAAGCAATCACCACGAGCATGGTTTGGAAGATTTGCAAGAGTGATGATAGCCATGGGATATAGGCAAAGTCAAGGAGATCATACGGTGTTCATTAAACACTCATCTTCAGGGGGAGTCACAGCTCTCTTGGTGTACATCGATGACATAATAGTGACAGGAGATGATGATAAGGAGAGACAGTTTCTAAGTCAATGTTTGGCCATGAAATTTGAGATCAATGCATTGGGGAGATTAAAATATTTTCTTGGGATCGAGGTAGGTCACTCTAAGTAGGGCATTTTTATCTCCCAACAGAAGTATGTTACAGAAATGCTTAAAGAAAATGGCAAGACCACATGCAAACCAGCAAGTACTCCGATAGACCTGAATCTTAAACTTGGAGAGGTAGAAGAGGATGCTACAACAGATAGTGAAATGTATCAACACTTGGTGGGAAGGCTCATTTATGTGATCTCAGTTCATGCATAGCCCGAAGGGAGTTCATCTGCAAGTAGCTCACCAAGTGTTACAATACCTCAAAGGGACACCAGGCAAAGGTATTCTGTTCAAAAGGAATGGAGGGTTAGCACTTGAGGCATACACAGATGTCGACTATGCTAGATCAATTATTGACAAAAGGTCAACTTCTGGATATTGCACCTTTCTTGGTGGAAACCTTGTGACATGGAGGAATAAGAAACAGAATGTGGTAACACGGTCTAGTGCAGAGGCAGCATTCTGAGCAATAACTCAGGGTGTGTGCGAACTACTATGGTTGAAGATCATTTTAGAAGACTTGAAGATTAAGTCGGATGGTCCAAGGAGACTCTATTGTGATAATAAGTCTGAAATCAGCATAGCTCACAACCCAATATAGTATGATTGAACAAAGCACATCAAAATTGACAGACACTGCATCAAAGAAAAATTGGACAGCAAATTGATCTGTACACCTTATGTGCCTACGCATGGCCAACTCGCTGATGTCCTTACCAAGGGGCTAAGTAGTTCAGTGTTTCAAAGTTTTGTATCCAAGCTGGAAATGGCAAATACCTATTCACCAGCTTGAGGGGAAGTGTGGGAAAATGAAAATTAATAGCCTGTATTTTACTCGTGTATAGTAATTAGGCTATTATAGGGGAGTTTGTTTGTAACAGCATGTATTCCTAGAATTAGGCTAATTTAGTTAGTTTCCTATTTTGTAGAAATATCCTATAAATCATGGGATTTGAGATAGCCTAGTTAGTTTCCTTTTGCATAGCTAGGATTTTCTGTATAAAGCTAACACCGGATGTAGTTTTAAAGAATGAATGAAATCCTAATTATTCCATAATTCTTCATTCTCAATTTTCATCAATTCTCATGAAAACTAGATCAATTGCAATATATGTAGCTGCTCACATATCACAAGATAACTTCAATGGTGCTTTGAAGTTGACCTCAAAATCCCGCTTTTCCAAAGAGAGAAAATAACCAAATTAATAGTTCACTATGATATGGCTCTTTACTTTCCCATTTGCTGAGCTTCGGACAAAATGTAACTGGATCCTATAGGGTAACACTATTAATGAAGCATTCCAGTTATATGTAAACTTCAACTCCCCATGTATATTAGGTTGATAAAAATTCTCAAGGTTCTTAATATGAATAGGAATATCTCAATGTGGTTATCTAGCTTAACTACAAAAGTAATATGTAGTTGTTTGATAGTTAAGTTGATGAACATGTAAGGCGTATGTACTTGTTACATATATGGTCTTCTCTCCTAGGACAAGTCTTATTAGTAAAATTCTATTACTGGTTCTTCTAATGTCTACAATTTATCCCTTAATTCTTTATCTGCCACTATCCCTAAGCCATTTTTATTATTGTCCTTTCCTACATGCCAAAGCTTATACCCATCAATTTCTCTAGTTTTAGCCCCTTTCCACTTGGTTACTTTGGCACAAGCTATGTCGACTCTCCTATATTTCATTGCATCAAACTAACTTCATACGCTTACCTATCAATATGCCTATATTCAATGTAGTAATACAAATCTTGTTTTCCTCAGCTAGTCTCATTACCTATGTACATCTAGAACGGCATGGGAACCCTTGATTACTTTCCATTGCATCTAAGATCCAATATAGTGCATTGCTTACGGGAAACGTTGTAACAACACTTGCCCATTTTCCACTACATCTAGGATCCAATGCAACACATCCCTTACGGAGGAATGCCTACCAGCCCTTGCTCATTTCCCATTACCTTTGGGCTCTGACGTAGCACATCACTTATGGGGAATGCCCTAGCATAAGGAAATGCCTTATGCTTTGGATTCATGCTAAGGATTTCCTGAAGGATTTTACTTCAACTAGTACCTGACACAACCCTCATCCTTTATCCAAGCTTGAGATTGGATGTGAGATTATAAAACCACACAGGCAGAGTTTCCATATGAATGTCATGTAAGATGCTAAAATTCCCCTCCTCACAGGAGTGCAGTTATGCTACACAAGTTTTGACGCTCCCTATCAAGCTGAAATGTGCCATAGCCGAGTTGGTTAAGTGCCTGTCTCACAACCAAGAGGTTGTGGGTCCAAATCCACCAACCATTGAAAAAAAGAGGGTCATGACAAAAGTTTCTTACATGCTGTAAGTGACTTGAGCACTCAGCCTGGTTCTTAACTCTTAAAGGCCTTCTCTTACAGACAAGAGGTTGTGGGCTTAAATCACCACTCAACAAAAAAAAGAAACAAAGATAGTGCCTTTGACAATTTCACTCTTCCAATTAGATAATTCTGCTGATATGTAGTCAACATTTTTTTAAAGATATCTGCAACCTGATTCTGGTTCTTAATGTGAAAAGGATAGAATTTCTCACTTACCCTTTTCTCTAGCTAAATGATAACCAAGCTTTATGAGCTCAGTTCTAGCATGAAGCACAGGATTCCCTGACATTATGCTTGCACTCCGATTGTCATAAACAGACAATGCAACCTTATATGAGGCGAACTTCCTGTAGTTATACTCAACCACTAGGGTTCAGTAGTAGTCATTGTTATTTGCAATATATTTAGCTTCAGCACTGAATTTAGAAAAATTACATTGCTGTCTACTGCTCAACCACACCAAGCAATTATTAACACAGCATCAATTATGAAGAGATGAGTCATGTGTTGTGAAGTTTCAAATACCATCCAAAAACTCATTGCAGGATGGTGAGAGATGTATGGTTGAGTATGTTGGCCAAATTTGACAGAAAAGAAGAAGAGTTGCATAATTTTAGACACCTTGAGCTTGCAGTCAACCGAAGCCATCTGAATTTTTTCTAAGGTTATTAGATAGGTCTGTTCTAACAGAACTTTTCTTTTTTTTCATGTTTTTCTTAATTTTAGGTCTGATGTTCTAGCAAAAGCTTTAAATTTTAGGGAGCAGACCTGGCTAGAATGGAAAGCATTTTTGGGGACCATAGTCGTTCTATTCATTCAGCTAAAGTGCGTGCCTTGCATGTGGGCATTATGATGGGGCCAACCAAGTGTATTCACGTAAAAGAAAGAAGAAACCCAAGTGGGTCCCGCTTCTGATCATTTAAACTGATGGGCTCCACTCAAATTCTCTCAAAATAGAGAAACCAACCCACCATGTTTTGGCTGTTTGGCTCTCTTCTTTCCAGGTTTCTCAGTTTCTAATTTGCTTTCTTTTCTTGTTTCCCTTGATGGCTATGTAAGAGCAGAAATAGTGAGTGGAAATTGCTTGATTGCCAGGCTTCTAGAGTAGGGTTTTAGAAGAAACCAATCCCCTGTAAAAGGGACCCTCTATCTACTGATTTTACAGTTTCTGAATGAATTGAAGTTTATAATTGAGCTGAGATTCTCCTCCATTAGAAGTTAAGAAATATGACGGTTCTTCTCTTGAAACAGGAGTGAAAAGTCCCCGTTGTTTTATATATACTGAGACTCAAATTTATTATTCTTCCCAAGACCGTGACTCTTGGATCTGCACAAGTCCTTGTCAAGTGATGTCAAGTTCTTTGCATCTTTCTGTTGAGTAGCCTTCTTATTAGTTATTCAATTTATTTTAGAAAATTAAAAAAAATATATATATATATATATATATCAATTAGTTCTCTTTTACTTGAATTATAGTTGTTAAAACTTTCAATATAATTCCTTTCATCTAATTTCAGCCACGAGCAAGTACTATTTTTCCATAGAATCAGTTTCTATCTTAGATTTTCGTTTTTCTAGCTGTCCAGAAGTTGAAAGGTCAATTTCCCATTAAACCAGAAATCAAAATTACATGAAATTTAGTTGGTTTGTAGTTCCAAAATAAATCTCACTTGGGTATCAATGGATTTCTAATCTGAGTTTTTTGTGGAAAAGTTACGACAAAATCACCGTACTGGTTTCCTGATTTTCCTCCGAATTTCAGAAATTTTTATGTTCTTAAATTTAAAATTTGAGTTAGTTTCTTGCTTCCTCATTTGTTCCTACCTGTTTCTATTTAGTATTCAATCTCTGAAATTTTTTAGGAGTACTTTCCATCCTGTCCTGCAGCACATTAAGATTTGCCGGCCTAAGAGTACTTCAGTTTTCATTGTTTAAGGAGATCCTAGTCAGATGGATTCAGAAAAGGAGCCCCAGTCCTAGGCAATTGCAGATTACAGCATGGAGTTGGTGAATCCCACTGTCTTACCTCTACAGTTGCAAGCCCACATACCAGGAAATTGATATGTGATCTAAGAAAAGGTGCAAAGAGAGAATTTTTATGGTTTGAAAACTTATTGGTTTACTGCTATCTTTACCTATTATGTTTTCCCTTTTATTCATTGCTTGTTAATCACCTTGATATAAGGAACCATGTGGGTGATATATCTATTTTCTGGATTTTCTTTTAATGTTAATCTCAACATTTATCAACAAACCGGATTCTCTTTTAATGAGAATCTCACCATTCATCAACAAACTTTAATTAGCTTATAATTACAGAAATAGAAAGGGTCTTCAGTAATCCTGACTAACTTATACTAATTACTAAGTTGGAAGCAGTTTCAACATATTTCCAACAACATTTTTATTGAAGTCTGTCAACCTCCTGAGATGTCGTGCTTCAGATTTATAAATCTAAATTTTGCAGTTTCCAACAGATGTACCTCGTCAATAAAGTTTCTCATTGTCATCCTAAATAGCAATCATAGATTGTTGGTGAACGTTCTCCTTTTGTTGCTCTGGCATCAAATGCAATCCATTTAATTGGAAACATTTGTACCTCTGGATCAACGAACTCACATTTCAAGAATGATTATGATATTTACAAAACCTCAAGTCTAATATGGATACAAAGTATTTATAAGAACCATGTTACAAAGAGCTGAATCACAAAATACTTCCAAAATGAGAGAAAAGTAACAATGAAGCTACACTTACATTTCTAGTGAAATTGTACATCGGGGGATTCTTTAGGATCCACGAACATTTGTGCAATATCAGAGTGAAAAGAGAGATGTTGGTTTCGCTAAATAACTCAATGATCACAAGACATAACTATGGATAAGGACAAGAAAAATTATAAGATGGCACCAATTCAGCATAAACATACAGCTCTAGGTAACGAAGCCTTACTTGGATCAAAGGCCTTCTAAATGGAGGTTCAGATGCAAGAGATTTTCTTGTCATTTGGAGTTTTTCTTCTTTCCAAGCAGAAATTGAATGCATTTCAAGCTCTTCACTGGTTAGTATTGATCCATTAGTATGAAGCTGCAAATGGGACAAAATTATCTAACACAAAATGAGTATAATGTTTCTTTCTATTCATGGACATTACCTTTTAACATTGTAGCAGCATCATTTTCAGATTCTATTGACATGAAACAAGCACTTCAAAGCAAAGGAAGCCAGCATGGAAACAAGTAACAAGTATTGGCTATGATTAATAAAAAGGATATAGCATGCCAAGAACAGAGGCTAAGCAAACAAAGCCTGCTCTCTCATATATGTAGTAATAAATAATGCATGTTTCATCTTCCACTTGCAAATGATGCTTATAGACAAACATAAATATATATAGTAATACAAAGCATGGTTGCCCACCCACCACATACACACACATATGCGGGAGTTCATAACTTACATCACTGTTATGTAGGTTATCATCCCTGTTACAGTAGGGTTAAAAAAATCTCCTCTCTCACTCTTTCTCATTGTTTTGTTACACTGTTATAGCTCCTGCACTTCGGCCACCAGTGATAGTGGTGGAAATCACAGGATCTGCCACTTGGCCTGGATTGCTAGTTCCTTGGTTTTTTATTTTCCCTTCTTTTGGTGCTTGATGCAAGCAAGCATGACCTCCAGTTGCAGACCCTCTCTAGGGCACTAGACTATGAATGATACGTATTCTAATAGGGTTTTGGTTAAGATGGAGATAGAAGAAACCTATCTGAAAAATCCATTTTCATAGGTTTGGATTTCATAGTTTTAAGTACTGATGCAGGTGCATTATCACCAAAAAGTATTTTCAGAAATTACAAGAAAAGAAAAGAAGAAGAAAGGAGAAATTTTAAACACGTTACTGTTCTCATGAATAGTAACCAAAAGATCTCTAGAAACCATAAGATTATTAGAAGTTTATATTGAAAAGTAACATTTAAGAAGTATCTTTTAGGAGTTCTATTTAGGTCAGAGTTCATTGTTGGAAAGTTCTCTATCTTGGTTAAGAGCTATTAGTAGTTTTCCTTTTAGTTAAGAAGTCTCTGTTAATGAAAGTATAAGTAGCCTAGTTAATTCTTACTTGGAGTTTAAGGCTGTGTTTGGGAGCGGCTTTTCCACTTTCATTTTTGACACTGAAAGAGAAATTGGCATGAAAGGCATTTGGGAAGCAACTCATGGGCCCATTTTTTTCTTACATTCTTTTCACATATGGAAGGAAGGAATGGGAAAATCATTGACAATAGAGAGCCAAAAAAATGAGCTTCTATGGAGAAAGTCTTTTTTTTTCTGGCAGAAATATTGGGGTACCCCTCTCTCTATCGAAGAAAGCTATCATCCTTCTTACAAGCAGCACCATCATGCACAACCATCTCTGCAGTTCCAGCCACCTTCTTTGCCTTCTCTCTCTATGTCGCTATCTCAATTTCTCGCCCATGAACCTGTCTCTCTCTCCATGGCAGCAAGATCTTGTGCATTTCAGGCCAGCCAATAACCCCTTTTCAAGGTATCTTCTCCTGCTTTCATCTCGACTACTACTGTCCAGTATATATTCTCTCTCTCTCTCCCTCCGACCAGTACTGTCAGGATCTTGCTTTATTATCTCAGATCTGCAATTTTTTGTTTTATTCTAGGTGAATTTTGGGGCTTTGGGTTTGGTTTGGTATTTGCAAACAATAACTATTTATTTTAGGGCTTTGGGTTTGTTTTGTCTTTTTTCTTTTTTTTTTTATCTCAGATATGCAACTTTGTTGTTTTGTTTTGGGTGGATTTTGGGGGTTTGGGTTCGGTTTGGTATTTGAAGGAAAGAACTACTTAATTTTGGGGTTAGGTCTTGGTTCTATGCTATTTTTCATCTAAAGCTCCAGCATCAGCAACGTGATATTGAACTTTGTACAAAGGGTAATTAACAATCTTGTCTATTCACCTAGTGATAGTAATCAATTTCTTTGCTAATGATTGCAATCTTGCTTACTTTTGAGTTGTTTACTTATGATAGATCTTTAGCTCAATCCAGTAGAGCACTTGAATGAATGGGTTGTAACCCCATTATAGCTCAAGAGGACAGTGTTCGAATCTATCAAGATCTTTAACTTTTGAATGTAAATTTTAGCTTGCTTTAGTAATGTCAACAAGAATTTTATCTTGCTTTAGTAATGCAAGCAAGAATTTTATATTGCTCTAATCATGGAAGTTGAAAGTAATCTAATGATGCGTATATATGAGCTATGCTCACCTAATTCATATGCAAGTCTTATCCTTTGAACAGGTTAAAAATAGTCCAGACAGTTTCAGCACAATTTGAAAGAAAAGTTAACAGGATTGTAATTCACACCGGGGTGGTGGGGGGTAGAAGAGGTTATCCAGACAGGTTTCTCGTTCTCTACAGAATGAGAATGAGTTCTGACAGCTTTGTTTCTGGACAGCTTTCTAACAAAATTAGGAAAAAAAAAGAATCCATTGTGCAATTAATCATTGGGGCTCTTAGAATGAGAATTGAAAAAGAAGTGTTCCCAGATGCAGCCTAAGTTTTCTTGGAGAAGAAGTTTAAGAATCTTTTTTGAGTTTATGTCTTTTCTCTTTCAACACAAACTACAAGGAGCTTTGGGTGTTGAATAAAATCCTAGTTTATTTCTTTTCTCTTTGCTCCTTGTTTACCAATTCATGCCTTTAGCTATTCTTAATAAAAATAGTTGGAACCCTGAGTTATAGAGAGTATCAGTTCTTGTTTCCATAAACCTATCAACTCTTTATTTTCTTTCCCCTGGGACAATCAGGTTTCAACTTTGTTAACACCTTCCAGCTTCATCGTTGATTTGAAGGTTTGGGTTGCAAGGTACCTTGGATAGTCTCTTTCAACCTTCAACTTCATCTTCACGTCTTCCAGCCAATTGCATGTTACTTTTCTTCCATTGTAGCCTTTTTTATTTTTTGAAATTTAATATGGATTGGTTCAGGTAGTTGTCAAGGGATAGGTTTTAGCTGGCTCTTAACCTAGACACATGTGCAGGTTCCTGCAAAAGATTAATGTCCCCAACACTTTCCTTATGGAATCATTAACAGAATCAAGACCGAATGCCACTAGAATGGACACTAGAGTTCTGATAACAATCAAAAGAAGCAGGAAGGAATTAATAAAGTTGAAACCTGAACTTTCCAGGGGTGAGAAAATCGATGGTTGAGAGGTTTCTGAAAACCAGAAAAACAGACTACAGCTCAAACTAAATATATAAAAGAAATACCTAAAGGTAATGAAATAGTAAACAAGAAGGAGAAAAGAGACAAAAATAAACTCAAAATTTCATTCAATACTCAAAACTAATGTACTCTGCAGTAAAACCCTTTTTAATGAGTCTTAAACTCTTTAAAAACCTTTTGGTTATTATTCACATTACTGCTAACGTAAACGCTGTGTCTACAATTCCTCATTTTCATCTAATTTCTCTTTTCTTGTATTTTTGAAACATATTTGTTTGTGATGCTAATGTAACAGGTGCTTTCATAGGCTTTTCATTTTCCAAAAGTTTTGGGTATTTTGGGGTCTTGGGTTTTCAATTGGGAAACCATTATTTCTCATTTGTAAATCATTGCCATTTAAAAGGAAGACGAAATCTTTGATGAAAGCTAAACATTAACAAGGTACATTATATGACTATCTTTTTTCCTTTTAACCTCATCAGATAATACTACTAAGAAAGAGAAGGCAATCCCTCCCTATGATTGCAGTGTATAGGAGATAGAATAAGAACAGCTGTAACTAGGATTGCATACTCAAGGTCCCTGCAAAAATAAGAGATGAGAAAGAGCTACAAGGAAGAGAGGAGTAGTGTTGCTTTGAGTTTGCTTGTCATCTAAAACAATGGCAAGTTTGTAACTAGATTTACTTAGTTTAAGATGAACAGAAACCCCAAGTGTTAATTATGATGCTGCCACCCATTAAGGTAAAAGTGCATGAATCTTTTGAGGAGATGATAACCAACACAAAACAGTGTAGTAACTGATCAACTCCCTACCTTCTACACACACATGTATGTCTCATATATATTTTCCAAAGCATTCTTCTATCATAATATAAGAATTAAAAGCTATAGAAGGAAAGCCCCATCTACAAGCAAATGGGAAAACTCATTTGAGAAGTGAACTCCAAATTCACTAGTGTGTGTGTGTGTGTGTGTGTGTGTGTGTGTGTGTCTATATATATATATATATATATATATATATATATATATATATATATATATATATATGCTGGCTGCCAGCACATTGTATCTAACCACACTATGGCAAATCGATGCAAGTAAACAGCGAGCATCCGACATCTCCAGTGAACGGTTAGGCAGAACTACGGCGCTTGGGTAAAAATATATAGGGAAATGGTATATTTTTTTTAATGGTAGACAAATGCACTCTCACTTAAGTTTCGAACTTGTGACCTTCAAAATTGAGACTCACTCTTGCCCACTACTTTTTCTTTATTCTCCTTAAAAAGTGGTAAGGACAACTTTAACTCCAAGTTGGCCTAGATTTCTGAAGATCCTAATCATCTACAATGTTGTCCTTGACTGAGATGGCTATGCTCCAAAATTATCATCCATTACATGATCCTAGCAACTGTTTTCTTCAGTGGCAAAATGAATGGAAATTTTTTCACTGTCAGTTTACAAATGAAAGCAGCAGCTGCTAGGATCATCCAACTGATGAGAATTCATTGTGTTCCATCTAAGTCAAGGGCAAATTATGAACAATTTGGATCTTCAGAAATCTGGGCCCAGTTTGAGTTGTAGCTGTCAATACCTGATGCAGGATCATCTAAAAGTATTAAAGAGATCGAAGAGGGTTTAAGTAATGAGCGCAAGAGCAAACTAGAATGAAGCAGCATAGTTTGAGCACTATCCACGTGGTACTGTTCAGATGGACAGTAACCGTGTGAATAGTGATGTAGTACTGTTCACATGAACAGTACTTGGACTTATGTTTAAAATGTTTGAACTATTAAGGAAGATTAATGACTGTTCCTTTTTATATTTCCTAATTCAGTTTGAACAAGAGTTATTTTAAGAAAGCTTTTTAGCTATTAAATTTCTAGTTTGAGTTGCTTGGAGGAAAAGTCTTCGTACTCTATATAAACGTTGTACAGGGGATTTAAAGGGGATTGAATGTTATGTTTTCTTTTCTTTTCTTTTCTTTTACTGTTCATGTTTATACTAGACAATCAGAAGGTAGCATTAAGTGAAGAGAGTTTGCTGGTTTCCAGGATCTCTTCAAAAACTCAGTTTTCTTCCCGTGGAAAACCGTGATCGTCATATTTTGCTGCATATTTTTTGCTAATCAAGCCTTCTTCTGCAAGAAATCTGATCTAAATCCATTAATTTCTCTTTCACTGAGTCCAATTTTGGTATCAGAGCCAGCATCCTTAAAACCCATTATCCATATATTGTTCACGTGAACAATAAACACTGTTCACACTTAAACAGCAAACCACTGTCCTTTTTCTGAAAATGCCTCCTGAACCTCAGAAAATCTTCACGGAAGAAGAAATTACTGAAGTTGCATTTCAAGTTTTGGAAGAAATGACTCAACAACAAGAAGCTCAACAAGAGGAGGGCTTTAATATGTTTTAACAACAGATATCTACCGAAATCAAAGAGCAAATTACAGATCAGATCCAAACTGCTATTCTGCCCAGTTTCGAACACTTAATCTTCAGCACTATGATGATCGGAATCGCCCAAAACAGCTTTAAGGTCAAGAAGAACAGCATGAACAACCCAATCCTGACAAACATCTTGTTCACAGCCAAGGAGAAGGGTGTTGACATCAAAATCAAGCATATTGAATGTAACTAGATTGTCATTGGATGGAGGTCTAAAGGTAGAAATTCCTGAATTTTCAAGAGAACTAGAACCTGAATTTTCAAGATATCGCAATTGTTGAAGATATCTTCTGCTGCAAAGAGGTACCTGTGCTTAAGAATGTTCATTCAGTCGTAATTTGAATTTGAGGGCATGCAGCTGCCTGGTGGCAATCCATTGAAGCCAAGTGGGATCCAAATTTTGAACCACCTTTGACTAATTGGGATGAATTCGGGAGTGATGAACTGAGAGTTTCTCCTTATAACTGTTGACACACTTTCTTTGAGAAATTACAACATGTATCTCAAGGATCCAAGTCGGCTAATCAATATACTGCAGAATTCTGTCAGCTTTTGGCACAAAATAGGTTGCATGAGGGTCTAGACGTCATTCTCTCACAATATCTTACTGGTTAAAACCTTCTGTTCATGATGCTTTACATGTTCAAACCATTCCAAATGTCTTAACGGCTCATTCTAAGGCTTTGTTATTTGAAGAAATATAAAGTACAAGTTTTGTTTTGCCACATTTCAGCCTACCAGTACTCAACCAACCACCAATATGCAACAATAAAGTCCAGGTCAAATGTTGAAACCGCCAACAACCAATCAGCAGAAGGGTGGTGCTATTCCAGCACAAATGCAAGGTGGATCAAGATGTTTTTGATGTGGAGAAGTTGGTCATGTTGCTTCTGCGTGCCCTCACAACAACAATTATTTCATCATGGAAAAAACAACAACCTTTTTGACAAATAAAAGTTAGTAGATGACACTAATATTTCACCTATAGGGGACAATTGTGGTCCATTTATTCTATATGAAGATGAGATGGGGTCTCTTTTAATGAATTATTGTTTCTTATCTTCTCCAGAAGCAGCAGAAGAGCATTGGCAACGAAATAATATTTTTTTTTACAGGATGCACTATTGCTGGTCATCATGCTAATCTGATCACTGATTCTAGCAGTTACAAGAATGTCATCTCACAAGACACGTTTTCCAAACTTAAGTTGCAAACAAAACCTCATCCACATCCTCATAAACTTGCCTGGCTGTCTAAAAATCATGAGGTACGTGTCACTGAACAGTGTTTTGTTTCATTTTCTATTGGGAAACATTACAAAGTTTGTGGTGTGATGTTGTCCCTACAGATGCATGTCACATACTCTTAGGATGGCCTTGGGAATACAACCATCCTACTATTCACGATGGACATTCAAATAGCTATACGTTTCTCAAAGATGGGAGGAAATTTGTGCTTATGCCTTCTACATTCATTCCTCATTCACAAACTAAAAAGACCCCCATTCTTCATCTATCACAGACTGCTTTTGAGGGTGAACTTGCTGAAAATCATATTTATTTCGCCTTAATTTCTATAGGCTTTTTGGATGCTTCTAGCACAAAAACATCTTCTGATCCTACAGTCCAAGCTCTGCTTACTGAATTCCAAAATGTATTTCTTGATGAGCTACCTGGTCCACTTCCACCATTGCGCAAAGTACAAAATTGCATTGATTTAGCACCATTATATTCTTCTTAACTGCACTCCCATTACAGGATGTCTCCGAAAGAACATCACAAACTTCGCCATCAAGTTGAGGAACTTTTGAGCCATGGATTTACTAGAGAAAGCACTAGTCCATGTGCTGTCCCTGCATTATTAGTTCCTAAGAAAGATGGGTCATGATGCATGCATGTGGACAGTTGCACCATTAATAAGATCTCAATCAAATATCGATTTCTGCTACTGCGGTTAGATGATATGCTCGATCAGTTGAGTTGTGCTACAGTTTTTCCAAGATAGATTTGAATAGTAGATATCGTCAAATTCGAATTCAACCAAAGGAAGAATGGAAAACTGCATTTAAAAGTAGCAAAGGCCTTGATGAATGGCTTGTCATGTCATTTGGATTATCCAATGCCCCCAGCACCTTTACTAGGATCCTGAATGAAGTTCTTCACCCCTTTTATCAGATAATTTTGTGGTTGTTTACTTTGATGATATCTTAGTTTAAGCCATAATATTTCTACCCATCTACGACACTACATGAGGTTTTGTCTTTGCTATGCTTTGAACACCTATATGCTAATTTTCAGAAGTGTTCCTAGTAGATGTTTAGGTCTCGACAATAGGTTTTTGTCCTAAAACCACAAAAGTTGAAGCTATTCAAAACCGGCCAGCACCTACTAATATCAATAAAGTTCAATCTTTTCTTGGATTGGCAAGTTTTTATTGCAAATTCATGGAGAATTTCAGCTTTATCATGGCACCATCACATTTGAGTGGACTTCTCAAGCTCTATTAATGTTTGAATCTATTAAGGTACTTCTTACCATAACCCCATGCCTTGCATTGCTTGACTTCACTCAATTGTTTAAATTGGAATCTGATGCTTCGAAAGTGGGAATTGGACCTGTCCTTAGTTAGAGAAAATGACCAACTGATTTTTTATGTAAGAAGTTAAGTGGAGCTGTCCTTAATTACTCCACTTATGATCTTGAAATTTATTCGAGGCGTTGAAACAGCTTCTTGCAGAAATGCAAGGTAAGGCTGCGTACTATATGCCCTTTGTGGTCTGCCCCTTTCCCCAACCCTGCATATACGGGAGCTTCGTGCACCGGGCTGCCCTTTTTATCAAAGCCTTAAGATTTTGGCGTCATTACCTGATCCAGAAGGATTTTGTGCTCTACTCTGACCATGAAGCTTAGACATATATTAATGGACAGCATAATTTGAATCCTAGGAATGCCAAATGGGTGGCTTATTCACAGGAGTTCCCATTGTCCATTCAGCACAAGGCTGGAGCCCTTAATTGTGTTGTCCATGCTTTAAGAGGGCGGAATTCGCTGTTGACTTCAGTGCAGTTTGATGTGCTGGGATTGATTTACTTCAAGAGCAAATTCTTCATGACCACTATTTTAGGTCAATTATTGTTGATTTACCTCATGCTGAATTTTCTAATTTTATTATAGTTAAGGGTCATCTTTCCAAAGGGAATTGTCTATGTATCCCAGATACATCATTATACCAACTACTTATTCAACAAGCCCATAATGCTAGACATTTTGGCCACAATAAAACAATTGAACTGGTTAGTGTTAAATTTTTTAAGCCCAAAACGAATCTAGACATTTCCATATAGATCAAAATGTGTCGTACGTGTCAAACCTCAAAGGGTTCTTCTTCAAATGCTGGACTTTATATTCTGCTGCAAATTTCAACAATCCTGTGGGAGGATATATCTATGGATTTCGTTCTCGGCCTACAAAGGACAATGTGAAAAGGAGATAGCATTTTCGTCATGGTGGATCATTTTTCCAAGATGGCACACTTTATTACCTTAGAAAGACTAATAATGCAAGAAAAATTGCTCATCTATTCTTCAGAAGAATTGTCTGATTTCAAGATCTACCAAAAACATAATCTCTAATCGAGATACCAAGTTTATGAGCAATTTTCAGACTCATTGTGGAAGAAATTGGGAACATGTATGAAGTTTAGCTCCACAGCTCATCCTCAAACAAATGGTCAAAGTTAGATGGTTAATCCTTCTCTTGGCAATATGTTATGAGCACAAGTCAAAGTATGGAGTAATTAGGATCTAATATTACCAAAGATAAAGTTCGAGTATTTTGTTCGACCAATAGAACTACTAGGTTTTCTCCAGTCATTCTCGGGAAGATTCCTCAAGGACCATTAGACCTTGTTCCACTCTATGCACACACCAAATAAGGCTGATGATTTGACACAACAATTGAAATCTATTCATGACCAAGTGCATCTCAACATTGAGAATAATTGAACAAGATACAAAGCTCAAGCTGATAGATGACATTGTCAACATATATTTGAGGAAGGAGATGAAGTATGGATTTATTTGTCCAAAGAAAGGAACCTAAGTGAAGAATATCATAAACCCAAACCAAAGAAAATTGGGCCTTGCAAAATATTGGCAAGAATTAGCGATAATGCATATCAAGTAGAACTTCCTGTAGAACTCAAAAATCAATAACATCTTCAACATCAACAATTTGTTCCCATACCATGGAGAACACGACATTGAGAACTTGAGGGAACAAATGCTTCAACATAAAACATTTGGTACCATACTAAAGAGAACATGGTTCTTTATCACTTGGGCTGTTTGACGCAAGAGCATCTAAAAGCATAGAAGAGATAGAAGACGAATTCTGGACAAGGACTAAATATTCAAAGAGGATTAAAGTTATGAGCACAGGAAGCAATCCGAATGATGCAGTGTAGTTTAAGCACTATTCACGTGGTCCACATGAATAGTAATTGTGTGAACAGTGATGCATCATTGCTCAAGTGAACAGTAGCTGAGACTTATGTTTAGGAAGTTTGAACAATTTAGGAAGACAAATGATCTTTCTTCATAGCTTCCTAATTCGATTTGAGGAAGAGTAGGAAAGTCAAGAGTTTCCTAATTCAGTTTGAATAGGAGTTATTTTAGGAATGTTTCTTAATTACTAAATTTCTAGTTTGAGTTGCTAAGAGAAGAAGTCTCAATATATATATATATATATATATATATATATATAGAGAGAGAGAGAGAGAGAGAGAGAGAGAGAGAGAGAGAGAGAGAGAGAGAGAGAGAGATTCTGCATTTCTAACCAAAAGAAGAAAAAATTGGATGGATATTTCTAGCATCAATAGGGAAACAAATTGAGATTGTTTCATCATCATCATCATCATCAAAGCCTTATCTCGATTTGGGTTCGGCTACATGCATCTTGTTCCTCCATTCACCTCTATCAAGTGTCATGGCTTCATTTAGTCCAAAAGTTTTTAAATCTTTTCTCACCACTTCTATCCACATCCTTTTGGGCCTTCCCTTGCCCTCTTAGAGCCTTCAACTTGGATTGACTCACTCCTAACTAGTGCTATTTCGGTCTCCATTGGACATGTTCAGACCATCTAAGTCTACCCTCTCTCATCTTGTTACTTATTAGTGCTACTCATAAGTTTCCTCTAATATTTTCATTTTTTTCGTCCCTCTCTCTTCTTGCCACTCATTCATCTCAACATCCTCATTTTGGCTACACTCATCCTATGAACATGTTGTTCCTTAACTACCCAACACTCTGATTGAGGGCCAGCCTTACGGCCATCCTATAGAATTTCCTTCTAGTTTGAGTGGCACCCGCCAATCACACAAAACTCCAGAGGCACATCTCCATTTGTCCAACCCACTTGGATTCTTTGGGTAACATCTTTCTCAATCCCTCTGCTCTCATGAATTATCGATCCCAAGTATCAAAAGTGGTCTTTTTGGGGAACTTCTTCAATCTTTACTAGTGCTTCACCCTCACTGCTCACCTTGCTAAAATTGCATTCCATGTACTCTGTATTAGTTCAGCTAATTTTAAATCCTTTAAACTCTATAATATCTTCCCACAACTTTAGCTTTGTATTTACGCCCTCCCTTATCTTACAACCAAAACTATGTCGTCTACAAATAAGTTGCACCGTGGAATCTCCTCGTGTGGATTTTTTGTTAACTCATCTATATTTAACATGAAAAGGTACAAGCTTAATTCTGATCCTTAATGCAGTCCTATAATAATAGGGAAATCATCAGTCTCTCTACTAGTGGTCCTAACATTTGTTACCACTCCCTCATACATATTTGTAATTATGTCTATATACCCTGTGAAACCATTTCTCTCCTAACATCCACCATACTAACTCTATATGGACCCTATCATAAGCTTTTTCTAAGTCAATAAAGATCACATGGAAGTCCTTCCTCCTCTCCCTATATTTCTCTATCAATTATCTAAGTAGGAAAATAACTTTCATGGTAGACCTTCAAGGCATGAAACCAAACTGGTTTTTCAAAATACTCGTCTCATATTATAGCCTCTTCTCAATCACTCTTTTTCAAAGTTTCGGCTCATAAGTTTGATATCACAATAATTAGTGCAACTATGTATATCTCTTTTAACAAGGCAGCTTGGTGTGCGAAACTCCTACGTGTGTGGGGTTTGGGGAAGGGGCGGACCACAAAGGGTCTATATTACGTAGTCTTACCTTGCATTTTTGCAAAAGGTTGTTTCCATGCCTGGAACTCGTGACTTGCAGGTCACACGGCGACAACTCAACCAGTGCAACAATTCTGTATGTCTCCTTTATTCTTATAAATTGGTATGATTGAGCTTTTCCTCCATTCATTTGCATTTTATTCAATTTTATAATCATGTTGAGAAAACTACTCTAGTATCTCCCATATACTTCCAAACCTCTACTGGTATATCATCATGCTCTAGGGCCTTTCCTGATTTCATCTTTTTCAAAAACTCTTTCACTTTAGGTATCCTAATCGTACCGTTGTATCAATATAGTCCAACGCTCTTTGGTTAAGGGTTCTTTCAATCTCTATATTCACAGGACATTTGTAATTTAGCAATTTTTGTAAGTAACTTTTCCCACTTTGTTTGATTTCATCATCTTTGACTAATGCCTTTTGATCATCACTTCTAATACATTTAACGTGGCCTCAGTCCTTAACTCTCTTGTTATCTATTTTTGCAAGTTAGAACACATCTTTCTTACCTTCTCTTGACCCTAATCCATTATAGATTGTTTGGATGCAAAATTATGTAAATTCATTTTAAGTAAAAGTTATAATTATTTCCAAACAAAATCTGTACTTAATAAAATCATGATTTATATAGTTTGGAATAGTGTTTGGTGCTTTACATCCATGGAAGTACAAAACTTGAAAGGTCTTTTGTATTCACAACGAAGCCCTTATAGATTATTTTGCTCTTACTATGTAGTGACAAATGAGGATCTTTTTTCTTTTCAAGTCAATGAGAAATCAAGGAGAGGCATTTACTGAAGAATTTCTCTAGTATTGAAAAATTTTCCATATAAAGCTTTCTCTTTTAGCTCCAGAGTGGAAGACAACTTTTCAAGAAAGTTAGCCTCACCAAGAAAAAGTATGCAGGAAAATACAATTAAGATGCCATGCATGGTCGCCACCAGTATCTCAAGATCCTTAGGGACCAGCACATGGAATACATTCTTGAGTAGAAACAAATGGTGCAAGTCATGAAAGGCCAATAAAACAAACCCCAATTCTAAGGCTTTCCACGAGTCAAAGATGGATCAACAAGAACACTTATGTATTCCTTATGTAGTTTGTAGCTAAAGACCAAAGCTCGTAGCTTCGCAAGCAAATGTGGAAAGAAAAATAAATAAATTACAATTGTGTAATTTTAATTTGTACTTCTTTTCTAAGTCCTAGCCACACATACCCAAAGGAAAAGATTTTAAAGACTGAAGATGAAACAATGCAAAAGACATCATATTCTACTACACATTAATCATCAAGCAAACACCAGATTGAAATAATGTTTAGAAGTTCTACAAACGGTAAATAAAATGACATTGTCTAGTAACAGATATTGTAAGAGTACTTTTGTTAAGATTGATATGTAATCAGAAGCAGTCAGCATCCCTGAAAACTGTCCTTTACAATCATCCCAAAGAGGCACAACTGCAAGCCCCTGTAAGAAATGGACAACAAGATTCAGAAGCCAAAGTGTATGATTATTATTTCGCCAAAGAAATAGGACAATCCAAGCATAGAATGTTATGGAGTTACAAGCCTATGGTAAAAGCCACTAGCAAGCTGTAGTAATTAAACTGTCATCCATTATAGAAGAGATCACACAAACAAATTAAAACATCAAAAAATGAAAAAAATACCTGTTCATACATGATATTGAAAGCTTGTTTCACTGCCACATTAACATCCAGGGAAAATACCTAAAAACTCACATTAACATCTAATCAGAAAAATGAGTAACCACTAGCGCAATGGAACATCAATGAAACTCATTAAGAGGGCGAAGTATGCGAACCTTGCCTGAGTCTGGAAGCAATTCAT
Source organism: Warburgia ugandensis (assembly GCA_035236585.1). NCBI lineage: Eukaryota > Viridiplantae > Streptophyta > Magnoliopsida > Canellales > Canellaceae > Warburgia > Warburgia ugandensis. The sequence continues at coordinate 17,284,511 of CP141134.1, read as the reverse complement.
ATGCAGTATATCTTGACAATAATATGGAAAGCCGACTACATGAAACCCCTACCTCAGGATCTGATACCCGAGTCACTGTCTCCTGATAAATGCCACCTAATAGTGGCTCCTGATTGGTTTGATAGGAATGAAGAATGCATTCACATGCAATCAAAATGTATGAAATAATGTCTCCATCACTAGTAGGAAAAGGAAACAGGAGAATGAGCAGAGAGTTGAATAAAATAGTTTCTGATAAAATCTTACATGTCTGAAGAGACCATTGTGCACATTCGTCATGCTTAGAATAGGCACCTCAGGAAGTAAGACTGAAGGGACAAACTCTGGTTCTCTTACAAGTATGACATTGTTAACTGTCCCATATTCATCAGTCACACAGAGTTGTTGCTCATCATGCCGCCATACACCATCCACCAAGAACTTATACTGCCAAATGGAAATAATGACAAAAGCCATTCAGGAATAAGTCAAGTACAAAGTCGTATCCAATTAGCAGTCTAAACCCACAAACAACAATATGCTACAAGCAACAGTTCCTTTTCTGAAGATGACGAATTTTACAACAAGAAAATAATAGGAAAATACTGAAAATACAAGATACACTACTGAACAGTCCCAAGTTTACTACTTCCCTTATTTAGGTCATTCGGGTCATCTATAAATTCTATTCAAATAAATAAATAAGATGTCATAGGTACAAGTTTCTTCCTTATCTTCTCTTCCTCCATTTTACTTCTATCTCAACTGTGCCTCTTGGTTTTTGAGCAAATGTCTTCTAGCACAGCACTGTGGCTCAAAGGGGCCTTTCCTGTGGTAGGCCAGACGTTCGAGGCATTCTTTATAAAAAGACATGTTCCTCTTAGTTTTTGAGGGCATGTGTTATTGCATGGTCGGTCTTTATAAAAGTCCCGCCTAGACCTATCACCTTCTCATCAGGACCTAAATATTTGATTCTTAATTGCAGAAAAGTGTGAAGACAACATACTGACATATGGCTGAAGTGAGAAGCCAAGTGAAGGGATTTCATTTAAGGCAGTAAACGACTCCTTTTTTGATATATCATTATTTAATAAATACCTTCTTTTTTTTCCCCTACTGCACATGATGTGAGCTTTGTGTAGTTTCACAAAAATTCAAAAGAAAGAAAAAAATTATAGGAATTTCTCATTGTCATGGGCTTGTAAGGGGTTTTATATGGTTCTCTTGACATCAACTATGCCACTTTTTGCATAATAAAAATTTTCTTTAGTTTGAATCTAGATATTGAGCATGTCTACATGATATTACTCAAGAAGAAATTACACCCATTAGTCAAAGAAATAGCATATCACTTAGAACAATAATCAGAGATTCTTCGGTAATTCAGGTTATAAGCTAGCATTATACAAATGACCACCTGAAGTTCAGATTGTCATTGTCAAGATGACTACAAGAAACAATTTAGATTGATCTGGTAGACCAAGAGGTTCATAACTCCAAGATCGAAAATGGGGAAATTGCCTCAACGAATGGAAAATCCAAATGAAAAAAGCAGAATTATGAAACCTTATTATAACACCTTGGCTACTATATTTGATGCATCTAAGCATTAGTCTAAAATCCTTATGTTTAAGGAGCATAAAGGAGATTCTGACACTAATGCAAAAGGTTTTGCTTTCACAGAATAGTAGAAGCCACCAATTGCATGAAGACACACCAAATGTTCACCTACAGGAAATAAAGCCTGAAGCAAGGCATCTATAATTACCCAATTTTTACCAGAATTAATTAAACAAGGGCTAATTTTTCTATTGCAATGGCGAATGCTTCAATTTCTACCAAATCTTACTTTAACAAGGGCTAATGTTTATTTTGCAATGATGAACAAATAAAAGTTTGTATTTGCCAACAATGTGTGTTGGAATATCCCAAAAATATCCAAAAGTAACAGAATGCTACAATTTCTACCAAATCTTTCATTATGTATGTTTTATATTTCTCCATTCAAATATGATATCTTACATAACACAACTTTTAAAACCGTTTTGAAAAGAAATCTTTTGAGAACTCTCTTATTTCCTCCATATCCTCTTCTACCTTCCATTTTAATTCCCAAGTAGACTCAACTCTGGAAAGTCTCTCTTTTCCAGGACCGTAAAAAAAAGGCAAGCTGACAACAACATTAAGAAAGCAATACAACCTTCTGTCACTTTGGGATGGTTCTTGGAACTCAGGAAAAGCTCAAAGAGGATTATTCTGAACCTAACGGCAGAGATTAAAATGGTCTCTGACACAATTTTCATCGTTTAAGTTTCAAATTTCTACCATGATTAGCATAATTCTCTTTAGCTTTTGTTTAGTCCCATACTCAGTTTCTTTGTTTTAGCTTCATATTCAATATCATGTTTAGTTTCCGTTTCTTTAAAGTTTTATGTGTAGCTTTTTATGTTTTAGAATTCACGCTTAGTCCCGTTTTTTCTACTTTAATTTTATACGAAGTCAGTTCAAACTCTTTAGTTCTTGTTTCCTTAATTTAGGGCTTCCATGTTAGCTTATGTTTTCTCTACAAGTTTCAGTCTCAACTTCTTCTATTTTACTTCAACTATTTGTTATTTACCAACCCCTAATTGGGATAAGGTCTTGATGCCGACGAACTATTTGTTATCTGTATTTTCATTTAGTATGCATGTGATGCAACTTCCTGATATGATTTTTCATGTTACTTGAAAATTTCAGGAGTACAGAGATGGAATGTTTGTCAACTTTTCTTAAATCAGTTCAAATTTAGTAATTTCTTATGTTACTTCTCTGAGATCAGCTGAGTTTATATGTCAGATCTCATTTGCAGTTTTTATCATCCCATGAAATGATTGTACAATCCAAGTTCTCTGATTTAACAGACCAAAGAGTTAATTGGGTTCTGCAACCCTTTTTGCAGATGATGACTCCTTTGATGACCATATGAGTTATAACTGAATTTAGCATCTCTAATGCCCAGATTATAATCTTAATATTCATGATTTATTCTCCACCTAATAATTTTGAAGAACATTGGGTGGTCTGGTACATTTTCTGGCTACAATCTATGTAGTAGCAGGCGCGACTAGTCGCTTGGCGCAACCTTGCGACTCGACTAACCCAGGAACAGTGGGTTTAAGGTGCCGTGCGACTAGGCGTGCCTAGTCGCGCTACTTTCTGCCCCCCCAACTCCAGGCGCACCTGTAAGTAATATAAAACCCTTATTTTCCCCTTTCTTCTTGTTTTTTTTGTTCCCAAACTTCCTTTCTTCTTCTTGTGACCATCCTCATCTTCCCGTGGTGATTGAAGCTTTCTTGAAGTGATTAAAGGTAAGAAATTACAGATTTTCATTGGGTATTTATCTATCATTCGCTTTCTGAAAAATTAGTAAAAATTGTGCCTTTTTTTCATTTTTAATGATCAATGCTTGATTTTTGTCTACAATATTAACATATCTACACTCTAATGCTAAAAATGAAAACTCCATTTCATCATTTCCATTTCTTTTCATAGATTTAATGTAGTACTTGCTGTTTTTTTAGTTTCCTGTATTTTTTACCAAAAACTGCAATATATATCAGCATTTTTTTCTCTAATTTTTTGTGGAATGCATCCGTAAGTTTGCATTATATAGCTAAAATCAACATTTCCATGGTCTTGTTTCATTTTTTTTTACCTCTCTTTTCTTTTTTTAAATTACTTTTCAGTGAAAACCATAAAACATAGTATACAATTGGGTTTTTTTTTTTTTTTTTTATTTGTGTTCGTTTTTGTAATAAATGTGTAAATGTTTCCTTTATAATACTAAAATCATCAGTCCTACATCAATGTTTTCATATTTTGCATATTTTATTTACTTTTTTTTTTTTTTTTTTTTTGCTACTTTCTTCTAAAAAAATGAAATACATCACTGTTTATTTGTTAATTCCAGTACTAATGCTAAAAAAATCACAATTCCACATCATCCTTTTCATAATTTGTATCTCTTTTTTTTGGTTACTTTCTTGTAAAATTCATGAAGTACACTACTGTTTTTTTGTTAATTTCAGTAGTAATAGTAAAAAAATCATTCTAATGCTAAAAAATGAAAATTCCACATCATCCTTTTTATAATTTGTATGTTTATTTTATTGAATTTTTTTATTTTTTTTGTATATTTCTACGTTTTCTTAATTTTTTTTGGATTTATTTTCATTTTTTTCTTCTTAAAAGTTAGAAATACTTAATTTTGCACCTTGACACCTAGTTGCGAGGCTAGGCATGCCTAGTCCCTCTAGGCACAAGCACCCATTGCACCTTGCGCCTGTGACTACATAGGCTACAATGACAAAAAGATAATACAATAGTACTATAATAATATGAAAAAGATAGTGTATTTCATAACAATATGGAAAGACATTGTACTCGAGCCGTCCCAGCCCTATTAATTTACCTGAATTTTACTGTGTTAGGGATAAAAAAATTGAGGACAAAGAAGAAAGGTGTATTCATAAGCGCAAAATGATCATCTTGGAAAGATTCAGGTAAGTAGGTAAAGCATCTATATCCCTAGAATGGCATAATTACACTCATGGTCAAGGCAAATCAAACAGCACAACTAGAGGACAATGATTTCCTAAAATTCTTAGCTTTAGGTATAGTTTTGCAGTTGGAAGGAATGCTTATTTAATAGTTCTGATGCTGGTCGCAGAGGGTGATAGAGAGGAGACCACAAGGACATAGTGTGATCTATATACCCATTTCAAAGCCAAAAGGAAACCCTGAAGTGCTCATATTATGACTACTTGGGGTGACACAACAGTTAAGGACATAAAACCAGCAGCAGTCATTCAAGAGCCCCTAGCCTAGTTTCCTCCTAATCATGTATGAGTAGAGAGGGATGTGAAATTCTAGATGATTCCATGGCTCCCTTTTCTAAAAGAGAACCTTCAAATTTTCTTCTTTTGTTTCTTTGTTGTTTAGTCCTTTCTTTTTCTTCAATTCACCTATCTGTCAACACATAGCCTATAATTAAATTGCAGAGCAGCATCTTTTATTTCTTCTCCAATTAAAAAGAAAACTGTCCATCTTCTTACTGTGCCTTTCAGAATCTCTGTCTCTCTTGTATGGTATGCTTGTTTCAGGACTTGGGCACCACAAGGATGATGTATGGTGGTCATGAAGCCAGTGGTTTTAAATCCTAAATGGTGGTCATGTGCTTTCAATTGGCTTCATTTTGAGTTGGTGGATGTGAGTATTAGATACCATTATGATAGGTAATATATCTTTGTCTACTCAATTTAGCATTTCGAAAGGTATATTCGAAGTCCAACAATGTGAGAGATCTCTAATGTGATTCTAAATATTGTCGAACATGGTAACCCCCAAGTATTAGATAATCTTCCAGCATTTTGAACTGTTCATCCTAATGCAATGGTTCAGCTCTTCTTAACTATATCCTTGGTTTTGGATCATTTCTTGATGATTTCTCAAGAGGCACACATGTCAATCTTATAAAAGCCCCATATGAAGTGTTTACTTCTTTAAGATTTTCAGAGGAGGACAGAAAATCAGTTTAGAACCGATAGCAAAGTCCTAACCGTCAAAGTATGTCTCATATGAAAGGCAAACCTCCCTCCAAGACAAAATGCAATTTTGCAATGTCCAAAATAGAAATGGTTAGCAGAGATGAAGGCGCCATATTCTTGAAAGAACTAGGTATTTACGTCCTTTTTTCCTTTTTCTTTTTCTTTTTCTTTTTTTCTTGCCTTCTGATAGGCAACAGATCTCTGAGTTGTGAGACAAGGCACTCAACCCACTTAGCTAAGTAATACAATCCAGGTTTAGATCTACGTACAATGTGATTAAAATCTGCAGGAATGAAGTAAAGAAGCAAGGATAACTTCGTCATACATGATAAAACAAACTTCTTATCATACAATCCATAAAATGAGCTTCAAGCAAGTACTTGAACCTAAAGTTCCTCATCTTTAATCATTCCCAAAATGTTTGAAAGTATTTCCCTTTCATCTCATTGGCAGGCAAAAAGGACGAACTTAAAGTGGACATATATGGAGATCTTAGTGTAAAGGATGAAGTGCTGAAGTCCAAACTCCAGACAAATAAACCATTTGAGTCTAGTAAGTGTATACATTCACTAGGAGAGGAAGGATTACATGCCTTATTTGCATTCATGGTACAATGTATTTTGCAAACTTAATCCATTCATCATGTTTATAAGAGTAAAAATAGGTAAGCCATGAGAAATCAATGCATTGATGCATTGAGACAATCCTAGCCACTTGTTTTAGATCTTTGAAACACAATAAAAATGGATGGTCGTGATTTTGTTACCTAAAGAAACATAAGCTAGAAACATCAGATGGGCATGAAATTTGATGTATGGGGTTAGATCTACCAAAAAGAATTTCACCAAACATGAAAAATAGGGCATGTACTCCTTCCTTTAATAGTGAACTTGTACACTTACTAGGACTCAAACCATTTTTATAGGTGGTAAAAGGATGAACATAAAGTGTACAAAACTATGTATCTTAGTGTAAAAGAGGATATAAGTGTTGAAGTCTGGTCTACAAAGTGACAAAAGCATTTTTCTAGCTGATCTTATCATCCCTGAATCGATTCCTTGTTTCTCATATTGTCTCATCCAAAAAATTGATTGGTCCCTTATTTCTTCATGCTTCAGAAGATCATTTGAAAGATATTTATCTACAACTTGCTTGGAAAATAGAAAGATAAAAAAATTCCCATTTTTGTCATCAACAATATACATAAAAGAATTAAGAAATTACGTCATTGGAAGAACTATAATTCAAATATATTAAAGAAAGGTGGTGAATCCTACTAAAGCCTCTTCTAGTCACAACAATTTGTGCCTTCACATCCAAGTACCATTCCTCTTGCAAGTTCTACCTCAAATGATTCTACTCATATATCCCCTTCCAGATTTATCCATTATCTTTCAAGGTTTATCGTGCATGTACTTCTTATACAATCAGCTTTCTTTCATGTTAAATCATATTGTCCCTACCATGTTGACCCTTCTACCATATCCTTCATGGAAGTTTTACATAGTCTTTAGATGCATTAACTCAATCTAAACACAAAGCACCCAAGTAGGAGGAGTTGCTAGTGCCAGAAGATCACAAAACCTAGCAACTATTTCACTTAACCATCATGGGTTATGTTGATGTACGCCTTGGAAAGTAACCTCAGATCATCAAAGGGGAAGTAAAAGGCAAGACTTCCGGAGAGGATCTTTCTCAAGAATGTGAACAAGTTATCAAAAAACTTTTGCATTTATTGCCACACGTACTCAGTTTTTTGTCACTTCATCTCTTGCAGAATAGTCAGTCACTATTACGAAGCATTTATGGTAATTTTCAAGAAAGTTGATGGCACACCCTTCAATTGTTGAGTGAAGGGATAGAGGTCAAAGGTTTACAAACTGAGCAAGTTCTACTTATAACCTCAACAACAATCCCATACACATACCTGACTCATGGTTTGACAGGTTTAACAGCAATATGCTATAATGGTTAGAGAAATTATGTCAATCACACAATGTTTATGACCAGGATCAAGAAAATAACACTATCAGTTTTTAATATATATGATATAGTAGTCACAAGAGATAAAGTAGACATAAGTCAAAGAGGAATAAGCCACCTCCAAAAGGTTTCTAGCATTAAAGATTTGGACTTCTTAAAATACATTTGTGGAATACAGGCTATCACTTCAAGATATTGGATATTATATCAGAAGAAAACTAATAAGTTAAGAACTATGTCCATAGATCCTCTAAAGAAGCAAAATGCCTTGCTTCACAAATATGGAGAATATTAGGTCAAATACATCAGTTTGATCGGGATTAGTGATTAACTTGATTTTCTCATTATCATCCTTGTATTGCAAGTGTTATAACGCCATCAGGTATCACATATGCAAGTAGTTCATAGAATTCATAAACAAAGAAGCACATAGTAAAGCCAACCATGCTTGTGTTTATGTATGTTTGTGTCTCATCTCTTTGTGGCATTGAGCTACTCTATGCGTCAAGTCTTTAGCAGGTCTGCTGACAGACATCAACAATTTTTCCCAAATGCAATTCAATACAATATCGCAAAAATAGGCACACAATAAGAGACACAAAATAATGGGCCAACAATTTCTTCTTATGTGATTGACAATCATCTAGATAGGATACAAGTGTAATGGAGAACATTTTTTATGTTTGATTCTAAGTGCCTCTCACATATTTTCATCATTAAAAATGGTTGAACTTGATATGAAGCCAATTGCTAAAAGACCTGATAGAATTGACCCATGGGACGATGCAGCTCATTCTGGACTTCAAGATACTGAAGCATATAAAACTTCATTCCTCTTTCTGTGACTCAGTCCCCTGCATGTGTTGGTCATGAACAAGTTTGAGTTTTCGTAGTTCAATTTGGCTGGGACAACTAGACTGGCAATAGTGCTTCTGTCCAGATATCCATTGCAAGGAGACAGTTACAATTAGTCAGATTAAGCCTAAAGAAAGATTGGAATTTATTTCTTTTACGTATTGTCACTTGTGTTACCATGCCACCATGACACAATAAATTCTGTGCATAAGTCAATTTGGTAACTACATAGGTTGTTATTTTGTGACAATTTAGTATTTGGTGAGAATGTAAAGCTCTTTCATGGCAGGAGAACTCATCTCAAATAGAAGTTACTGAATAGGAATAACTTCATGATAGTACTGTTTTGCTACTAGGAAAAAATGGCATATATAAAGGAGTCCATCTTCCCTTTGGAAACCCCATTCATGCTTTCATCAAGATGACAAGTTATAACCTCTCAATACAAATAGGTATATACAGTATATGCAGGCCACCTGTTGGCTTATCGTAGATGGTGCTTGGTCTTTGTGCTCATATGACAGCTAAGAAACCAACCCAGGCCATCTCAAACAGTCTGATCTGTTCAATCTAAGGATAAAGACTGTCGAAATTGTGATAGGATGCATGCTTAGGAAAATACTTCCTAGCATGACCCTCATGGAGTGAGTGAATAGGTACAAATGCGACGAAAGAAACATAATGGCTAAATGTGTGTCAATTTCCAAGGCAGAGGGTAGGGAAAGCAAGCAAATGGGTGTGGATGGTAACTGGATACACACACACGAAGTAGCAAATCTGCGAGATTTTATAGAATGCTGAGTTGAGGATTGATTGCACGATTCTGTCACAACTTAAATGTCTTCATATGTCCACAGAATTCCTTGCAAAGAGGTCACCAGCAGATTGCATTAGATTTTCCGTATCGTCATTGCAATCAAACACAATTATTTGCAAATATAACAAATTGTTTCCTACAGCAGCCTCTCTTTTCCACCAATATGCATGCATAAGGCAAGAAAACGTACGCTTTCAATTGCAAGAAAGGCATGTACATATCATAATTCAAATAACAAGATTCACATGCCACTTTCTTCTAAGTGGCATTTCTCCATGCAGGAAACAGGGAAAATTGAGTCCTGACCTGGTGATAACCAGGTGCAAGATTGCAAATTGCCTGGAAAATTGTCGACGATCCCTCCACTGGCGTCATCCGTAAATTCCTCCCTCTAAAACAAACACTTTCAATTATCCAATTTGCAAAGAAATTACAAAAAGGAACCAAAATGAGAAGAAAAGAGAAGTTTAAATGCACCTTATGAAAGATCCATGGAGGAAAACCTGGTGACCGCCGTACGGCCATGCGAACCGCGTTGGAACCATCACATGCGCCAAATCAAGGAATAAATTTACGTCTCCAAGGAAAATTCCAATAAAAATCCTTTGATTTTCCAATCAATTATCTAAGAAAGTGCCACCAAAACAGGAGGTCCTCCATGAGGATCCCTCACCAATTACGCATTTACGAAGCTGATAGAAACTCTCCGGACGAGCAGGAAGAAGCCAGAATTTCTACCGTCCGACCAAAAAACCTAGCTTTCCATGCTCATGGTGGAAAGACCGGCGACGATTTTTCCGGTGAGTTTCCAAGCTAACCCTAGTTCTTCTTGGTTTCTCCGCAGAATAAAACGATAGAAAGCATTTTCTTTTCCAGTGCAGAAATCGCGGTCTCTCTCGGTTGCTCGGAAAGAGTGAAATAAAGCGGCGCACGTTAGAAAGTGGTCGTTGGTCCCGGAAAATCAGGCATGACAGTTGCGTTTGGAGAGAGAGAAATGTCCGCCATTATCGTCTCTCTCTCTCTCTCTCTCTCTCTCTCTCTCTCTACTCTTTCTCTCTCTAAATCGGAAAAAACAAGGGGGTGAGGAACCGAGTTGGCACGAGAAACTGCTTTTTATTTTCATTTTTCCTCTCTCTATCGTGGGCCCCATGCGAATAAGCGACAGAAACGTTTTTGCTCTCCACGAGTTGATGGCTGTTAACGTGCGCCCGTGTAAAGTCCAACGGTTAATGCTATTCGGAATTGAGTTCTTAGGTTTTTACCGGTGGGCCCACGTACACGTAGGTGCTAGCATTGAGGCCTCAATTGGCAATGCGTTAGACGTTGAAGCTCATGTTCGTTGCTGTTTTGACCGTCGATTTTTCCGGACCCACAAGGTGAAATTGTAAAAATTAGGAATGTTAAAAGACAAGATGTCTGGCGAGTTGAAGTCGCAATGAACCCCACCTGTCAAGTTTTCTGGGTCCTTTTCCTCTCCTCGGAATGGCAAAGTTAGAACAGGGTTCATTCTAAAATGCGCCTTTTCTGTTCACATGAGTTGGAAAAGCCTTCATTCTAAAATGCGCCGGCTGGGAGCCCATTTGTAGTTGGAGATCTTGGTAAAGTCGTAATTCATGGCTTGCAGTTTGCACGTCCAGAAACGGAAAACTACGAGCACGAATCCCACCCGCATTGCAACAGAAACTGAGGCCGGGAATCTAGGAAAAGGTACGGAATGGTATCGGTGGGCTCCAAATACCGTCCGGCTCAGATTCGGTTTGTGCAGGGGTCGGTTCCAAAGGCGAAAGTATAGGCCTATTAGTGTACCAATCCTAATTGACCCGCAAGAGTCACAGGAGGTTATGGTCAAGACACTTTCAATCCTAATATGGTTAGGGTGAAAACATTTGACCTGATCTCATATTAGGGTCAAGCTAGGGTTAGTCAACAAAAAGTTAGGGACTCCAAATATTTTTTTATATATTTATATATTATTTAAAATGCTCTTGTATATATTTTTTTAAAACTCTAAGCACATAATATAAGTACATAATTAAGTGACTAACTTAATGTTTTAATTACTTTGCATTGGTATTGTATAATATGTTAACTCTTAGTAAAATTGATAAAGATTTGACTAATGGATTTGCATGTGAAAATTAATTAGTTTGAACAGCTATTACATAATTTTACACTATATATCAGCAATGGTAAAAAAGCACTTAATAATTGTTGTCAATTAACTTTTTAAGTGTTAAAAAATTTCAAGTGCTAAGCCCAATTAGAGGGCCTAACCCGAAGTGTCCTTAGAGTTTAGGGTTAGAGCAGCAATTTTTTTACCCTAACAATATTAGGGTTGAAAAATTATGACCAAAAGTTAGGTGTGGTCAAGGCCAATGTCAAGATAAAAGCATTAGGGTCAGGGTTAGGGTTGATCAAAGTTCGACTTGAACAAATCCATTGCTATCCCTATCTTTCACTATCTAAGATGTTAAACAATTCCCACTCGTACTGACACCCTTGGTCGCCTCTTGTATGGTTTGTTTCTCTATTCAATAGATGTCATATTAAAAAATGATCTTAAACTCATCCTAGCAAGACTACTACGATCTTAATTATTGGCAACCAACATATAATAGAAATATTAAGATTATAATTGATCAACTAACCATAATTGTCTGCCAAGAGTTATTTGTTTTAGATGGGGATAATTATTCATGGATAAGTGTTTTGGTGGATTCTTGTCTTTTGCTTTTGGATTTCTAACATAAGAATAGAGGAGTAAAAATTGATAGTAATTTCTAAGAAAAATGTCATACTTAGATGAACCAATCTACAAAAAATCCTAGTATGAATAACTAGTTATACGCCAAGAGCCTAATTGTGTTGCAATTATAGCTTGGATTATTACTATTGCACCCTAATTTGCAATTTTGGATGCATATGGCTATAATTCATCAATTATATAAAGCATTTTTGTAAAACAAACCTTAATTGACAGAATTTTGTCTTAAAGGAAATTATGCATTACTAACTAGTCAACACTTAAGGTCTTAAAGATATTTTTAAATCCCTTAAACTAGTTCCAGTATCAAATGATCATCTTTCCTAAATAAAAAATTTATGACTAAAGACTTACCTTGTTTTCTGTTTCCTCCTTCCACATGCAAATGATCTTTTTGTAATCCATGTAACTTATCTTCCTTCCTATCTCCCCCATCTTTATTCTTGCACAAAACCATCCCTTTCTTCCCTATAAAATGCAAATTTTACTAGAATTCTACTTAGGAGATTTATTTCAACTAACAAAAGTTGAAGCTCCATTGTCATGAGAATATAAGAGGAACCCAAATAAATGAAATGGTAGAAATATTAGTAAACCTAAAATGGAACAAGAAACTGCTTTTAAGATTAAAAAAAAAAAAAAAACTCTCAAATTTTACATGCCTAAATAAATGACTGCCATTCATTTCCATTTATGCCCATGTTATTGTAATGAGAAAGAAACTCTTACCAAGAAATTATAACTAATGGAAACTTGCTAAGAAATAATCTAAGTAATGAAAATTTAAACTCACCTAACTAACATGCATTCAAACAAGGAACTACAACAATTTAGATTAAAATTAACTAAGCAACTAAACCTAAGGGTTACTTAAAATAGAAACTTTCTTAAATCAACTCTTTTTTAATCTAAAACTTGCTAAAACTAGAACTTTCTAAAATTCAAAGAAGAAATTTTCTAAACCTAAATTAAGATGCAAATAAACTAAATAGCAACTCTTAAAACAAGAATAAGCAAATGAATCCAATAAAAGTCAATAAAAACTAGCCCAAGTTCCCTGTGCATGATCCATGGATTGTGCACATAGTTCTAGGGTCCAAAAGTGGTTAGATTTGATGCTTCAAATGAAATTAATCATACAACCTAAGCCGTGCATTGAATAAACAACCGGCTACACTACGTGGGTTCCTAAGGATTCAATTAAATGAAATGTTTAGATGGCTAAAAACTAAGCACAAGATTAAGGGAAAAAATTCCAACATTCAAGTACTTAAGAACAATCAACAAATCAAGCATAAATAAGCAATTGAATTAACATCTTTCATGCAAAATAACCATTCAGATCTGAAGTACGATGATACTAGAAACAATCATTAACAAGAATACTTGAAGATTTCCATTAATTAGTACCAAATTATATTAGAAATTGAATGTAAGTATAAGACAAAAATTGTGTCCAATTCAAGAGCATAAAACTTGATATAAACATCCACTTCAATCAACTTCAATGCTTATAATCTCAAGTAAAGTAACATGCGAAGGGAACCCAAGAAATATCTAAGAGAAAATATGATTGAAGTGTTCAACTAAGCAAGGAACACAACGCATGAAACTAGATGGATCTAAAGGAGCAAAACATATGAATCAAAGAGAGGTAGATAAATAATCCAAGTTTCCTCCTCTTAGTTGTCACTACCAAAGAAGAATAAGCTTGGATTTTTTTTATAAAGGATCGAGGAAATAACAGCAAGAACTCAAGGTAAAAGGAAGGAAGATCAAGCAAAGGAAAGACAATGAAAGTTAGGTAAGGAAAAAGCAAGGCAAAGAACACAGCACTAACCTGATCAACTTAAAGGTAAAGCAAGAAGAAACAACTTCCAAGGAAAAGAATTAGGGCTAGAACATAGAAGGAAAAGACAAACCTAAAGGAGGGAGGCTAGAGGCTTTTTAAAGGGGCTGAAGGTTTTTTCATTGTAGAGAGAGAGAGAGAGAGAGTAGAGTAGAGTGTGGTGAACACCTTTCCTCTCCCACATTAAATCCCTTGAAGTTTTCCCTTTTTCTTGATAATCTACATTAGATTTTATTCTAGAGTGGACCAAGGAATCAGAAAGCTTATCAAAATAAGAAGGAAAGAGGTGATGTGGCAAAGGAGATAGGGTGGATAATGTAAGAAAGAGATAAAGGAGCTCCTACAAAGTATGAGTTTTGCATGGAACTCCTATCCTCTTAGATTTCCACATTAAATTCCTAGAGATTGAAGGAAACGGATGGGAAATAGAGGGAAATATAGATGGGGAGAAAAGGAAAGAAAGAGGAAGAAGCAAATAGGAAAGGGTGAGGTGGAGAGATAAGATGAGAGGGAATGGAATAGGAGCTCCTACAAAGTAGGAATGAGGCATGGAGCTCCTTCCCTCCAAAGTAGTTCAAGTGGAACATTTTGGTGGTTAGGGAAAGAAAGACATAGAGGTGGGGATGGAGGGAAAAGATAAGAAGAAAGAGATGGGGAGCAATTATAATGTGATTGGCTAGATAGGTGGGTTGGTCATTTAGGATTAGTTGGCTGGATGAGTTTAGCAAGGTAGTTGGGTGAAGACTTTCCCCTTAAGTGAAAATTCATGGGAATCATATAGGGTGAGGTGGAGAGAGAGAAAAAAGTGAAAATACGATGAAGAAAGGGAAAATAAAGGTGGACATTTCCTATTGGTCCATATGCATGCTTTTGATTGATTTTCACCCCAATATATTCTCATTATACTCTAAAAACCCCATAGATATTTGCTTTAGATTCTCCTCCAATCATGGCCTTCGATTAACTTGGCTTAAGTGGCTTGATGGCTTGCTTTGAGGGCTCATTTGGCTTGACTTGGTGGTTCAACCCCTTTGGGTTTAATGGTTTGGTTAGGCTCCTTAGCTCACTTGGCATGTCACCTTCTAGCATGGCTTGTATATGGCTAGGTGGCTTGAGTAAATCCCATGCAAAGGTGGTGGACTTTGCATGACTTATGCATGGGCCCACTTTAGTCACCTTGGACTTCTCCAATTCCATCCTTTGCTTGCCTTAAAGTGATCTTGATCATTGATTTCACTTTGGATTGATAACACTTAGGCCTCAATTGTATCTTTTGATCTTGATCTTCAATTTTCATCTTGATCGATCTCGGCTGTTAGATCATTATCTCCACTGCTACAATAAATAAAAAATTCTAATTGAATCCTAAAAATATGATTATTCTCATATTTATCTCATATTAGTATGTAAATTTACAAATTATGAAATGTTTAATTTATTAAGCTAGAAATGCATGTGTTATAAATTTTAGTTAAAAATCATAATTTAACGCTATAAGTTATAATACATGTGCAACTAATTATGTGATTTTTATACAAAATTTGACACTTATCACACCTCCCAATCAACATTTTACTATCTTGAGCAAAATATACAAAAAACTAATTTACAAAAATTGATACAAAGTGCCCCTTTTGTAAGTACTCACGATTGCATTTAGCATATGCAACAAGCCCTTAAACCCTTAGATTACTCCTAGTGGATGAGTTAGACTTGGTGAGAATTTTAGTGAATATACTCACAAAATTTCATAAGGTTTAGTCCCTTATTTTATCTCAGAGAATCATCATCCATTAGTACTTTACTAGTTTTAACAACTTGATAGAGATGAATGACAATTTTATAAGCTATCCACATACTAAAGCCATTTTATTATAGTTATCTATCAAAGTACTTTGTGTGTACAACTACATAAGTCATGACTTCTAATTAAGTATACTATGTTCCATTAGAAATTTATTTTGACCTCAAATTTTCATAGGTATACTCTCATAAATGAAAGTGAAATAGTGCAAAAAGTTAAAAAAAAGTGATTAAAGAAAAACCAATGCATTTTAAAGCTTGGCAGAAGATTAGAAATAATGAAAACTATGAATAATATAAGAATGCTAAAAACACTACTAAGAGAATAGTAAGTGAGGCTAAACTTAAAGTATATGATGAGCTCTATAATAAATTAGGAACACGAGAAGGTGAGAAAGATGTGTTTAAACTTGCAAAAGTAAGAGAACAGAAGGGTAAGGACTTAGATCATATTAGGTGTATTAGAAGCGATGACCAAAGGGTATTAGTCAAAGAAGATGAGATCAAACAAAGGTGGGAAACATACTTTCAAAAATTATTAAATGACAATGGCTCTGAGAATATAGGGATTGAAAATAATATAAATCTAAATAACATTGGATATTATATATATGAACCTAGGATTAGAATACCTGAAGTAAAAGAGGCCTTGAAAAAGATGAAATCAAGAAAGGCCATGGGGCCTGATGGTGTACCAATAGAGGTTTGGAAGCATGTGGGAGATATTGGGGTAGTTTGGTTGACCAAGCTGTTTAACAAGATTATAAAATAAAATAAAAATGCCGGATGAGTGGAGGAAAAGCTCTATTGTACCAATCTATGAGAATAAAGGTGACATTCAGAGCTGTACTAATTATCGAGGGATCAAACTTATGAGCCACACCATGAAACTTTTTGAAAGAGTGATTGAGAAAAGGCTACGACATGAAACAAGTGTATCAGAGAATCAGTTTGGTTTCATGCCTGGGAGGTCTACCATGGAAGCTATTTTCTTGCTAAGACAATTAGTAGAGAAATATAGGGAGAGGAGGAAAGACCTACATATGGTCTTTATCAATTTAGAGAAAGTTTATGATAAAGTCCCTAAAGAGTTAATATGGAGGGTGTTGGGTGGTAAGGGGGTTTCTCAGAGGTATATAGACATAATTAAGGACATGTATGAGGGAGCGGTAACAAATGTTAAGACCACTAGTGGCATGACTGGTGATTTTCCTATCATTGTAAGATTGCACCAAGGATCGACATTGAGTCTATACCTCTTCACATTAGTTATGGATGAGTTAACAAAACATTTGCACAAGGAGATCCCCTGGTGCATGTTATTTGCAGATGATATAGTCTTACTTGATGAGAGAAGGGAGGGTGTAAACATAAAGCTAGAGTTATGGAGAGAAGAATTAGAATCTAAAGGATTTAATATTAGCTGAACTAAGACAGGATATATGGACTGTAATTTTAGCAAGGAGAGTAGGAGTGGAACACCGGTCAAGATTGATAGCCAACAAGTCCTCGTGAAAGACCTCTTTCGGTACTTAGGATCATTGATCCATGAGAGTAGAGAGATTGAGAGGAAGGTTACCCAGAGAATCCAAGCGGTTTGGAATAAATGGAGATGTGCATCTAGAGTTTTATGTGATTGGCGGGTGCCACTCAAACTAAATGAAAAATTCTATAGTATGGCTATAAGGCCAGCCATGCTCTATGGATCAGAGTGTTGGCCAGTTAAGAAACATGATACTCATAGGATGAGCATCGCAGAAATGAGGATGTTGAGATGGATGAGTGGTAAAACAAGAAAGGACAGAATTAGAAATGAAAATATTAGAGGAAATTTAGGGGTAACACCAATAGGTAATAAGATGAGGGAGATTAGACTTAGATGGTTTGGACATGTCCAAAGGAGACCAACAACGGCACTAGTTAGGAGTAAGGCAATACAAGTAGAAGGTTCTAAAAGGGCAAGGGGAAGGCCCAAAAGAACGTGGATAGAAGTGGTGAGGAAAGATTTAAAAACTTTGGGACTAAATAAAACCATGGTATTTAATAGAGTGGAATAGAGGAATAAGATTCATGTCGCCGACCCTTAATTGGGATAAGGTCTTGATGATGATGGTGATACTCTCATAAATGAAGCTCTCAAAGAAAGGGGTTAAACATATTTTTCTCATTATGTGACCGAATCCAATAAAGCTAATGGTTCATATAGAATTTAATAACTAAAGAGACAAAGGAATATGATACCTAAGAATAGATGTTATTACCAAGACTAGTAAGGGCAATTTACCTTAATTCCTTCTTTTTATATTCTCATTAAGGATATCTTCCACCCAAGATCTATAGGCCTTTAGGATGAGATGTAGGCTTGGGATAAGTTTAGAAAAGAAGGGTATAAGGATTCAAAAATTTTAAATTGAGTAGAGGTCCTCTTTTGATTGTTGGACAATGTTGACTATATTAAAGTGAATATCTTTTGTACTCTTGCCCTTTTTACATCTTTTTCTTTTTATTTTTTCTTGGAATTATTTGAAAGAAAGACTTTTTCTTTATATGTATTTTGGTATCTTTTCACTTCCTTAATTTTTTGTCCTTTTGAACTTTTTCTAACATCTCTACTCATTTTTGAAAATAGGTAATGGATATTTATTTTACTAGGTTAAGGTCAGTGGGGTTAAGAAAGAAAAGGCTTATTAATGGGCTAAAAGGCTAATTAGTGGTATAATATGCTCAGTAGGGTCTATGTCTTTGGGTTAAAATAAGGATGAGCTATATCATTTCTTAGGTTTCTTAAAACCTATTAGATTTAATAAATGTTCTGGAAAGAAAACTAATACTCCTATTTACTCTTGGCAATTAACCAAAACAAAAATAATAGATCACATAAAGTTATGTACGTTGAAGAAAATATGGGATTATTTATAATTCTTAGAAAGGAGATAGTCTCTAGAACTCACTTGGTTAGAGGTTTCTACAATTTTCCTCAAGGTCTCCAAGTCATACCTCTCTATTAGTCTAAACTATGTAATGTGCATAAGTATTTTCTTATTTAACTTTCATAAAATACTTCAGGACATGAGTAATATACAAAATTAGCCATATGTACTTTCATTAAGAGGTTCAAGTAGTGAAATTAGTTTCTTAAATTCCAATTCTCATCACAGTAAAGGAACTTGACCTCAATTTTTTTTTAAATATAAGAAAAATCAGAAACCTCTATGTATATTTACAGCCCCCAACTTGAAATAAGCATTGTCCTCAATGTTTAGAAACATAGGACTCTATATGATGAAGGAATGATGTAAATTACTGAGATTTGAAAAACCTCTGTGTTGCCTCCCAATAAGTGCTAAGTTTTACACCTTCAATCAGCCGTGATGATGATAAGTATAAAAAGTTGTATTGTTTAGGGTGTTTGGAACCATGCTAAGGTAGATCATGATAGACCGATGCCTTTACTGACATTTCCTCTACCTCAAGATTGATTAGTTCTATGAAGTGTTTTAGCCTTTGTTCATTAACTTTTGATATTTCACCATCCTTTTCTATCTCAACAAGCCCCATGAGGGTATAGTGTATGTACAGTGTAGGGTCTTGTCCATGGAGACCTAAGTTTTCTTTGGAATAAATGCAACATGGAATTATACGATAAGACCTTTTATCTTGGGATGAAAGACTTCCTTAAGATTTGTTTATCATGATTAACCTTCATTCGGTCTTTGTATAACCATGCAGACTCATATACATCTTTCCTCAACTCATCCACCTCATTAAGTTGAGTTTCCTATAGGTTCTAGTAGCATCTAAATTAAAATTGAGCTTTTTGATAGCTCAATATGCCTTATGTTCCAATTCCACTAGTAAGTGGTAGGCCTTGCCATAGACTAGGCAGTAAGGTGACATAGCTACAGGAGTCTTATAGTAGTCTGATAGGCCCATAAAGCATCAATAAGTCCTAAAGACAAATCTTTCATATTTGGATTGACCATCTTCTCCAAAATGTGCTTAATTTCTCTACTTGACACCTCTACTTGCTCACTAGTCTGAGGGTGATATAGGGTAGCTATTCTATGGTTGACACCATACTTTTTTATTAAATTTTCAAACATTTTATTTGCAAAAGTGTTTTCTCCCATCACTTAGTATGACATGTAGAGTACCAAACCTGTCAAATATATTTTATTTTAAAATTTTGACCACCACCCTATGGTCAATGGTCTTGTAGGGTATGGTTTCCATGCACTTAGACATGTAGTCCATCCCCACGAGGATGTACAAATATTATAAAGGAATTAGGAAATGACCACATGAAATCTATGCCTCAAATATAAAAAAGGTTCTACAATTAGGATGGGTTTAAGGGCATCATATTTTTCCTCTCTATACTTCCTAACCTCTGGCACTTAGTACATTTTGTGCAGTAAGCATGTGAAAATGTGGGATAATAAAAACCATACTGCAAAATCTTTGCAGCTGTCTTTCTATAGTTAAAGTGGCCCCTGCAAGCATAATCGTGATAGAAGGAGATGATTTCATTATGCTTAGTATCGGGCATGCACCTCCTAATAACCCGATCAGGATAATACTTAAATAAGTGTGTATCATCCCAGGTAAACTATCGAATCTCAGCCATAAATATTTTTCTATCTTGTTTGGTCTAGTGATTAGGCAATTATCATGTAAGAAGATAGGTAACTATATCTTCATACCAAGGTAACTAGGAAATGTGCATTAATTATTTGTTTAGAAAAGCTTTTGTAATAGGCATATTTTTGCTAATATTCTCCACCATTAGTTTGGATAAATGGTCTACTATGATGTTTTCAAAACCTCTCTTGTCTTGAATTTCATGATCAAATTCTTTTAGCAGTAGCATCCGTCAGATCAGCCTAGGTTTTGATCTTTTTTGGAGTAGAGATATTTCAAAGCTGCAAATCTAAGTGTACTATAACTTTAGATCCTAACAAGTAAGATCTAAACTTATTTAGCTAGCATGGCAGCTAAAAACTCTTTCTCTATGGTAGAATAGTTTGAGTTGTGTGTCATTGATTGTTTTACTAGTGCAATATATCACATGAGGAAGTTTGTCAACCGGTTGCCCCAAACAACCTCAATCGCATAGTCTAAAGCATCACACATTATCTCAAATGGTGCACTCCAGTCATGCAGTTGAATGATAAGCATAGAGGTTAGTTCATCCTTTAGACACTCAAATGCTTTTCAACAATCTTCAACAAATTCAAGAAAGGCCTCCTTTGTAAGCAAATTATAGAGGGCCTTAGCAATCTTATTGAAATTTTTGATAAATCTTCTACAAGACCTAGTATGACCTAGAAAAGAGCAAATTTCTTTCACCATCCTTAGTGGAGGAAGGTTGGTGATTAAATCCGCCTTGGCCTTGTAATAACCCCAATTTTCATGAATATAATTGAATTTATAAAAATTTAAAAAGTTGAAATTCTAAAAGTGGAACTAGAACTTTGAGTTCTAAGAAAATTTATTTTTATAAAAATAAAATAAAGACTTAAAAATTGGATATTTGTAATGTACTCAAAAAACCAATCAGAATGGCTATAAGTACGTCAAATTCTGAGTCCGGATGAAAAATCCTTATTTTTCTTTATTTTTATAAATAAAAGAGTAAAATGGTAATTTTACTCATAACTGGACCTAAGACATAAAAATTTGGAATGTACTTGAAAAATTGATCAAAATGACACTAAGTACACTCAATTATGAGTTCATAGGAATAAACCCTATTTTTCTCTATTTTTTGAAATTAAAAGGGTAAAAAGGTCTTTTCACAACTATGTAGGGCCCACAAGTTGGGCCAACGGTTTGGAAGACCACCATCATGAGTCAAAGCACTACCACCTATTAGTGGAGAAGGAGGTGGTAGTGGGAATCCAATCACAATTTAATATAAAAAGAATTAAAACATGATAATTACATGTAATCATGAAAATTCAAACATCCTTATAAATGGACCATAAAATTTTCCTAAAATTTTCCTAAAAATCCCCCATGAGGTGCCCTAGACTCCCCTAGAATTGTAGCTCAAAACTCCTCCTCAATCTCTCCCAATTTCTCCCTCTTTCTCTCTCTTTCTCTGTGGGCGTGTCCCTAGACGCACCCAAGCAGACGACCCCGTGTTTGCATTGGGAGCATCTAGGGATGCATCCTCCCCATTTCACCTAGGGTTCTTCTTGGAAACCTTCAATGAATTAGCCATCCAATTCTAGCTGTTAATTTTCAATCTCCATCGTTGGATCTAGTTGGACATGGCTGATCTACAAAAGCCCTAAGTTTTCACCTCCTAGATCCCCAAAAAACTCAAAATGAAGACAATCACAGTACTAGGTATCATCTTTGATGATTAATCCCTGCTATTCTGGCCAATCTGGCCGTTAAAAGTTGATCTGAAACCATTAAATCTCTTCAGTGTGTGGTGATCTACAAAAGCACCATGGTCTTCGATCTCATCCAGCTACAGCACTAGAGAAATCATAGACTGAATGTATCTTCTGGTGTCTAGGGTTATTTTTGGCTTTCTTTATTTCTCCGACATTATTTTTCCTTCTTCGATGAAAATCCTTCACTAGCTAGCCCAAGTAGGTGGCATCTCCCTTTTCTCCTTTCATTCCGACATTACCTTTGTGTTTTTCGGCCTCCAAGTGATCTCCCCGATCGTTGATCCGTCGGAGATGAGGGATCCAACAACAGGGTTGAGATCCCCCTCCATGAGTGGCTCAAATGCAACTTTTGAGCCATTGGATGGATTCCTTGGGCCAAAAAACCCCAAGAGATGAAATCTTGGTCGTTGACTATCAAGGATGAAGGAGATCCGGCAATGGGTGATCTGACGGTCCAGATCTAGACCGTCTCGCCTATCACTGGTCACCCATCCTTGGTGATGGGTAATCCCAGGTAACAAGCGTGGGCCAGCCTCCCATTTGTCTTTTCCTATTGGAATGATCTCATCCATTTATTTATGTACTGAAATCTTGTTTTTTCAATTGAGAGCTCAATTTAGCTCAGATTTTAGATCGAAAAGAAGCTATAGATTCCTTGTATTGTGTAGAATATAATGAAATAATGATATTAAGATTTTTAACTTGATTTATGTGAAATAAATTTTAAAGTTAGTTCTAATAGTAGTAGATTATGATCAAATTGATGTTAAAATGAAAATTTGATGGATGGATGGATTCAGGACATGTCAAAACTATAAGGTCAATGATCACAATAGAATTTCTAAGCCTCCAGATCAATTAAATTGATCAAAATTTTATAGATTAAGATTAGGCATTGAAAATGGCTGAAAACTTAAAAATGAAATTCCACGCTCATTTTAAGTCTGATTTTTTATCAGGAAGATTCTATGAATAGATATTGATGAGGGGAGCCTACTGAGCTCATAAAAATAATATTTTAATTGTTAAAACATTCTGTTAATAAAATAAACCTACTAACACCCTTGATCAAGTAAATT
Organism: Warburgia ugandensis; assembly: GCA_035236585.1. Lineage (NCBI taxonomy): Eukaryota > Viridiplantae > Streptophyta > Magnoliopsida > Canellales > Canellaceae > Warburgia > Warburgia ugandensis. The sequence goes on along the minus strand of CP141134.1, from coordinate 17,261,390 downwards.
TGGGGTGATCAGAAGTGAGGCTTTAGATCCATTAAGGATATTATGATGATAAATTATCATGGGGATGGTTGGATTGGACTGACATAAACTGAATTAAAGTTTAGATCATTGAAAGTAAAAATGATCATGGAAAATCCCAATGGATCCTCTTGATGTGGTAGATCAAGAATGATCAGATTAGATAGACCTATAAAAGTGATAATCTAAGGCTAATATCATGTTATTAGAGATGTTGGATCAATAAAAAACATGAAAGATCAAGGGTTGTACTCTTAATGGATTATTAACCCTAGATTTATAATATGGACAAATCGAATGGTTGGATCATAAGGATAAATTGATCATATGCTTAGTTTATTGTCTTTTACAGTAAATTTGATTTAATTATGATCCATGTCTATTTTCCAATTTTAGTGTAATTATCTTTAATTTCCTAGAATAAGATGTTGTAATATTATTAGTTAATTTCTTTTAAATAAAATTTTTAAATTCAAGTCAATACTTTCAATTTTAGCATGATTGTCCTTAAATTCCTTAGAATTATTGGTGTAATTTCTTTTAATCATAGAATTATGAAAAATACCTTAAAGGAGGTAATTGATGACATATAGATGGACTTCACTAAATACATATACATCATGAAGTATAATCATAGTAAGGGATATAGTTAATAAGACAATATAAGGGTGGATTTTTCATTTCCTTGGCCCAACTTAGGAGCATAATAAACCTCCATGAATGACATAGTAAGGTTCATGGAATTAATTAAAATCAAGTAGAAATAAACTTAGGGTTATGAGTTCATAGGGCCTTATTGAAGGATGAGCTAGGCTATCCCATTTAATGTTATTCATCATGGTTAAGGGGGTTTCTAATGAGCCTCGTTGTCTCTCCACCTTCTGTTGACGTTTGTGAGGTCTAAACACCTCCTTACATGAGGATTGAATTAACCACGTTGGGAATGGCACGAATTTGGTAAACCTTGGGCAATTGGAAATAAGAGGAGCTATCTAGATTTATAGATGAATAAATTATCCTCAATCCAATAAATCAGCAACTGGTTGAGAAATAATAATAAGAGTATAAAAGGTTAGCAAAATATCTAAATGTAATAATAATAAAAATTGTAAATAAGATAAGGAAGATCAAACAAGATCCAAGAGAGATCTTGAAGCATCACAAAATAAAAATAAAAATAAAAATAATGTAGAGTATAGTATTGTTCTATGATTTTACTTATAGTATAGATTGTGAACTTAGAAGGTTTGAAACCTTGATCATATATGATTCAAGGAAAATTAGGGCATCCCTCATAGGATAACCCAAATACATGTATATGGGGTTCACTCAAGTCACCTAAGCCATGTAAGCTATAAAGAAGGTGATAAGCTAAGGAGCCTAACCATTCATCATAGCCAAGGGGGTTGAACCGTCAAGCCAACCAAAAGAGCCCTCAAAGCAAGCCAATCCAAATGAGCCCTCAAGGAAAATATCCATGAGATTTTTAGGAAGATAATTAGAGGATATTCAACTAAAAATCCAATTGGGTAAGCATGCATGTGGACCAATAGGAAAAACTCACATCTGACCTTTTGTTTTCCATTCCTTTTCCACTTTATCTCTCTCTCTCACCTCACCATTTTGTAATTCATGATTTCTTAGGGGTGGTGGTGGGGAAGGGTGTGGGTGTGACAACCCAGGTTTTCATAACAATTTTTTCGCATTTATTTCATAAAAATGTAGGGCCCATTATTTTAAAAGAACTAAATATTTTAATAATAGAAAAACATTTACCTTTGAAATTTCATTTTTCAAAATCCCAGATGTCATATGCAATTACTATACTATATAAATAATGCAAAAAACACAATTTTTTGTAATACATAATACTTTAAAATAATAGGATCCATTCATTGGTTCACTTACATAGCCTCATTGTAATTATTACATATCATGTCCAAAGTTTACAATCCAACCAGGTAACTAAACCTTATACTATGTAAGCATACTTCCTAAGTACATAAATCTTGTACATTCCCTTACTCACTAGTAATGTGGCAGATGTCCTCGCGCTGTATTCTTCCACTCCTGTTTCTCTGGATTTAAGATATTGTAAACATCAAACATTTACAATATCTCAGCAAGTTATGCTTGGTAGGAGCTTTAAGAGACATATTAAAACTTAAATCCTTATTTCCCCATAATCATTTAACATATTAACCTCCTAAATTTATTTATACATGGGATAATCTAATTATCATAAATCACAATTTATAGAATGAGCACTACTCAAGTTAATAACTTTCTAGCAATCATATTATAACAACTTCAAATTAATGAAATCTATCAATATGATAATATCATTTATCATCATGTCATAAGATCATATCCCAGTCCCATGCTAGCTTACATTCATTTCGCTCAACCTTATAAGGTCTATAACAATCCATCATTTATTAGAATATATAAATATCTAATATTTATTGCATCATAATAATCCAGCCTTTTACTGGTACATAGCCCACACAAATAATATTCCGCGTCCACTAGCCCGTCAATTCGTGGGCCTGGCTCCGGGAGTGTCCTCCACTAGCCCGTTAGCCTCTCAGACCTGCCTTAAGGAAATATCCTAATACATATCTCTCACTTCCACTAGCCCGTCAGCTTGTAGGCCCGCTTCAAGGAGCGTCCCTCCACTAGCCCGTCAGCCTCATTAGACCCACCTCAGGGAATTGCCTCCAGTAGCCCATTAGCCCGTAGGCCCGCCTTAGGGAGCATCCCCCACTAGCCTGTTAGCCTCTTAGGCCCACCTCAGGGCGGTATCTCCACTAGCCCGTCAATCTCTCAGGCTTGTCTCAAGGAGTTTCCTCCACTAGCCCGTCAGCCTATAGACCCGCTCAGGGAGATTTCTTTAAGACTAATATATAATAATCATATAGGCAATTTACCTAGACATATAAATATCTGTGTGTGTGTGTGTGTGTGTGTGTGTGTGTGTGTGTGTGTGTGTGTGTGTGTGTGTGTGTGTGTGTGTGTGTGTGACTTCACAGGTATGATCCACAATTATAATACATGACTATGATACATGACTATGATACATGGTTATTGTTATTTTATTTCAATAATATACTAAAGACGAACATTCAGAACATGCTTCATACAATAGTCACAAAGCAAACTTTTCATAATCAAACATCATAATCACTAAATCATAAGGATTTCATTGGTAGATAAATTTGTGGTACTGAGTTTTTAGTAAATAACACTTATTTTACTATATAAGCAAATATGGAAGCTTAAAATTCCACCTACCTCATGATATGTATGCAATCAATCCAAGTCAGTATCCCTTATGTTTTGTGTATTAGGATATATCTATTCAATCATACATATAAAATCATGGTTATTTCCTAGGTTTTAAATGATAATTTCAATTTATTTAACTGTGGATCACTATGATTTTATCTCTGATCTCCATGATCAAACTTTGTCAACTTTAATTGTCTCAATTTTAGTGATTCAGATCAATATCTATGTTGATTTTAACTTATTTAACTATTTAGGGCCGATCTGACCTTGCAGGTTGTCAATCTTCCTAATCTATAGCCTGATGTATTGTAATTGTACTAAATAGTAATTATTTTATTTATTTATTTATGTATCTACGGTGTATGTCTTGATCTGATGGTCAGATCTCATTCTGATCCATTAGATATGTGATTCTAAGCTAATTCTATATTTAGATCATAAATATTAATCTAAGGATATGATCTAACCATATAAACTAGGGTAATATGTTATAAGATATCCTAATTAATCATTTCATAGGGCCTGATCACCTTTGATCTAGCCCATTCATTCATTGTCCATGGCTTATAGGATGAATCAGTCTAAATTTAGTCTTTGATTATCAATTTTATTTCATATTTAGGTCCACATCATTGATATGATTCTAGCGGACCTTTCTAATCATCAATCAGGCCTCTGTAGCCCTTTTTATTTTTATTTTTGTGTTTCTGACCCATCAACGGTCCAGATCCATTTCTAGGCCCACGACAGTTCAAACCAAGATGGAGCATCTCAATTCCCAGGATGCTACAGTGTCCTGGTCGAGCGAGGACAGCTCCTGCATGCGTGCACACGCACAGGGCTGTTCCAGCACAAACAGTTTCTGAGAGTGCATCACTATGTGCGTCCCAATAGCTGATCTGGTTGACCGGAATGTGACGGTCCTATCTAGACCATCCAATCATCTAGGTCCTGATCAACATCTAAGATGCACATATTTCTTTACTATTTTTTTTTAATGGTTTTTAGGGTTTTGGGGTCCTACCAACTCATTGTATAACTTAGATCTTCCATCTGAGCAGTCCTCGAGTGTGTCCCCATCAGATTTGTTTTCACTAGCAATGTCTAGCCAATGAGAGCAGATCCGCCATGGATCTAATCTAGTTTTTTCCAGAAACTGGAAAGGATGAAGAGGGCAGTGGAAGTAGCCTACCTAACCAAGCCGGAAGGAGAAGACTGTCGGGTTTCCGGTGGTGCAATTCCACTGTGCCATTGGAAACTCTAAAGCTAAAAAATGCACAGACAAAGTAAGGCCAAAGGGGAAAGAGAAGCGAAGAGAATGAGAGAAGAAAGGAAAGAAGAAGGGAGGAGGGGCATACCCGATCTGATGGGTGATTGACAATCTCAGTGTTCTGCGCTGGTGCTGTTCATTCGGTGCTGCCGGAGAAACCTAGGTTAGTCGATCAGTGGAGGAAAGGAAAAATTGGAAGGAATAGAAAGCCAGGAAGAGAGGAGGAGAAGAGGGAGAGATCTGGGGAGGAGATAGTTTTATTGTGGCAGGGGGCGGTGCAGTCACCATCGCAGTCTCCCTTGCTGGCACTAAAAAATGTGACTGGAGAGGGGGTGGCGCAGTTGTTCTTTGTGCCGTTGAATTCCATTTTTTGAGTATAATCCAAATGTTTTTATTTCAAGTCTCGATTCTATTCCCATAAAAAGGTATATGTCTTGCAATTTCATGTGTTATTTATGTTTTTTCAACATTCTAATTTCACATACAAATCAAACAATTAAAATTTGGGTTATTACAATGGGGATGCATCTTCCTAAGAAGGTGGCACCCCCCACCTTCCTAAAAATCACCTAAGTCCAGCCCACTACCCCATCATCTCTTTCCATGTTAACCTTTTCTTCCTTATCTCTTTCCCTCTCTCTCCCTTCCTTTCCCCACTCAATTTCTATTTTCCTAAAGGTCATCTACAACTTTTACAAGTGGGAGGCGCCACCTCCTAAAAAGGGGGCATCTCCCACCTTGCTCCCTCTTAAAAGCCACATGTTTTCCCTAGATCTAGTGAGCATCTAAGCTTTGAATTTCCTCTCTTTCATCTCCACCTTAGGATCAACTATTAGCAAGTTTACAAAGTGCCCAAAACACAAAACAAAGGGGGTTTTGATGTGAAAGGAATATTGGGGAGCGGGAGATCTTACCCTCCTTTGAAGGAGGCATATCCATCCCTCCTCCTTTAATTCCTCGTCAATTTTCTCCTTATTGGTAGCCATCTTCTCTAGCTTTCCACACCTCTTTCATTAAGTTTTCTTTCCTTGTTTGCTTCTCCAAAGTGCAGTTTAGTTGGTTCCATTAATCTTTTGTTTGTTTTCCTTGTTATTGCTTTGTTTTAGTCCATGAATTCATGCTTTACTTTCCTTGATTTATTATCTTGTTACCTTTCATTTGTGCACTTTGTTCCCACTTTAGATCCTTTATTTAAGGCCTATCACTTTCTTGTAGTGATAGCCATGAAAGTATACATATTAGATCAACTTCTTAGCCCTTAAAACCCCTTAAGTTCTTTTGTCAATCCATGCCTCCTTTCTCATTGTCTCCCCTTCTTTTTCCTTAAATATCCATTGGGTAACATGCATTCTTAAGTTTCAAGTGTTAGGAGATAGATTTTCATGAAGTTTTGATTGATTCTTGTAGCAAAGAATGGTGTGCACCATCCATGGAGAGTGCGCACCACACTTGTACTCTTTTTTTCTTCATAAAAAATCCCACTATAAGTATCCCTCACTTTCTTTTTTATTTTTCTAGTATAATTATATTTCTTGTAAAATTGCATTTGAATAGTAGGACAACTCATATAGAATATGATCATTCATGATAATTGCTACATTTTGTTTAGGACTACTACATTGGTGAGACCTATTTAACAAAGGATAGCCTGAGTTCGGCTATAACCAAGACCTTATGACATACATTGCTACATTGATGATAACTCATTGACTCATCCTTCTTCTCAACAGAGGGGATCAATTCTTCCCATTATGACACACATGTCTAATGAACTAGTAACCCAATAATTCCTACAACAGCTCCTTTAACTCCTTCAATTTAGTTGAAGCCATCCTATATGCTACCTTGTAGATAGGACATGTGCCTGGTATCTAGTCAACAGTAAAATATATCTCCCACTTAGGTGGTAGTCCTAGCAACTCCTCAGGAAATATATCTGGAAATTCTTGAACCACTACCATCTCTTCTAGCTTAGGCTTGCCAACTTCTACAGCCTTAACTCTAGCCAAAAAGGCTTGACATCCCTTGGAAATATGCTTAGCCACCTAGAATATTGTGATTACACATCTTAGTGTAATTTTATCACCCTGAAAAGGAGATTGCTGCTTCACCCAATTTGTTGAACATAACCTTTTTCTTACAGCAATTAATTGTCACCCAATAGAAGTCTGACTAATCCATTTGTAGAATAATGTCAAGGTTTGTCATATTCAGGAGGAATAGATCAGTGTTCATTTACCTATTCCCAATTACTGTAACTACACTCAGAAGGGATTTCTATGTTCCTAGATACTCACCCAATGGAGTCATCCTCCTTAAATAGGAATATAAGTTCTACACCTAATTATCCACATTTATGACAAAGTCATATGAAGTGAAGGAGTTCATACAATTGAAAATTACTTTAATAAAATTTTCATGGATTAAAGTATACCTTCAACTATTGCTTACGGAGCCTGCACTTACCTAGTCGTGGTGGTGAATACTCGTCCCTGACTTCTAAGAATTTGCTCTCCTTGGAAATTCCCTTCATTTTTATTCTTCTTTGGGTAGTTCTTGGAAAATTGCCTATCTCTCTATAATAAAAATACATGTTGCCCTGATACTAGTAGGGGCTGGCCTGATGGTACCTTCTATATCTTCTGCATTGTCTGGACTCAAGGTCTCTTCCCCATATATTCAACATATGCTTTTGTGGTTGTTAACACCTTAAGGATTTCTTGTTCCTCTTTCCCTACCAAAAAGTACTTGAATACTAACATTCTTTTCTTGTTCCTTGCTTGCATTTACTTCTAACATCCTCTACACACCACTCAATTTTTCCTTCAAGTGGTTCAATAGGTACTGCCCAACTCATAACATCTATAGTTGTACAACCTCACCACTTACATTACCAGATGTATTAGATGGAAGGCTAGTGGTTATAGGGTTTACTTGGGTACATCTCCTAGGTGCTATCTATTGTCAAAATAGTAAAATTTTATGCAAGTATTTCTTATATCTGTTCACACTTGAAACTAAAGTTTCTAATTTTGTTGACTATTCATGATTTTCTATCTACTAATTGGTTTTGAGTGACATAACTTAGCTTTGATACCAACCATGACAACTTGTGTTTTTAAATAATGATTTTCTCAACAACAAAAATCCCAAAAGGAGAGATCAAACCCTATTTTAAAATTACATTTAGAAATACAAAAAACCAAAATTCGTTTCCTTGATAATTTATTTTCTAAAACCCTGAGTGCCTTTTTCTTTTAAATTCTTGCCTTTTCAAAAGCAAGCCAACATTTAAGATGTACAAATTCTATCTCAATCTCAAATAACAAAATTTCCCAAGATGCATTAATCACAACTATATTACTAATGTATTCATTAATAGAAATAAATGTCTTAGTTACTCATGCCCTAATACATGAATCCCAAGCTCGTATAAAGGAGGAGGGTTTGCATCAGGTGTTAGCCAATAAGTAAAACCCGTGGCAAACCCCATGCATGAATTGATTTTTGACATCCCTTCAGGCTAGGGCATTCCTCATAAGCAACACAATGCCTCCAATCTTAGATGCACTAGAAAATGGACAAGGGCTACTAGGGTATTCCCCTGAAAGTGACGCATTGCATCCAAATCTATGATGTAGTGGAAAATAGGACAAGGGCTGCTAGGGCGTTCCCTCAGAAGTGATATGCTACTCCCGAACCTAAATGTAATGGAAAGTATGCATGAGTTCCCACATAATTTGGGAAGTGTGTGGCTAATTAGGCTAAGTTTGGAGAATAAGATTTGTAGTGCCATATGGAATATAGGCACATTGACATTTAAGAGTCTAGTTAGTAGATATGATGAAATATAGGAGAGTCAATATCGCTTGTTTTAGGAGAGAAAATCATAAATGTCATTAGTGCATATACATCACAAGTAGGGTTAGAAGATAGAATTAAGCGACAGTTCTAGTAAGATATAGAGGAAGTCATGCAGAAATTCCCAACACAAAGGGGATATTTATAGGACTAGAATTTAATAATCATGTACGAAAAGAAAAGGAAGGATATGATAGGGTACATAGAGGTTATGGAATTAGAGAAAGAAATGAGATGGAGGAAGTTGTACTCTCTTTTTCTTTATCATATAACCTAGCTATAGCAAACACATACTTTAAGAAGAGGGATGAACACTTACTACCCTTTATAAGTGGACCACATAAATCTAAATAATCTTTTTTCTACTTAGGAATACCAAAAGATTAATATGTAAGGATTATAAGGTGATACTTGTGAAAGTCTAACCTCAAAACATAGGTTAATCTTTATGGATATATACATTAAACTATGGAAGAAAGGAAATGAACTTAATAGGTGTCCAAAAACTAAGTGGTCTAATTTAAAAAGAGAGAAGATAACATCATTTACAAACAAGTCGATGGTAAAAGGAAACTATAACAATGAAATATAAGTAAACATCATGTAGATTAATATGGTTGAATCCATTAAGAAAGTGGCAAAAGATATCCTAGGAGTATCTAAAGGTAAAAGGTAACCAGCAAAGGTGGTCGAGTGAAAAAGTACAAAATTTTATTAAAGAGAAATGGATGTGTTTTAAAGCATGGCAAAGGACTAAATATAACTAAAATTTTAAGCAATATAAGAATGCTAAAAAGGTTGCTAAGAGAGTAGTAAGTGAGGCTGAACTAATGCATATGAAGATCTCTATAATAGATTAGGATCAAGAGAAGGTGAGAAAGATGTATCTAAACTTACAAAAGTAAGAGAAAAGTAGAGTGAGGACTTAGACTACATTAAATGTATTAGAAGTGATGAACAAAGAGTACTAGTAAAAGATAATGAGATCAAACAAAGATAAGAAAGTTACTTTCAAAAATTATTAATTGACAATTATCCTAACAACATAGGATTGAAAGTACTATAAACCCAAGTGACATTAGACATTATAGATACGATCGTAGGATTAGAATACCTGAAGTGAAAGAGAAACCTTAAAAAAGATGAAATCAGGAAAGGCCTTGGGGCCAGATGGTGTACCAATAGGGGTTTGGAAGTATATGGGAGATATTGGAGTAGTTTGGTTAACAAAGTTGTTTAACAAGATTGTAAAATCAAAGAAAATGCCTAATGAATAGAGGAAGAGCTCTATTGTACCAATTTTTATAAATAAAGGAGGCATATAGAGTTGCACTAATTATTGGGAGATCAAACTTATGAGCCATATAATGAAACTTTTTGAAGAGTGAGTGAGAATATGTCATGACATGAGATGAGTGTGTTGAAGAACCAGTTTGGTCTCATGCCTGAGAGGTCTACTATGGAAGTTATTTTCCTGCTTAGACAATAGATAGAGAAATATAGGGAGATGAGGGAGGACCTCCACATGGTCTTTATTGACTTAGAAAAAGCTTATAATAGGGTCCCTAGAGAGTTAATATTGTGGGTGATGGGAGAGAGGGATTTTATAGGGATATATAGACATAATTAAGGATATGTATGAGGGAGCAATAACAAAGGTTAGGACCACTAGTGGAGACACTAATAATTTTTCTATCACTATAGGATTGCACCAAGGATCACCACTGAACACATACCTTTTCACATTGGTTATCGATGAGTTAACAAAAGACCTACATGAGGAGATTCTATGGTGTATCTTGTTTGCAAATGATAGAGTTTTAATTGATAAGACAAGGGGGCATAAATACAAAGCTAGATTTATGGAGAGATGCATTATAATATAAAATATTTAAAATTAGCCAAACTAAGATAAAGTATATGGAATGCAATTTGAGTAAGGACATGAGTGGGAGTGAAGCACCAATAAACATTGATAACCAAGAAATCCCCCTAAAAGAAAACTTCTAATTGTTGAGATTGCTAATTCATGAGAGTGGAGAGATTGAGAGGAGGGTTGCCTAGAAAATCCAAGTAGGTTGGAACAAATGAAGATGTGCCTCTGGAGTTTTGTGTGATCAGTGGGTGCCACTCAAATTGAAAGGAAAATTCTGAAGGATGGTTGAAACCTGTACATAGGATGAGCATTACTAAGATGCATGCGTTGAGATGGATGAGTTGTAAGATAAGAAAGGATAAAATTTGAAATGAAAACATTAGTGGAAACTTAGGGGTAGCACAAATAGGTAACAATATGAGTGAGATTAGACTTAGATGGTTAGGACATGTCCAATGGAAACAAAAAGTGACACATGTTAGGAGTGAAATGATCCAAGTGAAAGGTTCTAAAAGGGCAAGGGGCAGGCCCAAATGAAGGTGGATAGAAGTGGTGAGAAAATATTTTAAAACTTTGGGAATAAATGAAGTCGTGACAATTAATAAAGGAGAATGGAGGAACAAGATTCATGTGATTGACCCCTAAATAAGATAAGGTATTAATGATGATATTGAATTTTTTCATAAAAAGAAGTAAATTCTAGCTTGGAAGCTCCTCATGTTGTCTTCTAAAGTGTAGATTAGGTTTGCTTTCTTCTTGCTCCTATGAATTTCTCAATGCATATGCATGTTTTACTGTGGGTTCAGTATACACCACACCCAATAGATAAACCTTTACTACAAATTGAATAAACATGATAACCAGCACACACATGCTTTGAAAACATGTTTTCTCATGCAATAAAATCTCAGGACTATCTTGCCTTAATCATTTCATGTTGTGCATTTACAAACATTCACAAGTATTCATATATAATCAATTCACATGAACAAATAATCACATTTCATAAGTCATGTAAATTACAATTATCAAAATCTTAAAATAATTGCTCGGTAAAAGCCACAACATTGGTATTGTGGCAGACAAATATCTCATGACCGTTGGCACCTTAGCAAGTACGCCTATTTATTAGTCATGAGTACTCATCTAATGACCATCTCAGGTTCATCTTACATAGAACCTCAATTCATCTTTCATAAAACCGTCATCCGACTCCCCATGAGCCAAAATAGAAATCTCAAGGGATTACTATGTTATGACCAGATCACTAAATCGTGTGCCTAGCAATATCCAAAAAAGGGTTTCTACTTGATACTCACAAGGCTTATTGCCAACCTCTAAAGGGTCTCGTAAGTCACCTATAGTGGTCTCTACCACCAGTCAAGTGCATTACCACCTTTTAGCATTGGATACCTTCCATCCTTGCTAGTCATAGGCCATGAGGCTAACCCTAGAACTCCTTATTATGGTTCCCACTAGGCAAAATCTTAATCATCCAAGGAACCAATGTGTAGGATACTTGATCACCATTACTAATAGCTTAAATTCAATTCTAAAAATTATCACATTCATGGCCCATATTTGGCCAAATCAACATGATCAATGGATCAGTTTTTGAAAGCGTAGATTTTTAGCCTTCCTTTTCACCTAGTGTAATAGATCAAATCAAGTGTAAAACAATTCAGCTTTCAAGATACTAGATTTCATAGATGAGGTGCATAAGTCTATTCATGTAGTTTTTATGCAATGATCTAGTCCATCTAATATTTTAAACTATGATACTAGATCATGTGCATGGCTCAATCCATATGGATTGCATGCATTCGATCCATCCATAAACACGTCAATGGAATTTTGAATTCAAGTTGGGTTAGGATTCAAGGTTCTCATAAGATTTTTGTCAAGGTAAATTTCCATTATCATGTGTCAACTATCAAAGATCTAACCTTCAAAAGTTCTCCTAGATTTTGTGATGTTCAATAGAACTAGATTGTGCGCACAATGTGTTACAAGGAGTTTATTTTTATCAACAACATCCCACACATATACATATTCAAAGTATTATTTTCTACCAACCATGATATACACCACTTGTGTGTGTGTGTGTGTGTGTGTGTGTGTGTGTGTGTGTGAACACTTAGCATGATAGTTTTCATATCCAAATGATGTGAAAAATACCAAATAGAAGTCACATGGAAAACTTGGTCATATGCAACCCAAAACACAACCATTAGAAACAAATAGAAACATATTTTCTAACAATTACGTTAGCATGTTATGACCTACTTAAGGAAAACACGTTACAGCAGGATTGAGATGGTATTTTCTATGATCAATTAGATGATCACATCACAAATATGAAACTCATAGGAAAATATGATTATCAATGGTCCAAAATCATGATTCAATATAGGCATGCTAGATGTTAAAATAAGATCTATAACAGTACATGTATGGGCATTCAACGATTATTAGAAGATGTAAAATCAGTATTATTTTTTATTTCCAAATTATTATGCTAAAATGGGTGTTCAAGTTCTTAAAACGTCTAAAAGCTTAGTAGGATAGTTCTACCTACCTTGTAGACGGGTCTGATGTGCTTCCTCGCGAGCTTTTCACTCCTTTCTTTCTACATGTTTTCAATGTCTAGGATCATTTTTCTAATTATCTAAGGGATCATCTCCTCCTCCTTTATCATTCTCCTTCTAATTAGATATTACCCTAGATATCCCAAACTTCTTATTTCTAAAGATGTGATGCTTTAGATTCTGACTTTATTTTATACTTACAGTTTACTTTTTGAATCCAATTATTTTCTAGAATCTAATATTTTATTCTATGAATACTTACTAATCTTTGTTACTTTTTGATTCTCTCAATTTCTCAAATCAACTAAGAATGTCTTTATATAAGGTTCAAAATATTTGGACATTTTAGCTGGCTTGGCTACCCAAATTTGACAGTTAAGTGTGTCCATCTTTCAACTTTTTTTGTTCTAATTTTAGAAAGGAGTGTCATTATCAATGTAAAATTTTATTTTTCTCATAAATTTGATGTTAATCATTGGGTTTTAGCCATCTTATCCATTAATAGAGTCTCATTGTCAAATTATTTAGTTTCTAAAATCTTAAATTTTGAATTCTAAATAAACTCTGAATTTTTATTGATTGCAAGAAAGATACAAAATTTTGGGATATTGCAATTTCAATTTGTAATTTTTGTTTATGGTTTGAGAATCTTTGCAAATGTTTTACTTATCCTCTCTTTCTTTAGCTTTTGGAACAAATAAACATGTCCATTTTAATTTCTACTATCTCTTTAGGTGTATAAAAAACATAGTTAAATTACTTGATTGCTTAATATACAAAATGGGTTCATAAGTGTTAGAATATGTTCATATCTTATTGATATTGGAGTTATACTCCTAGACTAGAGAACTATTTTTAGTTTGTTGGGGTTACACTATTACCAAAAGAACGAGTTTGATTTACTTGTAGATTTCAACTAGTAGCATAGTTTCCAGTTTTAATATATTAGTATCACATAGAATTGACAATATAATAAACTAGTAGCTTTCATGAGAATATGGTCAACTAGTGTTCTCTACAAGTAGCTTGAGACTAGTTTGCTTCGACATACAATGTAGTTCCTGAAACATGTGTATTTGCATTTTTTTTGTTTTTTATTGGTTGTAGTTTGGTCAAACTATGACTTTATTCCTTTCTATCCTAATAGACCCTGATTTTGATTGATATCATTGTTGATTAATGTTATGTGGTTTAAAAACACTATGTGTTTGAAGGACCCATGTGTCCAACCCTAATTGTGGCCATTTCACTAAAGTGAGTGAAACAAATAAAGAAAAAGAGGCTTATTTAGAGTTAGGGAATATGAAAAGATAGTTTTTATTTTTTATTTTTGCTTCCAAGTTGAAGCTTTCTCTTGGCCTGTTCTCTCTTGATATTCGGGTGAGGTGAAGATTGGAGAAGAAGTGCATGCTTTGACAAACCCTTGGTGGGTTCTTAGATTTCTACCTTATATATGTAAGACCACTCTTTTTCTCTTGTTTATCCTCCAATTAGAGTCTAGAGAATAAACTTTATGCTCTATGATTTTCAAAGTGGAAGATTGATGAAAGCTTGGCCCATGGTTTTTCCCTCTACCTTGGATGGTTTTCCACATACATTTAGTATTCTTGTGTGGTTTGCATGTGGTTGTGTATTATGCACTTTAGGTGTTTATATTTTGCTTACACTAGAAGAATGCATTAATTCTCTTCATTTCTTAAGACTATGAAGTGCTTTTTACTAACTAGTATTGCTTTTCCATGTGACTTATGTTTTATTTACTTGTTGGAATGAGCTAAGCATGTTGTTCCTTTGTGAAACATGTTACTATCTCATGAGTTAATCTATAGAGTAGATGGAATCAAACCCTCCTATGAACAAGTTATCGAGCAAAGATGTAGAAGAGTGTGAACAGCTCTAAGACAAAATGAAGAATACCTTTTATATATTAATTTATACCTTTATATTCCATTTTTATAGTCTAGATTATGAGTTTAGATAGCTAGGCTTGTGATAAATTAGAATTATTTCATTTAGGAATAAGATATTTGAGTTATGGCTTTAAAATGGCTAATTTGTGTGTATTTGTTGTAGGATTAAATCTTAGTCATTGGAGAGGATCGAATGAATAGAATGGTTGATAATATTGATAGTACGAATTAAGTCATCAGAGAGTTTCAAGAAAAAATGTCCTCCACTTCTTATTTAAGATTTATGATGTTTCTTGTCCAAATTAGGAAACTTTGACCAATCAGAGTTTCTAATTTTGGATGTTTGGAAAGTTTCTAATTGGATCTCTTATGGGACATTTTCAAAAGAAAAATAAATAGTTTGAGAGAGAGACAGAGTGTGTGGATGGGTGTGTGTGTGTGTGTGTGTGTGTGTGTGTAGAATGCTTCAAGGATAAGTTAACTCAAATTGGGAGACTTTCTAGCTTTTTGTGTAAGATTCCTAGGCAAAATTCCTTTCTATCTATCATCCCATACTCTCATTCCAACTTCTCTTAGTCAATCTTCTATTTGATTCCATCTTATCTTTGTTAAGATTGTAAGCCTTTTCCCTTTTGTCTATTTTTCCAAGTCTTCTAATCAAACAAGGAAACTAATCTTCCTATATAAGTAAAAAATGCCCATCTTGAAGGACATTGATTCTTGCTACTCCTAAGACTTAGAAAGAGCTAGAAAATGTCCTAGAAGAAGAGGAGAAAAAGAAGAAGACTAATAGTGAGTTTTTCAAGCTTGTTAAGTGCATCATTTATTAAGCATGACTAAAAATCAAATCTTAGGGATTGGAAGAAGCCATAAATGAGTGTTCATCTTTCTCATTCACTTTTATAGTTTTTTAATTTAGAAAAATGATGTATGAATGGTTTCATGATAAGAGGTTCTTTTAAGAATAAATTTAAGGCTTTTATCTCAATTCAATTCTAATACTTATAGTTTAGATTAGATTATCATGGAATTGTTTTTACATGTAAATTAATTCTTTATGAGATGAGTTAGCCAATATTAGATGCGTCATGCTTATAGTTGTAGTTGATTCATGCTAATATAGAGGCCACGCCATTAGAGTATTCATTCCTTCTTTAGAGACATTCTAGCCTGTGGCCGATAACAATTATAGTTCATACATGTTTTCAAGAAATGAGAAATATTTACATGATTCTTATGGAGGATTCACAAATCCTAAGCTACTCTCTACCATAATAGTTTTTATTTTTATTGTAGTCTTAATTCAAAATCAAATATTCTCTAGTTTTAGTCCATCCTTGTGGTTCAACAATCCTTCTTACTTGACCTAATATAACAGATAGTGAATACTTGCAAGAGATTGGTTAAAATAATTAAACATCAGTGAGCCACCAATATAAGATGCGTGCTGAGGAAGATATGGCTTTATTGGAAGGGTTGATTAATTTAGCTAGCAATAACATTTTTTATGGTCAAGGGAAGAGATTTACTAATGTCATTATTGAGAGGGTTCTTCATAATTTGCCTTTTGAGCCAGTCATAGGTAAAAAAATATCCATCACTTTAAAAACAAGCTAAAGGTGCTGAGAAAACATTACAAGCATCACACTAAGATGGAGAACCCCACTGGCTTTGGATGGGGTTAAGAACACCTTGGAGACTATCAATCATTTATGGGAGAGGTTAAAAGGAGTATGCTCTTTTCTGTAGCAACATATTAATGAAATATGGTAGACATATGTGATGTACATTTAACTAATTAATAAATGTAGTTTTCTATAGAATAATATATATGAAGACGACATAAGGGGGAAGCCTTATTCATACCATGAGAAATTGGATATAGGAAGACTATTGCAATGGGTCGAGGGCAACTGCAACGCCCCTCATGGTTTGAGACACTTTGATAACAGAAGTGTGTCTTTGACAAAGTTTTCTTCACAACCAGCCATGGAGGAGAACTTGTAAGGTTACTTTGATTTGACTAGCCTCCAACTGACGAGGATGTTGAACCTTTGCATAATGCAGCCAACTCATTCAGCTAGCGAAGGCATAAGAAGGAGAGAACTTCAAATAACCCACATCCCAATACAAAAGGCGATAGTGATGTTGGTCTTCAGGAGCCGACCATAGGAGAGCTTATTATTACCATGGAACAAAATATCGTCAACAAAAAAATATGATTTTTTTTATAGATATTATTGGTAAATAAATTTCTCCATCTTATAGTAAATCAATTTCTCCATCGTATATAGATTGGCCTATACATTAGCTATATTCGATATAGGGCAGTCCCGGTGTACAAAGTTCCCGCCTATGGGAGATCCAGGGAAGAGGCAAACCACAAGGGCCTAAAGTACACAGCCTTGCCTTGCATTTTGCAAGAGGTTGTTTCCACGCCTTGAACTCGTGACCTCAAGGTCACACAACAACAACTTTTACTGTCATTCCCTGAACCTGATATCAGCAAATATATCGGATATATTGCTCGATGTATTAGATATTTAGCTAAAAATTATAATTTTGGTTTCTTTGAGAAATTGAAATTGAATATTTGAAAATCTTGTGAATTCATTGATAAAAAGGTGGTTGATATTCATTGTTAGCACACCTCATGATTGAAATTGACACTCAATATCCATGTGTTGAATACAAAAATGTGATAGCTTTACTTGTGTTATCATGACTCATGAGTCTCTTTGGTTGTTTAGCATCTTTATTATTGGTTTTTAAAGAAAAATTTGTAGCTTTTAGTCATTTCACTGGCACGTGTCTTAAGAGTTTAATGTTAGAATCATAATATAAATGTATTACCCAACTTAGGGAGGTTGATATATGTAACACTTTGAATTTTCCTTCTATAAGTAAATTATTTAGTAGAAACTTATTAATAAAAGTTATCACAAGTGGTAGTGTGTTAAGACTATCAACTTTCATATTAGAATTCAAAACACCATGTTAACAACTAAATGATATTTTTTGCAGCATTTAAATAGACGTTTAGATTTTAACGGATTAACAGTGATCTTAACCTTTGAAATTAGATCAGTAGGAGGATGATCAACTAGAGAATACCTAAGATTAGTGATTGAAGATGCATGATCAAAGGTATATATGAAGGGATTAGATGATTAATGACATGTTTCATCAAAAAGGAAAATGGATGGTTGAGATTCAATCTTGTGTGGAGTTTGAAAGTAGCTGGGTAACGTGGGTTTTCTTGGGGAAAATCATGAACAACTGATTGGTCCAGCTAAGTCAGAGATAAGAATGGCAACCAAAATAATTCTAATACTTCCTATCTTTCAGCTCCAACACGTCCATAATAGAAGACGTGTAGGATTGCATCAGGGGCAAAAAGGAAATCACGCAGATGAGAGGGAGAGAAGGGGAGAAAGCTCGTGTGATGGTTTTTGTTACTAGTTGGAAAATCTCACCATAATATCTAAAAAAGGTAGGTGAAAACTTGATTGCAAAATCACGATTTAGCATGCCTTGGTGTTGTTCTATTTTTTAGATTCGTATGCTACAGTTGGAGTTGAAATCATTGACATTTGCAACCTCTACTATGACTGCAATTCATAGTTTGGATGCTTGTGTATTGCTCTATTTATAGGTTACGTATGCTACTGTTTTGGGGTGTGGAAATCATCGAATTTTGATCCTTTGCTATGACTTATATCATGAAGTTTATCCTCTGCTATTTTTATGATTGCAAATTAGTGAGTTGTATCCACTATTCATCATCATCATCATCAAGACCTTATCCCAATTAGGAGTTGGCCACATGAATCTTTTCCCTCCATTCCTCTCTATTAAGTACCAGAGCTTCATTTAGTCCCAAAGTTTTTAAATCTTTCCTCGCCACTTCTATCGACATTCTTTTGGGCCTTCCCCTTGCCCTTTTAGAACCTTCTATTTGCATTGCCTCACTCTTTCTAACCAGTGTCGTTTTCGGTCTCCTTTGGACATGTCCAAACTATCTAAGTCTAATCTCCCTCATCTGATTACCTATTGGTGTTACCCCTAAATTTCTTTCTTGTCTTACCACTCATCCATCTCAACATCCTCATTTTTGTGACACTTGTCCTATGAGCATGATGTTTCTTAACTGGCCAACACTCTAATCCATAGAGCATGGCAGGCCTTATGGCCATCTTATAGAATTTTCCTTTTAGTTTGAGCGGCACCCGCCGATCACACAAACTCCAAATGCACATCTCCATTTGTTCCAACCTGCTTGGATTCTCTAGGTAACCTCTCTCAATCTCTCCACTTACATAAATCGTTGATCCTAAGTACCAAAAGTGGTCTTTTACGGGGACTTCTTGGTTATCAATCCTAACTGGTGTTCCACTCCTACTCCTCTCCTTACTAAAATTGCATTCCATATATTCTGTCTTAGTTTAGCTGATTTTATATCATTTAGATTATAATGCTTCTCTCCATAACTCTAGCTTTGTGTTTACACCCTCCCTTGTCTCATCAAGTAAGATTATATCATTTGCAAATAGCATGCGCTAGGGAATCTCCTTATGCGGATGTTTTGTTAACTCATCCATAACCAATGTGAAAAGGTATGAGCTCAATGCCAATCCTTGGTGCAATCCTACAGTGATAGGAAAATCACCAGTCTCCCCACTAGTGGTCTTAACATTTATTACTTCTCCCTCATACATATCTTTAATTTTGTCTATATACCCTCGCGAAACCCCTTTCTCACCCAACACCCTCCATATTAAATCTCGAGGGACTCTATCATAAGCTTTCTCTAAGTCAATAAAGACCATGTGAAGGTATTTTCTCCTCTCCCTATATTTCTCTACTAATTGTCTTACTAAGAAAATAGCTTCCATGGTAGGCCTCCTATGCATGAAACCGAACTGATTCTCAGATACACTTGTCTCATGCCATAGCCTCTTCTCAATCAATCTTTCAAAAAGTTTCATAGTGTGACTCATAAGTTTGATCCCTTAATAATTAGGGCAGCTTTGTATGTCTCCTTTATTCTTATAAATTGGTACAGGAGAGCTTTTCCACATTCATCAGGCATTTATTTTATTTTATAATCTTGTTAAACAACTTGGTCAACCAAACTACCCCAATATCTCCCATATGCTTCCAAACTTCTATTGGTATACCATCGGGCCCCTTAGCCTTTCTTGATTTCATCTTTTTCAAGGCGTCTTTTACTTCAGGTATTCAAATCATACGTTCATATCTACAACATCCAATGTTATTTAGAATTATAGTATTTTCAATCCCTATATTCTCAGAGCCATTGTCATTTAATAATTTTTGAAACTACGCTTCCCACCTTTGTTTGATCTCATTATCTTTGACTAATACTCTTTGATCATCACTTCTAGTGCATCTAACATGATCTAAGTCCTTACCCTTCTGTTCTCTTACTTTTGCAAGTTTAAACATATCTTTCTCACCTTCTCTTATTCCTAGTCTATTATAGAGCTCATCATATGTCTTAAGTTTAGCCTCACTTACTATTCTCTTAGCAACCTTTTTAGCATTCTTATATTGTTCATAGTTTTCATTATTTCTAGTATCTTGCCATGATTTAAAGAACATCCATTTTTCTTTAATAACATTTTGCATTGTTTCACTCCACCACCAAGTTTCCTTTACTAATTGCCTTTTACCTTTAGATATTCCTAAGACATCTTTTGCCACTTTTGTAATGGACTCAGCAATATTAATCCACATGGTGTTTACTTCTATTTCATAGTTCTAGTTTCCTTCTACCATCAACTTATTTTTTAATGAGGTTATTTTCTCTCCTTTTGAGTTCCACCAATTAGTTTTTGGATACTTATTAAGTTCATTTCCTTTCTTCCATCTTTTGGTATAGATATCCATAACCATTAACCTATGTTGTGAGGTTACTCACTAAGTATCACCTTATAATCCTTACACATTGATTGTTATGTATTCCTAAGTAGAAAAAAGTCGATTTGGCTTTTATGAAGTCCACTTTTAAAGGTTATTAAGTGTTCATCCCTCTTCTTAAAGAGTGTATTTGCAGTAGTGGCTAGGTTATATAACAAAGAAAAATCGAGGATAGTTTCCCCTATCTCATTTCGTTCACTTATACCATACCCTCCGTATATTCTATCATATCCCTCCTTTTCTTTTCCTACATGGTCATTTAAGTCTGCTCTTATAAATATCCCCTCAATATTGGGAATTTTGTGCATGACTCCCTCCATATCTTTCCAAAACTATCTCTTGATTATATATTCTAACCCTACTTGTGGTGCGTATGCACTTAAAACATTTATGATCTACTCTCTAAGAACAAGTCTTATTATTATAATTCTATTACTGATTCTTTTAACGTCCACAACTTTATCCTTTAATTCTTTATCCCTTATTATTCCTACATCATTTATGTTATTATCCTTTCCTACATACCATAATTTATTCCCCTTGATTTCTTTAGCTTTAACCCCTTTCTACTTGGTTTCTTTGATATAAGTGATGTTGACTCTCCTACGTTTCATCATGTCTACTAATTCCAAACTCTTACCTGTCAATGTCCCTATATTCCATGTGGCGATACAAATCTTATGCTTTAGAGATATCCTATTTACTAGTGCCCTTCTAGATCTCCATGGCATGAACCCATGTCCATTTTTCATTGCACCTGGGTTCTTATGTAGCGCATTGCTTCTGAGGGGATGCTGTAGTAGCCCTTGCCCATTTTTCACTACACTTAGGATCTAATGTAGCACGTCACTTCTAAGGGAGTTCCCTAGAAGCCCTTTCCATTTTTCACCCCACCCAGGATTTGATGCAGTGCATCGCTTATGGGGAATGGCCTAGCTTGAAAGAATGTCAATGTTCAATTCATGTCATATTAGGATTGCCATAGTTTTAAGAAGCTGGAGATGATTTTCATTTCTTCCTTACAAACTAATATACAAATGCATATTCATTTTCAAGTAGGAAAGAAATAACAAAATCATCTTCAACTTCTCCCTTGCTAGCTGGCACCTGACGCAAGGATTGCCATATTTGAAGAAGCTGGAGATGATTTTCATTTCTTCCTTGCAAACTAATATACAAATGCATAATCATTTGCAATAAGGAAAGAAATAACAAAATTATCTTCTACTTCTCCCTTGCCATTTGACACCTGACGTAAGACCCTCCTCCTTTTTCATCTGGTCTTGGGACCGACATTGGCGAAGTTATTTGTGTCCACTATTATGCACTGCTATTCAGTCTCTCATATGCTCTACGATGGTTTGAATGAATAGTAGATGGTTGAGGTCAAATAGTTGACTTGCAACTCAATTTTCCATCTACTATTTTGGTTTTCTATGGTATGCAATTGGTGGGTGTGATCAATTAGTCCACTTACAAGTCCATCTTTAAACTATTTTACTTCAATTTTGAAATGTGCAGGGATGGTTGAGAGTGGCAGTCAATAGCTAACTCATCTTCCATCTACCTACCACTTTTTGGATGCATGAGAGATAATTTATAAGGATTGCTGATTTGGTAATTGTTTACTACCAGATCTTATCACAATTTTGAAAACAAATTAGAGTTCTAAATTGGATTGTTGATTTTTATCAAATTCGCCTCTATTTTGCCTTGGTTATGAGAGCAAAATAGAGGGTATGTTTTGGACTACTATGACTAAAAACTCATGCCTATCAGTGTAACATTAATCAATGTTTTGACTATTACTTATCTCATTTAGTTAGCATGATTCTCCACAATTTGGGGTCAGTGGACTATTGTAAATGTTTCTTACCTCAAATAGTCAACATGATCCACCATAGTTTAGGACAATAATCAGAGGACTACTATCACTGCTATACACCTGTTATAATTCACAATTATTGATTGCTAAAACAGCAAGTCTCAACATTTCTATGGACTTGACTATTAAAACAACCATGCAATTAGTCAATGTTGTGGATTGCTGTGACTAATAAACACCATAGTTTGGTGTCAGATTTGGATTGCTAAAACATTAGTTAATGATAGAATTTGGACTACTATAAGTTGTGTTTTTTTTTTTTTGTTATTGTTAAACACTCCAACTAGGGATTGGTTTTGGATTATTCAATACCCCAGTTTAAGGATTAGTTTGGACTATTAAGCACCCCAATTTACAGGCTGGTTTTGGACTGTTAAACATCCAAGTTAACAATTTGGGTTGCTATTTTTCATGTTTAGCTATAGTTTTGGGTTTGTTAATCATTATATTTAGCTAATGTTGGGAGATTAGTTAATATCCAAGTGTGTTGGAACAAATGGAGATTTGCATTTGGAGTTTGGGGTGATCGACGAGTGTCATTCAAATTGAAAGGAAAAATCTATAGGATAGCCATGCTCCATGGATCATAGTGTTGGGCATTAAGGAATGTCACGTTCATAGGATGAGCATCGCAGAAATGAGGTTGTTGAGATTGATGAGTGGCAAGATAAGAAAGGATAAAATCAGGAATTAAACATTAGAGGAAACTTAGGGGTATCACAAATAGGTAAGAAGATAAGGGAGATTAGACGGTTTGGACATGTCCAAAGGAGACCCAAAATGGCACTAGTTGGCAGGAATGAGGCAATGCAAGTAGAAGGTTCTAAAAGGGCAAGGGGAAGGCCTAAAAGAATGTGGATGGAAGTGGTAAGAAAAGATTTAAAAACTTTGGGACTAAATGAAGCCCTAATACTTAATAGAGGGGAATGGAGGAATAAGATTCATGTGGCTAACCCCTAATTGGGACAAGGTCTTGATGATGATGATTTGGAGATTTGTTAATCATTGTGTTTTAAACATTGATAGGGACTGATACTCCTCAAGGTTACTCTTCCAACATGGACTGTCATTCATCCATGTTTTGATATTTTTATTAAATACTATACGTTAATGTTTGGATACTATTTGAGAGTAAAATAAAGCCCAGAAAATGACTATTATGCTTCTGTGTTGCAAAAGCTTGGTAAGGAGCTAATAGAAAGTTATGAAATTATTTTTACTTTGCATAAGTATCTTGCAAGTAACATGTGGATGTAGATATGCACAAGATTTTGTTATTTATATGATAGGCTATTGAGCCTATGGATACGCTACTAAAAGGTTGTACGACCACTATAGGTGGAAAGGTATCCAACGCCAAGAATAGTATTTTTCTTAGTTGGTGGTGGATTCCACTAGGTGATTCATATCACCCTTTTGAGATAGTTTTAAGCCTCATGAGGACTCAATGGGAGTCCATCTATGAGATATTGGAAGGCATGCAACAGTAGAGTGGCTGTGAGTGTAGATGTAACATGAGATTTTATGTTGTTATACTCTAAGAGTTGTTGTGGATCAACAAGTAACCTATAGAGGTAAATGAGATGATACACATATGTGCTAAATGGAGTTAGTGAATCTCCATGGGCACTTAAGTATATTTTGTTATTTATTTCATTTTTAAAATGATTTATATGATTTTTTTGTGAGTTCCATGAATCTACTTATGCATAGTTGAAATAGGTTTTATTATGATTTTACCTATAATTGTATCTTGTTTTACCTACACAAGCACTAGCTTACTATGATATTGTATCATGTTTATAGTATCTCAAATTTGAAGTTTAAGAAACTTAAGGAAGAGCGACTTGATTGGATAAGGACAGAAGCGCAGGACACTTAGAGTAGTTCAATGTGAGAACCACCTAAAAGAAAAACTTGTGTATTTATTTTAAGTCATTAGAGCTATTAATTTTAAAGCATAGTTGGATGCTAAATTATTGATAAATAACTATTTGTGGTTAATTGGATTATGAAATGGCTTACTTAGGAACATGTTTTCTTTTAAAGTAATGTTTGGATGACACATATGTGAGTTGATTTTATACAAGTAACTAACCCTCAAGTATTTTAGAAACAATGTTTTAAAAGGACATTTGTTTTTAAACAAGGATTTTTTAAATAGGGAATTCCTAACTTTACAAAAATTACATTAATTTTTTTAAATTACCTTTTAAATGCTTGAGGTGTTACAATATATTAGAATCCGTGAGGAGCAAAGAAAGATGGCTTAGCCTTGTTATAACAACTAAGAACATCATTGCAAACAAGTAAGTTGATCCAAAACATCTATTTTGATTTCATCATAAATCATGAGCAAGCCTATCATTGGATAATTTAACCCATTCACCTTATCACTTTGCATTTCTCATGCATGATAAAACTTGCTTTTAATATCTAAGCCATTCATCATGTTTAGAGTATCCAAAAGAGATGATCCAAGAGAAAATAATGTACATCAAAGATACAACCTAGTTGATTTGGGTCTTTGAAAAAATTAATACAAATGGATGGTGGTGATATTTATATCTCTCAACCATACTATGCTAGATTAATTGAATGGTTACCATTATTGTAGTAGGTCCCACTTGAGTTTTATTCTACCGATATTTGCATCCATGATATAGAAACTCTCTAGAGCCACAAAAATCAAATGAATATATTGAATCATATGATGGTAGGCCAATTCTACAAAAAGAAAATAGAGGAATGGTAGGCCAAAGACATTGAATTAACTTTCTCTATTGGAAATAGTCAATGTTATCCTTAATTTTTTTAAAGAAAATAGTGCTTTTTTTATTATATGTTCATTAATTATTATTTTTTTATATTTTTTAAAATCAATAGTAAAAAACAAAAAGTAAATAGAAAAATGACTAATATCCTCCACATGATAGCAAAGAACAAATAATTAACACAAAAAATAGCACATGAAACTTTTAATTAGAGATAGATGCTATGGGTTTTGATTTACTCCCAAGGGCACAAATTAGTTGTAGTAGATGTACATGAGTGAGGTTGATCCCATGAGGATTCTCACGGTTTTGTATGTTGGACAGATCTTATTTCAGATTATCTAACCTAGACAAAAGAGATGGTTTTTGTCTTAATCTGAGAATTAAACTAACATGGAAACTAAATATGAATGGAATTAGAAACTTTCTAATAATGAAACATCCTAAAACTAAAAACTTACTAAAATTAATTTAAATGGCAACTAAACATAGGGAATGATCAATTAAACCTAAACATGACCTGAACTAAGCATGTAAACTAAAGAATCAACAAGCAACTATTGTACATAATGCAAGGCTAAGTGTGCATGAATCATTGCATGAATTAAAAGGTAGGAAAGGAAAGCATGGTGTGCATGATTATGAAATAAAAAATCATGGAACTAAGATGCAAACTAATCTAAGTGGAATGCATGAATGGATCTTGATTAAAGCATGGAAATCTAAACATAATAAGCAAATAAACTAAGGTACCACACCTCAAAACCATGTACATGATCCATGATGTTGTGCATATAGAACAAGTGTGGGTTGTGTGTGTTTCCTAAGTGCAAAACTAACATAAAAGGATGCATACACTCTAAGGTGAATGATGCATGGATTTATGCATGAAGAAATTATACTTCAATCATGAACCAAAATTCTACTTTTATTGATTGAAAATATTACAAGTGTGGTGCACATCATTCATGGGGTGTGCACACCATTCAATGATCCAAACAAAAAATGATTCTATCTTCTTCTAAGCAATCCAATATTCCAAATCCTCAATAAGCATGCATGTAAGCTAAGAGAGATCTAAGGAAAAGAGACAGAAAAGATGAGAAAGAAGGCCAAAGATGGGCAAGGATCTTAAGGAGATTCAAGGCACAAGGGACTTGATTCAAGGACTACACTCTCTTGATTGTTACTACAAGAGAATTGTGGTCCTTGATTACAAGGATCCAAGGTGTAAAACAAGGCCAAGCAATCAAGAATAACTAGGAAATAAAGCAAGGAAAATAAAGCATGAAATCAAGAAACAAAGTAAATAAGGAATCGGAAGAGCACACAATAAACTAAGAGAATCAACCTAAACTTAGAGGAAACTAAAGGGAAGAATAGAAAGAATCACCAAGGAGGAGGAGTGGATGTCTAGAAGAGAGGCTACTACCATATGTAAGACATGTCGAGACCCTAAAGGGGTGGGAAGGGTGGAGGCGCTAGCTTTTTAGGAGGAGGAGTCCTCCCCTTCTCCAATATCCCCTTCATGTAGAAGCCCTATGATGTTTTATATAAGTTGTGCACTTCCTAAATTTGATGTAATGTGATCCTAAGGTGGAGAAAGAAAGATGATATTTAAAGGCTAGGATGA
This sequence comes from Warburgia ugandensis, assembly GCA_035236585.1. NCBI lineage: Eukaryota > Viridiplantae > Streptophyta > Magnoliopsida > Canellales > Canellaceae > Warburgia > Warburgia ugandensis. The sequence goes on along the minus strand of CP141134.1, from coordinate 17,234,341 downwards.
AACTTAGGAAGTGGTAAAGTTATATTTAGAAAGTGGGACTTCAAATATTTCTAAGGAAAAATCATTAACACACTTAGGAATTTGACTTGTGATGCTATCTGGGACTTAGGATAGATCACGGGGAACACTTGGATGGGAAATGGAAGGTGGAGATGATGGGGAGATGTGAAGTATTAAAATAGAAGGTGGTAGGAGTGGAATTGGAATTGGAAGTGGAAGTGGAAGAACACTACACAACTAAGGCGAAAGAGGCACCACTTTTTTAGGAGTTTGGTATGGAACTCTCCCTCCTACAAACATGTTCACGTGGAGATCATGGAAGGGGATAAGGAAAGAGGGAGAAAGATAAGGAATTAGAAGGTGGAATGGTGGACTTACTAAAGAAAGAAACTAAGTAGAGATTTATGAAAGGTGGGAGGTGTGTCTCACCCTTGTAAAAATCGTGAGTGTTTTGGGTGATGCGGAGAGAGAGAAAGAGATAATAAGAAAAGATGGGAATGACCCTTTTCTATTGGTCCACCTTGGTTGCTTTCTTGTTTTAATTTTCACTCAAATATCTTCTAATTATCCTCTTGAAATTCGCTTTTAGTTTAAGATGATTGAGTGAAATTCTCCTCCAATAGTATCACTCCATGTAGCATTGGTTTAAGTGGCATGAAAGGCTCACTTTGAAGGCTCATTTGGCAAGACTTCATGGTTGCGCCCTTGGATTTAATGGCTTGGCTTAGCTTCCTTAGCTTGTCACCTTCTCTCATGACTTATATGGCTAAGTGGCTTTCATGGCTCTCATGTAAAGATGGTGGAAATGCATAACTTGTGCATGGGCCTATTTTAATTACTTTTAACTCTTCCAATTGCTTCCCTTCTTGCCCTTGGATGATCATTACCTTGATTATACTTTGAAATGATGGAATTTTAGGCTTTGGCTTGATCTTTTGATCTTGACCTTCAATTCACATTTTGATCAATCTTGGCCATTGGATTACCTTCTCAACACCTACAAAGATGAAAAATCCTAATTAAATCTCCTAGAAAAATAGGTTCATTCATATACTTACTATGGATTAGCCTTTGAACTTGCAAAACATCAAACTTTTGAATTATTAGGTAAAAAATGCATGTGTTATAAATTTTGGCAAAAAACCATACTTGTATCCTATACTTTATAACACATGGCCTACTAATTAGGTATTTTCTATGAAAAATTGAATACTTATCAATAGATACATTAAAAATTTTAGAATCATGTGATTTCATAAAGGACAATTCATGTCGACATGTCCATTGTAATCAAGATAACACCCCGACATGGACAAATATAAAGGTTTTGGCTCCAATTGCTACTAATACTAATATTGATATTTTGTTCCTTTGTTACTACCATATTCAACAAACTACAAGCTATGATAGACCAATAATAACAGAAATGGATGAGCAAGTTATAGCAAATTCTATACATAGACATGTGAACCAAAATGGAAGAGATGGTGATATTATTGATAGATGAGATGCTATGCAAGAGATTATTTTGTTCTTGGTCATTAGAAGATAGGAGTCTTTTCCATAATTTCTTTTTTGATGTGTTCTACACTTTCTACTTCATATGCGAGACTTACATATTATTTTGATGTGTTTCAGACTTGTGTTTGAGGTTATCTACTTTACATTTGATGTTTTAGCAAATTTTATCTTTATTTACATTGCCCATAAAATTATAGCAGATGATGATATATGTTTAATAATGACTGTTTTGTAAATGGTAGTTTGTTAAATATATGCCTACTACTTAATTAATGGTTTAGTGAACTAAAATTTTATAGGCTTATTTATGGATTTGAGATGCGTAAGGGCTACTAGGAATTAAAAAATGTAGCAACTTGAGATTCTTTTGGTAGTACTATTCATTATAAAATTATATAGAAGGCCTATGGTAAGGAGGATGTTTTAAAAACATTTAACTTGCATGAACTAAATTCTTTGAACCAAGCTTAGAGGTGCCCTACAAATGCCTCTACGTGAAGATAGTTGATGCCTCCCAAATGTACAAGGAACTCAGCAATCTATCTTTGGGATTCAAGCAATCCAGACTCAACCTTTTGCCTTTACTTATTTGCACTATCAAACTAAGGCCAGCATTTTAGTCTCCAATAAATGATTGCCTTTATAAGACCAGAAATTTCAAAAATCAGTTTCTCTTTTTCTTCTTATCTCAAGAAGTATGATGATCTGGAAAACATAATCAAAATTTCTTTTCTTCAGATCTTAAAAAGCATGATAGCTTAGATAACATAATCATATCTATTTTTTCTTATAAAAAATTGACTTGATATAAGTACCTTCAGATCTAAAAAAATATGATGATTTGGAAAACACAATCATAAATTAGATTTCTTTGGAAACATAGAGCGAGAATCTAAAATTTTAATAAGAAATTGAATAACATGATCATACCATGATTTGGTAAACTAATATAAATAATAAGAACTTTAATAAGATAAGAAACTCAGAAAGTAGATTGCTAGAAAGAGATTAGCTTGAATGCTATACCTCTAACTAGATAAACTATGAGAGAGAGAGAGAGAGAGAGAGAGAGAGAGAGAGAGAGAGAGAGAGAGAGAGAGAGAGAGAGAGAGAGAGAGAGAGAGAGAGAGAGAGAGTAGTGAATGAATCTCATTCAATAGACCATAGAAAAGAGAAAGAATAGAAAATGTTTCTAAATTACACACTCTAAAAGAAAGACTAGTTTGGTGCCAGAATGGCATAGGGGGTGCCTCCTTTATATAGGGGTTGAGAGTAACTAATGTATTAAAATTTTTCCCAGAGACGGGTTAAAAGAGTTAATTAAACTTAGTACTTAACTGTTATATATTTATACATATAATAATTATGTCCATAGTAGTCATATTGTATAACTCTCCAATAATAAATAAGTAAATAACAAATGTTCTTTAGTTATTTAAATTAAAATAAAATATTGGAATGACAAAAAGGGTTACTCATTTTGTGTTGGTTGGTAGAAAGCAAGGGTTACTCATTTTGTGGATGAATTATTCTACCAAATATTGGAATGACCACTTGATATTTTTCATAGGTTGTGGAGGATGGATACACCATATTTTAATAAATGCCATACAAATTTAACAGAATTAAGGCAAGATGCTTGATTAAAAATGCATTGCACTATTGAGGAAATGGTTTTGGAGATTTTTACAATAGTTGGTGAAAACATGTAGAAATTTGTTCAATGAGAAAATACTATAGATTGTGATACCTTAGGTTTTTAAACACAAATCTTGTTTTAAAATTCTTTTTCCTAAGGTGGGTACCCAATTTTTTCAAAGAACCTTTTTCAAAAATCAGAATATCTTTTAGAAATTATTTTCAAAATACCTGAGGTTTTATCATAAGTACAAAAATCTAGAATTACATCTAAGTCCCACGTATGACGTTTATTTTAAAACAATACCGATGTATGTGTCATCAACATCACAACTATAAATGTAAAGATTTAAAGTGATAATTGGTTAGCACTAAGTTCTTTATTACATTAATAGTCCAAAAAATAGAATTAAAGAATTAAAATTTTCTATTACTGATGTCTCAATTTGTCGCTAGCTATAGTCTTTGAGTTCTTCACTCCTCATTGTCCTCTTACCACTTTTCCACTCTAATCTGTAGGGTTTTTGGTAAGTTGAGTATATGGGTATATACTTAGTGGACAAAACTAAAGATATAAAACTAAAAAACAGTGGCATATCACCAAGAAAACACTCTTAGATTATATGAAATATGTGATAAAATCATATGACTAAGGTTTTTTTGTCATTTCATGCAATGCATCATGCTACATTCATAAAATCGTACAACTATGCGTCGATATCTGTATAAAATATATATCCAACTTGATAATTCAAGTATAATGATGATGCATTGAAATCATTAAAATATTGATAAGAAAATAATCATCCAAGCACACTCTAGTGCTTATAGAGTGTACTAAAACTCTCATTGGCATGTCTGCCAATAAATTTTTGAGTACTTATCTAGGTTCATTTGAGACTTGTTGTAGCATATGCCCTTTAATATCCTAAAGGGACTACCACCATATCCTTATGGAGCAATACGGATATGTTTTGGCATGGCAGTTAGTGCCACTCTTTAGGTCTGGATACCCTACCACTTCTAGTAGTTGGAAACTAGGGGCCAACTTATCAAAAATCTCCTAGCATGACTCCCATTAGATTCATTGGATTATCTCAAATTGAGAAAATTCTGAGTATCACTATGCCCACAAAAACTTTGCAAAGCTCTTATGCAAAAACTCATTATGCATATGAAATCATATTTAGCTCTTTTTCAAGCTCAAACACAAGTTTACATCATAGCTCACTCTCAAGCTAAATCAAATAATTGACATCTCATTATGAAAACCATTTTCAAAATGTATAACCATGGCATAAGTTAGGCCACAAATGAGCATAATATAGTTTCATAATCATCATTGAAAACATGTCATTTCTCTAGTATTATCATATGTTCAAAAATCAAATTTGTTTTACACTTATGAAACTTTGCTTTTCTCAAACTTAAACATGTTGGAACTCAACCCATTTTCATATCCACTCTTGGAACTCAACCCATCATTAAAATACTAATAAGAAAATAATCATCCAAGCACACTCTAGTGCTTATAGAGTTTACTAAACTCTCATTGGCATGTCTGCCAATAAAGTTTTTAGTGCTTATCTAGGTTCATTGAAGACTTGTTGCAGTGTGTACCCTCTAGTATCCTAAATGGACTACCACTACATCCTTATGGAGCAATATAGATATGTCTTGAAAGGGTGTCATGATTACCTCCAATGGTTGTACCTAGCATAGTAGTTAGTGCCACTCTTTGGGTGTGAACACCCTATCACTTTTAGTGGTTGGAAATCAGGGTCCAACTTGTCAAAAATCTCCTAGCATGGCTCCCATTAGGTACATTGGATTATCTCATATAGAGAAATTTTTGAGTATCACTATGGCCATAAAAACTTTGCAAATCTCTTATGCAAAAGCTCATTATGCATATAAAATCATACTTAGCTCTTTTTCAAGCTAAACACAAGTTTACATCACAGCTCACTCTTAAGCTAAATCAAATAATCAATATCTCATTTTGAAAACCATTTCAAAATGACAAACCATGGCATAAGTCAGGCCATAACCAAGCATAATATAATTTCATAATCATCATTGAAAACATGCCATTTTTCTAGTGTTATAATATGTTCAAAAATCAATTTTATTTTGCACTTACAAAACTTTGCTTTTCTCAAACTTAAACAAGTTGGAACTCAACCCATTTTCACATCCACTCTTGGATTTCAAAACCATCATTTTCTAAATATAATGCTCATTCAACATTAGTCGTTTTATTTCAAAACTAGCATGCTAAACTATGCAAAAGAATGACTCTTGTAAGACTTAGAAAACACACAAGTTGGGTAGGTTTTGCAATCAAAGTCCTATACTACATTAACTTGATAAAAAAAAATGCTAAAAACCATATTTTTAACACAAGGAAAGCATTTAATCTAAAGTATGGGTTTCACATTTGAAAATCTTCCAAAGCCATCCATTACACATTTCATTCTTAGGCATATAAGATACTTGAAAACAACTCAAATCAATATCCTACTAGGTACAACTAAGTACCTAATTCCATGGGTCACTATGACACCTAAAACAAAGTATGTAACCATGTATAAAACCCAAACATATTTCATAAATTCCTAGGATATTAAATGCCTAAAGTAGTAGGCACACACATGCATGATGCATCCAGGTTTAAGGTAGAAACAACATGCTTAAATGCATAAACATGATAGTAACCCAAACATAGCATGACATACTCTAGGATATATGTTATAACAGTGAGATAATGAGGTCTGCAACAAAAGCATATACATCAGCAATAGCATGCCATAATAGTGGATTAATTCATGCCAACAATGATTGAAAATCTCATGGAAATCGATAATGATAAAATTGCCACACACAAAAATAGTATACCAATAACTAATGTAAAAATGTACCAACATGAGCATGCTTAACTCGTGAATGGATAGAATAAAATCCCCAAAATAATGTAAGGATATTCAAGTAAAAAGAATGCCTAAATCGAGTATAAGCACACTATTTGAATGTCTAATTCATTGAATTGTATAACATCATAAAAATAGTGTGTACCATGTTAAAACTAACCTTAACCATGCATCTATAAGGGTGAATGAATCATGTTAACATGTGGTTCAAGATACATATCATAAATAGTCCTTAAAGAATGCCCAAAATACTAAGTGTAATAGGGATTTAGACGCTTATTTTTGGGGTGGAAAAATGCCCAAAAATGATGCAAAATATATAACTAAATCCTTTGTTTCAACCCTTTTCTTCACTACAGTCATCATACATGAAAATAGTAGAGAAGACTCATGTTTCATTGGCACAAGAAGAGTTGAAAACCTGGAAAACTTCATAGCTCTAGAGTTAGCTACCTTGTAGTTGAGTTGCGAATAGTTTCTCTTCTTCCTTCACTTCTTCTTCCTCCTTTCTTCCTCTCTTTCCTTCCTTCCTTTCCACATGCCCTTCCTTGCTTTTCACATTTTCTAGAATGGGGAAAAAGGGTTGGATGTCTTATTTGGAGACTAGCTACACATTCATTCCTTGTTATCCTCGAGTTGTAATCTATTTAGGTTGAAACACGTTTTGTGATACTAAAGTAGTCTATGTTCTTTCATTATTTTAAGCAGTCATGAGCCACCCAGGAAACTTTACCAATGGAAGAGATGTCTGGTTGCTATGGACTTGGACTTCCCTTGTTGTTTGGTCCTTGGTGGGAGACATGCTAGTCAACACCCATCTCATCCCAAAACATCCTAATATGTGTTTTCATTTTTAGCTTAAGTGGGCTTTGTGACATCCAATTCCACTTAATCGCTCGCCAACCCAAATTCTCTATGGATTATCCTAAGTTAACTTTGAGTATATGATGAAAAATATCTTGTCTACTTGCTTCAGCCTCCTAAGTTCACGGTTACTTCACATGACCTCTGCTCACTTGCAGCATCCAAGCTATGCACTCCAACTTCCTTAGAGAATGTCTACCCTAGTTCAAGATTTGTCATTTCTCTTTCATCTCCTAAGCATTTCAAGACATGTACTCTCATTGTCCTAGCCATTTATCATTTTTGGAAAGTAAATCTCATTTCATTTATTACTAGAAAAATGTGCAAAACTTAGAGATATTATAGAGATTGTAATGAAAAGTTGGTAAAAAATTTAACTAGATTCTAAATGCATTAGATTATTTCATTACTAATTTTTTAGTACCTCATTCTACTATAATGCATGACAAAGTGTTGTTAGATTCTTGTATGTACATATTTTGAGGTATACTACTACAACATAGGATACTTTTAAAGCAGGTTAAAATACCAATGGAATCAATTAATAAATCAACTTCAATCAAGCCGACTCGAAAAATCAATAAGAAAAAAAATCGGTTAAGAAACAACTTTGACTTTTAAAGTCAGTTGAAAAACAACTTTAAAAGTTATTGTTTTCTTTTTATTTTATTTACATTGCTATTACTGCATGTATTTATGCATACATTCAATGTACCATCTGCTTTGTTCTTGCAATATTTGCACACATGAAAAAGAAACATACATTCACTTCTATGGTAAGGTATAAAAAATTCAAATTGATCATTCATCCACATCTATCTTGAAAAAACTTGATAATAAGAACCACAACACATTCATTTCATTTACAAGTCCATACACATCCATTTACTTTCACACTCCATGTTCCCCTCATTCATCAATCCCATAAAATATATATACTTCATTGAAAATTATGAAAACAAAATGAACACATGCATATTAAGAAAATGCAACCTCCACATTCGCTTCACTTACAAGTCCATAAACACACCCATTTACTGCCACACTCTAAGGTTCCCTCATTCATTGATGACATAAAATATATAAACTTCAATAGAAATTAATAATTAAAACTAGAAGAACACATGCATATCAATGAAAATGCAACTTCCACATTGACTTCATTTGCAAGTCTATACACACATGCCCCTCATTCATCCCATAACACACACACACACACACACACACACATCAATGGAAATAATAAAAACTAAGAGAATACAAGCATATCAATTAAAAGAATACTTTATTATGGATAAGGCAATTTACATTCATGTAGTTACTTCAATTGTTCTAATTGAAACTCATTACAAACTCAGCCCATTCGTTTGTATTTTGTCAAGATTTTATTTGGAGTAACTCTTCTTGTTTGCCCACTTAGTAAGCACAATAGTTTGTAATACAACATATTTAACTCAATTAGCACATTCTTTTGAGATGGAATCCATCAACAATTGAGGGAAAATATAAGATTATGACTAGTAAGAAGTGTCTTACCTTTCTTAATTGGGAGACACCAAGTAGGGTCTTCAAGTATCTCAACATGTAGCACCTGCACTCCTAATCAAACTATTGTCTAGGGCATTGTGAAATGAGGAAAACAAAAAAAGTTCAATAAATATGATTTGTAATACTATAAGTTTAATTAGTTCTAATATAGAGTAATTAATTATTTTTAATACCTTGTCATTCTTCCAAATGAGTTTTGATGGTTGCATAATCTCAGTCACATTAGCCCATGTTAACCATGCTTTGCAAATTTATACTTCAAATGCATTAAATACATATAAAAAATTGCTTATGTATACGTAATACATGAAAAAATTAAAAGCTTACTTATTTATGATTTCTACAAGGGTGGGAGAAAAGTGCAATCCACAAGAATACAAAAAGAAAGCATGGCCATCGTGCACATCCAAGATAAGCGGCATCCAATGAGCCTTATATACATAATCATATGTATTATAATTAAAGTTTACAATCCTTAAGTATGAATAAGTTAGCAAGAATATAAAAAATTAAAATTCAAACTTACACGCTATTGTAGGGAATCATCAAGCCCTGTCCCTTAGAGCACTAGAAGAACCCTGGTAATGTATCATCAATATGCCTCTCCATTGGCCATTGTTCTGAAACTCCACAAATGATGCTGAGGTCAAGAAATGGGTAAAGTATATTCTTAACCTAAAAAGGCTCACTGCATTATTTAAGAAGTTACATAAAAGAAATAATTATTACTTACCACGAAAAAAGAACATGCAATGTCAATTACTTTTATAAGTAGATATTTGCATATTGTCCATGTAGGAGACAATGTGAAGGTGCTCGAATCGATCCCATTATCAGACTGTAATAGGTCCTCTACCATCAGCGGCACTTCAATAACAACATCTGTAAGCATTCTCTCTTGATTTGTACGAGATTGATTGCCCTATCTTCATTAATGAGTCTATAGAGTAACCTTAAGGACCAAGGCTCATTAGGTTGAACTTCCACGCTATCCTTAGACGACTACTATAAAAGCCCCAAAGATTTTTAGCCAATCAATATTGATAAATGAAGAAATTCAATTTTATGATGAAAAGTATACATAAAGACGTTGTCTTGATTAAGGGTCAGCCACAAGAATCTTATTCTTCCTTTCCCCTCTATTAAGTATCATGTCTTCATTTAGTCCCAAAGTTTTTAAATATTTTCTCATCACTTCTATCCACATTCTTTTAGACCTTCTCCTTGCCCTTTTAAAACTTTCAACTTGGATTGCCTCACTCCTTCTAACCAGTGCCATTTTCGATCTTCGTTGGACATGTCCAAACCATCTAAGTCTAATCTCCCTCATCTTGTTACCTATTAGTGCAACTCCTAAGTTTCCTCTAATGTTTTCATTTCAAATTCTATCCTTTCTTGTCTTTCCACACATCCATCTCAGCATCCTTATTTCGGCTATGCTCATCTTATGTACATATTGTTCCTTAATAGCCCAACACTATTATCCATAGAGCATGGTTGGCCTTATTGGTTGAGTGGCACCATTCAATCATACAAAATACCGTGGGTGCATCTCCACTTGCTCCAAGCCACTTAGATTCTCTTAACAACCCTCTCAATCTCTCTATTGTCATGAGTTATCAATCCCAAGTATCAAAAGTGGTCTTTTATGGGGACTTCTAGGTTACCAATCTTTTTTTGTGCTCCAGTCTTACTCCTATCCATGCTAAAATTGCAATCCATTTACTTTGTCTTAGTTCAGTTAAATTTAAATCCTTAAGATTCTAGTGCATCTGATGTGTTTTAAATAATAATACTGCAAGTGCACGGGTCCACTATAGCATAAACACGATAATTATGGGTGGTTCGATAAAATTATAATTGAAATATTTTAATTAAAAATATATTTTAACTACTTTAACCAAGCCAAATAATTAATTTAACAAAATTAATTACCTAAAATGCTAAAAATCATAGAAATCACATAAAATACTAGAAATTAAAAGAAGCCTAACAATCAAAACTCAAATACATTAGAAATCAATACTTTTAATAACTAAGCTATCTAGGTTATTTTTACACGTGTAATTAGAAGCACGACGTTTTTAATACAAAGAAAATATTTCTTTTTAAAGCTCTCTTTAAATATTTTCTTAATACTAGTATCTTAGCATAGAACTATACTTTTTCAAAGTGTAGTCAATTTTCTTAGTGCAACGACTATCAAATATTCTCGTATAGTAATCCTCTTTCTTACTATACTCTACATCTCTAATTATCAAGCAATCACTAAATATGCCAATATTTATATTTTGCACTTTTAACCTAGAATAACCTAGTCTTAAAAATATATTATTCTAAAAAGTTTTCCTTCTCACACCTAGGGAAACTAATGGAACATAAGCATAATGAGCTAAACTAAATCTAACAACTAATGAAAGCAAGTAAATAACACATATTTAGTAAAAATATGCAAATCTACAAAATTCTGTCAACTAACAAAAAATTAAACTAAATGACTTAATAAATTATCAACTACATTCTCAATAAATGAAATAAAGTTCACAATGATTACAACTAAAATAAAATAAAATAAAATAACAACTAGTTCTTATGAAAAGAAAGAATCCACCGATATTCACCGTGTCACTAGCTGAAAACTACCATACAAGCTTCTAATCCGTACTCCCACCAAACTTTGTATCATCCAAACAACATCGTACTCTTGTTGTCTCCCTTAAAAAGGTCATAGGGTGTTTCCTGATAGCCACAACCCATAAGAGGGATTTTACACCCAAAAAAACATGTTTTATGTGTGCCATACCAAGAGATAGCAAGAGATTGGGAAGGGCTTGTAAATGGAAAGATCATGTATAGATGAATGGATGGAATGATAGGATATGATGAAAGCATAGGAGAGTAAATTTGAGACGTAGAAGACGAAGAGAAAATTTTAGAAAAAAAAACAAGATGGAAGAAGATTAAGGTGTGATAATAAAACTAAAACTTCGTGCAAGAAGGGGTGAATGGAAAAAGGGGTTAGATACAAAGATTTTTTATGAAATTTTGAGGAGTATTAGAGTGAAATAATAAGTATAAAAAATAAAATGGTAGAGAAGGTCAGAAAATTGGGGAGAAAAGACTAAAAAATAAAGTATGAAAGGAATGAATGTGCTAGGGAATGAATTTTAGGTGGATCTTGTTATGAGTTATAAAGGATAGAATGAAGAGCTAGGATTATGATTTTGAAGTGGATATATAATGTCAAAGGTATAGAATAAAATGATAGAATGGATTGAGGTATAATAGAAAAATGAAACAAGCCTTTCTTGCCCCTTCTATTCTCCTTGGATGTTCCTACCTTTAGGATTCTCTCCCTTGGTGTTTGATCACTTTGTGTGGTCCTTTCGGGTTGATAAATCCTCTTAGTTCTACCCTTACCTCTTTCTGTTTTGCATGGAAGACAATCGAATGAGGGGAGAATGAGAAGAATTCATGCATGAGATTCCCTCCTTAATATATTGCTTTGAATTGATGTGGAGATGGAAATTTCCTAATAGAAACTCTCTCCTAGCCTTTATTTCTTCATATCTTGTCTCTATTTCCTTATGTCCTTTTCTTTTCACCCTAGATCCCCTTGGAAAAATCATGTAATACTTATGGAATGTTTTGAGGTTCATTTTTAATTCAATAATTAGATCAAGTGATATGATTGGATTGTATGGTGAGATGAGATGGAATGGTGGCTAGAGTTTTCGTATTTTCCCTCTTCACTCCCCTCCCCTAGGTCATTCTTCAACCCTAGGATGGACGACTGAGATTTTCTTGAAGTCTCCTATTTAAAAATTCATTGTTTTATAGTTCATTCCTTCTAATCTATCTAATCAGCATGCCATAAGATGGATGGCATGGATTCCATTGAGATTTTCTTATACACATCGATTCTCTCCCCTTATTTTCTTCTTATCCCATCATTTTTATCTTTAGCCAATCACAATTAAGTGCAAAACATGCTTTCATCTAAAGAGAATACATTTTCTCCTCCTTAAAATGGTAGGTAGCCCACTAAAATTTTCTCCACCAATTATGGCTCAGTCTTCTCTCTCTTGCATGATGCTTCCTATTAATCAATCCTAACTCAAATGTCTTCTCATTGTTTACTTCAGGATGGTCTTGGATGTGGATTGATCTTAGCCACTGTTTCTTAAAATTTTTAGTTGAAAACTAGCATAGATTTCTTATTTTTTGTCTTTCTCTTCACCTACTTATTTTTCTCCACAAATCATACTAATCCATACATGTATTTCATGTGGAATTAAGTGGGATGCACCACCTTTGCAATAAAAATTCATCATATACATGTTAGTGGTGCCCATTCTAAAATGCAGAGAGAGAAAGTGAGGGATTTAGGTCTTCTGCAAGCCTTGGCTTGAGTGTGCTTTATATGTGTACTTCCTTTGACATGTGTGGCTCTTAATATTCACTTAGAAGCTCTCCAAAGATGATGAAATGCATGCATGCATGCATGCAGTGAAGTTCTGCCACCTTATCTTTTGATATTTACAACCTCTTTTGTGATGGTAAGGTTTGGAAATGCTTCTAAGGTTTCGAACTGTGCTAAAATGATAATGATGCCCATTTTACATTTTGAACTTCTAAACTTCATAAATTTGGTAGGTAGGCCCATAACTTTGTTCATATTCTCGATTATCCATCTTTTAGGGTTTGGAATTCCAAAATACCCTTTTTATAATTATATCTAAATCCTGCAAAATATGAAAATAACCATAATTAGTGATCTTTATGAATAAAATAAGGCTAAAACAAACTAAATTTAGAGGTAATCTATAGCTATCAAATACCCTGAGACTTATATTTTGTTAGTCCTTGAGTAAAACTACTAAAATAAAATAAAATCTATATTTTAAAAATCCTAACCACTTTTGTTGGTGTTGTCATTAGCATTTAGCATATGCACAAAACCTTTAAAGCCTTAGGTTAAACCTAGTAGGCAAGTTGTAGTCTTGTAAGGGTTTTTAGAAGTTATATCCATAAACATTTCCAAAAAGCTCATAAAAGTCCTTAATGATAATAATAATTAACAAAAAGGATCAAAATCCTACTCCTACACTAAAAACTCATTATTTTATTAAAGTTTGGAATATAAGTATATACCATAGCTAATTTATAGAATTATCAATTTTCAAGTCAAATATAACCTAAATTACCATCCAAAAGTATGTTTTGACTTTAATTCTCACACAATATTCTTAACACTTAGAAGGAAGTTACTTAGAAAGGTGTAAATCTATCATTAATATATGAGTAGAATGTTGTTCATCAAGTTCAACAATCTCATATATTTCATATAAAAGAATGATAATGGTCTCATGAAAAAATATCAACTAATAAGAATATTAGACTATATAAATTTTCCTATTTATTCATAACATATCCAAGCCATACTACTCTTAAGATAAAGTTAGGACTTCCGCTAGGATGAAACATGGGCTTAGGATAGGGTTATCAAAACAATGGGTATAAGGATAAACAAATATTATTTTGAAGAATAAGCAAAGGACTTCTAAGATGTATTAACAATTTTCCTTTAATTTTTCTTCACAAGAGTGAACATTCTTCTTCATTGGCTATCTTTTTCTCTTCTTTTTAACTAGGCTTTATATATAGCCTCTTTTTTTTCTTTTTATGTTTCATCTTTTGAATTGTTTGTTCATAATTTTTCTTCAAGCTATTTCATCAATCTTCTCTATATATTTTCAAAATAACTAGATAATGGATATAATATAAGGTTAAATGTGGGTGATAGTTGTTTGCCTAATAAAGAAAAGGCTTATATTTTAAAGGCTCAAGGGGCTAACTATTAACATCAGGAAGGCTAAAGGCTCTGGGTTTACCAAGGATGGCCTCTATCATTTTCTAAGTATCATATGACTTTAAAACAATCATAAATGTAGGAAATATATGGTATAGTCTTTTTGTGATTTCATTATAATTGACCAAGATGAAGAATAATGAGACAAACTATGAACCAATGTTCGTTGAAAATGATTTTTAATTTAAGTATAACTATCAAAAAAGGAAGAATAGCTCTAAAGCTTACTAGAGTGATAAGTCTCCACTTATCTTCTTCAGGATCTCTAAGTTATATTTAGTTTTCAACTTAAACTATATATATAGCTATTTGTGTAACTAAATATTTTGAGTTTATCTTTTCATGGAAAACTTTAGTAAAAGGATAAAATGGTGAACTAATTGTATACAAATCTATTAATTAGCTAATGTTCAAAAAATTCAAAATTCTCATCTTTGTAAAAGAACTTATCATAGTTTTTTTTTTCAAAAATTTTAAATTTATCAAATTTTCTTAAAATTTTTTATAAAATGACTCCAGAATTATTCTAAAATCTTAAATGAACACATCAAAATTTGAAATACATCACCCCCAAACTTAAAGTAAACATTGTCCTCAATGTTTAGAACTACCTATCATAGATAAATGAAAATAATAAACATGAGAGGAAAGGGTGAGAAGAGATGTACATGCACTTTTGGAATAGTGCCTTGATCTATTCATGTGGTCTATATGCAATGCATGCAAATGCTAATCAACCAAATGATCCTACAACAAACTAGTCTAACTGATCTAATCTACTTTACCTCACTCTTACACTAATCAAAGGATCCTAATCCTAAATCTAACAATTAAATAGAGGACTTTCTCACTCCATTTAAGAATTTTACAATTGTCAATATACATTTTCTATCCCAAAATGTATGGTGGTGATAAGATCAAAACACAAAACACCACTGTGAAATAAAGTTTCATGGGACCTAATCGAAATGAATGCTCCCCATTGTTTGTAAAATGAGGAAAGATAAGGCCCACTTCAAAAAGTACAGAATATTCCTCCTCCTCCCTTACATTTTCCAATAGTTGGGGTTAAGTTGGCTTTGCATTTCCCTAAAAGATTGTTCTTGTTCTTCTGGAGGCAAGGAATTAGTGGGGCTTAACCACTTAGAATCTTGTGATGTGCACCCTAGAGTTGGTTGATGTTCGATCCTAACATCAACAAACTCTCCTTCCTATTTGGCTACTACTGGGAAGGTTTTAGATGAACCTACATTAATATCTTGTGATTGGTCAAATAAAAACTTTGCCGGAATTCGATGCTTCTTTGGCACTAAATGACTCAAATAGAATCTTAAGAGATATAAGGGGTCCTACTTGAGATGTCCATTAAGAAGTGTTCGTCAATGGCTTAGTATCCATTAAAACACTCTCATCATCTATGAAGGTGTCTATATCAGAATCAACTTAAAATAATTAGGAAATACCTTAAGTGGGTAATTACTAGAGGTCAGTAAGGATTGTTTGAGAATATCTATCTGATGAGGATCTTCTAATGATATTTTCAACTCCATATAGTTATCGTTGGGCTTTTCATTATCCTCAATTTGTTCAATTTCCTCAGCCCTTTCTATGAAGTCGGCAGTTATTTGAGCCTTTTAAAATTTCATCTACACAATAAATTATTTAGTCACTTCTTGGAATTCTAGTGTACTCGACATATACAATGAAGGATCTCTTCTAATGGTTATTCCCTCTTGTGAGGAAAAAATGGCTCATATAGCTCACATTTCTATGGAATTAGGGTACTTGGAAACGATTGTGTAGGGTGGAACCATGATCGTTCTCCCTGATCATTCTGAGACCAAGGTTGTTTAGGATTCTTAGCCCATCCAAGATAGTCAGTTTCAGCATAATAATAATTGCTAAGATTTGTGAATGCATTGGGTGCATTCACCTACTCTTGATAATATACATCGTCGGTTAAGCTTGAAGGCCATGAAGCAGTGGGATATGCTGGGCTAGAATAGGTATAAAGGCTGTTGGGATGACTCAATGACCTACCTACCTAAAAGCTTTTAACCTATTCAATCACTATCCATCCTATTGGCCAATTTATCAAACATATTGAATAGATCAAGAGTATCCCTTACCTCTTGCTCATACATATTCTTAAAGCATAAGGGCTGAGGAATGAAATACTATGAAAGTGGTCTTTTATCCCCCACTTTGTGGGCCATTGCTGTGGCAAGCTTAAGATGATTTGCTTGATTGCTTTGCTTGTGGTCCATCTAATCATAAGGGTCTAAGAGTGTGAGATATGGATTCTTAAATTGATGATAGGCCGACATTAGAAAATGGTGCAGTAAAATACACTCAAATTTATATACAATGAACATAAATTATTTTATATAATGAAAGAGTACTTAAAAAAAAAAAAAAAAACTAAGGGGAAACTAAGCTATATGATGTAACCTATTTGTACACATTCAAGGACATATAATTATTCTTAACCCTAATACAAGCAAGCTAAAAGTTTTGATTTTTCTTTATTTTCTTTGGGGGAGTGAGTTTTAAGTTATTAATAACCTAAGTAGCTCCTCTTTTCTTTTAGATTTATCCTACTACTTACCAATTGGATCCTACCTTGATCAACCACTTCACACCCTCCCTAGTCAGTTGTAGTTGATCTAAGTCATCAAATATGTTAGCAAAGATAATCGTTTAAATACCAACATAGCTGATCAAGTACGAGCCAATGAAGTGCCAATAGGTTTCCTTCCTATAAGAGGGTCTTATGAGCTCATAAGCTACTAAGATCTCTTCTAGATTGATTTTAAATTAATTGAAGAGGCTAAGATTGCACATAAGATGATGATTGACCAATATGGGCCAAGAGGTGGCAATGAAATCTACCCATGATCACATAGGGGTGGGTATCCTTACTAATCAATTTCCACACTTCATAATAGTTCAATCAATCATATAAACACCTTCAAGCATTAAATGTGCCTTAAATTTTGAGAAAAGAATTAAACTAATGCGCTTACCTATATACTATCTAGCAAGCGGTCAAGGCCTCAATAGATTGGACACTATAACCCTTACAGCCTATGTCCTTGGGTTATAGTGAGCTTAAGCTATCCTTGTTAAATATGTGCTAACTAATGCAAAGTCCTGGGTATAATACAACAAATAATATAATGGATGCACACTATTTGAATTACACTATCAAATGATTAATGCAAACTAAGTTACCGCAAATTTAATATGGGAAATGGAAAGAGATTAGAGAAAGTTACATCCGAGTCCTAGATAAAGTCTTATCATACAATGGTGGGTCTATGTACATGCCACCTCCTCAAGTTAGGATGACCCACCATTGACCTGCATTATTACAACCCCTTTAAATTGAATAAATTATGATAAAATAAAATATATTCATGCCCACACTACAATTCACTCAAAATAGAAATTTATAAACTATCCTAATTTTTTGAAATGCTAAAAATTATAGAAATCACATGCAATGCTAGAAATTAAACCTTAGCCTGAGAATCAAAACTCAAATTCATTAGAAATCAATACTTTTACGAACTAAGCTATCTACACTATTTTTACCAATGTAAATAGAAGCACAAAATATTTCTTTTTAAAGCTTATTTAAATATTTTCTTAATACTAGTTTATTAACACATCACTATGCTTATTCAAAGTATAACTGGTCTTCTTAGGGTACCAGCTATTAAAGATTCTTGTATAGTCACCCTCTTTCTTACTATTCTTAATATCCTTATTTTTTATGCAACCATCGAGTCCGTAAACTTAGAGTGCTATGAGACCAATATTAATATTTTGCACTTTTAAGCTAGAATAATCTAATGTTAAAAAGTGGAACATAAGCATAAAGACTAAATTAAATCAAATAACTAATGAAAGCAAGTAAATAACAGATAAATTAATAAAAATATGCAAATCTACTAACAAAAAAATTCAAATAAATGGCATAAATAAATTAAAATTTATATTCTCATTAACAAAAATAAGAGTTACTATAAGTACAACTAAAACAAAATAAAATAACAACTAGTTCTTATGAAAAGGAATGAATTCAGAGATATTTGCCATGTCTTTCAGAGAAAACCGCCTTACAACCTTCCAATCCTCACTATTGTCAAATTTGTGTCATCCAAAAGACACCTTCACCTTATTGTGTCACTCAATAAGAGCCTAAGGAATTTCCCAATAGTCATAACCCACATGAGAGATTTCACACAAAGACACATGTTTTACGCATGTAATACCAAGAGAGAGAAAGAGATTCGGAAGGGCTTGCAAATGGAAAGATGTTGGAGAGATGAATGGATGGAATGATACAAGATAGAATGAAACTTAGGGGTGTGAATTTGAGATATAGAATATGATGATAAAATTTTAGAAAAATAAAACAAGATAGAAGAAGATTTAAGGCATGATAAAGAAATTAAAATTTTATGCAAAAAGGGGTGAATGGACAAAGGGGTTATAGATGGATTTTTTTACTAAATTTTATAGAGATGTTGTTTATTGGTGAAGAGATTAGCTATGAATTTCATAGTAAAAGGATAAGTAGCAAGAAATGAAAATTTAAATTGTGGAGAAAGATCAGAAAATCAGGTAGAAAAGACTGAAAATAAAGTATGAAACAAATGAATGAATGAAAGGGTTAGGGAAAGAATTTTATACGAATATTTTGGTGAGTGATAGAGGATGGAATGGATGTATAGGGGTAAGATTTTGAAGTGGATCTGAAGTGTGAATAAAAAGATGGAATGGATTAAAGTACAATGGAAAAATGAAACAAGCCTTTCTTACCTCTTCTCTTCTCCTTGGATGGTCCTCCCTTTAAGATGCTCTCCCCTGGGGTTTGATCACTTTGTGGTCCTTTAGGGTTGAGAAATCCTCTTGGTTCTTCCCTTTCCTCTTTCTGTTTTATGTGGAAGACAATGGAGTGAAGGGGAATGAGAAGGATTCACGCAAGGGATTCCCTCAATGTATTGCATTGAGTTGACGTGGAGATGGAAGTTTCCTAATGGAAACTCTCTACTAGCGTTCTTTTCTCATCCATCATCCCTCATCTCTCATTTGTTATCTCTTTTTATTTTCACCTAGCTACCCTTGGAAAACCCATGTAATACTTCTAGAATTCATTGAGATTCATTCTTAATTCAATGATGAGATCAAGCGCTATGATTGGATTGTATGGTGAGATGAGATGAGATGGAGTGGTGGCAAAGGTTTTCATGATTTTTCTTTTTTATTTCCTTTCCTTGGATCATAATTCATGTCTATGATGGATGGTTAAGATTTTATTGAAGTCTTCTATACAAAAAGGCATTGTTTTATGTCTCATTCCTTCTTATCCAATGGATCAACATGCCCTAAGATGGACGGCTAGGTTTCTGTTGAGATTTTCATATCCACACTAATTCTCTCCCTTTATGTTCTCTTCATCCCACCATTTTTATTGTTGGCCAATCAAAATTAAGAGCAAAACATGTTTTCGTCTAAGGAGAACATGTTTTCTCCTTCATGAAAAATAGTGCGCAGCCTACCAAAATTTTCTCCACCAATCAGGGCTTGGTCTTCTCTCTCTTGCATTGCTGCTACCTATTAGTCAATACTAACTTAAATGCCTTCTCATTGAATTCTTTAGGATGGTCTTGGATGTGAATTGATCTTAGCACTCTTTCTTAGAGTTCTCAGATGAAAATTGATACTAGATTTTTCATTTTTGGCCTCTCTCCTCACCTCCTTACTTTTCTCCGCTTATCATACCAATCCATACATGTATTTTATATGTAATTAGGTGAGATGCACCACCTTTGCAATATAAATTCATGGCACACATGTAAGTGGTCCCCATTATGAAATGCAAAGAGAGAAAGTGAGCAATTTAGGTGTAACAACCCAGGTTTTTATAACACTTTTTCATAAAATCTTTTACAAATATGGGGCCCATAGTCAGGAAACTATTTAAAAAACAAATAGCAGAAAATATTTTTTTATTTTTCATGAGAAGACTTTTAAAAATCCTGAGTGTCATTTTTCTTTTCAAAAAATAAGAATTCTCATAGACATGAGCGCTACATTCCTAATGAAAATCTGACAGTCTCCTTTATTTTTCGAATTTACGCATTTTACACATGTTTTGCAATGTCCCTAATAAACACATTATGAGAAAATAAATAATAAGGGAGACTTTACTTTGTCCATTCATATACATCCATGATCATTGACATTTTTTTTACATCAAGTTTAATTAAATAAAGAGAAGTTCAAAACTGGGATCAATGCTGTCATAGCCATACAACCACAATTTAGCTTCACTTATTCACATGTCTATCAAACCAAAAATATAATAAATTAAACTATTACATCAATTCCCAATGATCTCAACTAGGTTATAAACTTGTTTTTTATTACCTTCTCTTTCTTCCTCTTGAAATCTCTAACAATGTCTTCTACTCCTTCACTATTTATTTCTTCAAACCTAAGACTTAGCAAGCTTTTGCTTGTATAAGTAGTTCCATCATCAAATATAGAATTTATAATTTTCATGTCATGCAACTATGTAAAACATGATACATAATGAGAAGTATAATAAACTCTAAATTTTCACTTAGGCTTTACAACCCAATGTCATGCCAAATAATCCTAGTTTATCAGTTTCAATGTCCAAGTATGTTGTGTCAATGACAATAATAATTTAGCAAGTATTTTATAAAATGTGATATTCACCATAACTCATGTCATGCATCATCTAAAATATACTCTTCAAAATTGGATAATGAATCATCATTAAAATCAATAGAAGAAAAACATTTAAATCACAAAATGCTTTAAAAAATCAATGTATCTAATTAAGCATATGTATGGATGGTACCATCTAGACCTCCTCAAGGTCTCACAAGCATAGAAACACTTATAATCCAACTACTTTGTGTTCGTTGCGAGTACTTATTATAGACCTGCAATCCAAATGTGACATGCACTTGCGCTATCATGCTATACATACATATGTCAAAATAATGGACCCTCTATGCTACGAACAAGACCCCATCAACTCTGTTGCTATCATGTCGATATCGAAACAAATAGACTCCTACACTATGCGAGCAATGGGTACACATGCCTCAAGCCATGACCTTGCTCATGATGTCATTGTAAGCCGAGTTCAGCCTCTTTGGCCAGGTATCTAATACACATATATAGTTTTAAAAGGAGGGTGATTTGTCCTCAACCGTCCTAGCACAACATCTAACAGGCTACTATATGCCCTCCATAACATAATAATAATAGGCATCATCACATGCCAATATAATTTATGAAACCTTGGAAATCCATGCACTAGTGAAATCATATAATTGTCTCATGATATAATATAACCATGTAAAAACAACCCTCATAAGGGGGAGTTTGAGGATTCCACACTCCTCGACATTTCATAAATCATGAAGTCCATGTATTTTCAAACACATTCTCATGTTACAAGTTTTTAATGGTATAATAAATCAACATATCATTTCATGACAAATACTTTGCATGAAAGCCAAGTATTTTCAATTGTATAAAATTAGAAATATCATAAATTTCTATTTTCAAACATGACAAAATGGTTTTCAACAGTTTTTTTCATGTTTTACAAAAAAGTATATTTATGTTAAAAATACCTACCACCTTGGCAAATTTCCATAAGTTCTTCCCTTCACTTTAGCCATAAACACAATTCCAAATCGATCAAACTACGCCTAAATCTGCAAAGCGCATAAGGTTACATTTTTCATACACACGTATACTTAATTCTTACATGTAATCATGAATTAATGGTCCAAATCCTTAAACCATTAGATTTTTTTTTAGATCTATTATTGATTCTAACTAAATTTTACATCATTCATCTTTAATCACCCACCAAATTGCACAATGTCAGCCGTTTAGGCTGTTGATTGTGTTTCCATCCATGAATAATCTATCCAATGTCCATCAAGTTTTGGATTACAAAATCTATACCATTGATTGTCATTCAATGATGTATATTTGTATTTTCAAATTCCAACTATTGAAGGGCAATCTAATTATGATTTTTAGATACTGATCAACTACGAGAACTCATTTAAGCATTAGAGTTTTGATCAGTCAAATACCAATAACTAAGCACTAATCAGAAGTGAGAATAGTGTTAGATCATGTAAATATAATATCATCACTTTCCAAATCACACATTTGACTATAATCCAATGGTCTAGGCCATCTGATCTATTATCTACTCTAGATCAAATTTCTGATTCAATTTAATTCAACTTAAGCCTAATTTCATAATTTCTAATACTTGATCAAGGTTTCCTTGTAATTTACTCATTGATCTAGATTGTTAATTCCAATTGGTATAAATTTCATAGATTAGATGGTTGATGAAGGCTTTGATTGGCCTTGAGTCATTAAAGATTGCATGAATTATAGACCATCAATTCAAAATTTATAGATCCAATGAAATTCAGAGTTTGGATCGTTAATGTTAGAGTTCAAGATAGAGGATCAAAATTTAGGCAAGGTTGTCAGAGTTCCCATCAATCTTTATCCATTATATAGAGAAGAGATCAACAGTTGGATCTGCATTTGGAAGTGGTTCGATTTCAGGGAATCAGATCTTCACTGTCTGAGTTTCAAATGGATAAGCAGAATTCAGACAAAATGATCAGAGTTCCTGTAAATCTCTATCCATTAAACATGGATGGGATCAACTATCTGATCATCTTTTAAAGGTGGATTAGTTAAGCCCTAGCAAAAATTCTAAGTTTTCCAAATTTATGTTAAAATTGAATAGTGAATGAGGAAAATCGTGTAAAGAACTTACCTCTAACGTGTTTATAATCCTTAATCATCATTGGAGAAGGTACAATTTGGCGACCATTCACTACGCATACAGTCTCTACCATTCTAACATTGTTCTTCATCCAATTGTGGTGAAACTAAAGGGGTTTTGTTCCTATCTTGATGCAAAGCAGGGCGATCAGTCAAATCAACAATTATAGATATCGTTGTTGCTGGGGAGCTCTGTTTCTCCAGTGATAAAAAAACCCAAATCTCTTGTGTGATCTAGTTTTGAGGTATGCAGAGCTTTCTTTCCTATTCTCTTTTCTTATCCCTTTCCTTCCTCTCCTTGCTTCCTCATCTTCTTTTTACTCCTTTTCCTCCATTTTTCTCCCTGTTGGGTTTTTGTTCTATCAATCAAGCTTAGGGAATAGATTGTTAGGTGTGTTCTTGATCTAACTTAAGTACGAGGGGTGGCATTATCAAAATGGGCCCTCCTTTTAAATTCTAATGTTTTAAGAAAATTTTAAGTTTTTGAATAGTTTAATTTCACAAAATTTACTTTTTAAATTCTAATTCACTTAATTATTTCATTTTTAATTAAAATATAAGAAATTACATAGTTTGGAATAAATATGTAATTAAAAAAATTATGGTTATTATATTAGGTTTCCTACGAGCCCCAGCTTAAGTGTGTTTCACATATGTGCTTCCTTTGATGTGTATGTCTCTTAAGCTTTACTTAGAAGCTCCCCAAAGGTTGATGAATTCTGCCACCTTATCTTTTGATATTTACAACCTCTTTTGCATGAATAAAGTTCACCTATGCTTCTAGGATTTTTTACTATGCTAAAATGATAAGTGACATTTGTTCTACATTTTGAACTTTTATAAATTTGATAAGCAGGCCCATAACTTTGCTCAAACTCTAGATAATCCTTCTTTTAGGGTTTAGAATGCAAAAAATACCCTTTTTTACAATTGTACTATAATCCTGTAAAATGTTGAAATAACCCTGATTAGTGATCTTTGTGATAAAACAGGGGCTAAAACCTATTAATTTTAGAGGTATTCTATGTAATAATTATATACATATCAGTATCTCTCCCCTCCTACCTTATCAATCAAAACTATATCATCAACAAATAACATGCACCATGAAATCTCCTCTTATAGATATTTTGTTAACTCATTCATAACCAATTTGAAAATCTACTTGCTCAATGCCTATCCTTGGTGCAATCCTACAATGATAGGAAAAATCACTGGCTTCTCAACTAGTAAACCTAACATTTGTCACTACTCTCTCATATATATAATTAATTATGTCTATATGCCCCAGTGGAATCCCTTTCTTGCCCTACACCCACTAAATTAACTCTTTAGGGACCCTATCATAAGTTTTTATAAGTCAATAAAGACCATGTGGAGGTCATTCCTCCTCTCACAATATTTCTTTATCAATTGTCTAAGCATGAAAATAGCTTCTATAGTAGATCTCCTAGGCATGAAATCAAACTATTTCTTTGATACACTCATCTCATATCATAGCCCTTCTCAATCACTCTTTCAAAAAGTTTCATTGTAGGTTCATAAGTTTAATCCCATGATAATTAGTGAAACTCTGTATTTCTCCTTTATTCTTATAAATTGGTACAGTCAAGCCCTTCCTCTATTAATCCAGCAATTTCTTTGATTTTACAATCTTGTTAAACAACTTTGCCACCCAAACTACTCTAGTATCTCCCATATACTTCCAAACCTCTATTGGTATACAATCAAGCCCCAAGGACTTTACTGATTTCATCTTTTTTAGGGACTCTTTCACTTTAAGTATTCTAATCCTACAGTCATATCCATAATGTCCAATGTTATTTAGGTTTATGGTACTTTCAGTCCTTATATTATTAGCAAAATTGCCATTTAGCCATTTTTAAAAATAACTTTATCATTTTTGTTTGATCTCGTCATCTTTGATGAGAACCATTTGATCATCATTTTAATGTGCTTAATGAGGTCTAAGTCCTTACCTTTTTTATTCTCCTATTTTTCACAAGTTTAGACACATCTTTCTCACCTTCTCTTGATCCTAATATATTATAAAGCTCATCATATGCATAAAAATGTATTGGCTGCATGCACATTTAACATGCTCTTTATATATGTTCTTATCATTTTTGAAGGTAATGCAATTGACAATGCCATGCTTAAACATCTATAAATTCAAGTACTCATTGATCTATTGTTTGAACTATACTAGAGGTATGTGTTCTAGTACTTATTATCTATTTTTTCATCTATACAATAGATATCTATTCGTTCAAGTATTTATTATCTATTATTTAAACTATAAATGAGCTATGTATTCATTCAAGTATCTATTATCTATTGCTTAAACTATGGAGGACCTAAAGTACTAATTATATATTACTCAAACTGTACAGACCTATGTATTCAAGTACTTGTTGAATTTGTTCAAATCAACATGTGCATTTTATTTGGCCCGATGCTAGTTTCTCCAATGGGCCTCATTTTCTCACCCCATATAGTCAAACACAATATCACCTTCATGAGTTTAGTGACGTGGATTTACAACAACAAAATCCAAGGAAAGTTTCAAATTGTCATCACTCTTGCCAAAGGAATGTAATTGAGAGAAATTTTGGGTTTTGAAGGCTAGATTCCCCATGCTAATATTCATCACCTCTTCTCATTGAAACACAAAAGATGATAGTCCATACATATTTTGGATTGCGTAACTTCTTAAGGATGGAAGATCTAGTTGATGATTTCCCATTGATGATTCGAGTGGTGGCAACAACTAGGAGCAACAATATAATGACTGTGATAATATTGGTTTAAATAGTTTTGAGGAAGTAGGAGATAATAAGCAAACTTATGAAGATCGGAGTATGTTGCATAGTCCTAATAGGAGCTACAAAATAGTTGGTTCTGATTGTCATCAAGTGATAGTTGCAATGTTTAATGAGTGCTCCTAACTTTTTACATCTGTGATTGTTCCATAGGTTAAGTGAATTCCATATTAAGGTCTAAGGACTTGCTATTTTGATATTCCTTTGTATTGATCTAACATTAAGGATGTACAAGATGAGAAGATTTGTTTTTAGAGTGGTTATGCATTGTATAGGTTAACTGGATACTATATATAGTGTGTCAAGTTTGACCTACCACTTGCACCTATGTAAATGGGATCATAGGTCACTAATTCATGACTTAAGAAAATTGAACCATTACCCAACTTGCTCATTTGATTTGAGGGAGGATTGGCTTGCATGAGTCAAATTGACAATTGATATAAAAATGAGTATACTTGAACCCAAGACTCTAGAACTATGCTATAGTCCAACAACCAGTGATGGGTATAGAAATATTACTTAGCTATCCCTCCATTTAGAAGGTTTTAGCCCCAAAAATCACTTAATTATCACAAATTAGGGTTAATTCTATATTTTTATAAGTTTAGAATACAAATGTAGACAAAGCATAAAATTACCAATTTTACTCGGAAAGAGCAATTTGACATTCCAAGCCACATTGAGGAGCCATATCTGCTAAATAAAGTCTTGGAGATTCAAAAAGATCATCATGTGTCACTGTCAAAGTCAAAATGTATAAAAACTATATATTCAACTTCTATTCAAATAAGGATAAAAATGTGGCTAATTTCCATGCATGAGGGCATGCACACATGTCACTACCCTTGAAAGCTTACAGAAGAAACTCAATTTGTATACATTGGAATCATATACAATGAAAGCTTCTTAGAAGAAAAAGAAGAATGGGGCTCACCTAAAGATTTTTCACATATTTTCTCTCTCCTACTCAACCAAAGGAAAAGAATCAACCAATGATTGGAAGTCATATCCATACAAGATAGTGAAGTACAATTGGTCTACATGAGCATATAAAGATTTATGGTGTAGCATTAAAATTTACTCACAAGTGCATGAATCAAAGTCGTATTTGGACACAAGAGAGCTTGATCCCATGAGGAATCTGATGAATTTATGTTGGATGGATCTTATTTAAAGTACTTAACTTCAGCCAAAGAGACAAATTGATTTGGATTTGAAGCTAAACTAAGATAGTAAATGCATGAAATTCGAAACTACAATTAAAGGAAACTTGTAAAATTAAAAGTAAGCAATGGAATTAGAAACTCACCTAACTAATGTGCAATTAAAAAAATAAACTAATGCAAAATAAGCATGAATTAAACTAATCAACTAACTTAAGAAAACTACTAAAAAGAAAACTTTCCTAATTTAACACTTTCCTAAATAAGAAACTTTTTAGAAGTGAAACTTTATAAAATTCAAAATGGAAACTTTCTAAACCTAAAATAAGATACATACAATGAATTAACTATTGCTAAAACCATATTCAACAACTAAACTAATCAATATTCATAGGAAGAGTACTTGGGTACCATGCGCATGATCCATGGATTGTGCGCATGGTTCATGGGTCCAAAGATGGCCAATTTTCATGATTTCAAAGAAAACAATTAAGTAATATGAACAATGCACTCAATAAACAACCTAAAAAACTAAATGGGTTCCTAATGATTAAAGCAAATAAGATGCATGAATTACTAGAAACTAAGCACAAAGATCAAAGGGAGAAAAATCCAGATTTCAGGTCCTTGAAAATATCAACTAAATCATGCATAATAAAGCAACTAAACAACATTTTTTATCCAAGATAACAACCTAGATCTAATGTTCTTTGACAATAGAAACAATACATAATAAGAAATCTCAACAAACTTTATTGAATCATCACTAAATTACAACAAAATTCCGACATGTAATACATGTTTATAATTTGGAAATTGCATAGGATTCAAATGGCTAAAACCTAATCTAAACTTCAACAAAAATATTATAAATCCCATGCTCAAAATCTAAAATAAGATGGCATGTAAAGAAAACTCAGAAAGGAATTCAAGAGATAAGATGGCTAAGATGATGAATTGAAGTAATGAAAATGCACATAATCTAAGTTGAATAACAAGGCAGAAAATTAGAATTCAAGAGGTGAAAATAGGCTCTAAGCTGTCTCTTCTCTTGGATGTCATTATCAGAGAAGAGTTAACTTAGGTCTTGATTGAATGACATAGGAAAACTTGTGGACTAGAGTGAAGAAGAGAGAGCAAGAAAGATGGAAAAAGATGCGTGGAATGGAGAGCAAAAACACAAGCAAAACACAATGGAATTAAAGCAAGGAAACTAAATAACTAACCTTGAACTGGAGAATAAATAATAAGAGAATTAATAAAGAAATCCAATGGAAGAACAACTCAAAATAATTCCAAGGCTCAACTCCAATGATCACCTAAGGAATAAAGTGTAATTTTAAGATTATCTCCCCAACCTCTACTTAGGAAAAACTATGGGAATCTTAGAGCATGTATAGATGCTTGGATTCCCAACTTAGGAAAGCCTAATCAAACTAGAAAGGAGATCTAGATCTAGGGTTTTCAGTAAGCAATGGTAGGTGGAAGATGAGGTTAGCAAAGGGGCATAAGAAAGAGAGGAGCATGGCTAGACCTTAAGGAAGGTGGTGTGGAGTTCCACACCACCCCTCTCCCCCTGCCCCCCCCAATTAGGTGAAGTATGGTGGTCGGAAGAGAAAGAGAAATGGAGAAGATGTTAAGATGGAATTGGGGGAAAACCTAGAGTTTTTACATGTTTGAATGAACCTTAAACTTAAGGTTTCCATCTTAGGAAACCATATAGATGAAGCACTTCAATAAGGGAGAGGCACCACGTTTTTAGGAGGTGCCTCCCTCCTTAAGTCAAAATCATGGAACCCTAGGGTGAAGGATGGATTAGGGTTAGGAAATAGATTCCTCAATGCATGATCATCTTACCTTTTGCAATTAACTCTCCAAAAAGCCCTTAAAATCACACTTTAACTTAGGATAGTTGCTTGAATTGATGCTCCCATCATGTGGCTCCATGTGGCAATCATCCATGGCTTGATGACTCACCTTGATGGTTTATTCTTTGGTGGCTTAAGTGGCTCTAATACTTGGCTTCCTTAAGTGTCCTAGTTGGACTAGGAAACCTCATGTATGACTCCAATTCTCGTGCAAAGTGATGGAAATGCATGGCTCATTGGTATGGATAATTTGAGTCATCTTTTATGCTTCTCGTTGCCTTCTTACTTGCCCTACAATAGTATTGAACCTTGATCACACCTTGGATTGTGACATTTAGGCTTTGGCTTGCTTAGGTTTCCTAGTTAGACTAAGAAATCTAATGAATGACTTCAATTCTTATCTCTATCACGTTTGACATTTGGATTACCTTCTCAAAACCTACAAAAGATGAAAAATGATAATAAATCCTAAAAAATTATGAGCACTAACATACTTACTTCTAATTAGCTCATGAACTTGCAAATTATCAAAATTTTGAATTATTAGGTTAGAAATGCATGTGTTACAAAATTTTTATAAAAAAAAATCCAAAAAATAACACTATATTTTAAAACACATGGGCTACTAATTGGGTAATTTTCTTATAAATTTGAACACTTATCAATTTACAAGGATCAAGGCCATTCATCCTAGAGCAATCCAATCCTACAGTGGAGAAGAAGTGAAGTTTAAAGAATATTTATAGGCCATATAGGGATTGCATCCATCCAAGCAAAAGTAAGTATAATCTAAGGGCTAGAATTGAAGCAACGCAAAGAAGGAAACCCTAGCAACATTTCTTATGTTGAAAAGTCAAGCCAAAACCCTAAGAAAAAAAAATCACAACCATCCAATCTCATCAAAGGGTCCTCACATCTTAGGGTTTCTTAATCACTCACACACACCCATGTGCATTCCCTTGCCAAATTTTCATTTCTTTCACTTTTCTCCCCACTAATTTCTTTTTCCTACTTATTCATTTTCTTTTTCTTCTTTTTTCTTTATTTTTACTTTTTATTTTCTCCCATTTTCCACCTCCACTTTCCTATTTTAAAATTCATGACTCCACACCTACCCACATTTTAATTTTGACCAAAAGTCAAACCACATTCCTTATTCTTCTCTCTTCCTTCTCTAGTAAGTAATTCTCTTTCTTAACCACTCAAGTCTACTTTCCTAACCACCTTACCATCCACTCCACTTTTTTATCCTATCAATGCCCAAACTCGATCCCACTTTCTAAAATAAGAATTCACCCCTCTCCCTCTCTTTACTTACCTTCCTTCCATCAAATTCTATTCAATCTCATCCATTATTTCTTTTTTTCATCTTTAGATCTTAACCATTTATCCCCAGGGCTTACTTTCCTCAAAATCTATAAATAAGAAGTGAAAAATAAGAAAAACTTTTATCACTTGCCTTTCTCTTGTACTTGAAAGCTAAATCTAGGTGAAAGAGAGAGGGGGGGGGGGAGGGTCATCTTTACTAAAGATCCCACAAGATCAAAGTTCAACCCTTTGGAGAAGAGCTAAGGAAGCCCTTCCATCCCCACTTCCCTTTCTTTCTTTCTCCTATCTTCTCCTTCTCCCATTCTTTTTCCTTACTCCTTACATTAGATTCCCCATCCAACCTTCTCCCTTCCTTCACACCCTCCATATGCCACTTCATCATAACCATCATCTTCTTCTAGCTTTCCATCTTTCATATTTTATTCTTTTGTGATTTAGGAATAAATGAAAAGGAAGAACACCTTCTAATGTTAATCAAGGACTCTTCTATTCCTAAGCATGGTTGAGGATTTCTTTGAGTTTGTGCATGTTAGGTAAAATAGATGGGAAAAGCTTGGTGGTAGAATAGTGTACTTTGGGTTGAATATAAGTGTATATGCACTTGCGAAGAGGCACAACAAGAGGAGCATAAAAGCAGAGTTCAAGCCCAAAAAAGAAGAAGAGGACATGTGAAGAGCCTTGTTGGGTGACACAAAGAAGGACACCTTTAGTAGCCACTTCAAGGAAGTTTCTTTATTTTCCTTTTCTTTCTTTATTGTATTCTTCATAATTCAATCTCCATTAGTGAAAAAAGTTACTTTCCCTTTCATAGTTAGTTTACTTTCTTTTCTTGCTTTATATTTTAGTTAGTTTCCTTACTATAGCTTATTTCCTTGTTTTGAATTAGTTGCTTAGATAAATTGTTTAGTTTAAAATTATTTATTTCTTTCATTATTGGCTAGGTTAAAATAAAGCAAATTAAGTTTTAATTAACTCTCATTTATTAAAGAATCTTCATGGCATTAACCCCTATTTGCTAATTATGTACTTCAATAGAGTCGTGCACTTGCAATATTATTTAAGACGCATCAAGTTTTTGGCCCTGTTGCAGGAAATTTCCAATGGAGTTTGATTAAAATCTAAGTTTTCTTACTTACCACTAATCATAGTCTTACAATTGCATATAGCATAGTTTCTTTTATTTTTGCATACTTTCGTTATTCCTAAAGAATTTTCTACTTTCCTTTTTATTTGTGCAAGAATTTGGAGAAGAATAAAGACTTGGAGGAAGACCTTAGGATAGTTTCTTTTTTATTTTTTAATTCAAGTGGATTGTAGTGAGGACATGCTTATAAATTTTTATAAGCAATTCATTCATTTAAAATCAAGGGTTGTAATAATATAGGTCAAGGGTGAGCCATCCTAACTTGGAAGAGGAGGTGGCATGTGCATAGACCCACCCTTGTATAAGAAGACAAATTCTAGGACCCCATTGTGAGTTATCCTAACTTCTTTCCAATTCCTATATTATGTTACATTGTTAATTTAGTTACATTTGGATGGTAGTATAAAGCATATATAAAACATTTTCTTACTTATTACATTCTACAGTTTGCAGTAGAATTACTACTTTCCTTGCATATTAGGGAATGTTTGCATGCTTTAAGGTGAATATATGTTAATTGAACTACGTGGGAATGCTTAAATGAATTACTAAGGGCAATCACCCTTACAAGCTCAAGGGTGGATGTGATTACCATCCCTTGGCACACCTAGGTTAAACATCACCTTACACATAACTCTAGCCTCAACAATTAAATTAAAACCAAACTAAAAGAGACCATAGTATCTTTTGAGCTCATAGGACCCTCATGGAAGGAGGTGACCTATTGCTACTCCGGTGGCCTCTACTTGACTAGCTATGTTGGTAATTAAACGAGCAACTCTACCAACACATTTGATCACTCAAATCAATTATAGCTGACTGAGGAGGGTGTGAAGTGGTTGATCAAGGTAGGATCTAATTGATAAGCATTAAGGCAAGTCAGAAAGAGAGGAGGAGCTGCCTAAGTTAGATGTAACCTAAAAGCCACTCCTCTAAAGACAATAAAGAAATATCAACCTTCCAACTTGTTTTCCATGGGGTTAGGATCTATTATGTACCTTTGTTTATTTTCATCATTAAGCACATAGGTTGCATTTTCTAGTTTAGGTTTCCCTAGACTAGGAAGGAAAAAAAGAAGGAAAAAGGTACTCTTTAGTTATATACAAATGACTTGCTTTTGTTGTATACAAAGTTCAATCAACTTAGGCAAAGTCGTAGGAGTCAAGCAGATTTAGAAACCCTTGCCAAAAACATGACAAATTAAGCTAAGCCTTTAAGAGACTATTTCATACTGATACAATTTAGCTCTCCATCATGTATAGAGTTACCTACTGCATTACTAATGTAGAATATTTTAAGTTAAAACCAAGTATCATCCAAGTTCTGCCAACCCTTTATAGTTTGGATAAAGAAGATCCTTACCATAATGTGAAGGAATTCTTGATATCTGTGCAACATTTAAATGCTAACACTTTTATGATGACTCTATTAGATTGTAGCTATTTCCTTTCTCATTAAAAGAGAAAGCAAAGGTACTAGTGAATTCATTAGAAATAGGGTCCATTACTACATGGAAGCAATTAGCAAGAAAATTACTAAATAAATACTTTCCAATCACCAAAACTAATGCCTTCGTAGTAAAATTATAAATTTTCAACAGAAAGAGGGTGAACATTTTTATGAATGCTAAGAAAGGTGGAAAAACTAATTATTGAAGTGTCCACACCATGGTTTTGAGAAATGATAACTAATACAATATTTTTTATGAAGGTCTGACCCCATAGAATTGACATACAATTGATGCCACTAGTAGGGCACTTTGGACCAAGAGTGATGTGGAGGCATAGAACTTTTTTGAAAATTTATCTGAGAATTCTCTTCAATGGGATCGTTCTATTTGAACAAAAATATTTCCACAACCACAAAGAAAATGTGGTATATACCTATATAACAAAATAGACATATTAACACATAGGATGGATAAGATTGATAGTCTTCTTACTAAAATTGGGAGAAGTTGTGTTGGCTAGAGAAGTCACTATGCAACCTCCACCGGAAGTCTATTGAATTTGTTCTAATATAATTGCACCCTACTACTTCATGCCTTTCCAACTCTATATTCCCTAAAAAAAATTTGGAGTAAGTGAATACATTAAATGCATTCCAAAATCCTAGCAATAATCGATATTATATGTCCTATAATCATGGATGGGCTAGGTATCCCAATTTTTATGGTCTAAGAATACTCAAGGGAATCTAACTGTATTTCCCCCATCTCAGCCTTTTCCTAGAACCAAAATAACATAGTAGCCAGTGCCACAACATATATTTCCTCCGCAACAGAGGAAACAATGTTTAGAAGAGACCTTAAGTTTGTTTAGGTAGAGTATAGAAGAATACCACAATGAGGTTAAACACACAATGCCGACCCACTTGCAATCTATTCACATTGGGAAAACCAAATGGATCCACTTGCTACTGCACTTACTGATGGGAACAAGGAAAGTTTCCTATTCAACCTATGCCTAACATCAAGGGCCAATATAAGATTGATAAAACTTCTAGTGAGCCATTTCATGAACAGACCCAATCCATAACTACCTTTATAAGTGGAAAGACAATAGATAATTAGCACATTTGACTAAGGAAAATGAGTAAGTTAAAGACAATGAGAGCCCTAAAAAGAATAGGAAGGAAAAGAGAAGAAATAACCACCTCCTCCTTCTCATAACCCTAATACTGAATCACATTATATTGTAAAGGCTCCATTTCCTCAACGTCTCAAAATGGTTAAGGAAACTAATTTTAATAAGTTAATGGATGTGTTTAAATAAGTAAATATCAATATTCTATTACTTAATGTAAACAAAGATGCCCCTTCTTATGTCAAATTTGAAGAATCTATACACCTATAAGAGAAAACATCAGGGGTAGAAGATAGAATATCTCACTGAGTAAGCTAGCCTAATCCGACAGCACAATGCCCCACTCTATCATGTGTGATTGGGGAACATAAAATTTGATAGGGTATTACTTGATTTGGGGTCAAGTGTTAACCTTTAACCTTATTCTATGTATAAAGAATTAGGTTTAGGTGAGATGAAAAGGACTACCACCACACTACAATTGGCAAATAGATCAATTAAAGTTCCACATGGTGTGGCAAGGGATGTACTAGTTTAGGTTGATAAGTTTTCATTTTCAATAGACTTCCTAGTCTTAGATACACAACCTGTAGAAAACCCTGGTAGTCAATTTGGGACAACCATTCTTAACCACATCTAGTGTAACAATTAATTGTAGCAATGACACCATATAGTTGTCCTTTGGAAGCATGGACATTAAGCTTAATGTCTTTAATACAGGACAACCAAGCCTTGAAGATTTTTATGAAGTGAATATGATACAGAGTCTACCATCCCTGTCATCCTCTAGCTATGATCCTCTAACGGCTTGTCTTCCTCATTTTAATTTTAATGATTTTGACATAGACATTTCCATTTACAAAGTAAATGGTTTACTTGACACTGTACCATTAATGGACACCTCTAAATGGAAAACCCAAGTGAGAACCATTCAATCTACTGAGATTTTATTTGAATACGTAATTTGAACCTATCACTTTTAGCCAATGACACCCAGTGTGAGAGTTTAGGTTCAACTGAACTTATGACTGCAAAACACAAAGGAGAGTCAATTGATGCTATGGCCAAACATCAACAAACTCTAGGGTGTATAGAAGATAATCAAGAGGGTGTAAGCCCCACTATTCCCCTGCCTCAAGCTAAAAATGATGAAACCTTTAAGGATGCACATAGTGTGGTCAACCTTAGTTTTCAAGAAGATATAAGAGCGGACGAACATTTTTTATTTATTGATGTTGGCATCCCATATACCCAATTTGACCAATCAAGGAAAAGTCACCTCAACCTAGTCCTACAAAAATTAAATGTATGGTGGTCCAACATGCTCTATTGTTATCATAACCATACATCTCTGGGTGGTTGAAATATATTGATTACCGTGAAATTTTGAGATGGTGTGAGTTACTCTAGATACTCTTCCATGGTTAGAGTTAGAATTAGAATTTGTTAAAGTTAGGATTAGGGTCCCTAGACCATTTTAAGAATGAGGTAAATTAGATTATATTAGATAGATCAATTAGTTGTATCTGCATTGCATATAGACACATCAACAAATCAATGCACTAACCCAGGAGTGTAGGTACTATCTTTCTCATCCTTTCCTCTCATGTTTATTGTTTCATTTGTCTATGGTACGTAGTTCTAAGCATTGATGTAGGGTATTCGAAATTTGATGTGTCCAAAGTTTCTCTTGGAGCTCTTTTGAAAAAAATAGGAAAAGAATAGGTAAAAAACAAAAAGAAAAAAACTAATGAAAAGTTCCTTTACAAGGTTGAAATTCAAATTTTGTGACTATTCAAGCTATCATTTGAATTTAGCTTATTAATAGATTTGTAATCAATTAGTTCATTTATTTTTCTTTTTCTAAAGTGTTCCATGAAAGGTTGAACTTGAAATATTCATTGCACAAAATAGCCATGTATATATAGTTTAAGTTGAAGAGAAAATATAACTTATAAATCCTAAAGAAGATTTTTTGAGACTATTAACCTATGAGATCTTTAGAGTCATTCTTTTCTTGAGAGGGTTATACATAAATTCAAAATTTTCTTCAATAAACATTAATTTCCTAGTTGATTTAATTATTCTTGCTTTGGTCAATCATTAAGAAAACATCTTACCGACTATGCCAATTATCTCTTGAGTTTATGGTTATGTTTAAGTCATATGAAACCTAGGAAATGATAGAGGTTATCCTTGGTTTAACCAAAGCCTTAGCCTTCCCTATGTTACTTTTCCACAAGTTAACCTTGAGCCTTTAAAAGAAACATTTTCCTTATGAACCCATTAACAATTGTCCATATTGAAACCTTATAATATATTCATTACTTGGTCATTTTTGAAAATATGTAGAGATGGTTGAAGAATTATCTTGAGAAAGGTATGAGCAATGCAATTCAATTCAAAAGATGAACGTAAGGGCTAAAAAGAGAAAAATCAAAGAAAGGCTACATACAAAAGTAAGAAGAAAAAGTGGAAAAGTAAGAAAAGTGAAGAAAAAGATAGCTAATAAAAAGAAAATGTTTACTCTTATGGGTAGAAAAGAACAAAGTTATGAATAAACTAGTAGAAGACCTTTACATATTTTTGAGACAACCTTTGTTTATACTTATACCCATTCTTTTAATAACCTTGTCCTAAGCTTATGTTTCATCCTTATAGAAGTTATAACTTGATCTTAGAAGGAATATGACATGGGTATGGTTATGAATGAGTAGGGAATTTGGTAAGTT
Source organism: Warburgia ugandensis (assembly GCA_035236585.1). Taxonomy (NCBI): domain Eukaryota; kingdom Viridiplantae; phylum Streptophyta; class Magnoliopsida; order Canellales; family Canellaceae; genus Warburgia; species Warburgia ugandensis. The sequence continues at coordinate 17,197,442 of CP141134.1, read as the reverse complement.
AATATCCTTTTATGAGAATATTACAATTCTTTCTAAGTTGTCATTCTTTTATATGAAAATATGTGAGAACTTTGAACTTGATGAACATTATTCTACTCACATATTAATGAGAGATTTACACCTTTCTGAGTGACAAGTATATCCTGTGAGATTTGAAGTCAAAGCATATATTTGGATGGTAATTAAGGTTATAATTCCCTTGGATACAAATAATTGTATATATATTGGCTATAGTCACACACTTACATTCTGAGATTTAATGAACTAATGGGATATCATTCGCATAAGGGTAGGATTTTAAACTGCTGGTCATTTCTATTAACATGCTAAAATTAGGAGTTAACTTAAGCTTAATATAAAAGAAGATTCTCTGAGAAAAATGAGGAACTTTGATAAGATTTTTGAAAATGTTTATGGGTAGCATTTCTAAAAAATGTTATGAGACTACAACTCATTCACTAGGGGTAACTTAGGGGTTCAAAGGCCTTTCGCATATGGCAAATGCAAACTACAACACCTGAGAAAGTAATTACAATTTGTTTTTAGATTTTTGTAGTTTTGCTCGAGACTAGCAAAATCTAAATTTGGGAGATATTTGATGGGTATAGATATATTACATACATATCCTTATATTTAGAAGGTTTTAGCCCAAAAATTACTTAATTATTACTAGTTAGAGTTAATTCTATTATTTTGCAGGTTTAGAATACAAATGTAAAAAATACATAAAATTATCATTTTACCCTAAAAAGAGAAATTTTATATTCCAAGCTATGTTGAGGATCCATACATGCTAAATAAAGTTCTTGATGTTCAAAAAGATCATTGGGTGTCGTTGTCAAAGTCATAATAGTCAAAAACTATATTCAACTTCTATGCAAATGAGGATAAAATTTTGGCATGCATGAGGGCACACACATGTCATTACCCTTGGAAACTTGTGGAAGAAGTTGAATTCATATATATTAGAATCATATATAATGAACGCTTCTTAGAAGAAAAAGAATAATGAAGCCCACCTAAAGACTTTTTACTTATTTTCTCTCTCCTACTCAACTAAAGAAAAAGAATCAACCAATGATTGGAAGCCTTATCCATACAAGATATAGAAGTACAATTGGTCCACATGAGCATATAAGCTAAAAGGATTAAGACCATTCATCCTAGAGCAATCCAATCCAACGGTGAAGAAGAAATGAAGTTTAAAGAAGGTTTACACGCCATAAAGAGATCCCATCCATTCAAGAAAAGGTAGGTATGATCTAAAGGCTAGGATTAAAGTTAGGTAAAGAAGGAAATCTACCCACCTTTCCTATGTTGAAAATTCAAGCCAAAATTTTAAAGAAAGAAAGATCACAACTCTAAAAACCCTAATTTTTTTTTATGAATATATTTGAATTATTCAACTTTTTGGAATTTAATATTCATAGAAAATTAATTTTTATAGAAATGGAATAACAATATGATACATGAATATTTGAAACGTACTCAAAAAATCAAGTCCAACGACTACACGTACGCTAAAATTGAAGTTTCGATGAAAAGTCCATATTTTTCTTAATTTTTGGAAATTTATTTTTCTCACTTTTGTGCAGGGTCCACAAAAGTTAGGTGAGCTATATGACTACTAGTACAAGGAATTTGTAATGATGAAAGTATGAAATGATGAGGAATCCACTTTCAATTCAATAAGAAAAGTGGAAAATTCATAAATTAATTATATAATTAAAATTTTAATTAAATTAATCAAAAATTAGTCTATAAATATACCTCCCAAAATTCACATGAAATTAGATAGATCTCCTCTCCTCCCACTCTCTCTCCCTCTTCCTTTCCCTCTCTCTTTCCTCCTCTCCTTCTCTCCTTTTCCTTTCCTTTTCTTTTCTTTTCTTTTTTCTTTCTTTTTTCTCTCTCTTCCCTTTCCAGCTGCAGAGCACATCTTTGAATGCACTTGAAGGGGAATATTCCCTCAGATATGTTGGGAGCGTCCACAGACACGTCGTCCCAGTGGACCCAGGGTTTCACCTTGGGTACTGTTTTGAATTAGCCATCACTTTTTGACCTTTGAAATCAAAATCTAATCCATTCATGATCTTAGGAACATCACAAGCTTCAAAATCCCTTTGGGTTTGTAAAGATCAGATAATTATTCACTAGTGATTTCACTGAAAAATTGCAAATCCAACAAAATCTTCGCTGATTTCTCCCCAGTCAAACAAAAGCTCCCTACTTCTCCTCTTTCCAGCACCAACAGCAACACGGAAACCCTCTTCCTTCTTCCTTTCTCTTTTCCCCTTTGTTCCCCTCAATCCCCGTTCTTCTTCGGCTTTGACAATAGTGAAGCCGACAAGGGTTTTCCCAGAAAAGAAAACCGGCACTGCACAAGGCTCCCTCTAGCTCTTCTCATATTCTCCAGCAAAATTAAGGTAAGCCTCCATCTCCATTCCTCTTTCCCCTTGTTTTCTGACCAAATCACCATTTGATTTGGTTCATCAGTGACTAAATCATCGGTATTCTACATTCGGTGAAGGCATCTTGGAAAACACCTATAGACAGCTCATATGGAAAATCTGAGCCGTTGGATGGATTTGTTGGACCCCAAAACCCCTAGATTTGGGTTCACAGTGAAATATCACCACAATATAGACATTGATCAAGGATGGACAAGATTGGATGGTCTATATCGAACAATCCCATTGAGTCTGAGCCCGTGATGCACTAAGTGTGACGAACACAGAGACACACTTTGGGCATGCCTTCATGCATACTCATGCATGCATGACATCTAAGATGCGGTTGGGAAAGACAGTGATGTGTGCAAAGTCCTAGTGACGGTGACACGAGCCGCCCCATTTTTTCATATTCTCATATCTAGATTGAATATGGACCATTCAAATTATCAGAAATCTTCAAAATTCAATTTAGAGCTCAATTAAGCTCCAAATTGAGATCGAAAAGAACCATTGAATTCATCTTGATGATTAGAATCTACTGAACCCATAAAAATGAATATTTAAATATTGTATTTTTCTGTTAATTGAAAAATCTATTATTAATCTCCTTGATTAGTGAGATCAAGGATGATTAGACTCTATGGATGGGATGTATTGATGATCTAGATATTACATGAAATTATGGGTCAGATGTGATAGAAATGTAAAAAATTACGATTTGGACCCTTAATGGGATGAAAACCCTAGATCTAAAGAATGGAAATTAGATCTGATCGTTGGATCATGATGAAAATTTGTGATATACTTAATTATCATCTGAATTATTAATTTGTAGTTTAATTATCCCTAATTTAATAGTAGATGTACTTGATTAGATTTATTTTTATGATTTAATGTTCATGTTAAGTAAATATGATAAATTACATAAAAAATCATTAAAGATGTAATTATTTGAAATCTAGATCTACTTTCATGAACACTTACAATATATGAATGACATGAAATTAATCCTAGTAAGGCATATTGTAATTAGTAAAAGATAAGGAATGTAATTCACCACCATTTCCTTAGCCCATTTAGGAGAATAATAAATATCTATTAATGACATTATCCATGTTCATGGATATAAGTTAAAATCAAGTAGAAAAGGGATTTAGGGTAAAAGAGCTCATAGGAACCTTGTAAAGGATAAGATCTAGTACTACTCCAGTGGACTCTGAATATTGTGGTTATAGGGGGTATACAATATTCAAGTAATCTTCCTTCACCTTCCGTTGACATTTGTTAAAGTCTAAATGTGTCCCTACATGAGAATTGTATTAACTACGTTAAGGATTAGTCAAATATGAAATAAGGAGCAGTCTAGAATTAGGAAGCAGTAAATCACTTCAACTAGTAAAACAGTAACTAGTTGAGCACTAATAATAAGAATATAAAAGGTTAGAAAATTACCAAATCAAACCAAATTGTACATAAGATAATTATGATCAAACAAGATCAATTATGAGATATTGAAAGATCAAGAACAATAAAAGAAAGAATCATAAATTTAGATTAAGTTCTTAAATTAGAATATAGATTTTAGATCAAATGTAGATCAATAGGTAGATAATCTAAACCCTTGATCAATATGATTCAAGGAAAAGAGATTTAGATCATCATCTTAAGGGATGATCAAAAGATCAATCCTAGATCAAAATGAGATCAATAGAAATTAGAAGATAAAGGATCAAAACTCTTGATCTTGATCAACTATGAACTATTGATCAAAGAAATATATGAAGACAAAGATCAATAGGATATATATGAAGAATTAGGATTAGAAAATAGTCCAAGAACTTAGATAATTCTAACTATTAGATCTATAGATCAATAGTTATTATAAGAAAGCTATCTAAAAGAGATAGATTAGTTAATATAAAAGAATACAAGGAAATTTAGACCCTTAAATATTAATCCAGGGACTAGAATGAAATGATCAGATAAATCCTGAAAGAGGATAGAAAGACAAATATAAGATTATCTATAGTTATGATAGATAATGACAGTATGTATGAATTGACAGATTTCTACATCAATCAAGATCATGGATTATAGGGGATTATTACATTTAAGATAGGTGGATCCTTAAGAATGCATTTCTTTAAATTGCAAGATCTATATTCTAAACATGATCTTATTTGAGGATATGAAATTATAGAATGTTTATAAATTGGTAGAATTTAAATATTTAGAATGTTTAGTAATATACTTAGAATGATATAAATGATCTTATTGTTTAGAATTATGCAATCGTTATTCAAAAAGTATGTGTTGGAATGACATTATCAAATTAGGTTAAGAAATTACATTCTTAGTATATGAATACCAAATTAAAAGAAATGGGTATCATTTACATTAAATGATTATCACTAAACTTAAATGTGAAATTACATCTTTGGTATATGAATACAAATTAATAGAAATGGGCATCATTTATATCAAATGATTATCCCTAAACTTAAGTGTGAATACCAAATTAATGGACAAGGAAAACATTTACATTAAATGTTTATCCCTGAACTTAGATGGTAAAATTATATCCTTGGTTTATGAAATACTAAATTAATGTGGATTATGATGTTATTGAAGATTTTCTTTATGGACAGACGAATAGTCTACTAGTATTATCATTATTTTCCATACAGGCATGGAGGCCTATGGATTTTGTTTTCTACACACATAGGCCTGGGGATACTCTGCTAGGAAAGTTGAAGAGTTTGACCACCCGCTCTCCGAAACTGATGATTATATGGATACCATGCCCAAAGAGAGGAAAAATGTTAGGTGGGGCAATTATAGAAAGGCCAACCACTATGACTGCCTATCTCCCCATATAGATATAACACTGTGTATTTTTCCACTGTGGTATCAGTGGAGTATATAGCAATTATCTAAGCACACTAGTACGGATTAGACTGCAGCATAGTAGTCCTTTATATATTTTGCATTATAATGCATGGCATAATGAGATGCCTTATGATATGGCATGATAAGATGCTCAATATTTCCCATGAAGGGATATTTTCTAGTAGAGGCTGGATGATTATTTACCCAAGTAAAGGGTATGAATGATTATGAACCCATTAAATGAGGGGCATGGATATTGAACCCAACATAGTCTAGGTGTGAATATTGTTATTGAAGACATTAACTATTTTTCATGGTTTTAACCATTTACATATATATGATATGATTATGAAGTATTGGAGAACATATAGTCATAGAAGATTTTACATGAGAAATTACATGATAGAGTTACTTTACAGAGCATGGTTCATGGAAATTAAATTACTTGATTCATATGGAATATGATGGATATAAATATTGGAATTATGAAAGCATTATTAAATTATTGATTATGTTTTAAATTCCATATGCTTCTTAAATCCCCTACTAAGCATAACTTTCTAAAATATTATAAATGTTTGAATGTTTACAATATCTCAGATACAGATAAATAAGAATGGATGGATACGATAGTAGATTACAACCACCACACTATATATTAAGGGTATATACTCTTATGAAGATTTTGTATTGCGTATTTAATTATTTGGACTTGTGTACTTTGTACATTTGATGTAATAAATGTAAAGGGATGTGTATGTGAACCACTGGATTGATCTTGTTTTCAATAAAAGAATTTCTATTGATTGATTCAGTAGAAATATATGTTATATGCAAAATATGTATATATGTAAGAGAGTGAAAGTGACATTCGGGTTTTTTAAAATAAATTTCAAAGAAAATGTTTTCTCTGTTTAAAATTTTAAATTTATTACAAATTTGGCTTGCCATCTTTTGAAAATATACATAAAAAAGTGTTTTAAAAAACTTGATTGTCGTAACAACCACCCAATCTCATCAAAGGGTCCATACATATTAGGGTTTCTAAATCGCTCACTCACACACACCCATGTGCATTCCTTGTCCTTAGGACTTTCTAAATATGAAAACCCTAGATTCCCTCACCAACTTTCCATTTCTTTCACTTTTATCTCCACCAATTTGTTTTCCTACTTATTCCTTATCTTTTATTTTTATTTTCCATTTTCCACCTCCACTTTTCTATTTTGAAATTCATGCCTCCCCACTTCTCCAATAGCCACTTTTCTTTTTTATACTTTCTTCCCTTCACTCCTAGGCTACCCCCTTAACCTTCCTTTCTTCATTCATTCCCTTCAACCTTAAGACTTTCCTCTTCTTAGAGATATCCTTCCATCTTATTCCTTTCCACTCATCTCCCACTTCCCAATTTGAATTTCACACCCCCCACCTATGCACCTTCTAATTTTGACCAAACGTCAAACCACCTTCCTTATTGTTCTCTCTTCCTTCTCTATTAAGTAATTCTCTTTCCTAACCACCTTACTACTTACCTTTCCTTCTCCCACTCCACCTTCTTTGGCTACCAATGCCCAAACTCCATCCCACTCTCTAACATAGGAAATCAACCCCCTCTCTTTACTTACCTTCCTTCCATCAATTCACACACAATCTCCTCCATTCTTTCTTTCTTTTATCTCTAGATCTTAACCATTCTCCCTAGGACTTTCTTTCCTTGGAAGTTATAAATAAGATATGAAAAAGAAAATATATTTTTTTATCTCTTAAAATTTTCTTTTACTTGCAAGCTAAATCTAAGTGAGAGAGAGAGAGAGAGAGAGAGAGAGAGAGAGATCACCTTTACTGAAGCTCCCACAAAATCAAAGTTCAACCCTTTAGAGAAGATGTAAGGAAGTTCTTCTATCCCCATTTCCCTTTCTTTCTTTCTCCTATCCTCTTCTTCTCTCATTCTTTTTATTCTTTTTTCTTACTCTTTACATTACATTCCCCATCCAACTTTTTCCCTTCCTTTGCATTACATTCCCACCCAACCTTCTCCCTTCCTTCACTTATACACCCTCCACCTTCCACTTCATCACAACCATCATACTTTTCAAGCTTTCCCTCTTTCATTCTTTTTTGATTTGAGAATAAATAAAAAGGAAGAACACCTTCTAATGTTAGTCAAGGACTCTTCTAATTCCTAAGCATAGTTGAAGATTTCATTGGATTTGTGTTATCATGGGTTAAAGAGATGAGAAAAGCTTGTTGGTAGAATAGTGTACTTTGGGTTGAATAAAAGTGTATAAGCACTTGTTGTGTAACACAACAAGAGGTAAAGCAGAGTTTAAGCCCAAAAAAGAAGAAGAGGATGTTTAAAGAGTCTTGTTGAGTGATATCATGAAGGACTCCTATTGCAGCTACTTCAAGGAAGTTTTATTATTTTCTTTATTTTCCTTTTATTTCTTTAGTATAATCTTTGTAATTCAATCTTAATTAATAAAAAAGTTACTTTTCCTTTCATAGTTAGTTTACATTCTTTTTTTTCTTTATGTTTTAGTTTATTTTCTTGTTTAGAATTAGTTGCTGTTAAAGTAAAGCAACTTAAAGTTTTAATTAACTCTCATTTATTAAAGAGTCTTTTTGGTATTGACTGATATTATTTAAGACACATAGCTAAGCTAGTTTAACTTATGTTTGTCAAGTGAATATCTTATATTTGTTTCGAGCATGAGTTGGTGCACTACAAAGAAGTTGACCCTCCATTTTGTAATGGAATATGACCTATTTGGGAAAATCTAAGCTATTTCAACTTACCAAAATTAGGGAACCCATGAAAAATAGATACATTTAGATGATTATAACTTGCTTTTTTTCTTTTTTCTTTGAATATATAAAAATTTGTGGTTATAATTCAAGTGCACATAAAATAGGCTATAAGTGCCTAATGATCTTGAAATTTAATACTCAACCTATCCAAAACATTGTAAATAAGATGAATGGCTTAGATCATATAGAAAAAGTCACCCTCCATCACAAAATGGAGAGGAATGATGTTTGTGTTTTGTTTGACACATGTTATGTGTACATTGAATGACACGTAGCTCTGTTGTCATACATTCTTTTCCGTCCCCCTTTACTTTCAGATCACCCTCTCTCCTCTCTCTCATAGAAAAATGATAAAACCCACAAAACCCTTTGATCTCTCTCACTCTCTCTCTTCTTTTAGGCATTGTATTTCCAAACTTTCTTTTTGAAAATGAGATTTTCAGACAGTTAGATTTCACTAGGCATTTTTTAAAATAAAACAAGTTGTTTTTCTATAGAATTGTTTTTGGAATTCAGATACCAGCTTATGTGACTACAAGAAAGAGAAAGGATGAGATTACATAGGATAAGGAGCGAGTGGATGATTAAAGCCATTTTCATTTTCTCCATTTCCTCGACAACTGTGACCTGGGTTTTTGTAACACATTTTTGTAATACATTGTTCAAATGCAAGATGCCCTTAGTGGTAAAAAAATTTCACAAACAATGCAGCGAAAATTCTTTTCTTTTAAATTTGCTTGTAATAAAGCCCAAGTCTCACCTCAATGTACATAATACACACAGACATTTTGTATAAAATAAATTTTTATTGAATACCTGGAACCATCCAGTAGTTCATTTTCACGTAGCCCCTGTATTACAATTACAATCTATTGTCCAAATATAATCCAAATTACAAAGTACATAACTAGATTACACAATCTTCAAGGGAAATACCTTGATCAATCTTGCTAGTTCTGATTCTTCTAGCTTTACTTTCTTAAGTCTCCTTCCCTGTATCTAAGATATTATAAACATTCAAACAATTACAATATCTTCGCAAGCTATGCTTGGTAGGGGATACAAAAATATACTACTTCACTAATATAAGAATACATACCTTAGCTATTATTCTATCATGTTTATCTACTCATGGATCATCTCAACATAGCGTATATACATCATTTATGTAGTATAGGGTAAACCCGTCAAAATAGTGAAAATACTCAAAATTTGTTCCCTCCCCTAGCTATACTCCCACTTAGGAGATCAATATTCAGCCAATTCTCATATGGGGATTTTCTCTCTAGGAACTCATGTATTTTATCATACTTGGCATATCATCATGCCATGGCATTACACTATGCCTATCATATGTGCATCATAATGCAAAATACTCAAGGACTACTATGCCGCAGTCTAAATCTGTACAGCGCCCGGATAGCTGCATAATAATCCATTAATACCAACTGTGGAAATAACAAAATCCATGTCCCCATGGGCAAGGACCATGGCTGTCACAGTGGAAACCTTCCCATGATTGCACCACTTGACTTTTAGCCTCTCTTTGGGCATGGTATCCATCATATCATACATTTCAGGAAGCAAGTGGTCAAACCCTCATAACTTCTCTAGCATAGCATCCCCAAGCTTATGCTTGTGTAAAACAAAATCACAAGCCACCATGCTTGTATGTAAAATACATTGTCCATATCAGATAATGTGCCTATTTACTAAGGCTGGAATATTTTCTATGCCCTATTCTTAGGGTTTCCTTAGTCCACACATCTCACTAATTTCTCATCGTTTGAGTAGATCATTAGATTGGATTAGTTGGATGGATCATGGGGTTGGATCATTTGATTGGATCATTATTGTTCTAAGCTACCAAGTATATTGATATCATGAAGGTCTATAATTCTAGACAGAAGATCATGTATATATATACATAAATCTTTAATACATTCTTGTACATTCACCTACCTCAAAGTGGTTTTGATTCATACATATCAAGTGGCATTCACTCCATATTGTCCATCATGGTCTTGATTCATATATCTGTCAAACCATATGTATAAAGTTATTCCTTTATACAAGTATTCTTTCTACATGTATTTGGGTTATCTTATGAGGGATGCCCTAATTTTCCTTGAATCATATATGACCAAGGTTTCAAACCTTCTAAGTTCACAATCTACACTATAAGTAAAATCATAAAACAATACTATACTCTACATTATATTTCTTTTCTTTCTGTTTGTGATTCTTCAATATCTCTCTTAGATCTTGTTTGATATTCCTTATCTTATTTATAATTTTTTATTATTATTAGGGTTAGATAATTTGCTAACCTTTTATGCTCTTATTATTATTTCTCAACCAGTTATTGTTTTACTAGATTGAGGATAATTTATTCATCTCAAAATCTAGACAGCTCCTCTTATTTCTAATTGGCCAAGGTTTACCAAATACATGCTATTCCCAACGTGGTTAATTTAATTCTCATGTAAGGAGGTGTTTAGACCTCACAAACATCAACAAAAAGTGGAGGGATAGCGAGGCTCATTAGAAACCCCCTTAACCACAATGAATAGCATGAAATGGGATAGCCTTACCTCATCCTTCAATAAGGTCCTAAGAGCTTATAACCCTAAGTTTATTTCTACTTGATTTTACTTAATTCCATGAACATTACTATGTCATTAATAGAGGTTTATTATGCTCCTAAGTTGGGCTAAGGAAATGGTGAATCCACCCCTTATATTGTCCTACTAACTATAGCCCTTACTATGATTATACTTCATGATGTATATGTATTTAGTGAAGTCTATCTATATGTCACCAATTACTTCTTTTAAGGTATATTTCATAATTCTACACTTAAAATAAAATACTCCAATAATTCTAAGGAATTTAAAGACAATCATGTTAAAATTGAAAGTATTGACCTGAATTTAAATTTGCTATTAAAAGAAATTAACTAATAATATTATAACATCTTATTCTAGGAAATTAAAGATAATTACACTAAAATTGAAAAATAGACATGGATCATAATTAAATTAAATTTACTATAAAAGATAATTAGTTAAGCATGTGATCAAGTTGTTCTTATGATCCAACCATCCGATTTGTCCATCTTTTAGATCTAGGGTTGATATTCCATTAAGAATACAACCCTTGATCCTTTATGTTTGATCCAGTATTATAATATCATGATCCTAACCTTAGATCATTCAATTTATAGGTCCAATTGGCCTGATCATTCTTGATCCATCCGATCAAGGAGATCATTGATATTTTCCATGATCATTCTCTCATTTAAGGGCCTACACCTTGATTTATTTCATATCAATCCAATCCAACCATCCCCATGCTATTTTATCATCATTAGATCCTTAGTGAATCTAGATTTTCAATTCTGATCACCCTAGATCTACTCAAGCAAGGTGTAATTAATAGTATTTTTTATTAATAGAAAGTTTTGGTGCTCAAAATCTTACTTTTATGGTTTCATTATGTTCCCCTCATCAAGATCTATTCATAACATCTTACAGATTGAAAATCAGACTTAAATTGAGTGAGTAATTGTATTTTTTAAGTTTTAATCATTTTCAACGGCTGATTTTAGTCTGTACCATTTTTTTTTTCAAATAAACCTATATAGAGGATTAGAAATCTTACTATGATCATCAATCTTAAGGTTTTGACACCTTCTGGATCCATCCATTGGATTAGATTTTCATTTTAAGATCATCTTAGGCATGATCTAAGATTGTTATAACGGATTTTAGTAATTATACCACATAAATACAATTAGAAACATAAATCTCATGATTCCAATATATTCTACATAACATACGGAATGCATCAGTGTTTTCATATGTAAAATCAGAGCTTTGAAGAAACAAGATTTCAGTTTAATAGATGGACGGTTGAGATCATTCCAATAGAAAATGACAAAAACAAAAAGGCCCACGCTTGTGACCGCCTAGTATAGGTGGTCTGAGAGAGGTGACCAGCTATGGGCAAGACGGTCCATATCTGGACCGTCGGATCACCCATCACTTGATCTCCTTCACCCTTGATAGTCAACAGCCAAGATTTCATTTCCTAGGATTTTTGGCCTTTAGGAATCTATCCAACGGCTCAGAAGTTTCATCTAAGCTGTCCAAGATGGGGATCTCAAGCATGTTGCTAGATCTGTCATTCCCTATAGATCAACGGCGAGGGAGATCACCTGGAGGCCAAAGAAGCTAAGGGAGGTGCTGGAATTGAAAGGGGGTGAAGTGGATGGCCTACCTATGCTGGTTTGGTGACAGAATTTCACTTGAGAAGAGATTTACCGGTGAAAGAAAACCCTGGCTGCAGGATAAATATTCAGTCCTTGATTTCTTCGGTTTTGTTGCCAGATAATGTTTGAGATTATGAGGGTTTTGAAGTCCCCATCATCCTGAAGATATTAAACGGTGTAAGATCTTGTTTCACTGGTTAGATTGGCCAGAAAAGGCATAAAACTTGCCAGTGATGGAATTAGTAATGTGCTTGTCTTCATTTTGAGTTTCTCGGTGATCCAGGAGGTGGATCATCATGAAAACTTATGGCTTTTGTAGATCAGCCCTGTCCAACCAGATCCAACAGTGGAGATTTGATTCTAATAGGTGGAATTGGATGGCTAATTGATTTATTCATTGAGAATAATGTGTCCCTGGATGTTCTCGATGTAGACACGGGGTCATCTGCCCGGTGCGTCTAGAGAGAGAGAGAGAGAGAGAGAGAGAGAGAGAGAGAGAGAGAGAGAGAGAGAGAGAGAGAGAGAGAGAGAGAGAGAGAGAATTTTGAGCTCTGTAATTTTAGGAGAGTCTAGGGTACCTTGTGGGGGATTTTTTAGAAAAAAATTTGGGAAATTTTATGGGCTATTTATAGAGATTTTTGAATTTTCAATGATTACATGTCATAATTATGTTTCATTTCTTTTTATTATTAAATTGTCATTATATTCCCACTACCACCTCCTTCTCCACCAGTAGGTGGTAGTGGTTTGACTCATGATGGTGGTCTTCCAGGCCGTTGGCCCACCTTGTGGGCCCCACATAGTTATGAAAAGATCATTTTGCCCTTTTAATTCCAAAAATGGAGAAAAATAGGGTTTATTCCCATGAACTCGGAATTGAGAGTACTTAGTGTTGTTTTGATCGGTTTTATGAGTACATTCCAAAGTTTGATGTCTTAGGTCTCGGTGGGTAAAATTATTATTTTACCTTTTTATTCATAAAAATAAAAAAAATAAGAATTTTTCATCTGGACTTAGAATTTGATGTACTTACATTCATTCTAATTGGTTTTTCAAGTACATTACAAATATCCAAGTTTCAAGTCATGATTTTATTTTTATAAAAATGGATTTTTCTGGAACTCAAAGTTCTAGTTCCAGTTTTAATTCTTAATAATTCAATTATATTCATAAAAGTTGGGGTTATTACAACAACTATCTTGCTTCAACTCCAATAACAAGATGCCTATCACCATCATCCTTTACTCATTGGAGTTGTAGTCATCTCAATGCATACCTCCTTCCTAACATCTTGCCTCTTCTCTTTTTCTCATTACAATAGAACCCATTCATCTTACCACTCACCTCAACTTTTTGCTGCTGCACTAGCTCTTGCTTCTCTACTCTCATTCATGCTGGCAGCTTTTAATCCAACTTTGGGATCATGGCTTGTCCTACTTTATGCACCTTGTCTCTTCCCCCTCTCCTCTTTTTGATACAAGTAAATAGGCAACTTTATTCTACAAAGGATCATATTTTTGCTCTTCTAGGCCTCAATGAGCCTACTTTACCTCATTATACCATCCAATTCAGATTATTTGTGGTTCTATCCCAAAACCATACTTGTAATGACTCGAACTTTTAGTATAAATATTTATCTTTGCAAGATATGACCAAAGAGGTAGGGAGAGGAAGGAGAAAAGAGGAAGGAGGAGAAAGAAAGAGGAAGAAGGGAAGGAAGATCTGTTGCATTGTCACCCTTTTCTACGTCCCGGAGGAGCAATGAGCTCACCAAAGTCGAACATTTTAAAGAGGTAAGGAGGCTTTAGAAATCTCCTAAGTTAGGAATTAGTTTTCATACAAAAATTGGTTTATATTACCTCTGATTTCATGTGGTTATTAGGAGTTAGTTTCATATAAAAACAGGTTTGAGATTGCATGTGATATCACATGGATTAGTGTTCAATCAACCATGAAAACATGGCATGGCATTGATGTGTTAATATATGAGTTTCGCTGCATGCGAACATTCTCGTCTCTCATTTATACATTCCAAACAAGTTGCACTGCAACTACGTTTAACTAGTTTTGAAGTATAGATCATCGATGAACGTGTATGCAAGCTTCCATTGTAAAACAATCATGCAAAACAACCAAGAGTAGTTCAGGGTTTATAAGTTAGAAGCATGAATAATACTCTTGTGCATATGGGCTAAAGATTCATCACGAGTGGGTTGTAGTTCAATCAAAATTATTAATGACTACTGTTGTTTATCATTTAATTGACCACTGGAAATGTTTTCAATCTTTGATCAAGTTGAATGATTACATCTATGCGACATACACATCGCTTTTTCTTCATGATTCACTATCGTTAGTTATTGTTTCATTTCTGAAGTTTGCATTGTTCACTACTGTTAGGTCCTTCAAAACAAAAATGAATTCATCCATGGCTCACTGTTGGAAAACCCACCTTAGGTCCATCAACATTTAAGCTCTTAAATCATCCAAATACTGTTCATAAGAATCTATTTGTGTTCGTTTACTGCTATTCATCATGGAGTTTCACTGTAGGAAAATCCTTGAATTTCTATAGGAAAACACTCAAGGTCCATGTAATTTTCGGAATCATAACATCATGAAATGACTCTAGGCTTCTATACAGGACACTAGAGCAGTCCACTCAATTCTCCGTGTCCATAGCATCTATGGAACATATCTAAATTTTCTGCAGAAAACTCACTAACAGTCCACCCATGGTTCTAAGCCCGTAATTTCTACAAAACACCTGGGAAATGGCTGTAGAAAACCGTGTGAACCATTGACGTATGAAATCTGAAATGAATGCTAGTAAGTTGCAGAAGAGACTCTCACCTACTGCCCATACCCTCCACTACTTTAGGCCTATTGCTGTCAATTTCCTGCAGAGTACACATGGGCAGTCCACCTACTGTCCTTACGTCCCATAATATGCATGAGACATCTCTTTTCTTTGTAGAAAACGCATGGGACAGTCCATTCACTACCATATATCCTACATAGTTGTCTTCATTTAATCCTTTGAATTGCTCATTGAATTCAATAGAAACACAATCCCTTAATTACTGCTAGAGACGTGTTTGTCACCGATACAAGAGCAGCCATGGGCTTGTCATGGATTGGTTTTCTAAATTTAACAAAACCAGGACACTACCTACTAATTTAGCATTATAGTTCATTGTTACCACCATCTATAAGTTCTACCATTGATGAACTTTTGAAACCAAGCGAAAACAGGCCGCCACCTATTAAGTTAAAAGTGTAATTCACTGTTATGGTCTATGTGACTCATTGTTATGGCCTACGTGGCTCATTGTTATGGCCCATGTGGCTTAGCCTTTGTGGTTCACTGTTATAGCCTATGTGGCTTAGCCCTTTTGTGGCCCCAATAGTGAATGCATCAATAAATGTTACTGTTTATTAGTATGATCTTACCTGCTACATTGATTTGAATTCTAGATGTATGTATTACCTTTTATATGGATTTCAGGTTTGAAACGTAGTTTACATTTCAATGGAAGCACTAATTTCAAATTATTATACATGCGGTTTTGAAATTGCAACCTGACTTGGGCGTTTTTCTACTCTGTGGTAGTACTCGTCTTCACCAATAATTTCATGTGAATCCTCAAAGAAGTAAGCAAACCAAGACAGAGAGAATTTAGGAGAAACTCTAAGAAAAGTACGGAAAGGAATCAAGAGTGATCTACTTTAATTTATTTGGTAGATATGTTTGACCTTACAAAGCATTAATTGTAATAAGACAAAATTTCTGTTACTCTATTTATGGTAAGCTCTCATTATTTGTACTGTGGCCAGTACCCCTAGCGATGATTATGGTATTCCTTGATATTTTATCCATACGAGGAGTTTCCAAAAATAGACTTTGGGTTGAAGTTAGGCCAGGGCAAATTGGGTTGGTTAGTCGTGTTCGTGTCGTGTCGAGACTAACCCATTATAGTATATTGGTCGACACGAACACAACTCACTTAATAATAATGTCAAGAACCTGTGACTTGAACACGACACGATTATTAAACAAGTCGACACGACACGCCTCGTGTAACATGATTAAATAAATATAAAATAATTAATATAGGGCGGTTTCTAAAGAACCGTCATAATATAGGAGTATTTCTGATGAACTGTTCTATATTTTTAACCCGATTGGTTAACAGCCTGTGGGTTAGATGAGTCAATACGATAAATTAATAGGTCACGTGTCAAATATGTCAACACAACAGGTCAACATTAATTCACTCGAGCACGACACAATTTTTTGCTTGTCATTTTTGAGCTGACCTGAAAATGACATGAACACGATAAGACTTGACCTTAACCCGCTAAATCAACTTCGAGTTTGAGTCGTGTTATAGTGTCGTGTCATATTTTGTCACCTCTAGTTGAAATGGGACTTTTAAAAATATATTAAAAATATATATTTTAGAATTTTTTTATTATAAAAATTATGAAGGAAATAATATTTTAAAATTTTTATTCAAAAATCAATTTCTAAAACCTGAGCCATCACAATACCATATCCTGCCGAAAGTCTCTCATAAAAAGATTTTTTATCTGTTGCAGTAATACCTCCATGAGGAAGGCCAATGCAGATATGTACTGTGAGAGGGCATGCACTTGTATTTGAATGGACAACGCAGGGTCTAATTCATAACATGATTTTCAAAATTGAAGGCAAGCCATCAATGTCTCGTCTGCTGGATGTACAGGATGCCATCATTAGGAAGGCCCCTACTGTGTGGGGCCTGCATAAAATACTTCCATTGACAAATACTTCTAAACAATAGAATCAGTCAAACAAACCATACACAAACTAGGATTCAAACCGGGATGGTTAGCTATTCGACATCCGCAACCTTCAGATCTAGTTTGTCACCCAATTTCCCCCAAACCCAACTCCACTCACAACCGTCAGATCTGGTTCAGTCTGCTTCTCAACTTCGGTCAAGTCCTAATTACTTCTCTCTATTATATTTGTTCCGAAAGAAGTTAGGAATTAAAAACTAAGGCCCTGAAGTGATATTTTTCCTAAAAATCAGTGTATAAAATCCTTTTTTCATAATAGAAGTGCTCCATTACCCTCGCAGAGAGAGAGAGAGAGAGTCATTGCTCCATAGGATATGCCCTAAGGAGAATGAAAGAGCGTTCATAAGAAGGGGCTAAGGCCCTCGGACGCATATCGTGATAGTGACAAACGGAGCGGCATTCATTTTCTAGGATTTCTGCAGTGCAGCGAAACAGAAATTCCACTACTCTGGGCATTTGTTGGTCGATCTCTTTTCTGGGTTTATCAGAGCACTATAGAAGAAAAGCGGGCCACTGAAAACCCATATTTGGGAGTCCAGAAACCCTACAAACATCTGAAACTGTAGAGGAGGAGAATCAAAAGCAGTCAAGATGAGGATTATGATAAAGGGTGGTGTGTGGAAAAACACGGAAGATGAAATTCTGAAAGCAGCTGTTATGAAATATGGAAAGAATCAGTGGGCTCGTATTTCGTCACTTCTAGTTCGGAAATCCGCCAAGCAATGCAAGGCCAGGTGGTACGAGTGGCTTGATCCCTCCATTAAGAAGGTATTTGATACTTCTCTTGAGTTGGTTTTCTTCACGAAGTAGCGAAATCCCTGGAAAAACGGCACTCTTTTTGGCTAGATATTGTTAGAAATATTATTCTCAATTATCTGAATTTGTGTTTGCTATACAAATATTCGGTTATATATTTTGCCCTCTTATTGAAAACCCCTGTAGATGCTTACTTTTTAAATCTAGATTATTAGGCTTTCTCTTTTATGGTTCTTTGGGGTAATAATTCCAACTGTTATTGCTATTTACTTGTTTTCTTGTGGTAAAATTCGAGCTCTTATTAGATAGATGTTTTTGCTATGGGATTCATTTTAGTAGAAGTTAGTCTTTATGTAATGTAAAATTATATGAATTGATTAGATGTTTTGAGTTAGATTAATACTTATTAATTTCTGTCTTCTGATGTCTGCTTAAAAGTGTAGCTTCTCTAGTTGCTCTCTTAACAATTTTCTATGATATTTGTTTTTCTTCTTTCTGCTTTCTTGGTATCGGGCATTCTTTACTGTGTTGGCATTTAATCTTTTACATTTGTCTTTAATGTATTTTTTTTTGCCTTTTATGGACATGCTGGTATTTGGAGAATTTAGTTTTACTCACCTTTTCTGCTTCTACTGGATTTGATGGTGTTGTGCCTCCTTTAGTGAGTGCTGAAGTCTGATGAAACTTTGGCCTTTTGCAAATGATTAGACTGAGTGGACCAAAGAAGAAGACGAGAAGCTTCTTCATCTTGCCAAACTGATGCCTACACAGTGGAGAACAATTGCACCTATTGTGGGCAGAACACCATCACAATGTCTTGAGCGTTATGAAAAACTTCTTGATGCTGCCTGTGTCAAGGACGAGAACTATGAACCCAGTGATGACCCACGTAAATTGCGCCCTGGAGAGATTGACCCAAACCCTGAGTCTAAACCTGCACGTCCAGATCCCGTTGATATGGATGAGGATGAAAAGGAAATGCTTTCTGAAGCACGAGCTCGGTTAGCAAACACAAGGGGAAAGAAGGCAAAGAGGAAAGCCAGGGAAAAGCAGCTTGAAGAGGCAAGGAGGCTTGCTTCTTTACAGAAGCGGAGGGAATTGAAGGCAGCAGGTATTGACACTAGGCACCGGAAGCGGAAAAGGAAAGGGATAGATTATAATGCTGAGATACCCTTTGAGAAAAGGCCTCCTCCTGGTTTCTTTGATGTTACCGATGAGGAGAGACCTATTGAGCAGCCGAAGTTCCCAACCACCATTGAGGAACTTGAAGGTAAAAGGAGGGTTGATGTGGAAGCTCAGTTAAGGAAGCAGGATGTTTCCAAGAACAAAATCATGCAGAGGCAAGATGCTCCTTCTTCGATATTGCAGGTGAACAGGCTGAATGATCCTGAAGCAGTGCGGAAAAGGTCAAAGCTGATGCTTCCAGCACCTCAGATTTCAGATCATGAGTTGGAGGAGATTGCAAAAATGGGTTATGCAAGTGATCTTGTTTTAGGAAGTGAGGAACTTGCTGAAGGTAGTGGTGCCAGTCAAGCTCTTCTTGCCAATTTTGCTCAAACCCCACGACAGGGGATGACACCTTTAAGAACCCCACAGAGAACTCCTGGAGGGAAGGGTGACGCTATTATGATGGAAGCTGAAAACCTTGCACGGTTGAGAGAGTCGCAGACCCCTTTGTTGGGTGGGGATAATCCGGAGTTGCACCCTTCAGATTTTTCTGGTGTCACACCAAAGAAAAAGGAGATGCAAACACCCAATCCAATGGCGACTCCTTTGGCAAGCCCTGGACCTGTGGGTCTTACTCCAAAAATTGGTATGACTCCATCTAGGGATGGGTATGCTTATGGTATGACACCCAAGGGGACTCCTATAAGGGATGAGCTTCACATTAACGATAATGTGGATATCTATGATAGTGCAAAGCTTGAACTTCATAGACAGGCAGAATTGAGAAGAAACTTGCGCTCTGGTTTAACCAATCTTCCACACCCTAAGAACGAGTATCAGATTGTTATGCAACCCGTTCCACAGGAAATTGAAGAACCTGAGGAAAATATTGAAGAAGATATGTCAGATAGGATAGCTAGAGAGAAGGCAGAGGAGGAAGCAAGACAGCAGGCACTGCTTAGGAAGAGATCAAAAGTGCTACAGAGGGAGCTTCCTAGACCTCCAGCTGCTTCATTGGAACTCATCAGACATTCTTTGATGAGGGGAGATGAAGATAAAAGTTCTTTTGCCCCTCCTACTTCAATTGAACAGGCTGATGAAATGATAAAAAAAGAGCTGCTTGCTTTGTTAGAGCATGATAATTCCAAGTATCCACTTGATGAAAAACCAGAGAAGGAAAAAAAGAAAGGGTCCAAACACAACCCAAAATCTGCTGTTTCAATCCCTGAGATCGAGGATTTCGAAGAAGATGCACTGAAAGAGGTACTTTCTGTTGTTTTTCCTGTTTGTGTACTATGCTGTGGTCTGTACACATTCGCTTTGTATCTCATGGATTCACCTTCTTAAATAATTATGCTGGCCTCAACACTTGCATTTCGCACAAGGCTTGCAGAGGGATCTTCCTTTTTTGGTCAAGTATTTTGTTTCAGAATATAGTTAAATTGATACTTTACATTATCTTCTATTATTTTATTGAACAATTTAACATGGCTACAGCTCTCCTATATACTTGCAGATGGACTGTTTTATATGACATCATCCAATAGGACAGTCTTATTACTTTGTTGTCTAGATTACACTTTACTGCTTTCTAGCACAAAAAATAAGTTGCTTTTACATGGTTATAACGTATTCTTTAGTTCATATGCAGTTATTATTTAACTCAGCTACCTGTCAAGACGTTGTTTCCAGTTTCTGGTTGCAGCAAGATTGCATCATATCTTTGTAAAAAATGTTGATTGATATACCTTGTGTCCACACTTGAAGTTCCTTAATACCAATTCTGATTTTGGACGACAAAGGGCTGTGCAAGTAACTGAATTTTGTGGAAGCTTAGAACTGGTTTTAGGAAAACAAAAAATTGGAACAGTTCTAGAATAGTTTGCAATACAAGCGAAACAAAAGGGCTTGAATTCATGAAAACAAAGATGAAAGTTGAACCTCATGCTTTATATACAAATCAGAAAGCTGGACAGCGAATTCTCCATGGTTTCTAGAAACATCAAATTACTTAAGGAGTACACAGCAGAAGAACAAGAAGCAGAATATAGGTTGAGAAATTTGAGAAGAAAAAGGAAGGGACTAGTAGCACAGATAATGCAAATAAAACTGATATCAAAGGAATTAAGATTAGGCAATAACTATAATAGAATGGAAGGATAGGGCTGTAGGTGTCAAACCTTCTATATACCTGCAAGCTAACTGAAGCTGCTCCAATGGTTTGAAGGCTGTCAACTGAGTCACACCAATGTAATTCTGCTTGAGATTCTCACTCAGACATGGGAAAGACGCTGTAGCTGAATTTTTTAATATGTAAACTGAATACATAAGATGGAAGTGGTCCTTCTTCTATAGAGCCAATAGATGGAGGGAGGAAAGATATGCTGTTGGATGAGTCTAAAATGTATCCCCTCCTGTCTCCACCTTTTCTGCCTAAGTCAATCCTCCATATCTCTATGCACTAAACACTAGAGACCATGCCTTGTCTTCCTCTCTCTGCACCACAAGTTCTCTGACCTGTATGTGGTCATTGGTCTTTAGTTCTTGCAGTAAATGTCAAAACATAAAGTAGATGTTTACCTGGCCATACATATCTGATGTTAAGTATAATTGCATTTTTGCATGTAAGGGTGCTATCAAAGCAGAGAGCAAACTCAAGTTTTTATTTAAGTGAACGAGTCCATTCTCATGTAAATTGTCTCCTCCCTCTTTCTTTCTCTTCTATTCATCTATCTCTCATTATTCTTGCTAGTTTTACATTTTAAGGGACTTTTTACATGGTAGTGGAGTACAAGGCGGATCCAAGGCCCAGCCATAAAGTCATGAATAAAAACTCAAGGTGCACTCCTCGCATTTCATCTCTACCACTTGGTGGAGCCCCTCCAAGCTTGTCCTATTTGCTCAATTGAAGTAATGCTAGCCCTGATACTAACCTCCTTTTCTTTTCCTTGGCCTAGATACCTTTTGCAATTCTCTCCTCCCCTTATTCGTCAATCAAAACCCATCTATTTTCGGCTTTCTTTCCTATATCACTCCCTATTTTCTCCTACTTTAGTTAACTTTTCTTTTTCATACAAGCTCTTAGCACCCATTTTCTTCTTCTCCTTTCACTAGGTCCTAATTCCTGAACTTGTATGCTAACTTGCGCCTAATCTAAGTGAGTTGCATGTTTGACACTTTTTTTTTTTCCTGCATGCATGTTTTAATTGGGTCCCATTTCTGTTGTTCTTTTTGGCTTATTTCCTCATCACACTAGATTTAGATACAAATATTTAGATGTAATTGTTGCAGCAGGCTAGGTTGATTTGTAATTATTTTGGTAGTGGGATGTTTCTGTCATTCTATTTGGTCTAATCTGAACTTTGTGGTTCGTAGGAGGTACACATTAGGGATTGAAGGCTTAAGAATCTTTGGTGTTTCCTCTTCTGGAGGTAGCAAATCCAGAGGATAATCAGCTTGAGATGTGATCTTTTAGTCAAGTATGCTTCTTGTATAAGTTCTGATTGATCTCTTTTTTCTTCTTTTGGTTTGTGAGAGTGTGCTATCTCAGCTCTCTCTTTTGTCTCTGCTGCTCTTAGCTAGAGCCCTTCCTTCTTTTTTAGGTAGAGTAAGAAAAACAATGATTATAAGAAAAGAATTAGAAGTAAGAAAACTAAGAGCAATTTTAATGTAGAATGTGCATGCTGATATTTACATCTTCCCAGCAGTGGATGACACTCATGCAAAGGCTAGTACACATTTTAAATACAGACATTTTTTAATCATGGTTTATTGGGATCCTTTTTTTTGTGAACTAAAGAAATCATTGCAGTCTACCAATCCTCAAAGCTGATGTGAATCAGCTTGTAGCATCATAGATTGACAAATAATTATGGTTGTAGGAATGCATCATTTGGTTAAGTAAATTTTAGAATTTGAGTGCGTTTGTAAGATTCGGCTAAAAGGTACATCTTGTTTTACATTGCTCCTCCAAAACTTTGGTATCTACCTATTTTGTCCGGTTGAAGGTAAACATCTTGACCTTCTGTGTGAAATCCAAATCTGTTTTTTCAAAATGCTCTCTCTGGTCAAGGTTAAGCTTTGGAGTTTGATTGTAATGTTTCTACTTAGGCTAATCATGCTTGTGCATGTGTTTCTCTATTGTAATGTAATATTACCTCCTAATCATACCTTTGCAGATATGACCAACTTTTTGGGTTTGAATTTATTTTGGATTAAAAAAAAGGAAAACCTGAAGACAAAACCAAGTTTTATAAAAGATAGGATTATTTGGCCACAAGATGCAGAAACAAGATAGAAAAGAAAACCCAATGAGTATTGACTCTTGAAAGAACCAAAAAGTTTCTACATTCAGGGTTTGATGACCTATCTTAGTTGAAAAATCTGTTAGAGAAACAGTCAATGATAGTTTTGAAGAACTGCTGTCAACTGTTCTATTGTTGATGAAATCCACAAGAATAGGTGAAGTAATTACTACTATAAATTCATGGAAAGTTCTCTAAGTGATTCATACACGGATTTTTCTTCAACAAATTAAAATTTCAAAAAATATAGATCTCTAAGAATAATGAGTCCCTTTATTAAGTCTTTTCCTTCTTTGCTTTTCTCTTTTTCTTTAGGCTCATGAGAGAATGGCTATGGTGCTGTGTAAGGTGTCAAAATGCGGCCCCATTATACGGTTTGGTTCTCCTGCAGTCAGCAGCTTTATCTGCATTTTGCTAAAAAATAAAGCTTATACTGGCAAGAATTTTTCACCTGTAAAATCTCACCAAAATTGAAAATTATAAATCCCAAAAAGCTTCCAGACTAGCCTAGTTTTCACCCAGCATTAAGCCCCATTTACTGCTTTTTAGAAAATTTTGCATTTGGGAAAGTTTTACCTTTTGATACACTGATGCTATGAGATTTCTTTTATTTAGAAGAAATTTCTTGTCCTATTTTCCAGTACTTGGAAGAGCATCAGATAGATAAATTTGGAGGAGTTGCTGCTAGTAAAACAAGAAAACAAGACACTGGTTTCAAAATCTATAAGGCACCATCTCTAAAATCTGCAAGTACTTTTTGTTCTACTCTTGCAAACTATCTCCTAGCACTTCTTGGCCATTGTTTGCTAACATCCACACCACAATCGCATTCTTTGCATCGATAGCAATCTAAGTTAGCTTTCTCTTGATATTGAAGGAATGGCTAGGAACTGCTTTTAGTTCTTGATTCGACTTAGCTAATATGGAATTAGTGGACCAACTGGCTGAAGCTATTAGGAGTAGAACTAAAAGAACTTTTGCAGCTTTGAGAATTGCAAATTAGTCTTAAAAGAGTCCAAACAAAGTGATCTTTGCTTTTTATAAAACAAAGCTCCTGCTCTTGTTTAAGTCTATCTCCTAATGGAGGGAAGTGACTGTACCAGATCTTGAAATTAGTGTGAAAACATGTTATCTAATCTGTCTAAATCTAATTTAAATTAGAGTCCTGTTAAACCTAGGCATCTAAACTAGTTTCTGATATCAGATGCCACCTTTTTTACCCCTTAGATCTTCAGCCTTTAATTGTGTTTGGTTCATCGTGTTCAGCTTGCTTTTGAAAACATCATGCAATCGGATGATTCTAGCTACTATTGTCATTTTTAAATATCAATGGTCCCGATTTAAACCGTAAATAAATATAGGTTGTGATAATCTTGATTGGAGGTTTTCGGTTCATAGGTATTCTAGAGTTCTAACAAAATGAATGGGTTAGATATGCGAAAATCATGCCTAAAATCATAAAAAGGTCGTGTAATATCGATGCTTGCTACTATTGGGCATATGGGGTAATGAGATTACCAGGACTCTTTAACTTAATGTAACCTTTTGCATCTCTACGATTTATATTTGTTTAAACTATAGCTACTAGGCAATGTGTCTGTAGAGGTTTTGGGCGATGGTAATTTGTGGAGCAAGATGATTGTTGGGAAAGAAGGAGATTCAGATGAATGGCCCTAAATGACATCATTGGAGGATCTGACTCTTGCCTGTGAAGAGATGCTTTTATGCATAAGATCAGTGCCCGAAAGGGTGAGAGGTCAGATTATTGATTGGTGTGGCTAGATTTTAGTAAGATGCTCAATCCTGCATCTTTTCATAGTGCAATCTGGTCGCCATGCAAGTTGGCTGATTTCTATCTGTTCTCCAGCAACAACCGAACTTGGAGCTTTCAACTCGGCATAATATCTTTGATCCAGAAATGGCAATGGTGGCCACCTTGATGGAGAAGTTTGGTGAGTGCACATATTAGTTTGAGTGGTGTGGTCAGCAATTATGGAAATGATGATCCTATGATATCCTTTTCACCCAATTTATGTAATGTTCTTGCTGTGGAAAGTGACTTCATAGCCCTTTTGGTCTATCCCTACTCTTGTTTGTGTTGTTTCATTTTTGCTGTATTTCTAGGTTGAATAATATGTCCCTACCAATCCTCCCCGGGTGAGAAAACTTGGTCCTATCAAGTGTAACTCTGATCATGTTATCCTCAAATGTATAGCCATAGTAATGGTTGGGGTCAAGAATCTACATCTCCGTGAATACCACTTGTGTGATGAGTGGCACATGCGTGGCTTCGATGCTTTGAGGAATAGTGAGACTAGAATCTCGTAGATGAGACACCTGGTGGCTGTAGTATTCCCATAGATCAAGATCTAGCTATTGCAAAGTATCTCTAGAAATCAAAGTGCAATTAGACTTTGGTCATCCAGCCCAGCGCACTAGGAATTGCTTAACTTCAGCTTCTTTGGTAAAAGTGACTTGCTCAGCTAAAATAGCATCAATATGTTCTTTTGTGCCGGTGCCACAAGTAAAGGTACAGGGTTCAAAGGTGTAGGTGATGGGATGTTAGGTGAAGTGTTGGGTGATAGAGCGGGATCAATAGGGTCACTGGAAAAATGGATTAGTAGGAATGTTAAAGTAGTCTTTAAATGCAATTAAGTCCTCAACATTAAAAGTAGAGCTAGTGACATAATCATGTGGAATATCAATAACATAAGCATCGGGTCTGATCCTTAATACTTTGAAAGGTTTGGTAATACGACCTTGGAAATTGCACACGGTGCCCAAAGGAAATCGCCCAGGTTTAATTCGAATTATGGCATAGTCACTCTAATTCAATTTAATATTCAGTTATGTGTATCAGCTCTAAGTTTGTATCGGGCATTACTTGCTTAAGGCTTAGCTAACTCGAGCACCCTAGTATAAGATGACATGGGAACAAGATCTAAAGGCTTCTTAGGTTTGTAACTATAGACAATATCAAAGGGGCTTATGCCTATAGACCTATTCATAGAACTATCATATGCAAATTGAGTTGTAGGGAGAAGTAAATCCCAATTTCTATGGTGATCACCAACTACATAGTGAAGAAGGTTGCTTAAGCTCCTATTAACTAACTCAGTCTAACGATTAGACTAGGGGTGGTAGGCTCTAGAGAATTATAATAAAATGGCTACCATGTGCTAGAGGATCTTCCAAAAGTAACTCATAAAACGCCCATCTCTATCATACACGATGGTTTTGAAGAGACCATACAATTTCACAGTCTCATCAAAATACAGCCTCGTAATCTTGTGTGCATCAGCAATTTTGGCATAACAGATAAATTGGGCCATTTTAGAAAATGATCTACAACAACAAAAATGGAACCGTGTTTCATAAAGTTGCGTGGAAATCCTAAGACAAAGTCCACGCTAACATTCCACCATGGAATGATTTTTCAACAATGGATTTCCAATATTTAGCCGAATCTTTGTCAATTTGACAAGAAGATCCAATAAATTTATTTTTACTATCCAACTGTTCTGGTTCAAAAGATTTATATTCATCTAAGTCTTATGAATTTAAAAAGATTTTGTAGAGAGATTGTTTTAATCCTTCATCCATTGAAAGTTCAAAGATCTTCTTCTTTGGTAAACATTTCTCAGTATAGTGACCTACTTTGCCACATTTTAGCATTTAATTTGAATTTATTTCTTTGATTTCTTTCTTTATACTTTTCTGTGCTGACCTGAATTTTTAAAATGGCACTTTTAGAAGAATTTCTTTTTTTAAGGTGGGACGTCTCTTTTTAAAACGATTTGAAAATACATTAGTCATCATTCTAGTCCACATCTAAGCCATTTTAGTTCAATTAAAATTTCAGAGTTGCCCAGGACTTGTCAATCATAATCATCTACTAAAATAAAATCATCCTTTCACAATAAAGGTCAACGGCATTAACATCCTTATTACATGAATAGTTCAATAATTTATAGTTAAAAACTAACTACCAGCATGATCGGTCCTCACTTTATTCTCTCATGGCAGTGTAGGACTTGATCCCTATCGTCACTTCTACTCCTCTTAAGGTTTATCTACATGTGATTATCATTTTGGTTTGAGTAACACTTTACTCAGTGGGAACACCTAAAACCACAAAATTGAATACCTCGGGATCCAACATTCACATGCGTTATAAAACATATTTTCAATGCAATAAAGAAAAATCACAACTTTACCTTAGTCGTTCATACAGTGCAATAATCAAGCATCGTCATTATTTCTTACTACATATATATCATTCTTAAATCATCTAAATCATGTCATGTGGGAAAAGAATCAAATCTGTGGCATATTGGCCAAATCCATCCATCAATTGGTCATGAATACTCATCTATCAACCATGCTAGGGTTCCTCTCATCCATGACTATTAGAAATCATAAAAATCTCATGGGAAATGCTATGCTCACAACTAGAATCATTGAATCGCGTGCCCACCAATATCTTATGGGGACTCAACCATATCCTCACGGGGAATACGGCTAGTCTAGAAAGGGTGCCGTGTCACTTGTAGTGGTTACTCCCACCGAACTAGAAAAGTGCCATTGTCTGGTGTTGGATACAATTCCACCTTTCTAGGTGGTTAGGGGCTGGGAGGCCAACCCGTCACTACCACTTAGCATAGGCCGGGCCCATTGAGCTTCCTAGCCCATAAAATCATGCATCTAATATAATATCATTCTATTTTTAAAGACTTTGTAAAAGTCTATATTTAGCAAGTATCACAACTTTGCTAAATTTCTTATTCCAAATCATGAAATCTCAATCATTCAAACCATACATTCTATCATTATTAATTTTCATAAACAAAACATTGGAACCAAGTTTCCAAACCATACTAGCATGGAAAATCATATTCTTACCAAAATCAAATGGATTTCGAAGATCATTACAAATCACAATTAATGGAAATCATGCGAGATATGTAAAATCCATGAAATCACACTTCTGCTCCATATAGGAAATGTGTCAAGTCATTTAGAGTTCTTGTAGTTGTAAAGATGATAATCATGGATATAGAGAGTCCATGTAGGAATCAAATCACGAGTTACTAATCAAAACACACAATGCGTATGAGTCAAATGTGAGGAATAACAATTATAGCCTTTTGTTATATTTACTCTTAGTCATAAAGAAATCTGACCTATTCCATCCAATCTCGTGAATCCAATTGGAATGGATGTCATCTATCTATGCGTCTTTTCTGGCATCCATACTTGGTGCATATGACTTGATTAAGTCATTCACTAGATCATCACGCCTAGGAAAAATGGCTTCCCTTGGATGTCACTTGAACCTTACGCATGGCCCATACACCATTTGTCTACTATGCACATGGTTCTAATCAACTACTAGCTGGCGTGGAGTGTTCCCATGCAAGATGGTAGCAGTGATGCTATTAGAACACGTCATTTGTCTACTCTTATATGCTAAAGTGATAAAAGTAGAAATCAACTTAGTATCCAGCTATATAATAATTGTATTTTAAGGTCAACATTAGTCACATGGTAAGGAGATCAACATCTCCTCAACTAAGGTGTAGGAAAGAGTGGCACCTTGGCCATTGGCCTGTGCGTACTTCAGATGTGCACCACACATCTATGGGTGTTACAAGATGAGAATCCATGTGCACTTGATCAGATTTGGACTGTGAGTTATATCACTTGTTTTGGTACAAATTAACCATGGATGCCCAGGTACATTCAAGTCTAATATAAACCATTTATTAATGCATCGCCATCAATTAGAAATCTACTAGATTTAAACCATAGATCTAAGGTTCATAGCGCATGCATCAACCATTGGGGCCTATGTGCATTCATTCGTCTCCAGGAAATGTGTATCAACCAATCCATGCATCCTCTTCTTGTGGATTGTTGGATTGAGTTTATTTCCTCAAGGTTCATAACTGTTAATCCTTAAGATAGATGAATTCTAAACTCATCATTCCTAACTTGAGTCATCAAGGGAGAGACACATCTACTATTCGTACATGGACCCCATAGGAGTGTGTGTGGATGGAAGCATCTCCACCCTTGGACGAAGCTTAAGGGCAGTTCTTCACTTCCCTTGGATGGTGCACACACTCCTTTATTTATTCTCTCCATGCTTCTACTAATAATCTCACTTAATCCTAGATCAAACCATCATCAAGGGGACGCATCTACCATCTCACCTTATCCCTTGCATGGTGCATGAGATGGGTCGGGTATCCACCCTTGATGAAAATGCAGAGAGTGGCATGTCTCCTCCTTTGGATGGGATGCACTCTCCTTCATCCCTCTTAAATCGCACTATAATCAAGTCGATTCCTTAATCTCTTATAAAATGTTTTTAGTCACTTATAAATACAATATTCTTATCATTAAACAAACATATCTAGGCACAACCATCCATTTACCATACTAAGCGTATGAACCGTAGATTTAAATAAAAAACACAAACAAAGCCTACTCTTATATGTTGTGAAATCCATTTGAAACTTAGTGGCTGAGATCCTCCTATCTTTTGGCATGAAATCAAAATCTCTTCGCTAGCTTTTCCTGTGTCCTTACCCAATCTTGATCTCAGTCGTTGACTTTTCTCCTTTGAGGGATTGGATGGCTATGATCCACCCTTCTCTCTCTCTCTCTCTCTTGCTCTTTCTCCCTTTTTCTCTCTCTTTCTCTTCCATGCAAATTCCCCCTCTTCTTTTTTTCTACGCACAAGAGAACCCTTTTGGCTGACCCCCAATTGGGATAAGGTCTTGATGATGATGATGATGAAGACGACCCTTATATAGACATCTTGGGCATGGTTTCCCATTAGATGTGATTCCTTTCTTTTTTTGTACCTATTATTATCTTCTACCTTATCCTTTCTAATTTTCTTTTATTTATCCCCTCCTTCACAATTTTCTTCAATTTCTGTTGTGGAAGCATGCCAATTCACATGAAATACATTGAACCTAGACACTTGTAGTGGGACATACCATTTATGGTAGCCAAATGGGCCCCACTTAATCACACGTCTTTCTCAAATTAGTAAGAAGGGGGTGTCCTCATCAAATTAAAACCTATTTTTGTATGTAACTTCAATCCTAACTGTTGGATTTTTGCATGCTTATAGTCATTGGATTTCTCTCTTTGAGCTTAATCCATCAATAGAGGTCTCACTAATAGATTACTAGGCTTCCACAAATTAGGTTTTGGATCCTTAAGATGAATTTATGAAATTTCATTAATAATAAATTGGGGTATGAAAATTTGGATTGTTACATTGTCTCTTTATATTTGTCTTTATACCTTTTTATTCTTTTAAAAAATAATTTTTTGTTACAACAAATTATATTTTCAGTTATTTTTGGAGTATCAAAAGTAAGTTGTTGACAAAATTCTCCTAATTCTTTTTCTTAGTTAATCTTTCATGTTTAATTATTTTTGTACTTTAACCTTGTTGTAAGATAAGCCTTCATTGTAAAAGTATAAATTATTTTTCATATGTAAGATTCTCATATAGGATTTGATTGCTGCATTTTTCTTTTAAAGACTTTTTTCCTCTTTGAGCAAAAAGGCAATGCCGAAATAAATTCTTGTTTCTATTGCTCCTTTTCATCATTGTTAAGATTGAATACTCTTGTTAGCAATGAATCCTTATACATCTAAAATGGGTGAAAGTTGGACAACTGTAATTTTACAATAGTGCTAGTGTTTTCATTTTGATTGGTAATATCTCATGTGAAATGTTCTAGAATGGTAAGGACTAGAACACAAACAGAATCAAATTTTGGCTGTGAGGTTAATTTA
Organism: Warburgia ugandensis; assembly: GCA_035236585.1. NCBI lineage: Eukaryota > Viridiplantae > Streptophyta > Magnoliopsida > Canellales > Canellaceae > Warburgia > Warburgia ugandensis. Next base: position 17,166,123 of record CP141134.1, on the reverse strand, counting down.
TGCTTCACAACATTTAATCTTTCATTTTGTTGTGTTTAAGATATGCACTTATCCCATCATCATTTAAGGTTTTTAGTGAACCTTGAAATTGTCATAATAGCAATTTGTCTATCTTCATTTCCTTTTGCTCTACAAAATGTAACATACATCATCATCCTAGAGATGACTTGAGAAATTTGTTTATTTGCCATTCCAGTTATGTTTCATTTATAAACAGTGTTAGCTGAATATTCATTTTGAATGAGATCCCAAGGTTAGGGACAAATGGAGATGTGTGTTTGGAGATTAATGTGACCAGCAGGTGCCTCGCAAACTGAAATGAAAATTCTATAGCATGGATGTAAGGCTGCCCATGCTCTATGAATCAGAGTGTTAGGCAGTTAAGGAACAACATGTACATAGGATGAGTGTAGTTGAAATGAGGATGTTGAGATGGATGGGTGTAATGCCATAGCCTCTTCTCAATCACCCTTTCAGAAAGTTTCATAGTGTAGCTCATAAATTTGATCCCTCAATGATTAGTGTAGCTCTATATGTCTCCTTTATTCTTATAAATTGGTACAATAAAGCTTTTCCTCCATTCATCTGACCTTTTCTTTGATTTTATAATCTCGTTAAACAACTTGGTTAACCTAACTACTCCAGTATCTCCTACATTCTTCTAAACCTCTATTGGTATACCATCGGGCCCCATGGCCTTTTGTGATTTCATCATTTTCAAGGCCTCTTTCACTTTAGGTATTCTAATCCTACGTTCATATCTATAATGTCCAATGTTATTTAGGTTTACAATATTTTCAATCCCTATATTCTCAGAGCCATTATCATTTAACAATTTTTTAAAGTAAGTTTTCGCCCTTTGTTTGATCTCGTCATCTTTGATTAGTACCCTTTGATCATCACTTATAATTCACATAACATGGTCTAAGTACCTACCCTTTTGTTCTCTTATTTTGCAAGTTTAAACACATCTTTCTCACCTTCTCTTGATCGTAGTCTACTATAGAAGTCATCATATGCCTTAAGTTTAGCCTCACTTATTATTCTCTTAGCAACCTTTTTAGCATTCTTATATTTTCATAGTTTTCATTATTTTTAGTCTTCTGCCATGCTTTAAAATACACCCATTTTTCTTTAATAACTTTTTGCACTGGTTCACTCCACCACCATGTTTCCTTTACTAATTGTTTTTTACCTTTAGATACTCCTAAGACATCTTTTGCCACTTTCTTAATGTACTCAGCCATATTAGTCCATATGGTATTTACTTCTGTTTCATAGTTTCAGTTTCCTTCTACCACCAATTTATTTGTGAATGAGGTTATTTTCTCTCCTTTTAAGTTCCATCACTGAGTTTTTGGATACCTATTAATTTCATTTCCTTTCTTCTATCTTTTAATGTGGATATCCATAACCATTGACCTATGTTGTGAGGTTAAACTCTCACCCGATATCACCCTACAATCCTTACACATTAATCTTTTGGTATTTCTAAGAAAAAAAAAGTCTATTTGGCTTTTATGGAGTCCACTTTTAAAGGCTATTAAGTGTTCATCCCTCTTCTTAAAGAATGTATTTGCAATGGCCAGGTTATATGCTAAAGCAAAATCGAGGATAGTTTCCCCCATCTCATTTCTTTCTCCTATACTATATCCCCTATGTATCCTATCATATCTTCCTTTTCTTTTTCTATATGGCCCCCTTTAAGTTTGCTCCTATAAATATCCCCTCGGTGTTGGGAATTCTTGCATGATTCCCTTCATATCTATCCAAAACTATTTCTTGATTATATCGTCTAACCCTACTTGTGATGTGCATGCACTTATAACATTTATAATCTACTTTCCTAGAACAAGTTTTATTATTATAATTTTCTAGCTGATTTTTTTAACCTCCACAACTTTATCCTTTAATTCTTTATCCACTATTATTCCTACGCCATTTTTATTATTATTATCCTTTCTACATACTAGAGTTTACACCCATCGATTTCTCTAGTTTTAGCCCCTTTTCACTTAGTTTCTTGGGTACAAGCGATGTTGACTTTCCTATGTTTAATTGTATCTACTAACTCAAGAATCTTACCTGTCAATGCCCCCATATTCCATGTGGTGATACAAATCTTATGCTCTTTAGATATCCTATTTACTCGCGCACTTCTCGACCTCCATGGCATGAACCCATGCCCACTTTTCACTGCCCCTAGGTTTTGATGCAGCGCGTTGCTTTCGAGGGGACCATCTAGCAGCCCTTGCCCATTTCCACTACACCCGGGATCCGATGTAGCGCGTCGCTTCTGAGGGAATGCCCTAGCAACTCTTGCCTATTTTTCACTGCACTTGAGATCCAATACAGCATGTTGCTTATGGGGAATGCCATAGCTTGAGGGAATGTTAGTTTTCAATTCAATGTCATGTTAGGGTTGCCATACATTAAAGAAGTTGGAGATGATTTTCATTATCTTCTCTTTTTACTTACAAACTAATATACAAATGTATATTCATTTGCAAGTAGTAAAATAACAAAATCAAATAATCTTCAACTTCTTCCTTGCCAGCTGGCACTTGATGCAAGACCTTCCTTTTTCATCCGGGCTTGGGACTGACATCAGTGGAGTTAAAAAAATTGATAAAAAAAAACCAAAATTTGTAACTTAGGTTTCTTAAAAATTGATTTTTACACCTTTTCTTTCCATATTTTTAATTTTATATTTCCCTATTTTTAATTTTATATTTTTGAAAAATATGTTTGGAATAAAATGTGGGAATGACTAAAATATCAATATGTTCCATTCTAGTAGGCAAAATGAAATACCATCCAAACGGATTGATAACTATGGCTATGATGCTTTGAAATTATTAGCTTTGCTTTGTAATGTTAATAAAAGGGCAGCCCTGGTGCATGAAGCTCCCGCCTATGCAGGGTCCGGGGAAGGGGTGGACCATAAGGGCCTAAAGTACACAGCCTTACCCTACATTTTGCAAGAGGCTGTTTCCATGCCTTGAACCTATGACCTCAAGGTCACACGACAACAACTTTTACCGTTGTACCAAGGCTCCCCTTCTTGCTTTGTAATGTTAATGGAGAAGGATATTTTGTGCCCCTTTAGTACTATTGACATTCACCATCCTTTGGGTCTTGTGGTAAAATTATAAGAGTGCCACCATATTGAATGATCTAAATCATTCATGTTAATCATCTTGTAATAGATGGCCCATGTTTGGAAAATTGCATAATTTGGTAGTGGTCCTACCATTACTTTTTATGAACTAGAGTAAAACTCTCCTAAATTAATAGTCATGGGATTGAAGGTTTTTTATTGATTTAGCAAATTATTATTTTATCAGATAACACCCATAAATTAATATCGGTTGTGTCAATTTTACATTTTTTTGGAATAGTATGTTTTTCTATGTTCTCTAAATAATTTTTTCCTCATTAGCAACCACAATTATCTGTTCCAATTGTTTCTCCTGCTTCTCTTCAAACAAACATTTTAATTGATTTGAGTAAACACTTGATAAGTGTATGGCATAAACGGCTCTTAATCCTGCATGTAAAACACTTTTTATCGATCCAGCTCATTCACAATGTTTGGAATGGCTCAAATAGGCTAGACACCAAGGTTCATGTGCATTTGATACTTCTTTCCTATGTTTCTTTAGGTAAAAAATCACAACCATCTATTTTTACTATTTTTTACAAACACTCAAAACAAGTGGTTAGTATCATCCAAAGGATTGATTTACCAAGGTCACCTATTTTTTGTTTTCTGTACATGATGAATGGCTTAGCGGGATAATTAATTTATAGGATATTAAGGTGGTTTTGCTGTATTTGGAGTTCTGATTTCTGGATGCCCCTTTGTGACTATTGCAACACCCATAATTAAGGTTTTTCTGGTAAAAGTACAAGAGGGCCCCTCCTTTTTCAATGATGCCATCATTCCCATGTGCTAAAATTTGCTTTGGATTAACCTGCTGTTGATGGTTGCAAGAACAAGAGCTAGGAGAAAAAGGGCACAGATATGACTGGCCGGCCACTGAAAATAACATAAATATTTTAATATGAATTACTCTTAATGGAACTGCATCTGTGTTTATGTATCTATCTCCCTACCCCCATCTGTCTCTCTCGTGACAGTGTCAGTGTTAGGCTCTTCCTGACACTTATTTGGCCCTCATATAACTGGGATGCAATGGTTCTGTTACACATTTCCAATTGTATTAGATCCAAGATATGAGATGTATACATGCATATGTTTGCGAGTTCATTTCTATCTGTTTGTGTGTGGTTTGGTTGGTTGGGTGTTTTAGGTGCATTCCTGTGTCCAAATGTCTGTGTTTTACACATGATCTAACATTGCCTAGGAGTTTATCTTTCAATATCATGATACTGCCGTAGGAAGGTCACCTTTTTGGTTTATTTTGAGTCATTGACAGAATTCTGCATTTCTATGATTGGCACTGATCAATGTGTGTACCTTGTGTTGTATTCATACATTTGACCCATCTACATGTATATATGAGATGTGTGTTACTTTATCAATATGCATGACCAAGCATTGATGTATTAGTTTATCTTTCTAAATCATTTTGTGACAGTGGCCATCTTTTGGCTTAGTTCGAGTTTGCTGATACTCTGAGAGAACTTCCATGGTTGACTCTGTTATGTTTCTAAGTTGTTGGTTATTTCAAATGCAATTTAGTTTATTCATTTACTTTTCAACTTTGATTCTACAGATTTTTTCTTTTGTTTCTGTTTGCTCAGATATAATGAATTAACAAGCACATCATTTTGTAGGCTAATTCTTTGATAGAGGAAGAGGTTCAGTTTCTTCGTAGGGCAATGGGACATGAGGATGAATCTCTTGATGAATTTACCAAAGCACGTGATGCATGCCTAGAGGATCTCATGTATTTCCCCAATCGTAATACCTTTGCTCTTGCTAGTGTTGCCAATAACAGTGATAAGCTCTTGGGCCTTCAAAATGAATTCGAGAATGTGAAGAAGAGAATGGACGATGAGGCTAAGAAGGCACTTCGGCTTGAGCAGAAGGTTAAACGCCTTACACATGGGTATCAGGTATGGTATTTAGAGCTGATTGAATTTTGTTATACTAGTGTATGTCTTTTGGTGCTAGCACTTTCCTCTCTTCTTCTATTTCTTGCATTATTCTCTTACCTGCATATTAATTTCTGAAATCATCGCTGGTGTAAATCCTAGTTTTCTCTGCCCCTTGGAAGTCTAAGCCAATTTTACTAAATATTTGGTTATCATTACTATGAACAGATACGGGCAGGAAAGTTGTGGTCACAGATAGAATCCACCTTCAAACAGATGGACACTGCTGGGACAGAACTTGAGTGCTTCCAAGCTTTACAGAAACAAGAGAGATTAGCAGCTTCATACCGAATAAATGGTCTGTCTGAGGAAGTGAATAAGCAGAAAGAGCTTGAACAAATTCTTCAACATCGGTATGGAAAGCTCATTGTAGAACAGGAAAGGATTCAAGGGCTTCTGGAAGGGCATAAAATAAAATTGCAGGAGGAAGAAGAAATTGCAGCGCAGAACTGCATGCTCAAGGCATTGCCTGCAGCTGCAGAAAAAACTGAGATAAACATCGAGTGTACTGACCCAGTAGCTTTGTCTGAACATCTGCCAGTCTTATGTCAGACTGATGAAAATCAAAACAAGCAGATAGATAATGCTCAAGATCAGTCTCTTCAAAAAGCTGATGCAAGATCAAAGAATATGGATGTTGATGGGGAACACTACCCAGTTGCAATGTCCATAAATGCACCTGATGGTGATAGCCATATTGTTGAGGAAGGCATGGCAAACCTGGTTGATGGTGATAGCTCTGTCCAGCCTAATCCAGGTAATGATGTATCGGTTGAAAACTCCACAGTTCCTTTTCAAATGGGTGGTCTTGACAATGGTGCCATTCCTGATCGAATTATCACGGAAGAGAAGTTGATGGCTAGTACAAGTGATTTGATTGCACATGATTCTAGAAATAATGTCGAAGCTGCAGAGATGGATAAAGGTAATCTAACTACTGGTGTGGCAATGGCAGGGGTAGAAAGTAATGTTCATATTCAAATGGAACGCAACTTAGCAGTTGACGATCATTACACTGGGGTGAAGGACCAAAGTCTTGATGGTCACGTTGAACAAGCTAGATTTCCCACAGCGGCTGATGATCGGGTAGTTGATGAGAATCTCATTCCACTTCCTAGCAGCAAAGAGGAGAATATTGTAGTTTATTCGATTGAACATATTGGAACTGCTGTAGATGCAGTTAGTGATAATGCCGCAACGAATGCTAATTCTGCACTACATTTGGTTGGAGATGACATCAGCAACAGTATCAGCTCTGCTACTGGTATAGATGCTACATCCGGTGATAAAACTACAGCTAAAACAGGTGAACTGATTGAAAAGGCTGCAGAAGAGCTGGTGGATAAAATTGATGATTCTGACCAAGCAGATATGAATATTGACTGTGAGACATAGAGTGCAACCAATAAGCCTTTACATATAAAATGAGGAGAGTTCTTTTTAACGAGTAAAGTCATTAACTGTATGATTCTGTGTGATCTTGGTTATTCTGCATTGGGTACAATCATCAGGTTCGGGAAATTTCACCGTTGGCCTTTGAATGCTTACTCAATTAGAGCGTCAGCCATTTGATGGCTGCCAAGATTGAAACTGGGGACTCTCTGATATCTTCTCTTAGACAGCCTTGATCAGATGGGAAAGTCTACATATGCAGTCGTGTATCACAAGTTGGACGAGAGAGTCGTAATTCTTTGAAGAGAGCTAAAACTGTTGTATACGCATTTTGAAACATATACTGCGGCAGTAATTATATGTATTTTTTTTTTCTGTTCTATTTCTCTTGCACATGGCTGATTCTTAGAACTTATTTAAAACCTTGAAGCATGAGATTCTTGTGGATTGAATCTTTTTTCAAAGTATACACAAAAAACTTAATCTGCTACACCTTAGGACCACTTTTTCAGATCAGGAAAATCATTTTGCGCTGGCATATATATAAGCGCAGTGTTGGGCTGGTATTGTTGTTACTAGTTATTGTTCTTTTCTGTTTAAAAATCAGCAGGCAAAAGAAGAATGGACCTGCCAGTCATCCATTCATTATTTCTTAAATTTGTGTTGATATATTGCAGATTCTTGCATTTATATTTTTCTGCATCTTTTTCTTCTTTTGGCTACAGGAGTTTATATACTCACGCACCCACATATGCGCATGTATGTTACACCCTCTGTTGGGATGGACGTCATAACCCCTATTGGGATGGCTGCCTATCTCGAACTCGCGACGTACAAACAGGAGAGGAGCCTCTTGTTTGCAACCAACTGCGTAGAGGGCTTTTGGCAAATTTTGCATTTTGTCCTTCAAACAGATTAGATGCTAGAAGGGGAGCTTGGTGCAATGGACTGTGTGACTTTGAAGTTACGGGTTCAAGCTATGGAAAGTCTCCTGAAAAATTGCAAGGTAAGGTGGCATATTATAAATCCTTGTAGTCTGCCCCTTCCCCGGATCCTGGATACGAGGGAGCTTTGTGCACTGAAACTACCTTTCAAATAGATTAGATGCTACGATGCGGGTGCTGACCCTAGCATGAAGGTGCCTTGCTAGGGTTTATCCAAATTGTTCCATGTCTGCTAATCCAAAAACTGGGCAGATTGGATGATTGTAGAATCTTGGGAAAGTGTATTTGGATCACAGGAAATGGACAGTTACATTTGTATAAACAGGCCGACATTCGATGACCAAGATGCTAGAATCATCTAAGCGTCCTGAATTTTTGGCCAATAATGATATATGCAAAGTTGGAGAAACAAAATTTACAGGGCGCAGTGACAGAAGATGGGGCTTCTCATGCAAAAGTGGGACACGCCACACAGCAACCTACCCAGTGTAGCATTCCGCGGATGATGGTTGTGAACTCTGCATCAATCACCTAATAGATGAAAGAATACATGAAATTACTTTGATTGACTATCTAATCTTATTTATTCCTTTCATCCACTAAATAACTTGATCAATGTATTACATACTCTATATTTAATGTATTAGATGGTAAGGCCGTTATCTCGCTGTTTCCTCTTGGGTATAACTTAGTTTATACAAGTGTAGGTGTACTTTCCCATTCTGAAATTCTGTTTGTAAAGAAACACTAGAATGGGTTTTGATAATATTTTATTTTAAGTGCTCATGTAGATTTATAAGTGCTATCAACACAAGAAACAGTAACGACAAAAACAGTTTCCAAACACTGCCTTAGTTTATATCATAGTCAGATAGAGATTTAGAAGCATATTTCATCAAAGTTTTATTTTTCTTGTAAATGAAGCAATCCTGAACTGCACAGTTTCTGTCACCAATGAACGGCTCTTTAATTTTCTTCATGGGTCACCGACTCAAAGGAACTTGGTCAAACTGCAAATGTGGAAGTTCAAGACACGATCAGAGGAGAAGTGATTTTCTGCTCACAATTGCAAAAAAAAGAAGATCCTGTTGTTTGCAGCGCCTATTGAAACAAGTATGAATGGCTATAAATGGTCGAATAGACCCACTTTCACTGTAGGATTGGCGGGGGGCTTGTTGTGGAGTCGTAGACCCTAATATCATGTAGACTCTAAGTAGGTGTAGGCCCAGATCATCATTCACGGTATCATTGTAGTTGCTGCTTTTATAGCATTCTACTTCAAAAGGGGAAGTCTGGGCCCACTTTATACACGGGGACCCACCTATGAAATCCAGATCATCCATACAATGCAACAATGTCATGTTCTTACTTGCTAATAATTGCCTTTTTGATCGTCAAATGGTAAGCATTACTCGTACCTAGTTTCTGATTATACATATTTGATGAGGGAAAACCAATCTAATCACATGTTATGGTGGGATTTCATGAACTTTATGCAGTTGCACATCTAATCAGTAAGCCTGTCGAATTATAGGCTGAATCCTATACATCTATAACTATTTTGCAAGCTAGCTTGGCTTCTTTTGCTCATGCATATTTTGTGACTGAGTCGACTCTTTTTGCCCTTTAAAAATGCAAAAATTCTGCCTTGCGTCAAATTATTTGACTTAGTTGCCGTAAAAATGACACCTCTTTTACAGTGATCCTCTCAGCAGAAGATGCCACATAAATGACACTTTAGCAGGATTTCAACTATAAATAGATGGTGCCTAGGAGGAGGCTGACGTAGAAAAAGACTTACAAAATATATGAAGCAAAGCTCTAAAACTGTGGTGTTGGCGTCTGGGAAAGGGAAACCTCCAAGGGCTTTTCAAAACCAGACCCGAGAGCCTTCCCATTATCTCTCTCCACTCTTCCTCAACTTGGGAAAAATGGGTTCTTTCCCATAGAATTCCTAGGACTCCTAGCATGTAATTTGTTCCGGAAGGAGTCCACACCCCCTCTTTCTTCTTGTTTCAAAGCATATAACCTTGTACAAGTGGTAACAGGTACCACCACCATAATTTAAGCAACTTGTTACAAACCTCTTTTGATTAAAGTCCAGGACTTATGTAAGACTTTACCTGAGTGTTATATATATATAGTGATTAAAGTACACTTTTTTATTTGTTTAATTTTCCTTTCTTACATTTCTCTAAAATCTTTTGGGTGCAAAACGGTGATCCACTTATAGACATGCCTCAAAACAAGAAGAAAGAAAGCGAAGGTTGCCTAATTGAAGTTAGGCTGGGCTCTCTTCTTGGGTTGGCACATGGAGATTGCCAGCAGGGCTCCTCCCCCCCCCCCCCTGAAAATAGGTGTGTTATAGGTGAGTGGTGTCTGTGTACTTGTTATTATTATTATTTGTGTTTCTCTTTCCACTTTTGTAAAAACAATGCATTTTATAACTTAATTCTCACTTAGAAGATGTCATTTCACCACTCTTGCTTCTAATAACGTGTTCAAGCAATTGCTCTTTAAAATTTCACATGCTAGCGATCAACATGCCTTAGGATCAAAAGAGATCACTTTGTGGCCTAGATGGACGCAGCCATTTAGCTTCTTCTCACTTAATGACTGAGGAAAAACCTTAAATCTCTTGAGGTACCATGGATAGAAATGGCAATGGGTTGGGTAGAGCAGAATTCCTAATGCTTTTATCCTAACCCCTACTCTAGGTCGTAATGTTCTTTGTTAGAGTAAAAAAGTTGTTGGCCCTAACACTAACCTATGAGGTTAATTTAGGTCAAGCCTCTTAATTGACCCTAATACATGAAATTTTTTAACACTTGAAAAGTGATTGATAACAATTATAAAATCGTTTTCTATGTCAAAACATTAAGCTACTCAATTACAAAAAATGTCATTACACTTTGAATTTTAGAAAATATACACGAGCATTCTAGTTAATCTAGAAAATGCTCAAGGCAACTAACTTTTTCCAACTCACTGTAACCCAATGCTAGCATGAATTAGAGTTACAATTTTTAACCCTAGCCCGACCCTAATTACAAATTTCCTGACCCCAACCTGACCTTACAGGTCAATGACAATCGAGTCCCCTAATTGATCCAACCCTTTTCCACACTAAACTCTGGCCCACTAAGTACTCTATTTACTTCCTTCAGTTGGCTATGGGGGCTATAGTATTGGTGAACCTTGTGGAAAAATGAATTCGTTAGACAATTCTAACTATCCAATTTATGCCCTTCAAAGGAATGCTAGAGACAAAGATGCAATTGTGTATATTCATTATCAATGTCTTTAGAAAATCAAACCCATAGCCTGGAAATTTTTGTGTATGAACCATAGAACACCCCAAAAAAATGGTTCAAATAATTGAACAGCTAGGACCCAATTCTACTTTTATTGGTTCATAGGTTTTGTAAGATATGTTTGTACTTAAAAATCTTCCCAACAAAGAGAAAGGGTCACATTGAACCTTCGACCAAGCATAATGAGAAAAAGCACCATGTTATCTACAATCAAGTGTGCTAGACAGCTTTTGGCATACACATGCATACTTACACATATTATATGTAAAATATACTCTTCTTTTATGTGGCTATACGTAAATATTTAGTAATGCAAGCCCTTCATTTTCTTTGGTCACATTTTAGATAAACAGTAACCAAAAGTCCTTTTTTTATTCTCGTTCTCCTAGTTCAAAAGAAAAATTACAAATTAAATCACTCACACACCCTCCTAAATCTAATTCTAACATATTCTAGAGGAAACAGAGACTCGTAACCTTTGTTCTGTTTTACTACTGCTGTTTTATTACTGTTTAGGATGCGATTTTCCTCTTGCTGTCTTGGTAATGAGCTCTCCTAAATCTAATTCCAGCATATTCTAGTGGAGATGGTTATAGACTCATAACCTTTGCTCTGTTTTACCGCTGCTGTTTTCTTACTTTTTAGGATGCGAGTTTCTTCTTGCTGTCTTGGCAATGAGCCGTCAACTTTTCACCACAAAGCACTGGTTTGTTAGGATTGTCCACCAATGAGCAAAGATATTTGTGCATGGCCTATGTATCTTAGATGCAACCAGATGTTGGTTTGGATCGCCAAAATTCTAGGCAGGCATGTACATTTTTGCCTATAATTTGGAAAAATAAAGAAGGCCCAAATTCCCCTATATCCAAACTATTCATCTTAAATCCTCTAATAGATGTGCCCCAATCCTCATCCATGAAGTGATCACAATTTAAGTTATTTTTTATTCTCAGTTGTAAAATGGATAGCAAATTGCGTATTATACAACTCCAAGAAGCAAAGGCTAGGATCTTCTAAACCATAGGATAATAATAGCCATTGTAAAATTGTTTCTCTATCCACTTTCAACCTCCGTAAGGGCTATATCTAGAACCGGCAGTACGGATTAGCGGATTGTGGACTATCCAATCTACACGGATCGGGATTAGATGCTTTTGATCCGCGAGATAGCATATCATACAATTCCTATTCGTATCCAATTTGGATGTGGATCATGGATTCGCGAATTATTTGTCCATCCCATATAAGACGTCTGCAACTCTTAACTTTGAAAAAAAATAAAATGTTTAACTGTGAAAAAAGTTACATACAACGCGAATGAAATAAGTACACACTCTCTCTCCCTGCATGTAAATTCCCTACCCGCTAATAATAATTAACATCTACGAAATAATAAATAAAAGGGTTTTTTTTTTTTTTTCCAAAAATTCCTTTACATTTTGGCAATTTTGCAAAAAAACAAACATTTTCTTGATTTTTCAAATTTGCCATTAAGTTTTACACAACTTTGCAAAAAAGCCATTATGTTAGGTTTCCATCCCACTTCCTTGCTAGCTTTACACAGCTTTGCTTTGGAATCTGACGGGGAGGGGCAAAGCTAACTGGCTGCTTGGGGAGGGGGGTTGTTGGAGTGCGCCAAAAACGCTCAGGAGGGGGCAGGCGATGGGTGTGGGGGCTCTATTGGGTGGACATGAAACTAGCTAGTTTTATGACTCTATTGTTTAACTTATTAATGCTTGCATTTGTACTGCTCTAGAGCTTGTTAAACTTTGTTTTGCATGTCATTTGTGATGTTTAAATTTCATATTTAGATATGGTTGCTCTCTACTTCTTAATAGGACTGCCCTTATATGCATGTTTAAGTCCTGTGTTTCAAATGTATTAAAAGTAGAGTTAAAGGCTGTCTAGCTATTCTCTTCTTTTAAAAATACACTTTTAGAATTATAAAAGCCACTTGTTTCATTTAGTAACTTGTAAATATATTTAGCACTCATTTTAACTCTCAATAAACCAATTTTTAGTCTATGTATCTTAGATTAGTGTTGTGGACTTTAATGAACTACTTCTATTAAGGGCTAGAGGTAAAAGATTACTAAAATTAGGTTTTAAGAATCTAATTTAAATGTTCAAAAGAATTCAATTGTACTTAGTAAAATCATAGATGATGACTTGCTATGTCACGTAGTATCTAGGATTTGAATATCTAGTAACTAAGACTATGTTCTATGTACTTTATAACATATTAGGCAATGGTATATAATTGCACTAATAATTATCTATATACATATATATTTTGGTTGGCATTTTAAATTCACAATATGCAAGCTGTTGGCAAGTTTGTATTAAAAAAATCTAGCGTGAGTTTTTATTTCTTTCCCTAGTCTTACATTGGTCAAATTTATATACCGTACAAAGCTTTCTAGATTTACCTCCTCTTTTCTTATGATAGCACGACAACCTCTAATACCATTGCTTTGGAACTTAGTGAGATAGAGAAGCTTGATAGCTGTAACTATTTAATGTGGAAGATGCGTATTTGCCACATCCTCCTCTAGGACGCTGTTGTTTATGTACTTGATGGTGTGGTTGAGGAATTGCCAATTGATGCTATTTTAGCCCAATGATGCACTGGGATAAGTACTTGGAGAACAATAACAAGTCCAAATCCATCATGTTAATCGTCATGGAACTAGATGTGGAAATTATGTTTTTGAGGACCAGCCCATTGCCATGGTCTTACACAATGTTGTGGCCACCAAGATAGGTATCCTATATCTCTTTCTTGATGGAGAGTCCAACATTTAGTAGAGCATGTTAATGCCATCTCTGTTGTGGTCAAGGAGTTAGCCAATTTAGGAAACTCGATTCTTGACAAAATGCAGGGTTCTATAGTTCTCACAATTTACCCGTCTCTTGGGACTCAATTGTTGTAGCCTTTAATTTTTCTAAGGCTAAGGTTACTATGGACAGACTTATGCCAATGTTGGGAGTTGAGGCCTAGAGAGAGAGAGTGAGAGAGAGAGATGACTCTAACAGTGTCTCCCATGTGAATCTAGTTAAGTCTAAAGGGCAAGGATCCTCTAAGCCCAACCAGTTCCCTAAGAAGAAATATTTGTTTAAAAACAAGGGCAAGAAGCCTTAAGGTGGGGACTAATAAGGGAAAGAAGATTGGGACATGCTAGGTTTGTGGCTAGGTGGACAATGTGAATGCTAACTACTCTAAGAAAGGAAAGGGTGGGGAAAAAGGTTCCAATAGTAGAGGTGGGAACAAAGGTGGATACATCATCTGCATGACCACAAAGTTTTGGCTACAAGAGTAGGGGAAGACTCATGGTTATTGGATTCTATTGCTACGTGCCACATCAGTAAGTCTAGTGATGCCTTTTTTTAATTGAAAGAGGAAAAGGTAGGAGAGCACAAGGTGTACATGGAAAACAACAATTTTTGTGAATCCTTGGCAATGGAACTGTAGGTGTTGAGTTCCCAAATGTCAGACTTTTGGTGCTCATTGATGTATTGTTTGCACCTAATATTAGGCATAATTTGATTATTGTAAGCCTCAAAAGGCTTTGAAGTTAGGTTTACAGGGAAGAAGGTTACTGTTGGTAGCCATAAGTTTTTTGGTTCTCATATTCTTTATTTGATGGGTTGTAAAAACTTGATACTGGTTTGATTTCCACCACTAAACCATTTGGCTACCACAGCTTTGCTTTGCTGGAAAAAACTATAATAATGAATTGATCCCCACTGCTTATGATTTTGCTCTCTGAAGATGACTATTGATTATGACATCTTAGGTTAGGTCATATTAATAAAGATAAGCTAGAAAAGGATGTCTCGTTACGATTTAATACCTAGGTCACAAAACAAACTACAATTTTATGAATATTATTTGTCTAAGAAAATGTCTAGGACTCTCTTTGGTTGAGGCAAAAGTGCCATTGAGCCCGAACAGGTTGTTCATTCCAACATGTGTAGGCCGCTAAATATTAAAACTCACAAAGAAATGATGGGTTTCATCACATTCACTGATGACTCTCTAGGTTCATATCTATTTAGTTATTAAGTAAGAAATTAGAGATTCTAGAAAAGTTCAAAGAATTTAAAGTTGAGGTTGAAAATAAATGTTGTAGAACTATCAAAATTCTAAGTTCTAATTGAGGCTGAGAATACACTAGTGATGTATAAAATCAAATTTGTAAAATTGAATATATGCCTTAGCAAATTGGAGTTTTCAAAAGGAAAAATTGAACCTCATTGGATGTGGTTCGAAGTATGTTCAACCATTCTGAGTTAGGAACTCAGTCACGAGGAAAAGCTCTCTCCATAGTATTGTACATTCTGAATGGATACCTTTAAAAGTTGTCAAGGTGACACCTTATGAGTTATGAATTGGTAGAAAACCAGACATAGGTAATCTTAGAGTATGGAGTGTTGGTACTCATGTGAGTATACCAAATAAAAACAAGTTTGAGTTGGAATTTAAAACTAGAAAGTCTAACTTTATAGGGTACTATGATCACTCTAAAGGATATAAGCTTGTTGTACCCTACTCTAACTGGTTAGTGGAAGTCATTGAAAGCATAGATACTTACCTTTTGGAAAATGACTTAGATCCTAGAGTTTCAGTTAAAAGGATTGATTTATTAGAGGTTATGAAACTTAAGGAGAAATCTAATAATCTGGTTAACGTTATAGATTTAAATCCTAATGTTCATTTAGTCATAGACTTGTAAGATATAGAAGAATACTTTTCTTAAAGATCACTTTATGATATTAGGAGAGCTAGAAGAGGATGTCATAGTAGACAAACCTTTTCAACACAATGATTCCTAAAGTTATTCTAAACCTGTTAATGCTAATGATATAGACAAATGCTTGGTACAATGCAAGATTTCTATGAAAAAGAATTAAGTTTGGTCATATGATGACCTAATTAAAGGTAAGGTTGCCAAAGATTGTAAATGGATCTTCAGGAAGAAACTAAAAGCTAATGGATCCAGGTTGAGGGAATTAATGGGCAAGATCTGAGTATGATTTTAAAAACTAAAGAGTGACTAAAGACTTAGTTTTGAAATGAAGGCTCTAAGCAAAGCTTCTTTTATCATAGGAATCAAAATTAAAAGAGACAAGAAAGCTAGGAAACTAAGCTTGTCTCATGAACCATATAGTGATTATGTGTGGAAGACATTTGTTGTTATTGGGTGGAACCCATGGACTCACCTATTTATAAGGGTAATAAGTTAAGCAAGAAGATGACTCTATCAAGTAATGAGGATAGATTGGTAATGAAGTCCAAGCCATATGTTGAGGTAGTTAAAACTCTTATGTGTGCCATGCCATGCAACAAATTGTATATGGGCTATGTCGTGGGGCTATTGAGTAGATTTTAGAGTGACCTTGGTATTCCTTATTGGAATATTGTGAAGTGGGTATTTTGCTTTCTAGTGGGTACAAAGGACATGAGCTCACCTTTTAGGTAGATGATCTTCCATCTCTTGCATTCGCATATTTTAACTTTGTGTGCAACAAAGACACACTAGTTATTATTTATGTTAGGCTCATTGAACATGAAGAGGCAAAAGTCCATTTCCAAGTCCACCATGGAGGCTGAATTTATGGCTTATAGTTTAGCCAGTTTTGACCTTCCCATAGAGCTAAGGTGTGATAATTTCGTTACAATGTACATGCTTAGAATGGTGAGGTAAGTTTAAAGGGAAAACATATAGAAATTTGTTATCTATGTCTTTGACATACTATGAAAGAAGATAATGACTATTATGATGTTGGTTTATTTGTTAAACCTTAATGATGGGTCTATCTTGAGTCATGATACTAATTGGGATTGATAAGAGACTGATGAGTTTCTTGTAATCCCTAGGTTTAATTGAACAAGTGGGAGATAATAGTCTAAGTGGTTGAAAAACCACTTGTCTAATTCTCAAACATTGGATCACTAGTCCAGAATGATCACCAAGATGAATGCTTTGGATGTTTTAGATCACATGATTCAGTAAGGATCAACTTAAAGCTACCATGAACCTTGTTAGTGGGCCACATTCACTTATGTTTACTTGTATTATATGTAAACATCTCCTAGGTAATGCTTGGACCTTCAAATCTTGAGTAAGTCAACTAAGGGCTCAAATAGGATATAGGTTTTAGGACTACTATTTATCTACCATGAAGAGAAATAGAATAAGATACAATTTTATAATTCTCTTGAAGTAATTGTGTTAACTCTCAAAAGAAAAGTAAGAAAGAAATAAAAAGTAGGTTCTTCCTCTCCTATGCATTTTCTTCCATTTCTCTAGATCTGGTTTGTTAAATTGAAGATAGATCAATAAGAAGACCTAAATAGGTTTCTCTATTACTTGTGAGTTCATTATCTTGTGTTTTCTTTTGTTCCTGGAGATTGTCATTAGATGCATGCTGCATGGAGAAACTCAATGGGTGGATGAAGGTAAGTTATGTTTGCATTGATTTCATTGATTTTCACGTATGCTAGACCTACTTGCTTATGTTTCCCAAGTTACCCTTCTAAATGAAAATCCACTAATAACTATGGATTTTATCCATGTGGATTAGATATTAATGTATCCAATTGTTCTGATCTATAAAATTCATGAGTCATAATTTCTTAATCTGTGTTTGTAAATTTTTAACAGATAAATCGATATACATGGATTTTAATCTATATGGCTAGTGTTAGCTATGACCACCCAAGGATACATGTATAAGAAATTGTAGGAAGATGAACAATTCATGTGGACTGAAATCATTATAACTTTAGAAGTACAAGGATAGTTCAAAATTTTGGGACTAAATGAAGCCATAGTACTTAATAGAGAGGAATGGAGGAATAAGATTCATGTGGCCGACCCCTAATTGGAATAAGATCTTGATGATGATGATGAAGGATAGTTCAAAAATTCATAAGGCAGTTACAACTGTCCCATACCAAAACTCTTTCCTTTTGCCTATCCCTCTCTATCTCTATGACACTTTAACACTACAATCACCAAAGATATACCTTTCTTATTCCCCATTTGCTTCTTTTGCTTATATATGAAACTAAGTAGAATGAAGAAGAAGAATTTGGAGAAGAAGGAATTTTCTCCTAAATGAAGGAAATGAGACTTAGAAATGTTCATTTAACTGATGCCTTTTTTTGTTCTATCTCTTCTTTGATATGTCAACTAACAATTGAATTTTTTTTTTTTCCCATTTTTTTCTTTTTGTATTCAAATGATTAGTTATATAGTTTTAGGAGATTATGTTATATTTCTTTGTTATAAATGCTATACTTCTTTTTCTCTCAAATTAAGTGTTTTATTGTTTTTAGATGATTGAGTGCAAAATGGGTTAACAAGAAATGATTGCTTACTTGATTGTTTCATTTTCTTCTTGATGTGTTATATAAAAATACATCAAGTGAACAACTTTATTGCAACGTGATTGTGCAAGCACGGGTCTCCATAAAGACTTTATTGATAAATAGATTTTAATTAAAAACTGTTTTAACTACTTTAGCCAAGTCAAACTATTTATTTAACTAAATTAATTTTCTAAAATGCTAAAAATCACAGAAATCACATAAATTGCTAGAAATGAAATCTAGGCATAGGAATGAAAACTCAAATACATTAGAAATCAATACTTTTAAGAACTAAGCTATCTAGGTTATTTTTACCCATGTAATTAGAAGCACGATGTTTCTAACACACATAAAATATTTTTTTTAAAGCTCTCTTTTTATGATTTTCTTAATATCATTTTTCAACTTGGCCACTATACTTATTCAAAGTATAACCAGTCTTCTTAGGACACCGTTTATTAAAGATGTTCGTATAGCCCTCTTTTTCTTACTATACTCCATATCCCTTTATTTCTAGCAATCACAGAGCATGTGAGCCTAGAGTGTTATGATTTAATATTAATGTTAGTTACTTTTATAACCTAAGATGACTTAATCTTAAACATATATCATTCTAACATATAATTCATTCTAATACCCTAGGTAACTAATGACATAAATATGAAAGCATAAAGTAAATCTACAACTACTAAAGCAAGTAAATATAACATCAAGGAAATAACACTTAAAGCAAAGAGAAAATAACTTTTATTCTATTGAAATATAAATTACATCAATTGATAATAAGGAAAGGAGTAACAAAAGCAAATACGACTAATCCTATGAATTATAATGCATTAACGTAGAATTTCTAATGCGTCACATGAGAGATATTCTAGTGAATCCCATTAACACGCACACTACCATTTTCTTTCCCATCATCTACTTGTAATATAACAAGTTGTGTCACTCAACATAGCCATGGATCACCGACTACTCATGTCACAACCCCTAGGAGAAGTGTTTACCCCAAAAATTCTGCTTTATGTGTGTAATACCAAGAGAGATAAAGAATTCGAAAAGGTTTTGAAATGAATAAAGCTTGGAAAGAAGATTGGATCAAAGTATAGGATAATGATTTTTAAAACTAGAAGATGAAGAGAAAAATAAAATGAGATGGAAAAAATTAAGGCATGATAATGAAACTAAATTTGGTGTAAAAAGGTAAATGAAAGAAGGGGTTATAGATGGATCTTTTTTATAAAAAATTATGGAGATGTTGATTATGGGGTGGAGAGCTTAAGATATGAATTTTATATATAAATGAAAAAAATGAAAAATAAAATGGTTGAGAAAGGTCAGAAAATCAGATAGAAAAGACTGAAAATAAAGTATGAAAAGGATGAATGAATGAAAGGGTTACAAAATGAGTTTTAAGTGGATATTTTAATGATTGATAAAGCATGGGATAGACAGCTAGAAGTGTTATTTTGAAGGTGAGATGAGGTGTAAAAATAATAATAAATTTTTTTTGAAATAAATTGAGGTACAATTGAAGAATGAAATGAGCATTTCTTACCTCTTCTCTTCTCCTTGGATGTTCTTCTCTTTAAGATGCTTACCCCAGGTATTTGATCACTTTGTGTGTTCCTCTATGGTTGAAAAAACCTCTTGGTTCTCCCCTCTTTCTTCCTCTCATCTAAGCTATGAAGCAAGCAAATTAAGAAGTCAAGAATGAACTGAATAATCCCATATATTTATATTTTTGGAGTGGAAGACCCTAAGGAATGAAGGGTGAATATCATATGGATTAAAGAAACAATAGATAGTGGGTGTTTAAGAAATAAAAAAAGTTTGAAAATTTTATTGTACCCATGTAAATGGTCCCCATTTTGAAGTGTTGAGAGAGAGCGAGGGATTTAGGTCTCCTACATGCCCCAGTTTGAGTGTACATCACATGCGTGCTTCCTTTTACATGTGTGGCTCTTAAGCTTCACTTAATAGTTCCCCAATAGTAGTAGAATACATGCTTACATGCGCAAAAGTTCCCTATATTTTGATGTTTATAGCCTCTTTTGTAGGGATAAAGTTCAGCAATGCTTCCAGGATTTTTGACTTTGCTGAAGCTGATACTATTAAGAGTTTTCCTGCACGTACATAGTTAGTTAATTTTAGTGCCGCAAGGTCTAATACATAGGGAGGATATAGTGTGATTTCAAAGTACCAATATTCTACTCTAATAATCCTAAAAGATTTATGCTAGAAAGATTGTAAGATGAGGTGATGAATGATCAAATGGATTAGATTTCCTTGAATCAAGAAAATAAATTAAAACTAAAAGTTTGGATTAGAGATCACCTAGACTAGTATTAGGGTCCATGACTAGTTATTCCTCATAACTCAATAAGTAGGCTGAAACTATGAACATTTTTTCAAAATGTGATTTTTTTCAAAATTTAACTTAAAAATCATTGATTGTTAAAAACTATATAGATTACTGAATCCTAAGTATTCCATGTAAAATCCCACTATAATGAACAAAGGATTAATTCTAATTATTCATTATGAAAGGTAATGGCATTAAATCAAAGAATTGTACTGAGGGCAATTATGTCTTTTCTAAATAGAGATAAATTTTAAATTAAATTTTTAAGACATTTAAGACATTAGGGATTAATGAGTGGTATTTTCTAATGTTATTCTAGGGTCATTCTAATACTAAGAGAAAATAAACTAGCCTAACATAATTTCTAACTTAAATTAATCAAATCTAAATTAAAGTAATGAAAATTTATATAAATTAAACTAAGCTATAGCTTAAGAAATTAGCTAAGATATTACAAGCTAAAATCTATTAAGAATTTAATGAAATATAAAGGTACAAAATCATGAGAGAGTGTTACTACCAATCAAGAGTTGCAGATTTTTCCTTCATACAATCGAAGAGCATGATTAATGGGGATACTTTGGCCAAAGATTTTATCACCTTAAATTCGGTACTTAGCATAATTGAATGTCAAATAATCTAATAGTATGGTTATATTTTTAATACAACCTATAGATCTGAAGATAGATGATCATAAATTTAGCCAATTCATCATGCATAGGATCACTCCCTATTATAGTCTGTGTAAACTAGTGAGAAAGTGATGAAGTTGGTCACTTCAACCATTATTTTCTCCAAATTTCAAATTGAATTTTTTAGTAAAATTTCCTATCTTACCAAATTGGGTATCAAGGAATCCATCTATATGGTTTGATTTCCTCTAAAGCTAATAGAATGGAATATATTTGATATAGAATATGGTAAGTTCATTACAGACGTTCACAGTATAGAAACAATACCTATTTTCTTGGAGAAATTTTACTAAAAATAAGGGGATCCTCTTCTTTAGGCTTAGGAAAACATTTTCAATGGATTAGATCATTAAATTATAAACAAAAACATGACTGAAATAAGGGAAATCCAATGCTCTATTTTCTCCTATTGTAACGATGAAAAAAAACATAAGGATGAAGATATCTTGCTTTAATCCGATCCTCCTCAAGAAAAATTTCAAAGTCTACTAACCCAAGAAACACAAGGGTGGGGGCCAAGGGTCCCAACAATGATAGCAAGGGCAAGGACTTCTTGTTAGTGGACTCCACTGCTACTTGTCACATAGCAAAGTCCAGAGAAATCTTCTCATATTTCAATTAGAAAAATGTGGGAGAGAACAAGGTGTACATGGGAAACGATAGTTTCTACAAGGTCTTTGGTGCAAGAACTATCTGAATTGAGCTTCCCAATGATAGACATTTGGTGTTGACTGACCCCTGTTTGCTCAAAGTATTAGGCACATTCTCATTTCTATTCCCAAGTTAACCTCTAACCTCAAAGGGTCTTGAGGTTAGGCTAACAAGGAACAATGTTATAGTTGGTAGTCATAAGTCTATATTTTTTCTAGAACTTTGTTAGTTAGATTGTACAAACTGCATGTAATAGTACTTTCTGTTGCAAATTTAAATGAAATGATTCCTTCTTCTTTATGATTGTTTATTTTGGCATGCTATTTAAGGGAATATTAATAAAGATAAGCTTGACAGGATGTCTAGGTATGGTTTAATACCTAGGTTATAGAACAAACTAAAAATACGTGAGCACTATTTCTTTAGAAAAATGTCTACAATACCCTTTGATAAAGGAAAATAGAACCATTGAGCTCATTGAAATTGTTCATTTCAATGTTTTGTAGTCCCCTAAGTGTTAAAACCACATAGGAATGATGCATTTCATCATGTTCATGAGTGGCTATTCTAGGTTTAAATATGTATATCTAGTATGTAAGAAATCCAAGGTTTTAGAAAAGTTTAGAAAATTTATAGTTGCGATAGAAAATCAACTCTGTAGAGCTATCAAAGTTCTAAGGTTAGATAGAGGTGGTGAATACGCGGGTGATGTACTCAACCAATTCTACAAAAGTTATGGTATTCTACATATGTTTACCCTACTATATATGCCGTGATAAAATGATGTTGCTGAAAGACAAAAGTCAGGCCTTGTTGGATATAGTTCGAATTATGTCGAACCATTTTGAGTAAGGAATTTAGTTCTGTGAAGAGCTACTCTCCACCGCATTGTATTTTAGGACCTATATACCCTTAAAGGCTATCAAGGTAACTCCTTATGAGTTATGGACTAGTAAAAAACCAAACATAGATAATCTTAGAATGTGTGTGCCTAGTGCTTATGTAAGAGTATTAGACTAAAACAAGTCAAAGTTGGATTCTATTACTATAAAGTGCAATTTTATAGGGTACAAGGATCAGGGTATAGGTTTGTACTATATCACTCTAACAAGTCAGTGGGAGTCATAAAAAGTATAGACATTTACTTTCTAGAAAATGACTTAGGACCCTAGGGTTCTAGTTAAAAAGGTTGAACTATTCAAGGCTGTGAAACTTATGGAGAAATAGTAATCCTGTTGAGATCATAGATTGAACTCTTAAGGTTGAGAGAGAGAGAGAGAGAGAGAGAGAGAGAGAGAGAGAGAGAGAGAGAGAGAGAGAGAGAGAGAGAGAGAGAGAGAGAGAGAGAGAGAGAGAGAGAGAGAGAGAAGACCTTCTTCTCTTAGAGATCACTTTGTGATGTTATGAGAGATAGAAGAGTATTTTGTGCTCAATGATGATCCTCAAAGTAAGCCAAAGTGATTAATGTTATAGATGCTAATCAATGTCTTGGTGCCATTCAAGAGGAAGAATATCTAAAAAGAATTAAGTATGCTTGTACAATGATCACCTAAAGCAAGGTTGCTATTGGTCATAAATGGATCTTTCGGAAGAAATTAAAAGCTTATGGATCCATTAAAAAGAATAGGGCTATAATTGTACCCATGGGCTTTACTCAAGTAGAGAGAATCAACTATCAAGAAACATTTTCCCTCTAAATCTAGGTTTACCTCGATTAGGATCCTAATGGTGATAATTGCACACTTGGATCCTAAGGGCTTTGAAATGAAGCCCTAGAAGGTAAAGTGTGCAAGTTAGTTAATCCTTTGTATGAGCTAAAACAATCACCTAGGTAGTGGTATTATACATTCTATAAGGTTATTTTGAAATATGGTTTTGTACTCCACAATTATGACTACTTTGCCTTGGTTACTGAGAGTAATTTTATGCAATTTTCATTGTACACTGATAAGATATTATTATTGCACAACAATCTGGATATGATTGTCATGACAAAAGAGTGGCTTAAGACCCAGTTTGAAATGACATATATGGGTGAAGCCTCTTTAACATATGAAAATTGAAAGAGATAAGAAATCTAGGAAACTTTACTTTCCTCAGGAATCATATATTGATTGTGTGCTAAAAAGTGTTGGTATAGTTGAGTGGAAACCCATAGATTCACATACCTATAAGGTTATGTAGTTAAGTAAGAAGATGACACCTTAAGTGATGAGGATGGACTGGTTACAATGTCTAAGTTTAGCATATTGGAAGCCTTATGTATTCTATGACATGTACCAAACTAATTATGTCATTGGAATGTTGTCAAGTGGGTATTTTGCTACTTAGTGGGAACAATGGACTTGAAGCTCACCTTTCACACAGATGAGTTTGTTCCTCTTGGGTTCATGAATTTCAATGTTGCAAGTGACCTAGATGAGAGGAGATCTACAGCTAGTTCTGTTTTTATGTTTGGTAGTGACATGGTCTCTTAGAGTAGGAAAATACAAAAGTTTCATTGTCAAGTTTACCATAGAAGAAAAATTCATGGCTTGTAGTTTAGTCATTTATGAGACTGTGGATCGAGGTTTTCTAAAGGATTTGAAGTGATAGTTATATGCCTTGACCTCTCTTTTAAGCTAAAGTATGATAACTTAGATGCAGTGTACATGTTTAGTTATGGTGAGTGAAGTTCTAAGAACAAACATAAAGAGGTACTATATGTGTTTGACATTCTATGGAAGTGGAGAGTGAATATGAGTCATAGACACTCATTGAGATTGAAGAGAAACCTATAAGTTTCTTGTGATCCTAGGTTTAATCGACTAAGTGAGAGATAATGATCCTAGTGGTAAACCAAGCCTCCAGATTTAGGACCATGTTGTTGATATAATTTTAGTCTTTGAATCATCTATCTAGCCTAATCACCTAAATAGTTTATTTGAATGGTTCAAATCTTTAAACATTGTTAGGAGACACTCAAAATGACCATGGTTCTCATGAGTGGGTCATATGCTTAATATTTTACCTATTTATCAAGTGACTTACTCCCATGATCAATAGAGACTTTAGGATCTAGGTTTAGTTTTAGAGTAAGGTCAAGATTTACTTTTGTAATAAGGATTTTGTGAATAAGGATACTTAGAGAGAAAAAGTATGTATGAGACTCTAAGAATCTCTATGATACTCTAACTTTCCTCTATGCATTTTTCTACTAAGAAGGAATGTGGGAAAAGTTGCAACTTCCTAAAAAGTGCTACTTTTCAAAGAAAAGGGAAGCCCTCCATAGCTAAAGATCTTGGCTTGTTCTGAAGTTGGTAAGATCCTTGGAAAGGCTCAAAAGTTTTCTCTTATACTTCAAGTTCTAATCTCCTTTTCTTGTGTCCTTTTAAAAAAAAAATAAAATTAGATGAGTTTTGAATTGTTAAATTTAATTTATTTCATTGTACTTGGCTGTTACATATGTGCCTTTTGGTAATGGATATGCTTCGATTTTCTATTTTGCATGTACATCTATTGCTGGTGATCCTCTAAACAACATTGTTCTTATATATTGATATTTGTAATGCTCACCAAAGAATTTGATGAGGCTCTCCAATGGTTTCATAGTCAAAGCAATAGGCAATCTATTTTTCAATTAAATGTATTTTGGTTTCCCAATTTGAAGCATATAAGAATTACTTCAATGTAGTTTTTCAAGAAACTGTTCTTCTTTTAATTAGGATCATCCAATTGGCATAGGGTCATTGGTCATCTAAAGTGTGCACTATTGGATGGATGGTCTGATAGGTGGATGAGTTAAAAACTACATATGATCTTCATGTGCTTAATCAGTGATGTCCAATATTCATCTACTACTTCTAGAATAGATATGCACTAAAATATTTTCCGATAAGTGATTCTAATTAGATAGATTCATTAGTGTAGTAAGGTCTTAGTGGTTTGGTATTTTGATAGACCCAAACCATGTCCATGGACATCAAGAAGATTTGTGCTTTGTGGACATATAATATCTAGTCAAAGATTTTAGACCTTAAATGTCCATGTTTTTGAATAAGATACATGGATCTCAAGAAATCTTGACCACAGATGCCATGACATGTGTTAGAAAATATTTAACTTTTATGAACTAAATTCTTTGAACCAAGATTAGATCACATTGCAAATGCTACTTCTTGAAGATAGTTTATGCCTCCCAAATGTATAAGGAATATCAATATTTTACCTTTATTGATTTCAACTATCAAAATAAGGCCGATAATTTAATCTCCAATTTATGAATGATTTACAAAATTGAAAAACCAAATATTAGATATCTCTTTTTCTTGTAACAAATCTCCATGGGATAAGTACCTTCATATCTGAAAGAGTACAATGATCTAAAAAACACAACCATAACTCAGAACACCTTAGAAAGAAGATTGAAGATTAAGAATCTAAAGTTTACATGAGAAAGTAAACAACATGAGATACCAACAACAGCCAAACTCATGCAAACAAGAATTGCAAAAGGTCAGTGTCTCAAAAAACTAGTGTTAAAAGATTGATACTCTTGGGTCTCGTCTTTCTAGCTTGAACTCCAGCACCTAAAAACTTCACAAATGGAAGAACCTTTGAAAGAGAGTTCCTTTGACTAGATAGACTATTAAATAATAAAGTAGAGACTATCTCTATTTGAGCAAACTCTAGAAGAGTAGAATAGAGCATGCCTCAAACTATGCAGACTCTAGAGAACAAAAATTAGAAACTTGACAACTGTGGGAGAGGAAAGCAATTGGTGCAAGAATGGCCTAGGGGGTGCCTTGCTGGCCTCTTAAAGCCAAAAATCCATTACATTTATAGCCGTTAAAAGCATTATGTAAATTAAACCATTACAATATAACAATCAATGCAATAAAATTAACCAAAGTTAATTACATAAGAAAACAATTAACATTTATTATCAATTGTATCTGACAATTATTATTTATTTTGGTAATGAAACTACAATAGTCCAAACATTTTAAAACAAGTATGTAGTTGGTTGCAGACATTATGGCACCTCTCCTCATTATGATTGGTTAGATGTTCGGAGTGGCCTTTCTCTTTATTGGGATGATTTAAAGCAGATTTTGAGAATTATGATATGCATCTAGGTAGTGTGATTCATAATTCTTTGCTGTTAAAAAGAAAAAAAATATATAATTCATTGAAAACTTTGTAAAATAGGGCACATTTTGGTCAGCCCAGTGTCCATATGACACCCATTTTTTTCCAAGATCCACGGCTGTAACTCTCTCTCTCTCTCTCTCTCTCTCTCTCTCTCTCTCTCTCTCCAGCTTGACAAGATGAGCCCTACTCTCCTTTTATTTTATTTTTATATATACACTCAACAACCAAAATGGACAAGCCCCTTGTCTTTATTACTATCTTAAGGTCACCCAAGACAAGCATCCATTTTCCACTCCAACCACAAGTAAATTTTTTCTTGTATAACAAGGATGACAAAATATTATTCCCAATGAGTTCTTGATTTATAAGGGAAAATCTTAACTTTCTAGCTTTGTGCTCCAAATTTCATTTTGTGTTTTGCTACCAAGGAATGTCTAACTAGGTAGGAGATTGTAGTGGTTACATAATTATTTGTCCCTTTTCATTTGAAACAACCACCACATGAGGATTGTAGATAGAGTGTGAGATATAAAGTGCAAGGCTTGTTGGAATCTATAAGGCACTATCCTGTTATACTCAAGATCATTAATTGGATTCCAAAACAATGAAGTTTTTGTCAATTTTATATAAATATCAAGTTTTGATAGTTTAAGATCAAAAGGCAGCTTAACAATTGTCTGTTAGAGATTTTCTAACATGATCTAACATGCTTCATGAACTCAAATAGAATTTCGATCTTAATGCGGAATAAGGATGGAATGAAATCACATACCTCGATCTCAAAATGAATCATTGTGTACACAAGGAAAATTAAATGTGAGAAACATCATAAATAGAGTTTCACTGAAAAGAACATCCGTTCTTATAAGGAAATTGCATAGTGGAACCAAGTCCCATTCTAACTACATGATCCTTGAACTTGAATGGTGGCATGCCCTTAGTCAAAGAATCATCGATCATCAATTTAGTACCGATGTGCTCTAATACCAAATGTTAGAGATTTTCTAACATGATCTAACATGCTTCATGAACTCAAATAACATTTAGATCTTAATGCAGAATAAGGATGGAATGAAATCACATACCTTTAGCCATTGCGGCATAATCCTCCTTTTCTAGAATATATATTTGTTGGGTGGAGACTCTTCCAAATCCTCAATGAATCTCCTTCGATGGTGTACTAACTAAAAGTGAGATTGCAGACTTGGGGACCTCACCAACAATGCATTGATTTTATGGTTTGCTCTACCCATCATAGAGCCAACCTATTGTGCACCCAAATATGCGTTCAGTTTTCTGAATGTTATCAAAGTGGGCAGTTAACTTATCCCTAAAATGATGGAAATTAAATGGACCACTAATTTGCTTAATTCACTTGGTTGTTAACGAGTTTTAAGGAGAGAAATACCAACATTCTCTCACTTGGTCCAATATTTCATCATTTATTATAGTAAGAAAAAAAATACATTAATCATGGTGATAGGTTACTCTATAAAACGAGTATTATCTTCCATGTATCACAATGCATTATGTTTCTTAAACATGTGCCTATATTCCTTTATGAATAAACTTTATGCTTATTTTAGGTCCAGACATTAGCGATATTTATCAAAATGAATCATTGTGCACACAAGGAAAATTAAATGTGAGAAACATCATAAATAGAGTTTCATTGAAAATAACATCCGTTCTTATAACGAAATTGCATAGTGGAACCAAGTCCCATTCTAACTACATGATCCTTGAACTTGAATGGTGGCATGCCCTTAGTCAAAGGATCAGCGATCATCAATTCAGTACTGATGTGCTCAATGACCACTTTCTTTTCCTTAACAGATTCTCTTATGGCTAAATACTTGATGTCAATGTGTTTGCTTAGACTACCACATTTGTTGTTCTTTGCCATAAAGATAGCAGCTGAATTGTCACAATATACTCTCAATGGCTTAGAAATAGAATCCATGATTCTAAGCCCAGATATGAAACTCCTTAACCATACACCATGTGAAGTAGCCTCAAAATAGGAAACGAACTCAGCTTCCATAATGGAAGTAGCAGTTAAGGTTTGCTTAGCACTTCTCCAAGATACAGCTCCATCAACCATCATAAAAATATCCTGACGTTGATTTGCATGAATCAACACAGCCATCAAAGTCTAAATTTGAGTAGCCAATTACTTCTAGATTTGTTGTTCATTCATAAATAAACATGTAGTCTTTGGTTCCTTGAAGGTACCTCATCACTTTCTTTGCAGCTCTCTAGTGGCCTATACTTGGATCACTCTGATATCATCCTAACATTCCCACAGAAAACACAATGTCAGGTCTTATGCAAACCTGAGCATACATCAGGCTTCCGACTACAGAAGCATATGGAATGTTCTTCATTTGTTCCCTCTCAAAATCATTTTAGGGCATTGGTTCAGATTGAACTTATCTCCCTTCATAATGGGACCTACACTTGGTGAACAATCTTTCATTTGAAATCTCTCAAAAATTTTATTAATATAGGCTTCTTGAGATAGACACAAAATACCCGTAATCTATCTCTATGGATCTTAATGCCAATGACATAAGATGCCTCACCCATATCCCTCATATTGAAGTTTTTAGAGAGGAACTATTTCACCTCATGCAGCAAACCCTTATCGTTGGTTGCAAGTAGAATGTCATCTACGTATAAAACAAAGAAAATAGATCTTACTCCCACTAACCTTCTGGTATATACATTGATCCATGATGTTTTCTACAAATCCAAATGAAGAAATTACATTGTGGAATTTAAAATACCGCTGACGGGATGCTTATTTTAAACTGTATATGGATTTCTTGAGCTTGCAAACCAATTGCTCACCATTATTAGAGGGGAATTCATTAGGTTGTTTCACGTAAACATCCTCCTCTAGATCTCCACTGAGAAATGCGTTTTCACATCCATTTGTTGCAACTCCAAGTCAAAATGGGCTATTAATGCTAACATGATGCGTAAAGAATCTTTCTTAAATACAGGAGAGAAGGTTTCCATGTAATCGATTCCTTCTTTTCGAGTGAATCCCTTAGCAACGAGTCTTGCCTTGTATCTCTCAATGTTGCCCAATGAGTCTTTCTTTATCTTAAAGACCTATTTACATCCAATGGCTTTTGCACCATCAAGCAACTTAATAAGATCCCAGACGTTGTTACTCTTCATAGAATTAATCTCTTCTCTCATGGTATTGTATCATAATTTTGATTCTCTGCAACTCATGGCCCGTGAAAAGGACTTGGGGTCATTTTCGACTCCAATGTTGTAGTCAGATTCTTGTAGATATACAATATAATCACCAGGAATTGCTGATCTCTTTGTTCTAGTGGATCATCTTAATGTCACACCATCATTTTTCTGAGAAACATGTGGTTCAACAGATTATTCAAAAGTTATTGGCAAATCTGAAACTACCTGATCTACTAGAATGTTGTCAGCAGCTTGTGGAACTTCAATAATTGGTTGTTTAATACCAATTCGTACTTGAGGGGTGCTATGAACAATAATCAATCTATCACTTGAGGTGGAAGGTTGAGATTCTGAATGATCTTTCTCAAAAACTGTGTTTTTGGTTTGATCACTCCCACTAATTAAGTCATTTTCAAGAAACTTTGCATTTCTTGATTCCACAATCCTAGTGCTGTGAGATGGACAATAAAACCTGTATCCCTTAGACCTTTCAGTATATCTAATGAAATACCCACTAATAGTCCTTGGGTCCAACTTCTTTTCTTGTGGATTATAAATTCTTACTTTAGACGGGCATCCCCAAATGCGCATATGTCGCAAACTTGGTTTTCAACCTTTGAATAACTCAAATGGTGTTTTTTGAATAGCTTTGGTTGAAATTCAGTTTAATATATACGCTGTCGTCTTAAGTGCTTCAATTCATAATGATTTAGGAAGATTAGAGTTGCTTTGCATACTCTGCACCATGTCCAACAATGTTCAGTTTCTTCTTTTTGCCACACCATTCTGGTCTGGTGAAACGGGCATGGTGTATTGAGCAACTATCCCATTTTCTTGAAGAAACTTTGCTAACGGACCATGTGCTTGTCCATCCTCTGTGTATCTACCATAATATTCTCCACCTCTATCTAATCTCACAATTTTAATTTGCTTTCCGCATTATTTCTCTACTTCAGCCTTAAAGACCTTAAACACATCTAATGTTTTGTTCTTGTTATGAAGCAAGTAGACATGTATCATGAGTAATCATCTATAAAGGAGATGAAGTATTTCTGACTTTGTGAGTCCATGTCAAGACTACATATATCAGTGTGAATGATCTCTAATATGTCTGACCTCCTATTGGCACCTTTCTTTAACTTGTTGGTCTATTTTCCCTTAATGCAATCCACACAAGTTTCAAAATTAGTAAAATTAAGAGTACCCCGTCATTTACTAATCTCTTAATTCATTCTATGGAGATATGTCCCAGTCTCCGGTGCCATAACATAGAGGAATCTTCGTTAATAACACATCTTTTAGTGCTAGTATGGACATGCCTAGCATTATAAGTGGTATCATTTTGCAATTCAATACAGAAAAGATTATTAGACAATGTACCATTCCCAACAACATCAGATTTATAAAGCAAACTAAAATATGTTTATGAAAAATTAAAGGAATAACCCAAAGGTACAAGTCTTGAAACTGAAATCAAATTCCTAGAGAAACTTGGAATGTAAAATGTCTTTTCCAAATTCAAAATAAAACCACTACTTAGAACTAAAATGCATGTTCCAATAGCTTCCACATGTGAACACATCTTGTTTCTTGAGTAAATGCCTTGCTCACTTCCCACTAGCTTCCTTAAGTTTCGCATACCCTACAAAGGTATTCGAAATATGGATTGTAGAACCAGAATCAATCCATCATGCGTTATAAATAACATCAACCATATTGGATTTATAACAAACAAACAAAATTGGATTACCTTTCTTCTCAAACAATTTCTAAAACTTGGCACATTCCTTCTACATATGTCCCTTATTTTTATAGAAGAAACACTTGGATTCTTTCTTAATATCAGCTTGGGGAGGTATTTTACCTTTCCCCTTTTTATTGGCTTGTGCTTTGTCCTTTACCCGCGTTGTCAGCATTGTACTTTCTCCCAATTCCATTACTAGCCTCTGTTCCTCTTGAACACACATGGTCATGAGTTCATTGATTGACCATTTGTCCTAATGTGTGTTGTAGGGGATCTTTAAGGGTCTGTATTGCTGTGGGAGAGTATTCAGGATATAGTGCACCAGGAAGGATTCTGACATCTCAACCTCAAGATTCTTCAATTGAGCCGCAATGTCCCTCATTTGCATGATGTGCTCACGCACACCTCTGACAATGGTGAGTCTCATGGATGAGAACTTCATGATTAGGGTGCTTGCAAGTGCCTTATCTGAAGTGATGAATTGATCATCTATGGCCTTTAGCAAATCATGTACCTTTCCATGCTGATTGACCAAACCACATATGCCAGTAGATATTTTAGTCTTTATGAACATTACACTGAGGCGATTAGATCACTCCCATTGTTCATAAACTGCAATTTGTTCTGAAATGCTAGTAATAGTAACTGTAGGTGGTTCATTTTTCCTAATAGCATAATCAATGTCCATCCACCCCAAATGGAGGAGAATTCTCTCCTTCCATACTTTATAGTTATCACCCTCCAGTTCAGGAATATCATAACAAATATCAGAGAAATTTGCAGGTTGTACAGCTGCATAAAAAAAGAAAGAAAGATGCATGCTCATGTTAATTGAGGCATAAATGAATTTCATGCGTTACTAATGTAAATCATGCAAAAATGAATCTAATGACATAAAAATTGCCTGTGGGCTAATTTTTAATTCAGGTAGATTCATGTAATCATATGATAGAATTATCAAATTATGTAGTTAATTCATAATTTTGTGAGAAAATAATAATAATAATTTGATATTCTATCCCGAACTTTATGATAAAACTATTAAATTGTAATCCATAATTCTTGTGGGTAAATTATGAAAAATAATTTAATACTTTATCCTAATTAATTATATAAATATAATAAAAATTCCTGTGGGATAAAATTTATTATATCAAGTATAATTAATTACAACTAATGTCTATAATTCCTTATGTGATCCTTAACTTAGCATGATATAATTTTATTTAATTAAAGATCTTGTGGCTAATCTCTAATTAAATAAAATTATATGGACCACTAAACATTATTTTAGCAAAATTATGAGAATAATTATCTATTGCATAATTTGACTATAATCTTGAAGTATAACATTTCATGCATTCCTATATATTCCCATAATTAATCAACAATTGAATATTTATGATATATCATGCACAAAATAAAATTTACTAAAATCAGCCATCATCCAAATCCTCATTGGTGATGGATTTGATGCTATAAAATATCACTACAGTTTTCTAACAAGTGAGATAATCCCACAAGAAACATAGGCATCAAAGAAATTTAGCATGTTGGCTAGGAAAGCAAATAGCTATAGAGAGAGGATAGGGCACAGCCAGCAACATTAGATGGCCATATCGGTCAGGAGCATCTTGCGGTGCAGAAAAGGATGACAGATGGAGCTACCCTTTGCCGGTGACTGGATAGGCACTGATCTGTCTTTTTCAAGTTTGTTGCGCCGAATAGGCAAAAACAAATAGGGAATAACAGAAAAGACCAATGAAGATGTTGTCATTGAAAATCCAAATGTTAGAGATTTTCTAACATGATCTAACATGCTTCATGAACTCAAATAGCATTTAGATCTTAATGTGGAATAAGGATGGAATGAAATCACATACCTCCAGCCATTGCAACACTATCCCCCTTTTCTGGAATATATATATTTGTTGGGTGGAGACTCTTCCAAATCCTCAATCAAGCTCCTTCAATGGTGTACTAACTGAAAGTGAGATTGGAGTCTTGGGGACCTCACCGACAACGCACTGATTTTATAGTTTGCTCTACCCATCATAGAGCCAACCTATCGTGCACCCAAATATGCGTTCAGTTTTCTGAACATGATCAAAGTGGGCAGTTAACTTATCCCTAAAATGATGGAAATTAAATGGACCACTAATTTGCTTAATTCACTTAGTTGTTACCAAGTTTTAAGGAGAGAAATACCAACATTCTCCCACTTTCTCCATATATTTCATCATTTATTATAGTAAGAAACAAAATACATGAATCATGGTGATAGGTTACTCTATAAAATGAGTATTATCTTCCATGTATCACAATGCATTATGTTTCTTAAACATGTGCCCATATTCCTTTATGAATAAACCTTATGTTTATTCTAGGTCCAGACATTAGCGATATTTCTCAAAATGGATCATTGTGTACACAAGGAAAATTAAATGTGAGAAATATCATAAATAGAGTTTCATTGAAAAGAACATCCGTTCTTATAACAAAATTGCATAGTGGAACCAAGTCCCATTCTAACTACATGATCCTTGAACTTGAATGGTGGCATGCCCTTGGGAGATCTTCCTTTCTTGAAAGGAAATAAACCCTCTATATATACCTTGGGTATATGACCCACGGAGAGCAGTGAACATTGAATAGAAATTTTAGTTTCTTAGTTATTCATATGTTGAATCAAGAAGACCTCTAAAGATGGAGGGTTTTTGGGGGGGGGTGTTGACTTCCGTCCACTAGTGTTTTTTTATGTTGCTCCGTAGAGATGAACTTGTGCCAATCTAAATGTGAAGATCTTTTCTCTTACAATAAAGTAAGTTTCGTATTCCTTGCTTCAATTGTTTAATGCTACCTTTAATGCCTTTTGAGTGAACCAACCTCCTATATTGCTTTACACAAACTAGCCTATTTTCCCCCCTCTTTTTGCCCTTTCATATGCAACCGCAATTGTAAGTTTTGGCTATGCACTGTATGTTAATGGTGGAGGGTTTCTAGAGGGTGAGCAATAGATTTGGCGAGTTAGTTTTGACCCAAGTCAAATAAGATTAATTAGGGCTAGATACCTCCTGATTAGTGTTCTAGGATTCCTCAAGAGTATTTAATTGGGCTGAATATTTTAATTCCTTGCTAAAATCATATGAAGGGCTAATTCTATATCTCTCCTGCATCATAATTGGTATCAGAGCTATCTGGATTACCCATAAGTCTCTAATTGCATTCTAATTAGGTTTTGCATTAGGTTTTATTATCAGCAATTTGATTTCTATGTAAGTCTAAACAAAAAGTAATGTGCACAAAACACTAACTTGTATACACATTATGCCTATAACTCAAGTTTTCTGCATGTTTCCCTTGCTGTTTATGCATGCTTAGTTTTGCATTGTTATATTCATCATATATTCCACTTTTTATTTTTATTTTCACATTTTTTTAGTTGTAAAGTGTGTTCTTGTCTAGTGTACCCTTACTTGTGGACTGATTGACTATACATGCCCACTAGGACAGGTGGCAAATACCATCCTAAAATGGATCAAGGTGAGGTAATGTGGATGCTTGAGGAGCTTTCCACTAAATTCATTTTGGTAGAGGGTCTTTCAATCAAGATTGAGGATTGTATGGTAGGTCGACAACTTCTTTATGATAAAATTGCTACCTTAGAGTAGAAAGTTGCTGACCCATCGAAGAACATTGACCCATCTAATGGCACTGACCCTACATAGGGTCACTGAAACACCTCTTTTTGATAGAGATTTTGGTCATAATCAGTATATTCCCCACCATATCCCCTGGATCTCTACCAACAAGCCCTCAAGACCATTGATATGAGGCCCCTACATTTGAGGGTAGTTGTGACGCTAAGGTGTTCCTAGATTATCTTGGAGGAATGTGCCTATTTTTCGACAGGCATGGCCTGTTACCCAACCGTTGAGCCCAATTCACTAAAAAATTGATAGGGAACGCTGAGATCTTTTGCACTAGAGTTGAGCTTGATTTCTAGAGATGTCGAGAACCCCAGTTTCATATTGGGAAGAAATGTAAGAGATCCTTTAGCAAAATTATTTACTCGAATCCTATCGTTGAGATCTCTTAGATGAATGGTAGTCACTTAAGCAAGGTAACCTTTCGATAGATGAATATATCTCTATTTTTTCCACCTACTGAGTCAAGTGTAATGTGACTGAAGAGCTTGTCTAAACCTAGCCAAGTTTAGAGCCAGTCTTAGATTTGACCTACAGAGAGAATTAATACCTTATCTGGTTTTCAGCCTTGAGCAAGCTTTTGAGAGGATCCGGCCTTTAGAAAGGTGCATTAAAACCCCTTGGGCCAAGCCTATTGAATCATTAGGACCTTCTTCTTAATTTGATTCTCGTGTTCCTCCTAGGTTCACTTTTAATGGGCCTAAGCCTAAGACTAACCTCACCCCAACCCCATTCCTTGGCCAAGATAAGGGTAAAACCCTTTGGTTGATAAAAAACAATAGATGGAATCTTATCTAGTGCATCAGATATGGGGGTCTTGGTCATGTGGCAGCCATGTGCCCCACTTAGGAGTTCGTTTGAACTCTCTTGCTAGGAGAGGAACCTAACAAAGACCTAGTGGTTGAGGAAACTAAGGATGGTCTTGAGGTTGTTTACTATCATGTTGCCTTCTTAGAGCTGATCTCCTTGTCTCCCTTTAGACCCTTTGATTGGCATAGTTTGTTGCTAGTTAGATGTGTCATCACCTAGTAGGTGCAGGGTGATTGGCGTAAGACTTCCATATTTCATACTTTTGTTACCCGTGGAGAGAAGTCTTGTAAACTCATTCTTGATAGTGAAAGTTGCACCAATGTAGTCTTTTCACACACTATTGGAAGTGTAGGGTTGAAACCTGACCGCCACCCTACTCCATACAATGTAACCTAGTTAATTCCACTACCATTCCTGTCACCCAACATTGCAAGGTCCCCGTCAAGGTTTCAGCATATGAGGACCAAGTGTGGTGTGATACAATGCCAATGGATGTAGGGCACAATATACTAGGGAGGTCTTGGATTTATGGCCTTGATGTGGCTACCTCTGGTGGGGCCAACATTTGGAATTTTAGTTTTAATGGTAAGAAGATTAGACTACACCACTCTGCTCCTAGTGAGAAGAAGGTTGTAGCTTTACCTTCTAACACTAATGGTAAGAAAGACCCTAAAGCACTACACATTATAGGGTCTAGGGAGTTTGAGGGAGAGGTTGTGGAGGAGGATATTATTTTTGCTTTGGTTGCTAGGGGTCCTCCTCAAAGATCTCTAAAGTAATTCCTAAGGTGGTGGAGCCCCTTCTTCAATTTCAGAATGTGTTTCCTAATGAACTACCTCCTATGCGTGACAACCAGCATGCTATAGACATGGTTCCTAATGCTACTCTCCCAAACCTGCCCCATTACTGAATGAACTTAGTGGACCATGCTGAATTAAAACGACAGGTTGCAAAGTGGTTCATCTGAGAGAGTTTGAGTCCATACACCGTGCTTGCTCTCCTCACACCAAAGAAAGATGGTACTTGGAGGATGCATGTGGATAGCAAGGAAATTACTAAAATCATAGTGAAGTGTAGATTTCCCATTTCACACTTAGATGATAAGATGGATACTGGTGCCACTATATTTTCTATGATCGATCTGAAAAGTGGCTACCACCATATTAGAATCGTACTTAGGGATGAGTGGAAAATAGCCTTTAAGACCAAGGATGGTCTCTATGAGTGGTTAGTAATGCTCTTCAGTTTGACCAATGCACCTAGTACTTTTATGAGGGTTATGACTCAAGTGTTATGACCCTTCATGAGAAAATTCATAGTTGTATATTTTGATGACATCTTGATTTGTAACCAGACTAGAGATGAACACTTAAACCACTTGAGATTGGTTTGCCTAGACCTTGTGGAGCAACAAGTTGTTCGCCAACTCAAAGAAGTGTGCCTTTATTACATCTCAAGTAATCTTCTTAGGGTTTATTGTTTCCTCACAAGGAATGAAGGAAGATCCAACTAAGATAAGGGCCATTGTGGACTGGCCCAAACCCAAAAATATCCATGAAGTGCGAAGTTCTTATGGCCTTGCTACTGTTTACTATCATTTCATTCATAGCTTTAGCTTAATTGTGGCCCCCCTCACTGATCGTGTTAAAAGGGTGAATTCAAATGGAGTAAGAGTACATCCAAGGCATTCGAGGAACTTAAGTCTAGAATGGTGGAAGTTCCCATCATGTGCCTCCCTTATTTCTCCAAAGTTTTTGAGATTGCATGTGATGCTTCTGGCATAGACATAGGTGAATCCTAAGTCAAGAAGGGCATCCTATGGCTTATTTCAAGGAAAAACTTAATGTTGCTAAGAAAAAATACTCCATCTTTTCCATGGCAGGATATTAGTATGGAGTGGACCATTTTTTCAAAATGGCTTAGTTCATTCCCTGCACCAAGACTTCTAATGCCTCAAAGACGGCAAGTATTTTCTTTTCAAAAGTGGTTTGCCTCCATGGTTTACCCAAAACCATAGTGTCTAACCATGATGTTAGATTCACCAGTTATTTTTGGAAGGCACTGTAGCATCGGATGGGCACCAAGCTCCAGTTTTCAATAGCTTATCACCCTCAAATTGATGAACAAACTAAAGTAGTTGATCAGAGCCTTAGTAATTTGTTGAGGTGCTTAGTTGGAGACAGTGTGCACAATTGCGATCTGGTCCTTCCAATAGCCAAGTTTTCTTATAACAGTTCAGTTAATAGGACAACAAGAAAGAGTCCATTCAAAATAGTTACAGGCTATAAACCTAGGACACCTATTGACCTTATCCCAGTGAACATTACACAGAGGCCTCCGAGTCTACATTATTATTTGCACAGCACATTTATACATTGCATGAAAATATTAGGAACAAAATTAAGGCAAGTAATTCATAATATAAAGCCCTTGCCGATGCCCATTGAAGAACCAAGAACTTCAAGATTGGAGATTACGTAATGGTTAGGATTAGGACGAAGCATTTTTCATCACATGTGGCCAAGAAACTATAGCTCTGAGGTGCTAGTCTCTATAAGATCCTCCAAAAATTTGGAGAGAATACTTATGAGCTAGACCTTACCCCTGGCCTTTAGATTCACCCTGCCTTTAATGTAGAGGACGTGGTACCAGCCTTGGATTCCGTAGTTGCAGAATTTCTTACTGTCTCTTTTTCATTAGTCCCTACTTCCTCCCATGTATCCATTCCCTCTAACCCACTACCACCTATACTAATTAGACCCACAACTAGAGACAACTATTATAGATGAGCAATAGGTCTTGACTCTACACGAAGGATTTTAGAAATACTCAGTGAAGTGGAAGGGGAGGTCCCTGGACAACTGCACTTGGATGACCAAGATAGAGCTTCAAAAAGTTGACCTAGACATTTTAGAATATTATCGCACATTCATTGGAGGTAGTGCTTCTTCATCAGCTATAGTAGACAGGAGGCAATATGCATCAAGGCGATGATAGCATGGACTAGAGACATTACATACACCTCAATCTCTTTGGTTGGTTCAATGATAGCTGCATATTAGTGTTACTGACAGATGTTAAGCAGCAACTTTCAACCTCCCCCAACTCATGGTTGAGTTTTTTTTCAACAGGGGAGAGTGATGTGGACATCAAGCTTTGTCTAGATCCAAGCCCATCAAGTCCGGTCTAAGCACAAGCTTGACCTAGGTTCAGGCCCATCGAGGCCCTTTGACTAAACTAAATCCAAGATGGCCAAACCTAGGTCAAATAAGTTTTCAAGGCTACATTTGACAATTATGGGGCTTTAAGAAATTTGATGTGTTTCCTTAGTTATTATGATCTACTTTTGTTTTATTATGTAATTTTTTCAATTTGTTCCCTTTGTTACTAGGATATTTTTTATTATATAATCTCTTCACATAATATACCTTTAAATAAGGAGAAGATTTATTTCTATTTTTAGATCTTTGTAATCTTAAAGATTTGGAATCTCCCTAATTCTTGGGAGATCTTCCTTTCTTGAAAGGAAATAAACCCTTTATATATACCTTGGGTCTACCACCCAAGGAGAGCAGTGAACATTGAATAAAAATTCTAATTTCTTTGTTATTCATGTGTTGAATCAAGAAGACCTATGAAGATGGAGGGGTCCAGGGGGATGTTGACTTCTCTTCGCTGGTGTTTTTTTTTATGTTGCTTTGTAGAGATGAACTTGTGCCAATCTAAAGGTGGAGATCTTGTCTCTTAACATAAAATGGGTAGGTTTCTTATTCCTTGCTTTAATGCTACCTTTAGCGCCTTTTGAGAGAACCAACCTTCTATATCGCTTTGAACAAACTAACCTACTTTTTCCTCTCTTTTACCCTTTTGTATGCAATCGCAATTGTAAGTTGTGGTTGTCCATTGTATGTTAATGGTGGAGGGGCCTCTAGAGGGTGGGCAATAGGTTTGGCGAGTTAGTTTTGACCCAAATAGAAGAAGATTAATTAGGGCTAGATACCTTATGATTAATGTTCTAAGATTCCCCAAGAGCATGTAATTGGGCAAAACTTTTTAATTACTTGCAAATTATACAAAGGGCTAGTTCTAGATCTCTCCTACATTGGATCCTTCACTTGTTTTAAAGTTAAAATAACTCAAACAACATTCCTCCATTGGTTCCAAATATTAGAAAAGAAACAACAACAAGGAAAAGATAGTAAAGTAGTTAGTTAAGTTCAGCATTCAACAAGATCAATGCATAAAAAAAAGTGAACATGAACTTCACCTATAGTAAACAATTCATGAAGTATTAAAACAACTAGGGATTTGAGTCTTGAACTATTGCTCCGAAATAAGAATCATAAGATGCCCCTATCTTAAGAGACAATTGTGGACTAGTCATGTATTTTACCATGTGCTTTAGAGACCAACCTAAGTCTCATAGGAGATGGTCTCACCTCCACAATCAGAATAGGCAAGTTCATAAATGGTGAACTTGTAAGTCTCTAGCATGATGTAAATAGAATGTTTGCCGAATGGATTTTAGCTAGTAAATGGAGTAACACTCCTAAATAAAAGCTCTCTTTGAATGGGTTTCATCCAAATTTCTTAGGTTAAGGAGATTATCACATTCACCAAACAAAAATCAAATAGTTAACGCATTCCACTAACCAAAATCAGGTGGTTATCATAATTTGCTAAATAAAAATCTAGTTATAACATATTCTCAAATGCGTGGTCATCTTTGAAATTGTCACTCACAGCTTCACATTTCTTTAGTCACTTACTATTTATTGAAAAATCCAGCCATCACAGGCTCAGCTTGTCTCGATTCTTATCATAGTATAGCCCACACCATAGAGTCAGTGGCAAACATTGTTAAATACCATAAAAACTATCCAGTGGTCATCGCTTGTATTAATTACTTAGCTTCCATCAACAATTGTAGAATCATTGCTTATGTTAGACCACTAAGTACTTTTAGTATGCAAGTTGCATAAATAGGCTTTCAACATGCTTTAATGACATTTTAGTCAAAAAATTTTACGGTGTCTAGTGCATGAATTAGTTATTATCTTCTTTGACATGATTGGCTCATAAAAAATAACTCTATCTTAGTTTCTCATAACCTTCACGTTAATTATCATCAGTGTCTTCATAGACTTTGTTCATGGATATTGTTTGAATAGTTATCTAAAGTGATTTTGACATATCAATAACATTTTGTAATTATTGTCTAACAACCTTGTATGCAGCACTTTGTTTGTCTAAACCAAGTATCTGGTAACCTTATTATGTACTCATCAATAGTGCAATGAGCTGTTCTTCTTTATTAGTAGCCTCCTTACATCTAAAATAATGTATTGTATAGGAAAAATATTGTGTTATGATAAGCTAAAATTACTTTAGTTAGGAAGTCCTCTTCTTTCAAGATTCAAGCTTTTGTAGTTAAGTAGCAGAGTCAACTTTGGAGATTTACTCCTTTTATGTATCATTAATTTTGTTTAGATGAGTTTGTAAAATCTATGGGACTTGCAATAGTTACCAATGAAAGCACAATAGAAATCCTAAATTTGATTCTCTTTTCCTTGCAACATCAATATATCCTTTCAAAATTGAAGGCACAACATTATTTTGAAGTATTTTCGAATGACAACTCAATTAAACCTTAATATCTTAGTCGATCATCTGTAAAGTATCAACATCCTATCAATTCTTGATAAGATCTTAATATCTTATAGAAAACTCAAATGTCCATGCTAGCTATGACTATTTAAACTAATGAAAATTTAGTTTATAGTAGCATAGTTTCACAATTGAACGCATGTAATAAGAGAATAGCTAACCTAATAAATGGACCCATTTTGATGTTGGATACAATTCATAACATTGACATGGGAAAAAATGTCGTGTAACGCTCATTGATTTGTACTTGCTGCTTGTTGCTCAAGCAAGCAAGTTCACTTCTCCATATCATTTTTCATTATAATTGCGTAATGAGCTCGACTATAAGTTTGAGATAGTATCACATGATTATCTATGCATGATGCTCCATTTTAAGGCCCACATGACAAAGTTTATGCGTGATCATATTTCTATGCTTGTAGACAGTCAACAAGCAAGTGACATTTGTTATAGTTCCACATGAAAGAAATAGCCCTTGGATGAGGCCAAACCCTAAAGGAGGCTTAGTGAATTAAGGGTCTCAATAATCAAAACAAGGTGAAAGGATATGCAATAGTATGAACATGTGGTTAAAATAGTATGCGATAGTGTTCACCAGAGATACTCTTTCCTTCTTTTACTTTTTCGATGACCATCTGTTTATTGACAATATATTTTTGGAGCAGTGGAGATTGAAAGTAAGGTCTATTAAATGAATTAAAATAAACTTTGAGATGGAAATGGCGTGGATATTCTTAGTGGCTACAAAAACTATGTGGAAAATGACATGAAGGAGGCCGGGGTATTTCTTATTGAGAAATTTGGTCATCAAGTTGTTTGACAATTGAGCGGGGCTCCACACCGTGGGTCCCTCCTAGCAGGTTTTTAGATATGATATATTGGGCCACATTAACTAAAATAGACGGTAAGTTTAGAAGCATATGAGCCCAGACTCTCATATATAGTGATTATTTTTTTTATAGATGGAAGCCAATCGCCATGCTAAGAATGGTTTAGACCGGCAATGTACGAAGTTTCATGCCATTTGGATGCTGTTAGCTTATGGTTCTTTGAGTTGAAAATCAAAACCATCGCATTTATTGAGAATCTCTAAACCTTTGTTTCTGCAACTCTTAAGATTGTAAAATAGATTATAAGAGAGTTTATTTATTTATCATTTTTATAATATCTATTTTACATCCACGAGACTCCTAAAAATGGATACGTCAGAGATTTGCAGTTGATATGAGATCTTAATCAAAGAACCTGACTAATGGACATGAGATCTTAATCAAAGACACCTGGTTGATTGGACCCAGGAACAAATACAAACGTATGCATGGTGGGAAATTGAAAGAGAACTCGATTCCTAAGCCAACATGCAGAGAATCTTTCATCTTAAGTCATGAGTCAACCGGATGAGCGGTGAGATCATCCTCTGCCTATGTTCTACGCTATCAAAATCACTATCAAACTGATAAGATAATTTCCGTGGGAGACTTTGGTAGCTTCCATTCACCCAGAGAAAGCTTTAATTTTTGGCTTGTTTTATGACGAACAAACTTGATTTTGCCAAGAGACGCCAGGCAGTCATAAAATACTGCAGAAGGGCTGCTTAAACAGACAGAGAAAGGCAATGGTTTCACACTGTGTCTCTCCAATCTCCCCAGTCCAATCAACTCATGCCCACGTCAGCCATGCTGCATCATCCTCCGTCTGCCAAAAGCTTGTGGGCTCCATTAGGTCATTATCATGACCATTCATTTTCGTGGAACCTACACAGTTTTGGAATCACATGTGCGTAGTGGGCCCGACAGAAAATTTCATATTGATTAAAGAAACCTAATCATCGCAGCGGTTGCTTCACTACAGGATTTCAATGCGCAGTATGGGAACCGTTACGATCGATTTATGGGATTCTCTGTGCGGTTGAATCCCATACTTTCTCGTACATCTATGACTTGATTGCACGTCAACATCAAAGAATTCAAAAGGGAGATGCATTCGGAGACTAAGATATGCTAGTATCACTCGCTTCATTGCATGTCTCTTTGTGCATGTGCGATTCTGGATGTTGATTTGGAAGTAGAATGCATTGCCAATCTTGTTTGATCATCTAGATCATTCGGTTACGAAGACTTTAACACTTTTCTACAAAAGAAAATTATGCAAATGTAGCCAAGATTTGATCCTCAATCCAAGATTAGCAAGTAGAGATTATTGTAATCTAGAGG
Source organism: Warburgia ugandensis (assembly GCA_035236585.1). NCBI lineage: Eukaryota > Viridiplantae > Streptophyta > Magnoliopsida > Canellales > Canellaceae > Warburgia > Warburgia ugandensis. The sequence continues at coordinate 17,121,776 of CP141134.1, read as the reverse complement.
AATGATACTAGTAGAATTGCCCCCACGAGCAGGCAGTACACGAGAAGACAAACTTGATTGAGAAGAAACCTAGGTCTGGATCTTTTCAAAATCAATGGCTTAGATTTATCTTGGTGAAACCTAAACAATTCTTGATAAGTTCACCTGATCAGGATGGATTTTACAGTAATTAATTGGACTTGTGCATGCCGATCAAACAAAGAATCGCATACACGAGAACTATGGTCCATCTGGGGCCCAGAATGTGGTTGCTAGACAATGGCCCAAGTAATGACACCGTGAGGTGCGATTTCATGTCCTCACATAAGGTTGATCTATACCTTTCACCTGATTTTCCAGCTCAAAAATCACTGCAATTGGACAACTCTAGAATCCGAAGAGTGTGAAGGATTATTAAAGTTTCGGATCGTCTGTTCGTCTGACGAAACATCATCTGTGTCCGACGCCGCAACTTTATCGTTTCGGGCTCATCCAGAATGGAATAAACAGACAAACGGCTCTGATGAATCATATGCGGGCCCAATTATTTGCGGGGGGCCACATAATAATTACCTTGAAGTCGTGCCCTTCCGTAATACACCCGCTCAGCCAATCCACCCCGATCGAAAGGTCTCAAATCCTAAAGCCTCTTCGTTACCCACGTGTACGGTAGAGATAGAAGGTAAACTAAACTCTGTCAATTTCGGATAGCTGCTACAGCTAGGCTCACTCGCTTTCAGAAAAATCGTGGCCGCACTTTATTTTACTGGCAAAGTCGGAAATTGCATGCTGCTTACTGGCCAGTTGGTTTCAGTCAGCGCTAAAACCGAGGCTTCGATCAGTCCGCCGTTTCCCGAGGGCGGGAAACAGAACTGGACACAAACTACGGACGCCAGCCAGTCACCTCTTCACCTCCAATCCAAATCTCGATCCTTTCGGTGGTCCACTCCCGCTGTCTACGCCAAGATTTCGTTACTTTACAGACATCGACGACAGAGGCAGACAAAAAGTAAAATGCTCCCGCGAGCTGAATGAATAAACCAAAGAAACCAAAAGATGGCAGAAATGCGGCCTATGAACCACATTTTGTTGAGCCCCTTTGAATGATCTCACTCGTCCATATCATTGTTTCATATTTAGATATGCATATATATATATAAATAGTTTAAATGATTCTGGCATTAAAATTATATCAAAACTGTGCTGAGAAATTTCTTAAAAGTTAAATTATCTAAATCATTTGTTTTTTTACTTACAACAAATTTAAAGCTAGATGAACGCGTCGGATCACTTAAAAGTGGCCCCCAGAGAAAATATGGTTGCTAGACCATACCACGTGGGCTACGCTTTACTAGAGCGCCTCTTCTTAATTTCCAACGACGAACAGGACAAACTGGTAGGAGTGTCATTATAAACTTTAAGGTTGTCTTTTGACTATCCTAGGAGCTACCCCCGGATATGGGTTGACACAACGCTCGTCCGGTCCGCCATCGTCTGATTTCAACCGTAAAAGACTTTTCAGCCTGCTGCTCGACCGACTAAAGAACACAACAAAACTCCGGCGACTAAAAGTACAACCGAACGCAAGGGTTGCGGCCATCTAAGCAGTATTTTGGTAATGCAACCGTTGTTTTTCCTCGCCGGGCCCTTGCCAAATCATACAAGTAGCTATAAGTCTGTGTCAGTCCAATTATTCTAAGATCTCAACCGTTCAAATGTTGTCCTCGACTTAGATGAATCATGATTTAAAATTTTTATTGATTAGATAATTTCAGCAACTGTTTTCTTTTCTTTTTTGTTTGTGATATAGTAGTTGTTGAAGTCTTTTATAATTAACTTTGTAATTCAAGAAAATAGAAGATAAGATTATTTAATGGATGAGAATTTTAGATAATGGTCTATCTAAGCATAAGAAATATTATAACACAAAGGACATCTCCTTAATTAGATGATCGTAACCTTCCATTCTTTGAGATAGCCTTGGGATCTGACGCGTGAAATTACAAATTACAAGTATCTAAAATGTTAACTCAACTCGCTCATCTGATATAATCCTGAGCTAGGTGTAACGATGGACCCACTTATGCTTAAGGAGGAAACTCGTAGATCGTGGTCGGGCGAGCAGCATATATAACACCGGAAAGTAAGACATGGTAATAGCCATTAAGGCGATGTTAATAATGTTTTTTACTTTCTGTTGTGGGACGTTGGAATTAATAGAAAGTGGAAGAGAGAGAGAGAGAGCGTTAGAAAGCTTCCAAGCTTTACCACTTGCCGTTTTGGGAGAGAGGGGGAGGAGAAACAGGCGAGCAACGATCCTTCGAGGATCGCCATTTGTTCCTTCGCCTCTGATTTTCTCGTACTTCCCTCTTAAAAATATCTCCTCTTCTCTCTCGCTGGTTGCAGTTCGGGGGCGGTTTCTAGGGTTTGCTGGGTTCAAATTTCGGGTAATAGCATTATATTTTTAGATATAAATTTTATTTTTTTTCTTATTTTCAAAAGCTTTGAATTATCTGTTTGTGATTGATTGTTCTTTCGGTGAGCTGTTTAAGGTTTCCTTTCATTTTTGGGAAATTCCTTTGAAAGATCCGATTTTGCACCTTTCTTCTGTTTTTGGTCTAGAGATTCGATCAATACTGGCATTACGTGGATGTTTTTGCGTGGTTTGCTCGGATTTCCGCTGTTTCTAGGGTTCTTGGTTTGGAATTTTTGTACAGCGATGGAGATCTGGCAGAAGATTTTTTGTTTTAATAATTATTGTCTGTGTTTGACACGGTGGATAACTGCGTTCATGTTTTGTATTTGGTTGTTGATTAAGGTTTTGAAGGTTTGAAACTCAGCCAAGATGTCAAGATCTGAACCTTAGTCTGTTTTCTAAATTTTTTGATCGATCTGTAGGATTTTACTGGAGTTTCTTGTTGTTAGTTGCTGGATTTTTTGTTCTGGAGTTTTAGTTGGAATCTCATGTGAGATCTGTATTTCATTGACATCTTGATTCTTGTACTTTCATTATTACTCTAAAAAAAATTGTTTTTTGTGGTATAGTTTCACTTATCTGTTAGGCGTCCCTTCCTGGATCGATTTTTTGTTTTGCTGATTTGTTTTTTTTTTTTACTTGTTCTCTCGTGGCTTTCTCCTCGAAATTTCCGTTTCACATATCTAGATCTTTTGTGCTTTTTTTTTCCTTTGTGTGCTTCGATGGGGTGTTTTTTTGTCGAGTTCCAAACCCTCTACCCTCATGGGTTTTGTATTTTTCATGTATATCGTCTTCTATTTTGTCCTTAAAAATTCGAAATACAGTAACAATAATATTCCCCTTTCTAGTACCAAAAAATATTCATTTTCTCATGCGTTATTTTGTCCTGATTTGATTGTTTATTTTGTCGTTTATTTGTGATTTGCGGTTTCAAGTTTTTCTTGCAGGGACAGTGTAGCATCAGGTTGGCTGTGGGAGATCGGATTTCGAGCAAGATTTTTTTTTACACCAAAAATTCGCCTTGTTGTTTGGTTGACAACCTTGTGATTAGTATTTGTCGCCATTGCGGTTCTGGATTGTGCCTGGGATTGCATACAATAGTGTTTGGTTTCTTTTATGGTATTCTATTCCTCTGTTTTCAACCTCTTTATTCGCTTGGTTTATGTTTGGCTAATCCACCTTTGGCCTCGGATTTATAGTAAGGAGCCTTTACTAACTATGTCTTCGATATTGCTATCTTGGTTTCTGTTTTCATCCTTTTTTTTCTGTCTCTGGAAATGGTTTTACTTTGCTCAATTTCTCTTACTTGGTCTCTTGTTTCTGGTTATCTGATCTTTTCTTATTGTTGGACATGGATTGACGGATGTAAGTACACAAATGTAGACACACACGTATACAAATATTATTGCATGATTTTGATTGTTATTTTTCTGTATTCCACCATCTATACCTTTATTTTTACAATTTGGAGGAAACTTCTAGTTTCGGCTATCAGTTTTTTGTCCTTTCCTTTTTCTGTGACTTTGACTTATATTCATTTATTTCCATTCAATACTTTGATTTTTTATCCAAAATTTTGTAACAGGTTAGTCATCGCCAGCAAATTTTTTGCTTCTCTGTGTTGTCTGGTTTTGACAATGTTTATTTCTTTGACCCATTTAATGTGTTTGTTCTGGTAAGTTTGCTAATGGAAGTTTTGGTCTGGACTGTTGAATGTTTGTTTATCACACCATGCATTTCCGATATTACGGTTTCAATTGTTGTGCTCTTTGCTTTCTCTTGTTTCAGTTGCTTTTTCCTTCTTTTGCCCCATGGCCTGCTGGAATGATTTTTCTTTGCCTTCTTTTGTGTTTCAGTCTTTTCAAGTGTAACTGGAGGTGAACAAGTGGTGTTGATTTTCCCTAAGACCTCAACAACCTATGCTTTTTGGGTTTTCTGTGTATTTGGTTGGAATGATTCTGCTAGTCCTTCTTTTGGACTTAATTTGATTTATTCGTACAAAATTTTGAGAGATATGGTTGCTGCAACGGTTATGTTTCATGAGCCAATGATTGGACAATTTGCATTTAAGATTTGGTCACATTGTTCTATGTGATAGCCTCCAGCATTCACTTGCTGCTTATGGAACCTTTAATATGCAATGTTTAGGTCTCTCTCTCAATTTGTTTTATGGTTGCCCATTACTGTTCACATATCTAATGTTAAGCATAGCTACCAGCTAGTATCAATATTTGCTTACTTCTGTTTTTCGTGTTCCAGGAATACTGCAAATGGATTATCTGAGGAGATTCATTAGTGTTGAGCAGATTTCACGGGATAATGCAATGGGTTGTGAACTGGATAAGAAACCTATTGGACAGCCGACTGGAAGTCAACTTGTTTCTGGTCTGGAGCAGGTCATCTGTCCAGCTCCTCGTCGGGCTGATAGGACTCCTTGCATTATAGATAATCTCAATAGGTTCTGCTGCAAACCAAAATGGTGAGAACAATTTCCTCACTTAAACATCTTGTTTAATCTCTGTTTTCAGTACAGCAGTTTAAAGATTTATTGCTTTCTAGTTTCACCTCCCTGTTATCTTTCCCGAGTCTGTCACCTTTGCAGGACCAACTTTATTTGTTTGTTTGTCATCTATTTTAATTGTATATGCAAACTTCGATAAATATTAGTCAGTTATGGGAAATTTGATAAATTCCATGTTGTCCTGCTGTTTCTTTTTTATTATTATCTAATATCCTATCGTTCCTAGATTTGTTAAATTACCCACTTTGAGTAACATGTATATGCTGATAACACCCAAGAAAGTCTTCCCTTTTTATTAGAGTAATTTGCTTTGTATATGCTAGAATGAATACTGTGGAACATGTTCTACTTTCTAGTGTGACAAGTCACGTTCCTCCATTTATTTGTGGATCAGGGTTAAATCCACGTTTACCTCTTGTATGAGGGAGCATTTCTTTGTGCTCCTCATTCCTTTATGAAAGCCCCACGAAAGCTTCTCTCCCTATTTTGCTTTTCTTGTTGATTTGTGAAGGCAATATAAGCAGTTATGATCAAATCAATTGTAACTTTTATTAGTGTCGACCTAACGTAGCTTCTTTTTATGGATGGTTGATTAAAAATTAACGATGACTTGCTATTTTTTTTTTTTAATGTTTTATTTCAGTAATTTACCTGTGATGCAAGGGACAGATGCTGGGATCGAGTTCTTGGATATATTTTTGAGCAAGGTATTGCGCTTTTTACTTTGTTCCCCACAATTATGATTCTTATCTCTCCAAGCAATGGTTTGCTGATAGTTTTCCACGTGTCTCAGGATGATCTGGATGACAGCTGCAACCAAATGGGCTTCTTCTGTGGCTCTCCGCCAGTTCGAACGAACAACCCACTAATTCATGATGTACAGTTTGTTGGGCAAGCCCCATCTTTTGCATCTCCCTTAGGAGGCTCCCATGGTGGAAAACCTTCTTCCAGGGATAGAGCGCCCTCTTGTGTCACTCCGTTTGGAGGTAAACAACCCCTGGTAAGAATTGAAGGTTTTGCTTCTGGGAACTCCGAGTCTCAGTGCATTGTCTCAGCTCTTGCTTGATTCTTGGAACCTAATCTTTTGACCCCCTAGAAAGTGCTCCGATATAGCCCACGGTGTATTATAATTTTGGGATCCAAAATAGGCATTTCTACCACCCTTTTTCACCGGATTTTCGCCGAGTAGTGTCTGAGTCTTTGTACATATCAATCGATGTCTTGAACCAGTATCATGTAGAAAACAGTCATATTTGGTTGTCTACTGAGTGTGCGAGTGCAATCTGTCCGGGTATGGTTGGAGTTGAGAAGCTGGATTCAGTTGAAATCTCCATGTTGGTCAAAATGTACAAAAGAATCTTGTATAGAATCCGTCAAATTTAGTGGTTGTCTTCAAGCTTTTTGTTTCTTCTCGGCCTGGGGATATTGTAAATCTTTCTTTCCCTTTAATCTTACATTGTCAATGCGTGGGATTAAAGAGACTAGACGAGGCATGTCGCTTATTCCATTCTGAAGTAGTTTATAAGTCAATATAAAGCCAATTAGATTGGATCTGAAGCCTATGTTTTGTAGGCCTTCAGTAGGATGGTGATTAAAGAGACTAGAGGAGGCATGTCGCTTATTCCATTCTGAAGAAGTTTATAAGTTAATATAAAGCCATTTAAGATTGGATCAGAAGCCTATGTTTTGTAGGCCTTTAGTATGTATGAGAGCGTAATTCGGATTCGTTTTTTCTAAGAAAGTTATATAGAAGGGTGCAATTCCTTCTGCGCATCTGCAATACCGGTTTAAGAGGATAAAGTAGGAAGCTTCCAATCTTAATTTCTGGCCAAGGAGATGACTGCATAGGATCTTCAGCCATTTGAGGTCTACATCGTACATGTTTATTTTTGCCCTAAAAAAAGTACACGCATAAAAAACATGGTGCATAGATTGGTAGAAATAGTGAGCATACTTATATTGGATGATCACACACCTAACTTAACTATGTAAATATACATCAAATGACCTCATACCCTTCAACAAGTTTAGCTTTTACTTGATTCATATACAAAATGCCAAACTTGAAAGTCAGTTCGTTAACAGTCCATGGATAGACATTTTATTCCAAGTTACTTATAGCCTTAAAACATGAATAAATTTGTTTGTGAATATATTTTCAATATTTTAGAGCTATTTTTATATTTATTTGAATCTAATTATACTTGTCTTACGGCTTTCATTAGCATAGGATAAGAGTTAAGGTAAACCATAGAGTGCTAGCTAAAAGCAGAAGTGGGACGCAAATGATGATCTAGACGTTTCATCTTGCATTGCGTCATTCAGAAGCTATATAAGAATTTTCTTTGTTGGATCACATATGCATATTTGTGGGTACATCTTGTTGTACATAGTAGTGTCAATTTTGATCCACGACTCGCACTTGTTTAACCTACGTCATGGGTTACTGATTCACAACCGATTGAACCAGCCCACCTTGCATAAAATTATGGTTGGGTCGACTTGTACCCGTAGATCCTCGGGTTGACCAATTTACTTGAGAGAAGAGAGTATATAAGAGTTTATGCACCTTGCAAGAAAGAGATACACTGCCTTCATATTAATTTTTCTTAAATCTAAAAATTCATCTTATTCAGACCACTGCATTTAGTATTGCTATGAAAAATCATGCCAATCGATGATCCTACCTACTGAATTTTTTCACTTTGTAACTTAATGGTTGTAATTTAAGCCACAACCAAAAATGGCACTAGGAGCATCCAATAGGTTTAATTTTTGATATGTATGTAATCTATGAGATTGCAAATAATATGAATGTATTACATCTTCAAAAATCACGCCTAAGATGATGAGATAGCAACGTTGGTAAATAAAGTGCTTCTTTGAGCGTTTGAAAATACCGGGATCTTGGTCAAGAATGTGCAAATCATAGCATGATTCTTTGGACTCTTCATTTCTTTATAGGAAATGTTAGCTACTTGCTAGAGTGGGTTGCTAGATTTTGTTTTAGTTATACATCTACTACCTAGAAAAAACTCATCAAAAGAACTTCACCCTAGTAAGTGTATATGCTTAAGAGGAGAGGAAGGGTATATGCCAATTTTCGAAGCAAGGTAAAATTCTTATTGAAGATCTAAACCGTTTGAAATATCAAGAACATCATAGATAGCTAGAATTCAAATTTCATGCTAATTGAATGGTGTTGCCTATAATTTGTTTGCACAAAAATTACAACCATCCATTTTTGTTAAAGTTAGGATTATCCAAATGCATTGATTTTGCATGAGTTACCTATTTTGGCATCTTAAATATGATGAATGGCTTAAATATACCAAAATAAAGGTATTTAATGATTGTCAATAATTGCTGTCCAAATTACCTGGTTTCCCCGCAAACCTACTTGTTGTAAGTGGGTTGGATGCGAGTGGATATTTGATGACAAGCAATCAAAACAGTAGTGCTACTTGCACCCATTTGACTCGCAACCGGCAATGACTGGACCACTACTACTCGTTCGACTCACTCAATTGACACCACTACTTGTACACGGATGTATATTTGTAAAGCAAAAAAAAAAAAAAACAGAGAGAAACAAAGAAAGAAATAAATAAAGTAAACTTAGATTATCTACAAACTTATTACTTAAACATGGATTGGATATGTAACATATTGGAAAAGATTTTATCCACTTATCCATTTTGACGGTGCTAATTATGGGGCCTTGCTGCTCCTATATATGCCAATAATTGTGCAATTTAGGAATTAATTAGGAATGTCAAACTCAACCCTATTTAGTAAGCGTATGAATGTTTGGGATGAAGATAACACATGATATACTGATCTTGGATTGTGATCTTATTAGTTCTCAAAGGAGTTGTAAGATATTGATAATAGAAAAAAGTTACATAGATAATCTTGAGCTAGTAAGAGCCATGCATAAGAGGGTTGGAAGAAGTGGCACCAACGCCTTCTAATGCCCATTGCAAGGATTCTCGCATTGGATGACTATGGTTCAAGGCTGTGCACAAGTGGTGTATGCGTGTCCACCATTTAAAAAAAGGTTTGGAAGAAGTCCACACTTCATGGTGATACTTTTTGTTAAAGATCTAAGCCATTTACCAAATTTAGAATAATTTAGATAGGCTAGAGATCAAATTTCATGCATATTTGATGTGTGTTTTTGGCCTATGTTTCTTTTAAAATAAAAATCATGACTATGCTCTTTTATTAATTTTTTCAAAGACCTGAAGAGAGCAGCTAGGATCATCCAAATGCATTGCTTTATCATAGTTACTTATTATTTATGTTCTAAATATGATGAACAACTTAGATCTACAAAATACTTTCACCATGCATGGCAAAAGTTGTAGACTCCTTCCACTCCTATTGAGCATGGACTCTTATGAGGACTAAAAAAAGAGTTAATACCTTAAGTTATTTCTTGTTAATGCAAATGACATGTTCAAATGAAATTACCTGAATTTTTACTTAGGAAACATAAATGGAAATCGAGCCTGACACAACGATAAAGTTGTCGACGTGTGACCTTGAGGTCACACGTTCAAGGCCTGGAAACAACCTCTTGCAAAAATGCAAGGTAAGATTGCCCCTTCCCTGGACCTCGCATGTCAGGAGCTTTATTCACCGAGGCTGCCCTTTAAACATATATGGAATCAAGGGTAGATTGGTCGATTAAAATTATTTGATAAAAATGTGCCTAGGATTTATTAGAGAAGATGACACATTTCTAGACAAATGTGAAATATTTAATTAACTAACAAGTTAGTTAATTCAACTAATAAGTTAGTTAGTTTAAATGAATATAAGTGAGTGTAATGGTTGAGAACTAAGTTCACTGAATATGTGTTTAATATTTAAGTTCAATTAAGAGAAATACTCATAAGAACAATTGTTACTTAAGTACAAGTTACATGCTAAATACAAGTCATAAATAGTGGGAGTTATACTTAAATTGATTGAGAAAACAGTTTTAGCACTCATTTAGTGTAGATTTGAAACATTTTTTTACATGAATTACATTCATTCACTCCAAACCTGAAAGTGTTTTTGACATGAATTATACTTATTAAATCATATGTTTAAATGATTTAAACATAAATCACACATTCAAGGCTAGATCTAAAAATATTAGATTTAAATTATACACATTCAATTTCACATTAAGATCTAATTGAGTCCATATCTGAATACAACCTAAAACCTAGATCCAAAATGTTTAATTGCATTGAAGATCATATCTAAATGTCCAAGTACATTAAAACCTCTTACTTTCCCTATAAATACCACCCCTAGTGCCTTGAACATTCCTCAGCCTCTCCTTCTTCAACTCATACACTAAGAGTAAGATCAATCTCTCTCTCTCTCTCTCTCTCTCTCTCTCTCTCTCTCTCTCTCTCTCTCTCTCTCTCTCTCTCTCTCTCTCTCTCTCTCTCTCTCTCTCTCTCTCTCTCTCTCTCTCTCTCTCATGTCCTAACAGTTAGAGCTAAAACTATATTCTAATAACTAGATCAAAAGAGAAGGTTGCGATTAACTTAAGGAACGATGATCAGCTCTAGGAAAAACATGATTCCTAGCAAGTATGCTTGTTATTGGTCCATGTTATGAGTTACTTATATGTTTCTGGGAGCGGGAGTTAAGTGTGTTTAGTAGATAGGGAAAAAGGAGGAGTGGAAGAAGGGAGAGAAATGGGTCCTAGAGAGAGAGAGAGAGAGATGGGGTCCTTGTAAGGACTCCTTGGTAGTTAGAAGTCCTAACCCCCAAGGAAATTGGGGCTAAGTTTAAAATGGGTAGCCCTAGTTTGACCCTCTCTCTTAGAATATTTGAGGAGTTTGGACTCTCTTAAGTGGATCCTTATTCATTATTTCCTTAAAGTTAGAGTCCCAATAGAGAAATCTAGACCAAAAAGGTTTATAAAAATGGGGCTCCTAAGTGGGATCCATTTATCCTCTTTTCCTAAGACTTTTAGAAGAGGAAATGTGGTGCCCAGTTTTATGTGGGCTCCCATTGTTTTTTAGGAAAGAAAAGGTCTGGGAAAAGTTATAGAATCTAGTGAAATTGGGCCCAATTTTTTCCACCTTAATTTTGGAAAGGTTATGATTGTGGGGCAGGTTGGTAAACCAAGTGAAAGTGGGCTCAACTTCTTGTTTTGCTTTGGCAAGTTTTAAACATATGATACTCTTCGTGGGAGAGTCCTCGATTTTAAAAACATTACAAAAGCCTTTCTTTGTATTTTTTTTTTATAATAAAAGGGTCCCACTAGTTGAATAGAATGGGTCTAATTTGTAGATGTTTAAATTTTTAGGAAACCTCCTACGAAAATAACCTTTAAAAAAAAGGAGTCTTGCAAGCATTAAGGACTCTCTTCGAGGGATTACTAAACATTCTAAAGTTAAGAAAGCTTCCATGATGGCATTTAGATGATAACGAGTCCCACCAATAGATAGAGTGGATCCTATTAATAAAAAATTGAACAACTCAAGAATGAAAGATTTTCTTCCTAGGAAAGTTTTAAATGGTTTTGAGTATAGGAAACCCTACATGGGGCATTTTCTTTTCTTTATTAAAGGGTCCTCGTTTTTGGATAAAATGTGGGTCAATATGGATGTGTAAAGAACCCTAAGAAAATCCCAAAGGATTTCGGTGAAGTAGAATGGGAGCCATGGGGGAGGCTTTTTCTTTTAATGAAGGATCTCACTTGTAAATAATGTGGCCCATCCTAATGAATCTTAAAGAGAGAGTTAGCAAACACAACTAGATTCCTTTCAAGCGAGTACTAAATTATTTAAACTAGAAAGCCTCCATGGGGGGTGTTTTCTCTTTTAGAATGTAATGGGTCCCACTTGTAAACAAGTGGGTCCCATTCTCATGGAATCCACTTTTCTTTTTTGAGCTTAAAGAAAGATGAGACTCTCTTTGGGTTTAATAGGGGGCATTTTCTTTTGGACAGTATTGAATTCCACTTTGTAGATAAGTGGATCTCATTTTGCAATGTCTAGGAGAGTCCTAAGGATAGCAGAGATTCCAAAAAATACTTTTGAAGATAAATATATCCTAGAAAACCAAACATAATGTACTCTCTCTCTCACTCACTCTCTCTCCAAGAGAGTCTTAAATCATTTCAGGCATGAGTAGGTCCTATGGGTATTTTTATTTGAAAGAGGAAAGAGAAATGTTTTGTCAAAAATATCCCTAAAAGTGCACAAAGGGTATTTATATATATTATAATTTAATTTAAATAATTTAATTTATTATTAGTTTAATTTCATTTACGTAGGACTTTATAATGTAACTAAGAGAATACCCCCGATTGAGATCAATAAAAATAGTCTTAAGGCTTAATTCCAAGAGGAAAAAGAGGTAAACTCTTGGTTCATAGTTCATAATTTGATTTTGGAGCTTAAGTCAAATGTTCAAAACTCAATTTCTAGTGGTTTTTTTATTTTAAATGCTTAAAAATTCTACAATAACATATTATTGCTAAAAACCAAAAGTTTGACAAGAAAACTCTAAATTTAGGTCCTTTGAAAAATAGTTTTTTAGTTAGTGACATTGTCATAATTTTCTAAAAAAGTTTGACTACTAGACAGCGCATTCAAATTCCTTTGTTTTTTTCTAAAACTTTGTGATATTAGTTTAACACGCCTTAGAATTTTAAAGCATGATCTTAAATACCTTTGAACACCCTATTGCATATTCATGTACATTAATAGCATGGTCGAAATTATATTTTATTAACCATCAAAATTGCAAAAATTTTGATGCCAGCATTAAATAAGTTAGGTCTTGTGGCAATTGAATCATGATTTGCAAAACTATAAATAATGCTTAGACTACTGGTTTTAAAATCACTAGCAAATCTTACCTAAGAATCTTAGTTTTTGTGAAAATCTAATGCCTTACCATTATAATAATACTCAAAAAGTTATTACAGTACTCTATTGTACTTTAATTACAAAAAGAGATACACAAAGATGGTACTAAGAACTTATTGAGTCCCATTATTACTTGCAACATACATCCATATTATTGCAAGTTTGGTATCATTCTTGAATATAGGTCAAGTTGTTAAAGGGCTTTTAATTATGCCACTTACCTAACTTGGAGAGAGTTCATTACGTAATTGGTTGTAGCTCTAATTGATATGTATGTATATATGTATGTATATATACATATACATATAATAGATTTAGGTAAACTCCAAAATCTTCAAATATATTTCCTATGAGCTAATTTCTATGAAGCCAAATTTTTGTTAAGGTTGAACAATTTCTCAAGTTTCTAGCAATTGGACTTGTAAAATGATTGTTGTACACAACAATTCGTATTAATGATTTTCCTTTGTAAATTTGTGGTGGCAAATTATCAGATAGATTGTTATTAGTCAACTGTAGAGATAACAAATTTGTAAAACTTAGCATTTCTTGTTGTAGGGAGCCTCAAAGTCAATTTTGGAACAAGAGTTAATTAATAAACTTGCTAGCTTAGCCAACGAGGAGTCAAACCACGTAGTAGCTTGTTAATGTGTAAGAAAAGAAGATAATTTATATTTTCAATTTAAGGAGGTATTGATCTAGAAATCTAATTGTTTAACCTAGTTCTTCAAGGATTGGACTAGAGATTTGGTTTTCGTAGAGAAACAAGTGTGTAAGGTTTTACATGTTTTATTTTATTTTATGAGGTATGATGCCCTCAAGCTAGTTCCTACTCAAACCTAAATTAGTAAACTTGATCAAGTTACCGATTGACTGTATGATCGTACTAATGAGCTGATTTCTCTTACAAAAGCAATTTGTTCAGCTTGGTTAGATGACTGATAGATTAAGGGATTGTACTATTAAGTTTGTTATTGGACAAATTAACTTACTCATTAAGGTGTGTCAAAGTTACAATTTCTTGAAATATAAATCCGCTAATTTGATTCCCTCTAAAAACCCAAAAAGTGAAGATTTCCAAGCAATCTGATTTCAAATGAAACACGTCTAGCTAGTAGGTTGGATTGCAATGTTAGATAGACAAGTCCAGACCAACTCAGAACAAAATTTAGAGCTATTCTTCCAATAATCATATTATGAGAAATGTCAATTACTGAGAGTTGACTCAAAATTGCTAGCAAAAGTGGCAACATGCTTGAGAGCTTGCTAAAGAAGAGTATTAAGTGTTCAATTTCAGCCTGGAGAGAATTTTTGGCCTCACAACTTTGCTCTTCCCCATAGGAAAAATGTGTATACACCAAGAGATACTCAGAACCCTTATAATTGGTCTAAATTACTTTCTCCCAAGCAATGTGGGATTAAAGTCTTGCAATCATATGAAGCATACCATCATGTAGCTCAACATTCTCCCTTCAAGACCGCCTACAAAGATTGCCCTTTAGACTCCATCTTTCCTTCTTAAGGAACACACCTCCTCGCCTACTCTTAGGTCCACAGAGTGACTGCGTGCATCATAGCCTCACCACCACAAGGGGATCTAACTTTGATACAAATTGGTACAGTGATGGCTTTAGTAGTGTGTTTATTGTCCGCTTTGGCACAATGGCCTAACAGTTTTGTTTTTCCTCCATAAGGAAAATACATACACACTGAGGGATACTCTGAACCCTTATACCCGATCTATCTTACTTCTCTCAGACTATTTAGGACTAAACTCTTAGAATCACCTAAAGCCTGCCATCTTGTAGCTCAATATTTGTGACGACCAGCATTTTTAAAGTATTTTTAAAAGGTTGAGATCCCTTACTTGAAAAATTCTTTGAAAATAAAGCTTGAAAACATTTTACTTTAAGAAAACACCTTTCCAAAGCTTTGGGTGTCATTCTAATAAAAAATAAAAAATAAAAACTTGAATTTGGTAGTAAAATGGCCATTTCATTTCTACCAAAAATTCAACAAAGTTTTTTTTTTTTTTTTGAACATACACATTTAACACATGGGATGCGAAAATACCTAATAAATAAGTAGATAGCCATCAAAATAATTGGAAACTCAATTTTCATACCTTTACTTTCAGACTCCTCAAAATGTTAAAGGAAAACTCACATTTCAAAGAAATAATTTAAAACAAAACCAGAATTACCATCACTTCTCAAAATTCTCTTCAGTCTTTGTTCACAATCCAACCTATTAATCAATTTTGAAATTTTGCATAAAATTTTGTATTTTAGCTCCAATTAACCATCCAACGGTTAATTTACTAAATTTAATTGTCAAATGATCATTAGAGCTAATTAGAAGTGTAATGTATGGTTAGATTATTCTAATCTTATATTTTGTAGATCAACTTAATTGAAATTAGATGAACCAGATAAAAAAGAAGGAAATTGCTTGGAAAGAAAAGAAATTAGAGATAATCAGGAAATAAAGTATAAAAGTTAGATAAGAGAGAAGAAAATGAGTTTGAATCAAAATCAAACCCCTTTAGAAGATCTATAAAAAGAGGTAGAAGGTTGAAAAAAAACAGGAGCTGGAAGTGGATCTCTCTCTCTCTCTCTCTCTCTCTCTCTCTCTCTCTCTCACACACACACACACACACACACACACAAAATCCCATCTATGCCTCTTTCCCTCTTTCCCTCTCTGCTTCATGCACAAAACTAGACAACCCCCACTCTCTTTCTCCTCTCACTCTCTCTTGCCCGATCTCTCTAGCTCCCTCTCTCTCTTTTGTCTTTGACTCTCCTTCTTCCTCCTCTCTTCTCTCCTTTTCCCTGCTCTTTCTCACCTCTCTCCTTCACCTAATTTTCACTCCTTGTTATTTCTCATTATCTTTCCTTCCTTGTTCATAACACCAGCATAGCCGCACATCTCTCTTTGCTTCACTTCCCATACTCTGTTCTTTTTCTCTATTCCCTCCTCATTGCTCTCTTTTCCTCTTCCTGCTTCACCATCACAATAGCTGTTCTTGGTTAGTTTTAGCTCAGCACAGCACGGCAGCCACTGTGTAGCACCGCACAACAATGCGCAGCACCACACAATTCCTAATATGTTTCTCATTAGAATTCCAATTACTCTTTATATCTTGATCTTAGGACATCTTCTAGTTGATTCAACAATTCTGATCTTCAATTTGAAATTTAAAAATCAGATCTAAGCAATCCAAAACCCAAAATCAATCTTTAGCCCAGATCATCTAAATTTTGGAGAATCTACTCAATTCAGCCATTAGATCTTTAATTAGAAGTATCAATGAGAGCTTGATGAAGGTCAATCAATGTTTTTTATATCATATTTGAAGAAATTTGTCATAATTAAGCTAGGGAAGTAGATTTTAATAATTTTTTAGTTAATTTTCTATCTTTTTGAATTTCTATAATTTTCATTAGTTAAATAGATTTTAGTTTAAAATTCATTATTATTTACTTTCATCAATTCTTTTAATTTTTAGATAATAAAATGTTATTTAAACTCCATCTTTTTAAGTCAAGCCACTATGGGATCGACCCATACTTGCATCAGCTATACTATAATAGCTCATGCACTAGTAATAAAATAATCAACAACTTTTTAGCGCCATTGCTGAGGACTCACAACGGAGTTTTCATAAAATTTAATAAAAATTCAAAAAATAATTTTTTTTAGGAATTGCATTGTTTTAGCATTTTAGGCATTGTTAGGTGTATTTTTTAATTTTTCTTAGTGCATAATCACTATATTTCCTGAAGTCTGGTACTTATTGCTATTTTTATTTTGTAGAAAATATGAAAAAGAGGAATTCAAGGAGGACTCAAGTAGGACAACCAAATTTTATTTTGAGTGAATTGTAGTGCGGATGCCTTGTATTTTTTTAATCATAATTCATTTAAAAGGGTTCTAATAATATAAGTCTAGGTTGAACCACCGTAACCTAGAAGTGGAGGTGGAATGTGAATGGTCATACCCTTGTACGAGAAGATCTTATCCAAGACCCCACTGTGAGTAATCCTAACTCCTTAAGATTCCTAGAATAGGGTTTGCATTATTAGAATAACTTTGCATTGTTTGGTAATGTAATTGCATATAGAAAGCATACTTTATAATTGTTGCATTTTAGGGTTTGCATTAGTTTATTATTTCTAATTATATTATTAGGGCACGTTTATAGCTTTAAGGTGATTTATATGTTGATCAAACTATCATGGAGTATGAAAATTAATTAGTAAGGGTACCTGACCCTACAAGATCAAAGGTGGATTTAATCACCACCTAAATACTCACCATAAGTGCACAACCCAACCATTAAAGTTAATTAAAAGAGACCTATAAGGCCATCACATTGTCATAGGACCCTCTTAATAGGATGTGATCTATTTTCACTCCATTGGCTTCTAAGCATTGTGGCTATAATAGGTGTCTTAAAATCCAAGTAATTTTTCTATGCCATCCATTGATGTTTGTTGAGGCCTAATTGCCTTCTGACACGAGGATTGTATTAACTACTTTAGAGCAGAACCTGATTGATAAGCAATAGTCAAATCTTAAAGAGAGGAGGAGCATTAGATTAGGCTAATCTAAAAGCATCAACTCCACACAAATTCAAGAAGATCAAAATATTTCTACTTGTTAGCCTTAAGGGATTGTTCGATTGTGTCCTTTGATTTTGCATCATTCTAGGAATTTAGGTTGCATCATTTAGGGTTGTCTTTAAAATAAAATAAAAAAGAAAGAAGAAAATAAAAAAGAAAGAAGAAAACAAAAAAGATATTTTCATTGTATGCAATTTTGGATACGTGGCAAAATTGAGAGGTTAGTCAAGTATGACCAAAAAGACATACAATAAAATCACTTACCACCAATGGATGATCAATGATCAAGAGGTAACTCACCTCGTGGTAGTGTTAAAGGTGAACACAACCCTTCACTCATCATGAATGAGGACCCATCACCTCTAATTGATGATGAATATCAACCTCCACCAAGGAGGAATAATCATCGTCAAAGAGATTGGAGAAGGAATGGAAACTGGGAGTGGGACCAATAGAGTGACCATAGAGATAATGATGTCTATCAAAATCCTCATGGAAGAACTTTACTAGACTACCTTCAGCCTACGTGCACCAGTACACCATCTTGTGTAATTTTTCCTAAGAATGTTGTGCATTAGAATTAAAAATGGGAGTAATCCAATTACTTCGCAGATTATATGGGTTAGACAGTGAGAGTCCTTATTTGCATCTTAAAGAGTTTGATGAGGTATGTAGTACCCAATAGACACAAAACATTGATCTAGATACTGTAAGGCTTAAGCTATTTTCTTTCTCTTTAAAGGAAAAACCAAAAATGTGGTTTAATGCATTGCCAATAGGTTCTATAAGGACTTGGAATGAAATAACTAGGAAATTCTCGAAAAAGTTTTTCTCTATACATAAACTGTAATATAATGACCTTTACCCAGAAACATAAAGAATTATTCTACCAATGCTGGGAAAGGTTCAAAGATCTATTACTCACATGCTCACATAATGGCTATGAACCATGGTGCATTATCAACTTATTTTATGAAGGACTTAATTCTGACATGCACCAGTTTATAGAGATGATGTGCCATGGCAACTTTCTGAAAAAGAACTAGATGAGGCAAAAGAGTATTTAGAATGGTTAGCTGAAAGTGCACAGACCTGGGCTGATTCAAAAAGGGTAGAACATCCAGATAGACTTAAGCCCACTACAACATTTACTAGGGGAGGCATGTATGCCATATCTAAAAAAGATGAACTTAATGCCAAAGTAGCAACCTTAGCTAGAAAAGTAGAAGCCATAGAAATGAGAAAGAAAAATAAACATGAACAACTATGTAGCATTTGTGAAAGTACTACCCATCTTACTTAGGAATGTCCTATCATTCCAACATTTCAAGAGGTACTTCATGATCAAACCAATGCACTTAACACTTATAAAAGACATTTCTCCCCTTATTTAGAGACATATAATCTTAACTAGAGAAACCATCTAAATTTCAGTTGGAGAAATGGACCAACTGCTAGTGTCTGACAACCAAGACCATACCATGCTCATCAACAAAACCAAGGACTACTTGCTCCACCCTGATATGCAACTCATCAACCTCCTCCTTTTGGACTTTACTTGCCCCCACCCAAAAGGCTTATAGAGGATAATATCAATCAACACATTTAAAACTAGGAGAAGAGAATGTCTCAATTAGAAGTTCAACTAAAACAAACCAACTAGTTTGCAAATGAAATAAAAAATATGATGAGTCAATTGATGCAAAAGATGGAGAAAGGAAAGTTTCCACCTCAACCACAAGCAAACCCTAAGGGTATACATGCGGTTAGCAATAATACACCTAATGCATCATCAAACTATATCAGGGAAGAGATTAAGGTTGTCACCATTCTTAGGAGTGGTAAAATAATTGAGAAAGATGAGCCCCAAAAAACTAATAAGGTAGAAAAACCCACTACAAAAAAAAGAAAAATCTAAAAAAAGGGACCCCACTCCACCTGTTGAACCATGTCTAATCCTTGCTTCATTCCCTCAAAGGTTACATCAAGTTACAAAGAGTACCACTAACAATGAGATTATTGAGATATTCAAGCAAGTCAAGATCACCATACCAATCTTAGATGTAATAAAACAAATCTCATCGTATGCCAAAATTTTAAAGGATTTATGCACAATCAAAAGAAAATTGAATGTGCAAAAGAAGGAATTTGTGACTAAACAAGTAAGTTCAACTCTTCAGCACCACACACCTTAGAATATAACGATCCGGGTTGCCCAACTCTCACTTGCATCATTGACAACCATAAGATTAACCAGGTCTTATTAGATCTTGGATCTAGTGTTGATCTATTGCCATACACAATTTATGTTCAACTTAGAATAGGAGACCTCAAGCAAACGTCCACTACAATCCAACTAGCTAATAGATTAGTAGTAATACCTAGGGGCATAATAGAAGATGTGTTAGTCCAAATAAAATAATTCTTTTTCCCAGTCAATTTCTTAGTTTTGGACATAGAATTAATGCTGAATGAGCAACAAGGAATTCTTGTCATCCTTGGATGCCCATTTTTAGCTACGTCCAATGCCTTGATAAACTACAAAAATGGTATCATGAAGCTTTCATTTAGCAACATAACACTAGAATTGAACATCTTTTATATCTATAAGCTACCAGGAGAAATCTTAGATGATTTGCACTGTGTCAATATGATAAATTCACTTGTGCAAGATCATTTTCATTCATCTTCCTTATTAGACCTACTTGAGGCCTGTTTGGCCTACTTTGTTGAATTTAATGAGGATGCATTAATAGAGGAAGTTAATCCCCTCATTAATTATGTGCCCCTTGTGAACACCAAAAGATGGAAACATCATTTCGAGGAACTTTCAACTAGGGAGTCTACTCCCATTCCATCTTCAGTTGAACCTCCTACGCTAGATTTGAAACCTTTACCTTCAGAACTCAAATATGCCCATGTAGGAGATGAAAAAACTTTTCTTGTTATAATTGCCTCTCATTTGGAAAAATCTTAAGAGGAACAAATGATCAAAGCCCTTGGGTAACACAAAAGTATGATAGGATGGATCCTCGCAGACATTAAGGTATTAATCCTTTAATATGCACCTATCGAATCTACTTGGAGAATGATGTTAAACCATGTCATCAATTGCAAAAGAAGATTAAATCCCAATATAAAAGATGTAGTTACAACAGAAGTCCTTAAATTGCTTGATGTGGAAATTATCTATCTCATAAGTGATAACAAATGGGTGTGTCCTACTTAGGTAGTTCCAAAATTTTTTGGAATGATAGTGATCACTAATGTTAATAATGAATTAATCCTCATTAGAGTTATCGCCGGTTGGCATATGCGCATTGACTATAAAAAATTGAATGTTGTCACTATGAGGGACCATTTTCCTTTTCCTTTTGTTGATCAAATGTTAGAAATGATTGTAGGATTACTTTTCTGTTTTTAGTGGTTCCTTTGACATATGCCTTGAAAATCTAAGAAAAGTCTTAAATCATTGTGAAGAAAATAACATAGTGCTTAATTAGGAGAAATGTCATTTCATGGTTCTGAAGAGAATTGTCTTTGGCCACATCATGTCATCCAAAGGTTTAGAGGTAGACAGAGCTAAAGTTGACCTAATTACCAATTTACCCATCCGCAAATCTATTAGGGACATTCGCTCATTCCTAGGTCACACAAGATTCTATAGGAGGTTTATTAAAGATTTTAGTGCTATATTCAGACCATTGTGTCACCTCTTTACAAAGGATACGCCTTTTGAGTGGACTGATGATTGTCAAACAACTTTTATAAAACTGAAAGACAAGTTAACCACTACACCTCTTATGTAGCCACTTGATTAGAGCCTACACTTTGAAATCATGTGTGATGCTAGTGATTATGCTGTAGAAGTTGTACCAGGATAGAGAAAAGAGAAAAATCCATATGTCATCTACAATGCAAGTAATACACTAAATAACACCCAAAGGAATTATTCCACTACAAAGAAAAAACTCTTAACAATTATCTTCGCATTGGATAAGTTTAGGTCTTACTTAGTTGGATCTAAAATAGTCATCTTCACTGATCATTCGGCCCTCAAGTATCTTCTCTCCAAGAAAGATGCTAAGCCTAGACTAATTAGATGGATTCTTTTACTCCAAGAGTTTGACATTGAGATAAAAGATAAAAAAGGACTAAAGAATGTTGTAGCTGACCACTTCTCTTGCCTAGTTCTAATAGAACCTTTGGATGAGTTGCCAATTAAAGATACATTCCCTGGTGAGCAACTTTTGCATGTCTCCCAACTTCCTTAGTTTACTGATATTGCAAATTATTTAATCACATGAAAGATTCTTGAACATTGGAACAAATTAGAAAAACAAAAATTCTTTTCCAATGTTAAGTACTACTTCTAAGATGATTCATATTTGTTTACGTACTACCTAGATCAAATAATTATGAGATGTGTCCCTGACTTAGAGTAGCATAATATCATCTCCTTTTTATCATTCAAAAGCATGTTGTGGACATTTTTATGCATAGAAAACCATTGCAAAGATTTTGCAATGTGGTTTCCACTGGCTGTCATTGTTTAGAGACACACATGTATTCATGTGCCAATGTCAAAAGTTAGGAGGAATAACCCATAGGAAAATGATGCCTCTAAACCCTATCCTTGTTATTGAAGTTTTTTATTGCTAGGGCATTGATTTTATAGGGCCATTCCCACCTTCTTTTGACTACATTTATATCTTATTGGCTATAGACTATGTATCCAAATAGATTGAGGCTATCCCATGTAGGCATAATGATCAGAAAATAGTAGTTAAATTCCTAAAATAAAATATTTTTTTCTAGATTTAGGACCCCTCAAGCCATTATAAGTGATAACACTACAAACTTTTGCAACAAAGCATTCAAAGCACTGATGAAAAAATATAATATCACTCATAAAGTTGCAACACCATATTACCCACAAACAAGTGGACAAGTAGAAGTATCTAATCGGGTCATTAAATAAATTCTTTAAAAGACTATTAATCCAGATCGTAAGGATTGGTCTCTTAGACTAATCGATGTGCTCTGGGCTTGCAAGAATGCACACTGAACCATGATTGGTACGTCTCATTGTCGTATTGTATAGGGTAAGGCTTGCATTTGCCTGTGGAATTGGAACATATAGTCTACTAGGCAATAAAGACCTTCAATTTCAACATGAATAAAGCAAGCTCACATAGGAAACTCCAACTCAATGAGTTGGAGGAGATCAAACAAGAAGCTTATGAGAGTAATAGGATATATAGCTTATGAGGTAGGTGACGATAATTAATGTTTTATTTTGATTTTCAAACTCTACATGATTATAGCATCATAATTGATTGTGAATTTAAATTGCACTTAATAGTAATCGTTGATTTTACGAGATTTAGAATTCAATACTATGATAAGTTTTCAATCATGTATTAAATGAATTTATTACAAATGATTTCTTGAGAATGATATTATCTATTATGCATAATTAGAAATTCCTTTTCTTTATTACACCACTGAAATTGATGGATTTACATGAGAAAGAAAAGTGGAGACTTGGTGGCTGGTCCTTTTATAGGCTAACCCCGGGATGAGGGGCATGACTTGGGGATTGCGAGCTACAAGTACTCTTGAGTTTTGGCATATATATGATTTTAGTGTTTTTGTGTTTTATGACGGGTGCTCTCACCCGGTGGGCATCATGCTAGGAGGGAGAGGGCCGGCCACCCACCCTCTGAGATTTGTGATATGATGAGATTATGATATGATAGACACCTGCCCGTAGATGGCATTCGGTAGGGGTTTAGTAATATGGATAGTCCACACTACCGGTCCAGGCCTTTCCATGGGGACGGATGCTAAGTCTCCCCTTATGGTGTCGACAGGGAGCGGCGGTGGTTGAGACCCATGGAGGGTTGCCACTGCGGCATGATGATTCATACTCTTATTATGTGTGCTTGCATGATGAGCATGGTGATGGGATGGTATGCCTGGGTGTGACGACACTCGGAAGTTGGATATGAGTACTCATGATCAGAGCTGCTAGTGTATACAATGCTTATAGGACCCATTACCTTAGGGTGCCCTTATTATTATTATTGTATGCTCAATTACATTGATTATATCATGTTTTAAATCCGTGAAATGAATGTTTTAGCATACTTGAGAAATTGATACTATGTTGGCATGAGTTATAATGATTTTATTTCTTTTATTTTTGTCGTTACTGTTATTTCATCTTTATTACATTAATTGTCTATGTACCTACACAAGCAATAGCTTGCTGAGGCATTACTTCATTTTGCAATGTCTCAGATCTCAAGTGCGACATCAGGAAGGCCAAGACCGTTGAGAAACCGTGATAGCAGTAGGGGATTCCTTTACTTGATTGATAGACAGTGATGTGAGTTAATAAATAGGACTATCATTTGATTTTCTTTATGGACTGTATACTTTTAATTATGGATTTGATTAACATAGTTATATATATGGTGGATATTTAATGGGATGTTATGATGGATAGACCCTGGGCCATATTATGATGGTGTTTTGGATATTTATTGTTTTGAAAATAAAGGCACTGATGCATTTAACATTGGTAGACATGTGTATTGTTTTCGAATCTATTCTCACAAAACTATACTTATATGTTAAATTATAATGGTGATGTTTTGGAAACAGAAAATAACACTTGGAGGTTTTCAAGAAATGTTTTAATAAAATAATTACTAAAATATTTCTGAAATGGGATCCCGAATATGACTATTATTATTATTATTATGAAGGATAAAAAATGTCATAAAAACACAGGGTGTCACAACAGGTCCGTATATAGTTAAAGAAGTTTTTCTATATGCAACCGTGAGATTAAGGATGCTAGGATTATGCATACTTTTAAAGTAAATAGTCAATGTTTAAAGCCTTTCCTAGAATATAAGAATCCAGAAGTTGAGTCTATAACTCTGGAGGATGTTATTAACCAGGATTAAGCGGATCTACTCCCTTTATACCATATTTTGTATTTTTTCATTGTTTTCTGCATCACCCATATTCATTTTAAGTCCTACTTTTTAAACATTGAGGACAATGTTTCTTTTAGGTTGGGGGTGTAGAATTCTAACAAATGCTAGTTTTTTTAGGTTTTTAGATGATTTTCTTAATTTCAAATTTTTAAAAAAAATTAAGGTTAATTTCTACACTATGATGAGAACTGGATTTTATGAAGTATAGTCTATATAACTTTAACTTATTAATGGAATTGAACATAATTAATTCATTATTTTAGTTATTTTCTAAAGTATTCTATGAAAGCTAAGTCTCATATCACATCTGTACACACAATTGCATATACATAGTCTAAATTGATAAGTAGTTCTAACTTAGAGATCCTGAAGAAATTCAATAGAGACCTATAACCTAAGTGAGTTTTAAAACCATTCATTCTTTTTGAGAGGTTATAAATGCTCCTAATTTTCTTTAGCATGCTTTAAGTAAATTTGACCCCATCAAAAATTTAAAATTTGGCTAATTACCTAAATTATTAGAATATTACCTTTAAAATTCTAAAAATTCATTAAATCTGATAGATTATAGGAAACATAGAAAATAATTGAAGCCATCCTTGTTGTTAACCTAGAGACATAAAGCCTACCCCAAAGAGTATCTTTACCACTAGTTAGCCAATTTGAGCCTTTTATATAAACCTTTTCTTTTATCTCCTAATTTGTCAACCCATATTAACTTAATATAAAATATTCATTGCATATTTTCTTTAAAAAATAAGTTAGAGATGAATGAAGAAATACCTTTAGTTACAATGAAAGTAGCAAAGTGAATATCAAGAAAAGAAATGTTCTTCAAAGAGATTCAAAAGTGTGAAAAGAAAGAAAATGTATTGATAGAAAAAAGTTTGAAAAATGCAAATACGTAGAAAAAGCAATATTCATTGCAGGCAAAGTAAAGAAGAATTGTAAACTTGAGTAGAAGACCTCTACTTATTTTTGAAGAAACCTTGAATACCCTTTATTTTGTACCTTGTCCTAAGCCCACATTCTATCCAAATTAAAGACTTATTGATTCTAGGATAAATATAGTCTTGATGAGGATATAAATGAATAAGATTTAAAGATTAGTATTTCTAAGTATTCAAAGGTAATGAAATATTATCCATTCTAAAGGGATCAAAACTAAATCCCTTAATAACTTCTATCCTTCATGAATAGATGAGAGATAACTTTGCTTTTATTTACTTTGCTCACATATTTAAAAGTAAGACATGATATGAACCTTTAATCTGAGAGATTTTATTTCTATGTCACTAGTGAGGATTGGGGTCAAAACATATTTCAGATGGAGTTCAAAAGTTATATTCTATTTAGAGATAAAGATTATTATATATGTAAATTGTATACACACAAACACTCACTCTGAGAACTGAGTTTAAGTGGAATTTTTTTAACATACAAGTAGGGTTTTGAATTTTTCATTCATTTTTTTATTAGTTTTCTAAAATTAATAGATTCATTAAAGATAAATCTCTAAGGAAAAATTGGAATTGACTTGAAAATAATTTGGGATTTTTGAAATTTGCTTTTTTCATATTTTACTTGAGACTAGCAAAATGCTAGTTGAGGGTGTGTTAAGTGTTCAATTTTAGCCAAAATACCCTTAATCTAGCATCTAATTAGATCATCTAATCAATTAATTTTGAAATTTTACATTTTAGCTCCAATTGACCATCCAACTATTAATTTACTAAATTTAATGGTTACATGATCATCAAAGCTAATCAAAGGTGTAATGTACGATTAGATGATTCTAATCTAGTCTTTTATTCTGTAGTTCAACCAAATTGAAATTAGACACACTAGATAAAAAAGGAGGAAATTGCTTAGAAAGAAAAGAAATTGGAAATAATTAGAAAATAAAGTATAAAAGCTGGATAAGAGAGAAAAAAAGGAGTTTGAATCAAAATGAAACTCCTCTGAAAGATCTATAAAAAGAGGTAGAAGGTTGAAAAAAAAGGGTAGAAGTGGAATTCTCTCTCTCTCTCTCTAAATAGCCCCCGCTCTCTTTCTTACCCAATTTCTCTAGTTCCCTCTATAGCTTTTCTCTTTTGCTCTCCTTCCTCCTTCCTCATCTCTTCTCTCCTTTTCTCTGCTCCTTCTCACCTCTCTAGTTCAGTTATTTTTCTCTCCCTATTGTTTCTCATTGTCTTTCCTTCCCTATTCATAGCACCAGCATGGCCCCTATCTCTCTCTACTTCCCTCCCACGCCATGTTCTTTTTCTCCATTCCCTCCTCACTGCTCTATTTTTCTCTTTCTACTTCCCCATCACAATACCTATGCTTGATCGGATCTAGCTTAGCACCGCACAGCAGCCACCACATAGCACCACACGACAACCACTACATAGTGTCACGTAGCGCAGCACAGTACCGCCTCTACACCTCCCCTTTTCCCCCTTTTTTCTTCTCCTCATCTTCTTCCCTGCATCTCCGACTCCCCCCATTAACCTTATTTTTTATTCCATGTGTGTCCCTAATTTAATTATATCTGTATCCTTTTCTTATCCTAATTTTGCTTTATCTTAGTTCTGCTTATCCAGGAACTGTGTAATCCAAGGTTGTTTATTAAACCTTAAGCCTAATCAAGGATTTAGCTTTAACAAATAGAATCACTTCAATTCCTGATATGTTTCTCATCAGAATACTAAATACTCTTTATATCTTGATCTTAGGACATCTCCTAGTTGATTCAATAGTTCTAATCTTCAATCTGAAATCCAAAAATTCGATCTAAGCCGTCCAAAACCCAAAATCAATCTTTAGCCCAGATCATCTAAATTTTGGAGAATCTGCTCAATCCAGCCATTAGATCTTTAATCGTAAGTACCAGTGAGAGATTGATGAAGGCTAATTGATCTTTTTGATATCAGATTTGAAGAAATTTGTCATAATCAAGCTAGAGTAGGAGATTTTAATTATTTTTAGTTAATTTTCTATATTTTTGAATTTGGATTTCTTTAATTTCATTGGTTAAGTAGATTTTAGTGTAAAATTCATTGTTATTTCCTTTCCATTAATTCCTTTAATTTTTAGGTAATTAAATTTTAATTAAACTCCATCTTTTTAAGTCGAATCCCCATGGAATCGACCCATACTGCATCAGCTATACTACAATAGCACATGCACTTGTAGTAAAACAATCCACAAAGAGATCAAGATAAGTACATTTTGAGAGACTATTCATTTCCACCAGGATGGTCGTGCTAAGAGAGTTCTTGGTGAGAGTCTGATTGATTAGATAAGCAAGAAATTGAAACCATTTAGGTTTCCTTTCGGATCCAAATTCGGTAGACTTATTCATGTCATGCTTTCTACCGGCTTTGCATTTGACTCTAGTCTTGTTTGTGGAGAGTTGGTGATGCTTGAAAGTGACCACAAGTGAAGAGGAGGTTGCATTAAGAGAATATACTTTCATTAGAGAAGTGCATGGGCTTGTTGCATTGGGATCAATAATGATGTTATTGATGTAGTGTTTGGTAGCAAGAAAATCTAGAAAAATAGGAAGCAGGGAGATAATATGTTGGTTGGTTGCTAGTCCTCGTGTTTATGATTTTCTGGTGTTTATGATATGAATTTAAGTTTCTAAGTAATAGTTAGTTCCTTTTCTCTAGGGTTGGAGTGTTTAAAGAGAAATCAAGTCAAGTAAAGAAATTTAACTAACCTATTATTGCGAGATGGATTCCTAAACTGCATTGTAATTTCATATGAGGAATGCTAGGCCCAAAATACTTGTAGAGGTTACTTCCCTTGGGTTGCCACATCTGGGTGATTGGACTAGCTTATGGTATAGCCCCAACTTTGGATATTCTATAAGCAAAAAAATAATGATGATTAGATGACTCTAACAACATGAAGATAGTGTTTTAGGGAATTTAGTGAAAGTTTATTATTGGTTCCAAATGATTTTGACTGGATGACATGCAAAAAAAATAAAAATAAAATAAAAATACAAACAATAAACAAGAAAGTGTCATAACTATACACTACTACAAAACAACCGACAAACTAAATTAGAGTCACAATCTTATCTTCATCAACTAATAGAGTTTCCCTTAAAACTTTTCTTTTAAGCAAGAACATGAACTTAGATGGCTAGGCAAAAAATATAGACGTTGCAAAGGGAGGCAATTCCTCATGAGTAACGTGAATTGTAGGGAAGTAGAAGAACCAAGCTTCCTCCTTCCCCAAGATTCTTTGAGCTTGAGTAAGAGCTCTCCCTACTCTATAATAGGGGGGAGTTTCTCAACATTAAGCACAAAGGGTCTCATTCTTAGTTAAGTAGAAATGCCTATGTAAGAAGACTTGCTTGCTTTAGATGATAAGGAAGTCCATTATAAGGCAACATATATCCTTTCTTCATATCTTTTGAGCATGTGATCCTCTGTTTGTATCATCAAAATATTTTATATATTCATTTTAGGATAGGAAGCAATCAATACATAAGACAACCATCTCCTACATTTTTCAATCCAAGATAACTTGATTGACTCATCTAACTGAGACTGGTTTGCGAATTGGGTGCAATTGGCATCTAACACCTTCCAATTATGTAATTAAGCTATGAACATAATCTTTGTAATACTTATAGGTTCTACAGCCTTATCTCTAAGTGGCAACTAAGAATTCATAGGTTTGGAGAGGAATTCCTAATTCCACCCCTTATCTTCCAAGATACAAGGACACATGGCTCAAAAATTGAATTGGTCAAAGAGGCTAGTGGTATTTGAAGGACCCCTCATCAAGAGGGCCCACCTATGGACCAAGAGCCCACATTACTACTACAACATGGTCAAATAGATAGGTTATCCCAACAACAAGATCTCGTATGACTATTTTATTCACTCATAATTATAGTAAAAGATCATTATTTTACCATGAACCCTAATCATTTTCATTACTTGATTTTTTTGCATTTAATAATATCAAACTATTTATGTTAAAAGTTTGTCTAATGTACTTAACTAAAACCAAATAATGTAGGAAAGGTAATCACTATCAAGAATATTGTCTGCTTATATTATCATAGTTGTCTTGATTTAAGTGTTGGATCATGTTATCTCAATTGTCTTAATTTGTTATGATCACTTCTCTAGAAATTTGGGTTAAATGGAAACACTAAACTATTTAGATGAAAGTAGAGATTTTGGTAATGATATAGATTTCATGGGCATATCTACGTTGAATTACAATGAGAAAGATGATGTGGGGGATACATGTCCACCAAATAGAAGTAAAAGGTTGATGTGGATGATACACCCCAATTGAATAGATGAGAATGCTAAAGTGTGTGAGTCAACAAGAGGGTTTTAGTTGATGAGCTTGGCCGTTCTAGGGTACATTGGATTTCCACTAGAAATTAAGGATGAAGATGTGCCATAGGTGGACATGGAATTTGAAAAGGAGGTGGTGGGCTATGACTTCTAAAATATGTATGGAAAACTTGTAGGTTTTGGGATTACAAAGTATTCAATTTGAAACTCATGAAAGGGTTGAAAGAGTCGTTATAAGGTAGAGAAGAATGAGAATTTTCAAACACTGAATGAGGCTCCCATTATGAAAACTCGGAGTCCATGTGAATAACATATATATGAGACAAGTTTATGTGAAAAATGTTCTCAAAATTCTAAGTTGAAGAAGTTAGAATACTTACCTATATGATTGTTAGTCGGGAACATGATGACTTTGTGAAAAAATGTGTTGTGAGAGGAAGAAGAATGAGAATAACAGCCAATACACAGAGGATATTGAAGTTTGATGGGATAGTAGGTCAAATGAAGTTGAATGAGCATATTTTTACTTAGAATTTAGAAACCATCTTTGTAGGTGTGAGTTGTTTCTTCTCCAATATAACATGCAATTTGAGATCCCAAACAAGTACATTCTAGGGTGAAGGTCAAAGGATTTGCATGTATGACATTATTGGTGCATCCACTGCTAAAAAGAGGTAGTTTAATCAAGTGGCACAATTGTTATGATTTCTTGCACCATAGACTAGATGCAGATGTGATTTAAGGGTTGAGGTATGATGATATATGTACTTATTTAGAACATGTCATAGATGAGGCAATACATAATATACATGACAAGTACAATGATGTGTCTAATTATCTTGATAACATGCCTTCCATGCTATAATCAAAACAACTACTGTACGATAGAGTATTTTGAATCCGTAGACCTAAGAAAAAAAAAGGATAAAAGGTGCAATGAGGAAGCAACCAAGGAAAATGCTAATGTGGATATTGGTTGAAAGTTGGCTACACCAGACTAGGTGTAAAAAGGTTTGTTTTTTCAGCAAAGTTTACTTATGTTTGCATGATTTAAATACAAGCATTGAGGTTGACTTATAATTCCATTTTGTGCTTTAGAGAAAATAAGAAGCTATAAGTCACTTATGCGCAAAATAGAGCAGAATAAGATTGGCAAGATTGGAAAAAGTTATTATTAGAAAGTATGGAACCCAATAGAACTATAAACAAATGGTTTGTCATACTACCTATATTTATGTCACAAAGTTAAGATTATAATATCATTTTGCATTTTTTTACTTGTTTTGTAGGATCAAAAAGATGAAGTGGTGTTATCTGACTATCAATTTCAACTCAAGAGAGTCAGTTCCAATAATCTAATGTGCCAAGTATGTTCTATTGCTTTGTGAGCTATTATGATTCATATGTTTTATATGGTGCATAGAAGGGAGAATTACTAAACATGAGCACAATTCAATTTGACATGATCAAGTGCTAGATGTTTGGTACAAATATTTAGTTTTATTTCTATATAGATACATTTTATATAGTGATTTCAATTTCTTTATTATAATGCTTAGTTTATGTACTTGCCATTTTGAATATCTATTTTCTCTTATAGCTACGAATTTGGTGCCTTAGATTCAAGTGTTGATATATTATTTCTTTAGAGACATGTGCTACTATAGATGGAGGAAAGTTCCATATGTGTTGGTCATTTTAACTTGATTTTTGCTTGATGAGTCCATGTTGGAAGGTGCCGAGTGAATGAATGACATTTTTAGTTGTTTTGAGTATGGTGGAAGTTGATGCTAGTTTGTTTTCTCTTATTATAAGAAACCCACTCATCATACGTCTTGGTCATTTGAACTTGATTTTGTATAGGAAACCCATTTTGGTATCTTAATATAATACAAAGAACTAATTCTTGGTTCTCTTAGGATACGACTAAAAACAATTTTTTTCCTTTCTCATTCTAAGGGCTAGACTGAGTAATTGTATTATGGATTTGTTTCCTTATTTCTAACAGAAAGTTATCTAGATATACAGATGTCAAAATTCATTCTCATTCTATTCAAAATGAGAAAGATGTTTGGATAACCACTTTTTCTTGGATTATTGTTCAGTTAACTTTTCTTGCAAATTGTTCTGATCAAGCTAATTGGAATGTCTTAACATGTTCACAGGAAATGACCTACATATGAATCAAGTCATCATATCTCATACATATGTCACATTATATTACTTCTCAACTTCCATGGCTAGGCACGTAAACTCACCTTAATTAAGATAAAATGTAAATACATAAATCCATTTCAATTTTGCTAAAGTCTATAAAAAATTAATTAAAATAAAGTTTATACAAGTCTAACTTGACCTAACTATGCAAGAAAAAGTTACCAACCAACCCTAAAATGCATATGCATTGAACCTTGCATCATTTTTCCCCTTCTATAATAAGACAAGTCCACTTGAATGTTGGAAATCTAAAAGTACAAACTTGTCTTACAACAAAGCAAGTCTTCACCATAAAAAGTCATTAGCCAAAAGAAAAATTACATAGATCACCATCCTTGTATTATATGCTAAAATGACTTAAAATTAAGTACATATAAATGTCTATACTACATGAGTCTAAATCATATAATAATGCTATAGTATGATAGATATTGAGAGTTGATCTCAATTACCAAGAACTTCTTAGCACATGGCAAGTTCAAAGAAGAAAGTTTGCAACATGGTATGATGTAGCTCTCAACCAAATACATGGATCCTAGTTGATGCATCATACCAACTTCTAGCAAAGGCTACAATTGCTTTCCTCTTTGAATGGCTCTGGATATTCATTAGACAATGGATGCATTTTGGACTCATTTCAGCACTTGTTTCTTAATCACTTACATACATCACAATCAAAACACACTTTGAAATGCATGCAGAATTCCAAGTCATATTTCCCTCTGCAACCTCCAGAGCCAAAATAATCCCTTTAGTTACAAGAAAGAGCTGTATTTTTAACTATAAAAGCCAAATGGAATTAGTTAAAAACCATAGTAGGTTGAGACTTGAAAG
This sequence comes from Warburgia ugandensis, assembly GCA_035236585.1. Taxonomy (NCBI): domain Eukaryota; kingdom Viridiplantae; phylum Streptophyta; class Magnoliopsida; order Canellales; family Canellaceae; genus Warburgia; species Warburgia ugandensis. Next base: position 17,088,901 of record CP141134.1, on the reverse strand, counting down.
GAATGATTTCATTTATAACTCTATATAGTAAAAAAGAAGAAATGCATAAACTATATGATCTCAATGGAGCTTGCAATAAGAAGCAGCAAACTAACAAGACCTATTGCATTTTTTTCCTAGAAGTTTAAAGTAGTTAGACCTATTGTATATGTTAGACCCAATGAAGTGAATTTGAACAAAATCCCTACATATTAGGGAGCAACTGTAAAATGAAGAAGTAGCAGAAACTCATAAGAGGTGCTATTTGACACAGGAATTATTAACCCCATTATAGTCATCCATGGATAAATAACCCTTAATATTTGAGTTTTTTTGCTTAAACAATCAAATGTAGGATTAACAAACAAAATTGGGTCTTTTTAAATGCTAGAAATATAGTGAATGCAACAAATAGTAGGAATCCAAATTTACTTTAAATGAAATTATGGCTATTGATCATGTCAAAGATGTAAGAAAACACTACACATGATAAAAAACAATGATTCTTCAATCAAAGAGAGAGAGAGAGAGAGAGAGAGAGAGAGAGAGAGAGAGAGAGAGAGAGAGAGAGAGATCATTGTGTAGAGAACTTCTCAGATAAGGAAGATGGACTCTTGAGGAGAAGAGGGAAGAAAACAACTGGACTCCCTCTACTTATGTATGTTTCATAGTTGTTGTAGATTTGGATAGGTTATTAGACGACCTCGCAAGAGAATGTGGAAGAAAAAGTGAGAAATCTATCTTTTTTACCCTTGTGTGTGTGTGTGTGTGTGAGAGAGAGAGAGAGAGAGAGAGAGAGAGAGATGGAAACAAAATTTAAAAATCTTTTATCAATTATAATATGAATCCTAGTATTTTCAAACACTAAGGCAACATCTTATTTTTAGACACTACCTTTTTGTTATCCTTTTAGATCTAGGATGTTCATATTGTTTATGCTCCTATTTTTAGCCTACCTAACATAAATCATGTCAATTAGGTGATCCTAACTTCTATTTTTACTTTAATGATTATGATTTAAAGCATATAGAAACATACGGTTGCAAGCATCCAATATAAGTGATTTTTTATGTCGACGTAATGTAAGAAATTTTGAATATATGAATGGATTAGATCTTCCAAAAATTTGGCCTAAAATAATAAAATGCAGTGTTTGAAAATAAGACACTACATTAGCATTTGAAATGAATTGAGTCCTAGTATTTTCAAATGCAGAGGCAACATCTTATTTTCATACATTGCCTTTTTTTATGATTTTAGGGTAAATTTTTGGAAGATCTAGCCCATTCATATTATTTAGAAACGCTTATGTTAACCATACACCAAAAATTACTTCTATTAAATGCTTGCAGCCTTATATTTTCTATGCTTTGAATTACAACAATTGAAATACAAAATAAAATAAAAGTAGAAATTAGAATCATTCCAATAACATAATTTCTAATAGAAAAGCTAAACACAAGGATCTTAGATCTAAGAAAAAATAATAAAAAAGGCAGCATTTAAAAATAAAACACAGTGAATATATGAGTTGAAACACTAAAAAATATCTCTTTGTAGAACATCTTTCTCAATATCTGCAGATATAATTCACCAATAGACATAAGAATAAGTAACTTGATTCATATATATATATATATATATATGGGAGTGTTAATTGCATTTATTTATTGCAAGTATAATGAGTAGCTAACATTTGACTGGCTGAGAAAAAGTAAAAAGCTATCATTTCCTGTCTTTTTCTACTTTTTACTTTTTTTCAACCAATCAGGGCATAGTTGCTACTTGTGGTTGTGCCAATTTGTTGTTATTACCACTCCCCAATTATATATATATATATATATATCATGATGTGATTTTGATAATTGTATGAATTATTTATAAAATACAATAGCTATGTCAGTTCTTCATCTTTAAAAATGATAGGATGAGTTTAAAATTTAAGATTTTGAAATGAAATAGATCAGATGATTTAGGCCGTCTGATTTGTCACTATTCAAACAGGGACTTGGCAGTGCCTAATCTATGATCAGATGCCTCCATTGCATTCCTAAGCCCAAATTGACATAGGATGAGACATATTTCACTAATTCATTGGTTAAAAATGTCTAATAACATGTTGAGAACAAGATTCGACCAATTCTAGTCGTCGGATCACCAATTAGAGAGTGAATAACAGATCATGGGGTGATCTGATACTATCCTTACATATGGTTTGTGATAAGTAGTTGGAAAAGGAGTTATCAAAACAATAATGGTTTGAGATGAGTTTTCATAATCTATTAATAATCTAAAAATGATAATTAGACCACCATTCAGTGGTTGGAAATTGAAAATATAAATATAGATCCGTGAATGATAATCAATGGCTTGAAAATGATGTCATGGATAGGGCACCACTTGATCTTGGGGTTGGTGTAAATTTGTTGCCTTATTCTATCTATGACAACTAGGGCATAGTGACCTTAAACAAACCATTACCACATTACAATTAGCAGATAGATCAGTTAGGATTCCATAAGGCATGGTTGAAGATGTGTTAATATAGGTAGGCCAGCTTTATTATCCTGTAGATTTCATTATACTGGATACCTACCTCATGTCAAACCCTAGAAGTCAAATCCTGTTAATTCTTGGACATCCATTTCTGGCTACATCCAATGCCTTCATAAATTGTAAAAATAGTGTCATGAAATTATCTTTTGGAGATATGAAAGTTGAGCTTAACATTTTAATACCAACCATCGACATTTAGAGCTAGATGATTCACCTGTGATCAATTTAATTGAAGGTCTAATATATGATCCACCATTGTCCATCTTAGATCCACTAGTGGCGTGTCTAGCATATTTCAACTATGACTTTGATATAGACAAGTCCAATGAAGAGGTAAATAATCTTTTAAATGCTACACCCATAATGGATACCTCTAATGGAGCCCTCATGTGAAACTACTTCCTCTATCAAATTCTATCCCTATGCCTTCTATAGAAAAACCACCTACCTTGGTCCTAAAAGCCTTTAACTAAAAATTTGAAATATTTTTACTCAGGACTACATGAAACCTTGCATGTAATCATAGTCTCATATCTAGATAAGGAATAGGCGAGTAAGCTTCTTGATGTTCTCAGAGAACATATGACATCTTTAGGGTTGAACATAGCAAATATTAAGGGAATTAGTCTTGCTATATGCATGCATAGAATACACCTAGAAGAAAATGCTAAACCATCTAAGAAAACATAGAGGAGATTACACAGTAATATGAAGAAGGTAGTGAGAGATGAAGTGCTTAAACTCTTAGATGTTGGTGTCATCTACCTTATATCTAATAGTACTTAGGTCAGCCCAATTCAAGATGTTCCCAAGAAATTCGGAGTCAAAGTAATTAGAAATGAAGAGAGTGAGTTAATCCCCACTTGCATGACGATTGAGTGGAGATTTTGTGTAGATTACCAAAAATTGAACTTGGTCATGAGGAAAAACCACTTTCCTCGACCATTCATAGACCAAATGCTAGAAAGGTTAGCTAGACATAAGTACTACTGCTTTCTTGATGGGCATTTTGGCTACAACCAAATTCCTATAGCACCTGAGGACTAGGTGAAAACCACCTTCACCTGCCTTTTGAAACTTTTGCCTAACATCATTTTCCATTTGGACTCTGCAATGCTCTAGCTACTTTTCAAAGGTGTATGTTGAGAATATTTTCATATATGGTAGAAAGATTCTTAGAGGTGTTTATGGATAATTTTTCATTGTTTGGATCTTATTTTTATGAATGCCTGCACCATTTAAAACTTGTCCTTGCCAGGTGTCAGGAAAATATCATAGTGTTAAATTGAAAAAAATGTCATTTTATGATTCAAAACAGCATTGTTTTAGGCCACATCATATCATGTAATGGTATAAAATTAGACATATCCAAAGAGGATTCAATCTCTAACCTTCCTCCTCCAAGGATGGTAAAGGAAATCTGCTCATTTTTGGGCCATGCTAGTTTTTATAGAAGATTCTTCAAGGACTTTAGTAAAATAGCTAAGCCCCTATGTAATTTACTTACAAAGGAGGCATCTTTTGACTTTGATGAAATTTGCATAAGAGCATTTGAGCACCTAAAGGTCAAGTTAACTTCTGTGCCTATTATTTGATCTCTAGACTAGAATGCATCATTTGAAATAATGTGTGACGCTTTAGATTTCGTGATAGGGGCTATGTTGGGCAGCATATTGATAAACTTCCCTCATGTCATATATTATTCTAGTAAGACATTTAATGTTGCCCAACTCAATTATTCAACTATAGAAAAAGAGTTGTTGGTAGTTGTATTTGTGTTGGATATATTTAGATCATATTTGTTAGGAACTAAGGTTATAATATACTCATACCATGCAACACTAAAATATCTCCTTTTTGAAAAAGATGCAAAACATAGGATGATTTGATGGATACTATTGCCACAGGAATTTGATCTTGAAATTTGGGATAGGAAAGGTTCTTAAAATGTTGTAGCAGACCACTTGTCTAAGTTAGTTGTGGATTCTACTAGTGAGAATGTGCTTATAAAAGAGACGTTTTCAGATGAACAATTGTTGTGCATGTCCCAATTACCTTAGTATGCTAATGTAATAACCCAAACAATTATTAATTTCATAATAATAATAGGAGGGGTAAAGCTGTAAATATACATGGGCCTGCAAGGCGTGGGACCCACAATGAGGCTATAAAAGCCTACCCTGTCTCTTGTACGGCCAAACCATTCACTTCTGACTCTAGGTTGACGACGCAGGGCAACGACGAGGAACACCCTGAGCAGGCGCACGTAGTGGCGATCTAACTACGGTAGGCCACCCTCCACCATTTCCCGTGTTTTCCTATAGTTTTTGTTGTTTTCAACGCCAAAAAATGGTGCAGATTGCTGTTTTCCGGTGAACAAGTAGGTGGTAGTATTTTTGTTAAAGTAAACAAATGAAATGGCATCAGATCGTGATATGAACCTTCCATCATAAGCGTTGAAACATGAAGAACAATCCCATGAATTTTCATGGTGATCGGACGGCTAGATATGCCAAAAAACTCATAAAACAACAGAGGGAAAAATTTTAAGGACATAACAAAAATCGTGTAAAAACACTAGATAATAGCATAGATGGTTGAAATGGAGCTTATAAATGGAATCTACACGAAAAACTGAACGAAACGGTGCAAAAATTGCACCATTTGGACACCTATACGTGGCTGGCGGCGACTGAAGTCTAGCCGTCTTCTCCAGCGACGGCAACCCGCTGCAACACGTGTCACCCCCTGTCGCACGCCACGCAGGTGCCACGCAAGCGCCATGCTTATAGACAACACGTGCCCTATACATGACTCCACACGCGCCCCACACAGGCGACATGTGGCACCACACGCCACGCGGGCAGCGCACTGATGCACACCAACAACACGCACGCACGGAAATCAATGCACGAGCGCAGCACAAGCGTACTCACGCGCGCACAGGAACTGTACACACATTTGGGCACGCGCCCGCTCGAAAATGACGATGCACATCATGTCTGTGCACGCGCCCGCCTGAAGATAGGCGTATGCTCGTCCAAGGCGTTTGTGGATGCGCACGCACGTGCACACACATGCGACGCACGAGTTTTGGGATTTTTTTTCGAGTCTTTTGACCGTCCATTTATAAAAACTTGATTTTTAGGAGCTACAGAGGTCCAAATCTCGATTCGAAAGCGGCGTTGCGACTGTATCGACGGCGCGGACTTAGATTTGACTTGAAAAGCTAAATATAAATTCCTTTTTAAGAGTTAAACCACAGAATGTTGTGAGATAGTCTCAATCAAGCCGATCAATGGATGAGCAGGCCTTAGATGTTGATGGTATACATCAAATGTGAGATAATCTAGGGGATTAGAGGGTTAAATAGTATTGAATTGCCAAATGATGGAAGATTTATGATGTAACAAGTACGTCAAAGCGCGCAACGTGATATTTCCACGCACTTGATTGAGCACTGCATTTATTAAGGTAGGTGATTCCATTCAATTATTTCATGATTTCAATAACCATGAATGGACTGTTAAAGCTTTGAGACATGTGTTTTATGTCTTCTCGTGCATATAATTAGATCCGTATTTTCGTATTATAGCATGACTTTTCTATTTGGTAATAACAATGTATGCTGGGCTCTAATTGTGTTATTGAGATTATTTATAGCACATTTACATGGTTTATAAGATTTATATCTTGCCGATGATTCATGACGGGTGCTTTCACCTAGTGGGTACTATGCTAAGAGGGCTGTAGGATTGGCCACCCGCCCTCTGATTTTGTGATGATGATGATGATGATTAGACACCACCCTAGAGTGATACAGGGTCAGGTACGTAGGGGTGGTATCATGGGTAATCCCCCCTACGAGTCTGTTCCATCCCATGAGGACGGAGAAAGTCTCACGTTTGGTGTCGACGGGGAGCGGCAATGGTTCAGATCCTGATGGGATTGCCACTGCAGCATAGTAACCCATATAGTTTGTGCATGTTCATATGACTTTATATGTATGGTGAACTGGGGCAAGTCGGGCCTAGGTCGTGAGAGACTCCGGGGGCTGATGCTGGCTGCACGGGAGGGATCAAAGTTAGTATGGGTACACATCACCGGTGATTGAGTATATTGGAGGATTTTGGTATAGTTTTGATACAGTGTTTTGGTATCAATGATTGCATGCATATTATTCTGTGGGTATATATACTAGTATGGTTTTGATGTACTTACCTTGTATTTTGATCATACCTTGCATGCTATACTGAATTAACTCCACATCTGATTTGTGAAAGTTGTAATTGCAAGCACTGAGTTATTTGACGTGTTTTGAGTATGCTTCCTTTATGAGAATTCTATTGTAAATTTTGTTAAACTTTATTTGAGTGTAATCACCTACACAAGCATAGCTTGCTGAGGCATTGCCTTGTTTTGCAATGCCTCAGATTTGGAACGCGATAACAACAAGGGAAAGCAGGCAGAGTAGCGGGGATCTGGAAGGAGACTTGAAGACTTTCCATTTTATTTTCTTATTCGAACATATATTAGAGTATGTCACTTGGACTAGACTTTTGAGATTTTCTTAAATGTGGATATATATTATACATTGGACTCATATTATGGTATGGAGGATTGTTAAAGTTTAGATGGAAATATTGTGGTGATTATGGATGGAACCTGGTGACGTTTGAATTGATTTATTATCATCTTTAATTAGCCCGTGTATTTATTGTGGTTTTTAATCGAGCATGTTCAGAGTATAAATGTTTTAATGTTGTTTATGATCACAGTTTTGAATGTAGTTGACCCCCGAAGTTTACGCTTTCAAGCAATTCTTTTTAAAGCTGCGTTAAAAGTTCTATAATATAAAATTTTAATTTTTAGGGATCCCGTCTATTTTCTTAAAATGTATTGTTATTTTTATATTAATGAGGAAAAAGTTTTGTTAAAACCAGCTAATATAGTCAATTATCTTGTCATAGGACAAATTTCTAGTCATTAGTCTAAAAGAGATAGAAAAATGTTTGTTATTGATGTCAAACACTTTACTTGTGATGATCCACACTTGTTTAAGTACTATCCTAATCAGGTCATTAGGAGATGCATACCTAATAATGAACATCATAAGATCATTTTCTTTTGTCATGACCATGCTTATGGGGGCCATTATAGGTCTAAAAATATAATTGCAAAGATTTTGCAGTGTGATTTTTATTGGCCCACCATTTTTAGTGATTCACATGCTTACTGCTTAACATGTGATAGATGTGAACAATTAAGGAGTATAGGAAAAAGGAAAATGATGTCCTTAAACCCCATTTTAATAATTGAGCCTTTTGATGTTTGAGGCATTGTTTTATGGGACCTTTTCCTAATTCCTTTGGTTATTTGTAATCCTTGTGGGAGTGGATTATGTGTCAAAATAGGTAGAACTCATTCCATGCAAAGCTAACAACTGCAAGGTGGCGGTCAAGTTCTTAAAGGAAAATATATTTGTACATTTTTATACACCTAGGGCCATAATTAGTGATGGGGGTAACCATTTTTGCAGTAAGGTATTTTGAATTTAATGAAGAAATATGGTATTACCCATAAAATTGTTACCCCTTATTATCCTCAGACCAGTGGACAAGTAAAAGTGTCTAATAGAGAAATAAAGCATATTTTAAAAATGACAATCAATCCAAATAGGAAAGATTGGTCTTTAAGGCTTAATGACGCTATATAGCCTATCTACAACATTTAAAACTCTTATAGGCATGTCACTTTACTACTTTGTCTATGGAAAGGCCTGCCACCTACTAGTTGAACTTGAATATAGAGCATATTAGGCAATCAAAAGCTCAATTATGACTTTACATACTGCTGAAACTCATAGAACACTCCAACTTAATGAGTTGGAAGAGATTAGGAAGGATGCATATGAGTGAGCAAAGAGATATAAAGACTGCATGAAGAATAATCATGATAAACACATCTTAAGGAAGTCCTTCACACCTGGACAGATGGTCCTTTTATATAATTCTAGACTACATCTATTTCTAGGAAAACTTAGATCTCAATGGACTAGACTTTACATAGTACATACTATATATCATTATGGGGCTATCAAGATAGAAAAGGATGGAGAAATTGTTGATTGTTTTACCGCAAGTGCACGGGCTATTGTAAGGTAGCTTATGCAAGTACGGGTCGATCCCACGAGGACTTGATTTAAAATGGAGTTTTCAATAAAATCTAATTAATAAAAGAACCAAAACAAAGACTATACTAGAATTAAACTAACAATAAAATAAAATTCAAATTTATTCAACTATTGCAATGTACACAATTATTAATTCCAAAAACACAGAAAATGCAATAAAATGATCAGTCCTGGATAAGCCTGTCCTGGATTGCACTGTCCCTGGATAAGAAAAACGCAGCTAAAACAAAACCGGAATAAAGAAGGACACAGATGGAATTAACAGGAAAGAACATATTTGTAATTTCTGTTAAAGAGAGAGGGCAAAATAGGAATTAAATGGGAAATCTGGTTTTTAAGCAAAAACCAGGAAAAGGACCCGATGAAGAAAGGGAGAAACAGAGGAGGGAGAAGAAGAAGAAGGAAGAGAAGATAGGGAGAAAAGAAGAGAAAGTAGGAGAAAAAGGAAACCCTTTTCGGGTCTCCGTGTCCGGGCCGGCTGGTGAGGCTCTGGGGCGTCGTTCGGTGATGAACGCCGGTGATGGGGACGTTGGGGGCAAATGACCGTAGGGATGTCTGGTGAGCAAAATCGATCTGGGCTTAAGCCTGACCAGTGAAAAGTAAAATAGAGGGTGGACTGGGTTGGCCTTCGACGCTGGAAAAGCTGGATCTGGGCTTGTCTGGGAGAAGTGGTGGAGCAGCCTGCTGAGGGGGCAGAGCCGGTGAAGTGAGGAATGTAAAGAAGCCTGGGGCGTTGATGCTGGTATACACAGAGAGAAAAGGCAGCAAAGACGAGCAGTTTGACCGGTGCCAGGTTGTGCGGAGAGAGAGAGAGAGAGAGAGAGAGAGAGAGAGAGAGAGAGAGAGAGAGAGAGAGAGAGAGAGAGAGAGAGAGAGAGAGAGAGAGAGAGAGAGAGAGAGAGAGAGGAGGAAAGCCAAGGTGGGGTTGGCGAGCAACAGATGTTGTTGCTGGAAAAGGAAGGACCCCCAAGAGATATTGGGGAATGAAGGAGAAGGAGAGGGGTGACCGGTGGAGATGTGTCGGTCTGATCAGAGGAGGATTGGAGTTCGGGTATGGAAGAGAACAAGGTAGAACCGATGATGGATGGTGTTGAATCGGTATAGAGAGCTGGGTACAGGTGAGAGAGAGTGCACGAGAAGAGAGAGAGAGGGCTGCCTGGGTATTGGCTGGAAAGAGAGTGGAAGGACGGTTGGAAGCTGGCCTGGGTGGAGGGCTATGCTACACATGATTCTGGACGTTGCCTGGGCCTTTGGGTGCTTGTCCGGTGAGGCCTGGAGCTGGCATCGTCGACTGGCAGGGAAGGAGCAAAAGTGAAATGGAAAAAACGACGCCTGGTGCGTTGTGGACTGGATTGGGCAGAGATAGAAAATGGTGCTAGACTGGGCTGTAGGAAGGTGAACAAAGGAAGGGTTGTGCGGTGTTGGGTTGTGCAGGAAACAAATAAAGGAGGAAACTAAGAGGGGGAAAAGTGATGCATGGATGGGGAAGGAAGTTGGGAAAGGATAGGTGCATGAGAGGGAATGGTGCTTGGCTAGGGAATCAATGGAAATCGGGTGGAATGGTGAAGGGGAAGTTGAGGCTGGGGAGTGAGAGAAGGGAGTAGAGAGGAAGATGAGAAGAGCGGTAGAGAGGAGAAGAAGTAAAATATAAGAAGAGAGAGTTGGGTACATGAGAATGAGGAAGGGAAAAAGAAAAAGGAAAGAAGGAAAAAGAAAGAGAAGGAAAAGGAAAAGGAAAGAAAGAAAAGAGGAAAAGGAAGAAAAAAAGAAAAGAAAGAAAAGGAAAAGGAAAAGGAAAAGGAAAAGGAAAAGGAAAAAGAAAGAAAAAAGAAAAGAAAGAAAAGGAGTGGGAAAGGAAAGAGAGAATGAAGGAAAGAAAAAGAGAATAAGGAGGGAAAGAGGAAGAAAAGGAAAGAGAAGTGGGGGAAAGAGTTGCCCTTTACATGTTCTTTCCATTTTGTCCATGATTTCTATTTCATCTATCTCCATGGGTGATCTGGTCCATCCATCGCCCTTTAAGATGATCTGCACCGTTATCTTTTACTCGTATCCATCCGTGCGTCCTTTGGTTGATCTGCAAAAGAAAAGACTAAATTAGAATAATCTGAACAGTACATTAGTCATCTAATGAGCTCTAATGATCATCTGACCGTTGATTTTAACAAATTAAGGTTTGGATGGTCAATTGGATTTATATTCAAAATCAAGCTAAGTTTTGTAAAATTGAACGGTTAGATGATCTAATTGAACGCTAAATTAGGGAAATTTTGACCAAAATTAAACACTTAACACACCCCCCAACCAGCATTTTGCTAGTCCCGAGCAAAACATGCGAAAAACCAAATTTCAAGATTTCAAATTTTATTTTTAAGTCAACTCCTCTTTTTCCTCAGAGAATTATCTTCAATAAATCACATCAACTTTAGCATACTAATAAAAATGACTGAAAAATTCAAAACCCTACCCATATGCCAAAATAATTCCAATTAAGCTCAAATCTCAGAGTGAGTGTGTGCATGTACAGTTTACATATGGAATCATCTTGATCTCTAAATAAACTTCTAACTTTTGAACTCTATCCGAAATATGTTTTGACCTCAAGCCTCATTAATTATGTGAGTTGAGTCAATAAAAGCAAAATTTTCTCCCATGTACTCATGAAAATTGGGAGTTACTAAGGAATTTCATTGTTTTGATCCCTTTAGAATAGATGTCATTACCTTTGAATATTTAGAAATACCACTCTTTTATATTCTGTCCATTCATTTCCTCATCAAGACTATATTTCTCCTAGAATCAATAGGTCTTTAATTGGGACGAAACGTAGGCTTAGGACAGGGTATCAAAGAAAGGGTATAAGGATATTCAAAGTTTCTTCAAAAAATAAGTAGAGGTCTTCTAAAGTTGATAATTCTTCCTTTCTTTGATTTTTTCTAAAGTGAATATTTTTGTTTCCATTTTTCTTTGTATTCTTCAAACCTTTTTTTTTTTTTTTTTTTTCAGACTATTTCAATACTTTTGAATCACTTTGAAGAATATTTCTTTTCTTGATATCCACTTTTCATTACAACTAAAAGATATTTCTTCATTCTTCTCTAACTCATTTTTCAAAGAAAATGGGTAATGGATAATTTATACTGGGTTAATATGGGTAAAGGATAATTTGGGTGACAAAAGAAAAGGCTTATATTAAAGGCTCAAGTTGGCTAACTAGTGGTAATAATACTTTATGGGTAGGCTTTATGTCTCTAGGTTATAACAAGGATGGCCTAAATCATTTCCTAAGTTTCCTATAATCTATCAAATTCAATGAACTTCTAGAATTTTAAAGATAATATTCTAATTATCCAGGTAATTAGCCAAAATTAAGAGTATGGGATCAATTTTCTTTAAGCATGCTGAAGAAAATTAGGAATATTTATAACCTCTCAAAAAAATTGAATGGCTCTAAAACTCACTTAGGTTATAGGTCTCCACTGAATTTCTTCAGAATTTCTAAGTTATAGCCACTTATCAATCTAGACTATCTATATGCAACTGCGTGTACAGATGTGATCTGAGACTTTGCTTTCATAGAATACTTTAGAAAATGAGTAAAAAGATGAATTAATCATATTCAATTTCATTAATAAGCTAAAGTTATCTAGATTATACTTCAGAAAATCCAATTCTCATCATAGTGTAGGAAATGACCTAAAATTTTTCAATTTTTCAATTTTTTTTTTTTTTGAAAAACAAGGAAAGCACCTAAAAATCTAAAAAACTAGAATTTGCTAGAATTCTACACCCCCCAACCTGCCAGAAACATTGTCCTCAATGTTTAAAAATTAGGACCTAAAATGAATATGAGTGATGCAGAAAACAACAAAAATACAAAATATGGTACAGAGGGATCAAATCCACTCAATCCTGATAAACAGGATCCTCCAGAGTTGTGGACTCAACTTCTGGATTCTCATAATCTAGGAAAGGCTTTAAACGTTGACCATTTACTTTAAAAGAATAACCAGTCCTAGTATTCTCAATCTCGACAGTCCCATATGGAAAAACTTCTTTTACTATATATGGACCAGTCCATCGAGATCTAAGCTTACCTGGAAATAAGTGAAGCTTAGAATTGTAAAGTAGAACCTTTTGGCTTGGAGTAAAGGATTTTCTCATTATCTTTTTATCATGAAAAACTTTCATCTTTTCTTTATATATCCTATTACTCTCATATGCTTCTTGCCTGATCTCTTCCAACTCATTAAGTTGGAGTTTGCGATGTGAGCCTACTTTATTCATATTGAAATTGAATGTCTTTATTGCCCAATAAGCTCTATGTTCCAATTCCACAGGCAAATGACAAGCCTTACCGTATACAATACGATAGGGAGACATACCAATCGGGGTGCGATGTGCAGTCCTGTAAGCCCAAAGCGCATCGGTCAGTCGAAGAGACCAATCTTTACGATCTGGATTAACAGTCTTTTGAAGGATTTGTTTGATGGCCCGATTAGATACTTCTATTTGTCCACTTGTTTGTGGGTGATACGGTGTTGCAACTTTATGTGTAATATTATATTTTTTCATTAGTGCTTCAAATGGTTTGTTGCAAAAATGTGTACCGTTATCACTTATAATGGCTCGAGGGGTCCCGAATCTAGAAAAAATGTTTTCTTTTAAAAATTTAAGAACTATTTTGTGATCATTATTCCTACACGGGATAGCCTCAATCCATTTTGAAACATAGTCTACGGCTAATAAGATATAAATGTAGCCAAAAGAAGGTGGGAATGGACCCATGAAATCGATACCCCAACAATCAAAAATTTCTATGATCAGAATAGGGTTTAGAGGCATCATATTCCTACGGGTTAGTCCTCCTAACTTTTGACATTGCTCACATAATTTAAAAAACACATGTGTGTCTTTGAACAACGACGGCCAATAAAAACCGCACTGCAAAATCTTTGCCGCTGTTTTCTGGGCAGAAAAATGTCCACCACATGCTTCTGAATGACAAAAGGAGATAACACTATGTTGTTCTAAGTCAGGGACACATCTCCTAATGATTTGATCTGGGCAGTATTTAAACAGGTATGGATCATCCCAGAAATAGTGCTTAACATTGGAAAAGAATTTTTTCTTTTCTTGTGTAGTCCAATGTTCAGGAATTTTCCCCGTGACTAAATAATTTGCAATATCAGCAAACCAAGGAGGATGGGAAACATGAAAAAGTTGCTCATCAGGGAAAGTGTCTTTAATTGGCAACTCATCTAAAGGCTCTGTTAGGACTAAGCGAGACAAATGGTCAGCTACCACATTCTCTACTCCCTTTTTATCTTTTATTTCAATGTCAAACTCTTGGAGTAAGAGAATCCATCTAATTAGTCTTGGCTTAGCATCTTTCTTAGAAAGAAGATACTTGAGGGCCGAATGGTCAGTGAATATGACTATTTTAGATCCAACCAAGTAAGACCTGAATTTATCCAATGCGAAGACAACTGCTAAGAGTTCTTTCTCCGTAGTAGAATAGTTCATTTGGGTGCTATTTAAGGTCCTACTGGCATAATAGATGACGTATGGCTTCTTTTCTTTTCTCTGTCCTAGTACAGCTCCTACAGCATAGTCACTGGCATCACACATGATTTCAAAGGGTAGACTCCAATTAGGTGGCTGCATGATAGGTGCGGTGGTCAACTTGTCTTTCAACTTTATAAAAGCTTCTTGACAATCCTCAGTCCACTCAAAAGGAGTATCCTTTGTGAGGAGGTAACATAATGGTCTAGATATTGCACTAAAATCTTTAATGAACCTCCTATAGAATCCTGCATGACCTAGGAAAGAGTGAATGTCCCTAATAGATTTTGGAATGGGTAGATTGGAAATTAGATCAACTTTAGCTCGATCTACCTCTATACCTTTAGATGACACAATGTGACCTAAGACAATTCCCTTAGGAACCATGAAATGACATTTTTCCCAATTAAGCACTAGGTTCTTCTCTTTACAACGAGTTAAGACTTTTCTTAGATTTTCAAGACATGTTTCAAATGTATTACCGAAAACAGAAAAGTCGTCCATGAAAACCTCTAAAATTCTCTCCACCATGTCACTGAAAATGCTTAACATGCAACGTTGAAATGTGGCGGGAGCATTACATAATCCAAATGGCATTCTTTTGTAAGCAAAAGTGCCAAAAGGACATGTAAATGTGGTCTTTTCCTGATCCTCGGGTGCAATTTCTATTTGGTTATACCCTGAATAACCATCTAAGAAACAATAGTACTGATGTCCTGCAACCCTTTCTAACATTTGATCAACGAAGGGCAAAGGAAAATGGTCCTTCCTTGTAACAGCATTCAACTTTCGATAGTCGATACACATACGCCAACCAGTAGTAACCCTGGTAGGGATCAATTCATTGTTGGCGTTAGTTATTACTGTCACTCCAGACTTCTTTGGAACCACCTGAGTAGGACTTACCCATTTGCTATCACTTATGGGATAGATGATTCCCACATCAAGCAACTTTAGGACTTCTGCTCTAACCACATCTTTCATATTAGGATTTAACCTTCTTTGCATTTGACGACATGGCTTAGCTTCATCCTCTAAATAGATCCTATGGGTGCGCATTAAGGGGTTAATGCCCTTTATATCAGCTATGGTCCATCCTATAGCACCTTTGTGTTCTTTTAAAGTGTCTATTAACTTTTCCTCCTGAGATGTTTCTAATTGGGAGGAAATTATTACAGGAAAAGTCTCTTTGTCTCCTAAAAAGGCATATTTTAAATCGATGGTAGAGATTTCAATTCAAGCTTAGGAGGTTCTATGAATGATGGAAGGGAGTGGACTCCCTCATTGGAAGGTCCTCGAAAGGAGGTTTCCATTATTCTGTTTCCATGATAGGAACAGAATCAAGCAGGGCATTAACTTCCTCTATTAATGCATCCTCATTAAACTCATTAAAATGGGCCAAACAGCCTCTAGTGGATCCGACAAGGAAGAGGATTGAAACCGATCTTGCACAACCGAATTGATCATGTTAACACTGTGCAAATCATCAGTAGTTTCACCAGGTTGCTTACAAATGTTAAAGATGTTTAGCTCTAATGTCATATTGCCAAAGGACAGTTTCATGACACCATTTCTACAATTGATTAAGGCATTGGACGTAGCCAAAAATGGTCGTCCCAAGATGACTGGTATTTCATTCTTCTCATTCACCACCGGTTGTGTATCTAGAACTAGAAAATCGACAGGGAATCAAAATTGTTCTACCTGGACTAACACATCCTCTATTACCCCTCTCGGTATTTTTACAGAACGGTCAGCTAGCTGGAGCGTAGTAGATGTAGGTTTTAGTTCACCCAGACCTAACTGTTCGTATACCGAGTATGGTAATAGATTTACACTAGATCCTAAATCAAGAAGAGCTTGGTTAATCTTGTAGCTGCCAATAATGCAAGTAAGAGTGGGACAACCAGGATCTTTGTACTTTGGTGGTGTATGGTGTTGAAGAATAGAACTGACATGTTCAGTCAAAAATGCCTTCTTCTGGACATTCAATTTTCTCTTTATGGTGCATAAGTCTTTTAAGAATTTGGCATATGATGGGATTTGTTTTATAGCATCTAAGATCGGTATGTTGATCTTGACTTGCTTGAAAATCTCTAAAATCTCATCATTAGAAGCAGACTTTGGGGCTTGACGCAACCTTTGAGGAAATGGAGTAGGTATAGGACATGGATCAACTGGTGAAACAGGGTCCTTTTGTTTAGAGTTTTCTTTAACTTTCGTGGATTTTTCTACTTTTTCAGTCTTCTGAGGCTCATCTTTCTCAATTCTTCTACCACTCCTAAGAATGATCACAGCCTTAGTTTGTTCCATGGTAGAGCTAGATGTTTCATCAGATGCATTAATGCTAACCGCATGCACTCCCTTAGGGTTTGCTTGTGGTTGAGCTGGGAACTTTCCTTTTTGCATACTTTGCATCATTTGACTCATCATGTTTTTTTAATTCATTCATGGACTGGTTGGTTTGTTTTATTTGACTTTCTAATTGAGAAATTTTCCTTTCCTGGTTTTGAACGTTTTGATTATCCTCAACATGCCTTTTAGGTGGGGGCAAGTAAGGTCCAGAAGGAGGT
The DNA here is from genome assembly GCA_035236585.1 of Warburgia ugandensis. NCBI lineage: Eukaryota > Viridiplantae > Streptophyta > Magnoliopsida > Canellales > Canellaceae > Warburgia > Warburgia ugandensis. Next base: position 17,072,038 of record CP141134.1, on the reverse strand, counting down.
TGATGAGTTTGATAAGGTAAGGTAAGAAGTCCTTGGTTTTGTTGATGAGGTTGATATTGTCCTGATTGTGGAACATTAGCAGTAGGTCCATTTTTCCAACTAAAATTTGGATGGTTTCTCCAGTTGGGGTTATAAGTGTCTGAATATGGGGAGAAAGGTCTTTTATATGTGTTAAGTGCATTAGCTTGATCATGAAGTACATCTTGAAAAGCAGGGATTGTAGGACATTCCTGAGTAAGATGTGACGTACTTTCATAAATACTACACACTTGTTCTTCTTTATTTGAGTTTTTCTTTCCCATTTCTATGGCTTCTACTTTTCTCGCTAGGGATGCTACTTTGGCATTGATATCATCTTTTTCAGACATAGAATACATGCCTCCCCTAGTATGGGTGTTATTGGGCTTAGGTCTATCTGTATGTTCTATTCTTTCTGAGTCGGCCAGTGTCTGTGCACTTTCAGCTAGCCATTCCAAATACTCCTCCGCCTCATCTGGTTGTTTGTTGAGAAAGTTGCCATTACACATCATCTCTACAAACTGGCGCATGTCAGAATTTAGTCCTTCATAAAAGAAGCTGATGATGCGCCATGGTTCATAGCCATGATGTGGGCAAGTGAGTTGTAGTTCTTTGAACCTTTCCCAGCATTGATAGAATGATTCTTTATCCTTCTGGGTAAAGTTCATTATTTTGCGGCGAAGCGTATTGGTTTTATGGGTAGGGAAAAACTTCTTTAAGAATTCCCTAGTCATTTCATTCCAAGTTCTTATGGAACCTGATGGCAGTGCATTAAACCACATTTTTGCTTTTTCCTTTAAAGAGAAAGGAAAAAGTTTAAGCCTGACAGTATCTAGACCTATATTTTGTGTTCTTTGGGTACTACATACCTCATCAAATTCTTTAAGGTGCAAATAAGGACTCTCACTATCTAGACCATGGAATTTGGGAAGTAATTGGATTACTCCCGTTTTTAATTCTAACGCACCAGCATTTTGAGGAAGAATTACACAGATGGTGTCTTTGGTGCGTGTAGGCTGAAGGTAGTCTTTTAAAGTTCTACCACGAAAGTTTTGATGACCCTCATTATTATTATCCCCATGTTCACTTTGTTGGTCCCACTCCCTATTGTTTCTTCTCCAATCTCTATTTGGTTGATGATTATTCCTCCTTGGTGGTGGTTGATATTCATCTTCTATCAAGGGTGGTGGGTCCTCATTCATGATGAGTGGAGCCCCTTGACTTCCATGGGGTGAATTACCCCTTGAGCGTTGATCAGCCATAGATGTGGCCTGATCTTGCAGTATGTCTTTTTGGTCGTACTTGACTAACCTTCCGGTTTTGTCGCGTCTCCAAAAGTGCATACAAGGAGAGCTTCTTTTTGTTTTTGTTTTGTTTTTGTTTTTTTTGTTTTGTTTTTGTTTTTTTGTTTTTCTTTGAGAAAACTAACCTAAATGATGTAACCTAACTTCTAGAATGATGCACAAACAAAAGAGCACACTCAAATAATCCTAAGGCTAATAAGCAGCAATATATTTGATTTTCTTGATTATTTGTGGGGACGATGCTTTTATTAGCTTAGACTAGCGCTCCTCCTCTCTTTAGAAGTTGATTACTGCTTACTAGTTGGGTTCTGTCCAAAGTGGTTAATACAACCCTCGTGTAAGGAGGCGTTTAGACCTCAACAAACGTCAATAGGAGGTGGGGGAAGAGCGAGGCTCTATTAAGTAACCCCCAATAACCACAGTGATCAAAAGCCACTGGATTGACAGTAAATCGCGTCCTATTAAGAGGGTCCTACGAGCATGTGATGACCCTATAGGTCTCTTCTAATTGATTTTAAATTAACGTGAAAGGAAGGTTTGCGCGCTTGAGATGATTATCCTAAGTGGGCCAAGAGGTGGTGATGAAATCCACCCTTGATCTTATGGGGGTAGGGTGCCCTTACTAATTAATTTCACACACCATGGCAATTCGATCAGCATATAAATCACCTTAAAACTTTAAACATGCCCTAAGAATGCAATTAAAAGCAGTAAACTAATGCAAAATTCTAAAATGCAACAATTATATAAAAAAATGATTCTATATGAGTTACACTACCAAACAATGCAAATTATTCTAAATGCAAACCCTAATCTAGGAAATAAATGAGTGAGGAAACTCACAGTGGGGTTTCTGATGAAGATCAAGTGTGGGCCACCTTATCCCACACTTGCCCTGTATTATACAACCCTTTAAATTTTAAAATGGAAATTGCAATTTACAAGGATCCTCACTACAAGATTCACTCAAAAGGAAAAAGAAAGTCCTATTCTAGGAAAGCAGGGAAGTTTCCAATTTGGTGAAGATCCACTTGCCAAATTCCTCCACTTTCCTATTTCCTGAAAAATAAAATTAGAAATTAGTACCAAATTCAGGAAACAAGGTGATTATGCCCTAAAAAAAATTGAAAAATGCACCTAAAATTTCCTAAAATGCTAAAAATTGCAATTCCTAATTTTATGTATTTTTCTGGATTTTTTAATTTTTTTTAAAAAAAAATTTTTGATTTTTTTTTTTTTTTTTTGGATTTTTTTAATTAAATTTTATGAAAACTCTTTTGCAAGTCCCCGGCAACGGCGCCAAAAAACTTGTTGATTGTTTTACCGCAAGTGCACAGGCTATTGTAAGGTAGCTTATGCAAGTACGGGTCGATCCCACGAGGACTTGATTTAAAATGGAGTTTTCAATAAAATCTAATTAATAAAAGAACCAAAACAAAGACTATACTAGAATTAAACTAACAATAAAATAAAATTCAAATTTATTCAACTATTGCAATGTACACAATTATTAATTCCAAAAACACAGAAAATGCAATAAAATGATCAGTCCTGGATAAGCCTGTCCTAGATTGCACTGTCCCTGGATAAGAAAAACGCAGCTAAAACAAAACCGGAATAAAGGACACAGATGAAATTAACAGGAAAGAACAGATTTGTAATTTCTGTTAAAGAGAGAGGGCAAAATAGGAATTAAATGGGAAATCTGGTTTTTAAGCAAAAACCAGGAAAAGGACCCGATGAAGAAAGGGAGAAACGGAGGAGGGAGAAGAAGAAGAAGGAAGAGAAGATGGGGAGAAAAGAAGAGAAAGTAGGAGAAAAAGGAAACCCTTTTCGGGTCTCCGTGTCCGGGCCGGCTGGTGAGGCTCTGGGGCGTCGTCCGGTGATGAACGCCGGTGATGGGGACGTTGGGGGCAGACGACCGTAGGGATGTCTGGTGAGCAAAATCGATCTGGGCTTAAGCCTGACCAGTGAAAAGTAAAATAGAGGGTGGACTGGGTTGGCCTTCGACGCCGGAAAAGCCGGATCCGGGCTTGTCCGGGAGAAGTGGTGGAGCAACTGCCGAGGGGCAGAGCCGGTGAAGTGAGGAATGTAAAGAAGCCTGGGGCGTTGATGCCGGGTATACACGTACGTAACAGGCAGCAAAGACGAGCAATTTGACCGGTGCCAGGTTGTGCGGAGAGAGAGAGAGAGAGAGAGAGAGAGAGAGAGAGAGAGAGAGAGAGAGAGAGGAGGAGGAAAGCCAAGGTGGGGTTGGCGAGCAACAGATGTTGTTGCTGGAAAAGGAAGGACCCCCAAGAGATATTGGGGAATGAAGGAGAAGGAGAGGGGTGACCGGTGGAGATGTGATTGGAGTTCAGGTATGGAAGAGAACAAGGTAGAACCGATGATGGATGGTGTTGAATCGGTATAGAGAGCTAGGTACAGGTGAGAGAGAGTGCACGAGAAGAGAGAGAGAGAGGGCTGCCTGGGTATTGGCTGGAAAGAGAGTGGAAGGACAGTTGGAAGCTGGCCTGGGTGGAGGGCTGTGCGACACATGATTCTGGACGTTGCCTGGGCCTTTGGGTGCTTGTCCGGTGAGGCCTGGAGCTGGCGTCGTCGACTGGCAGGGAAGGAGCAAAAGTGAAATGGAAAAAACGACGCCTGGTGCGTTGTGGACTGGATTGGGCAGAGATAGAAAATGGTGCTAGACTGGGCTGTAGGAAGGTGAACAAAGGAAGGGTTGTGCGGTGTTGGGTTGTGCAGGAAACAAATAAAGGAGGAAACTAAGAGGGGGAAAAGTGATGCATGGATGGGGAAGGAAGTTGGGAAAGGATAGGTGCATGAGAGGGAATGGTGCTTGGCTAGGGAATCAATGGAAATCGGGTGGAATGGTGAAGGGGAAGTTGAGGCTGGGGAGTGAGAGAAGGGAGTAGAGAGGAAGATGAGAAGAGCGGTAGAGAGGAGAAGAAGTAAAATATAAGAAGAGAGAGTTGGGTACGTGAGAATGAGGAAGGGAAAAAGAAAAAGGAAAGAAGGAAAAAGAAAGAGAAGGAAAAGGAAAAGGAAAAGGAAAAGGAAAAGGAAAAGGAAAGAAAGAAAAGAGGAAAAGAAAGAAAAGGAAAAGGAAAAAGAAAGAAAAAAGAAAAGAAAGAAAAGGAGTGGGAAAGGAAAGAGAGAATGAAGGAAAGAAAAAGAGAATAAGGAGGGAAAGAGGAAGAAAAGGAAAGAGAAGTGGGGGAAAGAGTTGCCCTTTACATGTTCTTTCCATTTTGTCCATGATTTCTATTTCATCTATCTCCATGGGTGATCTGGTCCATCCATCGCCCTTTAAGATGATCTGCACCGTTATCTTTTACTCGTATCCATCCGTGCGTCCTTTGGTTGATCTGTAAAAGAAAAGACTAAATTAGAATCATCTGAACCGTACATTAGTCATCTAATGAGCTCTAATGATCATCTGACCGTTGATTTTAACAAATTAAGGTTTGGATGGTCAATTGGATTTATATTCAAAATCAAGCTAAGTTTTGTAAAATTGAACGGTTAGATGATCTAATTGAACGCTAAATTAGGGAAATTTTGACCAAAATTAAACACTTAACAGAAATCTTCAAGGTTAATGGACAAAGATTGAAACCCTTCCTAGTGTTGATAAACCCTAAGGTGGAACAGACATTATTTGAGGAACATGTTTATCAAGAACCACCTTAGCATGTCCCATGATACCTATATACATTATGAGTTGCATTCATCATTGTCATTTTATAGCTTGTCTAACTGAAGACATTTTTAGAGTCTCATTTTCTTTATATTCTTTTCAAAAAAAATTTTGTTTTTTCTAAGTTTTCAAAAGTTTTGAAGGTCAAGTTCCTTTACCCAATAATGTATACCACTAGTTAGACCCTTTGAGCATCTTGATAAGCCTTTTCTTAAAACCCAATTTACCCTAACCCAAAGAAACCAGAGTAAGAATATCCATTACCTACCTTTCAAAAATGAGTAGGGATGATGGAAAAAGTTTAGAAAAAGGACAAAAGTCAAAGAAGTGAAAATATCAAAAGTATAAAGAAAAATGTTCATTCTTAGAAATACAAGGAAAAGTGAAATAGAAATATTAAGAAAAATGAAGAGAAAAAAAAAATGAGAAAAAATATTCACTTCCAATGTACTCAAGAAAAACTTACCCAAACTAATATACATTAAAGACCTTTACTCATATTTAAAGCTTTGACTCTTTATATCCTTCTTTTCAAAACCATTCGTAAGCCTACGTTTCATCCTATCTAAAGACCTATTGATCTTAAGGTGTTAGATAGCCTTAATGAGGATATAAATAGGAAGGAATTAAGTTGAACTACCCAATTGGTCTTGGTAATGGCATCCATTCTTAGGAATCATAATTCTTTGTCTTGTTGGTACATAAAGAACTTATGTGAACCATCAGTATCTTTGGATTCAATCACATATTGAGAGATTTTCATTTGACCCTTTTTTCTCTGAGAGCTTTATTTTTTAGTGTATATAGGTAAGAATTTGAGGTCAAGATGTCTTTCTAATGAAGCAATAATCATATCTATTTAGAAGTCCTAGCCTATGTACTTATACACATACTACATTCTGAGGTATAACTATAATAAAATGGCTTTGGTATGTGGATAACTTGTAGATTTTTTTATTCATCTTTATTAAGTTGTTAAAACTAGTAAAGTGCTAATGGATGATAATTCTCTAAGATGAAGTAAGGACTTAACCTTAATGAATTTTGTGGGTATATTCACTACAAATACTCATAAGGCAAACTCATCTACTAGGGGCAACCTAGGGGTTTAAGGGCTTGTTGTATATGCTAAATAAAATTTGTGAGTGCCTATAAAATGGAAACTATTTTTGTTTTCATGATTTCTCACATGTTTTGCTTGGGATTGGCAAAATGATGATTGGGGGGTTTTAAAATTGTTCAATTTTTATGAAAAGTATCCAATTAGCAACCCACGCGTCATAAAATAGTGTTGTTTTTAGGGTTTTTCCTAAAATTTATAACATTTGCATTTATGATCTAATAATTTAAAAGTTTGATATTGTAGGTTTAGGAGTTAACCCAAAGTAAGTATATGAATCATTATAATTTGTTAGGATTTAATTAGGGTTTTTCATCTTTTGTTGGTCTTGAGAAGGTGACGTAAGGCCTATATTGATCAAGATGAGAAATGAATATCAAGATCAAAAGATCAAACCAAACCCTAAATGACATCAATTCAAAGTGTGATCAAGTTCAAGACTATCATATGGCAAGCAAAAGGATCCAATGGGAACATCAAAGGCAACTAAAATGATCCATGCCAATAAGTCATGCATTTTCATCACTTTGCACGAGAATTGGAGCCATACATGAAGTTTCCTAGTCTAACTAGGAAACCTAAGTAAGCCAAGCCATCCAAGTTTTGAAGCCAAAGGACTTAGCCATTCAAGCTACCAAGGAATGAACCATCAAACCAAATGAAGCCATGCCAAATGGAGTGATACTATTGGAAGATTATTTCAAGCAACTATCCTATGTTAAAAAGTGTTATTTTCAAGGGATTTTGAGGAATATTTGTTAAAGGTAATACGATCATCCATTGGTGGACCCATCAAGAGAGAAAACCCTTCTTTTCATTTACATATTCCATCTTTTTCTCCACCACACCCTAGAGTTCCATAATTTTTTAATTAAGGAGGGAGGCACCTCCTCAAAAAGTGGCGCCTTCCCCTTATATGGATGCTACATTAAGGTGGTTTCCTAAGTTGGAAACCCCTAATATTATGTCCATTCAAAACACATCAAACCCTAAGTTGGAAACCCCTAACAGCCAACCACAATTCAATTAGGAGGGTAGGAGTTCCATGCCACCTTCCAAAAGAAGTGGTGCCTTCCCCCCTTCTAACTGTGGCAGACACCATGACATCATGATCTATGTCATCATCTCTCCACCACATTCTCCATTCCTTATTGAATTCCTAGATCTAGATCCACTTTCCATTCTTCAATTAAGTCCTCACTAGAGTGGAAACCCAACCAACTATAAGCAGCCCTTGAATTCCACGTATTTTTTCTTAAGTAGAAGTTGGTAACAAACCTAGAAACATAGCACTCTTCCTTTGGTGATGTTTGGAGCTGGACTTTGTTTTTATTTTGGGTTATTATTCATTTGGATTTTTTTAGTTATTTCTCTTGTTATTTGCACTAGAATTCTAGGTTAGTAGTTTAGTTTCATTGCTTTGGTTTCATAGTTGTTTTGTTTGTTTTTTTTGTTCTCCAATTTCACACACCTCCTTCAACCTTGCTTTCCCTCTTTTCTTTTCTTCATCGTTTTAGTTTCTCTTGCTCATTCCCTCAAGATTCAAGTTAGTTCTTCTTTGGTAGCGATAGCTAAGAGAAGAGAAAGCTTCTATCCTTGGATTTCCTCCTGGAATTTCATTTTTTGTTTCTTTAACTTAGTTTTAGGCATCTTTTTCCATAGTTAGTTCATCCATTCATCCATATTCTCTCTTGAATTTTTGGGTTTTCTTTGCATGTTATCTTACTTTAGATTATGAGTATTAGATTGTGTTTTTGTTGTTATTTAGATTAGTTTGGGTGCTAAGTTTTGTGTACCATTCCAAATTATATACATGTTTTATGTGCATAATTTTTTGTGTAATTTGGCATTGATTCAATAAAAAGCATTGAGGATTCTTGTTCATGGTTATTTCTTATATTAAATTAGTTTAGATCTAGGTTATTATCTTGAATAAAAATTGCTTGTTTAGTTGTTTTATATGCTTGATTTAAGTTGATGTTCTTAAGTACTTGAAATCTAGAAATTTTTCTCATTAATATTTATGCTTTGTTTCCAACCATTTAAACATCTTAACTGCTTGAATTCTTATGAACCCATTTAGCTTTTAATGTTGACCATTAAGTTCATTAGTTATCTTGCATGATAGATTGCTTTTAAATCATCAATTAAGGCCATTTCTCAATCTATGAACCATGCGCACAATTCATAGATCTTGCTTGTGGTACTTGTTTGCATTCCTCTTTGATTTTTGGTTAATTTAGTTATTTAATCTTAGTTTAGTAATTTTCAATTAGTTTTTTTCATCTTATTTTAGTTTTAAAATGTTTCCTTTTTAAGTTTTAAAAAGTTCCATTTTTAGATAGTTTCTTATTCTGATTTAAGAAAGTGTTAATTTAGGAAGTCTCACTTTTAGCAAATTTCCTTAGTTTATGTTTCCTAGATTCATTCATTCTAGTTTTGCATTAGTTTTATTTAGTTGAATGCATGTTAGTTAGGTTGGTTTCTAATTCCATTGTGTATCTTTAATTCTAGAAAGTTTCTTTAGTTGTGGTTTCTAATTTCATGCATGTTTTCCTTTTGTTTTAAATTTCTACTTTAATCATCATCAACTCTCTCTCTCTCTCTCTCTCTCTCTCTCTCTCTCTCTCTCTCTCTCTCTCTCTCTCTCTCTCTCTCTCTCTCTCTCTCTCTCTCTCTCTCTCTCTCTCTCTCTCTCTCTCTCTCTCTCTCTCTCTCTCTCTCTCTCTCTCTCTCTCTCTCTCTATATATATATATATATATATATATAACTGAAGTTAAGTGATTTAAATAAGATCCAAACAATTGAAAATTTGTGAGATTCCTTATGGGTCCCTCTTTACGTGCTAATACTACTTTGATTTGTGCACCTGCGAGTAATATTAAAGCTACACCAAGGTAGACAAAAGAAAAGAAAATGATCTATATTATATAGAACCAAATGTGGAGAATAAGGAGGGTTATACTTAATCAATTATGAACAATAAAAGCGATTATGAATCTAGGTATCTACTTTTTCTGAATCAACCCAGGTTTGTGCACTCTCTATTAGCCATTTCAAGTACTCTTGTGCCTCATCAGGCTCTTTATTTAAAAAGTTGTCATTGCACATCATTTTTACAAATTGGCGCTTATCAAAATTAAGTTCTTCATAAAAGAAGTAATGATATGCCAAGATTCATATCCATGATGTGGATAAGTCAACAACAATTCCTTAAATCATTCCCAACATTGATAGAAAGTCTCTTTATCCTTTTGGGTAAAGTTCATGATTTAGGAATGTAGAGTATTCGTTTTATGTGCAGAAAAAACCTTTTTCAAGAACTCTTTAGTAATCTCTTGTCAAGTTCCTATTGAACCTACTAACAACTTATTAAACCAAATCTTAGCTTTTTAGTTTAAAGAAAAAGGAAATAGCTTAAGACTTACCATATCTAATCCTAAATTTTATGTATTCTAAGTAATGCATACTTCCTCAAATTTCTTTAGATGTAAGGTTTCTCACTATCCAGCCCATGAAATTTATAAAGTAATTGAATTACTCCCATTTTTAATTCTAGCAAGCCATCATTTTAATGTAGAATGACACATGAAGGTGTACTAATATGAGTAGGTTAAAGGTAATCTCTTAAGCTTCTCCCACGAGGATTTCGGTTCTGCCAATTATCCCCATGTGTACTTTATTGGTCTCATTCCCTATTGTTCCTTCATATCTTTATATTGTTGGTGATTATTTCTCCTTTGTGGAAGATCCTCATCATCCACTAGAGGTAGTGGACCATCAATTAATAGAGGTTGATGATCATCTTTGAAATTTATATGGGGCAAATCACCTCCTTGATCCGCTTATGAATTGGTCATCACTAGTAGCGGATCTGGTTATATATGCTGTTGGAGTACTTTGACTAACCTTTCAGATTTGTTGCATTTCCAAATATGCTTACAACAAAAGAGTATTTAGTTTTTTTAATCTCTTTAGTAGTATTTTTTTTTTCATTGAAGAAAACTAAACTAAATGATGCAACCTAATGTCTAGAATGATGTATAAACAAAGGACACAAATCATATGGCTAACAAGCTGAAATGTTTTAATTTCCTTGAATTTTTTTAGGGGAGTAGCTTTTAGATTATCCTAATCTAGAGAGCTCATCCTCTCTTTTAGACTTGTTTTATTGCTTACCATTTAGATCAACAGTTGTAGGTAATGTGAGTCTTAGGATGTGTTGGCAGAAATAGTCATGTAAAAACCTAAACAATGATTAAACACAAGGCCACTGGAGTGACAATAGATTGCCTCCTTCAAAGAGGGTCCTATGAGTGTGAAGGCTTTTTATAGGTCTCTTCTAATTGATTTTAATTAAAAATTTTGGAAGGCTAAGCTATGCTAAAGGCAATGATTAACCTAAGTGGGCAAAGAGGTGGTAATGAAATCTATCCTTGATTTTGTAGGATATTGTGCCCTTACTATTCAATTGTCATTCATCATGGCAATTCAATTAGCATATTCACCTTAAAGCAAGTAAACATATCCTATGAATGCAATGAAAAATAGGAAACCAATGTAACAAGTAGAGAAAAGTATGCAAAAATTAAGTTGAATATAATCCATATGTAATTATACTATCAAACAAATATGCAAACTAAATTAATATGCAAAACCTAGAACTATGAAAAAGAAAGGAGTGAGGTAGACCTTACAGTGGGGTCTTGAATTTAGATATTCTTGTACAAGGGTAAACCATTTACAAATCACCTCCACTTTCACTAAAGGATGGTTTTACCTTGACCTTATTATTACAATCCTTTTAATTATGATTAAAGTTCAAATACAAGTCGTACTCACTACAATTCCTCACAAAAAAATAAAAATAAGAAAGAAAAAAATCTATCATAATTTGATGGAGCTTTGGTCACACAATCACCTCCCTAGCAACAATGTCAAAAAACTTGTTTGAATTTTCCTGCATAATATTACCACTAACTACTACGCACTTGTAGGAAAGTTCAAATATTTAGCTTGCCAACTAAGGTGCCTACTCCTACTCTTTCAAGGTAATACCTATTTTGAGTTTTACTAACTCTTTGCAATATTTTACACATCAGTTGACACTGTGTTGGCTCACAAACAAAAGATCAGAGTACTTGCAAAATACTCAACCTTCTTATAAACACCAAGTGATCTTCCAGAGGATAAGAGATCTTAAAAACAAAGATGTTTTGGAGAAGATGTTCTCTCTCAAAACATAAGGCTCAATAACAAAGATTCAAAAGAGAAGGGTTTTATAACCAAAATAATAATAATAATAATAATAATAATAATAATAATAATAATAATAATAATAATAATAATGAATTAAAAGAACTAGAACACAAAAGCTTGAAGCTGCTTACTTAAGAATACGCTTGACATTTTTTAAACTTGATATTAAACTTTTCCAATAGCTGTCTAAGGTCTCCGAGGCCTTCAATCTATAGTTTTGTAGCAATTGCTCCATTGGAGATGAAATTTTAGTTGAAAGGTTACATCTCAACAGGAGACAAGAATTTCAAATCTGAACATGACGTCACAATAAAGTAAATAGCTGACTATTTTTACTAGATAGTCACTTTTTTTCGTGGTTATAGTCAGCTATTCCAAATGTAGTAAAATATTTCTAATTTTAATTCTTCCACAGTTGACTACTTCATGAGCATAAGCTATCTTATTGACTGTTTTTTACCTAGAATTCAAACCCATTTCAATTTGCATGCAATTGACTATTTTTCCGGCCAACTGTTCTCTAGTTAGCAAAGCAGCTTCAAGTCATCCTTCAACTGAAATGTTGAACCTTTCCAAAAGTTGCCGCAGTCCAGTGACTTGCATGTAGAGCGTTGATGATTGCTTTAAAATTTGTTGACTTTAATTCTTGAGGTAGTTGTATTTCTGAAAACAGCTGATGCCTAAAGAAATTACTGGAATTTTCAACATTCACTTCAAGCTCATAGGTCACCGACATCTTGCAGAATTTTGAAAACAGCTGAATGACTTGATCAGCTAAATCTTCTCATAAGCATTTCAAAATTCTCCAATCTTTCTAGTCCATGACAGCTAACTGCTTTTTCAAAACAGTTGACTGTTTTTCGAGGCCATGACTATTTTCCAAGGTGAATTAACCGAGGTTTAAAAGGTTTTGTTATCATCAAAATTAATAAAGCTTAGTCTAATACTCAAAAGCACTTATCCTAAGGCACCCGTGATATTTGTGTAGTAACAAAAAGTTACATGTTTAATATGACAGATGGAGACTACTTGAATTTGAACACTCAGGTTGTTTGAGTCGGTAATAAGAATCACAGATTATGTTATTCCGGAGAATGAAAATCATAATTTTTTCGAAAATATGAATAACCAAAGCTACTTACTTTTTACCTTTTAATAGGAAGTATAAAAGAGCCTCCAACATGGTATCTGAAGTTAGGCGACTCTTAATCATTTTTTTCTATTTGTTATAAAATGAATGCCTTCAACTCGAAATTGCATGAAGAAAACATCTTAATCTCATCGCAGTGATGAGTAAAATTTAACTGAAGATTAGAAAATTACATTGGTAAACTTCCAAATCGGAAGGTAAGTCGATATTTAGCCGGAATATGAACCAAGCAGTTTCTGTGATTCATTGTCTCCTGCAATAACGAGACGCTTAAATTTCCAGTTGTGCCAGCTTATGCACATGCGTAATTTATTTCCATCAGAAAAAAAAAAAAAAAAAGCATATCAACACCTCCATGCCACTCTCCTGATGATTCCAACTAGATTCGAGCCTGTTACTCCAACATCCAGATGTTGAGTTTTGTCAAATGTTAGAGTGATAGAAGGAAAACAGAGATCATGTCTCACCAAGTGCTCCATGTCTAAGAAGTAAATCAGTCAGTAGATGATCTTCAGCTGGCCCACCTCTCAGGAATGACTGACGATTCATCAACACCCTAATTCTCTTCTCTTTCACATTCTTCTATGTATCTGTTTACGGAAGGGTCATAAACTGCTGCAGTGCGTAGATATTTTACAGCTTCAGCCTTTTGACCATCGTTAAATAAAGCGCTGGACGAGTGAATTTCACTTAGTTAAATTAAACGAATCATAAAATACAAAGTGTCAAACAAATGCTAATAGTTGAAATCGAGTAATCCATTATCAATACCTTCCTAACACTACCAACCCTGAGAAATAGCAGTATCTGTCCATAGCATCCTCTGGCTCTTTTAATTGTGCTATTCTTTGCAGGTGATTTATTGCTTCTGAACTCCGTCCCTGAGCAAAGAAAACTCCAAATCATGAATATCAATAAGGTAGGAAAATCAACATAATATAATGATGATTGGAGCATGAATGTAGGACAGTACATGCAATTGCATTAAAGAGTATTTATTGCATGCATTAGGAACAGTTTTATGGAAACAGTTATACATTTAATTCTACACCGATCTGGATGTTGCAATTTAAATGAAGGATGCAAATACAGTGATGTTCACCTGCGATAGAAGGGAAACCCCAGCCCCATAAGATGCAATAACCAAATGGCTAACCTGTTCATCCTTGATCTGTTGGGCAACAAGGAAGACACTAAATACTATAATAATATATGATAACAAATACTAATAAAAATTAAGTCAGTGACCACTTCTCATTACAAAACACTATTATAACCTCCAAGAAACCAAGGGAAAACAATAAAGTGATGCCCAAGAAATCTGCACCTTAGAGATAGCACGTTCAAAATATTGAGTAGCCTCAACTGCAGATCCCCTTGACAGTAGAAAAAGTCCTATAGCAATCAAAGCTCTGTCCAATTCAGGATCTTTCTCAGATGCCAGTCTGTAGCAGAAGATATATCAATTTTAAAAATCCAACAGAACAAAGAAACAGAAACAGCAATAAACTCATAAGTTATTTTTGTCAACAAAAAATGTAACCAGAGCTCCATCCATGTAAGCATTAGATAAGCTTTATAATGTAACCAAATCAAAATTATTAATTTCATTTGAGGTTTGTTTTAGATCAAGGGTTAAAAATAAAATTTTGGCTTCGGTCTTGGTTTCATTTTCAATTTCAAAATGGAGCATTAAATTACTACACAATTCAAACAACAAGAAAATCAAAAAAAAAAAACAAGGTGTAAAAAATCTTCAAAGGAAGAAAAAGAGTTCAATGCGAAACTTGTCTTGATCTCCAAAACTAGACCCCACATTTACTAATTGTCATCAATATAAAATTTAAAATACATCAGGTTTAAAATTTGTAAAATAAAAGGGTTTCGTTACCAAAAACTGAGGTTATGCAAATACAAATAATTTAGCCATGAAGATTAAGGGTGTACTTAAGGGAAGGATCCCACTCTTTTCTCCAGACTCTCTGTCTTCAAGTGTATCTCAACCATATTTCCTGTGGACAGAAAGAAATCTAGTGGAACACTCTCTTTTCTCCAGTTTTCTATCTAATCATATCTCACAGAAAGAAAGAAAGAAAAGAACCCTCCATTTCTCCAATTTTCTCATGCTCTAATCCTATTTGGATGGAAATAAATAAGGAATAAAGAGGACAAGAAGCGAAAAGGAAGATAAGAGGAGAAGAAGGACGAGGAAGAAAGAATTTCTACAGAAAAGAAAAAGAAATAGTTTGGACATGATATTTAAAATAATTCCGAAGTTCAACAAAATTAACTGAGACTGACGGAAATTTCAATGGTAAAAAAATCCCTATTTTTCTGCACTGGATTCACTGACTGAAACCAAAATATCGGTGAAATATATGAACCTGCACAAAATTAATTCCTACAGCCCGAATATTGCAAACCAAGTGATGGAATTTTAAAAAGGCCCAATATCAAACACAGTGGAGAGCACTTAATACTTCTAGCTGGTGTACTAAGCAGATCAACAGCAATGATTCATACACTAGGTCACTGAATGAGCAGCTTGCTCTCCTCACCCAGCCACCAGAAACCGAAAATGGGCATTGACCTGACATCCCTAAGATCAGTTTTCTAATCCTACGCTTCACCAAAGAGTAGTCCACTGAATACCAATACTATGAGGAACCCAGTTATGGTTTGCACAGGTATGATGAGTTCTCTAATCATCTTTTATGGTAAACCAAAATCCAGTACTATTTGCAGCAATGGTTATAAGTTTACTGAAACAAGGGACTTCTCATATTCTTTTCTATGATATGTAAAGTATTCATTTGATGGGATCTTATATGAGAATTGCAAACTTTCAAAGTTCTTGGTCACCAGAAATACAAGCAGGTGCTTCTTGTTAAATGGTCCAAACCAAGTTATCTGTTAGGCAGAGTTCTGTATGAGAAGTGTAATAAAATCCAAATCACCAAACAATTTCGTGCCCCTAAGTTGTGACCTAAAAATGGGCAGTGGAAAGATTAGAAAGCAACAATCTACCCTGACCTACAAAGCCTCCATAAAATCTAAAGTTGCAACTCGGTGGTTAAATGAGCATATTGTTGCACAGCCAATCAAAGCCAGGTGTAACAAAAAAGTTTTCCAATACATTGAATAAGTGGACCTTATCCTTCTAAACCTCATGCATTTCCTTGGGACTCTGCACATGACCGTAACAAGCCGTATTTGCAAGGATATAATAAGTTTATTGGATTAAAATATTAACATGGGGGGTGGAGACTGCTCCACTATTGGGTACAGATTAGTTTATATTTTCTTTAGCTTAACTAGCATTTCATTAGAATCCTTTAGCATACATTATAATCTCTCTTCCTTGAAAAATTGTCCTAGGGCCTAGTTGGAGCAACGGTAGAGTTGTCATCGTGTGACCTAGAGGTCACATTTTTCAAGAGGCGGAAACCACCTTTTGCAAAAATGAAAGGTAAGGCTGCGTACTCTACACCTTTTGTGGTCCACCCCTTCCCAAGACCCCACATACACGGGAGCGTCGTGCACCAGGCTGCCCTTTGGTCAACTACATGAGTGGAACCCTAGAGACCCAGCTCTCCTAACCCAAGTTGATGCCATACAATTGAATCACTCTCAATCCACATGGAGGATTAGTCCAAATACTTGAGCCTGAGCATGTCAAAGACAACTGCCACATATTGTTGCCTTAGCTAAAAGGAAAACTACAGGTTTAAGCATATCAATCATCAAACAGTTGAAAGTAAGACAGCACAACAAGAAAACATCTACTTAATTGAACTAGTTAGAAGCACAACTAAGATAAAAAGCACAAGATGAGTGGCGAAGTACTTGTGTAGATCTCAGAAGCAGACAAACCTTAAATTCTTGAAACACAATTTGTACCACAGATAATACTTTGAACTCCATGCAATGGACCACTAGTCTATACATTTCTCTTTATACAATTGAGTTACGCCTTCCTTGGTAATGCATTCATATTCATGTAGCAAAAAGAACAGTCAATGGAAATCAAAACAGTGCATTTGTAAATCATTACAAAAATAATGTGAACAAGTTCAAGCAACTGGTGGAACTGAGAGAAGCAACTGATGGAACTGAGAGAAATCATGTTACCGTAGCAATGGAAGTGCCCTATCTTGGTGCCCCATAGCCAAATGTTGGAGAGCAACCTGTAGAAGGTACCAAAAACAGATGCATGAAAAATTTTGCAATTTTATCTAGCATTCATCCAATAGATAGCACATCTTCAGCATTCTACTCACAGCAAGGAGCTCATCTGGTGGAAGATCATCAGTGGACATTTTAAATTCCAGTTGAAGTGAGTTTGCAGGTTGCCCCAATTTCTGGCGAATATAGGAATGCTTGAGCGACAGTGGCTGTAAACATTGCTTAGAATATAATGAGAATGATAAACAAGAGCAAAGACAGCTTTTATTTAGCATATTACATCATACACGCCAGGGTCTCAAGTTCATTACTCACATGAAGTTGTTTATCAGCAGGACTATTTTCTTTAGATATTTTATGCTTCACAGGAGCAGGGAGTTCGCGGAGCCCCAGCTGTTTGCGAATGCAAGGATGCTTCAGTGATAGTTGCTGCAAAATTGATTGTTCATAAATAAAGTGAGCTCCAAGCTGCTGAAGCAATATATAAACGTCATTAGCACTCAAGCAAACCGTGTAGTTATAGACATAGGCTCAGAAATGAAACAGAAGTGTCTCTAACAATATAGCTGTTGGGTTGCATCCTTACATTTCATTTAGAAGAAAATCATGGAAGAATTGAACCTGTTTAAATTAAAGCAACATATATTAGGTTATAACTTATGGTAGCCTATCTGAACTATTTGTGGTGCACATGAGCAAATATGCTATAGATCTATAATGTGAAAGAAACTCGTTGCAATGATAAATCATTTTACACTAGTATTATTTTATTCTTTTGGGGATGACATTCAGTCAAAATTAAAGATACCTTAGCCTTGACCTTTTATGGAGACCCACTGTAATACCTTGAAATTTTTTGTAACCATTTAGCTCCTAATGAATTTAAGATTTTCTTTTACAACTATTAGAATGTGAATTTGATGGTTGAATAAGTAGAAAATGACTCCACCTGATGTAATAGGTGTCTCATTTAAAATGGAGGCTTACAGTTAAAATCCACTTAACTTGGATGTTTTGAAGTTGAACAAAGTGCAATTAAAGTTAGGACGTCTTTTATTTAAAACCTGGGAGTACAATTATCATAGGCCCATAATGCGAGATGGGTTGAGAACATTATCTAGCAAGTGCCCAGACACTTAACCTAAGAATTGGTGCCAAAGCAACCCAATGATCGAAATTTGAAAGTGGTAGCATGCAATGAATGGGATGGTTTTGAGCTAAGAATATAATTAGCAACAAATCTAGAAAGAAACATCTTATGTTGGAGTTAGGAAAGGTTAGGACTCTAAGTGGGAAAGAGGTGGAATCCTAGGAGGAATGAATTGCCTTGGGCGGCAAGGAAAGCAACAAGGAAACCATACAAGGGAAAGATGTGTCTCAGCCGAATTAAAATTGGCTGCAGAACATCTAAAAGAGAAAGAAAGGAGAAGAACAAAGAGGAGAGGTGAGAAAGCCGTAGGAAGAAGGAAAAGCCAGAGAGAAAAAGTGTGATTTCTGCACTAGAACAACGACGAGGTAGGTAATTCTGAAACTACGAAGTTCTCGTCTATTTTTACAAAGATTTTTGGAGGTTTATGAATGAAGTTTTCATCAGTAAACATGCTCATGATATTAGGAGGTTTTAGTATGGCTAAACTTTACCATACAACTCATGCTAATAGTGACTAAATACGTCTTATAACAGCTCGAGAGTATACTGCTTTTTGCGATCTGCTTTGACCTGTAATCATGCTATATTAAAGATGATTAATATATGTTACTCATGCTGAAGTGTTTCCCATGAGTATTGTGTACTGCTAATATGCATGTTTTATGATTTAAGCATTGGTTTTTTGAGATGAAGAACAGCATCTATTTTGCTTAGTTTTTCATGACTGTTAATTACAAGTTATAGCATAAATATATGACTGGCTTTAGTGTTTTTCTAACATGGAAAGCATGGCTGAAACAACATTCATTTGCATGAGTTTTTATAGGTGAAATTCCAGCTTGATCTTTAGCATGTTCTACCACTGTCTTGAGCAAAATTTTCAAATGCTTATATATGTTTAGGTAAAGTGAGTTTACTGTTATGTTTAAGAGCATTATTATGAGTATCAATTACAAGTGGTTTTTGGAAAAAATCAATCCTGGAAGAGGAGCATAGGAGAGATGTTTTCTTTAGTAAGAAAGAGGTACATAAAGACTAGCTTAAAACTTTGAAAATAAGTGACTGTTTTACTTGTTTTGCTCGTGTTTTTAAAACAGGTTTTTATCTTACTGTTTTAGCATGAGAAATATGCATCTTTTGAATTAGTTTTGATCAACTTAAAACCTCATAACATCAATGTTTTCATGATATGTTTACATATATGAAAATAATGGTTTTAATTCACTTATTTGGAGATGAGTGAAAGTTCTCTTTAGAATGGTTTTGGATGGAAGTCTTACCATGATACCTACTGTTTTGGGTTGTAAACAATACAAAGAATCATATTTTTAAACTCTAAAGTTGAGTCGAGATGAGTTGTTTTTAGCACGTTTGCTAAACTATGTAGAAAACGTGGTTTTTGAGAACCTATGATAAGCTAATTTTTTTTGCATGCTTTTATGCCTGAAAAATGGCAAAGTTTTAGAACATTATTTGAAATTATACTATGTCTAGTTTTAGCATAGAAATATGCTTGAAATTTTATGTTTTGAATATGTTGATAATTTATCTCGCTTAAGAATAAGTTGTGAATATGAGAATGTTTTGTAGTTAACTTTGCTTAAAAAAGAGCTATTATATTATGAATGTTTTGGAAAGTGCATGAATGAGTTTTGCTAAGTTTTATAAAATGTACAAGGATATAATGATACCCAGGATTTCAGATGTGAGATAGGCTAGAAAGCCTAGTGGAAGCTATACTTGGATGTTGATATAGGTTGGCCACCTGACCTCCAACCACAAGAGGAGGTAGTTACCCACGCCCAAAGATGGCATTTTCTTGAATAGTGGTGAATTCCACTACAGATGACACGGCACCCTTTCTAGACAGCAGTAGGCCCTGTGATGCAATGGAAATCCCTCTTGAGTACTGGCAGGCACGAGATAATATGTGAAGCAACTCAGCAATAGCTCTTAAATTGCTATCATCTTGCAATAGCCAAGGATCAAAGAGCAAAGAGGAAACCATTTTGCGGTTCGGGGGGGCACTTGAGTTAGCCGCTGGTGCCCAGTTACATCTTGATCCCTATCCAATTTTTGGGCCAATTCCCCCTTCACGCTTGCTATTTTGAACCTCAAATTGTATCCCCACGAAAGGAATGTTTGAAAAGCCACCTAATTGTTCGAATCTTTGTTGCAAAAACTATTAATTATGTCTCATTGTAGGCTGTTCGTGATCATAGTTTGGATCCCACAAGATTTTCATTTATGATACTCCTGAGTGAGATTAATGGTTTGATAGATGAACATGGATTGTGGATAAGTACTCATTACCATATTGGAAGACGTGCCAATGAGAGGGTTAGAAATCCCTATAGGCTCAAGAGCACGTTGGATTTAATTAGTTTGATTTCATTACTTTAAATGATTTCTAATTCATCGTGATTTTACTAGAATTGACAATATCTATAGAGATATAAAGATACATGTGTGTGACCAGAATGTGCTATGATGTATTGCATAAACAACTAATAAGAACTTAGTCCTGTGATTTTTAATGGAACTATGATTTCAAATCATGAGTGATTGTTTACCGTCATATCACAATTTTTGAGTTCGTAGTTTAAGTTTTATCTAAAGTATATCCCCATATACTCAACCTATCAATAACCCTATAGATCAATGCAATGAGGCTATGAGCGTGGATTGAGGATCTCTAGGATCAAAGAACTTAGCGGAAAAAGTGTAGTGTCAGTTTACATTAGAAGTTGTTTTTTTATTTTTTATTTGAGATATTGATTATTGATGTAATAAAGCACAATGTACTAAGACTTTTATTTTGGTAAGCTTTTCCTTTATGATTATTGAAATTTTAAGCTAAATGGTGTGTTACGACTCAAATGTGAGTCTTGTCTTGAAATGAATAGCGCCAAGGTATTTTTTTAAAACGATTTTGTGAAATATTATTATTTATGATTGATTTTGCAAAGGAATTTTTAAGGATCCCGACTTTCAAAATGAGTTTATATTAAATATTGTATTTCAAATACCTGGGGCATTACACCCACATGCCCTGGAGCAAATTGAACTTAAGTCATCATTGCTCCAATCACATGAAGAACTAGTCTAGATGCAAAAGCTCATGTAGTTGAGGCTTCATTTAAACCTCATATTCCAAATATTACCAGAGTACTAAATACAGAACAGCTAAGCAGAAACACTGGTGCAACAATATCAATGTCATGATACTAACTTGAGAAGGTTGAGTAGACACACACACACACACACACTTAAAAGGGGGCATACCACAAGGGCCTATAGTAGGCAGACTTACCTTGCATTTTGCAAGAAGCTTACCATTGCACCAAAGCTCCCCTTCATATAAATGTTAGTAAACATAGCTAATGCCAATGTACCAGTCAAGACGCCTTATATATGGGTCACTTCAATCAATATGGATCCAATATGGAATATTGTCTATATCATGATCATGTGAATACCATCAACCCCATTCTTTCACTTTGTTTTGTCATTTCAACATGATTTTTGCATGATTGAGGCACTTGTAACCTAACCCAACGGATACATACCTAAGAGGACATATAGCATTACAAGTTTTCTTCTAATTCATTGTTTTGTGCCACCCCATGTCTTTGACTTAGTAGTATTACTCGTCTATCACAGTTATTGTGATGAAGAAGTTAAGAGTCAACATGAGTGGCAAGGAAAGAAAGGATACATGCCCAACCTCCCAAAAATTCTAACTCGGATACAATTTCTTTACCTTCTATTTCCTATTCCTCTCTTTGAGCAAGTGATTGTACTATCTAATATCTTCATTTTCCAATTTCTATTCACAAAAGTAAGCATACTTGTAGACAAGGTCATATTGCTAACTTTGATTCCTATGCTTCAACATATTTGTCTTACTGCTGTTTTCTAGCTTCTATTTCCTATGACTCTTCTTTATGATGTGCTAAATGCTCTCTTACTCACTCACGTGGTAAGGTGCAATGTCTAAGATGAATGCTCTTGAAAAGAATGGAGCTTGGTAATTGGTTGATCTGGGATGAGAGCGAATGGACGTAAGTAGGTGTACATTGGGCAACATATGCCAGATGAGTCGGTAGACAGATACAATGAATGGCTATACTGCCAAGGGCGGCATATAAGAGGCTACAAAACAGACAATTAATACATGTGTACTCCAGATACAAAGATAAACTCCACAGGTGTCCTTTCTATCGCAAACTCAGTGCAAAATCAAGCCAATGACACACATTTATGAAGTTCCACAAAAGGGTATCAGCTCTGGTATGGGCCTTTGCAGTCTATGTTGATGATATTGTGGTGATTACAGATGATGCAGAGATATAGTGGCTAAATGTTGTAAGAGAAGGAGATCAAGATTAAATATAACTACCTAAGCAAACTAAAGCACTTCATTTGAATTGAGTTGCATGATTTAAACACGGTCTATGTAAGAAGCGCAAGGGATGCACCTAAATCATGAGGAGCAAAAATAAATATTAAGAATTATAAAAATCCCGAAAAAGTAAGAAAAACATAGATACATAATTCTATGATGAAATATTACTCAAACATGCTAAATCCTATGAATGGAAGCTAATATATGTGAATGAAATTTTGTTTCAAGGAATAAATGTAAAAAATGAAAGTTATTTCAAAACTTTGTAACTATATTTGAAAAAAAAAAAAA
Source organism: Warburgia ugandensis (assembly GCA_035236585.1). Classification (NCBI taxonomy): domain Eukaryota; kingdom Viridiplantae; phylum Streptophyta; class Magnoliopsida; order Canellales; family Canellaceae; genus Warburgia; species Warburgia ugandensis. The sequence goes on along the minus strand of CP141134.1, from coordinate 17,049,452 downwards.
AAGGTACAGATTTCTACCTTTTCTTATAGAAAAATAGGGTTTTAGGTGGAAGATTCATGAATCCGTACCTTTTCTTCGCTTAGATCTGTAAAAGCTTGAAGAGGAAAGGTCACTTCCACAGTAGAAGCTCTCAAGAGAAGAGAAAATAGGGTTGGGAGATGAAAAAATGAAAAAAAAATTGAAGTTTGGGGTTTTTAACAACTTGTCACCTGCGCCTAGGCATCAGAGGTGCACCTGAACATAGGTTATAGGGGAACCCCAGGCGCGTACCTAGGCACTGGTGCCTGAAACTCCTACAACTTTACAAAATTCAGGTGCAGTACGTGCGCCTAGGCCCTAAGCACGCCTCTAACTACTTAGAACACAGTATCTTCATTTCTCTAAGGAAGTACATGATACAACCTAATACAAAAGATAGATAGGATGCTAAAGTAACAAACAATCAAATTGAACAAAACAATAATTTTAGGTGTGAGCAATATTGATGTTGTTATTTTGAGAAAATGTATAGTTATTTTTTTCCTGAAAATTGAGGTTTGGGAAGACAAGTTACTGATGTAGGTAGAATATACAATTTATCCCTCTTACTCAACCACATATTAAATATCATGTGTTGTGAGTCATTTCATGCACTCTTATGGATTTCTCACTTAGAGGCTGCTCACAAGATCCTTAGATACCTGAAATCTTCACATGGAAAAGGAACTTGAGAACATAATTACTTGATTGGGCATTCTTCTTCTGGCTATTGTGCACTAGTTGGGGGATAGTATTTTTAAAAGAAAGAAAGAAATGGGCAGCCCAGTGCACAAAGCTCCCATGTATGGGGGGTCCGGGGAAATGCCAGACCACAAAGGGTCTCTAATATGGTTACCTGAAATAAGAAGCAGTGCATGATTAGCTGGATCTAGTGCATAGGCTGAGTGCAAGTCCCTGGCTCATGGACTTCGTAAGTTACTGTGGCTCAAATCTTTGTTGTCATAATAGGGCTTTGTTATATTGAGATCACTGAGCCTAAAGAAAGATAATAAGGTAGCTCGTAATAATGCACACAACCCTGCTAAGCATGGTCATATACAGCAAGTTGAAGTCCATTGTCACTTCTAAGAAGAAAATAAAGTCTGGAACATATTTGTACTTCTTAAACTACCATAGCAGAAGGGGATCCTTGGCGCAACGGTAAAAGTTGTTGTCGTGTGACCTTCAGGTCACGGGTTCAAGGCATGGAAACAACCTCTTGCAAAATGCAAGGTAAGGCTGTATACTTTAGGCCCTTGTGGTCCACCCCTTCCCTGGACCCTGCATAGGCGGGAGCTTCGTGCACCGGGGCTGCCCTTTTAAATTACAATAGTAGCTATTGCACACAAATATTCTTTAAACACATTTACAAGCCTAGATCAGACTAGCTTAAAGAATTGGGCTTGAGTAACATACTGGCTCAAACTTGACAAATCCTGTAATACAAAAGTTTGTGTTTACTTTATTGCATCAGGAAACTAGGAACTATTTGTCTCTTACAAATGTTAATGGAACCTAATGTTATATTCGTAATAGTAAAAGGATTAGAATGGGGCATGTGCTCAGAAAGACACAAATCTGTATCCTCCATTTTTTACATGATAGGCTAGCTTGGATTGAATTTTTTGTACCTCACCCTTTGAGCTTGGGACCAATCCTCGACCTGCATCCTCTCACTCTCTCCATCCTTATGCTTCCCTATCTTCCCTTGTTCATTAATAGATCATCAGGTAAATTTGAGAAACATAACATTAAGCACACAAGGAACCCTGACTAGCTGGGCTTCTCACACAGTACTAGTAATAAAGGTCAATTTCATACCTATAGCTAGTAGTCTCCAACATCTGTACTACCATGATATAAACATCATGGTCCCAGAAAACATAAAACAAACTCTACTAATTTGCAGTGTCACCCGATCATACCATGCACCTCACTGAGTTAGCATGTATGCCTCATATCACAAACTGAACCCTAGAAAGAAAGAAAAAAAGCTCCAATTCATCCTAATCCCTTGAAGAACCAGCAGCATGAGATTGGTTTTGTTCAGGGAATAGCAAACTGACAAGTTGACAATTATAACTAATTATGTGATAGATTAACTAGTTTTCCAACATAGTAATCATCATTAGACATAATTACTAATGACAACGTCTCACAGATTAGCAGAATATAATCACAACTTCATCAAGTATTCAAGGAATATATGTAAAATTGCAACCAGAAAATTTTCTGACAAGTGTCCATTAGGTGCATCGCTATAATCATCTAAAACCCCAAAAGAGCACTCATGCACAGTATCGTTCATGCTACTAAACCCAAGGCAATAGGTCTGGCTCTAGTTGTTTAGAAAGTCTAGGAACCTAGACAAGTGCCAAAACCGTGGTTATTATATCAGAGAAGACCAACCAAGATGGATAGCTCTAGTTTTCCAGAAACATAACCATGAAATTTGACTTTAAAAATTGCAAGAGAACAAACCTGAACCACATTTAGTGAACTGTTTGTCACCCAATAGATTAAACTCCCCTGAAAAGAAACAACAAATGCATAATTTTGTGGTCATATGCTCAGTAAAACAATAGTAGAACAAATAAGTTGAGAAGTACAACACAATGTCAATGCTATGAACTGAATGATAATTAAAGGGCAGCCCTGGGGCACGAAGCTCCCACCTATGCTGGGTCTGGGGAAGGGGCGGACCACAAGAGCCTATAGTAGGTAGCCTTACCTTGCATTTTGCAAGAGGCTGATTCCACGCCTTGAACCCGTGCCCTCAAGGTCACATGACAACAACTTTTACCGTTGCACCAAGTCATTCAGTTTAGGAAGCTTTTTTCCTCCCAAAGGCTACCAATATTTTAATTTAATAAGCTCATGTTAGGTGTATGCTGAATAATTATCACTAGAAGACCTACGCTCACTTTACTATACATGAACTGCCCTTGACAGTACAATACTACAGTGAACACCTGAAAATCTACACTCACTTCCATCTATCCACTCTCCTTGACAGTAATATGACCAGTATTGGACATTAAGGAAGAGGAGAACGTAGGAAGGATACTCATCCATTGATACAGATGACACTGCCTAGCTTCAGACAAGCATTTCAGCTCATGATTTAAGGACTTTTGAAATAAGGTCCTTTTAGTTATAAACATGATAAATATGTGTTCTATTTAGTCAACCAATTCAAACTATTCTATGTAACAAATAACTTGGAATTCATTTTCTTATCTTCCTCTTTGATGAGATCTTCTGCCATTATATAGAAAACAAGAAACAATAACTTGAACTTTGACAAAGTAATGAGATTGAAGTCATGAATCTTTTACCAAATTGAAGCTTGATTATCTTTCAACAAAAATACTTTCAAAATATTAAACCTTAAACACTCTTCCCAAATCATGGACCTTTGGGAAGTAAAACATCATCTAGAATTGACTAAACTTTAAAGGTGACAAAAGACTGAGCAGCGAGGAGCTTAATAATACAAACTCTGTAGGCCAATTACAATGTTAAGTTCTGAGAAGCGCCTAGGTTATATAATGTTTACGAGAAGCAGACAAAATAAATAGTTAAATGCAAGACGATTCAAATCATAATTCAATTAGCTTATCTCTAATCTGAATTTTTATTAAAGATTTAACGTCTGATAATGTTCAACGTGTAGTCATATTATTCACATTAATTGGACCACGATCTGGGAAAGAAAAAGACATACCTTAAGTTTAAAAATTATATAATGTAAACCTTGCAAATAGTAAGAGCACAAACACGCACACAGATGCAATATGGGCATATATAAAAGCAATCAGTTCTAGCCTCCTGATGTAGCTATAATGATAAATCAGTTATAAGACAGTGATTTATAATTAACTTCAGTTTGCATGATGATGTTTTTCCAAGTATCAATGTTTCCCGTGATTAAAATTATCAACTAAGAAGTGGAAAACTCACATGCATAGCATACCTGTTTGCTTAAAATATTACGTATTCTACATTATCTATTGATAACCCAATTGTATGTAATCATGATAAGAAATATTTGTATTATCCTATGCTCTCATAGAGCACAATTTTTAATCACATCTGATGGTTTCAATTAGATTAAGACTTGAGTTAGAATTTCAAGAGCAAGCAACTGCTTCGTATTTCATTTTGTTTTGTGAAAACATTGTATACATATCTAGGAGAATGTGTAACAATAGCAAATATTTCCAACATCTATATCATATTTCTTTTCAGCAGTGTAAATTATAAGGTCCGAACAATGATTAACACATTCTTAGGTATGTGTTTTCCATATTTTTTTCCTCCATGTACCCTTATATCCTTGCACTTCATTACTGTTTAACCTATTGGCATTGGACCAGTGCACCTCAGTTTATATAGCACATTCCACATACAATACATATCACATACCGCACACAATATAATATGAATGTGCAAAGATGTGGGCAGGCCCACAAAATCAAATTATCGATGATTGAGGTCCCCCACTAAGCTTATTCCTTGATTGTCCACATGTCAATCACTAAAACATAAAGTTTATACCGTATAAAGAAGGTAATTAACATTTTTGGAACAAATTAGTGTATATAGACATGTCATCCACGGTTCATTATTTGTTCTTGCTCGAGCTTTAATCTTTGAAGCTACTTATCCATAAGGTAATTGTAAGCCTTGAAGTATTTACAGAAACGAAGTTATATATAGACCTTAAGGGTTAGCCAGCTTGATCCTTGAATCTCTTATGTTGAATTCTTTGGTGGATAAATCCAGGAAAAGATTCAGGACACAATATGGTTTTGGAATCTCAAGGGTTGGGGAGGCCTGCTATTTCAGATTTGATATTACTGCTGGCTCTCAGAGAGAGAGAGAGCTATGCACATGGGATTTTCCTTCTTCTTCTTTTTGTAGGGGCAAGACAGAAGTAAAATATTTATTAAGCAGAATGAAAAAAGACAACTATCCTGCAGCAGAGATTTCCCCATATACAAAAGGACAAAACACTCCTTTCTTCGCTAATAGCTTATTTCTATATTGTTAATACATCTGCCAAAGAATTAGTAGATCTAAAGGAATATGCAACTAGGAATATCTCGACTCTCATTAAGAAAGTTAGGCACTGAATGATAATTAATTTCATATTTCAGCAGAAGAGATCTCTCAAAAAGGTACTGCTAAGGCATTATCATAACAAACAATTGCACTCATCAATTCAATATCTGTTATCATGGCCTCTACCTGTTATATATGGAAAACATAATCTCAAGTAAATAGTAAAACTAAATGCAGGAAACCATGATGAAATATATCAAAATCATTGGACAAGGTGCCAAGACAAGAAATTGGACCTTGTGAAAATGTTATATCTCATTGCAACAAGGGATAATTAATAATAAAAAATAAAAAAGAATGAAAGAGGAAGGTGAGATGATCAGAGGTTGGAAAAATCAAATTATGCATATCTTTGCTTTATTCAATTCTGCACTTCTATAATGCAATGACGTCAAATATCAGAACTATTAAATCAGTTGCACTGCAATCAATACCATGCTTCATTATCAGCTTTTTGATGTTCAGTGCAGCAGGGTTAATTGCAATTTCCTCGGATGTAGTGTAGTTAAGCCTTGTCGTGATTTTTCCAGGTGCCCAATTATTTTCAGTAAATATAAGCAAGATCCAAAGATTATGACCTTGAATAATGTATCAAAGTTCAGTTGCATCACTTTTTAACCAGGTAATTTTCAATTTCACTGGTGCAAATTATTTATTGTTTGCTACTTATTTGGCAGTAACTAGATTAGTTAGCCTTTGATGTAGATTATGCATTTCAATTCATCACATAGAAGATCCAATGGAACTGTCAATGACCATAGCGTTAGAATCTTCTTTACAACATGCATCACCAGCTTGATATTTCAAGTATATGCAAATAGAAGTATGTTTTACAAATGAAAAAATGTACTCAAATAGATTTAGAAAAATTATTCAGGTCCACAATACATTGAAAATCCATTACTTTATGTCTGCACCTACATAAGTAAGGCAGACATAACAAGTTAGTTCTTTCAGCGAAAGTGTAGCAACTAGCCCGCAGAAGAATCTTGAATAAACCATAAAATCCAACAGAATATGGTATAAAATTTATTATGTATGGGCAAGAAATAGTTCACCAACCTGGGGAACACAAAACCCAATCAGCAAAATGGGAAGAGTCAGGACATCCAAGTATAGTTTGTAGTACTGCAACAAAAATTACAACTAAGTCATTTCAATGCAGTCAAATATTGTAAAGTTTAGGCATTGTAGTGATAGGAAGTATATAAGAATGTATCGGCTCTGAATTTCTTATGTAGGTACAGAGAGCAGATGACTAAGTCATGCAAAAGAAGCATGTAATTCTGGTATCCAAGGGAGCTGTTTTATGAACAAAAGCACAACTGCATGTATTAAGAGAATAGACACTCACTCTTGCTAATAAACCAATGAATCCAGGGAAGTTTGTAAGTGGAGAACCCCGAAAAGAAATCTAGAGACAGCAAAATTAAGTTAAGCAATAATTCTCCAGGGCTTCAAGATTATGTGAGAGAATACATCAAAATGTACCAAATATCAAGTGGAACAGTAAACCGATTTAACACTTCATAAAACAAGATTTAGTATGAATAAGTGCAGCAGATAATAAGTCACTAGTGAAAAGTAGTACCAAATTTTGTCACTAAACCTTCTACAAGCTTATAACGCAAATGATGTCAGGAGTTGGTTTTAAATAAATCCAGGAAATCATAAGATCAGAAAGATAGAACTTTCCTTTTTATGAGGAATTTGAAGGTTATTAGTATGTTAACTTTGCAGCCATTATTTATAAGGCATCAAGATGGTAAGGACGCTAACTTAAGATCTCAAGAACAACTAATTTAGCTATGTCAACTTTTTAATTGGTAAAACCTCTCATATGGATGACTGAGAAAAATTCATATATAGGCTATAGGCTTGCAAAGAGTGCCAGTTTTGTAATCTAATTTTGTTGGAGTGCTAATCTTAGAACCCGTTTGAAAACAGGCTTTTCCCAAAGGTACTGCTAAAGGCTTTCCTTGAAAGGAACGGAATTACTTGAAGGGAAAAATGGTCATGAAACAACATGATCCACGTTTATCATGCTACTGAAAGAAAACTTTTCAACAAAAGAAAAAAACATAAGCCTTGCTGGCAAAATACCAATTTCATCAATTTAACTTAATTCAGCAAGCATCAAATAAATGCCACAAGAACAGAGTCAAAGAAAAGCCAAAAATGTAAAATTATTGCTCTATTTTCATATTATTACGTCTCTTTTGTATTTCTACAAAGAAAAGGAACGTTAACAACAAGCCTCTCCCATAAAATACCCTTGCCTATAAACTCCCAAAATGACATACCTCTACAAACATATGCTTCTTTAGGTATTTGGTGCATGTAGTGGATGTTTCAACTGAGAAATAAAAAGCAACTCTCTCAATGAGATACTCCAATTCCCAAGAAGTATTTCAATTTCTTGAGATCTTAGAAATCAAACATTCAGAGAATTCTTCAACTGCAGTACACACAAGAACATTTCTTAAATGAAGTACGAACAGTGTGTCATGGACATATATAATAATAGCTTGAATCATATTGATTAGAAGTTCATTTCTCGCATTTCTATTATTTCTTTTCTTCTTTTTCCCAAATGGTAGTTAAATTTATTGCAAGCGGATAGAAGCTAACAAAAATGGCGTAGGAATAATAGTGGATAAGGAATTAAAGGATAAAGTTGTGGATGTTAAAAGAATTAGTGATAGAATTATAATAATAAAACTTGTTCTAGGAGAGCAGATTATTAATGTTATAAGTGCATACGCACCACAAGTAGGGTTACAAGACATAATCAAGAGACAGTTTTGGGAAGATATGGAGGGAGTCATACAAGAAATTCCCAACACTGAGGGGATATTTATAAGAGCAGACTTAAATGACCATGTAGGAAAAGATAAGGAAGGATATGATAGAATACACAGAGGGTATGGTCTACGTGAACAAAATGAGATGGGGGAGAATATCCTCGATTTTGCTTTGTCATATAACCTGTCCATTGCAAATACACTCTTTAAGAAGAGGGATGAACACTTAATAACCTTTAAAAGTGGACTTCATAAAAGCCAAATAGACTTTTTTCTACTTAAGAATAATGAACGATCTATATGTAAGGATTGTAAGGTGATACCCGGTGAGAGTTTAACCTCACAATATAGGTTAATGGTTATGGATATCCATATCAAAAGATGGAGAAAAAGAACTGAACAAACAAGAAGAAGCTCACTCAAAGCTTCTTCTACTAAAATGACCATGAACAAACAGGAAGAAAATTATATCCATTCACCAACAGGCAAACAACCATGCACAACAATCCCCTTCCTGAGTTACACACCATTCCTGAAGAGCTCCTCAGCTGACCTGAAAGCTTGCTAAACCAGATGCAGTGACCCTTCACAAGACTTGCTGCCTACTTAGTTACACCAACAAGTCCCCAAGATACTCATTTCCATTCTTCATTCATTGAATAAAGTTAAAGAATTGTCTCAAAACATAGGCATATGATAATGGGGATCAAGCATCTTAAAGTGTTGTCAATAACGTTTCATACCTGCTGGTATTTTGTTACAAGTTGTACTGGTAGGAAAAATGGAACACTAACATCCCAAATACCATTATGGTCAACTACCGGATTACCATTGGTATCTTACTAGACGAAATCTAAATATCACCCAGTATTATCTTACTCTTTTCATTTCTTTTCGATAAAGCCTATTAATATTTTCACTCTTACTATATTTTATGCTAAGTATAAAGGAAAAAGGAGGAGGATGGTCCCAAGCCCGGATGAAAAAGGAGGAGAGTCTTACGTTAGGTGCCAGCCGGCAAGGGAGAAGTTGAAGATGATTTTGTTATTTGTTTCTTAAAAATGAATATGCATTTGCATATTAGTTTGTGAGAAAGAAATAAAAATCATCTCCAGCTTCTTAAAATATGGCAACCCTTGCGTCAGGTAGCCAGCCGGCAAGGGGAAGCTGAAGATGGTTTTGTTATTTCTTTTGCTTGCAAATGAATATGCATTTGTATATTAGTTTGGAAGGAAGAAATGGAAATCATCTTCGGCTTTTTAAAACTATAGCAACCCAAACTATGGCATGAATCGAATACAAACATTCCCTCAAGCTAGGGTGTTCCCCATAAGCGACGCGCTGCATCAGATCCTGGGTGCATTGAAAAATAGGCAAGGGTTGCTAGGGCGTTCTCCCAAAAGCGACACATTACATCGGATCCCAGGTGTAGTGAAAAATGGGCAAGGGCTACTAGAGCGTCCCCTCGGAAGCGACGCGCTGCATCAAAACCCAGGTGCAGTGAAAAGTGGACATGAGTTCATACCATGGAGGTCGAGAAAGGCGATAGTAAATAGGGTATCTCCAGAACATAAGATCGTATCGCCACATGGAATATAGGGACTATGACAGGTAAGAGTTTGGAGTTAGTAGACGCGCTGAAACGTAGGAGAGTCAACATCGCTTGTATCCAAGAAACCAAGTGGAAAGGGGCTAAAGCTAGAGAAATAGATGGGCATAAATTATGGTACGTAGGAAAGGAAAATAACAGAAATGGCGTAGGAATAATAATGGATAAGGAATTAAAGGATAAAGTTGTGGATGTTAAAAGAATTAGTGATAGAATTATAATAATAAAACTTGTTCTAGGAGAGCAGATTATTAATGTTATAAGTGCACACGCACCACAAGTAGGGTTATAAGATATAATCAAGAGACAGTTTTGGGAAGATATAGAGCGAGTCATGCAAGAAATTCCTAACACTGAAGGGATATTTATAGGAGCAGACTTAAATGACCATGTAGGGAAAGATAAGGAAGGATATGATAGAATACACTGAGGGTATGGTATAGGTGAACAAAATGATATGGGGGAGAATATCCTCGATTTTGCTTTGTCATATAACTTGTCCATTACAAATACACTCTTTAAGAAGAGGGATGAACACTTAATAGCCTTTAAAAGTGGACTTCATAAAAGCCAAATAGACTTTTTTCTACTTAAGAATAATGAACGATCTATATGTAACGATTGTAAGGTGATACCCGGTGAGAGTTTAACCTCACAACATAGGTTAATGATTATGGATATCCATATCAAAAGATGGAGAAAAAGAACTGAACTTAATACACATCCAAAAACTAAGTACTAGAACTTAAAAAGAAAGAAAATAACCTCATTCAAAAATAAGTTGATGGTAGAAGGAAATTGGAACTATGAAACAGAAGTAAATACCATGTGGACTAATATGGCTGAGTCCATTAAGAAAGTGGCAAAAGATGTCTTAAGAGTATCTAAAGGTAAAAGGCTATTAGCAAAGGAAACATGGTGGTGGAGTGAAACAGTGCAAAAAGTTACTAAAGAAAAACGGATGCGCTTTAAAGCATGGCAGAAGATTAGAAATAATGAAAACTATGAACAATATAAGAATACTAAAAAGGTTACTAAGAGAATAGTAAGTGAGGCTAAATTTAAAGCATATGATGAGCTCTACAATAGACTTGAAACAAGAGAATGGGAGAAAGATGTGTTTAAACTAGCAAAAGTAAGAGAACAGAAGGGTAAGGACTTAGATCATGTTAGGTGTATTAGAAGTGATGATCCAAGAGTATTAGTCAAAAATGATGAGATCAAACAAAGGTGGGAAACATACTTTCAAAAATTGTTAAACGGCAATAGCTCTGAGAATATAGGCATTGAAAATACTATAAATCTAAATAACATGGACTATTATAGATATAAACGTAGGATTAGAATACCTGAAGTAAAAGAGGCCTGGAAAAAGATGAAATCAGGAAAGGCCATGGGGCCTAATGGTATACCAATAGAGTTTTGGAAGCATATGGGAGATATTGGGGTAGTTTGGTTGACTAGGTTGTTTAACACGATTATAAAATCAAAGAAAACGCCGAATAAGTGGAGGAAAAGCTCTATTGTACCAATTTATAAGAATAAAGGAGACATACAGAGCTACACTAATTGTCGAGGGATCAAAATTATGAGCCACACTATGAAACTTTTTGAAAGAGTGATTGAGAAGACGCTACGCCATGAAATAAGTATATCGGAGAACCAGTTTGGTTTCATGCCTGGGAGGTCTACCATGGAAGCTATTTTCTTACTAAGACAATTAGTAGAAAAATATAGGGAGAGGAGGAAAGACCTCCACATGGTCTTTATTGACTTAGAGAAGCTTATGATAGAGTCCCTAGAGATTTAATATAGAGGGTGTTGGGTAGTAAAGGGGTTTTTCAGGGATATATAGACATAATTAAAGATATGTATGAGGGAGCAGTAACAAATGTTAAGACCACCAGTGGCGTGACTGGTGATTTTCTTGTCACTCTAGGATTGCACCAAGAATCGGCATTGAGTCCATACCTTTTCACATTGGTTATGAATAAGTTAACAAAACATTTGCACGAGGAGATTTCCTGGTGCATGCTATTTGCAGATGATATAGTCTCACTTGATGAGACAAGGGAGGGTGTAAACATAAAGCTAGTGTTATGAAGAGAAGCATTAGAATCTGAAGGATTTAAAATTAGTCGAACTAAGACACAATATGTGGAATGTAATTTTAGCTAGGAGAGTAGGAGTAGAACACCAGTCAAGATTGATAACCAAGAAGTCCCCGTTAAAGACCACTTTCGGTACTTAGGATCAATGATTCATGAGAGTGGAGAGATTGAAACAGAAGTTACCCAGAGAATCCAAACAGATTGGAACAAATGGAGATGTGCATCTGGAGTTTTGTGTGATGGATAGGTGCCACTCAAACTAAAAGGAAAATTCTATAGGATGGCAATAAGGCCGGCCATGCTCTACAGATTAGAGTGTTGGGCAGTTAAGGAACATCATACTCATAGGATGAGTGTCGTAGAAATGAGGATGTTGAGATGGATGAGTGGTAAGACAAGAAAGGATAGAATTAGAAATGAAAATATTTGAGGAAATTTAGGGATAGCACCAATAGGTAACAAGATGAGGGAGACTAGACTTAGATGGTTTGGACATGTTCAAAGGAGACCAACAACGGCACTGGTTAGAAGAAGTGAGGCAATACAAGTGGAAGGTTCTAAAAGGGCAAGGGGAAGGCCCAAAAGAACATGGATAGAAGTGGTGAGGAAAGATTTAAAAACGTTGGGACTAAATGAAGCCATTGTATTTAATAGAGTGAAATGGAGGAATAAGATTCATGTGGCCAACCCCTAATTGGGATAAGGTCTTGATGATGATGATGATGATGATAAAGGAAATCGTAAGGGATATGAATGTAAAGTAACCGTTCCCAAATGAGAAATTTCCAGTTTTGCTTTCAGCTCTCATTTTGGGGATATTTTCAAGTTTTTCTCTCAAAAAATCGTATAAGGCCAAAACCTCACGACGACACTGTTCTTGAACCCCAGTTCATTGCCAACACATGCAGTATTTGGATCAGGATATTCACAATACCTAGGAAGCACAATCTGATGAAAATTCTCAAGTCCTGGTAATCCTTTGGATAACACCTAGGAATGAACTACCTCTACTTGACATTTCAACAGTTGTGGAGCATCTAGGAGAGTGAAAGCAACAGAGTCTGGAGCCCTTCTAGCAGTACCACCAATGGGTCAACATAGTAAAGATCAGGGCATTCAAACACATGGATGTTCTTGAGATGCATTCCTTCCGGACCACCCAAATGAAGAAGCAAAACCCCAAGTCACAAAGCACTTGATACATCACTACCCTAGAGAAAACAGATAGAACAGCCCATTATAAGTCATTTGCCTAAGCAAGACTATTTGTGGCAGATATGCACCAGCTAACCATTATCTTTTAATGCACGAATAAGATAAGATGGTCGCCTGATTTTTCCCGAGGAAGGCTGCCCAGCATAATGCCACCTTCCAGTTTACAAGAAATCAACCATAGGCATGCCTACCGTTTCTCAATCTTCTATAGAATAGACTATTAGAGAAGTACCCAACTGATCCACAAACATCAGCCAAAACCAACTTTCTCAAACAAATTTAACCAAGTCTTCTCTTCAAAACAGGGGCTATCATATCAATCTCCCATTAGAAAACTAATGAAGTAAAGTTGGTGGAATGGCCAATGATATTCATTGCTGAATCTGCAGAAGATTCTATACCATTCACTCCAAAACTTGAATTCTAAGTTCCAGTTCAACAAGAAATTTTTTCTCTTTGTTGTCTACCCTTTGTAGTTTTTCTAGCTCAAACAAAATCAAATATCATGTAATTTATCATTTCAATTTAAAATTCAAAATCACAAATTCGAATTCATTAATTAATATCTAATGTAGTGTATATAGAAGAAGAGTTCTTCAAACTGCAATATCATCCAACGAAGCTCAAAGACTTGTCTAAGGCTTTAAATGATGACCCTTTGTTTGTCTCTAGATGGGCCACATGTTTGAAGCATGCTACTACTAATGTGGGTCTTATTTGTGCTTTTACATGCTTTCTTTTTAGTTCACTTAGGTGATTAAAAGCAATTCTATTTTTTTCCTTTAATTTATGTTTAGTTATAATCTTATCCCTTAGATCAGAATAGAAATGATGGCTGAAATTGTCGCTCCCACAAGTAATACTAGGCTTCTCTATATGAGAAGAGAATATTTGTTCGGAGGCTATCTTTTTAAGATTACTAAAGCCTTTTGGGACCCTTTTTGCTAATCTTTCGTCAAACAGTTTTATGAGGTTTTATGGGTAGATTTCCAGGTTTTACTTTTGTCTTTGAACATTAATAAAGGATTGATTTCAGGAAGTTCTCTCTCTTTTCCTAGTCTATCCTTTGTTCAATTACATAAGTATCAAAGCAATGCTTATTCAGAAAGAATACTTGTGCGTGCAAGAATACTCAAGACGACAGAAAAAGATCTCTAAGGTGCAAGAGAGAGGCCCACATAATTGCTCTTCTTTTGTTTCAGTGTGATTTTTATTTTTTTCAGTTCACTTAAGCAAGCAGGGCCACATTTGACTCTCGTTTATACTATGTTTAGTTATAATACTAGCCCTCAGATTCAAATAAAGTGAATGGCTGCAATTGTGGCTCACACATATGATCCTAGGCTACTCCATAGGGGAAGAATAGGCTTGTTAGGAGGTTTGTCTTTGAGGATTATTGAAACCTTTTGGAGCCCTTTTATTCACCCTTTCTTCTCCAGCTCTACTGCGAGGTTTTATCAGGTAGGTACTGCTGTTTTTCTGTTTCTTATTAAAGCTTGAACCTGATTCATTGAAGTTTTCTCTCTTTGTTCCTAGTTTCCTTCTAGTGGGAATGCATCGAGTTGATATTAGAACACTAGGTTCGAACTAGGATTTTGTTTTGGCATATTTAGAGAATATTTTCTTTTACCTGCACAAGAACAGATCAATAGCCTTCAACGAGATGTCATTATGAAGACGAGGTAGTAAATGAGAGTGACAATTACTCCATCCACAAGGACAGATCACCTCTAAGATAGCTCTAGGGTGCAAGTCAAGGAGGCGGTTGGGATATTAATGCTTGCTTTAGGATAAGGGTTCTGAAGGGGAGCCTTGGCGCAACGGTAAAGTTGTCGTCATGTGACCTTGAGGTCACGGGTTCAAGCCATGGAAATAGCCTCTTGCAAAAATAAAAGGTAAAGCTGCATACTAAAGGCCCTTGTGGTCTGCCCCTTCCCCAGACCCCACATAGGAGGGAGCTTTGTGCACCGGGGCTGCCCCTTTAGGATAAGGGTTCCCAATGAGAAATTGCTGTGACAGGCTTCAGCACTCTTCGAAAGCAATCAACCGCCATTTGAAATGTGTCTTGGATGCTGTTGGTAGATTAACTTAGAGTTGATTGTACCCCCTGATCTAAACATTGCTCCTTCAAAAAACTTACAGATACAAGATATTATCCTTTGTTGAAGGTTCCTGACTTTTACTAGTGTTATTTGAACATTAATGTATGTTCCAATGTGTGTATACATTGATAAGTTTTACTTGTATTTATATCAAAGGATTGCATCAGTGCCATAGATGGGTGCCAAATTCCAGTGGTGATACATCTCTGAAATCTCGTGCGTGGAGGGGAAGGAAAGGGGTAATTACACAGTACATTTTATGTGCATATAGTTTTATATATAAAGATCACCTTTTCAATTGCTGAGTTAGAACGTACTGCTAATGACAATCATATTTTGGGTGATTCAATCATAGATGCATCTCAAAAGTTCTCTCATCCAACCACAAGATATGGATTTATATTAGACATTTGCAGCTATCATAGTTGTTTTACTTCTAAGTACAAATGCCTTTTTTTGTGGAAAATATTATCTAGTAGACTCCAGATTTGAGTTGTAGCCAGGATATATTAGCCCTTATAAGCACAAGAGATATGACTTGCAAGAATTTAGGGTAGAAGATGTGGAGATAGATCAAGAAGGCCAAAGTCAGCAAAGAAGTTATTTTACCACCAACATTCATGGTTGCACAATGTGGCTGAACATGTCTTTGGTGGACTAAAGCAGCGTTCTAAAATTTTAAAGTGTATGCCGGCAATATCAAATCTCAATGCAGACGAAGATAATCGTCACAGCATGCACATTGCATAACTTTATACTTATGGAGAATGAGGCTGATAAGATATTCAAGGGGTTCAGTGGGAGATGCATCTACTGCTACTTCATCGAATCGTTGTCAGCAGGCTTCTAAGATTAGAGTCTATAGCAAATGTATTAGCTGCTGATGAAGGCATTCCATTGCGACCTTAAAACTACATCTAATTATGCATTGTTAATGGTCTTTGATAGATGCTTCAATTGAATTCAATTTCAACAAGATTTAGGATACAGAGTTGCAATTACAATCAGAAAGAGAAAAAAAATGCAGAACTCTATTGGTTCTGTTCTGTATACGTTTTCTACTATTACAATCTCTAGCTTTTGAGGAGTTAGAACCTCCACTTCCTGACTTCAAACAATCCTCCCTTTCTTTCTTCTCTCCTTCCCTTTATATCCCCTTCTCCCCATACGTAACTGCCTTTTCTTTCTCTCTAACTGATGTAACTGCCCTTAACAGAAGTAAACTAATGTAAAACTGAATGCTGTCTACACTTTGTCCTTTCCTCTTCTTGTATAATACTTGCAATGTGGGTTATATATACTTGCTTGTGATTGTGGGCTGAATGGTCTTCTTAATATTATCTCACTCATAAAGAATGCTGGTTTTGAAGCGTTTACAACAATCAATCAATTATCTCCTTATTGATTTGCCTTTGCTTCCAGTTCTATATGGCTTCACCTAGTAATATTATTTGTTGCATTGAGTTGTATAGACAGTTGCGAACTAAGGTGGCAGCCAAAGAAGTCAAAAGATGCACAAGTACCAAAATGGAATGCCTGGGAAATAAGCATATTTGTTCAGGAAACAGTTGAAAAGTTTCAGCATTATGGTCTGAGGTGGCAGGTGTCTACAGTGTAGGCTGAAATAGAAAGAGGGATGGAAAATAGGAACAACCATTTCTCAATTGGCAAACAGGTACAACAAGTTAAAGCTGTGGCATATGATTTGGATCGGACATTGATACGCACAAAGCTGTGGCATATGATGTCCCTTAGGAAGCATTCATTCAAGTATCCAAAGAATTAATCTAGTTGTTCAATGTCGGTTTTATCTTCTATCTGTACGTTTTAACTTTATCGTGTTATACAGCACGTTTTAACTTTATCGTGTTATACAGCTTACACCTATTAATTTATACATATTTTCACAGTAACCCAGGTGCTACCAGGTTGAGGAATTGGTCTTGTCCCTATCAAGCTGAGCTGGAGATTATCTTTGGTGACATTTTGGTTGACATGTATTTGAAAGGAACACTATCATGTTGTTCATGTATTGGGATGTCTTACCCTACTGATATTTGTACCATTTGGTGCTTTATTATAACGACCCTCAATTTTGCATCATTTTCTATGTGTTAGATTATAATTTTGATGGAGAGAAAATCAGAATTTAATTTCATAGAAACGGAGTTTCATAAAAATAACCTCCTTGTAAACTCAAATTTTGGACCGAGATATCAAATTTGTATGTGTCGATATGAATCCAACAAAACCAATTTTGCGCAAAACGGAGATCAGGAGTGAAAATTTCAAAAGTTTTACAAATAGATAGGGGGCAAAAATTGATAATAGCACCCCCCTTGTTTATTTGTTGTGACACAGAGATTGAAAATGAGATTAGAAAGGGGGAACGCAGGAGAGAGGAAACCCTAGCAATCACCCCCCCCCCCCACCCCTCGTTTCAAACCCCATCTCCAGACACCTAATGTCATGGCGATGTTGGCAATCAAGCTGCTTGGGTTGCCGGCACCGACGCGTGGTCCTTCCAGATCAGGTTTCCAGTGCCTGATCGCTTTCCCTAGAACCCTCCTTTTATTGGCGACAAAGAGAAACCCAGATTGGGTTTCATCGGCAAGCAACTGGATCCCCCTCTTCAACGTTGATGGAAACCCAGATCGAGTTTCCCTTCAGGCCAGGCGCCAAGTTTTTATCCCCTCCACCATTGTTCACCGGTGACGGGCAGGAACCTAATCACCACCGGCGTCACCATTGTTCACCGGTGACGGGCAGGAACCTAATCACCACCGGCGTCCCACTCCTCCCTTCTCCTCCCCAATCGAGTCCCCTCCAGTGCAGCCAGCCAGCACGCCCGCATGCGCACAAACCGGCAACACGAATGCCACCCGGGTTTCACTCCCCCCTATTTGCCCTTCCACCGGCACGGCCAAGCCATGGAAGGGCTGGCATGCCAAGGGCACACAAATCAGGCCACCAGTGCCGATCTCCCCTTTCCCCTCCCTGTTTCCATCATTTGACGACTCAGGCGTGAAAAGCCGACAGCCATCATTGTCTTCCCCTATTTGCCCTTTCACCATGCGAGTCAGGGTGAGTTGACTCGCCGAGTCAACTCAATCCCGACTTGTTTTGGGAGAAGAAAGTTGACCCAGTATGCCCATTTAACTCTTGACTTCAACCCTTGATTCTGACCAATCTAGGAAAGATCTCGAAGATCCAAGATAGCCATCGCAATCCTGACAACACGAGGAACAATACCCATCTTCCTATTCATTAATCAGGGAAGATCTAACCGTCAATTTGATCATACCACTAATCAAAATTTAGATCGCCTGATCTAAAATGATCTTACACTATTTTCAAATCTAAATAGTCCATTATGATCCTCACGAAGTCTAGATTAAGATCCATACAAGATATTTTTGGATCTAAAATATCTACAGAGATTATTTAGCCAATCTTGATCAATGGCTGAGATCAACTGAAGATCCAAGTATGAAATTGAATCCAATTTGATTATCCAAACCATTTAGAATTCTTAATTAGATTAATTGGTTAAAACTGCTAAATTGTTATTTGAACTGAGGCAATCAAGTGAAGAATTTTGATGACATCAGCATGGATATTTAATAATCAGACATACTTGAGGCAATCGGTGGACGATCAGACAGCTAAGTGTCATTCAAATTGACTGATACAAGGTAAGATTACTATCTTAATCATTTGATGGGTTGATTTGATAGTAATTAGATATGATTGAACATGAAATTATATAATAATGCTCGATTAATTAATTTAAATGATAAATTACCCAAGATTGAGATGATCTGAGCCTAGTAACTTTGAAATATGCATTGGTACAATTAAGAATAAGGATTAAATGGTTAGGAGTGGGCCCAATTTAACATGATTGAATTATAAGCCAATTAGGGCAGGCCCCACAATGAGATTTCAAGGCTGAGAATCATTGTATTGTCTTGAACACTATGTATTGGAATACGAAAATACGTTGTGTAATTAAGAATCCCAGTTAGATAAATTAGATTATAAGTATGACTGGATGTGATATGTATCCAAGTGATGGAACTATAGTGGACCGCGCAAGAGTTAGGTCCAACTGATTGTGAGATATAGACGAGTGGTATTTCGTCTAAGGTAGGTGACGACATTTAATGTTGCATATTGTTTTTCTAAAATATCGCACTATCATAGCATTTTGATTGACTGGGATTATTTGTAATATGTTTTCTTTATTATGTGTACTCGTGATTTATAAATTTTTATGTTATGATTTGATATGAGATTTTGATAGAGCATTGAATGGATTTTTATGATCGATCTATTTTATGGTATTGATACCTGTAGATCATATATGAATTGGAAGCATCTCTTCTTTATTGCATCACTGAGATTGGATGATTTCCATAAAATTAGTGATGGAATCTTAGTGGCTAATCCTTGAGAGGCTAACCCCGGGATGAGAGGGGTACCTTGGGATGATAAGCCACAAGTGCTACTAGTTTTATGAGGAGGCTTTGGTGGCTAGTCCTTGATCTGCAATATTATGGTTGCCAAACTATGCATGCTCGACCAATTTAATGTTGACATCATTTCTTACACCTTCTCTTGCTCAGGGAGAGGTCCACATCTTTCACCTACTATAGGCAACCTCAAAAAACTATGATCTTAATTTTATGACTAGGTTCAAATTACCACAAGCCATTGTTTCAATTTCTTGCGCAACTCCATGCCACAGTTCTATATCTTGATCTACCCAAAGGACTTCTATGAAGTTTTAAAAGGAAACATATTAAAATAATATAAGAAAGACAATTCATTCTAACCTGCAAGCTTGATTAGCTTCCCTTCTAGTGACGGAAGTCATATATATTTTGACTCATTGTATTTTGGGGTCAATGCATGACCTAGCAATGAAGAGGCACTTCATCTTTTGCCATCAAATATCTCCAATTGCTTCAATCTCCCTCTTCCTTTCAAATTCATTATTAGCCATCAAAACATCTTCAATTTTACTTGGCATATTATCATGCCCTCATACATCTCACTACAATGGTACCTCTTTATTAGAATATATAATCATCCTATAGATTGGCTTGGTAATGTCAAGAGTGAACTGCACCATCTTCCAAAAATCTTCCTTATTATTGATGGTTTCTTCAACCTTAATTGATGCATCCTTAATGTAGACAACTTTAATTCCTCTCACCTACTAGCTCCATGAGTTCATATCCACACAAAATCTTAACAATTCTTCACCTTCATCATCTTATGCACGGTGACATAAATAGACCCAATCTGTGAAACACTCATGTAGATGGCAAGTGCATGAGAGTGGTTGTTGATGACTCTCAACCCCTTTCTTGCATGTGACTGATCATTCATGCATCATGGAAGCTCATAATCCAAGTCCTTGAAATTAAGGTAAGAGTAAGAACTACACGTGAGGTCCAAAATATGTGAGGAAATGTTGCACTAACCTCTTCCCGAGCATTCTATAATTATGAGCATTATCAATAGCATGTGTGGAGAGATTGAGAGGGAGGTTACCCAGAGAATCCAAGCGGGTTGGAACAAATAGAGATGTGCATATGGAGTTTTATGTGATTGGTGGGTGCCACTCAAACTAAAAGGAAAGTTCTATAGGATGGCTATAAGGTTGGCTATGCTCTATGGATCAGAGTGTTGGCCAGTTAAGGAACATGATACTCATAGGATGAGCGTCGCAGAAATGAGGATGTTGAGATGGATGAGTGGTAAGACAAGAAAGGATAGAATTAGAAATGAAAATATTGGAGGTAATTTAGGAGTAGCACCAATAGGTAATAAGATGAGGGAGATTAGACTTAGATGATTTGGACATGTCCAAAGGAGACCAACAACTGCACCAGTTAGGAGTGAGGCAATACAAGTAGAAGGTTCTAAAAGGGCAAGGGGAAGGCCCAAAAGAACGTGGATAGAAGTGGTGAGGAAAGATTTTAAAACTTTGGGACTAAATGAAACCATGGTATTTAATAGAGTGGAATGGAGGAATAAGATTCATGTGGCCGACCCCTAATTGGGATAAGGTCTTGATGATGATGATCAGTAGCATGTGTGGTTCCATGATCTAGCAGCCTGTCTCAAGCCCGGATAGAGGGTTGAATCAAGTGCTAAATAGCATAAGATTCTTTGACAAATCCTTAGCATGAATCTAAAGCATAAGGCATTTCCTCAGGCTAGGGCATTCCGCATAAGCAATGTGCTGCATTAGGGCCCAAATGTAGTGGGATATAGGCAAGGGCTGCTAGAGTATTCCCCTATAAGCGACACGCTGCATCAGATCCCAGATGCAAGGGAAAGAAGTCAAGGGTTCCCACGCCATTCTAGATATGTGCGGGTAAAGAGACTAGCTTAGGAAAATAAGATTCATATCCGCCATATGGAATATAGCCACATTGACAAGTAAGAGTATAAAGCTAGTAGATACGATAAAAAGTAGAAGAGTCAACATAGCTTGTGTCCAAGAAACCAAGTGAAAAGGGGCTAAAGCTAGAGAAATTGATGGGTGTAAGCTCTAAATAATAATAGAAATGGCATACAGATAATAATAGATAAAGAATTAAAGGATAAGGTTGTAGACCTTAGAAGAACTAGTGATAGAATCTTACTAATAAAACTTGTCTTAGGAGAGAAGATCATAAATGTTATAAGTGCATATACCCCACAAGTAATGTTAGAAGATAGAATCAAGAGACAATTTTGGGAAGATATGGAAGCAATAATGTAAGAAATTCCCAACACAAAGGCAATATTTATAGGAGCAGACTTAATGGTGGTGCAGGAAAAGAAAACAAAGGTTATGATAGGGTACCTGGAGGGTAAGGTATTGGAGAAAGAAATGAGATTGGGGAAGCTATCCTCAATTTTGATTTGGCATATAACCTAGCTCTAACAAATGCATACTTTAAGAAGAGGGATGAATAGTTACTAACCTTTAAAAGTGGATCATATAAAAGCCAAATAGACTTCCTTTTACTTAGGAATACCGAAAGAACAATGTGTAAGGATTGCAAGGGGATAGTCAGTAAGAGCTTAACCATACAACATAGGTTAATGATTATGGACATTTATATTAAGAGATAGAAGAAAGAAAATAAACTTTATAGGCGTCCAAAAGCTAATTTGTGGAACTTAAAAGGAGGGAAGATAACATCATTTACAAACAAGTTGATGGCAGAAGAAAAGTGGAACAATGAAACAAAACTAAACACCATGTAGACTGATATGGCTGAGTTTATTAAGAAAGTGGCAAAAGATGTTCTAGGAGTATCTAAAGGTAAAAGGCACCAACAAAGGAAACTTAGTATTGGAATGAAAAAAGGAAAAAAGTTACTAAAGAGAAATGGATGTGTTTTAGAACATGACATGGGACTAGAAATACCAAAAACTTTGAGTAATATAAGAATGCTAAAAAGGTTGCTAAAAGAGTAGTGATGAGGCTAAACTCAAGGCATATGATTATCTCTATAATGGATTAGGGTCAAAAGAAGGTGAGAAAGATGTGTTCAAACTTGCAAAAATAAGAAAACAAAAGAGTGAGGACTTAGATCATGTTAAATACATTCAAAGTGTGGTGATCAAAGGGTACTAGTCAAAGATGACGAGATCTAGTAAGGTTACTTTCAAAAATTACTAAATGACTAATGTCTTGAGAATATAGATATTAAAAGAAATGTAAACCCAGATAACATTGAACTATATAGATATAACCGTAGGATCAGGATACCTAAAGTGAAAGAGGCATTGAAAAGGATGAAATCAGGAAAAGCCTTGGGGTGCCATGGCAATACCAATAGAGGTTTGGAAGTATATGAGAGATATTGGAGTAGTTTGACCGATAAAGTTGGATAAACAAGATTGCAGAATCCAATAAAATACTAGATGAATGGAGGAAAAGCTCTATCATACCAATTTATAAGAATAAAATAGACATACAGAGTTGCATTAATTATCATGGGATCAAACTTATGAGCCACACCATGAACTTCAGGAAAGAGTGATTAGAAAGAGGTTATAAAACGAGACGAGTGTATTGAAAAACCAGTTTATTTCCATGCTTGGGAGGTCTACCATGGAAGCTATTTTCCTACTTAGACAATTGATAGAGAAGTATAGGATGAGGAGGAAGGACTTCCAAATGGCCTTTATTGACTTAGAAAAAGTTTATGACATGGTCTTTAGATAGTTAGTATGATGAGTATTAGGTGAAAAAGGGGTTTCATGAGGGTATATAGACATAATTAAAGATATGTATGAGGAAGCAACCACAAATGTTAGGACCACTTGAGGAGAGACTCATGATTTTCCTATCATTATAGGATTGCAATAGGGATTGGCATTAAGCCTATACCTTTTCACATAAGTTATGGATAAGTTAACAAAACATCTACACGAGTCCATGGTGAATGTTATCTACACATGACATAGTTTTGATTGATAAGACAAGGGAGGGCATAAACAAAGCTAGAATTGTAGAGAGATGCTGTAGAGTATAATGGATTTAAATTAGCAGACTTAAGACAGAATATATGTAATGCAATTTTAACAAGGAAAAAAGTGGGAGTGAAGCACCAATAAAGATTGATAACCAAGAAGTACCCCAAAAGGACCACTTTCAATACTTGAGGCGATAATTCATGAGAGCGGAGAGATTGAGAGGGATGTTATCCAATGAATCCAAGTTGGTTGGAACAAATGGAGATAAGCCTCTGGAGTTTTGTGTGATCGTCAGGTGTCACTTAAAGTGAAAGATAAATTTTATAGGATAGCTGTAAGGCCACCATGATCCATGGATCAAAGTGTTAATAGTTAAGGAAAAACATGCACACAAGATGAGCTAGCCAAAATGAGGATATTGAGATGGATAAGTAGCAAGACAAAATTAGGATATTGAGATGGATAAGTGGCAAGACAATAAAGTATAGAATTGAAAATGAAAACATTAGAAGAAACTTAGGAGTAGCACCAATAGGTGACAAGATGAGGGAGGGTAAACTTAGATGGCTTGGACATATCCAACAGAGATCGAAAACGACTCCAATTAGGAGTGAGTCAATCCAAGTCCAAGGCTCCACGAGAGCACAAGGAAAGGCCCAAAAGGACGTGGATAGAAGTGGTGAGAAAAGATTTAAAAACTTTAGACTAAATAAAGCCATCACGCTTGATAGAGGGGAATGAAGTAACAAGATTCGTGCAGCCGACCCCTAATCGAGATAAGGATTTGATCATAATGATGATTTATTCTCACTTCAGTTTTAGCCTATCTCGGCATGTTCTTTATTTTTACAGTTTGAGTATTGAATATGGTTGGACAAACCAGCTTTATGCATTAAATCAGTGAGTTTCCTTTATAGAAAAGAATACATCAAAGAAGGGAAGAAGGAAATGCAAAAATAAGGAAATATAGAAGTTGTTTGCCCAAGCATACGATTGTTTTATTGGAAAATGGAAAAATACCCTCATCACATAAAAAAGGAGTAAAGACTTTAACAACAATCACAAAGGAGGACAAAATTACACTTTAATTACAGTAACAAAAAAAAAAAGAATTTTCACTATCTGCCAAGAAGGAAGCAAACATCAGAGAGACATACAAACACATGGAGGGACATAGAGCGCATCATGCCAACATGTGTCAGGGCATGAAAGTTCCATCCCCTTAATATTGCCTCCCAATTTACGGAACAAGAGAACATAGGATAATGGAATCTTAGTGTAATGGAGTATTTTCTTAATATCAGTCCAAGAAGGAACTCAGAGAATCTCCCTTAAACCAAGCTAATAGCCAACTTTCCTTCAACTGCAAAACTGATTATAATGAGAGAAAACCACCCTTTAAAATAGCATACATCCTTAACTTTACTTGTTCCCTAAATAAAATAAGGTAAAAAAATTAAGGCCATAGGACAATTGCACACCTCACTTAAGGGAAAATTGTTCTCTCAAGTAAAACCAATAAAGTCACCCTTAAGTAAAAACAAAAGACAGTGACTTTCACCATTAAATCAAAGCAACAAACAGCCTGAAGATTTGGAAGTGAAATGCCATCTTTGAGGTGTTTTTATATTGTTTGAACTCTTGTTTTGATTGTAGTTAGAGGAGTTGTAATTATGATAAATGGCATTTCTAGTTAGGTAATTGTGTATTTTAATCCCCACTTTTGAAGGCTACGTTGTGGACTTTATGAGAGAGAGAGAGAGAGAGAGAGACAAAAAGAGAGAAGATTATCATGCAACAACAAGCCTACAAAGGGGAGAGCTTGGGAAGAGAAAAAGGAGAAAACCAGTTTCTTACCTTTTAAATGCAAGCGCAGTTTAGGAAATTAAACAACGATAGCTTTGTAATTAAAGAAAACTCATCTATAAAGACCAAAACAACTCAAATGACATAACCCAATTTGCCACTCAGGAGGGTGTTTGTGTCCAAAATAATTTAGAGCCTGCTGATAACTTGCACATAATGTGTGCTAGGTTAGAAGCCACCATATGCATATCTACATATGGTATAAAAGTACACTAGACAAACAAACAAAGATTCTTACATATGATTATTTATTTGCGGTGTTGGTATCATTGAGCTGTAAATATAGATATTCAAGCCAATATATATCACATAATGTTATCATCAACTCAAAAACACACACACACACACACACACACACACACACATGTATGCATGTATGTATGCATAGATATATATATATGAGCAGATAAGCTCAAAAGGAGAGGAAGGTGTACAAGCTGATGTTTTCATGTAAAACTTCTATTGCAGATCTAAGCCGTTCATAACATTAGAAATGACAGAGAGAGGCTAGAACTCAAATTTTATGCTCATTTAATGCTTGTAGCCTACATTTTCTTGGGTAAAAATTACAACCATCCATTTTTCTTAATGTTTTTCAAAGAGAAAAACAATTGGTTAGGATCAACCAAACCCATTGATTTCTCATGAGTCATCTATTTTTGGCATTCTGAACATGATGAACAGATTAGAGCTACAAAAAGTTCTGTCCAGCATGGAAACATCAGCATGCACACCTTCCTCTCCTCTTGAACGTGTATGCTTACCGGTACTCCACACACACACAGATATTCCTATATATCCATCTTTATTTCCAGTGTTTGGTATGGTTGAGCTGTAAACATGGATATCCAAGGCAATGTATATCGCATATGTTATCATCAGCTTCGGAGGGTGACACAATATAGCTTCATTCCAACAATAAAGCAAACAAACAAAAGTAAATACCTGAACATTGATAAAATGCAGGCCAGCAATCAATATTGGAAATATAGGACCTGAAACACCATTTGGGAATTCGGTCAAATTGTGAAACCACAACGCGCCACCCTGGAACAAATTTGTGAACTCAACATCAAAAAAGGAAGAAGAAAAGAAATTAAATACTTCTTAAGAGCCATACCAATATATCTGGACAATTTTAAGGAAAATCCATATGATGAAAAGCACGAGCAACGTACATCATAATTTAGCCAACAACTTCATGTTGAGCAAATAGAATATATATGTATACTTTTATCCCCCAATTGGGATAAGGTCTTGATGATGATGATGATGATGATGATCCTCATAGAAAACATGATTTTAAACACTTCTGAGAATGCAGCAGAGGTGAACAAGCTCCTAGACAAACACCAAAGTAGATGATAGACGTCTTCTCAATAGTAGTATATCTGTTGTTACATGAAATGATGATATCATAAATATTGTAGCATGTCTAATCATCCAACAATCCCAGCAGTACCCATGATAATTTAGATCAATTGAGCCATTCCAAAAAAGGGGGAAAAAGGAAAAGGAGAATGAAAAGATATATAAAAAGGGGCAGCCTGGCAAACAAAGCTCCCACATATACAGAGTCTAAAGAAGGGGCGGCCCACAAAGTTCTATAGTATGCAGCCTTACCCTGCATTTTGCAAGAGGCTGTTTCCATGCCTCAAACCTGTGACCTCAAGGTCACACGACGACAACTCTACTGTTGCACCTAGGCTCCCCTTCAAAGAATATATACATATATATATATATATATATATTTGGAGTGTGCATTGAAAATAAATTGAAGCAGAGCAAAAAAACTTACAGAACGACGCTCATCCAAAGCAAGAATTAAAACCCAAAATTACATAAAGGACCCTAAAGGGATTTTATTACTAAGAACTGAGAAGATTACACAGAGGGGAAGGCAGCAAACAAGGCGCAAAGGATGACCCCAAGCAAGCAATGCCTTTGGACTGAAACAAACTCGACTTAAATAGACATTCGGGTTCTGGACTTAACATGGTTTGGAATCCAAAACAATAATTCAAAAGAAATGAAAAGACTAAAGTAAAAGGAGACATGACAAAAGAAGAAACGACATAAAGAAAAAGCAAAAGTAGATTCCTCAATAATTTGAGGAGCTTTACAAAAAGAGATTCTCTTGGTGGGTCCGTTATGTCAGACTGATTGATTGATTTGTGGGACCATCATGCCAGGAAAATGATGAATGGTAATTATTGTAGGTTATCTTCATCTTCATCAAGTGGGGCCTTCATTTTGCCTTTCATCTTCTTGTCGTAAGCTTCAAGGATATTTTTGAATTGGTCCTTGGGAGAAGGAATTTCCTTTGGTGGATTAGCTTGAACATTCTTGGCTTGATTCTTGGCTTCCAAAAATTGAGTAAGAACCGTCATTGAGGCATCCCAATAGTCTTAAAAATTGTCTTCTTCGTTGGGATCTTGACTATCTTGGAAGACATTGTCTTCAAACATGGCTTTAGTAGAGGATGATTCAGCAGGAGAGATATTGAACGACTACATTACTTGATCTTTCATAAAGTCCATGCATTTGACAAGTATTTGGCTTTCATTGTCGGTTGGGTATTTCCGCTGGAGCATCTTCTTGATTTCATCGATAGAGGTGGATGACTGTTGGCTAGGCTTATTATCCCAAGCAGCTTTATTATGCTATATAATTTCTTCAATTTCGCGAGCCTTGCCCTTAGAGTCAAATTTTGTCCACCATTTGACAAAATATATTATTTTGAGCGCCTGAATATTAAGCTCGTCACTTCCAATGGTCATTGACCATTTCCAAATCCATGGAATATCAAATTTGATAAAGAATATGGCCTCCCATTGACCGGTTATTAACTGAACAGGAGGAATAGAATTTACTTCAGGAGCATATTCCACCCAAGCATTATACAGCTCTTTGAACTTTTCTGGTAATATTGCCAGAGATGGTCCAAATTTCCTCCACCAATGGTAAAACCATGGAGAGAGGTTCCCTTTTATTATTTTCGGGTTTATTCGGATGAACCATAAGTATTTCCTCAAGTTATTTTCGAGGTACATTACATAACTCATTGAGTCAACATAATCCCACCAATTATATGGATATGGGGTGCCCTTGGCTTCAACCCATTTATATTGACCAGGGTTAATGTCCCATTCCTGGGGACACAGGACCTTATTCACAAGGATCTTACTAAAATTAATGACAAATTTGTCATGATTATAAAAGTGGTTTATTTCCACTACTTTGATTTCTTGGAGGAATTTCTCCGTGAGGAATTGAATGTGCCCCACATGCGGTGGATAATTATTATTTTGCCAATGTTTATAGGCAATGTCCCAAGGGTCTTGAAGATCAAATCCTCGCAAGACTGGCACATTTGCAAGATTTAGTATGACATCTTGATGTTCACAGAGTAAATATTGCTCCGCTATCATAGTAAGAACTTCCCTTGCAGATTTCTGTGGAGTAAATTGCTGATAGGGGAGTTCCTCATCAATAGATGATGATGACTGAGTATTACTCGATGGAGGGATATTACCCAAAGTAATTAGTTTTGGCTTGGATGCCGAGCTCTAAAGCATTGGCCATTGGCTCTGCTTTCCTTTTTGGTCTTAGGTATTACCACGACCTCTTCCTCGACCCCTATGGGTATTACCCAGGGTAAACCATGTTAGGCTAAACTTTTTGTGTAAGCATGGGATAGTCTTGTGTGAGTTCTGGTATAATTTAGTTTGTTTCAGGCTTTATCAATTGAATTATGCTACGGTTTAATTGTTGCGGTTGTTTGTATCATGCTATGTGTTATTCTGTTAGCTTTCTGCTACGTCGCCTGGGCATTTTTCCCCGTTTGCTGTGAGTGTTGCGTTTGGGGTCTTTTGTGGTTGTGGTTGACAGGCAGGCTTGCAGTTGTATCATGTGGTAGGATCTTGCTGTTATTCGCGGATGATTTCATTCTAGTATAATTTCAGTTGATTAGCATGAATCATGTCTAAGTTTATATCAGTTGCATACTCTGTTCTATGTTTTATAGTTCTATACTCCTGACTCATCCCTTGGCCTAATTCATATGGCTAATAATTCTGATTATCATGTTAAAAATACAAGTCTGGTTGAATACCCTACAAACACTGAATCCTTATATAATTGCAGGGATCATGACTGATCCAGGAGAATAGTTTACCCCGGGTAATACCCATAGGGGTCGAGGAAGAGATTATGGTAATACCCAAGACCGAAAAGGAAAGCAAAGCCAATGGCCAATGCTTCAGAGCTCGGCATCCAAGCCAAAACTAATTACTTTGGGTAATATCCCTCCTCCATCGAGTAATACTCAATCGTCGTCATCTATCGATGAGGAACTCCCCCGTCAGCAATTTACTCCGCATAAATCTGCAAGGGAAGTTCTTACTATGACAGCGAAGCAATATTTACTCCGTGAACATCAAGATGTCATACTAAATCTTGCAAATGTGCCAGTCCTGCGAGAATTTGATCGTCAAGACCCTTGGGACATTGCCTATAAACATTGGCAAAATAATAATTATCCACCGCATGTGGGGCGCAGTCAATTCCTCATGGAGAAATTCCTCCAAGAAATCAAAGTAGTGGAAATAAACTACTTTTATAATCATGACAAATCTATCATTAATTTTAGTAAGATCCTTGTCAATAAGGTCCTGTGTCCCCAGGAATGGGATATTAACCCTAGTCAATATAAATGGGTTGAAGCCAAAGGCACCCGATATCCATATAATTGGTGGGATTATGTTGACTCAATGAGTTATGTAATGTACCTCGAAAATAACTTGAGGAAACACTCATGGTTCATCCGAATAAACCCGGAAATAATAAAAGGG
This sequence comes from Warburgia ugandensis, assembly GCA_035236585.1. Classification (NCBI taxonomy): domain Eukaryota; kingdom Viridiplantae; phylum Streptophyta; class Magnoliopsida; order Canellales; family Canellaceae; genus Warburgia; species Warburgia ugandensis. Next base: position 17,019,257 of record CP141134.1, on the reverse strand, counting down.
AACCTCTCTCCATGGTTTTACCATTGGTGGAGGAAATTTGGACCATCTCTAGCAATATTATCAGAAAAGCTCAAAGAGCTGTATAATGCTTGGGTGGAATATGCTCCCGAAGTAAATTCTATTCCTCCTGACCAGTTAATAACAGGTCAATACGAGGCCATATTCTTTATCAAATTTGATATTCCATGGATTTGGAAATGGTCAATGACCATTGGAAGTGACGAGCTTAATATTCAGGCGCTCAAAATAATATATTTTGTCAAATGGTGGACAAAATTTGACTCTGAGAGCAAGGCCCGCGAAATTGAAGAAATTATACAGCATAATAAAGCTGCTTGGGATAATAAGCCCAGCCAACAGTCATCCGCCTCTATTGAAGAAATAAAGAAGATGCTCCAGCGGAAATACCCAACCGACAATGAAAGCCAAATACTTGTCAAATGCATGGACTTTATGAAAGATCAAGTAATGCAGTCGTTCAATATCTCTCCTGCTGAATCATCCTCTACTAAAGCCATATCTGAAGACAATGTCTTCCAAGATAGTCAAGATCCCAACGAAGAAGACAATTTTTAAGACTATTGGGATGCCTCAATGACGGTTCTTACTCAATTTTTGGAAGCCAAGAATCAAGCCAAGAATGTTCAAGCTAATCCACCAAAGGAAATTCCTTCTCCCAAGGACCAATTCAAAAATATCCTTGAAGCTTACGACAAGAAGATGAAAGGCAAAATGAAGGCCCCACTTGATGAAGATGAAGATAACCTGCAATAATTGCCATTCATCATTCTCCCGGCATGATGGTCCCACAAATTAATCAATCAGTCTGACATAACGGACCCACCAAGAAAATCTCTTTTTGTAAAGCACCTCAAATTATTGAGGAATCTACTTTTGCTTTTTCTTTATGTTGTTTCTTCTTTTGTCATGTCTCCTTTTACTTTAGTCTTTTCATTTCTTTTGAATTATTGTTTTGGATTCCAAACCATGTTAAGTCCGACATCCAAATGTCTATTTAAGTCGAGTTTGTTTCAGTCCAAAGGCATCGCTTGCTTAGGGTCGTCCTTTGCGCCTTGTTTGCTACCTTCCCCTTTCTGTAATCTTCTCAGTTCTTAATAATAAAATCCCTTCGGGGTCCTTTCTGTAATTTTGGGTTTTAATTCTTGCTTTGGATGAGCGTCGTTCTGTAAGTTTTTCTGCTCTGCTTTAATCGATTTTCAATGCACTATATATATATATATATATATAAGGGCAGCCCCTGTGCACAAAGCTCCCGCGTATGCAGGGTCCAAGTAAGGGGCGGACCACAAGGGTCTATAGTATATAGCCTTACCTTGCAGTTTTCAAGAGGCTGTTTTCATGCCTTAAACCCGTGACCTCAAGGTCACACAACAACATATATATATATATATAGAGAGAGAGAGAGAGAGAGAGAGACCCCTGGAGCTCATTAACTTTGATCAAGCGTAACAACCTTAAAAGAGAACATGTGGATTCTTCCTTTCCATGAAATGTCTGTTCTTTCTAATATGTTTACCTTTATAAAGAGAGAAGCAAAAATGAAAAGAAGAGGAAAAGTGCAACTCACAGCAAGAGGAGAATCAGGGTATCACAATGTTAAAAGCACAAAGGTAAAAGAGAAGCGCCCATATACATTCTCACAACTCGTCCAAGTCAAAAAGTTCAAAAATGCTAAACTGACAAAAGGTAAGTAAAAATATATAAGAAAGTGGGACTCACAGCAAGAGCAAAGTAAGGTATCACAGTGTTAAAAGCACCAAGATAAAAGAGACCTGCCCATATACACTCTCAGACGACTCATCCGAGTCAAAAGATTCAAAAATGCTAAACTGAGAGAAGGCAAGTAAAAATATATAAGACCCCACTAAGTTCATGTCTTAATTATCAACACTTCTCCCCCTCTCTATTTTTATAAAAGATAATAGTTAACTTTAGAGATTAAGTAACAAATTTAAAGATGTATGATCTCACACTCCCTTCCCATCTTGTTAAGTGTAAGTCATTGTTTATTTTACTTGTCGAATGTAAAGTCATGATCCCACCATCATAATAACACCACCACTCATTCTCCATTGCCTCTTCTATGGATTGTAGTTATAGAAGAAGAAGAAGAGGAAGCAATAAAAAAGGACATAATCAAGAGAAGAAGAGAGGATGATAAATATATGAAAATCAGGCACAACATCAGCGAAAATCATTGAAGAATGACTTGGCTTTGAGAACTTAGCTGAGTTGGTTAACTGCCTTGTCTCACAACTATGACATTTTGGGTTCAAATCCAACCAATATTCAATACAAAAAAATGGAAAAAGAAATGCATTAGAACAACTTCATTATTGCATTCATTGTTCTCGGCTGTGAGTCCTCCACAAAACTCTAATTTCTTCCCTTCTTCAACTTCAAGGAATTCTACTTCACTCTGGCACTTCAACATTTTATTTCATCCGGTTACTCATTCTGTTCAGTATCAAATATGCAAGTTGAGGATTTGTATTGGAAGCAATCCAATTTCAGTCCTTTGGAGATGTAATAGATCGTTTTTCCATACATAACAAGTGAACCTCCACGCTCAGCTTCTACTTTATTCTATATTGGAGGTAATTAAGGAAGAAAACAAAAGTAAAGTCCATTGTTTTTCATAATCACATATAGCCTCAGATAGGAAGCATGCACAGATTTCATAATTTTTGGCTAATAGATTCTGACACATTATCTTACACCAATGTGTGAACCAAGTATGTCTCATTGACAATAGCTTATTACAAGATCACAAGTAAAGATGCTTCACTACTTTAATCATTCTAACTGATGGGGTAACTATGCAAATTATGCATTTTACTCTTCATGAATGATCTAATTGACACCATAGTAGATCTTAAATAACAAATTAATAGTGTTATTGACAATTCATAAACTGAAGGCATTAACCTATATAACAAAAACATCAGTATGTTCTGCAAACTGAAAATGGTGCAATAATCAGGGAGATTTATAGAGCGCAGAGGGCAGTGATGTAGCGTCTCCGCAGCGGCTCCATCCTCATGGCGGTGCCGTCCTTTCTCCCCCCGCAGCAAAGGATGATCGGAGAAGGGAGGGTGACGCAGATGCGGTAACGCGTCGATGACGAAGGGGGATGTCGTTATCAAAACTATCCCTATGTTTTTTGATCCTTTTCCTTTTTGAATTGAAAAGTACTAAAATGCCCTTCAATCTTCAAACGCCCATAACTTTGTCATTTGATCTTCATTTTCAGTGTTATTTATGTCGTTCGATTCCATTTTTTGAATAGAATCTAATTATGAAGATATTTTCACCAAATTTAATCTCTATAAAATCTCACTTCTAAAGTTCAAATATTTATCTTTGGACTTTAAAACTTCAGGTCATTACATCCACTCCCACTCTTCACCTTGCTAAAATTGCATTCCATATACTCTGTCTTAGTTCAACTAATTTTAAGTTCTTTAGACACTAGTGCATCTCTCCATAACTCTAGCTTTGTGTTTATGCCCTCCATTCTCTTATCAATCAAAACTATACCATCTACAATAAATCTCCTCATGTAGATGCTTGTTAACTTATCTATAACCAATATGAAAAGATACGGGCTCAATGCCGATCCTTCGTGCAATCTTATAGTGACAGGAAAATCACCAATCTCTCAGCTAATTGTCCTAACATTTGTTACCACTTTCTTACACATATCCTTAATTATGTCTATATACCCCCATGAAACCCCTTTCTCGCCCAACACCCATAATATTAACTCGCTGGGGACCCTATCATAAGCTTTTTCTAAGCCAATCAAGACCACGTGGAGGTCCTTCCACCAATCCCTATATTTCTTTATCAATTGTATTAGTGGGAAAAATAGCTACCGCAGTAGACCTCCCACACATGAAACCAAACTGGTTCTCTCATACACTCATCTCAAGCCATAGCCACTTCTCAATCACTCTTTCAATAAGTTTCATGATATGGCTTATAGGTTTGATCCCTTGATAATTAGTGCAAATCTGTATATCTCCATTATTCTTATAAACTGGTACAATAGAGATCATCCTCTATTCATCCAGCATTTTCTTCAATTTTATAATCTTGTTAAAGAACTTTGTCAACCAAACTACTCCAGTTTCTCTCTTTTTCAAACCTCTATTGGTACACCATCGAGCCCCAAGAACTTTCCTGATTTCATCTTTTTCAAGGCCTCTTTAACTTCATGTATTATATATAATGCCCAACATTATTTGTGTTTACGATACTTTTACTCCCTATATTCTCAAAGCAATTGGCATTCAGCAATTTTTGAAAGTAACTTTCCCACCTTTGTTTGATCTTGTCATCTTTGACTAGTGGCCTTTAGTCATCACTTTTAATACACTTAATGTGGTCTAAGTCCTTACTCTTCTATTCTCTTACTATTGCTAGTTTAAACACATCTTTTGCACCCTCTCTTGATCCTAATCTATTATAAAGATCATCATATGCATGAGTTTAGCCTCACTACTCCCTTATCAACCTTTTTAGCATTGTTATATTTCTCAAAATTTTCATTATTTTTAGTCCTCTGCAAAGCTTTAAAACATATCTGTTTCTCTTTAATAACTTTTTGCACTTTTTCACTCCACCACCAAGTTTCCTTTATTGGTTGTCGTTTACCTTCTGATACTCCTAGAATATCTTTTGCCATTGTCTTAATGGACTTGGCCATATTAATCCCCATGATGTTTACTTTTGTTTCATTGTTTCAGTTCCCTTCTACCGTCAACTTGTTTGAAAATGATGATATCTACTCTCCTTTTAAGTTCCACCACTTAGTTTTTGGATACCTATTAAGTTCATTTCCTCTCTCATATTTTAATGTAGATATCCATAACCATTAACCTATGTTGTGTGGATATTATGTAGGACAACATGCAAAATGGCCTAATCTATCTGCTGAGATCAAATCAAAATTAATTTAAATAAAAACATAAACTAAACTGCCACTAACACTTTCAACATACAAAAAAACAGCCTTAATAAGCATGAATAGCCTACAGGCTACAATGAATTATAGGATCTGCAGATCATGCTAGATCTCTACCAATTAAAGTAAGATCAAAGTTTTAATCTGGATCATCTCTCTGATTGATGAACGGTCCCAATTAAGCTTCAGATCTAGGGTTTCAGGAATTTAACGTAGGATAACAATTATAGATTATTACCGACACAATCATATAACCAAATGCAGCATAGCAAGCATCCGATACAAGATAAAGTAGAAAAGAATAATGACTGACAGATCAGGATGAAGCAACCTTACCTCGGCCTCATATTGAAGGCGGCTTCATGCCCACGAGAAGGAAACTAGAACAAGGAATGCACTAAGTCTAACGTAATCTCCATTCATTATTCATTAAGAACTCCTTATGCAAAAGAGAAAAGGATCTTAAGTAGGAGATGTCCAACCCAAATCTAGGGAAAAGACAAAATTACCCCTACTTAAGTCACAACACACTAATAACCCCAATACCTCAGTGGTACATATCCAAAGTAAAAGAAAAAGAAAAAACTAAATTATAACATAACATTAAAAAAAAAAGTGGGATGATGGTCCCCATCACTTCTCCCCAGCTAAAAAGACTTCCACCCTATCGAAGTATGAACATCAAACCTCCCAAATGTATGAATGCCCAATGTAGGGTCTTCAAATGCATATACATATACTTGGCTCATCAATAAAAATATTTCATGTATGTAGCTTCCCAATGTAGGGCCTTCAAATAGTGCCTACATACACATTTCTTCAATCATCTTTTATACATACATCTTCCCAAGGTGGAGACTTCACTGTAGTACATATATACTTGTAAGAAGTCTTCCACTCAGAAGGACCCGGTGAAATAGGGGCCCTCCTTCATCGCTTCTAATATGTCCTAAAGTCACGTCCAAGATGGTTATCATCGTATGGTTGTCTCGTGGTTAAGGTGGGGCTCCTAGTGTAGTAAACTCTATGTAGTCACAGGCATGACTAGTCGCTAGGCGCAAAAAAGAGTAGCCTTGGCACTCAACTAAGGCCAATCGCAGCGGGTTTAAGGCGCAGTGTGCCTTGCGCTTTTTGCACCTCCGACTCCAGGCACACCATAATCAATATAAAACCCTTTTTTCCCCTTTCTTCTTCTTCTTTTTTATCTTCCCAAACTTTCTTTCGTCTTCTTGCTACCATCCTCATCTTCCATTAACAATTAAAGGTTTCTTGAAGTGATTAAAGGTAAGAAATTACAAATTTTTGTTAGGTACTATGTAGTAGCAAGTGCGACTAGTTGCTAGAAGCAAAAAAGGTACGGGCTTTGCGACTCGATTTTGGGTAGGTGCAAGTGACTAGTCGTGCGCCTAATGCGCCCCCATTTCCATGCGCCTTGCATTCACATTTGACACTTTTTCAATTGCAACTGGAGCTACAACCTTCAGATGGTGCATACCATCGGGCCGGGGACTACCAATAGCGCCTAGAACCTGCCGCCAGGGGGCTTTGCCCCCTTAGACCCCCACCTTGGCTGCCGCCCCGTACCCCGCCTCTCGAGGGGGCTGCCCCCGAACCCCCATTTGTTTTTGTAACAAATGTATAAATGGGACCATTATAATGCTTAAAACAACGGATCCATAACATTGTTTTCATATTTTGCATATTTCTTTTCATTTTTCTTATTTTGTTTCCATGACCTTCTTATTTTTGTATATTTCTTACTTTAGTACTCTTATTTATTTTATTTTTTTGTTCTATTTGTTTGCAGGGTCCCTCTTATGATTGTTTGATTTGTTTTCATTCCACTCTAATAGATTCCTATACATTCCTGTATGTTTTCTGAACTTAATTATGCCTGATTGTTTGGTTTAACTTTAGGTTGCTGTTGTTCACATGTTGATTTATTACTTAAGAATTCCATTTCACTCATTTGACAAGTATTTATTCATATCTTTATATTTCTAAGATTTTTATTTTTTTTGGGATTTTTTGTAATTTTTTAGATTTTTTCTGATTTTTTTCTTTTTTTAAATATTTAAAATCCTTAATTTTGTGCCTTGGCACCTAGTCGAGCGACTAAGCGCGCCTAGTCCCTCTGGATGCAAGGCACACCCCTTGCGCCTAGGTGCGGCTTTGCTCCGACAACTACATAGAGTAAACTATTGATAACAATCCAAAAGGTCTAGCTCTAGACACTAAAGCTCGTACTCTATGATCCAAGTATATTCAGACATAGTTTGTCCTTCCACTTGACAAGGAATTTTCTATAACCCCTTTGTCTAGTGGACACTATCTAATCGTCAAGTATGTCTTCTACCTACTCTTTTGCAGGACTAACCTGTGACTGCGAAGGTAATGGCTGCATGGGTAGTGCCTGGGGAGGGATGGGCTGGCCGGGAACAATGCTCGGGTCAGGGCCAAGGTCAAGGTTAGGATCAATGGGTGAACTAGTGGGTCGAAATGGAACTAGATTCTCCGCGTTAAACGTTGAACCAATCCCCCAATTAAGATCTTGAGGAAGATCCAAGATACAAGCATTCTCCTCTACCCTCTTCAGTACTCAAAAAGAACCAGCACTGCGAACCTGTAACTTCTGAGCATCTCCTTGTCGAAATCGCTCAGGTATCATGAAGACAATGACATGATTACGTAATTGAAATTCCTTATATCGCCTGTGCAAGTCAGCAGCAAATTTATATTTCTCGTTACTCAAATAATCCATCATCTAATCTCATAATGTAGATCATGTTATGCTGTGCAAAGAACTAGGCTGACCCAAACGGCCTATGTGATGCAAACATGGGTATAACATCTACAAGCATCCTAAAACCCGTGAATGACCTCAAAGTCAATTGTCCTATTATTCATTATTCATCGAAAAAACCCTTGCACAAAAGAGAAAAGGATCTTAACTAGGAAACGTCCAACCCTAATCTAGGGTAAAAGACAAAATTGTCCCCAACACACTAATAAATCCAATGCCCTCAATGGTAAATATCCAAAGTAAAAGAAAAAATAGACAATAACATAACATTAAAAACATGTGGAATGATGATCCTATTAGATTAGACTCTCAACGGATATCACCTTACAATCCTTACACATTGATCTTTCAGCATTCCTAAATAGAAAGAAGTCCATTTGGCTTTTCTATCATCCACTTTTAAAGGTAAGTGTCCATCCCTCTTCTTAAAGTCTGTGTTTACTATAGCTAAGTCATATGATGAAGAAAAATCGAGAATAGCTTCCTCCATCTCATTTCTTTCCCAATACCATATCCTCCATGTACCTTATCATATCCTTCCCTTTCTTTTCCTACATAACCATTAAAGTCTGCTTCTATATCATCCCCTCTATTTTGGGAATTTCTTGAATTACTCCTTCCATATCTTTCTAAAATTGTCTCTTGATTCTATCTTCCAACCCTACCTATGATGCGTATGCACTTATAACATTTATGATCTTTCTCCTAGAATAAGTTTTATTTGTATAATTCTATCACTAGTTATTTTAATGTCTACAACTTTATCCTTTAATTCCTTATCAACCCTTATGCCTGCATCATTTCTATTATTGTTCTTTCCTACATACCACAACTTATACCCGTCGATTTCTCTAGTTTTAGCACATTTGCACTTGATTTCTTGGGTACAAGCGATGTTAACTCTCTTATGTTTCATCATATCTACTAATTCCAAACTATTACATGTCAATGAGCCTATACCTAGCTTATTTACTCACGCACTTCCTGAATGACATGGGGACTTATGCAAACTTTCCACTATACTTGAGTTCTAATGCAGCACATCATTTCCAATGGATTGCTCTAGCAGCCCTTGCTTATTTACCACTGCACCCGGGATCCAATGCAAGGTCACTTCCAGGAAAATGCCCTAGCAGCCCTTATCCATTTTCCACTGCATTCAAGATCCAATGCGGTGCACCACTTGTGGGCAACGCCCTAGCCTAAGGGATTGTCAAAAATCAATTCATGCATCAGATTTTCCAAGGGTTTTACTTTCCGGCTGGCACTTGAAGCAAAACCCTTCTTTATCTAGGCTTGGGGCCCGCAGCAACAAAGTTAAATGGTTGATCTCAAGTGATACAAAATTCATTTGAACCAACATCTAAACCATGATAAGGTTTTGAAGGATTGAACAACTGACTCTAGATCTAACGAACTTCATATATTAGTATTTTGACCATCACTTGCTCAGGTCTCTATCAAGTGCGGCCACCAACAGCCACTGTAAGGCCTCTGCACATTGAACACAAATTGTCCCAATCATCATACACACATATGGTAAGGAATGTAGGATACACGTCTTTTGAACTTCTCAGCTTCTACATTTAATTCATGAAGTTTCACAATGTTTCGTATTAAACTTGATCTCATATTCATCTCTAGCAGTGATGTTTGGCTCAAAATGCATCACTTTTACTCTAGTTTCTTATGCCCTATAATGTTGTAAATGATATGCTCCTTCCAATGATCCAATGCATACAGAGCAGATCAGAGCACAAGCAGAAAGCAATCTAAATGTTCAAGAAGTGGGAGTGGTAGGCCATCAAACTAGGAGTTCCTAATACTAAGGTCTGGACTGCAAACCAAGAATAAATAGAATATTCTAATCAAAAGTGAATGGACTAGCACGGGAAACTTCAGATTTTTAGCATTAAAGGTTCAAAGTCAACACATTGGAACACTAAAGTCCTTCATAGACTTTTGGCAAGTAAGCAACATCAGATACCAGCTTCCTTTGTCAATTGTGTTAGACTAAAAGCAATTCTAAAGTTCTCCTATGATATTAATTCACTTGCCCAATACAATGAACAAGTAACAGTGTCAAATACATCAAAACAGATACAGCTATTCTCTGGCTTACACAATCAAAGCCAGGGTGATGGTCCAGTGACATCCTCCGAATGCTTGTCATCCATAATATGAAGCATGGGACCTGTACATATCCACAGCAGAGCGGTTTCATGAAGAGCAAAATAAATCAGCAGTAGGATTAAGAAGATAGCAAAACAAAAAAAAATCCAGAACACATTCTAGAACATAAAAATTTATATCCTTTTGAAGATCGTACAAAAAAGTTGAGTTGGATTCTAACAGAAACTTAGACAAAAAAATTGTTAGAGTTTATCCAATTAAAAACAAAGGCAAGTTTCACTGTAGATCTAGAAAGAGGCTAGTATATTAGGAACAAAGAACAATAAATTGGGAAAAAAATCAAAGACTCTCAATCAAGGAAAACAACTGTATCCCCTTCCTTTTAATTATTTCACTTCACAGATGGATAGATAGAAAGAGAGAGAGTCTGTTTCTAAAGGTGATGAACTTTCCAATTCCAATTCGTGATAGTTCTCCAACTAAGATAACATATATTTTCTTACTAGTAATGGAGGAAATAATGTAACAAAAGAAAGAAAAGACATAATGGCAACTGTAGCCTAAGAAGATGCTGGTCCTTGGCGAGGCAAAACAAGAAGAAAGCAAATAGTAGAATCTACATATAGTCTAAAACTATGTAGTTAAAGGTGCAAGGCGCACCAAGGCGCAAAGGGGTGCGCCTGGAGCCTAGGGCGCCTAGGCGAGCACCTGGAGCCTGAGGCGCAAAATTATATTTTTCATAATTAAAAATTAGCTAAAAATAACACTAAAATACAAAAAAAAAAAAAAAAAAAAAAGCATGAAAAATACAGCATACATGAAGACACAAGCATGGGAAAGCTATATATGTATATAAGAATAGGTATTAACTTATAAATAAAACAATTTTTTTCTAATTTTCATAAGTTTTATTTTAGGAAAAATTGAACAAAATAACACTACAATACAAAAAAAGCATGAAAAGTACATCATACATGAAGATACAAGCATGAGTAAGCTATATATGTGGATAAGAATAGGTATTAACTAATAAATATAAAAAAGAACAATTTTTTCCTAATTTTCGTAACTTTTTTTTTCGGAAAAATTAAAAAAATAACCCTAAATTACAAAAAAAAAGATGAAAAAATTATCACACACAAAGACACAAGCATGGGAAAGCTATATATGTGGATAGAAATACATTTCAATGAAGAAATACGAAAAAACGACGACTTTTTTTATTTTCGTAACTGATTTTTTTGGAAAAACAGTAAAAAACCTAAAAACTAACTCAAATCTAGAGCAAAGAAGTATAAAACTCAAATGGAACGTTTTCTTATACATATAGAACTAAAACCCATCAAGATCTATGGAAAATAGTTAACAAAAAACAAAAAGTTTGAAAAAACGGTACTGGTTTTTACGTTTTTTACAGAAACTGTATACACATACTAAAATTCATAAATCCATACCTTTTTTTGCTTAGATCTGTGAAAGATCAAAGAGGAATGGTCATTTTCACCTTCTCAGGAGGTTGGAAGATTGAAATTAGGGTTGGAAGGTGAAAAACGAAAAAAAAAAAAAAAAAACAAGGTTTATACATTACCAAGTTAAGTGGTCTGCGCATGGAGTCGGGGGCACGCCTGAAAGGGGTGCCCAGGCGCAACCAGGTGCTTGCCTAGGCGACCGCACCTCATTTCCTCTACGCCTAGCCCCCTCCCAGGTGCTTACCTGTCGACTAGCGCCTAGGCACGCCTTTAACTACATAGGTCTAAAAAGGATGGTCGTTGTCACCAGCAAGAACCCCCCTTAAAAGTATTTTAGCCTATTTGCTTCTTTCTTCTTTTACTTCACCATCTCCTTCCTCATTACAGAACAACAATTGTATCATACAGGGTGGTATAGAGCCACACTCAGATATTCTTGATTTTCATTCATCAAAGGAAGAAAGACAGAGATATGCAAGGTAAGTATACTGACCACATTAATCACATGAAAAAGGACCTCAAGAATAGCTCTATGAGAAAAGCTTGGAGAGGACAAGAAACAAGCAGTGACAGCAAGACAGTCTGCAGATGCTGAGACAGAGTCATAACTCAAACAAGTTATGAGCTGAAAGGGCACCAAACTCTCTATATGAAATGGAAGCGAAAGCAGTTTCAGGAAACTTCATTGTGACAAGTAGACAGCTATTCACATCCCTGCTAAATTTGTGTTTAAGAGAAAGTATATTAAAGTCGGATATTGCTTCATGAAGTAGATCGTAGAAGTTACACTCATTACATTGCCTTTATTTAAAACAAAAGATAAGCTCGCATCCCATTCTCACCAAGGTCATTCCACTCATTCCTAATAATCCTTGCAGCATAATATTTGCAATATGTAGCAGCTTGAAGGGGAGCACTGAAAAGTTCGAAGTTTTACATATTTATGCTTCAGATCACCTATCGGGTAGTATGTGTAGCTTTTATCTCAATTGGACTTATATTGAGTGTAAGTCTATCCTTCCAATCTGTTAAAACTCAAGGTTGTAAGAGATCACAAAAGACAAAGAGATGCCACGCAAACGGCACACTTTCCCTGTTACCCTTCATATTATTTCTAACCTATCTCCTTTGTTCTTCTTATGCTTTCTCTTGTTCTGTTGTTTCACCTTCTTTTTCTTCAGCAAACAGAGCTTATAACTACTATGCATTCCTTACTAGACAACTGCGCTATATATGTGTATGGTGTACAACATGAGAAATCAAAACTGCCAACTCACCTTTTTGTCAAGCTGAAATCTATAAAATTCTCAGAGCAATAATGAGACTTCTATAAGCTTTGCCAAAATCAGTAATTCATCATGTGTATAGGCAAGAAGACTTCTCAACATCCAATCACCCTTGTTCATATTTCTTTAATGCTACTTGTACACATTCTACACCAGTAATCTATCACTGCAATACCTTGTTTCAATGGTTATAGGACGAAGTCCTAGATCATCTTAACATTATTTGCCTGACTTCTCTCAGTTCTCTACTCCAAACAAATTAAATTAACATAAGGAGGCTAAATTTCCAGAAAACATAAACCATTATACAAAACAGCGGCACCATCAGCAAGAACATTACCTGAACAAGGAAGGAAGCAAAACTCCACAAATGTGAGGGGCACCCAATTGAACGTCTTTCCTTACGGAACATCAAAAAATGTTCTAGAAAACTCCTTCCTGAGAATGGTGGGGGAAATGGAGGAGGTACTTCAAGAAATACATGTGGAAATCAGAGAACAGTAGGTTGCGTCCAAAGAAGATTAGCGGTACATGTATAACTGCTATAAGGAGAACCAACAATAACATCTTCATATGCATCTTTTAAGAAGAGTTTACTAATAAAAGAAAAACCAAATCTCAAGAGTATGAATTAACGAACAGTGCGAAAGGTAGACACATCATCTAGAAAAGATTTTCCCTAAATTATATTAAAAGGTGAAGCCATATCAAACGCGATGCTGAATCCAAGAGGTTCTCCAACATATAATTCTAAGGTTCAGAAGCCAGTTTAAAGTAAATCAGTTTCCAATGACTGACAACTTTCTTTTTTGAAATTATATGCAGTTGTCGAATTGAGTTGTTGATAGAGCAAAATCATACAATATTGATCATTAACAATTCATTTGCAAATCACAGGAGCTCAACCCAAAGCTCGGTTTCAAAAACTCGCTTCCCTTATATTTTGCAAGGGAAGACATGAGATATCTTCCAAAATGTTTATGTCACAATCTTAAAACTCCCCAGTCAATCAATCACCTTGGCTAAGTCCTCTAGCTCTTGACCTTGCCTGCAGTTCATGACCTGCCAAAGCCAGTCAAATGCTACAAAGGGGCAACCCGGTGCACGAAGCTCTCGCATATGCTGATCTGGAGAAGGGGCAGAGCACAAAAGGTCTATAGTACACAGCCTTACCTTGCATTTTTGCAGAAGTCTATTTCTGCACCTCGAACCCATGACCTCTAGGTCACACAACAACAACTCTACCATTACGCCAAGGCTCCCCTTCTAGAGCCTATGTAGTTAGAGGTGCACCTAGGCGCTAGGTGCACGTACTGCACCTAAATTTTGTAAAGTCGCAGAGGTTTCAAGGGCCAGCACCTAGGCGCACGCCTAGGGTGCACCTAGAGCCTATGTTCAGTTGCAACTCCGACGCCTAAGGTGGAAGTGAGAAGTTGCTAAAAACCCTAAACTTCAAATCTTTTCATTTTTTCATCTTCCAACCTTATTTTCTCTTCTCTTGAAAGCTTCTGCCGTGGAAACGACCATTCCTCTTCAAGCTTTTATAGATATAAGCAAAGAAAAGGTATGGATTCATGAATCTTCCTCATAAAACCCTATTTTTCTGTAAAACACGTAGAAATCAGTACCATTTTTATTTTATTTTTTCATGTTTGGCTTACTTTTTTTTAATAAATCTTGATGATTTCTCATTCTATAGGTAGAAACAAACATTTGATTTGATTTTCTTGTTTGTTTGCTATAGATTTAACTTGTTTTTAGGTTTTTTTTCATTTTTTTTAAAAAGCAGTTGCAGAATTTTGAAGCCACTTTCATTTTTTTATATTTATTCCTTGAAACAGAATTTCATTCACATATATAGCTTCCATTCATAGAAATTAGCATGTTTGAATAATATTTCATCATAGAATTATGTATCTATGTTTTTCTTACTTTTTTGGAATTTTTTTAATTTTTATAATTCTTAATATTTATTTTTGCGCCTTGTGATTCAGGCATGCGCCTAGGCACACCTAGGCCCTCCAAGCACCCTTTGGCCTAGTTGTGCCTTGCGCCTCTAACTACATAGCTTGGAGCCAGTAAAAAACTGATCACATCCAACTCAACTCAAAGCTTGGTTTCAAAATTTTGCTTCCCTTTTAATTTGTATTGGAAACAGCCTCTTGCAAAATGCAAGGTAAGGCTACGTACTATTGACCCTTGTGGTTCGTCCCTTCCCCGGACCTCACATACGCAGGAGCTTCATGCACCGGGGCTTCCCTTTTAATTTGTATTGAAAGACATTTGATGTCCTCCAAATGCTTAGGTCATAGTCTTCAAACTACCCAGTCAATCATCAACTTCGCTAAGTCCTTTAGCTTCTCACCTTGTGCGATTTACCATTTCAGTTAAGTTTGATGCTACACAGTAAATCATAACTCCTTTTATCTTCTTGCCCAAGCTAGTTACAAGCTGATCACGCCATATTAACTTGCACAAACTGGTGAGATCATCTTTGCCAAAATTCCTTTTTTTTTTCTTTGGTAAAATCATAATTCTTATGTGAGGCCAGATTTTTTAAATGTTTGTTTATGTTATATCCGCTTAGCACAAATGCAGCACAAAGAGAACAAAAGGCAACAATAAACAAATGAAGGAATTTCACAAGCCAAAATGCATGCTCGGGCAGATCCTACACCATTATGCACTTGTTCTCCTAATGGAATTAGTTATTTGATTGCGACTCCCTTAGCTGCTATATTTCCTGAAGTTGCATTGAATATGTATATAATTATAAAAATGTGACTGGTACTCAGACTACAGGAAGCAAAAGAAATATAGCCCTTTTTTAGAGGCATAGAGCCGTGCATTCTTCACCAAATCATCTCCTACAAACTGTTCAAAATCACATTAAATCTAGGAGTTCTAGTGACATTATATTACCCTTCCTACACTAGAGGCACAAAGCAACATTTTCATAAAAGTGATTAATAAATTGTAATGAAGAAATCAAACTATAACACCATTTTCATTGTCCTAACAGATCAGTCAGAATTATATCTTCATAAAGGTTAAAAATAATAATAATGGTTGATTATCCTGGTCAAGAGTTAAAACTCAATTTCAGGGGCCGAAGGGGTGTATATATAACGAAATATCACATACTTAGCAGTGGAATCTGATGAACTATTGAATACTGTACCAGGATTCACATCTGGATGACACAATAGCTGTGCCATGTGTTGCACAAACAAGTTATAATAGCCAATAAGGTCTCATTGTCTTGTTCACATAAGCACCTCATGAATAGTTGGACTGGAGCTATATTTGCAAAATCTGGGATTTGACTGGTCAGGAGGAAGAATCACTATTTCTTCTAATGTTTTAAGGATTGGTAGAACAAATCAAAGATCACATGATACTCATTGGGCATGCATATCTTTGACGAATTGATGAGAAATGGATGTTGATTATATGGAGCTTATTTTATTTTTTTTCCATTTTCCTCTGTTTCTCAAGAATATTCATCTTCTAATGATAGAATCTGCATTGTACTTAGAGATTGTTTGAACTGTTAGGTTGAAACATGGATCTTATCGTTTTTGTCCATTTTCCTCTGTTTCTCAAGAATATTTCATCTTCTAATGATAGAATCTGCATTGTACTCAGAGATTGTTTTGTACTGTTAGGTTAGATTTGCCATGTTATGAGTGTTTCTTCTTCTTCTTTTATTTACTTCTTTCAGTTTTATTTATCTTAGTTTCCTTTCTTATTTAACTTATGTTATTTTTAACTCTCATAGAGATAGATTTACACATTTGAAACAATAATTCTCACATATGCCTTTTCTTCTTTTTGTGATTTTCTAATTTCTTCTAGTTATGTGAGTAGGTTTGTCCTAATTGTTTCAATTTTTTTTATCTGTGGGCATGTTTATCTTTGTTTGTTGTACTATTCTTCTGGTCTTGTGCTTACTATAATTTCCCCACTAATCAACCTTATTCCATAAAGGAAATTCCAAGAGAAATACTGTTAACGTTAGTGTCTGAGCAGAGTGTTGTGCATATCAAGTTCTTATTTCTTATGTCATCACAATAAAAATTGTCTTTTTTCTTTAACTATTTTTTCATCAGTTCATTGAACTATTTGCTCAATGAGTGAACCCCACCCTTTTCTGATTGTCCACTACTTAGGAATCTAAAGAAACAGGTAGCAATAGCCCGTGAAAAGAATATAGTAACATTTAACGAACAGGATCAAGAATCATTATTTTGGACACAAGCAAGAGCCAAAATACCTTTCGTGAGAAAGATTAGGAAGGCAATCCCTGCTAGAATCATTTGTTACTTTCTGTGTATGTTCTTCTTTGCCTCTTTATCCATTCATATTTGATTCCATTAGGCCATTAGGCTCAATGCGAGTAGGATCACGTAGCCATGTCCATAATTAGAAACAGATGCATGAGGAAGTACATTCCACTGAGGCAAAGAAAGATGAGAGGGAGTTGGGTGAAATGAGTTAAACACTTTCCGAGAGATCTCTCCCAAATCATGGGTATGGCTACCAAAATCTTCAGAACCAGCATGCACATTCCAGATCCAAGTGGCAATATCAAGGAGTTTACTGAAATGAGTTAAACACAGCATGTGGAAGTACATTCCAATGAGCAAAGAAAGATGACGAGGAGTTGAGTGAAATGAGTTAAACAGTTTTTGTCTCCTCCAAATCACTGGTATAGCTACCAAAATCTTGAGAACCAGCATGTATATTCAAGTTCCAAGTGGTAATATCAAGGCCCATAGCTGTTGTCCTTGAAAAATGGCCAGGTCAGCCTACTCCCCAAAAGAAGTTTTAAGTGAAGCCACCACAATCTACAGTTCTGATTCTGGTCATCAAATAATCATCGAAACCTCTTTCTGCACAATACATACAAGAGACCCAGTGACGACAGCCCATATGACATGACCAATTGATAAAAATACTTCCGCACTCCACCTTTGTAATAGATGGATAGACATATATCACACTAGACAGATGTCCAAACCGAACCAACTTTACATTCTAAAAATAATAGAGCCAATCAGTATATGTCCAGTTATTGAGGCTTTACCTATTCATTACTGTTGATGGATTCTTCCTGTATTGTTATAAATTGACAGGAGGTTAATAACCTCAACCTAATAATTCGTGTTAGAACTATCAAAAATACATTTTCTTGAAGTAAATATAGCAGCACATAAAAGTAAGCATGATAATGTGTTTGAAGCATTATGCCTCAGTTTATTTTAGGAATTGGGAATCCCATGTCACCAGATTCATAGATATATCAATGACACAGAAAATATGCATCTTTGATACAGGTTGTGAGTATTCATGTCAACCATAAATATCCAGCCACTACAGTATGTTGGACCTTAGATTCAGGAAAGCATTAATTAGTCATATGCTGGGTAGGCAAAGATCCCAAAAGAAAGTCATCAAATGAAGAAGATAGAAGTAAATTATATAAATGAGTAGTGAACATGTTTAAGCAGCTTTTAGGTTTATAGTAGTCTCATCAGATACTAAATTACTAGAATTAGTCATTTATTGGCCACTAGAATCTCACTGACTGAAAGTAGCCTTTGTCTAATAAGTGCCAAAATTGATGAGAATAGCAAAGTGTGTTTGTTTCAATTTACAAAGTTTAATGAATGCCTCTCTGATATGCCATGATTGTTTCAGCCACTAGAAATTTCTTTTAGTTGGGCCTACACCTTTTAATCAAAAGGCAACAATAAATGAATATTAAATAAAAATGTTTCAAGATAGCTTGGGTTTTTCTGAATTTGAAACTAAATGTAAACTCTGTCAGAAGCTGCTCACTGCAACTTATGATGGATGCAATTGTAGGCTTGACCTCACATGACCATCTGAGGCGAATTCATCTATAATCTTGGAGAAGATATTTTTCCCTATGTGGACAAACAGTTGATTTTTTATGGTAACCTATCAGGTAAAGAAGAAGTTTAAGCACTTTAGTTTCTTTTTTGTTTTTTTCTAGGTATGTTTGACATTAGTGTGAAGCAGTCAGACTACTAGATGATTCCAGTAGCCAGAAAGTCATTGCGTTCAATCGCATTTAGAAATGAAGCACAGTTGCTACATCCTTCTTAACAATTTTTTAGTACCAAATCTCCTGATATTTCAGCTATGCTGCTCATGTGGTGGCATTAAAGCCAGCATATGTATCAAAGGGCTCATATCAGGCTATTTATATGAGAATACATGTGAAAGACTATTCACTTAGAGCCATGCTTTTCATGATCTTTTACACACCGATATTTGGGTTTGTATGTTGATCGATGGATCATACTGAGGGGATGGTAAAAGGCTAAGGGCAACCATCCAAGAGAAAATAGTAATGCATTTGGCAGTTTCTTCTATTAAAGTTCATACAAAACAAGAGTTCACAAAAGAAAAAAAGTATGACCCAAAACCAAATGAACTAAGTACTGAAGCATACACATGCTGTCAAGATGAATAAAACATGACGCATAAAGCTGGGTCTGCACTAAACCTGAGAAAGAGAATGGATCATACGCACTTACATGTACATATATGCAGGTTATTAGATGGTATACACTTGTATATTAACATTCATGTGATCTTCAGACTTAAAGAAAATCCTACTTGCAGAAAGGAAAGAAACAGAAGAAATTACAAGTGGCATATAACACAGTTGCAAACTTTCAATCAAATCCAGGTCATACCCCAAATGGAGCTCTAAAAAAGACGAACAAGAAGAAAGCAGGAAATTAGCTGCAAAAGTAACCACTACAACACTCACATTTTGGCAATAGCCCCGACATCTTATCCAGTTTCTTAAGTTGCAAAGTGATCAGTGGAAGCAGTGCCATTCTTAGAGCGAGAGTCGATGTAGCGATTATTATCCACCTAAATGTAAGGAAATGCATGAAGTCAGAGAACTTCTCAAAACAATAAACAAATAATTCAGTAAGATTATCTAGCGTGATTCTTTTCCTAGCACATTTTACAAAGAGATAAAAGAACAAGTCACCAAACAACAATAGCTAGAACAGTTATTCGATTCCTCAAATTGATAATTTTTGAATTCTGGATAAATAATTTTACAAGAAAAAAACGCATCATTTTCATAAATCTAATCAAACTGAAATTCACAAAAAAGGGAAAAATGTGAAATTTTCATAATTGCTTACCAAGGAAGAATAGTGAGATCATGGTATCCATCAAGCAAAGATATAAGCGCGCGTACAGGGGAATACCATGCAAACTCACTGATATCATCATTTACGACTTGTGAAACATCAAAACTCATATCCTGGAGCTCTAAATCAGTTCGAGAACTTTCGACGAGGCTTTCTCTATCATTTTCAGGAGTTTCGGTTGAAGAATGCCAGGAGAAGGATCTGAATGAAATAGAACTCGTAAAGGAGAGGAAACTTGGATCGGAAGGAGAAGAAAATGTGCCGCCCGACCTTGAACCGCTGTGGAAACCAGGGTTTTGTAAGGGTTTTGAGAGATGAAAGAAGGAAGGGGACGCAGAGCAGGGTCCAAGTCGACGAAGTTGCCGACAGAGGAGAATCTGCCTTCCCATCGAAGTTAGGGCTCCACAGAATTGTGCTAGTGGCGCGGGAAATGTGAACCTGTATAAACTTAGTAAACAGAGGAAGGGAAACGGCAGCGAGAGTCGGGACTAAGCCTTCTGCAGAAAAGTTCAAACTGCTGGCGACACTCGCCACTTCTTCAACATTTTTGGTTTCCCTGTGCTCCAGCTTTTGAGCCCGTTTACAAAGCAAACCACTCGCACACTTTCACTCACGAACCTGCAACGAAGCGTAGTTGAGGGGAGACGTTGAATTGCCTGCTCCCGACCGTGCTATCTAGGTAAAAAGGGACAGCCTCAGTGCACGAAGCTCCGGCCTTTGCAGGGTCTCAAAAAGGGACAGACGGCAAGGGCCTAAAGTACACAGAGGCTATTTTCACAACTTAACTCATGACCTCAAGGTTCAGTTTTTACCGTTGCGCCAAGGCTCCCCTCCTACCGTGCTGTCTAGATAAATTGACATAAAAGTCAATCTTATAGCTTTACAAGAGGCTGTTTCTAAGCGCACCTTAAGGTCAAACAATGATAATTTTTACCATTATGCCAAGGCTCTCCTTTCCCTTTGGCATTGTCAAATTTTCAGACTTCTATTTCTATTTAGAGAAGGCCAATGGCAGGCAGCCCTTCGTCCGTGTTTGTTAGTTTCATATAATTACAATTTTGCCACATAAATGAAATTGCCATATCACCCTTGTTTGTAAATAGGTTATATCGGTTCTGCTTTTCCTGAATCTCAACATGTTGACATGAGATTTCCATGGTTATATGTTTAAGCTTCCTATAACCACCATTGGTTAAGGCCAGCTCTAGAAATCTTCTCAATAGAAACCACTGGCTGCGTATCAACTCTGTGAAAGTCCAAAACCAGTGGTAACATTATTGACCAATTGGACGGTTAGGATTATTTGTTGTGTGGGGGGCATTGCCTATCTAAGATAGATCTTGTTGAATCAATAGCTTAGGCTGACCCCACAAGTATACCCTTGCAAACATCATCTATATCAGGAATTTTTGTAGTAATTGAACAAATGATAGGAAAGCTTATTTCTATCTAAATTTAGTTTTTTCAATATAATAGACTCCATAAGAAGGCAGATCAAAGGCCCAATATCTGATTATCCAAACTTCTCATAAACGAACTAGAATCAAGGCCCAATATCTGATTATCCGAACTCCTCATAAACGAACCAGAATGTCATGTCCAAAGATCGCATACATGATACAATCTTGACCGTCTTTAATGGCCTGATACCAAAGATTCATCTATATACTTTAAGCTTCTCCAAGACATTATTAATGTCAGGGTAGTGACATTTGCACCCTTGATTTCCCTCACGAGCACTTCACTAAATGCATGGATAGCTCTTAACTCGTGCTCGCCTCAAATTTCTGAAGATCCAAATCATTCACAATGTTACCCATGACACAGACACACCAAGCTCCAAAATCCTCATCTATTCAATGTCAATGATTCCAGCCATTGTTTCCTTGGGTTGTAAACGGTAAAAGGAACGGTCTCAAAAGTGTTAACTTTTGGAATTCATACATATACATATTCAAGTACATATTCCTTTGAAAGATGGAACTTTTTGGATTATTACACATGTAGCAGACTTCGGAATAACTTTTAGGATAAATGAAGTAATAGTTGACCAAGCATGACTATGTGCTAATGATAGAAGGGGAGCCTTGACTCAACGGTAAAAGTTATCTTCGTGTGACTTTGAGGTCACGGATTCAAGACGCAAAACACAGCCTCTTGTAAAAATACAAGGTAAGGCTGCCTACTATAAGTCTTTGTGTTCCGCCCATTCCCCTAACCCTGTATAGGCAGGAGCTTCGTGCACTGGGGCTGCCCTTTTTTACATGGATATATCTGTCACTCTCTAGATTTGTGGAAGGTTAAGAAATCCTATCTCAAGTCTTTTGTTATAAATTACCTCCTAATGATAGAACAGGAGTTTTGGCTCAACAGTAAAAATTGTCGTCATGTGACTTTGAGGTCATGGGTTAAAGGTGTGAAAACAGCCTCTTGTACAAATACAAGGTAAGGCTGCCTACTATAGGCCTTTGTGTTCCGCTCATTCCCCGAACCCTGCATAGGCAGGAGCTTTGCACTGGGGCTGCCCTTTTTTTACATGGGTATATCTATCACTCTCTAGATTTATGGAAGGTTAAGAAATCCTATCTCAAGTCTTTTCTTATAAATTACCTCTCTTTGGGACATGATATAAAGAATTCATTTCTTTGAAAAATAGGGGCTGGTAAATATACGAGTCAGGCCCATTCTTTCATCTATTCATCAATTTTTATTTGGTAAGACTTGCTATGCATGGTCGACTGTTAGATGCGATGTTGGGACCGTTCAATCTATAAGCAACCTATGGATGAGATTTAACAAAAGATAAGAAATAACTAAAGTAGATAAAACCTTTGCTGTGACGTTGACCCAACATTGCATCACTATTTCTCCCAAGTTTGCCTGTATTTTAACTATGATTCTATAATCATGTCTAATTGAGAAAATAACTCTTTGTAAAGTAAAAGAAAATAAATTATCGGTAGCTTGTAACAATAGTAATTAATACAGTCAATAGTATGGATGAACGTCAAAAAGAAAATAACCATGCAGCTATTTATTTATATTTTCATTATATCGCATTCAGCTTTCAAATATGTGGGAGTAAGGAATTTTAACATCTGATCACGTGCTACAATTAGTTATTAATTGTAACCCTCTCAAGAGGAGAGGAAGGAGAGCATGCCTTTTTTTCTATCCATGATAGAACTTTTTTTTGTAGATCTAACCTATTAATCATGTTAGGAATGTCTTACATAAAGTAGACATTAAATTTAATGTGCATTAGATGTTTTTAGCCTATTTTTCTAAAAGTCAAAATCACAACCATCCATTTTTATTAGTTTTCTCAACAACCCAAAAAAGTAGCTAGAATTGCCTAAATAGATTGATTTCTCATGGGTTGCCTATTTTTGGTATTCCAAGTATGATGAATGGCTTAGATATGCATTTAAAAAAAAAAAAAAAAGCTTTTATGCTGCATGAAAAAAGGAGCGTATAATCATTCCTCTCCTCTTGAGCATGTACGCTTATCATAACTCCTAGTATAATTTAATTACAAGTTGCTAATTCAAAACAAGCAAATGCCTTATAGTGTAGTCGGGGGAGGAAAGCATCTCATGCCATGGGTTCAACGTGAAATTACAAATCCAAATTAAAAACTTTAGGTCACATCCAAATAATGTCTGACTTTTCCTAAATTTTCAATAGATGTTTGCCAAATTTTATGAAAAAAATATACGATGGACCATTGCTAAACTACTAAACTTGATGTTGAATGAGAGGTATCATTTTGGAGAAATAGTGAGCCTATTTTAGTACCCAAAAAAATGGGAGAGTGATATATGTACTTGTTGTTTTTTCTCATAAAACCCCTACTAAATGGTTCATATGACTACAAGTTTAAGTGCGCTCAACTTTACGATGATCTGAATCATTCAAAATTTTGTCCTTGACTTAAAAGGGGCATGTTTTGAAATCCTCATCCATCAAGTGATGCTGGTAATTCTTGCTTTTGTTTGTAAAACAAATGGTGAAACTGCTTACCATCTATTTGACAACTCATGAGAAACAGTAGCTAGGATCTTTTGATGGATAAGAATTTTCGAACATGGTCCATCTAAGTCAAGGATAACATTGTAAATGGTCTGGATCATCAAAAGCTTGTATCCACTTAGAGTTATAATTATTCATAACCCATCAAGCGAGGGACCACGAGGTAAAAGAAGGGGTGCATATATCACTTCCCATAAATTTGTAATTTAGTGATCCATGAACAATGGTATATTCCTTATGTGGTCAATAAACATATATAAACTATTCTAATAGCAGTAGTAATTAAGGCCATTTTCCTAGCGGCATAAGGCTCTCTCTCTCTCTCTCTCTCTCTCTCTCTCTCTCTCATGGCTCACCACCACATTAGTGGTGTTATCCATTGGTTCAAATCATGGAAACTATGTAACATGGCAAAATGGTACAATATACACAAACATTATATGTCTAGTGGTGCAAGATGCTTGATTTATTCCATTATTAACTTACAGTGAAACTATTTAGTTGATGTTGACCATTCGGTTGTGTTTTAGAGAATGGATGCTCTTGTAACAAGAATGCTTATCTTTAGTTTCACCTCTACTATTGTGCCACAAGAAAAACTACGTCTTGGAAAACTAAGGCTTGAAGGGACTAGACCCTATGAGGCCAAGTATCATTAAGGATTGCTTTACTACATTATAAATGTTTAATGCTTAGTGAGTTATAGCTTAAAGATTTAAGTCTTATGCAACTAATGTTTAATGACTAGATCATAAGTATTAGAGCTTAAATTAACTAGAAATGAACTTTAGAATTGCTTTTAGTTTATATTTTAAGAAAAAAGAAAATAACTAAATATAATATAATAATATAATAATGAAATATAAGGTAAGGAAGAGAAAGAGAGAGAGAGAGAGAGAGAGAGAGAGAGAGAGAGTGCCCAAAACGCAATCTCCTACCTCTTCATGGTTGTTTTCTCATGTGGACAGTTCGCACCGTGTCGAAAGATTTCTCTACCCTTGAACAGCCGGGAATGAGGTAGGATTATTCCACCCTTCCCTTTTGTGTTAAATTTTAAGGTTTCTTAACTTGTAAACGCCAAAAAACGGCGTGAACATGTAGGTTTTGGAAAAATCCGTGCTTTACTATTTTTCACTAAAAAAATTAGATGAAATGGTGTCAGATTAAAATCTAGACCGTTCATATTGAGTATGATGAGGAGAGGAAAGGACCCATGAAATTTTGTGACAATCGGACGGCTAGGACGCCAAAAAACCCAAAAAAAAATTGTATTATGGGAGTTTTTAAAAACAAGACAAAAATCATGAAAAAATGATAGATTTAGGTGGGATTTGTGAAAATGGAAGGTGGAAATGGAATATAAATAAAAAACTAGACTCAGAGGTGTAAAAATCACAAAAATCGGAGCACCTGGGGTCGCTGGCGACGGCGAACTAGTCCGGTCACCGTCTACGACAACGGTGACCGGAACGGGGAGGAAATGCAGGGACGGGGAGTGCCATGCAGCGCAATGAGTGCGCGCCACGTGGTGTGGCTAGGACGCGCGGTGCTCCGAACACGCGCCACACGGCTATTTCCATCCCCCATGCGCAGAGCGCGTCCACGAACGCGCGCGCCACCCACACGGGTTCCTGACACGCAGCGCGTTTGTGGACGCGCCCGCCACGTGCGTGCGAACTGCACGCGCCGTATGGCGGGCCCGTTTTCTTGGTTTTGACCCTTTATTCCTTTAAAACATGATTTTAGGAGCTACAGAGGTCCAAATCACGATCCGAAAGAGGCATTGTTATCGTCTCAACAAGGCGGACCTAGATTTTAGATAAAAATCTAGTTTGGTGTAACTTTTTAATAGCAAAACTACTAAATGCTATTAGATGATTCAGATCAAGCTGATCAATAGATGATCAGGCTTTAGATTTTGGTTATATGCATTAACCATAACATGATTTATGGCATAACAGGTACATCAAGGTATACACCTTGATATCGTTTACACATTTGTTGGGATAGTTAGATACCGAGGTAGGTGATTTCATTCACAAAATTTCCATGATTCTCAAATGGTGCTTTGAGTTTTTGAGGCATGTGATTTATGCCTTACCATATGCATGAGATTGATTTCAACATGTAGCTTCTCATGTGCGTGCTATCTTTCTGATGGGTATTGCATACACTGTTTTTGATATTTTTTGTGATATTCACTTGATTGTGGTCTTCTTGACATGTGGGAGTCGCTCTGACTTGATATTTGAGACTATTGATCCTGTGGTAGGATGCGATTTTTCACCCCGTGAGTGCCTGAGTGCCCGTGAGGGTGAAAGAGTGAAAGCAGGTGTGCAATGCGACTTTTCGTGAGTGCCTGTGAGGGTGAAAGGGTGAAAGCGAAAGTGGTCTGCGTCGTTCCCGTGAGTGCCTGAGTACCTGTGAGGGTACAAGGGTGAAAGGGTGAAAGCGAAAGTGTACGCGTCGTTCCCGTGAGTGCCTGAGTGCTGTGAGGGTGAAAAGGTGAAAGCGAATGGTACAGAGAGCTGACCCCACATTGCCGTGAGTGTATATGAGACACTCATAGGGCTTGACTGTGTATGATGTTGATACTTTTGACATGCATTCATGTGTTTCTAGATTTTCTTGGATTGTGCATGTCCTGATATCATGGTTGATGATATCTTATTTATTGCAAGGACTTGTTATGTCCTTCATCGTATGATTTAAAGCTTTATATATATTGTTGATCATCTTTTGATCTTTATGCCTTGCGCCATGTGATTTGTTTTTATTGAAATTACTTTGAATGTATATCACCTACACAAGCATGGCTTGCTGAGGCATTGCTTTGTTTTGTAATGCCTCAGAATCAGAGCGCGACAGTCAGAAAGGAAAGAAGGTGAACTAGAGTGGAGCTGGACAGGGGCTTGAGGACAGATACTGTTAGATATAGAGACAGAGTGGTGTACTTTTGTTGGACTGGTATTGGCTTTTTGGCATTCTCCTTAATCGTTGTATATATTGATAGATTAGACTCATATCACTGTATAGTGGTTATATGTTTATACATGGATGACGTGGTGATCTTGGACAGACCTTGGAGCTTTAGAACTTTCATTATTATGTATCTTTGCAGTTGCAAAAATGTCACCGTGGTTTTAATTTGTGAGCATGCTCAAAATGTTTACTTTTGGTTCTATTCTTCAGTGTGGTTTTAAGGTGAAATGACCCTCGGGGTTTTCTTAATGGTATTTTTCTTGACGCTGCGAAAAGTTTTAAATCATGAGTTTTAAGTTCTAGGATCCCATCTATTTTCTATCGATAAATTTTATTACTTTTTCGTATAAATATGGGAAAACAGTTTGTTAAAACCCGGGGTGTCACACAGATGGGGCCTGGGGTGACCCAGTAGATGAGGTCGTCATTCTCTTACTCCAAACCAAGGGATGACATAGAGGCTGTGAGCATCAACTAGCACATCAGGTACAAGGGGGCAATAGATCCTAAGGGAGAGGGATGTGCCCCAGTGGACAATCTCCTAGGGAGATTTCGGAGGATAGCTCCTAAGTTTTCAAGGAGAGATAGCCCAGAGGGGGCCAACACATGGTTATTTCATATGGAGAGGATCTTTGAGGCGTTGGCGCTGTCTGAGGATCACAGAGTAGCAATAGCCACTTTTGTTCTCATATGTGATGTAGGGCAATGGTGGCCAACTGCTAAGGGGAGTTTCTTCTAGGGCGGCGATGTTATTTCTTAGGACGACTTCAAGGTCACCTTTATGGATAGGTTTCTTCCTCTCCATCTTCAAGAGAAGATGGAATTAGACTTTATGATGCTCGTGCAAGGCATAGGAACTATAGCACAATACAAGATAGAGTTCTCTTGATTATGCAAGTTCGCATTGGATGTGTGTTCTACGGAGTTGAAGGCAGCTCAAAAGTTTATCAAACCATGAACTTTGATTTGAAGCATCAAATACTCACTTCTTAGCCCACTACAATGGCATGGATCATAGAGCTTGCCTCCATCCTGGAACGTGAGCTAAGAGACCCCAGCAGAGACATGAGTAGATTCAGTGGTCCTGGGCCCATGTCAGGAAGGGTGCAAAAGAAGAAGTTTGCCACTAGGAAGATGATTGTAGAGGTGGCCCAATGAGCAGGGGCAAACTAGAGACAGTGGCAATGATCAAGGGGTATGTCAGAGGTGTTGACATCACCATCTAGGCTAGTCGTGTTATGGACCTTGTCGATGTGACACTTGTGGCCAACTGGGCCATATGGCAGGGATTGTCCTAGAGATGTTAGAGCGAGCCAGCCTCGGCAAGATCAAGGCAGAGATTAGGCACCATTGCAAGGATAGGTACCCAAGAGTTAGGGGCTGAGTGTTCACTATTACCATTGACCAAGCATGTGCATCGAGTACCATCATGGAAGGTATTATTCTTATTGGTGATTGATATGCACATGTTCCTGTGGATCCTGGATCCATTGATTCATTCATCTTGTATAATTTTGTCGCATGTAGGGATGTTCTACTTAGTAGACTAGGATTAATGTTGGAGGTTAGTATACTAATATGCCAACCAATGATGGTATGGAAGTTCGTCTAGGGTATACCTATGTTATCTCAGACAAGATCTCCTTGTCCTAGACATGGCCGATTTTGATGTGATATTAGGCATGGACTAGTTTGTTGAGCATGGAGGTCAAGTCGATTGTAGGAAGAAGCATGTCACTTTGTGTGACCTTGATGGCAAGTTGTTGTGTTTTCAAGGGAGACTAGACACTGGCAACTTGAGTATCATCTCAGCGATTATGGTGACACATCTTATATCCACAAGTTGCCAAGCCTACATGGCCTATGTAGAGGAGTAGGAGGCATAGACTCCTGGTGTTGAGGAGATTGATGTGGATGTGATTTGAGGGATATGTATTCCCTGACGAGTTTCCAGGGTTACTGAGTTCACTATCAAGTTACTACCTTGAGCGACTCCTATCTCCAAGGCTCCTTACCACATGGCACCAGCTAAGTTGAAGGAGTTGAAGGTGCAATCATAGGAGTTGTTAGATCCAAGTTTCATATGCCCTACTGTTTCACCTTGGGAAGCACCAGTCCTATTTGTTAATTAAAAGGATGGCACTTTGAGACTGTGTACATTACATGGCACTCAATAGGGAAATAGTGAAGAACAAGTAACCCTTCCTCGCATTGACAATCTATTTGATTGGTTATAGTCAGCCAAGGTCTTCTCTAAGGTTGACCTAGGAATAAGCTACTATCATCTAAGGATATAGGATGAGGACATCCCTAAGATAGCATTCAGGACTCGATATTGCCACTATGAGTTCTTGGTGATGTAGTTCAGGTTGACAAATGTACCGCAGCTTTCATGAACTTGCTGGAATAGGGTGTTGAGAGACTACTTGGAGAAGTTTGTGATCGTGGTCGTTGATGACATTCTAATATATTTTAGCAGGGTAGAGGAGCACAAAGAGCACTTGAGCAGTATCTTGGGCACTCTTCGAGTGCATTGGTTGTAAGCCAAGTTCTCCTAGTGCAAGTTTTTGTTGGATCAGGTACATTTCCTTGGACAAGTTGTATTCAAGGATGGCATTGCAATGGACCCATAGAAGGGTAAGGTAGTAGCCAACTGGGAGCGACCCAAGACCGTGACACATGTATGCAGTTTTCTAGGTCTGACAAGCTAGTAATGGCAGTTCATAAAGGGAATCTCTCATATTTCTTAGCCATTAACATCCCTTGCTAAGAAGGACAAGAAGTTTGATTGGTCTGACAGCTATGAACGAAGTTTCTTGGAGTTGAAGAAGAGACTTACCTTGATGCTAGTGTTATCGCTTCTTCAAGGCAGTGGTAGTTTTGTGGTGTATAGTGACACCTTAAGGCAAGGGCTAGGGTGTATTATCATGTAATACGGTAGAGTCATTGCATATGCTTTGAGGTAGTTAAAGAAGCATGAGCAAAACTACCCCATGCATGACTTGGAGTTAGCGGCAATTGTATTTGCCCTTAAGATCTGACAACAACTGTATTTGCCCTTAAGACAAGTTCAATGTTTTTACCAATCATAAGAGCCTCAAGTACATATTCACTCAAAGTGACCGCAATATGAGGCAGAGATGCTGGCTAGAGTACTTCAAGGACTTTGACTTGATTCAATACCATTTGAGCAAGGCTAACATGGTGGCTGATGCCCTTAGCAGGAAGTAGAGTGGTGTGATCACTAATCTCACCATCTGATAGGCATTTATGGATCAAATTTTACAAGAACAACAATCATGTAGCAAACCAAGATGGTTTTAGAAGACAAGCCAAATGGTGGGATCAGATTTTAGGGTAGAATGGTTGTGACAGTCGTAGAAGATTTGAGATAGGAGCTATTGAGGGCAGCTCGTCACTCTAGGTGGATCATGCATCTAGTGGGCACGAAGATACATCATGACCTAAGAGGACTCTTTTGGCGATAGGGCATGAAGAGAGATATAGGACAGTGTGTAGCCAGATGCATTACTTGTTAGTGGGTCATGGCTAAACATCAAAGAGTTGTAGAGTTGTGAAAGAGTGTAGAGCTTTCGGTGTGGAAATTAGACCACATCACGATGGATTTTATGATTGGACTACCTAAGACTCGTAGTGAGCACGATGCGATTTGGGTTATAGTAGACCGGCTTACCAAGTTAGCACATTTCCTCCCCATCAGACAAGGACAGACTTTAAAGAGCCTTGCCAAGATTTACATTAGGAAGATAGTCAATTTGAATGGTGTCCTCTAGTCAACATTTTAGATAAGGATAGTAGGTTCGCATCTCAATTTTGATAGTGTACAAGAGGGGCATGGTACCTCTACGCATTTTAACATAGCATTTAATTCACAGACTAACGATCAATATGAGAGGACGATTCAAATGCTAGAGGACATGTTGAGATCATGCATACTGCATTGGAAAGGTTGTTGGAATAAACATCTACCACTAGTAGAGTTTGCCTACAATAATAGCTATCACTAGAGCATTGGAATGGCTCCATATAAGGCATTTTATGGTAGACCTTGCCACACACCGACATGTTGGAGAGACATTGGCGAGAGATAGTTTGCCAAGATGATAGATCAGTATGCAAAGAAAGTGAGGATGATTAGGAGGCGTTTGATGGCTGCCCATCATAAGCAGAAGAGTTATGTCGACAAAAGGGGGAGAGATCTAAAGTTTCATGTTGGAGGCCATGTCTTACTTAAGGTTTGTCCAACCAAGGGTGTGATGAGATTCAGGGTGAAAGGGAAGATAAGCCCTAGGTTTGTGGGACCCTTTGAGATTCTAAAGAGGATCGACGAAGTTGCTTATAGATTGGCACTCCCTTCATCATTAGCGGATGTGCATGATGTGTTCCATGTTTCTATGATGTTGAAATACATCGTAGATTTTACTCATTTTCTAGATGAGCTACTAGGCAATCTACTGCCAAATTTTACATTTCAAGAGTAGCCAGTACAAATCATCAATAGGAAGGAGAAGGTATTACTGACTAAGACAATCTCCCTCATTAAGGTTCTGTGATAGCATCATTCTTTTGAGGCCACACGAGAGGTTGAGCAATTTATGAGGTAGCATTTCCAAGAGTTGTTTTAACTATTTATATCTATGTATGCAATTTCGGGGATGAAATTTTTGTAACAAGGGAAGAGTGTAATACATGTAATTACATTGTCATAATAAAAATAAATATTCTTCCACTTCACCTTAAGACACACACTTAATAAAATAAAATAATAATAATAAATTTACCCAATTTTTGTGAACATATAGAT
Source organism: Warburgia ugandensis (assembly GCA_035236585.1). Taxonomy (NCBI): domain Eukaryota; kingdom Viridiplantae; phylum Streptophyta; class Magnoliopsida; order Canellales; family Canellaceae; genus Warburgia; species Warburgia ugandensis. The sequence continues at coordinate 16,987,529 of CP141134.1, read as the reverse complement.
ATTTTTATTATAACAAATAATTACATGTATTACTCTCTCTCTCTCTCTCTCTCTCTCTCTCTCTCTCTCTCTCTCTCTCTCTCTCTCTCTCTCTCTCTCTCTCAATAAGTTCCTTAAGGATGGCAATGGGACAAAGTAGGGCGGGTTTTCAATTGCTTCAAAATTGACCTCGCTCTGCCCCACTATGGGTCATTATGATCTACGATCCATTATGGGTTAAGGTAGATAATGAAAAACCCACCTTGATCCACCCTACCCCATCAATTGTTATGGGCAAGGTGGGGCAGGTCAATATCGCCATTTGTACATCAAAATTAAATGTTTCTTGTTTTTCTCCTTTTCTTTTCTTTTTCTTTTTTTTGTTGAAATGTGCAATAAAAATTATGGTTGTTGCTAGAGTTTATATCTAATTTTGCTTAAGTGCCCTTCTTTTATAACTATAGGAATAATAACAAATCATGTGCATTTTTGGTATATGAATATTTTTGAATAATGCAAGTTGACCCATTCCAACCTAAACCCACCTAGGATTCACAAACTTTTGCCCCATCACAGGTGAGGGTCACTAATTTATTACCCTAACAAGTCCTGAGCAGGTGTAAGGTAGGGCAAGGCACGGGTTTAAACCAACCCACTTCCATCCCTAAAGTTCCTTAGCAAAGTGTATAAATGGGCTTCACTTGGTCCATCATCTCCTACTTTGCTATTGCTAAAATCATATGCTCCTCTACCTATGGCCTCCTACAACCCCTTTCTCCCTCTCCAACCATTGCTAACTTAAATCTCAACTCATCCTCTTTATGGATAGGACCGCTCTTTGACCTTCCAAGAACTTGGAGGAAATTATCCCAAATTTTCATTGAAATGCCTACTCTTTAGTATATATCCTAAGCATTCTCCATTTGGCATGCATTTATTCATACGACAATTTGTTAGCTAGTCATCCTAAGGTAAGAAAAATACTTTTAAAATGAAAACCAATTTTGACAAAAAGAAGAAATTTTCATACATATACCATAATCTTGCATAAAAATATCAAGTAAGAGTCCCATTTTCAAAACATCTCATGTGAGGCCCTGTTGATTGTTTAACCGCAAGTGCACGGGCTATTGTAGTGTAGCTTATGCAAGTATGGGTCGATCCCACAAGGACTTGATTTAAAATGATGGAGTTTGAATAAAATTTAATTATGTAAAATTAAAAAGAAATCACTGAAATTATTGAAATGAGAATCAATGTTCAGATCTAATCAAATTCTCAAAAATACAGAATTTCCAGTTCTGAAATAAAACAAATCAAATCAAATAATGAGAAAAAAAACTACTTCCCTAGATCAATCTTTATCAAAATCTTCACTTCTGGTCTTCTAAAATCTGATCCGCCTTTACAGATATCTTCAACACGTTCATGATTAGTGATCCACTGGTCGAATTTGACAGATTCTTCAAAATGGTCAAGATTTGGGCTAAATTGTGATTTCAAGATTTGGATGGCTCAGATTGATTTCTGGATTTCAGATAGAAGATCAGATATGTTGATTATGTCTAGGGATGTCAAAGAATGGACCTGTAAAATTAATTTGAAATCTGAGAAGAAACAAAGGAGAAATTGAAGATTTGGTTTTGATTAAGGCAAAACCGTTGATGGGTTAGGCCTTAATTGAGCTGATTCAGATTGGAAAATTCCTGGATAAGAAAAAGATGGATAAAATAGAACCCGGATAAAATGGGACACAGATGGAATTAAAAAGGGAACACAGATGGAATAAACCAGAAAGAACAGATTTGTAAATTCGTTTAAAGAGGAGGGGCAAAATTGTAATTTTGGTTAAAATCTGGTTTTTAAGAGAAAAACTAGGAAACCTGACAAAGAAGGGAGATGGGGAAGAAGGAGGAGAAAACCTGGGGAGGAAGAAGAGGGAGAAGAGGAAAGGGAAGATAGGGAAGAAGAAGGAGAGGAAAGAAGAAAACCTGGAGCTGGGTTTCCGGTCTTGGACCGATGAAAGATGCCTGGGACGCTGGTGCAAGTACTGGAAGAGATGGGATCAGGTGTTGGAAGTAAAGAGAAAATGAGAGGAAGAGAGTGGTGATGGGGGCCACGTCCGGTGCAATCAAAGGGGAAGGACTGATGCTTCGGGTTCTGCGCTAGACGATCGGTGCTGGTGTAACCGAACCACTGAATGGTAGTGAAACAAGGATTGGTGTGGTGGATCAAAAGAGGCAAACTGAGGGAGGGAGATATGAGGAAGATAGAGGAATGGTTGAATAGATATGGGGATCTGGGTTGATGGGTGTAACGCTCTGTGCGGCGGATGAAATGGAAGATGGGTGGTGAATTTGGGAACCAGAGGTGTTTGATTCACGATGGAAAAGTGGAGAGAGATCGAGATGGATGGGGAGTGAGATAAGGGACTAGAGAGGAAGACGAGAAGAGAGAAGTGGGAGAATGGGAAGTGGAGGAGAGTTGGGTACGGTTGGGAAAGAGAGGAAGATGAGGAGAGGAGAGAATAGGATGGTGTGCTGGTGGAAGGTATAGATGGGAATGGAAGAGAAGGGGTCTCCTTGTATGGCCCAGCCAAGGGAGAGAAAGAAGAGAGAATAGAATAGAAGAGGCAAGTGGTAGAAGAGAAGAAGAGGTGAAGTGGGTACGTTGAGAATGAGGAAGGGAAAAAGAAAAGGAAAGAAAGAAGGAAAAGGAAGGAAAGAAAGAAAAAGGAAAAAGGAAGAAAGAAAAGAGAAAAGGAAGGAAAAAGGAAAAAAGGAAAGAAAGAAGTGGGGGAAAGGGTTGCCTTTTTCTCCATGATTCCAAATTTAGCTCCATTGTCTTCTAGGAAACTATCACATCCATCTTCATAAGTGATGTGGTCCATCCATTGCCCTTTAAGATGATCAGCACTGTTATCTTTTAATCATAGCAGTCCGTGCGTCCTTTGGTTGATCTGCAAAAGAAAAGACTAAATTAGAATCATCTGAACCGTACATTAGTTATTTAATGAGCTCTAACGATCATCTGACCATTGATTTTGATAAATTAAGGTTTGGATGGTCAATTTTATTTAAATTCAAAATCAAGCTAAGTTTTGTAAAATTGAACGGTTAGATGATCTAATTGAATACAAAATTAAGGGTATTTTGACCAAAATTGAACACTTAACAGGCCCCAAAATATATTGAGTGTCTCTATGTAAGGCACATTTAATATTCTTTTAGATTAGCCTCAATTGTCATTATCATGCAAGTTTTGAGTGTATTATTGTCATTTCAAAAGCTTGTTAATTTCAACTAGAGAAATTATTAAGTATGCAATGGGCATTAACTTTCAATTATGATGATTGGAATATTTTAGCTAAAAGAATAGCAGGTAGAGCATCCAATGAGTACTAATTTTCACAAGTAGCCTAAATATGGTAGGCCAAACAAGATGAATGGATTTGGTTATCCAAATGTGGCACTAAGCTAGATAGCATCCAAATGCTCATTTTTCTAGTTGAAATATTCAATGGTCATGATTGAAAAATCTAAAGTGGGATACCATGTAGCTAGTTCCACATTTGGATGATCGTTGTATGCATGACCCGATTTTGGGGTTCAAAGTGGATTGAACTGAATTTTTCATTCTCCTGCCATGCGAATGGAGATCAATTTTGTGCCAGGTGAAGACCAACAAATTGATCTTCGGTCAGGTTTGGTTCCATTTTTTATCCATACAGGAACTAGTACAGAGATAAAACCCTGATTGTCTTGCATCATTGGACATACAACAAAACCCTCCAACCATCATATTATCTGCATAACACAGAAAAGTATCATCCATTCCTCCCAGTTGGATGCATTAAAACCCAAGAAAATATAATAAAATATGCAAGGAAAAGGTTATCAAATGCTACTCCCATTATCAAGCACAAAACACCATGATCAAGTAGAATAATAATGGTCAAACAATAGGAAAATAGGCAAATGTATAATAATCTTGCAGCATGGATCCCTTCCACCAAAAGTCAATAGAAAGCCAATCACCTCAGCCATGCAATAATCAAACCAAAACCAGAAAAAGAACCCCAAAATTGCATTCCATAAAAACGAATCAATTCAACACAGATTAAATTACTAAAACTGGAAAAAAAAATCCTAAAAATATGATGAAACATAAGAGAAAGAAGAAAAGTTAGTTGTCATTGGCTCCTTCTTCAATAGAAGTAGCCTCCAACATTTTTCAGACCAAAGATAGAACTTCTTATGCTTCCATTTTAGGATGTATTTTATTTGTTCTTCACAGTGCCAAAACACGAGAGAGAGAGAGAGAGAGAGAGAGAGAGAGAGAGAGAGAGAGAGAGAGAGAGAGAGAGAGAGAGAGAGAGAGAGAGAGAGAGAGAGAGAGAGAGAGAGAGAGAGAGGAAATGGTTGCTCATGCCTTCTGCTTTCTCTTTGAATCCTTCTCATCTTTTGCATATTTTTGTGGGCTTGCAATGGGGTTTGTTGGTTTTGTTGCATGGCATTTTTTGGACTTGGGTCCATTGTCTAAGGTCTTGAAATTGATGGGTTTAACATTGGGATCAGCAATAGGATGAGAAGGGAGCTTCTTAGGAGTGGGTTCTTCTTCGGATTCAAACTCAAAATTTGTTGTTGGTTTGGTGCCTTATGTGGGTGTGATTTTGTACAGGTCATCGTCTTCCTAGTCGGCATCTTCTTCTTCATCGCTGGATTCTTCTTCCTCGTCAATTTAGGGATTGCATAAGGTTGAGAGAGAGAGAGAGAGAGAGAGAGAGAGAGAGAGAGAGAGAGAGAGAGAGAGAGAGAGAGAGAGAGAGAGAGAGAGAGAGAGAGAGAGAGGAATATGAGAAGTTTTGGCATTTCTTCTTCTTTAAAAGCTGCGAGATTTGACAGAGGGTAAGAATATCACATTCCTCTGTTTTGGTAATAGCACTCTACCTTTTCAAATCCTTATTAAATACTCTCAATATCAGTTTGGTCTAGGCTGAGATTAGATCAAACAATTTGGTCTTGCATATTATTGGCTTGATACCATCACAATACAGTGTTCAGACTGAGTGAAAGCCTGATGGTCCAATTAATCTATCCTATTAACATGGTTGGCATATCCTATTTAGCGTGCTGGGAAAATTGATGGCCATTGGATGTTTTAACTTGCTAATATTTTTAGTTAAAATATTCCATGGTTTCAATTGAAATTAATACCCATTAGAAAGTTACAATTTCTTAGTTGAAATAATTAGCTTTTGAAATGATAATAATATCCTCAAAACTTGTCACAAGAATGGCACATGAGGCCATTCTATTACTTATTCTAACAGAATATTAGGTGGGCCCTTACAAAGAGACACTTAATATATTTTGAGGCCTTATGTGAGAGATTTTAAAGATATGGCTCTTATGTGAGATTTTCATGCAAGATTAGGATCACATATATGAGAAAATTTTGAAAAGGACAGTGTTTTTCTAATGATGTCACATATAAATTACAAAAGTCTAAGTCTAACACACACAAATCTCTTCACAAAGAGAAAATGACTCTTAGAATAGTGGTTTCTTCTCTGTACGACTAAAATATCTATCTTTATAAAAAAATTACGAGAATCGCTAGAGTTTGATCTTTCCACATTAAGGAAATAGCTCTGGTAGCTAGTAATGTCCAATGGACCACTTTCTAGCTCTATGTCATTCCCTTCAAGTGGATAGATCTTCTCGCATTAGTGATCTATTGTCCAAAAGAAGGAAACTTTGGTTCTCTATCTGAGTATTATGCCTATAGGAGAGATGGCTAAAATTTAGGTTATGAGAACAGAGTTGGAACTGAGTGGTGTGGAGATGTTCAAACTTAAGGAATAGAGATTCAACTAGAAAAAGAAGTGATCATAAAGGGAGATTAGGATGGAGAAGGCCAAAATCGAGGGAAATTTATATTTTGAAGTAGATTGGAGATGCCATATGTGCACCTACGTAAACTTCAACTTAGAGTGGTGAGCAAATCCTATTCAAAGGGGAGAAGTTCAAGGGATAAGAGTGTACAAAGATAAGTAAAATAGGCTGGCCCTCCTATTTGAGCAAAGAGACACCCAACGCTGGGTGTAGGAGATGGAGGCCCATAACTCAAGAGTTGTTGATTATCTTCCAATCACCTTTGTGGGGAGATCTTTCAAGGATGCTCTCTTGGAGGCCCCCAAGAGCTAAGGAAATGAATGCAGTTGATTTCCCATTATCATTGTTTCCTAATCCTCTATTCAAGACAAAGCAATAGTCTTAGAAAGATTGCTTTTTGCGAATGTTCCTGATGGGAACTTGAGCATTAAGGATATTCAGGAGTGGGTTAAGAACAAATGACAACTTTCCCAAATTACTCAGGTTTATATCCTTAGAAAAGAGGAGATTCATATTATGCTAGCTTCCACGAAAAAGTGGATTCCATCATGAATGGAGTCTCTAAAAAATTTGATGACATTATCAAGTGGTTGTCATGATGGCTTCCCAATTTAGGTTCTATTGATGGGTTCTTCTAGATTAAAATTCGATGCAAGCCCCTACATGCTTAGGAGGAAAACACATTCATTTCCATTCCAAAACGGTATGGGGATGTGGTTTGGATGGAATATAACTGTTGTTTCAGTCATGGGTTATAATTAAAGCTTTTGGCAACTTTCTATTCAAAATGAAATGTAGAGTGGTGGTGGAACCTCACATCTTTTGGGTAGAAGTTATAGCAGAATGGGCCACTAGGGGTGGTGGAAGAGGCTAGTGGCTGCTTCTATAATTTAGACCAACATGGAGGGCATTCAAGAGAGAGCATTAGTCAACCCAGTCAAGTAGTTTCAAATTAAGCCAATTAAAAGGCTATTACACAAAGTCTCTACACTGTAGACACTGTTGAGACCCAAAGTGTTGAAAAAGGGATATAATCTCTACAATCATTCTTTAGGAAAATTTTCTTCCTTTTTTTTATAAGGCCAATAAGAAGATACATGATTCCTTGGTACTTAAGAAAAGGTTGTTTGAGAATTTTCAGCCTCCACACCTTTCTACAAAGCGGGTTGGTGAGATAACAGACTCTACAACCAATCCTATGATGTTGTATGCCTCTCTGCCACAATTTAATATTGATGCTATGTAAAGTGCAATTTCTTTGAAAAATAAATTTGAGGAATTTACTTTAGACCAATTTGATCTTAACAACTAGAATTTTTGCGAGGGGCGATGTGTTGAAGAGAAAGCTTGTAGGCAACATGCATGCTAGGGAAAAAGTAGGTCATGACTAAAATCCAACACCTCTTGGTGCAAGCCACGATGTCTAAATTGATGAGCAAACATCATTACAGAGTTTTTGGGTGACTAGAATGTTGGTAAAAAAGTAGGACATGATCAAACTACACCAGGTATGGAGATGAATTCATTTATTTTCCATGATTGATGTTGTTTATTTAATGATGATTCATACTCAAAACCCAATCCAGGCACCTTAAGTGGGGTTTACTTAGGGATGATATGGAACCAAATACAATTAATGTTCTAAATTTCTGAAACTCTATCTCCACTACCACATGCATTGATTGCCCCTTTATGGGAGATGGACCTGACGACACTAGTCAAAGTCTCATAGACCCTTCCATCCCGTTGGCTTTCAACCAAATATAATTGAAGTGACTAGATCATTCTTAGAAAATGAACGATTGCATGGATCCTTTCATTTAAAATTCTATTAGACCAATTGTAGAGACATTTGGGCTCATCTATGTGGGCCATGAAAGAGAAACCATTGATCTTTCCTTAGACTTGCAAGGACATAACCATCCAAAGATTGTGCAATCTATGCCCATCAATTATGACCAAACACCAATTGAATTTCAAAATCTTCAAATTTAGATCAATTATTGATTCTTTAAGAGGTTGAAGATCCAAATCAGTGTCACCCTACAGATCTTCAAGGAGGATAGGCATTAATTACCATCCCTTATGAATATCCTGTCTTGGAATGTGAGGGGGGCACGGCCATCCAAATAAGAGAGACTAAATCAAGATATGCTTATCCAAATGAAATCTTCACTTATGACCCCCAAGAAACAAAAATGTAGTCCATGCACTTGGTGATTTTAAGATCAATTAGTATCTTCAACCATAAGTGATTGGGTAGATTTAGGATAGAGTTGGGAAGGTGGGACTATCAGGTGGAAAACTTTCCCTCTAAGTGGAAATTTGTGGTTGCTTTGTAGGGTGAGGTGGAGAGAGAGAAAAGTGAAAAATAAGATGGAAAAAGGAAAAATAAAGGTGGGTATTTCCTATTGGTCCACATGCATGCTTTTCCATTGATTTTTATCCAAATATCTTTTCATTATCCTTAAAAAACCCATGGATATTTTATTTAGATTCTCCTCCAATCATGACCTTCCATGTAGCTTGGCTTAAGTGGCTTGATGGCTTCTTTGAGAGCTCATTTGGCTTGGCAGTTCAACTCCCTTGGCTTTGATGGCTGGCTAGTCTCCTTCGCTAGTCACCTTTTTCATGTCTCACATGGCTTAGGTGACTTAAGTAGATCCTATCCAAAGGTAATGGACTTGGCATGGCTTGTGCATGGGCCCACTTTAAACACATTTAGCTTCTTTACTTGCTTCATTTGATCCATAATCTTGCCTTGAGATGATCTTAGCCTTTGTTAGACCTTGGATTTAACTTGAAAACCTCATGAATGGCTTTAATTCCTATCTCGATCCATCTCAGTCGTGGGATTACATTCCAATTACCTACATAAAGTGAAAAATTCTAAGTAAATCCTATAAAAAAATGATTATTCAAATACTTACCCTAGATTAGCTTCTAAACCTGTAAATTATCAAATATTTTGTTTATTAGGTCAGAAATGCATGTGCTATAGTTTTTTCCAAAACCCTAATTTAACACTATAAGTTATAACACATTGCTACTAAATGGGTGATTTTATACAAAATTTGACACTTATTATATACAGCCTTGATGGATCATTGACATATGGAGCTACGTAATTGCAAATAAGGTAGTTCTTTCGTTTTCTCCATTCCTCACTAGCTCCTTGCAAAGCATACTTCTTCTTGTGCTCAGGTACCTCAAGGGTAGTCTACAAAGTTTAAAGCCGTTACTATATTTGAAAATAAGAAGATAAGGTATGTTATAAATTATATAATACATAATATTTTTACTTACCTTCACCATCTCTCATATTGAATCTTTTATAGATAGTGTCTCATGTCTCCAATCATCAATGGTGATAGGAATCGTGCTTCTTATTGTGGAGTAGAGAAAAATTGTTATAAGAGGCAGCACTCTCACCTATCTCTTGCCCCTTACTAGTGTATTGGATAGTTTTTTTAATTCTTCTTTAACTTTCTCTTGATAACCTTTTTCATTATTGTTCACTTTCTGCCCTTTCTTTTTTGAGTGTTGCTGAGGTTAGCCTCATGTTCATGCTCTTGATATTGTTTATATTCTTCATTTTGATGTTGTTCATGTTCCATATCTACTACAAACAAGAACACAATGGTATTAGAACAATGAAATCAAATAGAATGTCTTCATCATTTTACTTTTCCTTGTTTTTTAGAACTTTCTTAATTTAGAAGATTTTAAAATCTCACACATAGATCTCAGATTCTTTCTATTTAAAGATTTTGATAACTTTCTATCTTTCTTTACATACGTCTAGGACCACTTTAGGAACTAAATGCATAATCAATTATTAGATTTAGCACTTTCCTAAATTAGAAGCATAGTACTTTCTATTTTTAATCTTAGGTATAAACAATTATTAACATGCTTCTTTCCAATTCAAGATGAAAATTCCATGGATCTAACTTCTTTCTCTAAACAATGTGATAACATTGAAACACCTAATACTCAATTAGCATCTTAACCGAAGCTTGGGAAGCTTTTGCATGTTTAGTTCTTTCAAGCATCATACATTTTGCCTATAACCTAGTATTCATTAATCATTTAGTTTTGTAAATTGCATGGTAGTTTCTATTTTAAGATAGTTTCTAATTTTAGGTTTGCATGAATTCTACACTCCCATTATAGCATAATCAGCATCATAGATCATTTTCTTATCTAGTATAGAACATTTTCATCATTTTAGTTTTCCCAGTTTTAGAACTTCTCTAATTTAGAAGTATGCGATTTTCTAATTTTATAATCTCACATAGTGATTGTACATCTTTCTTTTTAAAGCTTACTTTTCATCTTTCTTTACATACATTTTAGGACCGCTTGAGAAACAAAATGCACGATCATTTCTTAAATTTAGTGCTTTCCTAAATTAGAAGCATGGTGCTACATACATTTTGATATTTTGATAAAGCATCATCATCAATGCAGTTTTCATGCATAAGAACTAAATGAATGATCAATTCTTAGATTTAACACTTCCCTAAATCCCCTACACCTACCATTATAAGAATCACAAACAAATAACAAAGTTAAAACAACATAACGAATGAAAGAATCATTGCAAACATTCTTTGTGAGATTAGTCAATGTAAAACAACATAACAAACCAAGAGAGAGAGGGAGAGGGTTGGTTGGGCATCGCTTGTAGGCAAAGAGGGCCATAGGAGGGAGGGAGAGGGGGGTTAGTCATCGGTACAGGACATAGGGGTGGTCATTTCGGGCGTCAACAAGAGGCAAGGGTGTGGGGCCCGAGGGGGGGGATGATGGTGGTTTTTAGTTACTGATAGGAGGTGAGGAGGGAAGGGACGTTTCAATCATCATTGGCAGGGGGTTAGTCATTGCCGCGAGGAAGAGGGAGCTGGGAGAGGGAAGATGAGGGGGGGTGTCAATCGTCACTGGCAGGGGAGGTTCGGTCATTGCCCGCAAGGCAGCAAGAGAGAGAGGCAGGTAGGAGAGAACATACCTTACGCAAGCAAAGAAGCATGAATTTTAGAATTAGGCATGGCATCGGGTGATAGAGAGACTACACAAGCAACTGTAAATTACAGAGATTGAAAGGAAAATGGTGGGATCAACATATTTCAATCTTATATAGTTTAGACTTTTGAAGTCATTTTTTTTCCCAAATGACTTTAAAAACTAAAGTTGTTTTGAAAAAATTACTTTTAAAAATAAATTTTTTGAAGTCATTTTTTTAAAAAAATGACTTTAAAATATTTTTAAAATATAACTTTAAAAATGCTAGTTTTAAAGTCAATTTCTCTTTGTCGACTTTAAAAAATTATTGAAGTCATTGTTTAAATTTAAAAAAATTTAGTTTTTACATTACAATCTCTTACTTAATTAAATGACACTGATTTTTAATGAAATTTAGTGTTGATTCACGCATTCTATGCATGTAGATATAAACAGACACAACAACAAGGAAATTCAAGTATTTTTTCAATAACTCCTCATTTATTGTCCTTTTATCACATATATCAAATGTTATATCTTATTGCATCTCATTAATACAAGATAACACATGATCAAAGAGCTAATCTAGGACTATTTTATCAAGATTTGGCCCTTAGTATTTATCTCACACCACTTCCTAATGGGAAGAGACATGGTAAAGCTTCAAGTTTCATCTTCCTAAACCAATGTGATTAAACTATTTCTCTTTATCAAATTCTAAATTTGAACTAGAATTGCAACACATAAGGTTCTCATTTTCTCTAATAGTGTGGGTTAGAGAGAAAAGTAGTTTATGTTGCAATGAAATCGTATGATTTTTGTCAAAATTACGACAATCTGACCAACTTCTTAACCCCATCATATATAGTGACAAAACACACTTCATTTACATAATGCAAATAGAGTTAGTAGCAAGAAAGTCATTGTTTATAAAAAGGGGTTTTAGTATCTTTACCGTGATTTTCATGAAACAAACACTCATAATATCCAAAATAGAAGGCAAGAAGAGGAACAAGGAAGAGAGAGACAGAAGAACCAGAGAAGGAGGTCGTCATGCCTCCAATAAGATGAAGAATGTGGATAAGGAATATAGTAAAAAAATGAGCCGACTTTAGCCTTTTTTTATAGAGGAAAATGAACTTTAAAAGTCCTTTAAAAACAACTTTCAAACTTGGGACTTTTAAAGTCATTTTTTGAAAATGACTTTAAAAACAACAACTTTAAAAGTCCTTTTTAAATTCAATTTTGTTCTCGAATTTAAATTCACTAACTAATGCAGCTCCAAATAATGTTTCATACAAATTAGTATTGAATCACACATTCTGTGCTTAATAAACACAAGAATATGCACACAAAAAAAGTTGGGACTTTTAAAGTCGTTTTTTTGAAAATGACTTTAAAAGTCCTTACACTCAAATTTTCTCAACTTTAAATTCACTACCAAATAATTTTTCATATAAATCAGTGTTGAATCATGCATTCTATGCAAGAATATGCAAAAGAAGTGATTTTTCAAATAACTCCTCATTTATCATCCTTTTATTACAATAATATATATGTCAAATGCCGCATAGTATTCTAATCTCACTAATACAATTCATATAGCACATGATAAAAGATTTTACCTTACTAATACAATCCATATAGCTCCCCCATATATTGTTTTCAACACAAACACCCTCCTCATCATTATCACACTCATAATCCTCAATCTCATCAACTACATCAATTGATAGAATTGTTTTTGCAATACAAGGATAATCTGTTATAGCATCGCCTAGGTTGTCTTCATCATAAAAATCTCTTGAACAGAATGATAAAATAGTTGACTATCTTTTATCACATCCGTCTTGCATATAAAATACATGTCTCACTTGAGATGCAAAAATTAACTGATCATTTTTATACCCGATCTTATTGAGGTCAACCAATATCATTCTAAGAGCATAAGTTTTGATGCTGCCTTTGTCGTGTTCTGCCTAATTGTACTTAAACACAAACATAGTTCTACAATTATAATCTAAGGCCCATATCTCTCTTATAACCCCGTAATAAGTATCATTCGCAACTCTTAGCTTGGTATCCTTTGAACTAGAACAAATGTAGCATTAGCAATTAAGCTGACCTCGCTATTCTGTTGCACTCTTGAGTTTTCACATCCTCTTGTGTTAAAGCAATAACCATTGATGGCATAACAATATATTTTATTACTTTTAGTCATGGTCCCATCATCATCTAGCCCAAAGATTTGGATATATCATTGCCTGCAACTTTTTATTGATCTTGAACCAAAGTATGCATATATTAAGTAGGATCTTACTGTTATAGTATTATATATACAAAATGCAATTCATTGGAAGTGTGAATTCATTCATTTTACTTTTGATGGAGCCAGGTATTGAAAGTGCAACAATGCTCAAATTGCAGCTACTTCTATTTATTTATGTAACTTGGATTCTTTGCTTTGAGGATGTTCATATGCCCACTATACACATGTGCACACAAAATTTAATGCAAAGATAAAAAAAGTATAACCACTAGTAATTAAATTTTACAATGTGCATGATCAACTTAATGTATGGTTAGACTTCATCATCATTTTAGCAGCTCATAAAGGCTCGCCTAGTCTCATTCTTTATAATCAATGATCAATACACGACCACTTGATGGAGGTTTACGACCTTGAGATTATAAAATCCAACTGATTATTTCTTTCTTGGGATTCCAACAGCAACTACTCTTGATAAGAACTCTATGCAAAACTTCACCACTTTTTTTGTAATATAACACTTGGCAATATACCCCTCTGGACACTTATGATTTCGTATATCCTTTTAAAATTTTCTCGTACCTCTCAAATGGGTACATTCATCATAAGTAACCCACCTCACTAAGTCTGACCTTATCAATGAGCTGCACTATTAATGTACCTTGATGTCAGAGAAGGATGATGGAAAGATTATCTTAAGTTCATATAAAGTTGTTGCTTTGTGATCTTGGATTTCTTGTAATTTTGAAACATCCACTATCTTCTTGCACATAGCATTGGAGAAGTAGTAGAATTTTGTAATAAATCTTCTAACTTTGTTTGGTAGTATTGAACGTATTGCTATAGTCAGGAGTTGTTACATCAATGCATGACAATCGTGGGACTTTATCCCTATCACTTTGAGCTCTTTTATGGAGACAATGTTTCTAAAGTTTGAAGAGTAGTCATTTGGGACTTTGAGCTCGAATAGGATTTTACACATTATTCTCCTCTCCTATCTGTCTAGCTTATAATTTACTTTAGGCATGTATGTTCCTCAACTGCCCCTATCCCATGGATGTAATCTTCTCTTCAAACTCATCTTCATAAGATACATTGGATCTAGAAGTCCATCCTTTGTTTTTTGTGGGATGTCAAGCAAAGTACCAGTCAAACTTTCACACACATTATTCTATCAATGTGCATGGCATCAAGCATGTGATGCAGAAGCAATGATTTCAGTATGCAAGTTGAAAGAATATTGACTTCTTCTTCCAATAGCTTCTAGAGTTACTTTCACCTTTATGTTGACTTACTTTCTTGTTTTCCGACAAAGCATTAAGGTTTTCAACCTATTCCAGTATTTTGTCATCCTATCAACATCTTTGGAGGTGTCCTTGTCTTTACACTAGCATTAAATTCCCTCTTCTTAAAACTGTATAGATGGTCTCTGCATAATCTTCTATGGCCAAAGAATGTCATTTTCCCACCTTGTCTAAGTCATATAACACATGTTTGGTCACTACAAATAGGACAAAATATTGTATCCCTTTATGATGCATCCAGGCAAATTACCATACATAGGAAGTCGTTTATTGTCCACAATAATATAACCTTTAGAGTGAATGACTCTTTCTTATATGCATCGTAAGCTTCAACACCTACGTCCCATAACATCTCAAGATCATTGATCAAGGGAGCCAAGAACAGGTTAATGTAATTCCCCGGTTGCTTTAGACCCGATATCAATATAATTAACATTATGAACTTCCTCTTCATGCATAGAAATGGTGGGAAGTTGTACCAAACAAATATAACAATCCAACAACTATACCTACTGCTCATTTAATCATGATGATTAATCTAATATGCATATAACGCAAGTCGTAAGTTTCTAATTCTTGCCCAAAATTAGGCAGCATAAAATTTACAAGCTTCCATGCTGGGCTATCTACTGGATGGCATGAAAAGCTATCAGCTACTCTCTCTTTGGCATGCCATACTGATTTCTTCACTGTTTTTATAATACAAAACATTCTTTTGAACGTTGGAATAGGAGAAAATTATCATAGGACCTTTGGAGAAGTGTCTATCATATTCTCAGTTGAATTCTTCTTTAACTTCCATCTTGACTATCCACAAGTTGAGTATATAGTTTTATTCTTGTGCTCCTTCCTATATAAGATGCAATCAGTGGAACACATATGTATCTTCACATACTTTGACCTTAGTGCAATCAGGGTTTTCTTTGCCTTCCATGTGGACCTTGACAATTTATTATCCTCCAATAGCATCTTACCCACTACTTTCAAGACTTCTATAAAACCTTGATTTGAAAAATCAAATCTCAATTTCACATTGTGAAGTTCTACCACTATAGATAACTTGGTATAATCTTTACACTCAAAGTATAATGGCTCATCAACTTCCTTTAATATAGTACAAAATAGTTCAGGGTTGTCTTGAAAGTCATCATATGCACCTTAAAAAATTAGTGTAGCTGTACTATCATGACACTTCCTACAATGTCTTCATATCTTCATGTGTTTGTTTAGAGCCCATGCAAAAGTTCTTCTCCATGCCAAATCCAAGGGTGATAGCTTTCATCAATTCCATTGAAGCATAAGTGTTCTCTCAATACCCCTAAAGTTATTTTTTTTCAAGTTTTTGCATTTTGAGCATGGACAATGCATGTGATTGTGATCATTACCTGCCTTAAATGTGAACTCTAAAAACTTTATGTTCCCTCCTCATACTCTTTTGATGTTCTTATAGTAGTCATCCAATCAACAAACAAAAGCTAATCTACGTGTGAAGGCTTGTTAGACATGAAAAGATTAATGTACTTGGCCCGACATATTACCAAACACTAAGTACACAAGAATTATAAGTGTTTGAAAAAACTAAATTACATGCATGCACACATGTGCAAAATTTCAATTAACAATGAAGAATGATGCAAAACATGAAAGATGCATTTAAAAAAAATTAACTTTAAAAAGAAAAGTTTTAATCATAACTATCATTCATTCAACATATATCAAACATGCATATATATGAGACAAACAAGGAGATACTAACCAACACCCAATTTGATATTAACTGAGAATAAGAATATACACACACACACATATGTAATTTCAATTCACAGTTGGGATTTGGTTGAATATATGCACAATGAAAATCAACCTATATGATCTCCAGTTTGTGTATAGATGAAGATAGTCGAAAACAGAAAATGAAAACTTGAGGGAAAAATTTGTTAGTCAGTTTCAAAAAATGACTTTAAAAGTGGTCACTTTTAAAGTTGTTTGCAAAATACCGACCTTAAAAGTCCCAACTTTTAAAATTGTTTTCTGAAAATGACTCTCTCTGTTTTCAACTTGTGAAGTTGTTTCCTGAAAATGACTTTAAAAATTACAAATTTAAAAATCATTTTCTAAAAGCAACTTTAAAAGTGGACCACTTTTAAAATCATTTATCAACATTGATTTTTAAAAGATTTTCCCACTAAACTAAAATAGGGACTTTTAAAGTCATTTTCAGAAAAATGACTTTAAAGAAAGTACTTCACGCCAAACAAAAGAAGTTAGTTTGTGATAAACCCACTTCTTAAATGTGATTTTTAAAGTAGTTTTTTTTAACTGACTTGGAAAATATTTAGAAGTTGGTAGACTAAAAACCCACTTCTTTATGCTGACTTTAAAGGCCTCCTGTTTAGTAGTGGTCCATCAATACAGGTAGGATAACGATTTAACAATGCCAAATTATTCCATAGTTGAAGGACTGATTTGGTGGAAAAAGTTTAAAAGACTAACTTGTGGCAAATCTGTAGTTTCAAAAACTAAATTGAACTTTTTCCTAAAGAAAAGCAAATG
This sequence comes from Warburgia ugandensis, assembly GCA_035236585.1. NCBI lineage: Eukaryota > Viridiplantae > Streptophyta > Magnoliopsida > Canellales > Canellaceae > Warburgia > Warburgia ugandensis. The sequence continues at coordinate 16,970,526 of CP141134.1, read as the reverse complement.
CTAGGGGCCACATAAAAATGTCCCCCAAAATGTAGGGGCCACTTAAAGTATGAGCGTGTAAACCCTTATCAATTTTTTTTCAACACTTCCTATTCATGAGAGTATATTGTCATTTAAAATTAAGCTATTTAATATGAATAATAATATAGTAAGATGCTAGAGAGAGAGAGAGTTAAAAATGGGAGGAATGTCATTTCCCTTTGATTTATCTTAGTAATAGTAAATACCGAGAACTTTTGTCTTTTTAACACATCCTTTTTCAATTCAAGGAGAAAATCGATGAAACTTACTTTACTCAAAAGTTTGTCTCCTATTGACATAAAAAGCCCTCATAAAAAAAATTCCTCTTTTAAAAATGATGAGGGCCTTTTAGTCTTTTTATTTTTATTTTTTACTTCATTTCCTTCAAAGTAGGGGCTAAATCATGAGTGTTTACTACTTTGAAAAAGAAAGATATGCCTCTACTCGTTGGTTGGGTTTTTTTATATTTAGTGATGTAGAAATAAGTTTGACTTTTACACTTGGCCTTGTCATAATTCTTTATTGATAGTAAAAGAAAAACCACAATGTTCTTTTGTTGCATTGTTTAAAATCTCGAATGGATTGCTATGTTGGAGATAGCCAAATTATCTAGGTGAGAGTAGAGTTTGGGAACTGGCTAATTCTAGAAAACTAGCCAAGGTAACCACCTTTGAGGAGTCCATTGGATGACAGGGAGGGGGTTGAACTTGATGAGCAGTTTGGATTCAATGAAAAAAAAAGTGGGCCTGGTTCTCACTTTTTCTGCTATAACAAACGTAGTGTAGCATGGAGAGAGAGAGAGAGAGAGAGAGAGAGAGAGAGAGAGAGAGATGACGACCCACCTTTTCTTCCAGAATTAAAATGGAAATGAAATGTGGAAAAAATATACCATAACTTGTGTTCTAAAACACTCAGAACTGACTAGTTCAAAAAAAAAAAAAGAGCTGGCCAGTTCCTAAACTCTATCCTTTTAAGTTAAAACTGGTCAGTTCCAATTCTTAGAACCGACCAGTTCCCAAACTCTATAACTACCTAAGAGTTATATTTTTTGTACAAATCCTCTTGTATTCACACTTCTCTCGTAGGTAGTCTTTTATAACGAAAAATCAGCATCTGAAATCTACATCTTTCGTACCGTCGGCAGGTAGTGAACAGATGAACAACAGGAAAAGCCAGCATGATCCAGGCGCTTTTCTGCTTCAGCTGCATCATCATTTCGCTATAGGAACAAGAACTTCCACCTAAGGCTTTTACACTTTACATTTTTCAAGCATTTACAAAATTTCTGTAAGATGGTTGGCTAATCAAAAGTACAAGGTCTATACTGGTAGAGAGAAGTACAAGTGGACAATCTTTTGGTGATTGAGAAAATTCATATACAGGGCCCTATCATCATTATCTGCAATGCCCTACAACAGCCCCCAAGAGGGTTTATTTGGCACGAAGCAAATTAGCACGAACTTACAGAACACTCTGGTTCCGTACTTGCTTTGTACCCCGACACACCAAGAGAAACCTCTCCTTCAATTATATATCACCCACTTCTCAGACTGACATGCTAGTTAGTTTTATTTCCTGAACGTTTACAAGAAATGCCTGCTCTCCTGAAGCTTGAAGGGATAAGAAACCTTGCTTCTTCCAGTCAGCCTCCTGAAACCCTGCTAGAATCACCTGCTGGTTTACAACACTATTTTTCTGTTCATTCTACTCACAGAAAGCTTATGTTCCCAGCACCTGCCCCTGACCTTCATTGGAGTCAATGTCCTGTCTTCCTACCTGCTGTCATTGCAGAATACCAAATTTCAGAAAAACAAAACCGGGATAAGCTGTCTGATCATATAGGAGCCTAACTAGTGGCATGTAATCTCCCGGCCGTCAAAAGTTCTGCAGGTACTAATGATAGCAGCCAAATAAAATAACTATGAAGTAGCACCTAAACAAATCAGCTGCAATGATCAAAACCTAGCTTATATATTAAATGCTTAAAAATAAATTGATGCGCGCGCACACACACACTTTTCATGTGTTATATATGTATATATATATGAGAGAGAGAGAGAGAGAGAGAGAGAGAGAGAGAGTACCAAATACTGCAGACCTGGAAATAAGAGGAGAATAAATTTATCTGATACAATTCTGGAAGAGTAAAACAGCAGCGAACTGCATGTAGTCAGATTCTAGTTAGTTCGAACTTTAAGATATCAATAATGACATGATAGTCATTACTCATTGAAAAGTACTTACTAATTTCATTAAACTTCCAGGTCCAGAAAAGACTGTTGTCTGTATTTGGCCCACAGCTTGGGATCTTGAATAGATAAGAGTAAAATACAATTCAAACAAACATTCCACTTCCATTGTTCTGCCAACTTAAGGCACTAGAACATAGATGCACATTGCATAAATACAAAATGGCCTTCTTTCATAGTTCTACCGCCTTGCATGTTTTCACAGTGTGCCCAAATACTTTGCACTTAGTGCAACGGACTGTCCTTGTGCCTATCTTCTGCAGTCCCATGTTCTTTTTCTTTGGTCGACCTGGTGGACGACGACAGGGTTTGGGAGGATATATAATAGTGCTGGGATTTGAATCACCATTTGCAGGGTTGTCAACTAGACCAGGCACTTGGTTGATTGCCTCTGAATAGGTCCTGCGGTAGTAGTTTACTGTCAGGTATTTAGAACAATAATCATATGCACTTCTACCAGTACTACTGAAAACTGCAATAGCATGCCTGCATGGCAAACCACTAATCTGCCATCCACCACATGTGCATTCCCAAGTTTCAATGTTCACAATCTCTACTAGGGACCCATCATGAACCTCAAAAGCACTTTTTGTAGTGAAGAACACCTTAAATGAACGTGACCTGGATATCTCTTTCTGTAGTTTTTCCTCCATGGAAGGAGTTAATGTTGTTGACCATGTACTCGAAGCTTCTCGGCGTGCACAAAACACTTCCATTGTTTTATGCTGGATCAAGTGAATAATTTGTACTATTGATAACTCATTTTCCTCTGGCACCCAATCATTGAACAAATCTCCGATGTTCAGTGAGAACTGGTCACAGCGGAAACCCTTAAAGAATGCATTTGACCATTTTTCGGGCTCACTTGCCAAGACCCATGCAGCACCATCTGATGAAAACTCTTTTATGCTATCAATGCAATCATGGAAGTCACCAACTTTGCATGTGCAAGCAGCAAATTTTAACTTGTCGAGAATCAAGCCTTTCAATCCCTGTGACCCTATAAAATCCTTTTTGAAGTCCTCCATAAGGTGATTTATGCAGTAACCATGGTAACTTCCCTCAAACACCCGAGGCACAGCCTCACTCAGATCGTGATGTTTACTAGACAGAAACGTTATTGTATGAGCCTCTGAGACTACAGATTTTAACTGAACCAGAAACCAATTCCAACTATCATGAGTTTCAGCCTCTACCACAGCAAAGGCAACTGGAAAAATACCATCATCTCCATCAACTGCAATTGCAGCCAATAATATTCCCTGATATTTACTCAAAGGTATGCTGTTAAGGAAAAGAAGGGATCGGCACCCATGCTCAAAACCATGCTTTGCAGCCTGAAAGGAAACAAAAAAATAGCGAAACCTGGAATCATCTGTGGTGGCTAATGTAGCAAGGCTGCCAGGATTTGTCTCCATTATTTTCTCACACAGCAAAGGCAATTCATTGAACCTCTCCAGTTGTGACCAACGAAGCCTCTCCTTTACACGCCATGCTTTTGCATAATTTATTTTGACTCCATAATCTTGATAGAGATCATGCTGAATTTCCTTTGGCGTATACTGGGGACTATCTAGTAATTTGTCTTTCAAAACTTCTTCAACCCATTTTGCTGTAGCACGAGGATCGATTTTTCCAAGATTGCATGTATGTACGGTATTCATTGTTTTAATCATAAACTTCTGAAAAGTTGGTAATTTGGAAGCATGCAACCGCCATGGACAGCTCTTATCTTCACATTTAACAGTTACTCTACGACGGTCAGTCAGTACATGTTTATACGTAAAACCTTTTGCAATGGCATACTTACATAGTACTCTACGAAACTCGTTGACATCTTCAAATTCTTGTCCAACACCAGTGATAAGGCCATCCCAAGAATCACTAAGCCTATGTTGCCTTCTATCATTGGTTGCAGCAATAATGGTTGCACCAATAGTCAGAGGACCACTCAGTGAAGGTTGAGAAACATCATCGTTTGCAACACCAATTGTAGCATCAGGAGTGACCGAATCTACAGTTGTCCTGCTTGAACTGCAAGTACATGCATCAGCTAACATCTTGGGCGAAGCCAAATTCATGTGGGCAAAAGGTAGATGAAAATCATTCAGAAAAATGAAAACAATAAGGGGTCCAAGTCAGATTACCTGTTATTGACAACAACATTAGTGACGTTTCCAGCACTCTTTCCTGAGACATAAACATCTAGGGTTTCTGATTTCTTATGGAAATCAACCATACGTCGTAGGCATTTATCAGTAGATACCGTAATGGGAATTCGCTTGTTATGCGGGAGGAAGTACTTGATGGACAAGTCACATATGTCATACTGACATAACTCAGCAACTTCCGCCTTAAACTCAGTGAAAGCCATATCACGATCAACCTCGACTGCATGCGCTTCTCCACCGCGATACGTCATAGACCCGTCATTGTTAGACATAAACTCACCACCAGAGTAACAAATAGCCACAATTTTCCCCTCCATTTTCTTGAAGCAGGTTTCTGTATTCAACATTCAAAAGAAAAAGACGAGTAGAAACTATCAGCTGCAAAGCCTCACAGTCAGGCCATTTGATGGTTTCCACTATGCACAAGCGTAATTATACATTCAATCAATATGTGGCATCAGGTTCCAGCATAAAACCCATGTTAAAGCTACTATCATGAAGGGACTATGTGGCATGGGATAATAACCCTCGGATTGAGTTATCCATGGAGAGACCCTTGTGGTCTGCCACTTCCAGAACCCCGCGGGGGAGCTTCCTGCACCGGGCTGCCCTTTTCTAGTCATTTTCTGAATAACAATTTGCAGCATTAAACATAGACTAAAAAAAAATTAAGAATTGACAGCAAAGACTTTGAGGGATATTTTATTTATTGGGAATAATTCTATCAATGTTTTAGGGCTAAAAATTGCAACGAATAAAATCACAGTCCATCAGTGAGTTTCTCCATTAGAGTGTCAAACAGCCTTAAAATACCTAGGTCCATTTTTATGCGCCAATGCAATTATATGCACAAATTGTATGAAATTTTTTTACATTTAAAAGCATTTTGCAGCAAAGCAACCTCAAATCAAACCGGACTGTAAAACCCAGACCACATGTAAGTGCTACTAACCATCAAGGGTGCCCAACATGGGGAATATAGGGTTGGTCGATCATATATAAAACTAAAATTCAAAGGAAAAAAACCCATTGAAGAGCAACTTGCACTGTGCCCCTTCTCAGGAAAACGCAAGACAGAGAATTGAAAAGTATGGAGAAATAACGGCATATTAGGGCACATAAACAAGAAAACTGAAGCATACCTAATGATCATGGAAGAAAAAACGGTGTCATCGAAGAAATCCTGATTTCGGAAACAGAAGAAGTGGTTGCCCGAGCAGAAACAGTGCCCGGAAAGTGACCGGCCGACTTGCTCTGGTATTTGTCCGCTAGAGAGTTTCAACATCTTCATCCATCATATGGTGGTCGTTCGACTAAAACTACAAGTCTGCTCGTGCGAGGATTGTTCTCCCGTGTTGTTCCTCGCACCGTGTGTCAATATTATTCTCCCGTACATTGGTGGACATCTGGTGGCCGAAAAACCATGCCCAGTGGAAAATTTACCATCCTAAAAATGATCATTGAATCTTGATCGTTGCTTTTACAAAACATTTTGTCCATTCATACGCTAGATACCCGAGTGGCATGCACCATTTCGTGGATAGCAGAAGATATCCAATGTGGGAGAAAAATCAGGTGAACGGTTTGGATCAACCATTGCTGAGGCCCATTATATAGCAGGGTTCATGGGTGGACAAAACTTGTTCAATTCCATGAATGCATGAGGTACGCACAAGACTGTTCATAGGTTGACTGCTCTTATATTCCAATTTATAGGCCTTGCTATCACATGATTACTCTTTGAAGATGAGCTGCTGCCCGACGTGCCAATGTCTCTGCACAAAAAATTAGCTGCATGTTGAGGTACTGGACAGAGAGAGAGGAGAGTTGGTCTTAATACTCATCCAGTGTCAATGCTTTTCCTGATTATAAAAGGGCAGGCTTGGTGCATGAAGCTCTTGTCTATGCGGGGTCCAGAGAAGGGACAGACCATAAGGGCCTATAGAATGTGAGGTATGGGGAAAGAGCGGACCACAAGGGCCTATAATATGCAACATTGCCTTAGATTTTGCAAGAGACTGTTTCTACGCCTTAAACCCGTGACCTCAAGGTCACACGACGACAACATCTGCAGTTGCGTCAAAGCTCCCCTTCTTATAATCCCTGAATATCCTACCAGCAAAAGCTTTATGAAGGTTACCAAGGGAAGAACCACACAAACAGAGGTGAATTACTACACGAATGATGTATGATGCCAAGATATACAGATAACCTAGGAGGATAAGGGATGATATTTTGTCATGACCATACGGAGAATAGGATGATATAAAGGGCAGCTCCGGTGCATGAAGCTCCCGTGTATATAGAGGTCCCGAGAAAGGGTGGACCATTAGGGTCAATAGTATGCAGCTATACCTTACATTTTGCAAGAGGCTGTTTCCATGCCTTGAACCCATGACCTCAAGGTCACACGATGACAACTCAACTGTTGCACCAAAGCTTCACTTCACAGAGAATATGATAATGTTAAAGTAAAATGCCCAAGATGCTTGTGATATATATACTTCTGGCTTTCCATCCGGTGAAGTGTTTGCAAGCCAAATTGAATACGTTTGTGAGCCGTCTTCATTTCTCTAGTCCCGTATTCTCAGGCTTGGATAGACTTCATCAGTTTGTTTCATAGCCAAAACGTACAGAGATACGTGAGAGTTTGCAGGTGGCAATCTTTTGGTTTATAACAGAAATGAAATTTCTCAAGTTTTCTTGGATTTTCACCCGTTGGCTTTACAAATTAGAGTAGCTAAGAACTTTGAAGTCTATCAAGCAGTTGAAACTCCATTCTCAAAGATTATGCATGTCGGTTAATGGGCATTGATGATTTCAGCCTTTTAGATACATTTAGAAGGCTGTGGAAGTGAAGATCAATTATTGTAAGTTGGTGCATCATCAGTGATGAATCTGATGATCTTGGGAAGATGTTGTAATGTGAAAAGTGGTAGGAGAAGTCTCTTTGAAGGATTTAAGCATAATGGCAGGTGTTTACGTTCGTGGCATAAAAACGGCTAGCTAGCTACCGCGCTGCCATTACATGGCATGCTGGATTAGACTCCATGAATAGAGGTTGTTTACTATGCCATCTTCCTATATTTGGACTCCATCGACTCGTCTCTTGTTATTAGAATTTTACAAATAGGATCTCGCTCAATGTCCCCATTATTAATGCTGAATACGGCCATCTAAAACTACAAGTTAATTTCTATATAAATCTGATATTATTAGCACCTTATAGTATGATGAGACTTATAAAAGCATTTCCATGACCGATAATCAGCATCACAAATTGTTAGAAATATAGTAAAACTTGCACAAAATAAGTTCAATGAACCTTTAATTAGAGGTACACATCAAAATGCCCTTTTAGCATATAGTTGAAGCCTCCCAATAAGTGCAATGGATATGGTGTTTCTATATATGAGATTCAACCAAGCGAGACTCAATTTGTACCTCAACTAATTTACACAATCAGAATTAGTCCCTACTTTAGTCTCCAAGAAGAATGTCATATAAAATAAAGTATGCAAGTCATTTGGATATAAATATGATACTATTAGCACCTAACAGCATGATGATACTTTTGAAAGTGTTTCCCTAATCTATAATCAGCATCTGATGCTAAACCGCAAATCACTTGTCTAATCATCTTAGAGTATTATTAGCTATGGCAATGGGGCAGGTTAAATAGGGGCCCTGCCTTGCACCTGCTTGGGATAAGTTGGGGCATGAAATCAATGACTTGCACCCTTGATGGGGCAAAATACCCATGGCGAGGTGGGACAGGTTGAGAGAGTGAGGACAATTGGTGGGTCAACCTTCTTTTTTCACATATATTCATATCCAAAAGTGCCCATGGTCTACATTATATGCTTTAGTTATAAAAGAATGGATTTTTTGTAAAATTGGATATAGACACATAAAAAAGGTTAGAAAACAAAAAAAAATTCTTGCACATTTCAAGAAAAATAATAACAAAGGATAGCTTGGTAGACAAAGCTCCCACATAAGCAGGGTTCGGGGCAAGGATGAACCGAATGAAAGAAAAATAAAAGAAATATCTTAATACTCGTGCATATATAATGATATTGACCCACTCTGTGTTGCCTTGCTGTCTCAAAGCAATTACTGGGGTAGGGCTAGTTAAAATGGGTTTTTCATAGTCTATCGTGGCCAACAATGGGTTGCAAATTCAAGTGACCCATGACAGGGCGATGTAGGGCAAGGAAAAGCAAATCAAGGGTGGAGAAGGGTAGGTGAAAACTCACCCCACCTACCCCATTGCCATTCTTAAGCATTATGAATTAAATCTAGTTTCCCCACTACAAGAAAGGTCTGCAGCTCTATCCTTAGTAGCTTCAAAAGCACCTAGAGTTTACCAATGGTTCAAACTACCTAACTAGCAAGTAGCACCTAAATGGACATCAAGCGTCAGCTGCCATGATCAAAAGCTAACTACATATTGGCTTATTACTTGCCCAAAATTCTAACAACATTTTTCTTTAAGAAAAGATACGATGTTGGGTACTTGTAGTTGAAATATTTAGCAAGTGTTTGAAATTCAGTTGCTTTAATATGATATGCATCCAAACCAAATAACCTCATCTCGACCATAAAAGCAAGCTTCTTTGAGTAATATGTATTATTTTCTTTAACAAAACAACATTGCAAACATTGAAGGGAACAAAATTAGCTATGTTTCAGTCCTAGTTTTAGGTGAAGGGGTAGCTAAAGAAGCTTAAACTTGGTTTTATGGAATACAAGGAAAGAAGCATCTATTGATCCTTTACCTACTAGAAATTAAAATAGAAAGCACACTATTTCTAAACATCTTTTGAGAGAGCAAGAGAATACAAAGTATATTGGACCTGGAAAGTAAGAGGGATAGTTTGAAAAGGAATCTGACCTAATAACAAAATAAAACTTTTCCACATACTAGCCTAGAGGAGGAAACAATCGTAGCCTACATGTAAAAGACTCATACTTAGTCTGGAGTCTGTAAATTTCAAGATATTGATAGGTAGTAATGTGATAGTGATTGCTCAAACCAAAGTACTTTTAAGGCATAACTAATTCATTCCAGTTCCAATTGACCATAAAGACAGTTGTTTATTATTTGTTATACTAGAGATCTTGAATGCAAAAGCAGATAAAGTAAAATACAATTCAAACTATCATTCAATTTGTAGTTTCTGCCGACCTCAGGCCCTTCATCACCGAAGTACACTAAATACATATAAATCATGCAAATAGTTCTAATTTAATTCTTCTTCCATCTAGCATGTGCTTATCAAAGTGACCAAATCTTTGCACTTACTACAATGGGTTGTCTCTTCCTTGATTTTCAGTTGTCACATGTTCTTCTATCTGCAACAATGGGCCAAGAAGGATATATAACAGTGGTGTAGTTTGAATCTCCATGTTTGTGATTGTCTAATAGGTCTGGTATTAGGTTGATTGACTCCAAATATATTAAGCATAGGCAACCAATTGGAAAGTATTTGGAACAATAAACATATACACTCCCATCAGTATAACTGAAAAATACAATAGTGTGCCTGCATGACAAACCACTAATCTGTCTTCCGCATGTGCATTCCAAAATTTGGATGTCGACAATTTCTACTAGGGAACCATCACCTACCTTAAAAACACTTTTTGTCAAGAGGAACACTTTATAGGAATGAGAGGTGGACATCTCTTTCTATAGTTTTTGCTCCATAATAGGATGGACTTAAGTTGTTGACCATGTATTGGGAGTCTATCGACATGTATAAACACCTCCATTATCCTATGCTATATCTTGTCAATAATCTATATTATTGACAAATCCTCTTCCTCGAGCATCTAATCCTTGACAAGATCTCCAATGTTCAGGTAGAGATGGTCACATCAAAAACCCTTGAAAAGTGCATTTGACCATTTTTCATGCTCACTTGCCAAAGACCCATGCATTATCATATGGTGAAATTTTCTTATTTACATTACCAATTCATGCATTGAACCACAAACTTGACATGAGTAAGTAGTAGCTTTAATGATCTCAAGAATCATGTGATTCAGTCCCCATGATCCCTTAAACTCCTTTTTGAATTGCTTTGTAAGGTGATGGAGGAAGTAACTGTGATAACTCCCCTCAAACACCTAAGGCGCAGCTCCCTCAAACCATTATGTTTACTAGAAACAAATGTCATGGCTTGAGCCTCTAATACTATAGATTTGAACTAAAGTAGAAAACAATTCCAACTATCTTGTCACAACCCCTACAACAACAAAGGCCACTAGGAAAATAACATCATCTCCATCCATAGTAATTGTAGCCAATAGTATTTCCTGATACTTATGCAACAATGTCCAATTAAGGGAAGGAGGGGTGGCAACCATGCTCAAAGCCATCCTTAGTGAAACCTTTAGTCATCTTCTGAGACTAATGTGTTAAGTCTATTTGGATTTGCCTCCATTATTTTAACACATGGTAAAGCCAATCGATTCAAAGCCTTAAGTTCTGAACCTTGAAGCATAACCTTTGTAGGCAACACTCCCTCTATAATCTCGATGGAGATCACACTAAATTTTTTGTGGTATATATTTTAGACCATTTAGTAATTTGTCTTTCAAAACTTGTTCAATCCATTAAGATGTACCTTGAGGATGACCTTTTCCAAGAGTACATGTATATGCACTATCTACTATGTTAATTATAAACTTGCTTCCAGTTGGTAATTTTGAAGCATATACCTGCCACAGTCATCTCTTAGCCTTACACTTAATGTTAGTTTGGTACTATCTGATCTAATAGGTTTATATCTAAAATCTTGTGCAATATCATATTTGTATAGTGCTAGACGAAATTCATTGACACTATCAAGAATCGTTCAGATTATGTTCCCTACCTTTGTTGATTGTAGCACCATTGCCAACATTAGGAATGACATAGTCACTCAGTGAATTTTGACTAAATCATTGATTGCTGCAACACTAATTGTAGTGTCAAGATGGATTGAATCTACCATTGTCCTACTTGTGGTGCAGCTTGAATTGCAAGTGCATGCATCAACTAAAATATTGTGTAAGAAAAAAACCCAAAATTTAGATGAATATGATTCAGAAAGATGAAAACAAGATAGACCCTAGGATAAGTTACCTACTGGCAAAAGTGTTTGTAACATTTTGAGCAATCTTTCTAGAGACTTAAACATCTACGTTTATTGATTCCTCATGGAAATCAACAATTTCTTGTAAGCATTTGTATATAGATACTATGATAGATATTCCCTTGTCGTATAAAAGGATGTACTTAATCAACAATCCACATATCTTATACTAAAATAATTAAGCAACTTCTAATTCAAACTCATTGAAACGCGTATGATGATATACCATATATGACACAAATCTATCATTATTTGTCATAAACTTGCCATTAGAGTGATAAATAGCAACATTTCCCCCCTTTTAGAGATAAAATATTCCTGATCCACTTCTTATCAGCTTAAGCTTTTTGGTCCAATGGTAAGCCAGCATGGTATCAGAGCGTTATTGATGGGGATGACGTGAGTTGGAATCCTAAGACCTCACATTTATGAAATCCATGTGTAAGAGCTAAAAATGGCTTCTCACATGAGATAGTGTCTAAGAGATATAAATATTGGTGACCCACTTCTTATTAACTTAAGCTTTTAAGTCAAATAGTAAATCAATATTCCTATGTCATTTTCTTAAAGGAGGTCTTTATACTCTAAATCCAATAAGGATTAATAAAAGAAATAAGCTATCAATTATACACCTTGAAATGCAAAATATTCACAATTTGTCTTTGCATAAATGCATATATGTTTCTAATCAATATCATGCATGAGGTTCCTACATAAAACTCATGTAAGCTACTTATGAAAGGGGTTACTATGCATGGAATAACATTCTTGGATTGAGTTACCTATGGATAGTGATTTAATCCTCAATAAAGCTATAGTGGAAAATGGTATTGCTCAACCAATACGGGTCCAAGAGCACCAATGGAAATTATTATAGGGGTAGGAGCAATGGTGATTGTTATAAATGGAGTAGGAGTTGATGTGGGAGATGGGACTCGAGAATTGGCCATGATAGGGGGAAGTTATTTTAAGGGTGAAGAAACAGTGGGAGCACCAATAGGAGTGGCTCCCTAGATCAGTTAGCATGCATTACATGATTATTTATATGTTTGCTTTCAATTTAACCCTTATACAAATTGCTCAGTTAACAGAGATAGTTGGAAGTGCATTAGCTGTATAGTAACTATTCCTATTTCCATTAAAAGTATTTGTATGCCAAAGTATTCCTCTTGCCTTGCTTCAGTAAGTGTTAAAGGACTTACTACTGGTTTTCATAACTAAACCTTCTAGTTACTATATTTATGTGTGTAATCTTAAAATGTTTGCTATTTTCTCTTTACAGGAAAAAAAATCAACTCATTTCTTGTGTTTTATTCTATAATTTTGTTGATTGAAATGTATATGGAACTAGTGGATTCAACATTGGAGGGTAATTTCCATGACATTGAGGGGAGTTCTATGGTAAGTAATAGTAGGAAGGGAGCCAAAATAATTAAGTCTTTTGTGTGGAGTGAATTTATAAAGTTTGAGGATACTGGTAGGAAAGAGAAGGCCAGGTGTAACAAATGCATGGCAGTATAAGTCGCAAGAGGGTCTAATAATGGAACTAATAACATCCACTAACATCTTGTTAAGTATCTTAAACATCTATCAGAAGATGTGAGGCAAATGCTAATTGACAAGGAGGGAAAATTGTGTGCTAAACAAATTGATCAAATGATATATCTTTAAAATTGGTTATTGTCAAAATGAAAGATAATTATCCATATTCAATTGTAAAGCATGAGGGTCTTAAGGATTTTCTTAGTACCCAAGCCTAGATGTCATGCATATTACTAAGAAGACTAATAAAATTGACAGTATGAAGATATATAAACAGGAGAAGAAGAAATTGAAAAGCATGCTAAAGAAAGATCCTAATAAGATATGTTTATCCTCAAATGTGTGGACCCCTGTAACTATGGAAGGTCATAGGATTGGTGATTGCATTTCAAAACTCTTAACCTTCTGTGTATGCCTGCGCCATACACCAATATTGCATTGTCACATAAAGTCTATAAAATTTTGAAGGATTGGGTAATTGAAAAGAAATCCTTTTTTGACTTTGGATAATGCACCTGCAAATGCAAATATGTGAGGATTAATGAAAGGCTAGTTGGCTTTGGACAATTCTTTGTGCAATGATTAGTTCTTTCATATAAGACATTATGCTCATTTCTTAATCCTTATTGTTCAAGAAGGTTTAAAGTAGTAAGTGGAGCTTTGAAAAACATCTAGAATAGTGTTAACTTTGTGAAAGGATCAAAGAATAGAACTTTAAAATCTAAAGAATGTGCTATGTAAGTGGGTTTGGAGATGACTACAAGATGTTTCAACTCAATGGAATTCAACCTTTTTCATGTTAAAAGCACCCTTCTATTCCAACGTGCATTTCAAAGGTTAACTCTAGTAGATAAGGGCTCAAGTATTGTCCATTGCATGAATAATGAACTTGTAACACCCCGGATTTTTAAGACAAATTTATATATATATATATATAATAATGGCATTTTAAATAAGAGCATTTGGGATCCCATGAGAAAAGATTTATTTAACATTTTACTAAACCTATCTTAAAAACTCCGGGTGTTAATTTTCCTTTCACAAAATGGCGTACATGTAATTTAAACATAAATAAATAATCCGCGTATAAATCAACGTCAAATAAATAGGCGCCTTTATTTTAAATCAAATATACTTCCAAAAGACAATAATAATATGGCCCAGGGTCTATCCATCATAACATCCCATATAAATGTCCAACATATGTCCAAAGATCTAAATCACATCCCAATATAAAATATGCAGTCCACAATAAAATCCAAATGATAATCATGTTTAATGACTCACATCACTGTCTAACACTATAGAAAAATGGTCTTCAGCAGCTCTCACGGCTTCTCAACAACCTTGCCTTTCCTGTTATCGCGCTCGAGATCTAAGGCATTGCAAAACAAAGCAATGCCTCAGCAAGCTATCGCTTGTGTAGGTACATAGACAATTAATGTAATAAATGCAAGAAATAATGAACAATACTGATGAAAAATCTAACATTTATGAAGATAGTGATATCATAATGCCATGTTCAATAAATGCCAATTTATTCCATATGCTAAAACATGAAATTCACGAAGTTAAAACATGACATGAATCAATAAAATGGAGCATACATCCAGAATAAGGGCACCCTAAGGTAATGGGTCCCACCACATCGCACTAACATCCCTGATCAGGAGTACACATAGTCAACCTCTGAGTGTCGTCACACCCAGGCATATCATCCATAACCATGCTAATCATACATGCACACATAATAAGAATATGGGCCATCATGCTGCAGTGGCAACCCTCCATGGGTATCAACCACCGCCGCTCCCCGTTGACACCATAACGGGAGACTTAGCGTCTGTCCCCATGGAAAGGCTCAGACCGGTAGTGTGGACTATCCATGTTACCAAACCCCTACCGAATGCCATCTATGGGCAGGTGTCTATCATATCACAAACTCATCACATCATAATCTCGGAAGGTGGGTGGCCGGCCCTATCCCTCCTAGCATGACACCCACCGGGCGAGAGCACCCGTCATCAAATATAAAACACGGAAATCATGTGTATATGCTAAAACTCAAGAGCACTTATAGCTTGCAATCCCCAAGACATGCCCCTCATCCCGGGTTAGCCTATCAAAGGACCAGCTAATAAGCCTCTATTCTCATTTCCATGTAAATCCATGCATTTTCTATATATATAATAAGAAATAAGTCTCTAAGTAAGCATAACAATTTAACATCATGCTTGTAAAAGCATTTGAAATAAGTTTATTCAGTAAAAGATTTCAATTTGGAATAACCATCCTGTACGCAATGTAGCATGAAATCCACGGTAAATAATAATTGCATTTTAAAACACAATCACACATGATGCTATGTTTAAACATGGTTTAAAAATCAAGGCAAAACATTAGTTGTCGTCACCTACCTCAGTGTGAGATCACTAGCTTGCTAATAACTCCCTTTAATTGGTATATTCAAGTGCACCTGTACATGTCACATCACTATTTTAAAATTTTTCTAAATAAAAAGTGGTCATTTCTAAGTTTTTAAGTTAAAACTAGGTCCGCGTCGTCAATACGGTCACAACGCATCTTTTAGATCGTGATTTGGACCTCTCTAGCTCCCAAAAATCAAGTTTTAGTGAAAACTACACTAAAATGGGGCCTGCCGGACCACCATAAGGTGGTTTAAACCGGCGGCGCCTCTTTTCCGCCGGTTTACACCGGCGTACACTGGCGCACGAAGACGCACGGGACGCGCGCCGTGCTTCTTCGGCACCGTGACGCACGCGCGCTGCGTCCCGGCCCCACAGCGCCCGCCAACTACAGGGCGTCCGTGCGCGCGCGTCGCCGCGCACGCGTGCGACGCCGACATCATCCCCTGCGCGTCCCGCTGTGCGTCCTGGCATCAGCGCCAGGGCGCCGACGCCGTTGACGACGCCGGAGAAGACGACCGGATTCCGGTCGCCTCCGGCGGAGCTACAGAGCTCCGTTTTGCGTGATTTTTGCGCCATTTTCTTCAGAATTCTCTCTAGAATCCATTTATGCCCTCGTTTTGCACTAATTTTTCCAAAACCCATGGTTTTTAAACGATTTTTCCCAAGTTCCTAAAAACATCCCTAGGTACTGGTTTTTGAGTTTTTTGGAGAATTCCACCGTTGGATCACTCCCAAATTTAAAGGGTATGCTCTTGGGTCTCTTGTGCACTAGTTGGACGGTGCGATTTTCAAACGGATAAGGTTTGATCCGTGAAATCGCGCTCCAACAGTAGCGTGCACAAAACCCCCCAAAAATCTGATTTTTTTTTCCTAATTTTTAAATACTTTCCTAATTAATTTTCTAATTAATAAATACAGAAAAAACACGGATTTGAGGCGTACCTTGTGCTTGGTCGGGTTTGCTCATGTTTCCGGGGCTCCACTCGCCGGAAACTTTAGATTTTTGCAGGTCTAGGGTTTTGCGTAGCGTTCATGGAAAACGCTCAAAGTGGAGCGTTTTGGCTCCTAGAGGAGCATAGATATAGGGTTTTAGAGTCTTGGGGAAGAGAAACTCTTCCCCACACGCCTCTTTCCACGTCTCTCCGGCGATTTTTCCGGCACTGGTAGAGACGTGTGGAAGACGGGGGTGCCAGTATCAATTTGGAACCCTGTCTAATACGTCTCTACCAAATGACCAAATTGCCCTTCCAACTTTGACGGCTCATAACTCCCTCGTTTGAGCTCCGTTTTTCGCGTTCTTGGTGGCGTTGGATTCGTATCGACGAGCACTTTCTAATTATTATGTTTTCAGGAAAGAATTTCATCCATAAATTTTTATTTTTATTTATTTAATAATTTCCTATTTTTATCTTTAAAATTAAGGATATTACAGAACTATCAGAGATCAAATTTGTAGGTTCTTACAACCATTTGCTAACATCTCTACTCTCATGTCAGGATCTCATTATGTGACAGCAAATATGTTGATATACATATGAATATTACATGTAATATACATGAAATTAGCAATTTTAACCTTGGATGTACTTATTTTATCACTAATTAGGAGTTATTTTCTATTTTACAAGATTAGGGTAGAAGTGAGAAAAGTGTTTTTTTTTTGGAACTTGAAACCCTAAAGGAGAGTTATCCCATCGTTCGAGTTGAGTCATAGATCCACATACCAAAAAATAAGAAGTGAATAAGTTTAAAATGCTATGGGGGTGTCATTATGAAATTCATAGTAGTCAAAAACCTTAAGCACCTACCAACCTTTTTTGGGGAGTTTTTTCTATTAAAAGACAAGGTGACCAAGTTCTCATGCATGCATGCAAGCCACACCTGGGGAGGCGTCTAAGTGAAGCTAGCGTGCTACACACGAAGTAACACATTTGGGGTTTGGCTGAAGTGCAACCACTCAGAGACCAAGGCCTACATGCAATGCACTCCTTTCTTCACTCACTCACTTATCTAGACAAGAGAGGGACCCATTTAAGAATACATGATTTCTATAATGAGAGGATGTGTTACAATTCTCACTTGTGAGTGGTTTTGTATGAGAAAAATAAGGAGAAATTTAGGGGGGGAAATGTGGAGTCTATTTTCATCTAACCTTCTTAGTAAGCAATGACTAAGATTCATCTTCAATTAGAGCTTAGTATCCAATGAGAAATATTTTCTAAAGGAATTCTAGGGCTGACCAATTTGAATTCAACATGCAATGGAGAGAGAGAGAGAGAGAGAGAGAGAGAGAGAGAGAGAGAGAGCTTAAAGATGATTGGAGTAGAAAATTTTAGTCTGCTGCCCATCATTTTTTAAAGAGGATCCAATGTGATTTCAACAAGTTTCAAAATGTGTTTTCTAGAGAAAATAATGGTGGTTTGCATCTGGTACATGGAATGCTATTGGTGGAGAGAAACTTTTTGGACTAAGGAGAGAATTTAGGCAAAAAAAAATGTGCTTTTAAGGAGAGGATTGTAATGACCCTGAATTTTTGTAACTTATTAAGGCAAATTCATAAAGTTTGAATTTTTAGAAATTCTAAGCTGGAATATTAGGTTATTGAAAATTCTCTTTTTATGAAGATTATATCATGAATTAAAACATAAAAATTATGGATGTACTTAGAAAACTGATCGAAACAACATTAAGTACGTTCAATTCTGAGTTAAAATAAAAATTCCTTAATTTTCTCCATTTTGGGTGTAAAATGGTAATTTTGCCCATATTCCATATCCAAGAAATAAGACCTCAATATTCATGAAGTAATTAGAAATACGATTCCAACGCCACTAAGTACGCTCGATTCCGAGTTCGGACAAATATTGCCTATTATTCTCCAATTTTGGAGTTCAAAGGGCAAAAATGTTTTTTCACATAAAAGTGGGCCAACGTTCTAGAAGCAACAATAATTGCTTAGTGCATTATTACTGGTAGTGGAGAATGCACTTGTAATAAAAAATTCTAAAGTAATAAAATATCTTATCAAAAGAAATGATAAAAAATTCAAATTTTGCTATAAATATGTCCCAAAATTTTCCAAAAATTTTCACAACCTTAATCACGAAATTTCCAAATCTTCCCTGGAGTTTCAGCCCCAAATTCTCATTCATCCCTCCCTAATCTCTATTTTTCTTATTTCTCTCTCCTCTTTCTAAGTGGAACAAGAGACCTAAATTCAATTAGGCACTCCGTTCCAGGTAGAATCTGATAAATTTCACCGTCCATAACCTCATATACTATAGTATATACAAAATCCCCAAATCAATTTCAAGATCCAACGGTTCCAACAACAGAAAATCACAAAAAGGTGGACAATAGGGCTATATTATCATCAACCAGTAATTCTCTCAAATTGAGCATCAAATATATGTTTTTTCTCCAATCAAGTTGGTAGAACTACTTTCCATACATATTTATTATGGTTTAGTGTAATTTTTATTTTTCTGTAATTTAATTTGAATGAAAAATGGTAAAAATAAAGTAAATGCCAGAGCCTTCAATTTATGGTGATAGAGAGCTCAGATGGAAATTCTGAGCTTTCCAATAGATCAAGAAGGCCAAAAACCCCTAGAATACAATTTTCAAGAAAACCTAACAAGGTTTGGACCCTCAATTGAGAGAGATTAGTTCTGCTGGGCCCAGATCAAATCTGGACCGTAGGAACGGCTGTAAAATTCAATTTAAGATTGTGGAGTCATATGAACTCCAAATTGAGATCGAAAAGAAGCTATGGAAAGCTTGTAATGTCTAGTTTCTAATGAAGTCATAATATTTCTAAAAATTGTTTCTGTATTTTGGAAATAAGTGTCCAATTTCTAAGATCTTCAAGATCTGAGGTGATCAGATCTTGAAAATTTATTTTAATGATGATATAATAATGTAATAAAGTAATATATATGGTTAATTTGGACAGATCTTGGATAAATTAAGAGATCTGCCCTTTATGGTAGAAAAACCCTAAAATAAAAATAAAAAAATACAAAGGGACCCACTTGATCAATGAGATGAAGTATGATCAGATCCTTGGGATGGATTAAATGGATGATATTATGATGAAATCAAGTTAGATCATGGATGTAATGTGACAAAATCAAGTGGATATGATTTTTGGATCTTAATGGATTAAAAGCCTTAAAGGTAATTAAAACCCTTGATCTAAAGGAAAACACCTAAGATCTAATGGTTGGATCATATTTAAAGGCTTATAATAATCTTAATATAATTACTTTAATTGTCTTGTATTGAATAATAGAAGTGTAAATGTGATTTATGTTATAAGTTAGAAAGCATGATAGTGTAATCTTTAAATGTTAGCATGTTATGCCCTAAATGATTAGTTTGTTAGTAGATTTGATTATCTTAGGGCCATGGTAGCGTAAATTAGATATTTAAACATGATTACATTAAGATAGATGTACAATTTTATGTATTTCATAACTTAGGATCATGTTAGTTTATGTATAGTTTTATTTCACTAGGTTAAGTTACATTCATAGGAAGAATGTTAGTATATGGTTGTTAGATTTATATTTGATTTATGCTTTCAAGTTTATGATTTACTTATTGTCAAATTTTATTCAATTGTTAAGTAGTTGTTAAGATATAATGAGCATAAATCACAAAAAATGTAAACTAATGAAATATAGAGATTCATGGACAATTAAGATGAATGAATGACTTTGACTTAATAAGGGCTATAGTTAGTAGGACAATATAAGGAATGATTTATCATTTCCTTGGCCAAAAGTAGGAAAATAATGAACATCCATGGATGACATTGTGCATATCCATGGAAATTAATTAAAATCAATTAGAAAAGGGACTTAAGGTTAAGAACTCATAGGAACCTTGTCAAAGGTTGAGCTAGTACCACTCTAGTCGACTCTGAATATTGTGGTTATAGGGGTATACAAGAGCCAAGTGCTTTTCCCTCACCTCCTGTTGACGTAAGAGAGGTCTAAACGCCTCCTTACATGAGGGTTGTATTAACCACTTTTTGAACAGACTTTAACTGGTAAGTACTAGTCATCCTGAAATAAGGAGGAGTTGTCGAGTGATAGGAAGAAATAAATTATCTTCAACCAAGTAAGACATTAACTGGTTGAATAATAATAAGAACATAAAAAGATAGCAAATTATCTAACCCTAATAAAAATAGTAAGTGAGATAAGGATGATCAAACAAGATGAGATCTTGTATGATCAAAAACAATAAGGAAAAAGAAACATCAATGTAAATTAGATTGTTATGTATGATATAGATAGTATTTGAAGAATGCCTTTACATGAAGATACATGTCTAATACATGATTTTATGTTTTGAAGTATTGACATGTATGATACCAATATATTAAGGTAAATACCTCAAATTGAAATATGATCCAACCAAATGATGAGGAAAATAAGTATTAAATGGTTAAGTTGAGAATTGAGAACAACTCTAAGTGAATAGGAAAGTAGAAAATATTCCAAATTTCTAGATAAACAGACAGATAGTCTGATATGTATAAGTATTATTTTACATACAAGCTTGGAGGCTGGTGGTTTTGTTTTAAACATGCATAGGCCTGGGGATGTTATGTTAGGAGAGTTAAGAGGGTGTTTGGCCACCCACTCTCTGAAACTTGATGATATTGAATACCAAGCCTAAGAAAGGCTAAAAGTCGGGTAGGGCAATTATGGGAAGACCACCACTGTGACAGCCATGGTCCTCCCATATGAACATGGATATTGTAATTTCCACTGAGAATGGTTTAAGTGGATTATTGAACAGTTATCTGGGCGCGCTGTACGGATTAGACTGCAAGCATAGTAGTCCTTAATTATTTTGCATTATGATGCATATGAAATTGGCATAGTGAAATGCCTTAAGGGATGACATGATGAAATGCCAGGTAATTGTAAATTACCAATATTTTTCCCAAGAAGGGAAAATCCCAGTATAGTAACTGGCTAAGATACAAATCTCCTATAATAAAAGGAGTTGATCAGTTTTGTATGGAAATGATTATTAATTATTTTTACAATTTTAATGGATTTGTTCTTATATAATGTGCATGTATAAAGGTGAACACAAATGATAAGGAAATGAGATGTTCATATCAATAATATTGGTCTGTGAATGTGTTTATGATAGAATGAATTATGGGATAGTTGAATATTGAGATTTTACTGTCAATAACTTATATTCTTATCCCCTACCAAGCATAGCTTGCTGAGATATTGTAAATGTTCGAATGTTTACAATATCTCAGATACAGAGAAGGAGACTTAGGAGCTCAAGACTTGAAGAACTATTGAAGAATAAGTAATAAGGGTGTATCCCTTAAAACATTATATTGAGCGCATATATTGTATTTAGAACTTTGTAATTTGAATTGTGTATTTGGACAAGTATTGTAAGGATAAAATGGGTTGTGTACTGTGAACCACTGGATGGATCCTGGAAGTTTAATAAAATCATATTCCTTCAATGAAATTTTATTTTGTACACAAATTGTACTTATGTTATGTATGCAGTGGTGACTTGGGTTTTCAAAACAAGTTTTAAAATAAAAGAATTTCTGCTGCTTTGTTTTGCGAAAAAATTTTACTGAGGGGACGCCCTTGCCTTTGAAAAATATATTATAAAATGTGTTTCAAAAACCCGGGTCGTCACAAGGATGAAGGAGAAGTTTCAACATGTGTTTGAAGAAGGAAATGAAAGAAAACAATCTCAACCATTCATCCTAGGTTTATGCATGATCATAAGTTTGGAAAGAAAGAGAGAGGAAGTTTTCTCAAGCAGTTATGTATGAACTTTTGGGGCATTGAAATGTCTTGATTGGGCAAGGGAAGCAAGGAAAGGAGGAACAATATGTTGGAAACAAGTGATAAGAAGAGAGAAAGATAGAGGAGAAAATATAGGGGAATGGAGTGATCTCTAAGAAGTTGTCAGGGAAAGTGATTGTCTACGGGAATAGGAGAAATTTTAAAGGAGTCATGGAGATAAGTAAGTGAGGAATGAGATGCACAACTCATTCCCCCATTCCCTTATGTTTTTCACATTGATATCTATTGGGGAAAAGGAAACAAAACAGATGAGATGAGATGAGATGAGAAAATGGGAGGATGAAGTGTTTCACGTTCAAATTAAAGTGAGAGGTAGGTGCCTCCCCATCTGCTTTCTTAACCATTCCAAGCATCCCTCTTTGTTTTACCTTCTAAGCATCATCATCTCATGCCCAATCCCATGTAGCCATGTACCCATCCCATCTTCATTCTCTTTCTTTGCATTCAACACACTCACATCCCCATCTTCTCTCTTACATCCACAGTACACCTATATCTCTCCCATTCTCTCTTTGCATCTCATGTATACCACCTCTTCCACGCTCTTTTTCTCCAATGCATCATGCCATCCCCCACTCTCCCTTATCTTTATAATGCACAATATTCACCCATCTATCTTAACCTTCCACGCACACCTATTTTCATCCATTCTTGTTGCTTTTCAACACGTTCCCACATAACTCACATCCTTCCATAGCTCTTAGTATTCCACACACATTTTTTCATTACTCTTTCTTACTTTTTTCCCACAAGCCTAACTCCCATCTTTCTTTCTCATTTACTTAGAGGTTAGAATGGTAGTTGGTTGGTGAGTGAGTGTTTCCTTCAAGTTGAGGCTGTTGGGTGGTGTCTAATATACTTGTTGAGTGACACAACAAGTAAAAGGCATCGTCTAGCCTATGATTGAAGGCGGTAGTGTAGTTTTGAGAGGACTCCAAAGCAATCTTCATTGAGTGACACAACATAAACGTTGACAACATTTAATCCATTCAATAGGGAAGGTTTATATGCTTTTAATTTTCTTCATTTTATTTGTGTAAGCACATTCATTTAATACTCAAAGTTTAAATCAATAAAAATTATTAGTCTTTTATTTTAGTTGTCAGATTAATTCTTATCAGTTGTTAGTGTAGTTTTGGGAGATAAAGTTTGCTTTGTATTATTGATGTTTATGTTATTATTTCATTAATTTTCCTTAGATTATTAGTTAGTAGTTGTTTTATATTAGTGTAGTGTATCATCTCAAGTATGTTTAGAATAAGTTAATCAGAATAATTTTTAATATAAGTTAATAGGTATAGAATTAATACATAGAACACCTTTATATATAGTAGGTTTTAGCACTTATTTTATCATAAAGATAACTAATTATGATTGTTTTTATATTTTGTAGGACTACAATATAATTGTAAAAGAAGAATATTTTTGGCATTCTAAACCCTAAAATATGAATAATCTAGAGTTCGAGTGTCAATATAGGCCTACCTACCAAATTTAATTAAGTTAAGAAGTTCAAAATGTAGAACAGGAGTTATTCACATTTTCAGTAAAGTGAGAAACCATATAAGCATTGTTGAATCTTATTGGTGCAAGTCATAATGTGTACATACATTCTACCACCTTTTGGGAGCTTCTAAGTTAAGCTTAAGAGCTACATACACTAAAGGAAGCACACTCAAGCTAAGGCATGTCAAAGACTAACCCTAACTTACTCTCTCTAGACTTCAGAACAATGACCACCTACATGTGTACCACAAATTTTTCATACAAAGGTGGTACATTCCACTTAAATCAATGTAGAATGCATGAAGGGATGAGTATGATTAGTGGATAAAAATAAGGAGGGAGGAAAGAGACAAAAAATGAAAAATGTACAGTCAGTTTTCATCGGAGAATTTCAAGAAAGAGTGGCTGAGATCATTTCATATCTAAGACCATCCTAAAGCAACTGATAAGAAGTTATTTGAATTCGAATTGACCAATAGGAAGAAGTCATGCATGAGTGGGAAGACAGAGCCATGATTGGTGGAAAAAATTTTGATGGGCTGCCCACCATTTTTCAAGGATGAGAAAATGTGTTTTCCTTACGTACAAAATGTGTTTTTACTTTAATCTCATTGGTTAAAGAAAAAAATGGTAGGTTGAGGAGAAAATAAAGGAGGAAAATCAGTTTAGATAAGAAAATCTTTATGGAATCCTATCCATCTATCTTAAGTCATATCAATCCAATGAATGAGAAAGAATGTGTCATAAAACAATGTATTTTTTGATAGGAGACTTCAAGGAAATCTCAACCATCCATCCTAAGGCTTAAGCAGGATCTAATAGAATGGAAAAATAATAAAGAAATATGAAACCCTAGCCACCTTGCCCATATTGAAAAGTCAAATCAAAACCCTAAGTAGGAAAGATCTCCACCACTCATTTCAATCCAGTGGCTTGCATTCATCTTAGATTTCTGAACTCCAACATAATAAAAAAGTCATTCCATGCCTCCCTCTTCTTTCTAATATCTTTTTCTTGTTTAAATCTCGGTCATCCTTCCTTCCTTTAACCCATATAATCTCCGCCTTCTATTTCCTAAGGCTTCCACTCAAAATATCTAAATATAAGGGCTTATCCTTAGAGAAAAAAAGAAAAGAAAAGAGAAACACAATTCCTTAGGGGGGCTCAGTGTGGGATCTAAAGAACATGGAGCTTGGAATTTCTAGAGAAGAAGAGAAGAAAAGCTTCTAAGATTAGTGTGTGTATTCCATGGAGACAAGGTGAGTTTCCTTGAGTTTTTTTCATTCATTTTTTCATTACACACTAGTCTTAAATCTTTTTTATTTCAATTTTTTTCCATAACACCCATACCTGATTTCCATGACCTAATATCTCTATCTCATATACTATTATACAACAAAATCTCAACCCAAAATTCATTTCCTAACTCCTATTCATCCCCAATTCCTTACTCTCACACCTAGTTTTACTCCTTTCCATTGTTTTATTTTGATAAATTTTTCTACACCTGATTTCACCTTGAAATTAATGCCCCTATCACTTTATCTATACCTCCCTACTGCACAAAATTTCATTAAAAATTTTTATCTCTAGATATTTCTTTTTATCATCCAATCTTATACGAGTACATCATCTTTTACACACCTATTTTTCATCTATATCTTGTTGGATTTTTCTAAAAAATTTCACAACTCATCTTAATTTCTTAATCATATTCCTTACATTATCATATGATTATATCACCAAGATCAAATAGAAAACATGCCTTTTCCTCAACCTTTTTCATCTTTAGTTTACATGCAATTTCCATTGGATTTACACGCATATACTTGAGATTTTTTTGTGTAAAAGTGCTCCTCTGGATTTTGGATATTGAAAAATATTCTACTTGTATTGAGTGAGATAGAAAGAGTAAGGTATTGATTAGAGGAAGAAATATCAGTAGTAGTGTAAGAAGGAAATATTGAAGCAAGGTTTGTCAAGTGACATGACAACTATTTGGTGGATTCTCTCCTTATCATAGAATTTTTTCTATTATTTTCTTTGCTTTAGAACCATTTTAATCTTGATTTTAATTAACAAGAAGTTTTTAGATAGTTTGTTTCATTTATTTTGTAGTTTGATTGAATTTTTAATTAATGGTTAAATTTTTTAGTTTCATGTAATCTTTAATCGATGAATAGAATAATTGTTAGTTATACATTTTTTGTCATTTAATTTTTCAACATGTTAAGATGAAATTATGATGTGACTGAATGAATTTTTTACTAAGTAAAACTTGGAATAAAAATTGTACTTAATATTATTTTAGAAAAATTAATACTAATTCATATAGTTAATAATTTCTACATAGATCTTATCTTGTACTTCCTATGGTAGAGATACTAATTATGTTAGATTAGTAAGGATTAATATATGAAAAACTTTGATAGTCTATGCCCTAAAATGATAGACTATGCATTAAGTAAATATATGTTAATCTATGTTAATTCTTTAAAATAAGAAAATCTCTAAAATAATGCTTTAAATAAAAATATTAAATGAATTGTAAAAATTCCAATTTCTTATTCATAAGCTCGTTTGATTATATTATAATATATTCTAAACTCTAGGATTTGTTTCTAAGTGATTTCATAATTTTTAGCAAGCTTCCTTTATTTTTAGTATTTTTAAGGCTTAATTGAATTTTTGGCTAGGTTAAAGTGATTAAAATAGAATTTAATTGAATCCGTCTATTAATAGAGTCTATGTTGATGGACCCTTATTTGCACAATCTATGTTACAATAGAACCATGCATTTGCGGTTATTTTGAAAACACATCATAAGTTTTAGAATAAATATAAGTTGCTGGATTGTTCTCCTAGGATTATGATGAAACCACACTACCTTTAGATATTTTAATGCTTAAGTAATTTTAAATTTAAAAATTTCTGAAATATCTATCTTAATATTAGCAAGTGAATTTACATATTTGGTATTCTTTCCATAGAAAATATCATGCATTTACATATTAGAAATTAAATATGGTAGGTTAGTTAATTTAGTCTACTGTTAACCTATTTTCATACTTTGTCTATAAGCAATTAGGTTTAGGTGAGATGACACCGACTACTACCACACTAAATTGGCAAATTGATAAGTAAAAATTCCTCATGGTTTGATAGAGGATGTTTTCCTACAGGTTGATAAGTTTTTATTTCTAGTTGACTTTTCTTGTCTTAGATGCCGAACCTATATCTGATCTTGGTAGTCAAATTTTTGGCGTTTTAGGGATTGTTGTTCTTGATCATATCAAATTCTATTATCAACTGTATGAATGATATTATGAAGTTACCTTTTGATAATATGAAAATCAAGCATATTAGATTTATACTACTCATTCTATTAAAACAATGAACTAGAAATACAAAATATATGATTGTTAAAAGACCTAATTTTTAGATGTTCTCAATCCTAGGGTTTTGCCTAATTTAATATCTATTTTAAAGCATTACTTGTCTTTTTATATACTAAATTAACTAATCTACCATATTTAGTTTCTAAAGTATAAGAGATACATGATGTCCTATAAAAAAAAACTACTAAATATGTAAATTAGCTTGTTGATCCTAAGAGTGATATTTAGCACTATTTAAATTGAAAATTACTTGAGCATGAAAATATCTAAAACTATTGTGGTTTCATCTTAACCTTAGGTGAAAAATCTAACTATTAGTATATATTTTAAAACATATTAAAAATTATACCTACTAACTTATTCTAAACACACTTGAGATGATATGTTACACCGATGTAAAACAACTACTAACTAATAATTTAAGAAAAACCAATGCAAGAATAATGGAAACAACAATAATACGAAGCTAACTTTATCTCCCCAAAACTATGCTAACAGTTGAAGCAAAACTTAAACTTAAAGGACAACCCAATGCACCAAGCTCCTACATGTGCAGGGTTTAGGGAAGGGGCACACAACAAGGGTCTATAATACGCTGCCTTACCTTGTATTTTTACAAGCGGCTGTTTCCACACCTTGAACACACATCCTTAGGATTACACGATGACAACTCTACCATTGTTCCAAGGCTCCCCTTGCAAGAGGCAGCCTGATGCAAGAAGCAAGAATTAAACTCATAACTAAAATAAAAGGTAAATAATTTCCATTAAATTAAACTTTGAATATTACATGAATATAAATACATGAATAAATTGAATAAAACTAAAAGAAAATAAAATTTTCCTTTAAAATGGAGTAGATGTTGCCAATGTTCCCCCCGTGTCATTCAATGAAGATCACTTCCGAGTCCTCTCCAAATTGCACTACCACCTTCTATCATCAACTAGACGATGCCTTGTTGTGTCGCTCAACAAGTATATTGGACATCACTCAAAAGCCTCAACCCAAGGGAAACACTCACTCACCAACCAACCAACATTCCTTCCTCTAAGTGAATGAGAAAGAAAGATGGGACTAGGATTGTGCATGAAAGGTAAGAAAGAGTGATGAAAGAGATGTTTGTGGAATACAAAAGAGAGATAAAAGGATGTGAGTTATGTGCAAATGCATTGAAAAGTAACAAGAATGGATGGAAATAGGTGTGCGTGGAAGGTTAAGATAGATGGATGAATATGGTATGCAATGGAAAGATAAGGGAGACTAGGGGATGGGATGATGCATTGAAGAAAAAGATCATGGGAGAGGTGGTATGCATGAGATGCAAACAGAGAATGGGAGAGATATGGGTGTAGCATGGATGAAAGAGAGAACATGGGAATGTGAGTGTATTGAATGCCAAGAAAGAGAATGGAGATGAGATGCATAGATGGGTACAAGGGATTGGGGATGTGATGATGATGATGATGATGATGCTTGGAAGGTAAAAGAAAGAGGGATGCTTGGAATGGTCAAGAAAGAAGATGGGGATGCACTTACCTCCCACTTTGTTTCAACATGAAACACTTCCTCTTCCTGTTCTCTCCTCTCTACACTTTTGTTCTATTTCCTTTTCCCTGTAGATGTTGACGTGGAAAACATAAGGAAATGGGGGAATGAGTTGTGCATCCCATTCTTCCCCTACTTATCTCCATGCTCCTCCTTTAAGATTTCCTCTATGTTCCCTTAGCCCATCACTCTCCCTGGAAACTTCTTGGATATTTGCTCCATTCTCCTATATTTTCTCCACTCTCCCTCTTCTTATCACTTCTTTCCAGCCCAAAAAAAACACGTCTAACCGCTCCAAGAACGACTCATTGTTGTTCCTTTCCTTCTCCAATCAAAATATTCCAACACCTCAAAAGTTTATATATAGCTGCCTATGAAAACTTCATCTCTCTTTCTTCGTATCTTTTTCATCATGCATAACCCTAGGATGAATGGGTGAGATTGTTTTCTTTCCTTTTCATCTTTAAAAGCACATTGACACTCCTCTTTATTCCTCTCCTTGAAAATAAATTTTTTTCTTTCCTAAAATATCTTCTTAGCCTACCATTTTTCTCTCCTCCAAAAGTATTCCATGTACCTTATGTAGCCAGCATTTTCTCTAGAAAACACATTTTTAATCTCCTTGAAATAATTTTGGTGGGCAGCCCATCAAAATTTTCTCCTCTAGTCATCTCTCTCTCTCTCTCTCTCTCTCTCTCTCTCTCTCTCTCTCTCTCTCTCTCTCTCTCTCTCACACACACACACACACGCACGCACGCACACTCGCGCTGTGAATTCCCGTTGGTCCACCATAGCAATCCCTTAAAAAATATTTCTCATTTTATACTAATAGGATAAACCTAATTGAAGAGGAATCATAGCCATTGCTTCCTTAGAAGGTCATATGAATATAGTCGTAGATTTCTCATTAATACTCCTCCCAAACTCCACGTTTTTTCCTTAAATTTCTCCTTATTTTTTCTCATGTAAAACCACGTGCAAGAGGGAGTTGTAACATGTCCTCCCGTTATAGAAATCATGTACTCCTAAATGGTCCATCTCTTCTCTAGTTAAATGAGTGAGTGAATGGAAGAGTACTTTGCATGGAGGGCCCGGTCTCTAAGTAGTTCCACTGCAACTAAACCCCATGCGTGTGACTTAGTGTGTAGCATGCTAGCTTCACCTAGAAGCTCTCCAAGGTGGTGGCTTACAGGTTTGCATGCATGAGATGTTGACCACCTTATCTTTTGATAAAGACACCCTCTTTTGCATGGATAAGGTTTGTCAATGCTTAAGATATTTGACTGCTATGAATTTGATAATGATACCCCCATAGCATTATGACTTCTTCACTTCTTGGTTCTTGGAATGTGGATTCGTGACTTTACTTGAATGGTGGGATAGCTGTTTTTTAGAGTTTCAAGTTTACAAAAATACGCACTTTTCTCACTTCTACCCTAATCCTATAAAATACAAAATAATCCCTAACTAGTGATAAAATAATCAAATTAAAGATTAAAGATACTAATTCTTGGGATATTATTTATAATATTTATGTGCATATCAGCCTGAACTAGGTCCAAGTTCCCAAGTGGCTTGGATGGTGTAGATTGGGTCGAAATGCTAGGTTGTTTTATGAGACCTCGGATTAACTTTTGCTCAAATGAATGGCCATGTAGATGGGAATATCAAGGAAATGAGTTGATGGAAAAATGTATATGTTGATCGAAAAGTGAGAGTTCTCATATCATTCCATACTCATGGATGTGATTGTAGTACCTTGATTGATTATATTCTTCTATAACATATAATATTGTGCTACAATCTTCTCATGATATGATGTTTAAAGACTATTATTAATGTCTTTGATTCTGCGGATTGAACTTATTAGTACAAGAGGTACAAGTATGTGAAATGTTTATTTCATAACTTGAGGTTTTATTTGAAGAAAATGCTCGTTGTTTTTCAAATGTTTGGATTATGCTCTAAATTTCATGGAATGCTTCTTTTGTTATTTCAGAAGCTATGGACCTATTTTTCAGATGTCTTTTCATTAAGTTTTTTTTTCCTAAAAAGCTCTCCCCAGTCAAGGTGATCAGAGTTGGCACACCTCTTAAACACGTGCATAGGACAGAATGAGCCTCAAGTATACTAGGTGAGTTGGCATCCTCGGCAGTCATTTGCACGAGCATGCCATAGCATAAGGGTTAGGGATTTGAGTGTATTAATTATGTTTTGAGATTGGAATGAGTAATGAAATGTTGGGAGTTTGTTTTCTGAGAGCTTGTACTCTGGAGTCCTTAATTGCATGGTGTTATTACATGAAATAGAGTTATGGTTTATTGTAGCAAGGCTATACTTCTTAATGAACTGGAGATTTAATAACTTATGTAGTAATACTGCATTGCATTGTCTAAGTTGAGTGTTCTGGAATGGCTTACCTAAATTATGATGTATGATTATGTGAGAAGGGTGCATATAGATTGCCCCTGGTGTACAAATATGTAGAGCTACATACTTGGTGAAGGTCGACAACAACCCTGAATCCTCTCATTCCACGCCAATTAATCTGTGGCACGAACTCAAGTAGGATCTTCTACCAATGCCACAGAGGGACAAGGCCTTGAAGAAAGATTCAACAACATTCATCATTGACTTAGTGATTTAAGTCATCAATTCGTTCAGTTAACTCGACTCACACAACAATTTAAATCTATTTTACCTACCCCCTAGCCCAGAATCATCAGCCCCAAGAGTAACCACTCCCATCCCTACCTCCCAATGGATAAACCAAAAAAAGAACATCGCATACCTCTAAAGTCCAGCTAATTGAAGGCAAACAAATATACAAAAGCCAGTGCAAATTCAATTGTATTTCCGATGTGGCCCACACACACTTGTGTCTCTGCTATCACATATCAAGACACTTGTAATTAGCAGATAAAACCCAGAAGGTTGGAACCTAGAAGAGGAACCCAAAGCATCTAATAAAAAGGGCAGCCCCGGTGCCCGAAGCTCCCCCCTATGCGGGGGTGCGGGGAAGGGGCGGACCACAAGGGCCTAAAGTACACAGCCTTATCTTGCATTTTGCAAGAGGCTGTTTCCACGCCTTGAACCCATGACCTCAAGGTCACACGACGACAACTTTTACCTTTGCGCTAAGGCTCTCCTTCACCCCAAAGCATCTAATAAGCAAGAAAATTATCAACATTTCCTTTCTTAGGAGAGCAGACAATAATCATGTTTCAACAAGCTAACTTGGAAAAGAGGAAAAAAACAGTGAAATTTGGGAAGACGAATGAGGAACTTTTATGTAGTTGTTTCAACAGAAGGCATCATGGTGGTGCTCTAGCAGCAAAAGCAAAAGTGGGACACCTTTGTTATCTATCATCCTGGTGGATTCTTTCTTAAGAACGAGTGGGCCCCAGATTAAATTCTACCTTTCTCATGTATGATGATCTTAACCCTGAATATTGAAACACTCTTATTAAATCTGAACTTCAATATCATCAATTTTACAAGCCTTCAGCTTAGTTAAGGCAAAGAAAGATTACCAAAGGGACGAGATTTCTGAGGCATAGCCAATGCAGGATTTGAATTTACAGTAAATGAATTGTATGGATCACCAAAGATGGATTGGGGGCCAACAGCCACCAAGAGTTACGACCCACTGCTGCTTTTAACAACCGGAACAAACCTAATGCGTTTTGATTACCGGAAGCTTAAGTGTACTAGTATTTCGACCCTACATTTTAACCTATTTATGCTTGGCCCAAGAGATCAATGGTTCAGAAGAATGTCCCATTTGTGAAAAATGCAGCAAATTTGCAAAAATGATTGCCTACCTATCCCACCCATTCATCTCATTTCTCAGGCTTTGGATCAGTAGTAATTCAGAAAGCCTGACCCATTCCTAACATCTAAAAATGTAGGATGCTAGAAACATCAAATTATCTTAATACTTTGTTTACATAACATCCATCCAATGTCAGACAAATCAGATGAACGAGTAGGATCATCCCACAGGTGGGCCCCACTTCTCGACGTGGGGCACTTTTAGTGGAACCACTTTAAGGCCTATGGCTTTGCATTTCTCTTAAAGCTATTTAGTAAGGATATAACAAAGATTGGATCATAAAAAAATTTCCCTGCAGATTGATGTCTTTATCTTCGGCACCAGGTGAGAGCTTCTGTTTCACCATTGTACTACAACAGAAGACAAATAAGGCTGCCGTTGGATATTGTTTTTTCCATAAAGTTTTCTGGAATCTAGTACCAATAGCCGCCTACAAGCTGTATCTTATCAAAACATGTTAGTTTCTCCTTCCCTTCTTATATGTTACTTTCTCCTTTCCCTGTTTAAGTGAGAAAAATGAGGGTTGAGGGTGGGGGGAAGAAACAAGCCGTGTATTCAGACGCATTTTTACCAAACACTGATGAGAAAAAGGCACCCAACTGCAGCCTATGTAGTCAAGTTTGGAACCCATATGTAGCATATAACAAGAGGCTCCCATGAACTGTTCTACAAAACTTATTCCTGGAAACGAGCTGCCTGCCCTGTAAAGTCAAAGTATCTTAACCACAATTTGGACCTGTACCGATGCTATAAATCCTGTAATCATTCATAGTTGGACGTTGGACTGAAGAAAACTTGACTTCCAATGGTAGCTCGAAAGAGTATATCACAGTAAATAACCTGATTTTGCTGGCGATACTGCCTTTGAAAGGAGATAACGTACCAGAAGCCTGAACCTGATCTGTCAGGGAGGAATAAGCTTGAAACCTGATGTGTGAGCAAGATCAAACAAGTATCTGCCCCCTGAATTGTTACCTTAAGTCAAGAGCAAAACAAAAAGGGCAGCAACAGTGCACGAAGCTCCCGCCTATGCAGGGTCCGGGGAAGGGGCAGACCACAAAGGCCTAAAGTACACAACCTTACCTTGCATTTTGCAAGAGGCTGTTTCCATGCTTTGAACCCATAACCTCAAGGTCACATGAGGTCAACTTTTACCGTTGTACCAAGGCTCCCCTTCAAGTCAAGAGCAAAACAAGAGAGCTAAATCAGGGCCGAAGAAAACCAAATCAGTAATGTGACCATTGCTATGATAATATATTCCTGTGAGTTTTTCTCGTTACAAGACGTAGTAAGACCTGTAACCAAGCCATATGTCCTCCCGCAGTCAACTTACCTTTCAAACCAAAGTTATGCCTGTAGAGTAACCGTGTACCATCCTGTAAATCTTCCAACCATTCAATGTCGACATGAAGGCAGTTGGACTGAAAAAGGATCCAACTACTATTTCACGGTACAAAATTCATTTTGGCAAATTGTAAGGAAAAAACAGAAAGAGCATAGACAAGATAGAGAACCAACTTACACACACATATCGTTCATGTAGCCATAAATCTGAACAAAACTGAAGTAAATCAAAACAGTAAGATGAGATCATAGCCAGAGTCTAGTGAGTTTTCCTCAGAAAAGCAGTCCTCCGCATCATCCAAAACATAACTGTATTATGCTCTTTGAGACTTGGCTGCTTTATGGGCTAGAGTGTCTGCACAAGTCGCTCTC
The DNA here is from genome assembly GCA_035236585.1 of Warburgia ugandensis. Taxonomy (NCBI): domain Eukaryota; kingdom Viridiplantae; phylum Streptophyta; class Magnoliopsida; order Canellales; family Canellaceae; genus Warburgia; species Warburgia ugandensis. The sequence goes on along the minus strand of CP141134.1, from coordinate 16,936,097 downwards.
ATGGTAAATATGTGAACAGAATTCACGCGTAACTGATCCAAAATATTTTACAACTTTAAGCCACAAATACAATTGGTTCCCGAGATCCAAACCATTCATCTACATAGCTCCAGCTTTGGGTAGGTTCAAAATGATAGCTAAGGGTAGCTCTCTTATTTTCTGGCAGAATAACATCTTTGACCCATGAAATAAGCTAAGATTTCTTGCTGCAAGTCCTCGGAAACTGCACAAGATGAATAAGATGTCCACTTTCCATGTGTGCAATAAATAGATTCATGCATGGGGTTTGCCATGGGTTTTCCTTGCAGGCTAGCACCTGACACAAACCCCTCCTCCTTTGTCCGGGCTTGGGACTGGCTGAGATAAAACCATATAGAACTAAAACCACACAGGCGGGGTTACTTTCCATGCATGCAATCTTTTCCCATAAAATCTACAGCAACAGTGTTTATGCATGCAAGGTAATGCATTTTTGAAATGGTATTAGGCACCTTAACTGCTAGTTCTGCTTTCACATCTGGATGCTGAGATGGTTGAATCATAAAACTGATCGAGATGATCTTACACCAGAACCATCCAAAGCCCATAGAACCAATGGGCTACAAACAGGATGCCATCCTTGCAAAAAGTAAAAGAAAGCCAAAAAAAGGGGATTAAATCATAGTTCTTTCTCTAATTGCTGGCAGGTTCACCCCTTCTCTTGCTAGAAGATTTGCCTTACTGTTAGCAGATCTTCTAACATGAGCCAAATTAAACTTGTTCCTTCAAATAGCAACTTCATCAGTGCTAATCCCAGAAGCACCATGCAGGATCTTTACCATCCAGCAACCATCTGAAGACATTTAAGGTGAGCCCAGCAGAGGTAATATTATGCATTTCATGGCAATTATTATGTCATACACAGCATAAGCCCATCACCAAAAGATCCTTCTACTGAAAAATTACATGTGAGAACTAAGAGCAAACCAAGCACTATTTTCGTACTACCAACAGAAAATCCAAGCTACAGCATGTAGTAACTGTACCAGGGATTAAAGGCCAACAAGATGACTACTCAACAAGTAGGAAGGTCAACAATTTCACACCCACTAGAGAAACAGAAATAACCCACAAAAAGACAGGTTCTGTTGGTGATTCCTGCAAGTTAAGATGCACAGGTTGCTTAACGGTTTTGTTTCCCCACCAATAAAACAAAGCAAAGAAGGCAAATAATTGAAGATAGGGCATAATTATACATGCTGTCTACACAATAAATTTTAAATGAGTGAAATTAAACACAGATATATCATCATCATTATCAAAGTCTTATCCTGATTAGAGGTCGGCCACACAAATCTTGTTCCTCCATTCCCCTCTATCAAGTTTCATGACTCCATTTAGTCCAAAAGCTTTTAGAACCTCTCTCTTGCCCTTTTAGGGCCTTCGACTTGGATCAACTGACTCCTAACCGAAGCAATTTTCAGTCTCCGTTGGACATGTCCAGACCATCTAAGTCTACCCTCCCTCATCTTGTTACCTATTGATGTTACTCTCAAGTTTCCTTTAAGGTTTTCATTTCTAATTCTATCCTTTCTTATCTTGCCACTTATCCATCTGAACATCCTCATTTCAGCTACACTCATCCTATGTACATGTTGCCCCTTAACTGCCCAACACTTTGATCCATAGAGCATGCTAGCCTTGCGACATCTTATAGAACTTTTCTTTCAATTTGAGTGGCACCTGCCAATCACACAAATATCTAGAGGCACATCTCCATTTATTCCAACTCACTTGGATTCTATGCATAACATCCCTCTCAATCTCTCCACTCTCATGAATTATCAATCCCAAGTATTGAAAGTGGTCTTTTTGGGGGGACTTATTAGTTGTCAATCTTTACTAGTGCTTCACACCCACTTCTCTCCTTACTAAAATTGCATTCCATATAGTTCAACTAATTTTAAATCCTTTAAACTATGTACTATCTCTCCACAACTCTAGCTTTGTGTTTATGCCTCCCTTGTCTTAACAATAAAAATATATCATCTGCAAATAACATGCCCCTTGGAATCTCCTCATGTAGCTGTTTTGTTAATTCGTTCATAACTAGCAAGAAAAGGCACAAGCTCAATGATGATCCTTGGTGCAATCCTATAGTGATAAGAAAATCATCGGTCTCTTCGCTAGTGATCCCAACAATTGTTACCACTTCCACATACATATCCTCAATTATGTCTATATTACCTCATGAAACCCCTTTCTCATCCAATACCCACCATATTAACTCTCTAAGAACCCTATCATAAGCTTTTTCTACGTCAATAAAGACCATGTGGAGGTCCTTCCTCCTCTCCTTATATTTCACTATCAATTGTTTAGTAGAAAATAGCTTCTATAGTAGACCTCCCAAGCATGAAACCAAACTAGTTTTCCAATACACTAGCCTCATGTCATAGCCTCTTCTCAATCACTCTTTCCCAAAGTATCATGGTGTGGCTCATAAGTTTGATGTCATAATAATTAGTGTAACTCTGTATGTCTCCTTCATTCTTGCAGATTGGAACAATAGAATTTTTCCTCCATTCATCTGCCATTTTCTTCAATTTTACAATCTTGTTAAACAACCTCGTCAACTAAACTACTCAAGTATCTCCCATGTACTTCCAAACATCTATTGCTATACCATCGTGCCTCAGGGCCTTTTCCAATTTCATCTTTTTCAAGGCCTCTTTCATTTCGGATATCTTGATCCTACAATCACATCTATGTAGTCCAATGTTATTTGGGTTTATTGTTCTTTCAATCTCTACAATCTTAGGGCAATTGTCATTTAACAAATTTTGAAAGTAATTTATCCACCTTTGATTAATCTTGTCATCCTTAACTAGTACCCTTTGGTCATCGCTTTTAATAATTTAATGCAATCTAAGTCCTTACTCTTTTGTTATCTTATTTTTGCAAGTTTGAATACATCTTTCTCACACTCTCTTGACCCTAGTATGTTATAGAGATCATCATAGTCTTGAGTTTAGCAACACTTACTACTCTCTGAGCAACCTTTTTAGAATTCTTATTTTGCCCAAAGTTCTTGTCATTTCTAGTCCTATGCCATGCTTCAAAACATACCCCTTTCTCTTTAGTAACCTTTTGCACTTTTCCATTCTACCACCAAGTTTCCTTTACTGGGTACCTTTTACCTTTAGATACTTCTAAAACATCTTTTACCACTTTCTTAACGGACTAGCTATATTAGTCTTCATGGTGTTTACTTTTTGTTTCATTGTTCCACTTTCCTTCTACTATCAACTTGTTTTTGAATGATGTTAACTTCTCTCCTTTGTTTCACTACTTAGTTTTTGGACCCCTATTAAATTCCTTTCCTTTCTTCCATCTCTTAATGTAAATATTCATAACAATTAACTATGTTGGGTGGTTAAATGCTCACTAGGTATTATGATATAATCTTTACACATTGATCTTTTGGTATTCCTAATTAGAAAAAAGTCTATATGGCTTTTATATGATCCACTTTTAAAGGTTAGTAAGTGCCCATTGCTCTTCTTAAAGTATATGTTTGCTAGAGCTAAGTTAGATGCCAAAGCAAAATCGAGGATAGCTCTCCCATCTCATTTTTTTCTCCAACACCATACCCTCCATGTACCCTATCATTTTCTTCCTTTTCTTTTCCTACATAACCATTTAAGTTTGTTCTTATAAATATCCCCTCTATGTTGGGAATTTCTTGCATTACTGCCTCCATATCTTCTCAAAACTGTCTCTTGATTCCATCTTCTAACTGCACCTATGAGGCATATGTACTTATAATATTTATGATCTTCTCTCTTAGAACAAGTTATATTAGTAAAATTCTTTCACTAGTTCTTCTAATGTCTACAACTTTATCATTTAATTCTTTATCCACTATTATCCCTACATCATTTCTATAATTGTCCTTTCCAACACACTGAAGCTTATACCAATTGATTTCTCTAGTTTTAGCCCCTTTCTACTTAGTTCCTTGGATACAAGCCATGTTGACTCTCCTACATTTCATTGTATCTACTAACTTCATACTCTTACATGTAAATATGCCTATATTCTATGTGGTGATACGAATCTTATTCTCATGTGCTATTCTCTTTACCTGCGCACCTCTAGGACGTCATGGGAACCCCCGCTTACTATCCACTGCACTTGGGTTATGATGCAACACGTCACTTCTAAGGGAAAAGCTCTATCAACTCTTACCCATTTCCCACTGCACCCAAGATCCAATGCAACACACAAGGGAACGTCCTAACAGCCCTTGCCCATTTCTAACTACATCTAGGCTCTGATGCAAAATGTCGCTTATGGAGAACACTCTAGCCTAAGGGAATGTCTTGCCGTTAGATTCATAACATAGGATTTGCCAAAAGATTTTACACTAGATGGCAACTTATACAACCCTCCTTTATGCTTGGGACCGACAATAAGATCATAAAACCACATGGGCAGAGTTGATTAAATACAAACCTATACAGAACATTTATATCTTTCACATGCTTCCATTGGAACATCAAACAATATGCTTCTATGAAAGGCCTACATCTTACGAGATCTAACACCTGAGTCCTCTCATTTCTGTAGTTATTGTTACTCTATGAGAGTGGCATACCAAATTGTCAATTCATCATTCATGGCCTTCCACAACCAAAAGCACTAAAATAGTACATTTTTGGAGTACATATATCAAATGCCTCATGTAACAACCAACATCAAGCCACTCGCAAGCCTATAAATACAAGATACAATTAAAGCAATAGATTTGCATGATATATAGAAATCGATTTCCTTTGGTTCGCTACTATCTAAGTGGTCCTACCAAGCAAGTAGACTCCCCTACATTCTTGGGTGCTCCTATTTTCATCATCACCCTTCATCTCCTACAATCTAGGCTTTGATAGCATGGGGGACACCCTCACTTTGAAGAACTATAACTATACCAAATACTGTCTATTAATGCTAAAACCTAAAAGGACAGCCCTAGTGCATGAAGCTCCCCCGTATGCGGGGTCCAAGGAAGGAGCAGACCACAAGGTCAATAGTACGCAGCCTTACCTTACATTTTGCATGAGGCTGTTTCCACGCCTTGAACCCGTGACCTTAAAGTCACATGATGACAACTCTACCGTTGCACCAAGGCTCCCCTTCAACTAAAATATTGAATGCCCAAAAAAGAATGATTAAATGTCCAAAAGAGCTATACACCTTTTTATTATTTTGGCATCAATATTAACAGTGCTACTATTATAAGAAGGACAAGTGAATATAACATTTAAGTTTCTGATACCACTTCATAATGAATCTAAAATTAGTAAGGACTACTGTTTGATGATTATGCCCGCATACTGTAAGTACTAATTGACATAATGGAGCTCTCAAAACCAGAAAGTATTTAGGATTAACCAACGACCAGAAAGTTTCCATAGCAAAACACCATCTACTTGAGCAACAAGCTCAAACCTATTAAAGGTTACTGATTTAATAACTTTAAAGGCCCATTACCAGAGCAAAAGGTATCAAATTATAATAATACAAGATCAAGCCAGAAAAACCACCCAGAATCACTATTCAACACTTAGATGTAGAAAAACATAATAATCTTTAATGATCTGAACATCTACTCAGAAAGCCAACCTTACTGATGCTAAAGTTAAATGGACAACAAACCAAAAGAAACTAAACATAAGAACTAGAAGGTCAAATCCTCTTAGCAACCATATACCTCGGGTACACATGTCCAACACAATCTCTTACCTAGACATACAACCAAAGGGACAGAAACCTATAAAGTCATCATCATCAAGACCTTATCCCAATTAGGGGTCTGCACAGAAACCAATATACTGCTCAAAACACATAATAACACCAAACTTTTGATAGCACAGATAAAAATTGATAGATGCCATGCTGTAGAGATCTCCTAGAGATGATGATCTGAGATTTGAATTCTCTCAATACAGATATTCAAGAATCAAAAGCTCAAAACAAGCAGGACGAGCTCAGCGCCTCATTTCACTACGCATTCTTTTCCTCTTGGAATTGTGTAATGGACATCTATGGCAAATCTCTATTTAAGTTGATTAACAATTCTCTAGTGTTTCACATTCATAGTGTTTCACATGCATAAGAATAAAAATATGTTTTGAGTTGAGAGAAATCATTTTAGTTCAATTCATAATGGTCTCATTTCAGAAATAAAAAACTGAATCATAGAAAGCTTTATAATTACAGAGAATCCCAAGGAGAGTAACGCACAACTTGCTTCCATAATATAGCAATAAGGAAGAAAGAAAATCCTTACTCAAATGCAACTAAAGATTCTTACCAAACACTGTCTGACTTTATACAACGCAAAAGGTTCCACCATCTGCTCCCTCTCTCACAAGCTCCAAATACCTCTCACCTTCCCTAATCCATGAAGTTCGTTGAGGCCGGTTCAGCTATTCACTTTGAAGTTTCATCAGAAAACTAAAGGAAACTAAATCCAACATCTCAAGCAGAATGAGGAAACAAAAATCTTAAACAGAGGAGGGTTTCTCTTTTTTATTTCTTCTCCATTTCTATTTCTGTTCTCCCTCTTTTAGTTCTATCCTAAACCCGAGTTTCGCTGAGGTTCACTAGCTTTAGAGATGATGAAGCTTTACTTTGACAAAACATGAAGAGTTGAACGAATGATTCCTGATGGGTTTGCAGTAAGAGAGTCCACTGGCAATTGCAGGGTGAAGAGTACGATAGAGATTATCCTAACTTCAATTTCTATCCAGTACAACATATTTAGTGGTACATTATTGCAAGGTCTTGAAGACACTAAGCCACATTTAGGGAAAAATCCAAGTAATTTAGCTCAACTAAGGAAGCTTGTTGAATAGTACTGGGCAATCTGTTTGCTCAATATATCCGTAGAGAACCAATGAACAAAAAAGTGAAGTTGTTATCCTGTTTCAAACTAAGTTTTGGGTTAAGAAGCAGGTAGCTGAGCTTAGACTTGGTTTTATGAAGTAAGAAGAGAGAAAGCTTCAACTGAATTCTGCACCAGGAACATAGATGCAATAAGAGAAACTAACATGGCAACTGCAGAAGGTGAGAATGACACAGAGAACAGAGAGATGAAGAAAGAGTATACTGCATTCCTGGACTGACAATGAATGATAATTTGAAAGGAAAAGAACATTGAAGTACCTAATAATACCAAGATTGGGCAAAAACAAAATCTAAAAGAGCTGGAATTTGCATAATAAAGACCCTAGTTAGTTTGAACTTTAAGACATCATTAGGTTATAACATGAAAGTATTACTCGTCGCAGAGTACTGTGCAGTTTGTTAATGACACCCGATTAAAGAACTACTTTCCACTTCTCAACAAGACTGCTGCTTACATTTGGCGTAATAAGTAATATACAACCCAAACTAACTTTTTGCTTGTATTTTTCTGGTAGCCTCAGGATATACAGAAGCACACGGAGTAAAATACACCCAACACTAACAGTTTGCTTTTATTGCTTTGGAAATTTACATGTTAACTTATTGTGTCCCAATCTTCCGCACTTACTGCAACAAATTGGCCTTCTCTTTATCTCCTGTGTTTTAGTCCTCTTGCTCTTTGGTCGCCTTGGGGGACAACGGACAGGAGGTGGGTGTAAGACAGTGACCGGTTTAGATTCTCCAGGTAAATCTGGTACTGGGTTTATTGACTCTGAATATGTTAAACGGTAGCAGGTGACTGTGAAGTAATTGGAGCTATACTCGTATGCATTCCTACCAGTATGATTGAAAACTGCAGTAGCATGCATGCATGGCAAACCAGTAATCTGCCATCTTCGGCATGTGCATTCCAAAATCTCAATGTTGACAATGTCTGCTGAGGTATCATCCCGAACCTCAAACACAAAATCCGTTGAGGAGAATACATTAAATGAATGCGACTTAGATATCTCTTCCTGTAGTTTTTCCTCCATAGAAGGAGTTAATGTTGTTGACCATGTATTTGAAGCCTCTTGGCGTGTATAAATCATCTCCATCATCCTGCGCTGTATCAGGTGAATCGTTTGTACAATTGATATTGATACCTCTGTTTCCTCTGACATCCAACCCTTGAACAAGTCTGCAATGTTCAATGAAAGATGATCATATCGGGAACCCCTGAAGAATGCATTTGACCATTGCTCAGTCTCACTGGCTAAGATCCATGCAGCAGCATCTGGGGAAATTTGTTTTATACTTTTAATGCATGAATTAAAGTCCCTAACTGTGCATGCATGAGCAGCATATTTAAGCTTGTCAACCACTATATCCTTCAATCTCTGTAATCCTTTAAAGTCATCCTTAAACTTCTCAATTAAATGATGAAGGCAATACGCATGGTGACTCCCCTCAAACACCTGAGATACAGCCTCATTCAGATCATTACCTTTGCTGGACACAAATGTTATTGTTTGAGCAGTTGAGACCAAAGATTTTAACTGAACTAGAAACCAATGCCAACTATCATAATTTTCAACTTCTGCAACAGCAAAGGCAACTGGGAAAATGCCACCATCACCATCCACTGCAGTTGCCACCAACAGTATCCCCAGATACTCATTCAAAGATATCCTGCTGAGGAAAAGGAGGGGACAGCATCCACGCTCAAAACCATGCTTTGAAGCATGGAAGGAAACAAAAAGACGATGGAACCTTGAGTCATCTATTGTGATTAAGGTGGCCAGACTACCAGGATTTGTCTCCATTATTCTCTCACATAGCGAAGGTAATTCATTGTATGCCTCTATTTGTGACCCCTTAAGCTGCTCCTTTGCAATCTCCTTTCCACGCCATGCTTGACTGTAATTTAAATTGATTCCATAATCTCGATGGAGATCAGTTACAATTTCACTTGGTGTATAATGTGGGTTATCTCGTATTTTGTCTTTAATAATATTAGCAATCAATCGTACTGTAGCATGAGTCTGACGCTGACCTTTTGTAACAATATCTCCACCACATGTATGTACATTATTTATGGTTTTAATCATAAGCTTCTGGACAGTTGGCAATTTCGAAGCATGTACCCGCCATGGACAACTCTTTGCTTTGCATTTGGCAGTTACTCTGTCTTTCTCATTTTTTATAAGCTCATACATAAAACATTTGGCAATAGCATACTTGCATAGTGCTTCACGAAAATCCTGGGCACTATCAAATTCTTGGCCAACACCAGTGATAATGTTATCCCAAGAATCACTCAGTTTCTGTTGCCTGATAGGGTCTGCTGCATCACCAACAGTAGAAGTTGGAGTGGCAGGATCACTGTGCCAATGTTGGCTACCATAATCAGGTGCAGCACCAGAAGTGACAGGATAGCTCAGCATATGCTCCCTAACATGATCAGATGCAGAACCAATTGTAGCACCAGGAGTTACAGGATCCCTCGGCCTATGTTGCATAGAATGATCAGACGCAGCACCAACAGTAGAACTGGCAGTGACATCATCAGCTGCAGCACCGGTAGTGGCACCAGGAATGACTGACTTGACTACTGTTCTCCTACTTCTGGTCCTGCTTGCACTGCAAATAAGTGCATTCCATATATCACCTTCCCTCAAGTAAAATTCATGTATAGGAGAGGAGTATCCCTAAGAGGGTAAAATATGAAGAAGAGCCACTGGTGGCACATACCAGTTATCAACAATGTTGGAGACATTGTGAGCAGCAACCTCACTCGCTAAGACATAAACATCAATCGTTACTGAACCCTCGTGGAAATCAACCATCCTTTGTAGGTCCTTGTCACAAGAGACTGTGATCAGAGATCTTTTATTGTGCGGAAGGAAATACTTGAAGGATAATCCACATTTGTCATACTGCCAGACCTCAGCAACTTCTGACTTAAACTCATCAAACCGCATCTCACGATCAACCTCTATTGCATGCGCTTCTCCACCAGTATATGTCAGACACCCATCAGTGTTTGAAACAAATTTGCCACCACACTGACAAACAGCCACAATTTTCCTCCTTGCCATGATCTTGAAGCTACTTTCTGTACTAACATTCAGAGAGAATTAACAGAAGACTAAGCAAATGTAATTATATAAATCAATCTTTAGCATAAGCTTTCGGCATAAAATTATATAGTCTAATAACATACAAGACCCAGGAAAAAGTATATTTCCAAATGCAATCAGTAAATACAAAACAAAGCATCACAAGTTTTTATATCCAAGCAAAGCCACCAGAATCTTCCAGACCAATTTATCTTAACTCTCACCCAACTTCGTTTCAGGAATAAATCGCAAGGCAAATGTATGAAAAGTTTGGGAGAAGTTAGAAAAACTGGGAAAAAGTCAGTATAAGAACATGTCTGGATGTGCTTTCAATTCTTTTACTTTAGATTCTAACTACATTTATAGACTTCATAGGACAATTTGACAAATTGTTCATAAATTTTCAGCTCCACTTGGTAAACTCATGGAGTCCTCAAGTTTCTGACTTATCAGGCTTTCCAAAGTTTATTTGGGGAAAGGTATTACTTCTCAAAAAGAAACTTCAGTTATTTGGAAAACTTTGTTACTATTGCGTACAAGTACCACTAAAATAACTGACATCAGAACAACTATCAGATGCACCAGTCTTGCCTAGAAACAATCTTCAGATTCATCAACATGTTAAGCTTGAAGAATTACATCAGCTTATAGAAGGACTACGCATATTTAACTGTTAAGTCAACATAATACAAAATATAACGAGCAGGATGTCGAAGTAGCATGGATACAACAAACATAAAAGGCACAATTAAAAGCTGGAACCCATATTACCATGTATAGTATACTTATGATATGCAGATGATCATATGTAGGTTAAAATGAGTATTGATAAAGAAGCCAAAGACTGTCAAGATATATGCATGAATTCCCAATAAATAAATGAAAATAAGAACATCAAATATCTAAGTCAGACAGATTGAAGACAAAGGGATATACATTTGTTTTTGTTTGATCAGCCACAACTGCATTTGTGAGTCCACTGATCATTCATCAAAACCGCTCGTCTACAATAGGAGCTATCTCACATAGGACTCCCCAAGGATTGAATAACGAATCAAATCAATGACAAAATTCTCACATCACCTTTGCGAGAGGAACATATCTTAATCACATTTCGAACGGAACTGTGAGCACTGAGTTGGAAAACATGAAAAAAAAACAGACGGATTAGGGAACTGCAATGGGAAAATTTGGAAACTAACCTGAAATTGGAGGGAAGAAAGCCTAGTTTGGAATTCCTTTGATTACTTTTTCAGAAACCCTAGTTTGTAGATTAGCAAAGAATGGCGGGAGACATTCAACAGTTACACAGCCGTTCTGATGGAGGGAGTTAAAAGCAAGGTATTTTGTAAGACGGAAATAAAGAGTACTCAAATGGTGGACCGTTCTGTGAACAGTGTTTTGGACCGCCCTTGTCATGGGAGTTTCCAGCGTCATCCAATCCGTTAGTGTTATGAACGGGTCTGATCAACCAAAAGGCAGGGTTGGTAACATACGACGCCTAACTTTTTTCTGAATAAATAGTGAGTTTTTACATTTTTCAAATTAAAAATAAATTTCAAGAAATTAAGGTTAATTTACCTAATAAAACTCAAATTTCTAAATATAAAAAACTTAGAATCTATTTAAAATTTTATATAAAAAACTTGAACTCATATATGAAAAACAATTATTTTCCAATTTTTCTCAAATTTAGATTTATTCCCAAGTCCAAATTTTCCATACATAGGCTCACATGCAATCATTCCTCCAATTATTAAAAAAAAAAAAAAATGGTAGTGGGTAATTGGGCTCCAATATCTAACGATCCAAACCATTAATTATCAGTTGCATAAGTCATACACCAAAATTTCCAATTCAATATAAAAAATTTACCCCCTTCAACTTTTAGTGGACGCTTAGAAAATTTTTACTTGAAAGTATCCGCGAGATGCACTGGTTAGAACTATGTCTTGAGAAATAAAAATAATTTGAAGATGAAAGTTATTTAATATTTTTCTTGCAATTTAAAAATTGAAGAAAAAGATACGAACATTCCTTGAACTACTAAGGTTTTGCATCTAATCCCCTTGTATTTTTGACTTGACAATGATGATAACATAACCTCCAATTTCGCTACAGGTAGGGACAGAACAGAAGCCCTTCTGGGTCCCACCAAAAAGTAATTTGTTAATTCTTTCCTTTTCTTCTGAATAAAAAAGGAGTCCAGAAAAGACTTTCAGTATTGTTTTCCTTTATATTTTAGCATTGATGATTGTCTGTGCATGTATGAATCAGAGTTAAAGTTCAGTCCCGTCAAAGCTTTGTCTTTATTGAATCTTGAAGCAAAGGATTTCAAGTGAATATCAGATAAAGAGCTGAGATTTGATGCTATTCAATCTGATTTCCCAGGCAGGCAAAATTTCAATGTTATGTTCCCTGAATTCAGCTGGAGTCCAGATAAAGATGAAAAATTAAACTTTGATTTACCTTTTGATTGCTATTCTAAAATCAAATTTCTCAATGATACTAGTGGAGGGCAGCTCCGATGCACGAAGCTGCCACGTATACAGGTCCAGGTAAGAGGCAAACCACAAGAGTCAATAGTACTAATGAAGACAATTTTAAAAAAAATTCATAGCCATGTACCAGTTTTGTGGCCTTTTAGTCGAATTTCCTATAGGCACCCAAAAGATGGAGATATTATTATGCACGTCCTTTCCCAAAACAGGAGAGAGATTGCAGCCCCCCTTGGCTTATGTTCTCCAGAATCTTTTAGACTAAAAGGGCTGCCCCAATGCACGAAGCTCCCGCCTATGGAAGGTCTGGGGAAGGGGAGGACCACAAGGGCCTAAAGTACACAACCTTGCCTTACATTTGCAAGAAGCTGTTTCCGCACCTTGAACCCTATGACCTCAAGGTCACACAACAACAACTTTTACCGTTGCATTTGCAATAGTCTTAATCTTATAGACTAAGACTCCGAAAGCAAGGCATTGTATTTTAAAGAAAAATGTGCAAGAAGATGAATTGGTATCTTAATGAATGAACTATTTACAAAATCAAAGTTTGACTTTCGTTTTTAGAGCCACACGAATTTTGTTTAGAACTCTGAATTGTGGGGCACGATGCACGAAGCTCCTACATATGCAAGGTCTGGGGAGGTGGCCGACAACAAGGTTCAATAGTATACAACTTTACCTTGCATTTTGCAAGAGGCTATTTCCACTCCTTAAATCCGTAACCTCAAGGTCATACGACGACAACTCTACCGTTGCACCAAGGCTCCCCTCAACAACCTCCAAACCTTGTGTTTGCAAAATTAGCATGAGTATAAAGGCATTTTACCTTTGGCTGGGTGTGGTCAGAAATCATTTAATGGTCCTACTTATGAACTCCTTTTATTATATTATGGGGAAGAGTTGAGTGTTGTGCATACCATTGGGTTCACTAGTTCAGAATCAATCTCTTCAAAATCTAGAGATATGCATGGCTTAACATACAATTATGTGTAATGGATTGGTATTTAAATAAACAGTTAGGTGATCATCCTAAGCCAAAACTCATCTTCCTGCCTTGCATGCTTTTAGAATAAAAGACCATGTGATTAAACTTCAATTAAAATCTAGAAACTAGCCATCTCAATAAATATCAAAATCATTTATTACAACTAGAACTCAAAAGTTTGCCATTATAACTCCGTCCAAGACACTTAAACATAGGAAGGAAAAAAGCATTGAAAGTCTTTTCTTAAGTCCTTTTTAACTGAGGAAAAGAAAAGAAGTAATGAATTAATCTTCTCTGGGATCCAAAAGGGCTTTCGCCAGCTCTGTTGAATGGAAAGCTGGCAGAAGGTCTCCACTTGCAGCAAAATTCGAAGTTGCGGTATTATCATCTGCAAGTCAAAACTAAAAGGAATCTAGGTGCAAACCTAGGCAGTTCAAGGTATGTTCATACCTTTCTTCCTAAAAATTATGACTAAAAGGTCTTAGTTTTTATTGCTTCATAGATTTTGATACATGCAGACCTAAAAGCAGCAGCCCCGATGCACGAAGCTCCCACCTATGTGAGGTCCGGGAAAGGGGCGGACCACAAGGGCCTATAGTAGGCAGCCTTACCTTGCATTTTGCAAGAGGCTGATTCCATGCCTTGAACCCATGACCTCAAGGTCACATGCAAACCTATGGGAGATATATCTATGGTTATGTTTGATCCATAAATATGTTTGATGTGTGTGTGTGAGAGAGAGAGAGTTCCCATGTAGTGTTTGCTTATGAAAAAGGGTTCTTGTTGAATAAAAATACTGAAGTGACTCTTAATATATATTTTCTTTTTTTTTTGGAACAGGGAAATATGTAAACTTACAAAACTATAATTCTTAATTCTAATTTTATGTGCTTGTGGGACCTCACTTTTACTTCTTTGGTGTAATATACATTAAAATTGTTTTCAAAAAAAGAACTCCAATTTCATATGACTTATATTTGAAAGATAAAAAAACCAAGAAGAGAAAAAGAAAATTGCATAAAAAAGATGAGGATATAGTGTGGTGCCTTGAGATAAAGGTGGGGTTTTACTTAATTGCCTTTATAGGACTGTTAAGTGTTCATTTTTTATTAAAATACCCTTAGTTTAGCATTTAATTAGATCATCTAACTGATTAATTTTATAATCTTTAAATAAAATATAAATTTTACCTTCAATTCATCATCCAACTGTTGATTTGTTAAATTTAACAGTCGATCATCACAACTAATCAAATGTGTAATGTATAATTTAGATGATTCTAATTTAGTCTTATATGTTGTAGATCAATCAGATTGGGTATTAGATAGGTAGAATTGAGTTGACTAATACTAAATCATCTGCACCTTACAAGAGCATTACAAAGCAAGATGAGGTAGTTTCTAATTAAGAAAGGAAAAACCGTGAGAAATGAGGGAACTTTGGAAAAGGAAAGGGAAGAAAATTGACAAGGGGATCGTATAGAGGAGAGAGGGATGCAGAAAAGGAAATGTCCGGAAAACTAAAGGATGAGACCATTCCCATACGGTGGCTCTCTCTCTCTCTCTCTCTCTCTCTCTCTCAGCGTCGCTCTCTTTTTCACCCATGGAGGAAGAAGGCAAGGAACGCAGCAGCACCCTCATCACCCATCTCTCTCCTACCTCTTTCATTATCTCTGCACTACAGAGACTTCCGGCCCTCACCACTCTCTCTCTCTGCTTCCAGTATAGACCTGCACCCCTCTCTCTTTATCTCTCCCTTAGCTCATCTTCTCTGTAGCACAACCTCAACCGCAATCTCTCTTTGTCCCCAGCTCTTTCTTTCTCAATCTCCCTCTATCACCGCCCAGCTGCCACTGCACGCTTCTCTGACTCTGCACCACAGCATCATCCCAACCAGTTCTCTCCCTCATCTCACTCTGTCTCTCCTCTATCGGGAAGACTCGAACTCCTCTCTCTTTTATCTCTATCTCTTTGTTTATTTCTCTTTCAGGTTCTCGTCACAGTAAAAGAAAAGCAACCCCCCTCCCCAGCCGATTCTCACCAAGTCTTTTTCTTCCTTCAGCTCGTCGTCTCTGCTCCAATCTTTTGGTTGTCTATCCGACGCTCCTCTTCAAGGCAGCTTCCTGGGTCAAATCGCATGTCACTCTTCTTTCAATGGATAATACAAGGCTCCTCCTTTCACTTGCCATAGGGAGGGGTTTCTTGATCACCGAAGTTAGTCGGAGAACCAATGCGTCACTACTGTCGAAAATAGATCGGAGAATCAATGACTCGAGTTTCTCTCCAGCAATGGTAGATGCAACACGCTTTTTTTTTTGCTATGGATGAAGGATTGAAGCAAGTTTCACCGCTGTTGAGCTACTCTTCAATTTGACAGAAAACCCAAGTCGGTTTTTCCTCGAAATCCCTCATTGCCTTCATTCTTTTCCATCCCCTACATCATCGTCTTCTTCCGTAGTTCTTTTAGTTAAAATTAGAAAAACTAGAAATTCTAGTTTTACCCTTTAGACATTAATTGTAATTTCATTTTAATCCCTTCTTCTTATCCCAGTTTTGCCTTATTCCAAATTGTCCTACCCGAGTTCTGTGGTATTCTCAAATTAATTGAAGAACTAAGTAATCCTTATCCCAGTTTTGCCTTATTCCAAATTGTCCTACCCGAGTTCTGTGGTATTCTCAAATTAATTGAAGAACTAAGTAATCCAGACCCTATTTGATTAGGCATAGCCAAATCAACAGTTTAGGTTTAACAAACAGGATCACTCTATCTCTTAATCTTTTTCTTATCAAATTTTCAATTACTCTTCAGATCTTGTTCTTATGACAACTCTTAGCTTATCCATCAGCCTTAATCTTCAATTTAAAATCCAAAATTTTGATTTAAGCCTTCCAAAACCCAAAATCTTTCCTTAGTCTAGATCATCAAAACTTTGAGGAATCTATTTAATCTAGCCATTGGATCCTTAATTAGAAGTATCAATAAAAGATTGATGAAGGCCGATCAACTTTGATGACATCGTATGTGAATATATAATCATAATCAAACTAGAAAAGTGAATTTTATTTGTTATTTAGTTAATTTTCTATCTTTTTGAACTTGGATTGGTGTAATTTTTATTAGTTAAATAGATTTGAGTTTACAATTTATTGTTATTTTATTTTTGTTATTTCTTTCAATTAGTGATTGATTAAATTTTATTTAAACTCCAAAATTTTAAGTCAAGTCCTCATGGGATCGACCTATACTTGCATAAGTCGAAAGAGTGGAGCAGAGATGACAAGCTGAAGGAAGAAAACAACTTGGAGAGAATTGGTAGGGGAGGGAGCTGGGTTTTTTTAACTATGGAGAGAACTTGAAAGAGAAATAAATCGAGGGATAGAGATAAAGAGAGAGGAGTTCGGGTCTTCCTGATAGAGGACAAACAAAGAGAGACGAGGGAGAGAATTGGTCGAAATAATGTTGTAGTGTAGAGAGAGAGAGAGAGAGAGAGAGAGAGAGAGAGAGAGAGAGAGAGAGAGAGAGAGAGAGAGAGAGAGAGAGAGAGTGAGAGTGTGTGTGTGTGTGTGTGTGTGTGTGTGTGTGACGACCCAAGTTTTCGAATGAGATTTTAAATACAAACTAATTTCTAAGGTAGGATCAATCCAACTTGAAATAATTTTTGTAAAATAGTGCAATGCAATGGAAAATCTTTTCTTTCAAATTCACTTTGAAAAGCCCCGAGTGTCATTTTTCTTCTATAAAAAATAAGGATTCTGGGTGAAATGAGCGCTCATTTCTACAAAAAATCTGGCAGAGTTTCCTCTGCTTTTTGAACATATGATATTTAACGCATGTTATTGCGAAGTACCTGATAAACATTGTTGATAATTTTAAAATATAAATGGAAATTCTGTCTCCTTTTCATACATCTAATAAACACAAAGACAGTTACCTCAACATAACACACCTAGAACCTCCACAGCACAACCTAGTCACATAAGTCTTCCAAATTCCCATAATTACATACAGTGCAGTCTCTTTTCATTTCTAATACGACACTTCAATTCAAAGACCCATTCTTACCTGTCCTCTTCTCAAGTTTCTGTTGGTGCGCTCTTGTCAGTAACCAGCTCCAATTCTTTAGAAGCCTCTTGTTCTGAGATACTATCAACATGCCAAATCTGCTACTATTCTCTATATTTGAGGCATTGTAAACCACATCAATGCCTCAGCAAGTAATCGCTTGTGTAGGTGGAATAAGACGCAATGTTTTATATAAACAAAATTCATGATAATTATATATAAATCAATTTAGCCATGCTGAATCATACAAACAACAATTTAATTATCATTTAACTTGAAATTATTCAACATTTATTGAAACCATGAATCTATGCCAAAATAGAAGGAATACCAATGCATCAGTACGAAACACATTATTTGAAAAGCAAAGTATGTAATCACATGTTAAACTTATAAGTCATTTACATTTCCTGATACCAGTCTTCGCTCTTACGAAACATTTCACATATCAAATACCAATGCGTTGTTGTGTGTATCAAGTACACATCAAACAATATTATCCTCTTTGGCGTAGTGAGTTGGCACAATGGGTTAAACCCAAAGACACACCAAACTCAAAGACACACCTCAAGGCTTTATTTTTTAGAGACTGGTAGCTCATCCAGCCCGAAGGCCCGCCCACATCATAACGACCTCTCAGAACGCGTCAAACTCCCCAAACAATGGGGCTAAATCCCAGTGACCGGTAGCTCGTCCAGCCTGAAGGCTCGCCCACATCATAACGACTCCGTGGCCGGCCCACATCATAACGACTCCGTGGCCTGCCCACATCATAACGACCCCTCTCGTGCATACGAGCCATTTCACAATTTTCTGGTATCATTCTTACATTTCTCTCACATGGTTCACAATAATGCATAGTTTATGCATAATAGTTTAATCATAATTCAAATTGAGCATGCACATTCATCTTATCTTTTGTATTAATCGAAAAGATTCATTTCAATGCTTGAAATTCATGTACACATGCATATATAGTGAAAATCATAGAAATCTTAATTCCACCTACCTCAATTGGAGATCTTCTAATTCATTGACGCGAGTACTTCATTCAGTTCGCGTACGCGCTCCCTATCAGTCACTTATGTAATAATACAAGCACATGTTCAGTTATACAATTCTAGGACTTCTCCTAGCTTCCCCAACACTATTTGGCATAAGGCAAAGTGACAATGTTCATTGCTATGCAAAAGGCGTTTCATTAGCTATTGGTTGATAGCTAATTTAATGGCAAACAATTATTGGATGTCAAATCCACGTCATTGCCCTTAGATTGGCTATTCACTACTCTTCTTAAGTGACTGCAAGTCACTATCACTATTCAGTGGTCTTAATCCTTGAGTCCTATTCATATCAACTCTTAGTTTGGAGCTAGGTGTTATTTCCCTTGCTATAGTCTTCAATACAACCTATAATTATATTCTTAAATCATATTGATATAATGAGCATCATGAACAGTTCATATCACTCAATTTCTTTCTGTTAGTGTATCCAAATTCCATACTTTATATCATATCTAAGCTAATTCACAGTTCAAGAATTCACTTGTGACCTCTAATCATTTATCCGACATCACAAGATGTCTGTTTCAATAATGATAGATCGGACAGCCTAGATCATCCAATCTGTTTTACTTCAAACTCATATAATTCTAGTCATCCTATCATTTTTTATGACGAGGAACTCATCTATGGTGTCTGATCGTTGATCAGTCATCACAAAGTTACTATGTGAACAGTACCCAATCGGATGGCTGAGATTGTCCGATCGGTTTTCCTCCTAGATCTTTTTTTTTTTTTTTTTTGTGATCCAAGCTACATCATGCCCTAAATTTCTTATTCCTAAGCTTTGATTTAAAAATGAATGGTTGGATCGTCCCTAAACTTAGATCGCATGTAAAACCGTATGGATTTATCCAAAAATTAAAATTCACGAATTAGGTTTTGTAGATCTTACCTTCTACTTGCATTTTCGTGCATTTTCCACCATTGGATGGGTTGGATTGGTTCAGATCAGTCGCGAAACCTCCAATCTTAGCCGTGCGATGTTCCCCTCTTCAATTGATGGTCAAGATCACGTTGGATTCCCCAATAACTTTAGGGGTTTTGTTTGGCTCAACGTGCTGAACAAAATGACTGGTCAGATTGTCGATCCTAACAGGCATCGTCTCCGGCGATGGCCTGGAATCCAGCAACCCAGGAAAACCCTGGTTTTCCCTTCCACGCCTACAAGCAGCTCTCTCTCTCTCTCTCTCTCTCTCTCTCTCTCTCTCTCTCTCTCTCTCTCTCTCTCTCTCTCTCTCTCTCTCTCTCCGACTGTTTCCCCCTCGGTTCATTCTCTCTTGCTAATGTGACCTAGGGTTTCCAAGCGCGCCGGATTTCCCCCTTTCTTCTCTCCTTCTTCTTCTCTCCCTCTTTCTCCCTCTCCCTTCTTCTCTTTCTTCTTCCTCGTCTTCCTCTTCCCCTTTCTTCTTCTCTCCTCCCCTTCATTCCACACCAGTTTCCTCTTCATCGGTTTTTTTTTTCTTTTTCTGTTGCTTTCGGGAAGACAAACCTGACGTCTGTCTGGTTCGTTTAATGAGAGGGGGCTGCCAGTATCAAATTTGTCCCCCTTCTATTTAGGCTTTTTTCTTCTTCTTTGTTTTTTTTGTTTTTGCGATGTTACAGAGAGAGAGCTACAACAATGACAGAGGGAGATTTAGAAAGATAGGGGTGCGGTTTGATGTTTCTCTTTAGTCTACAAACAATCGTCCAACTACCTGAGAGAGAGAGAGAGAGAGAGAGAGAGAGAGAGAGAGAGAGAGAGAGAGAGAGAGAGAGAGAGAGAGAGAGAGAGAGAGAGAGAGAGAGAGAGAGAGAGAGAGAGAGAGAGAGAGAGAGAGAAGGGGGTAAGAGTTCAGTGTGGGAAAAGAGAGAAACAAGAGTGAGAGAGAAGGAGACAGGAGCAAGGATGGGAGCTAGGATTGAGTCTTCCTTGCAATGCTCCCTCTTTGGGTTTCTCCTTCTTCCTATTACAGTTCCTCCAGCTTTTAAAACTTCTCTCCCTCTAATTTTAGTCTTCATGATTCAGCCTTTTCTTTTTTTCTTTGATTTTTCACTTCAAATATAGCAATACATTTATCTCCTCCGATAGCATGCTTTCCTCTTGTAAAAGAACACCTTAACTTTGTCAATTTCCTTTTTAGTTTGGTTCTTAATTAGAAAATCATCCCATCTTGCCTTAGTGATCTTTAGGATGATCTGGTGTCGTTGATTTTGATCTTAGCTATCCAAGCTTATTTTGGTTGATCTACAAAACATAAGACTAAATTAGAATCATTTAAACCATATTGTACACATCTGATTAGCTCTGATGATCATATGACCGTTAAATTTAATAAATCAATGGTTGGATGATCAATTGAGGCTAAAAATCATATTTTATCTAAAAATTACAAAACTAATTGGTTAGATGATCCAATTAAATGCTAAAGTAGGGGTATTTTGGTCAAAATTGAATGCTTAATACAACCATAACCAGCATTTTTCTAGTCCCAAGAAAAACATGCGAAAAACCAAATTTCAAAAATTTATTTTCAAGTCAATTTCTACTTTTTCTCAGAGAATTATCTTCAATAAATCCATCAACTTTAGCAACCAATAAAAATGAATGAATGAATTCACAACCCTACCAACATGCTAAATACATTCCATTTACGCTTAAATCTTAAAATGAGTGTACTGCCTACATATAGAATAATCTTTATCTCTAAGTCTACTTCTAACTTTTGAACTCTATCTAAAATATGTTTTCACCTTAATCCTCACTACTAGACATACACTTAGAAATAGAATCTCTCAAACAAAGGGTCAATGCATATATCTCTTTTAAATATGTGAGCAGAGTAAAAAAAAAAACTCATGAAGGAATGGGTGTTATTAAGGAATTTAATTTTTTATCCCTTTAGAAAGGATAATATGACATTACCTTTGAATACTTAGAAATACTATTATTTAAATCCTATCTTTTCATTTCCTTATCAAGACTATATTCATCTTAGAATTAATAGGTCTTCAATTGGGACAAAACGCAGGCTTAGGATAGGGTACAAAAGAAAGGGTATAAATGATATTGAAAATTCTTAAAAAATAAGTAGAGGTTTTCTACTAAAGTTGACAATTATTCTTTACTTTGTTTACTTGAAGTGAATATTTCTTTTTCCACTTTTCTACATTCTTCAAAAAATTTCATTTCTTTTTTATTGCCTTTTCTTTCTTTCCAATACTTTTGAATTTCTTTGAAGAACATTTCTTTTCTTGATATTTACTTTTCTACTTCTATTGCAACTAAAAGTATATCTTCATTCATCTCTAACTTAACTGTCAAAGAAAATAGGTAATGGATATATTATACTGGGTTAATATGGGTAAAGGTAATTTGGGCGAGGAAAGAAAAAACTTATATAAAAGGCTCAAATTAGTTAACTAATGGTCAAACTACTCTTTTAAGTAGGCTTTATGTCTCTAGGTTAACAAAAAAGATGGCCTAATTCCTTTCTAGGTTTCCTATAATATATAAGATTCAATGAACTTTCAAAATTTTAAAGGTAATACTCTAATAATTCAGTTAATTGGCCAAACTTAAAGTTGATGGGATCAAACATTTTTTAAGCACGCTTAAGAAAATTAGGAATATTTATAACCTCTCAAAAGAATGAATGGCTTTAAAACTCACTTAGATTATAGGTCTCCATTGAATTTCTTTAGGATCTTTAAGTTATAACTACTTATCAATTTAGACTATGTATCTGCAACTACATGTACAGATATGATCTAAGACTTTGCTTTCATGGAATACTTTAAAAGAAGAGTAAAATGATGAATTAATCATGTAAAAGGTAAAGTTATCTATACTATGCTTCAGAAAATACAATTCTCATCATAGTGTAGGAATTGACCTAAAAACTAAAAATTAAAAAACAGAAATTTCAAATTCTTAAAGAAAAATTCAAACTAACGAAAAATAAAATTTGCTAAAATTCTACACCTCCCAACCTAAAAGAAATAATGTCCCTAATGTTTAAAAAGTATGACCTAAAATGAATATGTGAGATGCAGAAAACAAAGAAAAAAGAAAAAAGTTAATACAAAGGGGTCACTAGGTTGCTTACAAATGTTGAAGATATTTATCTCTAATGTCATATTACCAAAAGACTGTTTCATGTCACCATTTCTACAGTTAATTATGGCATTGGATGTAGCCAAAAATGGTTATTCAAGGATGACTGGTATTTTGTTCTTCTCATTCACTACTGGTTGTGTATCCAGAATTAGAAAATCTACAAAGAATGAGAACAATTTTAACTGGATGAGCACATCTTCTATTACCCATCTTAATATTTTCACAAAACGATTAGCTAGCTGGAGTATTGTGAAAGTAGGTTTCAGCTCACCTAGGCCTAATTGTTCATATACTAAGTATGGTAGTAAGTTCACACTAGATCCCAAATCAAGTAAAACTTGATTAATCTTATAGTTGCTAATAATACAAGTAAGAGTAAGGCAACTTGGATCATTGTATTTTGGTGGTATATGATGTTGAAGAATGGAACTAACTTGTTCAATCAAAAGGGTCATCTTTTGAACATTTAGTCTTCTTTTTATGGTGCAAAGGTCTTTTAAGAATTTGGCATTTGATGGGATGTGTTTTATTGCATTTAAGATTAATATGTTAATCTTGACTTGCTTGAAAATTTCTAAAATCTCATCATTAGAGGCAGACTTTTGAGCTTGACTCAACCTCTAAGGAAATAGAGCATGGATAGGATATGGGTCAACAGTTGAATGGGGTCCCTATCTTTAGAATTTTCTTTAACTTTAGTGGATTTTTCTACATGTTCAATCTTTCATGGCTCATCCTTCTCAATTCTTTTACCACTCCTAAGAATGGTACAGGCTTAATATATTCCATGGTATAGCTAATGATGAATTAAGATGTATTATTGCTAACCTCATGCACTCCCTTAGGGTTTGTTGTAGTTGAGTTGAAAACTTTCCTTTTTCCATATTTTGCATCCATTGAATCATCATATATTTTTTTCTCATTAATATACTAATTGGTTTGTTTTAGTTGCTCTTTTAATTAAGAATTTTTCTTCTCCTAGTTTTGAATGAGTTAATAGATATTATCATCTACAGGCCTTTTTGGTGAGGCAAGTAAGGTCCAGAATCAGGAGCTTGATGAGTATGGTATGGGCGTAAGGTAAGAAGTCCTTGGTTTTGTTGGTGAGGCTTTGTATGGGTCAAGTTGTGAGACATTGGCATTGGCATTTGGCCCAGATCTATGCACTTTCAGCTAGTTATTCCAAATACTCTCCCGCTTCATATAGTTGTTTACTTAAGAAGTTATCATTGCACATCATCTACATGAGTTGGCGCATGTCAGAATTAAGTCCTTAAAAGAAGATGATGATGTACCATGATTCATAGCCATGATGTGAGCATGTGAGTAAAAGATCCTTAAACCTAAAAAGTTGAAAACATGATAATATGCTAAGATTCTTATAGTTAAGAACAATGAATTATGTAAGAAGGTTTTAGAAGTTGGAATTAGCATGAAAATTAGAAAGTTTTTATTTTTAAAAAGAGTGCTAAGTTTAACAAGTATTGTATTTTGGAAAGATTACTTATTTGCACAAAGAAAGTTTTGTTTTGTAAAGATTCAATGAAAATATTAGCAAGTGCTAGGTTTTGGAAGTTATTATATTTTTAGAAAGTTAGAGATCTTTAGAAGTAAATTACATTTTAGAAAGTATTATTCTTAGAAAGTATCCAAGTTTAGAAAGTAATATATATATTTTTGGAAGGTTTCTACTTTTGAGAAGTGCGCCATTTTAGAAAGAAGGAGATTTTGATAAGTATGATATCTATTAGAAAGTATGCTATTCTTGGAAAATGTGCTATTTTGGAAAGTAAGTTATTTTTAGAAAGTGCTTTATATTTAGAAAATTTCTATATATATAGTATTTAGGAAACCCAATTGCAAAGAATGTTTTGATGATAGAATAAGAATTTTATTCGTATGAAGAATGCCATTGTTAGAAGATATGCTAATTTCTGAAAGAATATTATTTTTTGTTTAAATTATCTATTTTAGAAGTTTCTAATTTTAGAAAGTTTAAAAAAATAGAAAAGTTACATATTTTATGGAATTGAGGAAATCTATATTTAGCCAAGGGGGTTGGTATTTCTATGTTTTACTCAATGAAATTGTCTATTTTTAGAAGAAGGCAAATTTTAGAAAGTCTCCAAAATGGTCAAGAACTTTTTTGACGACAACTTTTACCGTTGCACCAAGGGTCCCTTCTAAAATGGTTAAGAACATGAAATGATATCAAATAGTCTGCATAAGAAGTTATGAGATGATGACTATCTATAAGTTGCATATTTTAAATAAATAAGTGCATCTTCAACTTAGCCAAGGAGTTTAATGACTTATGTTATGATGAGATGAAATATGCATTTTATGAACCATTTGTATTATGGTCATAGAACATTTTGATGTGAATTTGTTTGACATGCATTCGGCGATTTATTGATTTGGATTTTTGTCCTAAGGAGGCGGTATGCATGAATTGCTCAAATGTTTGAGCGGCTGTTGATGAAAGATGACTTGTTAGTCGTGCCTTTATGGTGATATCTTATAATAGCTATACTAGGAGTGTGTAGTTGGCCACTAATATCTGAAAATGATACCTACCTAAAAGAAAGGCTTTTGTTGTGGGTGGGGCATCAAGGGAAGGTTGCTACTCGTGTGATTCTATTCCCTTACGAGATAAGCATAGCCTGTGTGTTATCCGCTGCCGAAATGTAGTTGTTATTGTGTTTTCTCTATGCACATAGCTCTAGCAATGTAGTAAGTGAATTTGGACATGGAATGACATGTCGGTCATTCTAGCAAGGGTATGGACTATATTTGTTGGTGTGGTGCGTAGCAAGATGCTGCTACCTTGTGTTTAAAAACTATTGATTTGCTATAAAAATTAAACACTTTTCTCAATTTGACATGTGATTTGAGATTTAATCAAAGATTTGATATTGACTGTGGTTTGACTACTATGCATTCTTAATATATTATGCACACACACACACACACATTTATATTGTGGTTATGACTAGCTTAGACGTCTCCTACTGAGTGGTGACACTCACCCTAAAAACAACAATGTAGGTGAAGACGCAAGGGATTAGACAAAGCTATGAGAGTGGAAGACGAAGGGTCATAGATGGCTAAAGTACGAAAACTTTTACGTTATTGCTATTCTTAGAATTTGTTAATTTAAATTATTGACAAAAATATAGCTAAACATTCGGTGTTTGTTATATTGAATTATGGTTAGATTTACATGTTTTGGCTATGACAAGTGGGTCCTAAGATTATTATGATTATGCAATTATTTTTATTATATGTGAAGTTTTGAAATGACACCCAATGGATGGAAGAAGAAGTATTTTAACAATGTATTTTAAAAGCTATTTTCAAAAAACTGGGTCATCACAACTTCTTCGCACGGCTTAATGCACCGACTCTTAGTTAGACTCATTATTTAAAATCCAACTCACCTCAATTTAAAGTCAAGCCTTCTAATTTTTAAATTATAGCAGTTGCATTATTATATACCTAACATAAAATTTTAAAACTTGGTAAATTAAAGAAGATCAGGAAGTACATTGAGATACTCACATGACCAATCCAAAAGATCTAAACTATTTTTCAATCGTGGTGATCACATTTATAGATCTAAGCCATTCATAGATAGGAAACAAATTTCACGACCATTGAACTATTTTAGCATATGTTGCTATGTGTTAGAAATTAAGACCATTCATTTATGAGCAAATTTTCAAAGACACAACACAAGAGACTAGGATTATTTAAATGCAATGATTTCATGTGGGCTACCTAATTTCTATACTCTATATATGATGAATAGCTCAGATCTTCTAAAAAATTATTCTTGGGCCAATGTTTGCTCTTTAGACTATTTTATGTATTCAGTTTATATATAACACTTTCTTCCAATATTACATAAAACAAGGATAGTCTAGTTCATTAGGGTGCTCTTATGCTATTTTTAATGACATTACTTCAAATTACATCCTATATAAGACCTTATATAAGACATTTTTAAATATGTCGAGTCAACTCGGTGACTGTTCCCTAACTCGTAACCCTTGGCGACCCGCTCGTTTGATCCCTCTAGCCGTAAATGACACAAATAGATAGGTCTCATTATGTCAACGGAATCAAGGGCCGTAGAAAACTAAACCAGCACGCCCATCAACTATAATTCGCGAAAATGGCACAGATAAGTGGGGCCCACTGGATCAATTTAACGACCGGAACCCGCCACACTATTCTCCCCCCCCAAATCCCCCAAAACGACCAACCCCCGGAAAAGATCTTTTCCCTATCCAAAACCCACCCCCCCCTTCTCTCTCTCTCTCTCTCTCTCTCTCTCTCTCTCTCTCTCTCTCTCGTAGAAACCAGTCAATAATGGCTGAATTCTCATATTTTTCCATCTATCTCCTTGCCCTCTCCTTCTCGTAAACTTCACTTAACTTTCATCAATGACCACTACCAAAACGTCTTTCCTTCCACCCTCACTCTCCAGACACAAAACATCTCGCTCTACGAATCTTTTCATATCCCATTCTTCTCCAAATCCGTGGAGATTTCTCGCACTCAAACCCCCTTTCAAAAACAACAAGACCCGGTTTTCCGTACGTCCAAATGCAGTATATATAGAAGGCATATCAACGTTCAAAGCAACCGCTACAAAAGCAACTCCACGGAAAGAGAAAGTCGAAGCTGAAATTGATGGAATTGCCGCCTTAAATGAAAGAGTTCGTCGTGATCATGGTAAGAGAGAAGCAACGAGGCCGGCAATTAATTCGGAAGAAGCAGAGCAGTATATTCAAATGGTGAAGCAGCAACAGCAAAGGGGTTTGCAGAAGTTGAAGGGAGATAGAGAAGGAAAAAATGGGACTTTTAGTTATAAGGTTGATCCTTATACACTTCGTTCGGGGGATTATGTTGTGCATAAGAAGGTTGGAATTGGGAGGTTTGTTGGAATTAAATATGATGTGAGGAAGGATTCCTCAGAGCCAATTGAGTATGTTTTTATAGAGTATGCAGATGGGATGGCTAAACTTCCGGTTAAACAGGCATCTCGGATGCTCTACCGATATAGTCTGTAAGTTTTCCTGGCTTTTGGATTGATGTGTTTTGAATGACATAGTTGGTGTTACTGGACTTTTGAAATGGTTTCTGGTGTTATTGTAATTGTCGAATCTTTTGGTGTCTAAAGAAGCTTCATTCATTGCTGTTAGTTGTTTATATTTTTGCCGATTATTACATTTTCTGTCTTTGAATGGGCATATCTGAGAATATCGACAAATGGGGATTTGTGAATACTAGAAAACTGGAATCTCCTCTACGTTAAATGGAAATGAAGACTTCATCATAATGTCATCATATCATTCTTCTTAAAGGAGCTGTTTGCGATGGGAATAAGAATCACGGATTAAGCTAGTTTGGGAATAGTGAATTTTTTTTTCTAGCTCTTTGCAGTCTTGAAAGCATAGATAAAACTATGCAGATATAGATGAAATAACCTCAGAATCTTGGTCTGTTTGTTCTGGAATACTTTTATCCATGTTTTGAGGCTGTAAATAGCTAGGCCAATTTTCATTATTCTAAGTAGCTTAATCCATGGTTTCTATTACTATTGCAAACAGCCCCAAAAGGTTCAGTGAAAATCTTTGGAGTCGCTTGATGAAAAATTTAGCTAAAACTACATGCAACATGTGTTGCTTGAAGCCCTTCTCTGTTGCTGCCAACTCCAGCACTGATTAGATAGCGAGAGAGAAATCTCATGGAGCAGTCAATAATTTATTTTTCATAATTTAACTAACGAGCATCAAATTGTCTTTTGTACAAAAACCACTAAAAGACTAAATAATACCCTTAATTAAGGATAGTCATTAAACATGTGCATCCATAGTGTCAAGAGGGAGAAATTATGAAAATAATGTCTTTTATGATTTGACTAATAAGCATCAAGTTGCCTTTTGTAGATAGTCTTAAGCATGTACATTTAAAGCATAAACTGACATTTCTAAGCCTTGTCCTGAAGTTGACGTATTCCTCCAAGAATGATCACATGCCTGTTGAATGCATTTGATTTTTACTGTGAGCCATATGGTGTCTGTTCAGACACAGTGCTGAAAGATCCTGTATGTCTTCACCTTTCTTGCAGAAAGTGACACTGATTCTATATAATTGACTTGGCAAGGAAAACCAGGTTCATGATAATTGAGTACACTTTCACTAATCATAGAGCATGTGCACCAAATCCAAGTTGGTGTTTTACCTTTGCACTAGTCTAGGCTACTCTACACTGCATCTTGCTTTTCTATGAGTGCAAACAATTCTCCACCAAGATACATATTGAACAACGATGAAGGGGGAATTATAGCTCTTGGAATCAAGAAAAAGAAAAGAGAGGAAAGAAGAGAAGGAAATAGGGGAAAGAAGCTTTTGGAAAGCACAAACCCATGTCTTCTACATTGTGTTTCAGATAAGAAGCAAATCACATATTATAACAATGGGTTGATTATGGCCCAATCATAAGTTAACAATTCCCTTAAATTGGAGTCTAAGTATCCTCTATGTTCAACTTGGAACAAGTAATACGAAATTGACTGTGCTTAAGCTCCTCTGTAAATTCACATAGAGTAGATATCAGTTTGTTACTGTCGTTTCATGGAGAAAAATGTAGTTTACTTCAATGTGTTAAATTCTGTCATGGAAA
The DNA here is from genome assembly GCA_035236585.1 of Warburgia ugandensis. Taxonomy (NCBI): domain Eukaryota; kingdom Viridiplantae; phylum Streptophyta; class Magnoliopsida; order Canellales; family Canellaceae; genus Warburgia; species Warburgia ugandensis. Next base: position 16,906,646 of record CP141134.1, on the reverse strand, counting down.
ATTGAATATAAGCCACAGATGGAGCTGCTTAATTATTGCAAAGTGTCTGCATTGGCTTTCCAACTACAAAACCTGTCTCTTCTAAAGAGTCAATTAATTTGCATGAAGTGTGACCCATTATGGTCTTTGCTATCTATATTAGGATACAGAGTTGCATTCGGCTTCTTGCTCCTCCAATTTAACTATATATCCTTGATAACATATACTATAGTTGAGTGTTTTATCAAAGATGATCCCACAAAGAAACCCTGGTCAGGTAATCATTTTTGCTTTTTCTCATACATTCTCCCCCTGAAGAGAGATACAGGAAAGCAAAAGTAACAAACAGACGAAAGAAAGATGACACAAGTCCTGGCAAAATATCTGAGCACTACCCAATTTAGACACTAGGTTGAAGAATAATCCAAAAAGGAAAACACCATGAATGGCTTTGGATCAAGTTCTGTCTGATAGGACCCTGGAGATGAAAGAGACATGCACAATCAAGCAACACAGAGGGATAAGGAAATGAGACTGATTTAGAGACAGGAGCTAGAAAGGATTCTTACAATTGGAGGACTTTATATGGTTCCGATATTTGTAAAGGCCACTAGAAATACATTTCATCATCCAAATCTGAAAATGATAAGAATGCAAAGGAGCAATAAAGAATGGACACATGGACTCACAGATGTATGGGTTAAAGCACAAAGATATGTATATCTCGTTCAAGTTAAGAAATGAGAAAATTAAACAAACAACAACTAGAAAGAAGCTTATGTAAATCCAGGCTCAAAATGAAGTAGCAGCATCAAGAAATGGAGGAAACACCATACACTTCAAGATACAATCTAAATGAAAAGATGAAATTTGAGATGCTATACTTAAAAGCAACAAAAACTCACTAAATGGAAGCAGCTCATGCATAATGGATAATGCATATCTTTTTTGATTCATTACTATTATCTAACCAGACAGAACACATAATTAGGTCATTTACCTCAAAGGATCAAAACTCCAAATTTGTGAATTGCACCTTCGACATGTTTGTTCATGCTTTGATTATTGTTTGTTCATGCTTTGATTATTGTTTCTAATGCTTGATTTGAGTAAGATTAATTGAAAATGATTGCATGATCATTGATTCCATATAAAATTACTTAACATAGTAAAAAAATAATTGAAAAAAATGCTTCCAGTTTTGTTCATCTTTGCTGAAACTCAAGGCTATGGCACTATTGATATTGTGTTGGTAGTGTTATTGTGGATGCAGGACTCTTAACTGTTTTGGTTGCCTCATAACCATATAAAGGGGCTACCGTCTGTTGATAACAGTATAAGGTGTGATGTTCTATAAAACCTGATGTTCTACAAAACCTCGCATCAGGTAGAAACTATTTTATCAACTGGTATTTGAATGATTTCAACATCTATGTATGGAAAGGTTAACCTGTCCACGGTCGAGAAAATTATGAAGATGTGCATGTTCTTCTAATTAAGGTGGATATTCTGATAATATCATGAGGACATTGCTGGAAGTCTATGACAAAAAGAAGTTAATGAGAAGACAATGTACGATGGTAAAATGCTGAATCCCCAAAGCAGTAATGTAGATTTGAAGCCTTAGGCTAGGATGAGAAAGATGTTGAAAGAAGAACTTGATGAACATAATGAAGAGTAATAACAAGGATGAAGATTCTGTGGCAATCAAGAAGTGAAAATAAAGACTATGAAGACAGTGAAAGGCATGTATATATAAATTTGAATGGTGATGCTATTATTATAAAAAGAAGGGACAAACTCACACTTAAAAAGCAATGGCCAACTTTCTCTTTTGGGTAACAGCATTTAGTGCCCATGATTGAGCATACTTTCTCTTGAGCAGGGTTATTGATGTGGGAAGCAAAACGTCTCTGAGATTCTTGGGTGATTCTATATATTTCTATGCATGGGGAATGATCTTTTCCTAGAAATTACAAATCATTAACAATAGATGGCTTTTGATAATTGCAAATATCTAACTTCATTCAACTTGATTTGAAGGAAGTGACTTTCTACATCTCTACAAATTCAGTATTGTAACTTACACTGCTGTTGCATGTGATATCTTCAACAATTTGAAATGGAGGTTGAGTTCCTTTCAAAGGGAGATGATGCTTCAAATTGAGTAAATTAATGAAAGTTGAACTAAATCTGCAAATATATCCATTCAGTGACTCCAAACTCATTTCTTTTTCTTTGAAAGGCTTGGGATTGTTTGGCAGCAATGATCCTCTTAGACAATCAAAACATGATATCTCATCAACAAAAACTCTTATCTTTTTAGAGAGTTATGTTGAATTGAGAAGAGTGATCTGTGACAAGGTGGCTGCTTCCAAATTAACATAGAAAAACCTAATTCTCTCTCCTTGAAGCTGCATGCATTCATCATGGCTCATCGGCTGGACCACTTCAAACAGAAGGGTCATGAGTGCTTGTACATTCCATTAAGACGGATGGTCACCCCACTTTTCTGAAGACAACATGGAACCGGTGATTCAATTATAGTGGTATAAACTCCTTCATAAAAAGATCAATCCTACTGAGTGGGGCTTACCCACTAATCATCCAAAGAGGGATTAGGGAATGTCATCTGTTATATTCTTCTGGCATTGGCACCACTGTCTTTCTTTAAGTGGTTATCCTTCATTATTTGAGAGTACACTTTCATATCCTGATGCTTTTCCTGTAAGCTCAATGGGAGCACAGAATAGACAATCCAAGCTCATGAGAAAAACACTTGCCTCAATGCTTTGTATCTGCTCTGGTGGCCATTCGTCCCCAAAAAGTTTACTGGATGCTCTAGGTCATTCAAATTGGGTGACCCGATAAAGAAAGAGCATAGGAAAGAAAATGTAAACCCTCCCAATAAGATATCATGATATCCTGTTTCTATATGACTTGTTTTTCTAAGGGGTCTTATTGGATAGATAATAGTAAACAAAGATTTTATCTCTCCTTCAGCACAGGAAAGAAAATGTAAACCCTCCCAATAAGATATCATGATATCCTGCTTCCATATGACTTGTTTTTCTAAGGGGTTTATTGGATGGATAATATTATACAAACATTTTATCTCTCCTTCAGGAGATGCTGGTTTCTCATTTGCATTTGTGTCCAGTAATTGTTGGTGGTATCAGAAAATTCATTGATAATGATGATTTTGGTACCTCCAAATCTGTCTTCAGGAAAAAACATGGATTGAAGGCAACCTATTAAATACTAGAAATGTGTCAAGGAAAGCTTCTATTGTGGTTCTTACACTTATTTATGAAAGTGGAGAGAATTTTGTTGGAATGTAATGGCCATTCTTTCACCCATTTCATTGGGAAGGAAACCTAAGTGCTGATAGTTTAGCAAAACTTTGAGATTTTTGATAAAGAAGAAATCTTTTAGCATCACATTCCCAAAACTTTGAATTCACTTTAGTTTTGCAGCCTGTTAAATGATTTATGCCCTTTCTATCTTTTTCTTTATTTTGATTTAGTTATTTATAAAAAAAGGAAAAAGGCAACCTTTGGATAAGAGTATGTACTTATACTCAGCTCTCTGCTGGTGCTCATAGAACACAAAACTCTAACATTTTTGGATTGACACAACATCCTTGACATGTTTGAGAGCCATCTAATGGCTTCCATCTTCAAGCTAAAATTGATAACTTGTCCCTTTTCAGAACCATTTTATGTGAAATAGACTAGACATGCTTATGATCCATCCCATGGCTTACATTAGAAGCTAAAGTTAGTAACTTGCATGTCACTTGACCATTTAATGTGAAATGGGCCTGTCAGGATCCCCGTAGAGGAATTTATGTGGGCACGGCTCGATTACAAAGCATAATCCCTCCAGTTGAATCTGACAAATAAATAGACATGTTTCTTTGAGGATAAAGAAGGTAATGAATATTTTACAGCAGTTGGAAGTGGCAGGCATGCCTGTGTAATAAATGTCCTCCAAAAGGGTCAATAGATTCAGTTCTATTTGTTCAATAAAATGTAACTTCTTTCATCTCAGACTTGTCAAATCTCTGAGTTACTTAATTGCTTTATACAACTACAATTTCCTTCCTCAGAAGCAATTATGTTGTGCTCCAGGGATCTTAGCAGAGCATATGGGTTGTTTTCTTCTGATAGGTGATCATGGCTGCTATGTCTTTAGCTATTGGTTTCCGTTCCTCATATTAGAACTTAACCTCATGCATTTAGGGGTTATGGCCTTGTTGCTGCTTCTGCTATGTCAGGTTTAAGAGAGTTCTCCAGGAACTTGTACCGTATTATGTTAAAAGCTGCAAGCACAAAAGAAGAAATCTTCAACTGATCACAAAGTTCAGATTTGGAAAAAAAAATCGGCAAGCTCAGAAGTTCGTTAAATTCAGAAAAAATTTGGCAAAACATCGGGAATAAAATTAAAAAGTTAATCTTTTAAAACTACAAAAGATTATGTTAAATCTACATAAAGACATAAAACCAATTTAATAACATTAATGAGAGAAATTTATCATCATAAACTAACAAATGTTTATCTAAGAAAAGACAATATCTTAGCATTAATTTCCATAATTTCATAATCACAGTGCTGATTTTCTAAGTAAATTAACTATTAGTCTAAACATCAAATGGTAAAAGCAATCATCTTGGCTAGTTGAATCCAAATATTTAGTCTCCAAAGCTTCAGAGTTTGAATCTGAACCTGCCAACTTGTCTTCATTTTGGAACTTAGAATGAACATCATCACCAAGACCAATATCTCCTTCCTCTTTTTCTGGACATTCTGTGATCATAAGTGAAAACATAAAGAATGTGAAGTTAGAATGACTTGATACATGAAAAAGGAAAAAGTATATCACATACAAAATTCTAACATATCTAGGTAAGAAGCACATATTCACTAACCTAAAATGTTATCAAGAGATATTAGTAATGAATCCTTCATTTCTTTCCTTTCACTTGTCTTCTTCATATGCATGTTCATCCGTACAAGTACTAAGTCATGTAAATTTTTGGGCTCCAATCTATTTCTTGTCTTTATATGGGCAACATCAAATGCAGTCCAATTTTTTCTCACATGCTGCAGCACTGCACACTTGGCTAAGTATTTTGATTGCCATTTTCTGTACTAGTGGAACATCAGCTCCCCACATATTCCACCAAATCCCTGAGTATAATAAAATTTTAATCATTTCAATGCATATATTATATCTTTTAACAATTGGAGAAGGTTATAAATGAAACAAGTATTTGCAATGCTTACTACTTCTGTGTAGCTTTTGGAGAGAAGTAATTGCCAAATTACTAAAGATAGTGGTTAGTGGTCTTCCTTGCATGATACTTAGTAATTTCATCAGTTATGTTCTCAATATGATCCATAGGCACCATATTCCCTATGACCAATAATCCATCTTTAACTACTTTATTCATTACCACATGCTTATCATAAAATAGGCATGGATTGAGATAAGCTCCTCCATCGTGCAATGGGGATTTTTACTACACTTTAATCTGAGTTCTGAAATAGGCAAATATTTATCTGTCTTCTCTTGTAAAAGCTCTTAAATGCCTCTTTTGCTCTACCAATAACCTTTAATAGGTATCCCATGGTTCAACCTTAGCCATTCACCATTCTCAAGACATTCACAAGAGGTTTAACTGCATAAACTATTTCCCTGCTAGCTTCCCATAATGTTTTTCCTTGGATTATTGCTGCACTTATAATCCTTTCTCACTTCTACCTTAATCTATAATATAGTCATAGATGCAACCATTTATTAAGTGATTGTTCTTCTTTCATTATTGATTGTAAACATATAAACTGAGTTGCAAATCTTGTTGCGCCTGGTCTTTCTAATTCACGCCCTTTTGTGCGTGATCTGAACAAGTCAAAACACGTAGAGACTTGTATAAAAACTTAACTACTTTCCTAGCATTCTTTATGACAGGTTTAACATGGGGAAGCTTCTCAATGTCCTCTAGCATAAGATCTAAACAATGTGCTGCACATGAAATCTTAAAAAGCTTTGGGTATCTATCTTCAAGAATAATACGAGCCAATAAGTAACTAGATGCACTGTCTGAAATAAATTGAATCACATTGTTAGGGCTGATCTCATCAATTGCACTAGATGTAAAATTAACAATGATGGGAAAGTTATTCTCAAAATTTGTTAAATGACAGTTGCCTTGAGAATACAGAGTTTGAAAGAACTATAAACCCAAATAGAGTTGGATTATATAGATATGATTGTAGGATTAGGATAGCTGAAGTGAAGGAGGCCTCGAAAAGCATGAAATCAGGAAAGGCTTTGGGATGTGATGATATACCAATAGAGGTCTGAAAGTATATGTGAGGTACTTGAGTAGTTTGGTTGACAAAGTTGTTTAACAAGTTGGGCAAGATAGGGTTTTCACAGGGGTATATAGACATAATTAAGGATATGCATAATGGAGTAGTACAAATGTTAGGACCACTAGTAGAGAGACTGGTAATTTCCCTACAACTATTGGATTGCACCAAGGATTGTCATTTAGCTTGTACTTTTTCACGTTAGTTAGGGGTGAGTTAACAAAACATTTGTATGAGGAGATTCCATGGTGCATGTTATTTGCATATGACATAGTTTTGATTGATAAGACAAGGCAAAGCGTAAACACAAAGCTAGAGTTGTGGAGAGATGCTATAAAGCCTAAAGAATTTAAAATTAGCCAAGCTAAGATAGAGCATATGGAATGCAAATTTAGCTAAGAGAGGAATGAGAGTGAAGCATCATTAAAGATTGACAACCAAGAAATTTCCTAAAATGACCACTTTCGATACTAGGGATCGATAATTCATGAGAGCAAAGAGATTGAGAGGGATGTTACCCATAGAATCCAAGTGGGGTGAAACAAATGGAGATGTGCTTCAAGAGTTTTGGGTGATCGGTGGGTGCTACTCAAACTAAAAGGAAAATTCTGTAGGAGGGCTATAAGGCTGGCCATGCTCTATGGATTAGAATATTGTTTGGACAGTTAAAAAACAGCATGTGCATAGGCTGAGAGTAGTCGAAATGAGGATGCTGAGATGGGTGACAAGACAAGAAGGGATAGAATTAAAAATGAAAACATTACAGAAAACTTAGGAGTAGCACTAATAGGTAACAAGATGAGAGGGGGTACACTTAGATAGTTTGGACATGTCCAACAGAGACCAAAAATCATATCAGTTAGAAGGAGTGAGTTGATCCAAGTCGAAGGTTTTGAAAGGGCAAGGGAAAGGCCCAAAAGGATGAGAATAAAAGTGGTGAGAAAAGATTTAAAAACTTTTGGACTAAATGAAGCCTTGACACTTGATAGAGGCAAATGGAGAAACAAGATTCATGTAGCCGATCCCTTAATTTGGGTAAGGCCTTGATGATGATGATGACAAAATTGGCAATGAACTGGGCATCTTTCTTTTTTCCCACTTACACTTTGATTTTGAAAAAACTGATCTAGTATGACAAGATAGTAACATATTTATATATGGCCTCTTTCATCCATCTGTCCATGTATCTAACATTAGGGTACAACCAGATATGCTGTATGTTCCTTTGATACCACTCTCATAAATAGTGACCTCCTCCTTCAAGGTTGCTAATATTTTCACCCTTGCTGCTTCATTATTAGGAGTATGACCTGGTTCATGATTTGCCATAGCTAAACTGCCTCAATAAATTCACATGTCCTTAGTAAATTGAAAGGAAGGTTGTTTGCAATCTAACATCTAACTTTCATATCATCAATAATTTCTTTCTCTTGCTTTTTGATGGAAGAATGTATAGTTTTTTGAGAAAAATTTAATGCAGAGTCCAAGGATAAATCTGTTGTTTCCTTTTGTAGTGTAAGATCTCCAGTAGATGAATGACCATAGATGCCCCCCTCATGAATGCTATTGTCTTTTCCTTCTTAGATTGAGAATAATTCTTATTTAGTCGTTTAACAGCATCGACTGCCACTTGATAATCATAATCTTGGACTGCTACACATGGTTGAGTCTCTTGTTGGGGTATCTTGGTGAGACGATGCTTTAACTTTGTGGTTGTGCCAGCAAATTGTTTCCCACAAAAATTACATTTGATATTTCCTCCCTCTTTGGTTGCATACTCCCATATAACATGTCTCTCCCTTGGCATTTATGGTCCTCATATGGTAATTCATAAACACAAACGAATCAAAAAAGAATGAGAATGGCTATATATTAGTGTACTCAACAAAATAATTTTTTTATCAGTGACTAATCCATAATGGAGATTTTTATCATTCCTACATCCAAGATTTTTTTCCATGACTAATCCGTAGCAAGCTCCATTAAATAGTTTGAATTGTTCAGAAAATGGTCCTGCTTGTACTCTTGCACAATACTATTTTATAAGTAAAAGCATTTATATGAAGAAAACAAGAGAAACATACTTTGTTCACGTTATAATTTGTACATGAATTTTAATAATTTATCAGTATGTTCACTTTCATTCAGCCATCATTTTATAACATCCTGTAGAATGCAATATTCGAGTTCAAATAATTCCAAGATAAGAAATTTTCCAAAAGCTTTTTCTTGTTTATTATTAGGTTACCTATGCAATTAGCTAGTTTCTAAAAATGTCTGGGCTAAAGAGGGACACTACATAGCTATTGTAGGCATTGTATCAATTGTACACTCTATGGCACATGTATATTCTCTATGATACAAACTAGGAGCTAGAAAATATATAATACTAAAGAGATAAGTCTACTTGGCATAAACAACAACTTTAAAACATCAAATATTCAATAAAGGTCGTACAATTTACTAAGCTATTAAATACACAAGGAAAAACAATTGAGTACATTGGCCCTAGAAAATTTAAATGATAAAATAACACTTAGAAAGTCATCTTCTCATAAGAGACTCATCGAAATTTGTAGACTTCCCTTTGTAGTTGAAACTCGACGAGAATGGATTATACAGTTGTATTTTTGAGAAATAAATTGGGCTTATTAAACTAGCAAAGTTGGATTAATGAGAAATGAACAGCGGCGAGATTCATGTTTACTTTGTGATATTCGGCTATTTTCCACAAAAAATGGAAAATTCATTAAATACGCCAATGTTTTCTACTTTCATTCAGGAATTCAAATATTAGGAGATTTATTATTATTTATTTTTAAAAGTCGCAGAATTTTGTGACTAGGACTGCATATATCTATCTTGTAGGGTTTTACCCCCAGTTTGAAGTTACACATAAATGATTCATGCTCATGTTCTTTAACTTGTGCAGTTATCAACAATCTATGTGTTTTAGTTAGCATAAATAAATGGGCAGCCCAGTGCACAAAGCTCCCGAGTATTGGGTCTGGGGAAGGGGAGGACTACAAGGTTCTATAGTGCATAGCCTTATCTTGCATTTTTGTAAGAAGCTATTTCCACGCCTTGAACCCGTGACCTCAAGGTCACATGATGACAACTCTACCGTTGCGCCAAGGCTCCCCTTTTATTTTATTTAGCATATAGGATCTGAAAATTTAAATTTTGTTCTGTTTACATTTATGTATGCGTTCTTCTGTTATTTTGTTTATGAGCATGTTTTCTAATGTGAACTTATCATAATGGTTTCTCACCTCCAATCTAATGTGCATCCTTCAATTTTTATAAACTAAATTTGACTTATAACTTTATTCTTTTTTGTAGTCCAAATGAAACAAAGAAACCGCGGGCATTGAGCAAATTAAGTGATACTAGTGCATGGGAACGAAGAAGAATAAAAGGGAAGATTGCTATTCAAAAAATGGTTGTTGACCTGATGGAGCTGTATTTGCATAGGTTGAAACAGAGAAGGCCCCCATACCCGAAAAGCCCTGCAATGCTTGAATTTGCTGCTCAATTTCCTTATGAGCCCACTCCAGATCAAAAGCAGGTGTTTTGTTAGATCTTCTTCTTTTCTCTATCAATTAACCCTAAGATAAATTACTAGGCATATTTTTTCTGAAGAACCTAGAGTTGTTCTATTTTATATGTAAGACATTATAATTTGTGATTTCTTCTTTCTATTCATTGGTTGATTGAGTGATGGAATAATGGTTCATTCTGAATCAAAATCTATTTGTTGTTATATTTGTTGCATTAGCTTTCAGCATTCTTGTGGTATACATACTTTTTACTATCTTTGCTTTTGTACATCTATTATAATGTAATTATCAAAAGATGGTGCTTAATAGGTAATATCTTTGTCTACAAAGGTGAATATTTCTTCCTTTTTGTTCCTTCTCCCCTTGCTTGAAATTGGGTTGGCCTCTCTTAATTTCCCCAAGATTATGCTATTATAGTTGACTTCCTGTTTGAACTTGTTTCTGTTGGATGGGGAATGGATTTACTTGTGACATTTCCTTTATATCGAATTTTGTGCTTTAGTCCTTCCCTTTCTTAACATAGTGGTTAAGTTCTTATTTCAGCATCTAAACTTAAATATAAAAGTTAGAAGATGAAACCTGAATGAATAACCAAAAATGTTTGTCTCTTTGGTTTGAAAGTATGATGTTGAGGAGGAAAATCATTCTGAGGGGGGATCTGATAGGCTGTGTGGCTGAAAAGTAACTTCATAGCAGTTCTCCTCTTCAAACTCCTCTGTTGGGCTGGAACATGCAAGGACCTTGTGGGGTCTGTTTGAGGCTGTGTTCAAGTGGATCTTCAATTAGTGTCTATGATCTGTGGGCCAGACAGGGGTGTCAAGTCATGACATGGATACTTGGTGTCCAACATGGCAAAGCCCCCTAAAACTAGATGCAATAGAAAATAGATACATAAATAGATATTGCAGAAAAGATTAAAAACAGGGCAGCCCCGGTGCACGAAGCTCCCTCCTATGCGGGGTCCGGGGATGGGGCAGACCACAAGGGCCTATGCTAGGCAGCCTTACCTTGCATTTTGCAAGAGGCTGATTCCACGCCTTGAACCCGTGACCTCAAGGTCACATGACGAAAACTTTTACCGTTGTGCCAAGGCTCCCCTTCAGAAAAGATAAAAGAAATATTAAATAAATAAATAAATTCTAATTAAAACCAAGAACAGGAATGGTCCTAATTGGAATTTGTAACAGTTCTAAGCATGTTATCTGATTGAAATATTATATAAATACAGTTACAGATATTTTATCTCAAAGATATGTTATATAAACAGTTAACAGCCATAAAGATGTTATCTAAATAGTGACCTAACAGTTAACAGCCATAAAGATGTTATCTAAATAGTGACCTTCTGTGTAGCGTATACTCCTGTAGCTCTGGTTGACCTTTGTAACAATAAGAGAAATTTGTCTGTTTAAGAATTGGTAATTGTTACTTGATTATTGCATACTAAATGATGGATAAGAGTTACTGACTATGTAGATGATCACATAAGCTGTTAGAATATGATGTAATCACTTGATTACAGCAGCCATTCACTGATGTAATCACGGTATAATTCAGTGGTTAGTCAACCTGTTGTATCTATCAATATGTACTTGTAATCCTCTTTCTAATCAATGAATACAGCAATAATGTAGCTTCTAATATGGTATCAGAGCTATGGGGTGAAGATCTGATGTTTCCGATCAGATCTGTCACCCCCGATTGTTTTCGATCAGATCTGACATGTTTCTTCTTCTTATTCTTCTTCTTCAATCTGCTGCTTCTTCTTCGTCATTCTAATCTGAAACCTTTGTCCTTCGGCAATTGTCTTGACAAATATTCTGACTCAGATTTGTGTTTTTTGATTCTCTTTTTTTTTTTTGGGTTTTGTTTGCTCATCTGTAGTCAGATACAGATCGAGTTTTTCCAGCTTTCTTCACCATTTCTCTTCTTGGGAATGCTGTTGGCAGCTGCATGCCTTTTGGTCTGTACACACTGCCTAACAATGCAGTTCCCCGTCTCCGACTAAAATCTCCTTCATTTTGGCCATCCGTGGGTGACGCATCCACATCGTGACATCCATATACTGAACACCATTGGCATCACCAGCGTTGATTATATGATCCAACTCACCGACATTAAGTGCTGGTGGCTTCTCAACAAGGATATGCTTCTTGCTCTCACTCACGGCCATGTCAGAGTTCTGCAACCCTGGCTGAGATCCAGGCTCTCACAGGCTTCAAAATCAATCTCCACGATCCTCTCAATGCACTAAACAGCTGGGATCCATCCATGTCATCTGCTCACTATGATTGGCGCGACATCGCTTGTTTTGCTGATGGCCGCGTCACCAAGTTGTGTCTTCTTGCCCTCACCTTGCCACTCAGATCCTTCGATCACTCTCCTGCTTCCGGATCTATCCCTGTTGCTCTCTGCCATTGGCTCCCTATCTCATCTCCCTCGATTATTTCTCTTTCTATCGGAACTAGCAGCCACGCCCAATGGTATGATTGAGATTCGATTGTAACTCATTCATACCTGCACAAAAGGGTGTTCTTGTCTCTCCTTTGGCCGGGAGTTCTGTGATCAAATCATTGTTGTTTTCCGCCAGTATGACATTGAAGGGAAGACCTCCTGGCGGGGCCTACAAGAATCTTTGTTCCACCCACTCTGGAAAACCACCGTTCAATAGCTTTCCTTCCCCCTCTTCCTTACATCGAAGACCTCTATCTTGGATCTTCATCTACTGCTGCTGATTCAGTCGCTCCCTCTAGTCTCCTCAGCACTTCATCCGCATTCCTTTTGAGTTGGTTCTGGCTCGGGAGCAGCTTGCCTCTCTGTTTGCAGAGGGGCGTAAATACGTGTTAGTGACTATCCATCCCATTCACCTTATCAAGGATAGTTAGATGTCGGAGGCTTGCATGGTGGCTTATTGTGGGAACTAGGGGGCTTCTTTCCTAGATTGTTAGAGTATTACTCAGCATTTAATTGGCAAAGAAAAGTGTGGGAGGCTTATTTCAAGGTGGTCTCGTCTTGTGCTTTGGCGGTGGCTTCATTTTAGGTGGCTTAAAGCCATGGTCAGCCTCAGAAGGATTGGCCAAGCCCACTGTCATTAAGAAAACACTAACAAGGGCGAGAGGGATGACATGCTTGGTATCCCATTTTTGCAAGTTGTTTTTCTCCACCTGGGTTCTTCTACAACTGAGTCCCGAAATCTCTAACATATCGGCGTACTTTTGGCACCCTCCAATCTCTCCCTCATAGACCTGGATCAACATGCTGGGCAGGTTGTCTGAGTAGGTGGAGAAGACCTATCTCTATATTTGACACTCGTGCCTGATGCTTTTACTGATAGGTTTCAGAAACTCTGATTGGCAGCAATCTTCAGCTTTGCGCATCTCCCACAACTATCATTGGTGACAAAAACAATCAAGGGATCTTCACCATCGCAATCTTGATCCATCATAGTCTAGCACTTTTCCCTGGTGGCGATCTTAACTCATCATCGACTGCTTCCTTCAACCCTGAGCGATCACTTGTGGAACTGATAAGCACAAACTGCATCTGAAATCTACCGAGTGATCTTATTCTCTTTGGTAATCTTTGGATTCATCCATGTGAAGGATTTCTGGGGGCAGATCCATGACCTCCACTATTTTATTTTTCCTTCCATTGTGGGATTTAGACTACCATATGTATAGATGGGAAGCATTGCCAAACAGAGTGACCTGATTTCCAAGGAAATGACGATCTTAAGCTGCCACAAATCTGCATTTTCGCCTTGTTGGCGATATTTGTCTTCTCACTTCCAGTGATCGAACGCAATCTATCTAGCGTTTCTATTTCTCCACTCTATCCGATTTAGATTCTCTTCCATCGGCAAGTCGATGAATCACTAGAGGCTCCCAATACACAGCGGGAAGATCTCCATAAATGAGGTCAATGATTAATGGAATGTGCCATGGCTCTTTTGGTATAATTGGATCATCACACAGACTTGGTGAATTGCAATGTTTAAGTGTGATAATGAGTAGGGTGAAAAAGGAGACATAATCATCATTATAGTTAAGAAGAGGGGGGGTTGGACAAATTAGAAAGTAGAAAGGTGATGCAATGATTATGTTTTGATAAAAAAAAAAGAACTTCTATGATCCTTTCTTCTAGTTCGAGGCGGTGTGTTGCAGTTCTTGTCAACAATTTGACCAAAGGAGACTATCACCGGATTGAAAATATTCCACCAAATTCTAGCAACAGATTTGTCTCGGCTTCCTCTAAGATCCTCTGTTTTGGATCTTCATCCCCGTGGTCTCAAAAGGAACCAAGTTCACCTTGGATTTTCATTTACCATCAGCCTTGAGCAATCGCCACTTTCTTTAACCGATCAGCCATCAGTTCTTTTTCCAGAGCAACAACGGTTAATACTATAACCTATGAGCCTCATCACTAGATCGAGGAAAATATTCCACAAAATTCCAGCAACAGATTTGTCTCGGCTTCTTCTAAGATCCTTTGTTTCGGATCTTCATCCCCGTGGTCTCAAAAGGAACCAAGTTCACCTTGGATTTTCATTTACCATCAGCCTTGAGCAATCACCACTTTCTTTAATCGATCAGCCATTGGTTCTTTTTCCAAAGCAACAGCGGTTAATACTGTAACCTATGAGCCTCCTCATCACCAGATCGAGGAAAGCATTGCCGCATCCTTATTAGACATGGCCACATCGTCTTTCCTCGCAGTTTATCGGCCTTCACCTAAGAGCTTCACAGTTCTCGGCCTAAAAACAGTGCGTCTACTACACATTCTCACTACGCGTTTCCTCTGAGGTGCCAAATTGATATTGGTATTACGGCTCACTTTCATTTTCATTGCCGTTATCATGGCAGTAAAGCATCCATTATTGGTGCTTCTTATTTCTTGCTCTTGTTCGCTGATCATGGAGGGTTGTTCTTCGATCTCTCCTTCACGTTGACTTCATTATTTTCTCTAGATTTATTGTTGCTGTCCTCATCTGCTGCATATTGGAACATCATCTTCTTGCTCCTCAAACAATCGGCGCCTACAGTCCAACATTTCTCCCTGATCTCCCTGACTTCAAAAAAAATAAAAAAAAAGAAGAAAAAAACTATTGATGAACAGTACTCTTTGAGTTACAACATTACTGATTCACTACAGTACTAACTCGTAACAGTTACGAATAGCTACAGTATGAGTATAGTGAATAGTTGCACCACCACCGATTTCGTGCAATCTGCCTTGCCCCCATCAACAATTTCGTCCCCAACTAATGATATATTCATGCTGTTTTATCTGAAGCTCGATGCTCTCCCAACACTCTTGAGTGCTTTGTCGAACAAATTACCGACATGGATGTATCGCAACTCATATGGGAGTTGTGTCATCTGATTTCCTTATCAAGAGATCAATCTCATTTGATATGCCTTCAATTCAGCATCTTTTGACAGATTAGGCTTCCAATTTTCATTGATCGTCTAAACTGCCTTGAATTGCTTCAATCGTCATTCGATTTCGTCATCAGTGCACTGAGATATGATGCTCATTATTGCAGATTTGTTATCTGTCAAATTGCAATCAAGTTCAGTTCATTGGAGAAGATATTGACGATCTCGGATCGACTTCTATCTGTCAAGGAAGTCCTATTTGACTTGAGATTATGCTCTTTCATTTATTTTTAAGGAATTTATTCTTTATTTACAGCATTTAATTGGCAAGCTGATGTTAAATTTATCTTTGCATCAACTTGAGGGGGGGTGTTAGAATATGATGCAATCACTTGATTACAGCAGCCATTCACTGCTATAATCATGGTATAGTTTGGTGGTTAGTCAACTTGTTGCATTTATAAATATGTACTTGTAATCCTCTTTCTAATCAATGAATACAGCAACAATGTAGCTTCTAACATAAGCAATCAGTCAAGTTAGGATAAAGATGTCCAAGAAAACTTATAGATCTTTTAGAAGATTGGGATACATGAGCAAGGAACTATGTGTGAGGCCTCAGGTGGAATAGTTTAGCTTGGGAATGGTGGAGACACCTTTGGATGCTTTTCAAGAGATAACTGAGTAGCAGTGCAAATTTCACCAGATTACAGAAAAATAGCATGGCTGCATGGTAAGTTTGATATGTAGTATAGCTATGTCACAATCTGGAAGAAGAAAGAAGGTGGTAAGTTTATCATGGAGCGATTTCGTTGAAATCTCAAAGAGCAAAGCAAGCCCTAGGGAGAAACCCTAGAAAACCCAAGAGAAGGCTTTTCTTCTTTCAATAAGATGTAAATAACATTTTTACATGCAGCCCCCTATTTAAAACCCAAAATATAATAAAAGGACATAAATACCCTCAACTGAAGTCACTTACGAGGGTTATAATGTCCTAACAACTTAAAAGATAAAGTAAAATAGCAAAACAGACTCAAATGACACCTGAATTATGCCATAGATCCTAGCTTCTCCCAAATGCTTCTAAGCTTGGAAATACACTCATTCCTGGATTTGACACAATTAATGCTCTCAAAGTAAGTATATGCGTGTTCCTCAATGTTAGTTCCCTCCACTTGGAGAGAACTCATCCTTGAGTTCACTGGTGTTAGAGTAGATGGATGGTAATCGAACAAATCTGACTTGTTAAAAGGTTTAGAGACCCATTGAATCTGGAATGTTGATGCTATAAGCTATGTAGTTAGAGGCATAAGGCGCACCTAAGCACAAGGGGTGATCCTGGAGCTTGCAGGGACTAGGCGCGTGCTTGAATCATGAGGTGCAAAAATAAATATTTAATAATTACAAAAATAACCAAAAAATCCTAAAAAAAGTAAGAAAAAATAGAAACATAATTCTATGATGAAATATTACCCAAACATGCAATTTTCCATGTGGATGGAAATATGTTTTAAGTAATAAATACAATTTTTTTTTTTTCAATCTCTGTAACTGTTATTTTCGAAAAAATTGAAAAAAATAACATTAAAACACCAAAAACCATGAAAAAGGACATCACACATGTCCTCACAAGCAAGGATAGGCTATATATGTGGATGGAAATATGTTTTAACTAATAAATACAAAAAAATAAATTTTTTTTTTCAATTTTTGTAATTATTATTTTTGGAAAAATTAAAAATTAACATTAAAACAAAAAATCATGAAAAAGGACATCACACATGTACTCTTAAGCAAGGGGAAGCTATATATATGGATGGAAGTATGTTTCAATGAATAAAGATAAAAAAACGAATTTTTTTTCAAGGATCGCCATTGAGCCCATACCTTTTCACATTGGTTATGGATGAGTTAACAAAACGTCCTCACAAGGAGATTTCTTGATGCATGTTATTTGCAGATGATATAGTTTTGATTGATAAAACAAGAGAGGCATATGCACAAAGCTAGAGTTATGGAGAGATGCATTAGAATCTAAAGGATTTTAAATTAGTTGAACTAAGAGTATATGGAATGCAAGTTTAGCAAGGAGAGGAGTGGGAGTGGAGCACCAGTAAAGTTTGCTAACCAAGAAGTCCCCTAAAAGAACATTTTCGATACTTGGGATCGATAATTCATGAGAGGGGAGAGATTGAGAGGGAGGTTACTTAGAGAATCCAAACGGGTAGGAACAAATGGAGATGCACCTTGGGAGTTTTGTATGATCGGAGGGTGCCACTCAAACTGAAAGAAAAATTCTATAGGATGGTTGTAAGGCCGGCCATGCTCTATGGATTAGAGTGTTGGACAGTTAAGGAACAACATGTAAATAGGATGAGTGTCGCTGAAATGCGAATGTTGAGATGGATGATTTGTAAGACAAGAAAGGATAGAATTAGAAATAAAAACATTAGGGGAAACTTAGGAGTAGCACTAATAGGTAACAAGATGGGAGATATTAGATCTAGATGGTTTAGACATGTCCGATGAAGACCAAAAGTGGCACTGGTTAGGATTAAGGTGATCCAAGTCGATGATTCTAAAAGGCAAAGGGGAAGGCCCAAAAAATGTGGATAGAAGTGGTGAGAAAAGATTGATAAACTTTTGGACTAAATGAAGCCATGGCACTTAATAGAGGGGAATGGAGGAACAAGATTCATGTGACCAACCCTTAATTAGGATAAGGTCTTGATGTTGCTTCTTACAAGAAGGGTTCCTCAGCCGTATAACTTTTTCCCCTTCTTTTTTCTGAACTTCTTCATAGGTTTGAGGTTGTCAATCCAAGTGGGTAGGTCCCATATCATGTCCAATGGACTGTGGTTTCCAATTTGCTCATCACCATTCAAGAAATTATAATTTAGGGCTTGGGCACTTATCCTAGTTGTTAATGACAGTTTCACAGCCAAGAAGTTGTGGAACCTTTCTGGAATAAAGAAAGACATTTTTCACTATATTGGGCTGTGGTTTCTATGCATTATATTTGTTTGTCATTGATGATGGAAGGGGAGCCTTTGTGACCTTGAGGTTACGGGTTCAAGGCATGGAAACAGCCTCTTGTAAAAATACAAGGTAAGGCTGTGTACTATAGGCCCTTGTGGTCCGCCCCTTCCTTGGACCCCGCATAGGCGGGGGGCTTCATGCACCGGGGACTGCCCTTTATATTTGTCTGTCATTGCAATCCATTTGGACTGTTGCTTTAAAAAAAATTTTTCCCGTCAATCAAGGAAAAAGACCTCCATTAGGATCAACATTTGCTGGTTGATATGGAAGGGAGCCCAGAGATAAGTTTGATTGAGTGAGCATGCTATGTTGAGGAAAAGTGACTGAAAAATCTATCAAATGATGGATTCTGGCATAGATGTTGCTAGTAGGATTCCCTTTCTTTCTAGTTAATCTTCCTTGTCTTGTCTGGATTGTACAGTTGTCCTTAGCACCATTAATGGAAATTTCTCCTGCCTTACCTAACTTGGTTTTCCTGATTCTAATCACAGAATGAATTTCAAGGATACATTTAAAGGATTGACCAGAGGAGACAGTGCTCATTCAGTTCCTCACACGCTACTGATATATAGTTTCTCCAATTTTAATATATGTGCATTAGTTCCAGGATTAAAATTGCAGTTCATGAGAAACTGAAAGTAGGGACGGTAGTCACTCATAAAAGGGCAGCCCTAGTGCACAAAGCTCCCCCCTATGTGGGGTCCGGGGAAGGGGCAGACCACAAGGGCCTGTAGTACACAGCCTTACCTTGCATTTTTGCAAGAGGCTGTTTCCATGCCTTGAACCCGTGACCTCTAGGGTTATTGTACTGATCTATTTTTCCATGGTCTTCCTTCCATTTATTCTGTCCTCTAGGTTTGGTTCAGGAATTAAGGGTATCTTTTTTTTTTTGGCATCTTTGATCTAGTTTTGATGATAAGAACACCTTTATTTGTTGTTTCTTTACTGAGAAGACTCCAGGCTCTTTCATTTTCTCACTGTCTGTTTACACAAATCACTGACCTGCACCTCTCATGACTCCAAGTCTTCCATTCTTGTCCTTCATCCTCTGTCTTCCTTTTTTATCTCCTACTCAGCTACTGACATTACAGCCTGTATATTTGCTGCCACTTCAGTTACCAACCTCCTTTGCTATGATCGAAGACCCTCCAACACAGATCTGAATAAGGTCCAATCTCCACATGCTTTTTGTGAAAATTGGAGTTCTTCTTTGAGGAGAAAGCCTAAGGTTTCTTATAGATCCAAATGTTCAAGACTTGTTCCTTGTGCAGCATACTTGAGAAGAAACAAAGCGAAAAGCAAATAGTTCTTGAAAACCCAATGAAGATGATGTCAGATTCATCATTCTTATCTCAAGTACATCTTGATTTCTTGCAAGGTTGGGTGATGAAGGATTGATTAAGCTGTTTAGTATGCTTGGCTCATGTATCCACTGATTTTTGACATATTATTATGAATTCTACACCACTAACAGCATGAGATCCAATATCAGATAATACCTCAAGTATATTGGTAGACCCCTTATTATGAAATTCTGAGTAGACCTTCAGAAAGTGACTTCCAACACTTAATCAGAAGTTCTGACTGTTACATAAAATCTTCCCTCAAAATGCTGACCACCGTCCCTATTTTGCTAACTAATGCATAAGCACATTGTTCAAGCAGTCATCTTCATGAACATTTTTTATCTTTGTAAATCTAGGGATGACGGGGAAAGAAAGGAAACAAAAGAGAAATGGAGAAAAGAAAGGATATGGGAGTTAGTCTAATCAATCTAGACTTTCATATTTGTACAATATAAATAATTGTACAGTTCTGTTCCCATGGACTGCTCTTGCTCCTGAATGATGTCTGTGTGGTTACTCTTTACATTATATTTAGGCCATACTCTTAACATCCTTGATGGTCTACTGCATAGAAAAACTGAGAATGCCATCCCAAATTCAACCTGCACTGAGGGTAAGGTTCTTGTGGCTTGCTTCTATTGCTGTATGGAGCCATTCTGCATTAAGGCTCCAGTAGGTATCTGAATAGCATACCAGCTGGTATGGATGAGAATGAGCTCTGTGTCTCTGCCATAAACTGGACAACATTGATTGGTCCGGACTAATGAATTAGTGATGACCATTCTTAAATGTTTTACTATGAAGAAGCCACAGGTCACTAGCCACGACCAACTAGTTTGAGTGGAATGTGATTTAATTAGGTATGAGTGAGCATTTATGTAGGGGATAAAATTTCATAAACTCTTCAAGTAAGGAAGGTTTTGGCCTGATGGAAATTAGCAGATCTCTGATTATGTCTAAGAACTCACGGATTTTGCTCTTGCATTGGCAATGGATGTTGGATGCAGTGGTATGGGGAGATCTGGTTTGGATTTCTAAGAGTGTGAAATGGTGGCTTAAAAATTCTTAAGAATTCAACGATGATTGTTTGATTCAAAAGAAACAAGTTCTATAAACTGGGTCTATCCCTAGAAGTCCTAGAACCAGAAATAAAGAGGTCTACTTCTCAATTGAATGAAAACTCTTATTGTAACTCAACCTCATATTGAGGTTTTGTTCCAAAAAGCCAAGAGATTTGATTGTCGTGTCATAAGAGAAAAAAAAAGAATGAAAGGGGAAGAAGAAATCCTTTTATTTTTTTTCAAAAATCAAAACATCTTTGTTCATTCCTATTATATATCATATTAATTTCTACTCCACCTTCCCAGAGTTCATTTTCCAGGGAGCATTTGGGCATTTGAATATTTCCTAATTGCTCTGGATCGAAACCAGTTTTATCACTTGTAAACAATGAGGTCTAGAACACAACAAAATGGTTCTGTGTTGAGAAATTTACAAATATATAGATGGAGTTACTGAGCTTTGAACTTCAGAGCCAGCTTGCTTAAAATTTTCATTTTTAATTTACAATAAAGGAGCCTTGGCGCATAGGTGGAGTTGCCATCGTGTGGCCTTAAGGTCATGGGTTCGAGGTGTGGAAACAGCCTCTTGCAAAAATGCAAGGTAATGCTGCATACTATAGAGCCTTGTGGTCTGCCTCTTCCCCGGACCCCACATACATAGGAGCTTCGTGTATGGGGCTGCCCCTGATTTACAATATCATAATAAATTAGTATTTCTATTAATTTAAAGTTTACTGTGACTTCTGATTGATGCTATGCGTGTCTTACATTTTCCACCTTTCTCTTAATTGATCTGGACAGGCTTTCGTTGATGTTGAGAAAGATTTGACCAAGAGGGAAACTCCAATGGACAGACTGATCTGTGGAGATGTTGGATTTGGTAAAACTGAAGTTGCACTTCGTGCCATATTTTGTGTAGTTTCAGCAGGAAAACAAGCTATGGTTCTAGCTCCGACTATCGTTCTAGCTAAACAACATTTTGACGTCATTTCTGACCGCTTTTCTCAGTATCATGTTGTAAAGGTTGGACTTCTGAGCAGGTTTCAGGTACACATGTTTTCTTTGGTTGTGGAGGTTTTAGTTGTTAGACGAACTTATGACTCTAATATTCTCATTTTCTGTCACAAAAAGCTCCTGGTCTTGTTGCCATATTTACCCAAAATGTTCATTATAAGTTGGCATAGCTGTATGTTATTTCATGTAACGGATCTGGGCCCAATATTTTCACTTATGTTAGCAGATACTTCTTGCTTACAGTACTATTCTTAAGAACTATGAGCATTGGAGGACAATTTTGCTGAGGTTGCTGTATCTGACCCCATTGTCTTGTCATGTCTATGTCATAGGCTTGGAGTTTCAAGTTTTAGTTCTTATGAATGTATGTTGATAATATTGCTGTTTCTATCAAGTAAATTTTTTTTAACTCCATATTGTAAACCGATTGAAATTGTTTGCTGGGACTTCTCTAACTCCCCATGTCTGGCTCGTTAGGAATAAGTGTAAACCACCACTGAATTTGCTAAATGTGAAGATCTTTCAGGTTTAGGCATGCCCAAGCAATCAGGTTCCTAATTCCTCTTTAAATTTCATAGCATGGTTGACAGTACTGAATCATTGAACTTCTAATGATGATTAAGAGCTGAAAAGATTCATGCAATCTCCCTTCAATGTTTCTAACTACTCCACCAGCACAAGGTGTATCTACATTAATTCTAAACTTGTCTTTGTAATTGCATATGAGGTTAGTAAAACTAAATATGTTGGCATTTGCAGACCAAGGCAAAGAAAGAGGAGTACCTTTCAATGATTAAAAACGGGCATCTAGACATCATTGTTGGGACCCATGCACTTCTTGGGAGTCGGGTGGTTTATAATAATCTTGGCCTTCTTGTTGTTGATGAGGAACAGGTGTGCTTCCTTTTGTTTCTTTATTTTTATATGACCATTCCTGGCATCATGGAATCTATAATAAGTCCATTGTGTTGTTTTTTGGCTATTAGAAAGTAATGAACTGATTAGTACTTATGAATAGTTCTGTAACTTTCTGTTCTTTTCCCTGTCTGGAAAAATGCTGTTGTTGTTATTGCTGGCCCAAGGAGGGAATTCAGATGCAATTTCTTTATATCCCAAGGAGGCAATAGAGTACCGTGAATTTTCCCCCAGTCTTTAGTGTTTGCATTTTATTGCAAGTTCATGTTGACGAAGGAGATTGAATTTTAGAAACCATTAAGGAATGGTGATCTGACAGGGAAGACTACTTAATTAGACCCTTTCTTTCGTTTTGAATGATTGTCATATTGAATTAGACCTTCATTAGACTACTAGTCACAAATTTCTTGGGCCTCTCCCCTATATTGTCAAACAAGCATGAACTGTAAATAGCTCTGCTGTAATCGCAAAGGATGAAGCTTCTATAAAAGATTTATTGGGGAAGTATTTGGGGAGAAGTTGCATGCCTAAGGTTACTGCACATGCACAAGTATATTGAACCACAATTTTATTTTAAACATGATCTTTTCTCTCTTAGTTGAATATACATGCCAATAATATAGTATATAGTCTTGTGATCTATACCAGCTATTCATGCACACTTGCAGATTATAATATGACTGAACCTAGGATTTGTTATCTAATCTGAACTAAAAACAGTGTATGAAGCAAATGCTGTGGCCAATTTTTATGCTAGCCTAAAATCTTCATTCAGGTTGCAGTTCTCCTTGAGTTTCTGTCCTATTCCATTAATATTGTTGAGGAAGGTGAAAATAGGAATGATGTATCAATTATTATTACTCCATACTTTTGTATTCTCTGTTCCAGCTGAACCAGGGTACTCATTAGACAAGGAAACAATCATCATCATCCTCATCAAGACCTTATCTCAATTAGGGGTCGGCCACATGAATCTTATTCCTCCATTCCACTCTATTAAATACCATGGTTTCATTTAGTCCCAAAGTTTTTAAATCTTTCCTCACCACTTCTATCCACGTTCTTTTGGGCCTTCCCCTTGCCCTTTTAGAACCTTCAACTTGTATTACCTCACTCCTTCTAACTGGTGCCGTTGGTGACCTCCTTTGAACATGTCCAAACCATCTAAGTCTAATCTCCCTCATCTTGTTACCTATTGGTGCTATCCCTAAATTTCCTCTAATATTTTCATTTTTAATTCTATCCTTTCTTGTCTTACCACTCATCCATCTCAACATCCTTATTTCTGCGACACTCAGCCTATGAGTATGATGTTCCTTAACTGCCCAACACTCTGATCCATAGAGCATGGCCGGCCTAATAGCCATCCTATAGAATTTTCCCTTTAGTTTGAGTGGCACCCACCGATCACATAAAACACCCGATGCACATCTCCATTTGTTCCAACCCGCTTGGATTCTCTGGGTAACCTCCCTCTCAATCTCTCCACTCTCATGGATCAATGATCCTAAGTATCGGAAGTGGTCTCTCATGGGGACCTCTTGGTTATCAATCTTAACTGGTGCTCCACTCCTACTCTCCTTACTAAAATTACATTCTATATATTCTGTCTTAGTTCGGCTAATTTTAAATCCTTCCGATTCCAATGCTTCTCCCCATAACTCTAGCTTTATGTTTACACCCTCCCTTGTCTCATCAAGTAGGACTATATCGTCTGCAAATAGCATGCACTAGGGAATCTGCTCATGCAGATGTTTGGTTAACTCATCCATAACTAATGTGAAAAGGTATGGACTCAATGCCGATCCTTGGTGCAATCCGACAGTGACAGGAAAATCACCAGTCACGCCACTAGTGGTCTTAACATTTGTTACTGCTCCCTCGTACATATCTTTAATTATGTCTATATACCCCTGAGAAACCCCTTTAACACCCAACACCCTCCATATTAACTCTCTAGGGACTCTATCATAAGCTTTCTCTAAGTCAATAAAGACCATGTGTAGGTCCTTTCTCCTCTCCCTATATTTCTCTACTAATTGTCTTAGTAAGAAAATAGCTTCCCTGGTAGACTTTCCAGGCATGAAACCAAACTGATTCTCCGATACACTTGTTTCATGTCGTAGCCTCTTCTCAATCACTCTTTCAAAAAGTTTCATGGTGTGGCTCATAAGTTTGATCCCTCAATAATTAGTGCAGCTCTAAATGTCTCCTTTATTCTTATAGATTGGTACAATAGAGCTTTTCCTCCACTCATCAGGCATTTTCTTTGATTTTATAATCTTGTTAAACAACTTGGTCAACCAAACTACCCCACTATCTCCCATATGCTTCCAAACCTCTATTGGTATACCATCAGGCCCCATGGCCTTTCTTGATTTCATCTTTCTCAAGGCCTCTTTTACTTCAAGCATTCTAATCCTACGTTCATATCTATGATAGCCAGTGTTATTTAGGTTTATACTATTTTCAATCCCTATATTCTCAGGGCCATTGTCATTTAACAATTTTTGAAAGTATATTTCCCACCTTTGTTTGATCTCATCATCTTTGACTAATACCCTTTGATCATCGCTTCTAATGCACCTAACATGCTCTAAGTCCTTACCCTTCTGTTCTCTTACTTTTGCAAGTTTAAACACATCTTTCTCACCTTCTCTTGTTCCTAATCTATTATAGAGCTCATCATATGCTTTAAGTTTTGCCTCACTTACTATTCTCTTAGCAACGTTTTTAGCATTCTTATATTGCTCATAGTTTTCATTATTTCTAATCTTCTGCCATGCTTTAAAATGCATTCGTTTTTCTTTAATAGCTTTTTGCACTGTTTCATTCCACCACCATGTTTCCTTTGTTAATAGCCTTTTACCTTTAGATACTCCTAAGACATCTTTTGCCACTTTCTTAATGGACTCAGCCATATTTGTCCACAAGGTATTTACTTCTGTTTCATAGTTCCAATTTCCTTCTACCATCAACTTATTTTTGAATGAGGTTATTTTCTCTCCTTTTAAGTTCCACCACTTAGTTTTTGGATGTGTATTAAGTTCAGTTCTTTTACTCTATCTTTTAATATGAATATGCATAACCATTAACCTATGTTGTGAGGTTAAACTCTCACCGGGTATCACCTTACAATCCTTACATATAGATCATTTATTATTCCTAAGTAGAAAAAAGTCTATTTGGCTTTTATGAAGTCCACTTTTAAAGGTTATTAAGTGTTCATCCCTCTTCTTAAAGAGTGTATTTGCAATGGATAGGTTATATGACAAAGCAAAATCGAGGATATTCTCCCCCATCTCGTTTCGTTCACCTATACCATACCCTCCGTGTATTCTATCATATCCTTCCTTATCTTTTCCTACATGGCCATGTAAGTCTGCTCCTATAAATATCCCCTCAGTGTTGGGAATTTCTTGCATGACTCCCTCCATATCTTCCCAAAATTGTCTCTTAATTATATCTTGTAACCCTACTTGTGGTGCGTATGCACTTATAATATTTATAATTTGCTCTCCTAGAATCATTTTTATTGTTATAATTCTATCACTGATTCTTTTAACGTCCACAACTTTATCCTTTAAGTCCTTATCCACTATTATTCCTACGTCATTTCTATTATTTTCCTTTCCTACGTACCATAATTTATACCCATCTATTTCTCTAGCTTTAGCTCCTTTCCACTTGGTTTCTTGGATACAAGCGATGTCGACTCTCCTACGTTTCATCATGTCTACTAACTCCAAACTCTTACCTGTCAATGTCCCTATATTCCATGTAGCGATGTGAATCTTATGTTTTGGAGATACCCTATTTACTATCGCCTTTCTCGACCTCCATGGTATGAACCCATGTCCACTTTTCACTGCACCTAGGTTTTGATGCAGCGCGTCGCTTCCTAAGGGACGCTCTAGTAGCCCTTGCCCATTTTTCACTACACCTGGGATCCGATGTGTAGCGCGTCACTTTTGGGAGAACGCCCTAGCAACCCTTGCCTATTTTTCACCGCATCCGGGATTCGATGCAGTGCGTCGCTTATGGGGAACGCCCTAGCTTGAGCGAATTTCAGTTTTTGATTCATGTCATGTTGGGGTTGCCATAGTTTTTAAAAGCTGAAGATGATTTTCATTAAAATCATTAAAATCATCTTCAGCTTCACCCTTGGCGGCTGGCTACCTGACGCAAGGGTGGCCATATTTTAAGAAGCTGAAGATGATTTTCATTTCTTCCTCACAAACTAATATACAAATGCATATTTATTTGTAAGAAAGAAATAATAGAATCATCTTCAACTTCCCCCTTGTCGGCTGGCTACCTGACACAAGGGTTGCCATCTTTTAAGAAGCTGGAGATGATTTTCATTTCTTCCTCACAAACTAATATACAAATGCATATTCATTTGTAAGAAAGAAACAATAGAATCATCTTCAACTTCCTCCTTGCCGGCTGGCACCTGACGCAAGACCCTCCTCCTTTTTTATCCGGGCTTGGGACCCTCCTCCTTTCATTGTTTCCTTCCTAGACAAGGAAACAATAAGAAAGGAAAAGGATTTATGTTGAGTCTATTGATGAAGGGAGAGTTGCTACAGATCTCCTTGGAAATCTATCTATTGAATGGCTGCCAAAGAGTTGAACAAAAATTTGAATGTATACTTTCTGCTGGCTTCACATAAAGTGTCATTAGATGTTGCTCTGTGTACATATAAAAGAAGGCGGAGCTGTTGAGTCCAGTTCCAAAGGCTCTCGACGTAAGTGTTCCGCAGGCGTAACTTGCTTG
Source organism: Warburgia ugandensis (assembly GCA_035236585.1). Classification (NCBI taxonomy): domain Eukaryota; kingdom Viridiplantae; phylum Streptophyta; class Magnoliopsida; order Canellales; family Canellaceae; genus Warburgia; species Warburgia ugandensis. Next base: position 16,879,196 of record CP141134.1, on the reverse strand, counting down.
AACTTACTGATTAAGGGCATGAGAGGGGCCTCCCAGCTCAAATGCGGAGCACATTTCACTTATTATACTTTCAATTGTGTTTTTTAATAGTCATGTTGAAAGTAATTTTTTTAGTTTTCATTTTACTCTTGTAGGAAATGCTTTTTGATCATTCAGTTTTCACAAAAGCCTCTGAAGTATTTAGCTGAACCAAAGGTTGATTATATTCTTTTTGGTAGAATGTACTCTCATGTTTTATTTGGCAGTCTAATCAACAAGGAGAATGTGCAGTCAGCTCCTTTTCTTCCAAATAGTATCACAAACAGCATTTCCTGCAAGACAGTATTCTTGCCTTCTTCAACAGATGAATAGGGAAGCTACTCTAGTTTTTGTGTCATAATTAACTCACACTTAAATGAAAACACATTAATAATCACATAATGATGCTGATGTTGCCATGTTAAGATTGCCATATCATGCTTGATGGTTAAAAGCTTGACACTGTCTGTTGGTGCTGATATGACAGAGGTTTGGTGTCAAACAAAAGGAGAAGATAGCTTCATTCAAGACCTCAGTTGACGTACTCACCCTTTCTGCAACACCTATTCCACGAACCCTTTACTTGGCATTGACTGGGTTTCGTGATGCTAGGTAAGAGCTTTTTCTGGATCTCAATTTGAAGCTTTCTATACAACTTTCTTTGTCATTGGTCCTTCAACTTATTTTACCTGGTAAATTTGGTGAATGGTCTCATCTCCCTACATATTGTTAGGTGACATTTCTTGGTATCATCAAACAGAATTTATCAAAATTAACACTATCTAAAGGTCTGTTGTTTATTATTATTATTATTATTATTATTATTTCATTTCTAAAGCTCCTCTTGAACTTAATATGCCTATTTGATTCTTAGATAAGCTATTTTATTGACTATTGTTTTCCTGATGCAGTATATTCAGTTGTGAACTTAGGCAATTGCTACCTTATCTTTAGCATAGAGACCACCGCTCATAAAAGGGGAAAAGAAAAGGCAAAGAGATATCTCTCTAAGTGTGGTTAACTTTTTTCAAGCTTGACTGGATTCTGGATAGATGAATGGCAATAATAAGTTAATTGGAAGAAGAATTGGACAAAATTGGATCTTTCAGAAAGATGACCAAGCCATATCTTTTGCATGATAAGATGGCTTTGGGATAAAATGTGAAGCTGTCTCAAGTCTAAAAATATGGGAGTTAGACCAATTCAGTTGAAAGTTGACTATAATACAAGTTTTATGCAGTACACTATGGATGTATATACACGAGTCTCATTAAAGAAGGGGAGCCTTGGCGCAACGGTAAAAGTTGCCATCGTGTGTCCTTGAGTCACGGGTTTAAGGCGTGGAAACAGCCTCTTGCAAAATGCAAGGTAAGGCTGTGTACTTTAGGCCCTTGTGGTCCACCCCTTCCCCGGATCCCGCATAGGTGGGAGCTTCGTGCGCCAGGACTGCCCTTTGAGCTACACGAGTCTCAATAACTCAAATAGTAGGTTGGACCCTAGGGCATTATTTTGAGAGATCTAAGACATGTATCATGTTACACCAGAACATAACTTTCGGATGATTCTAACCATTAGTTCTGATGTTTTAAAGAGATAAAACAAATCATCATCATCATCATCTAGACCTTATCCCAATTAGGGTAAGCCACATGAATCTTATTCCTCCATTCCACTCTATTAAGTACTATGGCTTCATTTAATCCCAAAGTTTTTAAATCTTTCCTCACCACTTCTATCCACGTTCTTTTGGGCCTTCCCCTTGCCCTTTTAGAACCTTCCACTTGTATTGCCTCACTCCTTCTAACCGGTGCCGTTGTTGGTCTCCTTTGAACATGTCCAAACCATCTAAATCTAATCTCCCTCATCTTGTTACCTATTGGTGCTACCCCTAAATTTCCTCCAATATTTTCATTTCTAATTCTATCCTTTCTTGTTTTACCACTCATCCATCTCAACATCCTTATTTCTGCGACGCCCATCCTATGAGCATGATGTTCCTTAATTGCCCAACACTCTGATCCATAGAGCATGGCTGGCCTTATGGCTATCCTATAGAATTTTCCTCTTAGTTTGAGTGGCACCTGTCAATCACACAAAACTCCAGATGCACATCTCCATTTGTTCCAACCCACTTGGATTCTCTGGTAACCTCCCTCTCAATCTCTCCACTCTCATGAATCATTGATCTTAAGTACCGAAAGTGGTCTTTTAGGGGGACTTCTTGGTTATCAATCTTGATTGGTGTTCCACTCCTACTCTCCTTTCTAAAATTGCATTCTATATATTCTGTCTTAGTTCGGCTAATTTTAAATCCTTCAAATTTTAATGCTTCTCTCAATAACTCTAGCTTTATGTTTACACCCTCTCTTGTCTCATCAAGTAAGACTATATCATTTGCAAATAGCATACACTAGGGAATCTCCTCATGCAAATGTTTTGTTAACTCATCCATAACCAATGTGAAAAGGTATGGGCTCAATGCTGATCCTTGGTGCAATCCTACAGTGACAGGAAAATCACCAGTCTCGCCACTAGTGGTCTTAACATTTGTTACGGCTCCCTCATACGTATCTTTAATTATGTCTATATACCCCTGCGAAACCCCTTTATCGCCCAACCCCCTCCATATTAACTCTCTAGGGACTCTATCATAAGCTTTTTCTAAGTCGATAAAGACCATGTGGAGGTCTTTCCTCCTCTCCCTATATTTCTCTACTAATTGTCTTAGTAAGAAAATAGCTTCCATGGTAGACCTCCTAGGCATAAAACCAAACTGATTCTCCGATACACTTGTTTCATGTCGTAGCCTCTTCTCAATCACTCTTTCAAAAAGTTTCAGTGTGTCTCATAATTTGATCCCTTGATAATTAGTGCAGCTCTGCATGTCTCCTTTATTCTTATAAATTGGTACAATAGAGCTTTTCCTCCACTCATCAGGCATTTTCTTTGATTTTCAACTCAAAGCTACATAGGCAAAATTCATCTGATGGGCATGAAATTTGGTAAGCCATTTGGAGAATAATGAATGGTTTAGACCTACAAAAGAAAAATAGTTTCAGGCATGACATGCTCCCACTATTACCAGGAATATATATACACAAGATATTCAAAATTTCCTGATATTTTTTGGTATGTCTCCTTTTATTTCAGTCAAATGACTCACAAATTTGCTGCCTTTAACCATTCCTCTTGTTCAGACTCCCCTAGACTATCTATGCACAAAGAATCACTCCAATTGGATGCTCATACCCTATGTTTCTATGTCCTTTAAATCATGAACATTGATACTTAAAAGGAAAATCATAGTGGTTAAACAAATCCGATTGGCGTGATTTTCTTATGTAGGTTAAACATGGGGCCGAACAAGATGAACAGCTTAGATCTTAGGGGAAAACATAAGGTAAAGTAGTGATCTCAGATGCTAGTTTAGTCTGGGATTACCAGGACTCCTTTTGCAACTAGAGTTTAGTCATTTTGTGTGATTTTCCCTAATAATATCAAGAAAAGAACTGTAAAGAGGATAATAATAGTAGATGTCTTCTGCTTAGCTGGGTTTATAGTCAATAGCTCATCGCATTGATGCAAGCAACTTAAATGGCATTTGTTTTATGATTCCTCTCTCTCATGTGTCTGTGTATTTAATGTGCATTTGTGTGTGGGTGTGCTTGTATGTATACGTGTGTGAGAGCTTTTACACGTTGTGTATTGTTGTGAGAGCTTTTACATGTTTTGTATTGCACCAATTGTTACATATCTGAAATAAATAAAGCTCTAGAATTTTTCTGAGCCAAAATGCTGATCTTCTAAGGCATAACTTAGATAACCCACGCTCAGAATCTTCTTCTTTCTATTATTTTGACTGCTGTAGTTGTATTGTTAGAAAAAGGGGACTCAGAGAGTTCCATAACCAATTAAAATTAAAATATCAAATTATCTATAGTTGTTCAGATATTGCTTATCCAGGATATCTCCCAAAGGAAAACAGGTTTGATTCACCATCCATTTGGGCCCACATGTATTTCAACTCTATATATCGTCATGTGACGTGGAGGTCACGGTTCAAGGCGTGGAAATAGCCTCTTGCAAAATGCAAGGTAAGGCTGCTGTCAAGGGGTAGCAATGCAAGTCCAAGGCACTGCATACTATATCCCTTTGTGGTCCGCTCCCTTCCCGAACCCCACGTACGTGGGAGCTTTGTGCACCGGGCTGTCCTTTTTTGCTGCAAAATCAGTTGGCTTTTATGTGTAACACATTAACTTTGTTTTCTATGTATAACATTCGTAAAAAAAAAAAAAAAACTTGTTTCTGTGCTTATCTTCTATTGCAGATCTAGCTAAATGCTGCGAATTCAACTACCTATTTACTGTTTCTTCTTCTTCTTCGTCTCTTCTTTTCTTCAGCTTGATATCGACACCGCCTCCAGAAAGAGTTCCTATAAAAACTTATCTTTCATCATATAGTGAGGAAAAGGTCTTATCTGCTATCAAGTTTGAGCTGGATCGTGGTGGCCAAGTTTTCTATGTTCTGCCTCGTATAAAAGGTAATTATATTCCTTTAACAATTAATAGTCATATTTCTGTCTTTCCAAAAGGAGTCACATTTGGTAGGATAAAGTTTTTCGATTTCCATGAGTAGCAAGGACTATTGAAAGACGAACTGAGAGAAGCAGCCTCTCTCAGCAAACATGACAAAATTATTCCTCTCTCTCTCTCTCTCTCTCTTTTAAAATTTATTTTTATTTTTATTTATCGGCCCATCCAATTTCTCTGGTAGTTCAATTCAACAAAACAGAAAAGGGTTTGGATAGCCAGAAGGTTAGCTTTGCAAAAATATTTGTAGATAATTGATAGTTATGTTAGCATGCGTTGATACATGCCAACTACACTACATGTTTTTTGCAAGTAAACTTTACTGTATTTTCTGCCGGTAAATTTTGTTTTGGTATTCTTATGAAAATCTAATTCTTTTTCAATACAGATAATACTTGGATAAAGTTTGGGTGAAAGATCATGCCATTAGAATTGGTTAAATGGCATTTATGTGACAGAAAATTTTGATATCTCTGTTTTGGACATATTCTCCAGTAAGTTGAAACTTTCTTCTCATCCCCTCATTTTTGATAGCAAACTAATACTTTGCTTGGAGTCTTGGAGATGATAATCCACCAGTTATTTGCCGGTCACTTGTATTGGACTGGTTTTATAACCATCTTAAGTTATGGAACAACTAGGCATGGGTTGGTTTGTGGTGTCATGGCAGAAGGGGACATTGGGTCTTAGACACAAACATCTATTCTTTTCTTGTCTATCAATCAATTTATTATATTTTAGCTCTTATAGGTGACCCTAGTGTCCATTAGATCTATATCTGATATTTGACTAAATACAGGTATGATGAATAAAAGTAGAACCTTTGTGCTTATGTAGCAAACTGCAGTTTAATGGTCACCTGTATTTGTAGATCTTTTTTGTGTTTTCTGAAGCACCTTAGTTTTTCTTGAGAACCAGTTCTATCATTTCATGTTTCTTTCATTTATTTTCATGTGGTGTGGCTAATGGAAATTGAACTGCTCAAACCAAATGTAAGAATATAAACAGGGCTTGCTATCTTCAGGTGCTGCTCTTTTGGTTTTCTGAGGCTGATATTTCTTTTATCTTACAGGTCTTGAAGAAGTGCTAGAATTTCTTCAGCAGTCGTTTCCAGATATTGCAATTGCAATTGCACATGGGAAGGTAGTCTCTTCTATTATTCAACATGACTTGGAGTTACAAGAGGACTACCTAAAAGTATTTGCTTTTAGTAATTCTGGCACTGCATGTATTTGGAATTTTACAGCAATATTCAAAACAGCTGGAAGAAACTATGGAGAAATTTGCTCAAGGAGAAACCAAGGTCCTTATATGCACAAATATAGTTGAAAGTGGGCTGGATATTCAAAATGCTAATACTATAATAATTCAAGATGTTCACCAGTTTGGGCTTGCTCAGTTGTATCAGGTGATGATGCTGGACTGAGTTTGTTTGTTTCTTTACGTCTAGTTTTCTTTAAAGGAGTCTGAAAGTGTGTGTTGTAGCTGTAAAATGAATGTTTTTGTTGTGGGTGTAGGGAAACTTTCTGCTCTGCATTATTTGAAAATTATTAATTATTTGGAGAACTTTTATCCTCCAGCGGAAATAGGCTATCTACTACTTGGCAAGGACAATTAGTAACCCTTCTCAACATGTAATACTCAAAATGGAATGCTTCTGATCTTCGTGCAATGTTTGCATATGTGATATATAGCAACTAGCCTGATTCCATGTAATAGAAATAATGTGGAAGACTCTTTTGGTTGCTAGATTATCATGTAAGAAATTCCTGGTTTCTTGTTCTTATTCTGGCACGAGTTTCTCAGAACTGTCTCATGCACCTGGAAAGCACAGTGATTAAGGTAATTAGAAACAGAAAATATAAAATGAGAAAAGGAATTGCACATAATAAAGAACTAAATAAAATTTTAGGGAAGATTGCTCCTGGAATCTGTCCCAATGAAAATCTACAAAAAAATTTCTTTGGAAATTGGACGCAACAATCCTACAGAGTCAAAGCATTTAACCTGTTAGTTCTGAAGACTTCCAGACATGTAATGTGTTCATGACAAAATCATTTTTGCTTGTTCCTACCTATGACTCTCCTAAAACCAATTCAAACATTACTTGGAGCTTGAGGAAATGCACACAAGTTGCCAAGAAGGAGAAACAGCAAGGTTTTCTTGAACTTCAGCCCAAGTGAATTTTTTTGGGCCAAATGTTGTAGCTACCATCTAGTTAGGGTATGGTGAAGTTGGAACTCTTTTCTTTTGTCATTTCCTTCATGACTGAATCTTGGATTGGTGTTGCGTGTTGTTTCAACAATGAGTATCATCTGTCTATTAATAGGTAATTTCCAAACTTTTCAACCTCATCTTCTATATTTTCTTTTTAGAAACTTGTTGTTCAACATTTGCTTTTGCAGCTATCTGTTCCTGAGGTTGCTCTTGGGATATGTACCAGTCAGTTTACAAGTAAAGACCTATGTGAAACGGCAGTATGCACAGAGTAACATGCATTAGCATTTCATAACTTAAATTTGATCAAATATTGAGATAATTAATTGCTGGTCAAGAGTGCTGGTCTAAAATGAAATATACTTATAAAATGGTCTTTTAGTCAAAGGAAGGCCTGATAGTGGATAATCTAGATGCATGCTGCAATTCTATAAGATGTGAAGTGGATTTCTTTTTGTTGACTTTATATTCTTCTATGCTTTATTGCAAGTTACTGAAATTTTTTATGGTGTTGTTTGATGTTTGTTTCCAACAGCTGCGTGGAAGGGTGGGAAGGGCAGATAAGGAAGCTTACGCTTCTTTGTTTTACCCTGACAAGTCGCTGCTGTCTGACCAAGCATTGGTGTGTCTCTATCTTGACCTCTCATTTATTGAGATGTCAAATTAATTAATATGAGTTAGTGGTCCTGCTGTGAAGTTGCTTTAATCAATTCTGAGTTTTCTTTGGTTCGATAAACCCTCCTCCACAGTTCTGGTCTTGTGATGCTTTTCCTTTGGCTATTAGGGGTTGGACTAGTTATGCAGTCACAACATATGGTAAGTATGATAAGACCTAACTGTGCTTGCATATTAGGAGAGACTTGCAGCTCTTGAAGAGTGCCGGGATCTTGGCAAAGGATTCCAACTAGCAGAGAGAGATATGGGTATAAGAGGCTTTGGTAATATATTTGGTGAGCAACAGACTGGAGATGTGGGAAATGTAGGAATTGATCTCTTCTTTGAGATGCTTTTTGAAAGCTTATCCAAGGTACCATCATTCAGCATATTCTTGTGACAGGTTATCTTATTTTTGTACTTTGAATCATCTAAAGAGAGTTTTGTTTATGTACTAGAAAAGGTTTTGTTTTAATTTTGTTCATAATATTTACTGATATTTTATATGTCCAAGAACTTTTACATGCATTGTTTACCATCATCTCATCTCAGTTCTTCATAATGTATTGGACTGCCACTATACTTTCTCGAGTTTTTAATCATATGTACGTATGCACACACACACGCGCACATTATATTGCCATCCTCACTGCCTGTTCATGTATTCCTATGTTAAGTTTCTAATTAATTAATTATATGCTGATACTGACTGGAGAAATGGTATGGAACACCCCTTACATGGAGATGATTTTGAAACTGAAAAAACTACTCTCTTTTTCAATTTCTGAGTAAGTGAATGGATTTTATGTGAAAAAAGACAATCTATATATTGAAGACTGAGCTGAAACTGAAGTGATCCACCTTCATATGATTAGTTTCGGTTTTCTTATTTTCTCTTTTTCCTTGAAAAATGTCTCTTTTTCATGGATGGATCATGGCACAGTTCCATTCCCTTCTTTTCTTGGTTTCTTGTTTGGTTCATTTAAAAAAACTGTCTCTCTTTGGGTGTAGCTCGGTTTGAGATTTTGTTTTTTGGGTTCATTTGAGGCTTTCTTCCAAGGGCAGAAATAGAGAGAAGCTGTTAGCTTTGGGCTCTTTTGGCTTTCATGCAAGATTTCCTCTTTTTGAGAATATCTAGTTTGTTGTTTTTATATACTTGTGGACTTTGGTGAGCTTGATTTTGGGTTTTTGTATACACTATTTTCATATGTTGATTTGGGGGAAATTTGAGGATCTCTGATTTTCACATTTAATTTCTTGAAGTAGACAGTTCTATACGTACTTTTAGGCCATTGATTTGATGCTGGCTGTTGGAATGTAGGAATTATAATATTTTTGAAGCTTTTGTGTGTAGGATTTTTGAAATTCAGCTTGAAGTTTGACGTCTTGAGCTTCTTTTTTTTTAATTGGGTTCATTTGATCACAAAGAGTTATAGTAGTTCATAATTTCACCTAGTTCAGCAACTTGAAAGATTGAATCAGATTGTTTATTTTTGTTTATTTATTTTTTGTTATCTGATTTTTGTGCTGAATTACTCTGTGTGTGTGTGTGTGTCTATATATATGTAATTTGGTTAATTCAGATAACAATTGACACTATATTTACAGCCAGTACATTCCATGCTCGTTCTAGACTACTAAAGGATCCAGTATAATATTAACGCCACCCAAAAACTACAACAATGGTTAACACCACTCAAAAACTTCGTTTGTAAGTTCCCATTTAACAGTCTATACTACTGCAGCTTCTATGTTGCGGGGGAATATGTTGGTTCAAATGAATGGAAAGGTTTGGGATTAGCCACACGTATCTTCTTGCCTACCAAAATGAAAAAAGAAGCCATGTAACTGAGTTTAAGGGATGATTGCATAAGGACTAAAATACCCTTGTGAAAGGCACTAATGACTAATATAAAGGCATAATATTTCTATCACTTGTTTATGTAAATCAAATACAAAAAACCCCCTCCCCCCTGAGCATAGCATTACCCATGCCAGCTTGGAACATCTAGGCATAAAAGGACCTTGAGCTAAAGGCTTAGGGAAGATGTCAGTCCTACTCGAAGTTGGTAAATGATGGGCATATGGATGGGATAGAAAACCAAATCTGAGACACCAAACAAGGTGAATCGGATGTGACTTCATATTACAGCACCTTAAGAGGACTTTGGTTGGAGTTAGACTACTACCAAAGCCTTGAATTGGGTGTGGGCCAAGTCCCTGCTTAGGTTACTCGAATGATGGAGAAAGGATGAACACATAAATTCTTGGTTGACCTGAAACCTGAGTTTGATGCTGTCTACTCCTTGGCCATAGGAAAAGCCTCTTTCCCACTTTAAGTGAGGCCTTCTCCATGGTGAGGAGTGAAGAAAGCAGAAGAAAAGCCATGGTGGGAGAGAAGCACCAGAAATGGCCATGGAAGCCATAAAAGAATGGAAGAAGAACACCAAAAGGAAAGGGAAAGATCCCAAGAATGATCTATGATGCACCCATTGCGATATGTAAAGACATGACATCCCAACTTGCTAGGTATTTCACGGCAAGAAACGCAAAGGCAAGCACATGTAGCAACCACAAAAACAGAAGAGGAGCTGAGATTTTCTCTGAGAAGGATTCTAAAGGAGGAGAAACCTGAGAGCAGTGCCTTAGTTTCAAGATCTAAAACTTGGATTCTTGATTCTGAGGCTTCTGAAAACATGACTGGAGATGCTAGATTCTTTTTCCCCTATAACCCTTATGCTGGAAACAGAAAGATAGAGATAGCTCATAGCAACTACTCAACTGTGGCAGGAATGGGGTTGATATGCATCTCGGATAAACCATTACTTAAATCTGTCTTGCATGTCCCAAACTTGCAGTTAATTTGATTTCTATCCATAAATTAGTTAAGGAATCTAATGAGTTGGTTTGTTTCTCTTCTACTGAATGTTTCTTGTAGGATCCAATCTCAATGTAGAGGAGTGGTCTTGCTAAGGAATTTGGAGGGCTATACCTACTAGAACCGAGACCTACAGGAAATAAAACAACTGAATATCACACCTATAGAGTAGATCTAGTTGATGAAGTTTGTTGTGGCATAATAGGTTTGGCCACCCATCATTTCAAGTACCTTTTCGCATGTTTCTTAGTTTGTCTAGAAAAGTTAGAAACTTTGAGTTTAGCTGTGACACTTGTGAAATAGCTAAACATAAACATATGTCCTACTCTTTGAGTGATAATAAAATATCTATTTCTTTCTCTATTATCCACTCAGATGTTTGTGGAGCATCTCGTGTGACAAGTACATTTGGTCATAAATGGGTTGTAACATTCATTGATGAAAGCACAAGACACTTGGGTACACCTCCTGAAAGAAAAATCTGATGTACCTTGAACCTTTATCACCTTTGTCAACATGATTGAAAACCTATTTTCCACAAAAATCCGAATGTTATGAAGTGCTCAAGGGGGAGAATACATCGGTTTTGACCTCAAATTTTTTTTGAAGACAAAGGGATCACTCGATGTATGTCTTGTGCCTCGTCACCCCAATATGGTTTTGCTGAACGAAGAAATAGGCATCTATTAAAAATTACTCGTAGCCTACTGTTTATGCATAATGTTCTGTGCCATTTTTGGGGAGATGTGGTACTAACTGCCGCTCATTTGATCAACAACCTCCTTGGCAAAATGATACACTATAAATCTCTAGTTCCTACTAAAGTAGAACTCTCCTTCAGTCAAATTCTAGTCTGATTTACCTCTCTGAGTCTTTGGTTGTGTTTCCTTTGTGCATAATCTATCTATTCATAGGAGTAAACTTGATCCTAGGGCTATTTGGTGTATATTTCTTGGATATTCTCCTGTTCACAAGGGTTATAAGTGTTATTCTCCTTAAACCAGAAAAATTTATATTAGTAGGGATGTCACCTTCTATGAGAACACCTCTTTCTTTTCTCATGCTGGTCATTAAGGGGAGATTTTGAGTGCCGACCATCTCTAGCAGCCATGCTAGACATTTAGTAACTGGGGATATTTGATCTGCAACTCACTGATCCACTCCAGAACCGGCCAGAAATCTACAATCAGCAGCTGCTAGGCTATGAGAACACCTCTTTATTTTCTCATGCTGGTCATTAAGGGGAGATTTTGAGTGCCGACCATCTTTGGCAGCCACGCTAGACATTCAGTAACTGGGGATATTCGATCTGCAACTCACTGATCCACTCCAGAACAGGCCAGAAATCTACAATCAGCAGCTGCTAGGCTATGAGAACACCTCTTTCTTTTCTCATGCTGGTCATTAAGGGGAGATTTTGAGTGCCGACCATCTCTGGAAGCCACGCTAGACATTCAGTAACTGGGGATATTTGATCTGCAACTCACTGATCCACTCCATAACAGGCCAGAAATCTACAATCAGCAGCTACTAGGCTCTGAAATACACAATCTGGCAGACAACTAGCAGCTGCTACACCTTGAAATACACAACCAGATAGCCCAAACTGGAGAATTAACACTAGACCCTGAAAGACACAACAAGATAGCTCAAACCAGAGAATCAGCTCCCTGCCATGAGATAGAACTTGATTCCACATCCAGAAAATCATCTCAACCTCTTAGATCACTACTTAAACATGTGTATCACAGAAAAAAGTCAACCACTGAAGCACCTATAGAGGACCTACAAAGCCACTCTACTTCAGCTGAGACAAATTCTCTTAAAGGTAAACGTTTCAAACTAAAGTTACACACTAATTCTAAAGTTTCTACGGTCAATTCAAATTTAGTTGTACCAGTGGCTTTGAGTAAAGGAGTTAGGACTTGAGGAAAATACAAGGGCAGCCCCAGTGCACGAAGCTCCCCCTTATGTGGGGTCCGGGGAATAGCGGACCACAAGGGCCTAAAGTACACAGCCTTACCTTGCATTTTGCAAGAGGATGTTTCCACGCCTTGAACCCGTGACCTCAAGGTCACACGAGTAGTGGCATGAAAGTGGGTATTGGTAGTAAAATACAAGGCTGACGGGGCCACAGAAAGGTTTAAGGCAAGATTGGTGGCAAAAAGATATACAGAGACTCAAGGTATTAACTACTTTGAAATGTTTGCACCTGTTGCAAAAATTAATACCATTTGAATATTGTTTGTCACTTGCAGTGAACCAAGATTGGTAACTTCATCAATTTGATGTGAAGAATGGATTCCTACCCAGAGATCTAACCAAGGAAGTATACATGGAGGTACCTCATGGATTGAAAAATAAAACAAACTTACAAAAGGCGTGTCATTTGCAGAAAGCTTTGTATGGCTTGAAACAGTTACCTAGAGCATGGTTTGGGAGATTTGCAAGGTTTATGCTAAACAATGGCTACTGCTAGAGTCAAGGAGACCATACATTGTTTATTAAACACAGTGTGGAAGGGAAAATGGTTATATTGATAGTGTATGTTGATGATATTGTAGTTACAAGAGATGATTCTATTGGAATTGCTAAACTAAAGGAGAAGATGGCTCTCGAATTTCAGATCAAGGACCTGGGAGTCTTGAATTACTATTTAGGCATTGAGGTAACAAGGTCTAAGAAAGGTATATTTATATTTCATCAAAAATATGTGCTTGATTGGTTAAAGAAGACAGAGTTGTTGGGAGTTAGACTGGTGAACACTCCTGTAGAAGCAAACCTTAAACTCGGACTATGCTAGGATGATAACGTGGTAGATGAAGGAAGGTGCCAAAGACTAGTGGAGACGCTTATTTATTTGTCCAACAATAAGATAGATATTGCATTTGCTATTGGTTTGGTAAGCCAATTCTTACAATGTCCTGGATAAGAACGTGTTGTAGTAGCTCACAGGATATTGTAATATTTAAAGTCCTGTCCAGGGAAAGGGATCTTGTACTCCAAACAAGACCATATGGACATAGAAGCCTATGCAGATTTAGATTGGGAGGGATCTATTAGTGACCACAAGTCCACAATCGGGTATTGTACATCTTGGTAGAACTTTTATCACTTGGAAAAGTAAGAACCAGAAGGTGGTGGCATGGTCTAGTGCAAAGGCAGATTTTAGGGCATTAGCAGTCAATATCTGTGAGTTACTATGGATAAAGAATATATTACAAGATCTGAACATCAAAGTCAATGGACCTATGAAGCTCTACTACATTAATAAAGCAGCTATCTTTATCACCCACAATCCTGTCAAACATGATCACACCAATCATATTGAAGAGGATCGATATTTCATCAAGGAAAAAATAGAGTCATGAGAAATTTGCACAACCTATGTGCCAACCAAGAAGTAATTGGCTAACTTCATCATTAAAGGAGTTGATCACAGCCCATGAAGAGGGAATTTGCCACCTTAGAGTAGAGAAGCATGATGGTTCAGCAGTACGTGAACTGGTTTACCAGACTACGGCTATTCGCACCAACCTCTTTTGCCTCAGATAAGGAGGCAACTGACATATTTGTTGATGGACTTATGTCGCATTTGAGGCATGAGGTACTTGTCTCCCACCTGACCACAATGAGAGAGGTTGCTGACATGGCCTCTGTGGTTGAGAGGGACGTCATACGGGGCCGAGGAGAGATGAGTCAGCCTATTTAGGGCAAGAGACCCTTCACATTTATGTAGCCCCTTGGGGCTCCAGACCAGCAGCACCCTCCTAGACAGAGGAGAGATCGGGGTAGGAGAGTGTGCCTTCATTGTAGAGGCTGACATGTAAGGTGGGCTGTCAATATCAGGGCCCATAGCAGCACAAACAGCCACCATTCCAGCACAAACAGCCATTCAGATGTTATGGTTGTGAAGAAATAGCTCTGGAAAAGGAATTTCACTTTCCAAGACAGACAAGGACATGCAATTGATCATATGACAATACAGTTAAAACAGCCCCACCACAGACATCATTTCATATTGTCGGTCACCAAAGGAAATGTAACATCTAATAAATGTCAATCTTTCTTTTTTGTAGCTGCATTTTGTTCAGTCTGAGAAAAGGTTGCCTGATGGGATACACAAATATCTTTGCCAAACTGATTCTTTGTTTCTTCGTGAAAAATCTTGAATGCATATGTGAACTCATTAAAAGGGGCAGCCCAGTGCATGAAGCTCCCATATATGCGGGGCCAGCGGAGGGAGCGGACCTCAAAGGGTCAATAGTACGCACCCTTACCTTGTATTTTTGTGAGAGACTATTTCCATGCCTTAAACCCGTGATCTCCAGGTCACATGACAACAACCTGTCAACTCATTCCAATATATTAACAAGAAGATTTAGGCCATTCTTGAAAGATAATCAACAAATGAAGCAGACTAGAAGAGTGTTGATACCCAAAATGACTAGTGACTAAACAGGGACCCCAAATATCTAATGAACCAAAGAGAAGGAATTAAGCTCCAAGCAGGTACATGGTCAGCAACTCAAAAGGACAGAAGTAACTGAACAAGCTCAAGTCACAGTATTTGGGTAATGGAAGAATAAGATGCATGTACTTGCATCATCTTGTCATACTCTTCATGGGAAATAAAAAAGAGCAGCCCATTGCACGAAGGTCCCATGTATGAAGGGTCCAGGGATACTCTTCATGGGAAATGATAACCATGAAACCAGATGAAAGAGGTTGATATGGGGCATCAACTGATATGTGAGTATCATCATATTCAGCAAAGCCTTGTTGAGCTCTCTGGTTTGCAATAGATCCTATGGTAATAACACTCCCAAGTATGAACTCTGTGCAAGTATAGTTGGGAAGAGTGCCTCTGCCTTGACAACAGCCTTTCCCTCAGTCTCTTCTGTGGCCATGACCTCCATAAAATGGCTAATGCTGAATTTCTTTGAGCATGTAGCAGATGGAGTAGAGGACTTCCAAGTAATGCAAATATTCTGCAGATGAGAACTAATATTATTCAGTAAAGGAATTTCTTCTGACGCAAGCACCTGTGCCCTAACTGTTCGATAGTTAGGATCCAATCTAGGCACAAATTATGCAAAACAAGATCTCTTCTCACTGTTTAGACAGAGTCTCCAAGTTCAAAGTTAAAATACTGATTGAGATTTAACTCTTCCCACATGCCTTTGAGAACTACATAGTACTTACTGAAAAACTTCCCTGATTGATTTAAGGAAGAAAATATCCCCATACAACTGACATACCTTTGACATGTTTGTATCCTACTCGAGCATTGTCAACTTCTTTGAACTATTATGGAATGTGATTAGTGAGGTGGTCAGCTGGTGAACGCTATTACAAAAATCAGATTTGAGGGAAATTCTAGGATCATTTGAAGCAACAGATTAGTCTTTCTATTTTATGTTTCTGATTCCACCAAACCACAGATGCACCTAGAAACTAAAAGGGCAACACCAGTGCACGAAGCTCCCGCCTATGCGGGGTCTGGGGAAGGGGCGGGCCACAATGGCCTAAAGTAGGCAGCCTTACCTTGCATTTTTGCAAGAGGCTGATTCCACGCCTTGAACCCGTGACCTTCCACGCCTTGAACCCGTGACCTCAAGGTCACACGACAACAACTTTTACAGTTGCGCCAAGGCTCCCCTTCAGATGCACCTAGAAACTACAAACTGAAATTGTAATCTTCACTTAAAAATAAAAGGGCAGCCCCGGTGCACGAAGCTCCCGCCTATGCAGGGTCCGGGGAAGGGGCGGACCACAAGGGCCTATAGTAGGCAGCCTTGCCTTGCATTTTTTGCAAGAGGCTGTTTCCACGCCTTGAACCCGTGACCTCAAGGTCACATGACGACAACTTTTACCTTTGCGCCAAGGCTCCCCTGCTATCTTCACTTAAAAATAACTTGTGCAAACCACACAATTCTTTAAATCACAAAAGTGAATTTTGAAAGAATCTGAAACATCACCAATTCCAAATGTTTTAAAAAACCTTACACAATCAACAAGGGACATACATATCTTCAACAACTTCAACAAGTGTACTAATTTCTTTTTAGCTTGCAACAAAGAACTGATTCACTGACAATAAAAACAGTGCACTGCTGATAGATACTTATACCTTTAAATCTAATGAACACATCAACTGAACGAAACCCTTGAAACAGGTACAAATGAATGAACTTCAAGGAGCAGCAGTAAACATGGCCATCTGCACAAGAAATAAAAATCTAAAAAACCTGTTCCACTGCACATTAGTTTTTGATGATCACATGGGTAAGACTATGCAATCTTTAGATCAGCCTTTTCAGCATTCAATATGGGGTTTCCCAGTATGGAATGAGTCAAGCATCAAGCTACTAGTGTCGATCTATATGAAACGCACTGGGTTTTTGTGCTTCTTTTGGTCTCATTTTTAGCAAAAGAGTACACACCTTACATTTAGGGCACTTGAGCTAGCCAGCAAGCAGCTTCTTTCTCTGTTATATGCTCCTTCATACACAAACAAGAGTGGCAGCATGAAGCTGCTCCAAAAATGATGAGACAACTTGACAACTCTCAAATCAGAAAACCTGTTTTCTAATCAGAGAAAAGGAATACAAATAAAGAACAGGGAATAAGGGGAGAGGAGTTTATCTACTGGATCAGAGTTCGGCATAGAGGTGTTTTAATTACGGCAACACTGCCTGAAATGCATCTCTTAAGCAAGAAATGAAGACTTTGTTCCCTATCCTCACCAAACATGTGTTTACATTAAAAGATGGAAGTGATTGGAATGGTTCGTACGGATTTAGTTATTCTCTAATAGACCATTTGGAGACTTCTGATTTGCATTTGCTTCGTTTGCAGGTCGAGGAACATCGTGCCATCTCAGTTCCTTACAGAAGTGTTCAGGTGTTTACCCTTGTTATTGAGTACATTATGTGTGTACCTTGTATGTTTCTTGCTACTAATTTACAGTTAGGATTCATGTTGGAGTTGTATGCTGCTAAATTAAAACTAATGGAGTGCTTTTTTAGAAAGATTGGTAACTCCTGCTTTTCTCTTTTCTTTTGGCAGCTTGATATAAATATAAAACCCCACCTTCCTTCTGAGTATATAAATTATCTGGAGAACCCTATTGAATTAATTAATGAGGCTGAAAAAGCTGCTGAAAAAGATATTTGGAGCTTGATGCAATTCACGGAGCATTTGCGTCGCCAATATGGAAAAGAGCCGCAGTCCATGGAGGTATTCATTTCACTTAATCAGCTAATGAGTTTGAAGTGCAATATTTCCAGAAGTTCTGATGTGTGCATTGTGGTCTTCACTCATGTAGGTTCTTTTGAAAAAGCTGTATGTGAGGCGAATGGCAGCTGACCTTGGTATCAGTAGAATATATGCATCTGGCAAGATGGTTGGTATGAAAACGAACATGAGTACGAAGGTATTCAATTTGATGAGAGATTCAATGATATCTGATATTCACCGGAACTCTCTGGTCTTTGAGGAGAACGAGATCAAGGTACAATTTATTCCTCTTTGTGTGCTATGTTTCGTGTCCCTGGTAATGGCTGCCAAAGCATAAACCAGTATTTTGACTTTCTAGGGGATCCATGGCATATTGACGCAGCAAGAAGTGAGAACACTCTATTCTTGTAAAGAAACTAGCTTAAAACACGATTACTGGGGTAGTAAATCGCAAGTGTTGGAGAAGGGGTTTGCAACTATACCAGAACACTCCTCTCTAGTTCTCTGAATTTCTTATTTTTGTCCAAAGTCAGCTAAAAGGAAGAACAAGTAAAGTAGAAACTAAAATAAAGAACAAAACTTCAATAATCTTAAAAAATCAGGGGATTACAATAGAGAAACCCATTCCTTTTATAGACTTAGGAAGGGTTACTTTAGTTGGTAACCTAAATAATGACATAACAAAAACTCCTCTAACATAAACAGGAAACTTCTAATACAGATAAAAATAGCTCTAAATACCAACTCCAAGTAAAATAGAAAACCTACAAATAGATATTTCTAAGACAACAAAATTGTAACAACTCCAGACTAATCCAAAAATCCCCAAAACAGTTATGCTGGTCACTGTTCTTGTGAATAGTAACATGAGTAGTGTTACAATTCACATGGATAGTAACACATGAATGGTAATTTTAATATCTTCTTCCTCCTTTTGTAGTTTTTCAAGGACTTGAGAAATGGTGATGATGCGCCTGCATCACATATATTTAGAAGTGGCTTTCATAATGTCACAACTCACAAGTACATACCTACAAAGAGTGCTTTCACATCCATTTGTGCATTCAATTACCATATATTGTGCTTCATTAACTTTTTTCATGAAAATGATTGAACAGTTTCTGTGTCAAAAAATGCTGAGGAATATAGTCATTAGACGGTGCACTTTTGAATCATATTCACAGCTCAAGCATATGCATGGGGGGAAAGTGGGACTTGCTAGCTCATCAGATTTTTTAAATATCTGGACTGTTTCAGGAATTAGCAAAGTAACATTTGTTGAGGATTTGTTTCTGATTCTCTAACAGTAACCTGTACTTGCTTTCAATTGGCATGCTGACTTGCTTTTAATTGGAATGCTTGCCCTTCTTGTTGCCTCTAAAGCAGCTCGCTTCCAGCTTTTCTCTCTCGATAGGTCAGACTGTAGTTTGTAAAGAATAGAAGGCCATTACATATTTTCTTGCTTTTTCTTTTATGCAGGCAGAACTTCTTTTGGAGCTACCAAGAGAACAACTCCTTAGTTGGATTTTTCAATGCTTGTCTGAACTTTATGCTTCATTACCAGCACTTGTGAAATACTAACTTCAATCAATACAAGAATACTGGGTAGTTCATTCTCCTCATCTTGGATTGTTCCTGGACTATTGATGGGACATATCATACTAGCGAAGTCGGTTCCTACACTTCAAGGGAAACTGAGGAGTCCAAAATTCTGTTAAATATCTTTACAGATTGGCCAGAAAGATTATCTGGGGTTTCAGCTCCCTCATATTCAAAAGTTTGTCTGCGCTGCCCTGGTAATTGATATATTATGCTGGGATGGCCTTGCAAAGAAGTTGTAAATGTAAACTACACATTTTTCAGAAGTTCAAACAGGATAGCAATCAATATGATTTCAAACATATGCTCTTTGATCAGAGCCTCGGAAGTACAGCATAGGTGGGTCTATTTCAAGGTTTGGTTTGTTCCTTGAATGTTAGGGTGTCCTGTCCTACCTCCCATCTAATTGAAGGTGCTTGTGGCAGGATTGCAGTTCATTGATGGAGAGTGTCAATTATGTTGGTCAGCTTAAATTTCATTGCCATTTTATACATTAATTAGGTAAGTGGTTCTACTCTACGAAGTGTTTTCTGCTACTAAATCTAGTTATCTTGCTTATTTCTTCCTATTCTCTGATCCTCTAACTTGTCTTTGATGCAGTTTTTGTTATGTTCTGAATCTTTCAAGATTAAGCTTCTTGGTCCAAAATTCAAACTGCTTATACTTAGTTACCAGTAAAAGGTCAATTATCTTTTCCATATGGGCCTTCTTTTTTACTACTTTTATGGGCATTGCGGTAGTGCAGTTTGATTTTTTGCATGGGAGTTATTAATATCATTTGATTTCTGAGACTTTGAAATTTATAAATGTATATAGTGTGAAGTGGATTCAATTTCTTTGATCCTTGGGCTTTCTTGCCCAGTATAGCAGCTAATTCTGATAACCTGGTGCATTTCTTCGACATCAACTTCCTTGCATTCCATCCCCACCTGACTTAACCAAAATCTAACTATGAAGCACTTTGCAATTCCAAACCAGGTACAGAAACCTGAAGACAGTCCCGAAGAAGTTCTTCAGAATGATATTAGCTCTTTGTTTTGGTTGGTTTACTCAGCCAAATTTTTTTGTTAGTTCTCTGTGAGAAAGGCAATACGTTTAACAGAAATTGTGTGAGGTCTCCACCTGTAGCATGCCCGCAGCAAAACTAACATGTTTACCTAGATTGTAAAAGATGTAACTAATGTCGTTTGAAACTTGTTGAGAGGTCCAGACTAGTTTAGGTTAGGTTCACCATAATAGATAAGAACTTTGCATCCCCACGTCACATACGTTAGCTCACACCTCCAGACACTATGTAAACATTCAAAAACTTACTGGGCAACGAAAAGGTCATTCCTTTCTTTTACCAAGATTTATGTTATACTGATTTTGTAGCTGTTGAACTGTTCCATAGGGCTATTTGGACAGGGATGAGATTCCGTGGATAGAACATGGACAAAATTATTTGAAGATTATGTAAAATTAGACTAGAAACGATGAGCCTCTTTTCCTTAAATAATTGTATCCATGTCAATGTCTGCCAGTTGCAGTCAGGTTTGTCATCCCTGCCTCAGACGGCTCCTAAACAGGGTGAAACATGGCGGGAGAATTTATCATCTTCCAGGGCAACATTGCTCAAATGAAAGTGAACGCTAAATACTGACATTCCCTTCAGTAATATGGAATTTCATGTGAATGTGGATAGCATACCTGCATATATGTGCCACAACTGCATGTTACTCATTGAAAACCAGGATATCTGGGAGAAGTCTTGTATAGTGACAATATAAGGCTTTTCAAGGCTTGGAAACAGCTTCTTGTAAAAGTACAAGGTAAGGCTGCGTAGCCCTTGCTGTCCGCCCCTTCCCCAGATCCCGCATAGTTGAAATTTTAGAAAGGGGACATATATCATTTTCAAATTTTTTATCATCTTCATATTCTTTGACTGGTTTATCCCAAGAAAGAGACAGAGAAGAAAAAGTGGGGAAATATGTAAAATTTAGAATTTGACAATTTTCAAACTCTAAAGTTGAATTGAGAAATTCATTATTTATTTTCCAAACTCTACCCCAATTTTACCAAATTATGGAAGTCGCATAATTCCACTTTCCAAATTTCAGGTTCTACCCGCCCTTACAACATTCCCATGATATTCTATTGATTAGTTATAGGAGTGTTGTCAATACCATCCCGGATGCCGTACCAGCCTGGGTTCATTATGGTATGTACTGATGGCATGTACCGTACCAGTGATATTTGAATTATCAAAATTAAAAATAAGGTAAAATTACCGGCATTCAAACTCTAATAACAATGACATTTAATCTCATTTGCCAATTCATACATATAATGTATTAATTTCTAAGTTCTAAACTTCTAACATTTAAGTTTAACTAGTAAACAAGAATAATTAAAGTCAAGCAATCAAAATATTTATTTTATAATGCAAAGAAATTATGCAAAATTTTCTTAAATTCAATAAGCAAGGAGTAACTTTCCATGCAAAATTCTCTTGAAGTCTATAATCTACACATAATTTGAATGGTTCTAACATTTAAGCACCTTAATTCAGATCGTTGAATATAAACCATTGTTCTATAAAGTATTTAGCCCTTTATTCAGTGTGATGAAAAGTGGAAATCTTGAGATACTGGAATCATCTAATAGTTTAACCTTTTAGGATTTGGTCATCCAAATCAAGAACATGAGCAGATGAGCGGATCAAACCGTCCAAGCACAAAGGCCACTTAGGTAAAAATTAGCGCTTTGATATGAGAGTGTGTAGCAGCATTTGTCACCCTGAAGCACTCTAGCTCCTCCCAGTTTCCACATGGAGATAGAATATGTTTACCAATTTGCCCTTTTATACCTGGATCATACGATTTTGACTATGGCAAAATTAGGATTTAAAAAAGCCATTTTTGGGAAGAAAGTTTCATAAAAAAATATACCAGCCGATATCACATATTTGGATGGTATTTAAATCTCGGCTAGTGTTCTTGTATTTGAATAGTATTCAATGGTTTTTGAACGGAATGAAATTCGAGCTAATATCGAACTATTTTTGCAACCAGTACACAGAATACCAGTCGGTGCGGCATAAACATTGATAACACTAGCTATAGGCTGCTAAATTATGGGTGTGTTGGGAAGAAGTATGTTGCTTTAAACCTCTTTTTTTCTTTTTTTTACAAGAGAAGCTAGGAATTGTTGGCCCAAGTAAACTTTGTTTTAGATCTTTGGCAGTAGATTCCACTTTTACTTCTTTTTCCATTTTTGGAAAGTTACGTGCGCAGACGCACACGCACAACCTTGAACCTTGGTCAGTTAGACTCCTGAAACCACTATGCTAGAAGGCCTTGGTGCGTTCCTACTTGTACTTCTTAAGGAAGGAATCTAACTGGGAAGAAGTATGTTGCTTTAAACCTCTTCTTTTTCTTTCTTTTTTTCCTTTTTTCTTTTTTCTTTTTTCCCTACAAGAGAAGCTAGGAATTGTTGGCCAAGCCTACCAAGTAAACTTTGTTTTAGATCGTTGCAAGTAGATTCCACTTTTACTTCTCTTTTTATTTTAGGAAAGTTAGGCGTGCACATGCACATGCACATGCACAACCTCGAACCCTGGTCACTCAGTTAGACTACTCACACAGCTATGCTAGAAGGCCTTGGTGCGTTCCTACTTGTACTTCTAGATGAAGGAAAACATGGATATCATATGCCAACCCGCATATATCTCTAACAGTACGCATGGTATTTTGGTATAGCTTGGTGAATGAAACTATTTATCTTGTGGGCTGTCATGAGCATCAGGGTTTTGGTAGATCCTAAACCATCATTAATCTTTTGCTCCTGTCTTAATAGACCATGCCAGAAACTTCTTTATGCGGAGATGTAAAATGAACAACGAAACAATTTATCGTCCATACAATAAATCTGAACAAGAAAAGTTAGGATCATCTAGAGCATGATATTTGGAGAGTATAATGTATACAAGGAACAAAAGGGAGCTTTGGCGCAACGGTTGAGTTGTCACTGTGTGACTTGGAAGTCATGGGTTTGAGGCATGGAAATAGCCTCTTGCAAAAAATACAAGGTGAGGCTGTGTACTATAGACCTTTTGTGGTCCGCCCCATCCATAAACCTCACATCCATGGGACCTTCGTGCATCCGCCTACCCTTTTTAATGTATCTAAGGACCATTGGGGATTCGGTTCCTAAACCTCATGTAATCCCTCCTAAACCAACAAATGTCACGGATAACTTAGCATCTCCTCTTATGTACGTTTGGTCATAGCCAACAAAGCCTCACTACTTGTTTAAGTCGGACCTACATTTAGAAATGTCTAATTAGGTTGTCTCTTTATATATATATAGTCTGGATAAGAAGAAAAGAGAGAGAGAGAGAGAGAGAGAGAGAGAGAGAGAGAGAGAGAGAGAGAGAGAGAGAGAGAGAAATAGATTAGGAAAGTTATGACAAAAGATCAGAGGAAAATAATACAGGTTAGAGGAAAAATAAGAGAAAAATTAATGATTTTTAAGGGGGGCACTTATATTTAATTAAAAAATGTAAGTATTGAATTGGTGGAATTTGAACTATAGAGAGAGAGAGAGAGAGAGAGAGAGAGAGAGAGAGAGAGAGAGAGAGAGAGAGAGAATTGCTACGTGGTTCAAAGAGAAAAGGTCTACAAAGCAAATTCTTTAGGGGTCCATTCCTCCAACTAATAGCATAAGATAAAAATAAAAATAATTCAAAAGTGTGTGCATAGGGCAAGAAAAAAGAGGATTCGAAGTGTCGAAAGACAAGCGTGATACACACGTACAGAGAGAGAGAGAGAAGAATTGTAGATACAAGGGTACCCTTATATTTTCCTATGTCAAGTGCACCCTATTAGTGCCACACCATCTATTGTAACTAGTACAATCTACTTTTCTGGTTGTCTACCTTTTTCAAGAGATAAAACTGAAAAGTAAGTTAATTATTTCCCTACAAGGAAGGCTTGTTTCACCTTTCCCTTAAAATGCATTATCTCATATGTCAGCAACAAGTTAGACAAATGGATAATAGTTTGAAAAAAGAAAGGGTCCCATGTGGATTAGAGACTAATTTTAGAATTTCAATATCTTTAGAGAGTTTGACTTGCTCTATTGTCTTTTTTCACCTTTATCTCATCTTAAACCCACAAAGACTCAGTTTTTTTTTCCGTGTTGGTCAGAGTTAGTAGTTTCTTGCCGATGCCTTCTTTCCTCTCGTGGTCTTAGCCTTTATATTAAGCGCATACTTGATTTTGAAAGAGTTCTGGCAAGCAATTTAATAACAACTAGTTTAGCTCTAATTTCTCCTTTACAGAGCATTCGAGACATAGTTAATAAGATGCTTAGCATTCAATTATATTAAACCATAGTAACAAAATGCTTTGTTTTTTCCATCTTTGTTGAAAAGTACTCACATTTTTTTAGAGCCGTATTATGCTCTAAAAACACCCATGTTTTCAATGAAACCTATATTTTAAAAAATAAAAATGATTTTTTTGCTTAAAAGCCATCTTTTGCAAACTTTCCTCCTTTTCGCTTTACAATTAAAATTTTTTTTTTTTTTAAGTTTTTCTTTTACAACTGCATGTTTTAATAATTTTTTCTTTTTATGAATTTTCATCCTTATCTTTTTATGTTTTGACTTTTCTTCAATATTTCAACCCTAAGCTTCTAGCCTCTTGTCTCTCTACAATCATTGATTTTCTATTTTCTTCGGTCACAGACTTCATTCATTCCTGAATAATAGTTAGAGGAGCTAAGAGCATCGTCAAGTTTCTTTTCCCACACTAATAGCAACAAAAGGACAAGACAATAGAATTTTACTTTCATTTTATTTCTTTAGCTACACTCAACCTTCCTTCACCTCTTTTAATTTATTTGAAGCAACAAACAAAGCCTCAGGACAACCATCTAGTTTCTTTTCCCACATTGATAGCAACAAAAGAATAAGATGATAGAATTTTACTTTCAATTTATTGCTTTAACTACACTCAACCTTCCTTCACCTCTTTTAATTTATTTGAAGCAATAAACAAAGCCTCAGGACAATCGGGTCTTGGTTTGAATATGTCATATCTCTTGCAATGGTAAAATTCCCAACATAAGAAAATTTGTCTCCTGAAGTGTTCTCTTTCTTTGCACAATGGTAAAATTCCCAACATGAGAAAATTGTTGAGTCCTTAATTTTTCCAAAAATAACCTTAGATTGCTATTTTATTAGATCATTTAAATAGGTAATTTTGTGATTTTAAATCAATTTTAGCTATAATCAATCATCCAACCGTTAATTTGAAAAGTTAACGATCGAATGATTATTATAGCTAATTATCCACATAAAATAATTCTAATTTTATATTTTGTTTTTGCAGGTAAGCCAGAATACATTGGACGGTTTAGATTTGCTTGATGGGTCTCACGCCACAAATCTGGGCAATGATTGCAAATCTTGCAATAATGGGCAAAGTTGACCAATGAGGGCAAACCCCTTTATAAAAGGAAGGAGGGCTTGGATTTAGGACACTCTCTTCTTTTTCACTCTTTCTCCTTGAGGAGAGAGGTGGAAGGACTCTTCCTCTTCCTCTCCACCTCTCCACCTCTCTCTTCCTCTCTTTTTTTTTCCTCCCATTCTTCTTCTCCCTTTCCTCCCATTCCCATTCTCATTTTTGTTTTTCTTCCTTCTCCTTTTGAGAGAAAAGAGGTGGAAGGACTATTCCTCTCCACCTCTCTCGTGCTCTCTTTCTCTCCCGCATCACCTCCCTTCTTCTATTCTCCTCTGCTTTTGCCCCTTCACGGACAGAGACGGAAGGATCGTTCCTCTTCGTCTCTTAGTCCGCTCCCCACTCTCACAACATCCCTCTCTTCTCTTTCTCTCTATCTCTCTCTATCATTTTCCATCTTCCTCTTTTTCCTTGTTCCCAGGCACATCAACAGTCCAGCATCAACCAGACCAGTCAACACCCATCTCCTCTTCTCTCCCTCTCTCTATCATTCTCCAGCCCTTTCTCCCTCTTCTTCTGCCGATTGTTACCATCGTAGACTGGCCGGCCATTGGTGCATGACACACCAAGCAGGCCTTGCCTTACCTCCCTCTCTCTTCTCCTCTTCTCCTCTTCTCCCCTTCTTCTTGTTTTTTCATTTTCTCCTTGGACGGAAGAGTGGTGGGGAGGACTGTTCCTCACCCATCTCTCTCAATCCCGCTCTCTCTCTCTTGCCCAGTTCCTCTACCTTCGCCTCCTCTCTATTGCTCTGTCTCTAACCCCGTTCCCAATCACTGCATAGACCCAGGATCGCACCCCACCTTCCAGCATCAACCAGGTCCACTCTGACCCATCACCGGCCGATTTGGAGAAGGAAACCCGATCTGGGTTTTCCTTCTTTCTGCGGCCTCCTCTTCCTTCCAGTTTCTCTCTCTTTTCCCCCAAGGCCTCATCTTCCCCTTCATTTCTTCTTCCCTCCGGGTTCCTCTTTTCCCTCATCTCTCATTCTCTCCCGCGTTACCATCTTCACTGGACGGCCACGGGAGAGAAAACCCAAATCGGGTTTTCTCCTCACCGTTTTCCTCTCCCTCCTTCTCCTTCCTTCCTCTTTTCTCCTCTCTTCTTTCCCCTCTACGGTTTTCTTCTCCCCATTTCTGCTTCGTTTTACTGTTCATGAACAGTACCTGGAGTTACTGTTCATGAACAGTACTTTCCTCGTTTTTTCTCCCAGCACATTTTTCTGTTTTCGTTAAAAAATCAGAACCCCAGAAATTACGTTTTTGCCCCTGGCAGATCTCAGTAATCCCAATTGAGTCCCTGTTTTAATACCAACTCTGTCCTTTTCCAGAAATACCATCTGTGTCCCCAGTTTAATTCTAACTGAGTCCCTGATTTAATTCCAACTGTGTCCCTGACTAATCTGGTTTTTACTTTATCCTTATTTTGCTTATTCAGGGACAGCGCAATCCAAGGATAGTGCAATCCAAGGACAAGCTTATCTAGGACGGCTTTTAGTTTTATTTTCTGTTTTCTTTGGAATAAATAGTTGTGAGCATTGCAATAGTTGAATTTTATTTTATTGTTAGTTTAATTCTAATATAGTCTTTGTTTTGGTTCTTTTATTAATTGAAATTTGTGTAAACTCCACATTTAAGTCGAGTCCCCGAGGAAATCGACCCGGACTTGCACTAGCTAAACTACAATAGCCGTGCACTTGCGGAAAGCACTCAACAAGTTTTTGGCGCCATTGCCGGGGACCCGCAATGGTGTTTTCATAAATTTTAATTAAAAATTCAAAACAATTAAAAAATCATAAAATTCAAAAATTTTAGGAGTTGCATTGTTTTAACATTTTAGCATTTTAGGTGCATTTTAAAATTTTGTTAGTGCATAAATTTAATTTCTCCTAATTTTTGGTACTTATTGATAATTTCTTATTTTGCAGGAAAATTGAAAAAGAAAGGAGAAATTCAAGGAGTTTAATTAGGATAATTGCAATTTATTTTGAGTGAATTGTAGTGAGGATTTCATGTAATTATTTTATTTTTACAAATTCATTTAAAAGGTTGTAATAATACAGGTCAAGGGTGGGCCATCGTAACGTGGAAGTAGAGGTGGAATGTAAATGGCCCCACCCTTGTACGAGAAGACATTTTCCAGGACCCAACTGTGAGAAAGTCCTAAACTCCTTTAAAGTTCTAGTTTAGGTGGTGCATTATTAGATTAAAATTGCATTGGGTGTTAGTATAAAAGCATATAGAATACATTTGATACATGTTGCATTTTTTAGTGTTTGCATTAGTTTGTTAAATTTTTCTTGCATTTTTAGGGCATGTTTAATTGCTTTAAGGTGATTATATGTTAACCGAATTGCTATGGAATGGAAAAATGAATTAGTAAGGGCACTTGACCCCACAAGATCAAGGGTGGATTTCATCACCACCTCTTGGCCCACTTAGGATAATCACCACAAGCACGTATCCCAACCTTCCAATTTAATTTAAAATCAATTAGAAGAGACCTATAGAGCCTACCACATGCTCATAGGACCCTCTTGGAAGGAGGCGACCTATTGCCACCCCAGTGGACCCCATCTAACTGACTACGCTGGCTTTTAAACGACTAGCTCTGCTAGCACATTCAATGACTCAGACTACCTACGGCTAGCTGAGGAGGGTGTGAAGTGGTTAGTTAGGTAGGATCTAACTGGTAAGCAGTGGGGCAAGTCTGAAAGAGAGGAGGGGCTTTAGATTAGCCTAATTTAAAAGCTTCTCCCCCACACTATTCTAAGATAATCAAATTTCTGCTTGCTAGCCTTAGGGGTGTTTGAATTTTTGTGCCCTATCATTAGCATTTAGGTTGCATTAGTTAGATAGTAAAAAAACAAACACAAAAAGAAAAAGAAAAAAAGAAGAAGACATGGTCAGTTTCATTCAAAATCTACACACTGACCAAAATAATAATTGGTATCCTAGCATAAATAGAGAAGATTATAATCCTCTCTTTGATGCTAATGATCCTCCACCTCTATTCAATGATAATATACATCAATGGAGGAATCATTCTCAACCATATGGAAATAGGAGAAGGAATTATAACATGCAGTGGGACCAAAATAGATCACATGAGGATAATGGGCACAAGGAAATTTCTCCTAGAAGAACATTAAAAGACCATTTACAACCTAATTATACCAGCATATCTTCATGTATAAACTTACCTCCAAATGCTGGTATGATTAAAATAAAGGTTGGAGTAATTCAATTACTTCCAAAATTTTATGGGTTGGATAGTGAGAGCCCTTACACACATTTATAAGAATTCGATGAAGTGTGCATGTTCCAACATACACAAAACATTGAATTAGATATTGTAAGACTCAAACTATTTCCTTTGTCTTTAAAGGAAAAAGCTAAGATGTGGTTTCATTCACTGCCAGCAGATTCCATACGAACATGGCACGAAATGACTAGGAAGTTCTTAAATAAGTTCTTTCCTATACATAAGACTAATGCTCTTCGTCAAAACATAATGAATTTTACCCAAAAGGATAAAGAAACTTTCTATCAATGTTAGGAAAGATTCAAAGAATTGTTGTTAACTTGTCCCCATCATGGATACGAACTTTGGCGCATTATTAGCTTCTTTTATGAAGCACTCCATTCTGATATGCGTCAATTTGTTGAAATAATGTGTAATGGCAATTTCTTAAATAAACAACCAAAAGAGGCGGAAGAGTATTTGGAATGGCTGGCAGAGAGTGCACAAACTTGGGCTCATTCAGAAAACGTAGGTTACTCAAGTGATCCTAAGTTCACCACCACATTCGCTAGGGGAGACGTTGATGCTACGATTGAAAAAGATGATATGAAAATAGCATCCCTAGCTAGAACAGAGGCCATGGACATGGGTAGTTTTTCCTCTAAGAAAGTCGAACAGGTGTGTAATACTTGTGAAAGTAATACGCACCCAACTCAGGAATGTCCTATTGCTCCTGCATTTCAGGATGAGCTTTATGCACCGACACATTCTTATGAGAAACAATTTTACCCATCTTCAGAGACATATAGTCCTAATTTGAGTAATCATCAAAATGAACATGTCTCACACAAGGCTCAATACCAACCCTATCACCAAAAACAAGGACCACTTGCTCTTGGACCTTACCTTCCTCCACATAAGACAAATGTCGAGGATAATTTTCATCAACACATGCCAAACCAAGAGAACAAAATTGCTCAAATTCAAGGCCAATTGAAAGAGAACATAGATTCTATGATTGAATTGAAGGATATAATGTCCCCAATAATGCAAACTACTGATCAAGGTCAATGTCCTGTTCCACCTAATGAAAACCTTGATGATACTGATATGGTAGGTGAGATTAATTCTTCACTTACAAGCATGGAACAAACAAAGGCAATTACCATTATTCCTAGTGGTAACAAAATTGAGAAATTTGGTCCTAAAATGGTTGAAATAGTACTCAAACCTGTTAGAAAAAGAGACAAATTTGTCACACCCACTAAGGAATATGACATCCTTGCTCCATTTTCAAAAAGGCTGCATCAAACTTCCACACTTGTCTCTAATTATGAGAAGCAGCCTGAAAATAAATTTATCTTGCCTTATGATAAAATGAAAAATTCTAAATTACAAGATAAATTTATTTCTCATTCCTTTTCAGAGGCCCGTCCAACTCATTTCATATGGGACCCAAGGAAGTTTCAAACTCAGTAATATTTTTCCTCTGAAAATTTTCTTCTTTAAATAAAGAATGTAGCTTAGTTTTTACTTTCTTCTTTTTTCTATATCCCTCAATTTTTTATTATTATTTCTCAATGCATTATCATCATCCTACTTTTTAAACATTGAGGATAATGTTTCTCTCAGGTTGGGGGGTGTAGAATTCTACTAATTCTAATTTTTTTAGGTTTTTAGGTATTTTTTTATTTTTCAAAAAAATTAAAAAAATTTTAAAAATTGAAAAAAATAAAATTTTAGGTCATTTCCTAAACTATAATAACTTTGGCTTATTAATAGACCTCAACATGACTAATTCATCATTTTACTCATTTTCTAATACATTCCAGTAAAGCTAAGTCTCAGATCACACATGAACACTCAGTTGCATATAGAAAATCTAAATTGATGAGTAGCAATGACTTAGAAATCCTGAAGAAATTCAGTGGAGACCTATAACCTAAGTGAGCTTTAAAGCCAATCATTCTTTCTGAGAGGTTATAAATGTTTCTAATTTTCTTCAGCGTGCTTAAAGAAACTTGATCCCATCAACTTTTAAATTTGGCTAATTACCTGAATTGTTAGAGTATTAACTTTGAAATTCTAGAAGTTCATTGAATCTGATAGATTATAAAAAACCCAGAAAATGATTTAGGCCATATTTGTTAACCTAGAGATATAAAGCCTACCCAAAAATATTTTTACCACTAGTCAGCCACCTTGAGCCTTTTATATAAGCCTTTTCTTTTTCTCACCCAACTAACCTTAACCCATATTACCTACTATAATATATTCATTACCTATTTCTTCAAAATATAAGTTAGAGATGAATGAAAATATACTTTTTAGTTGCAATCAAAGCAGGAAAGTGAATATTGAGAAAAGATTCAAGTGAAAAAAAAATATTAAAAAAAAAATTTGGAGAATGCAAAGAAAAGTGGAAAAAGAAATATTCACTTTAGTACAAGCAATGTAAAGAAAGAATTGTCAACTTTAGAAGACCTCTACTTCTTATTGAAGAAACTTTGAATATCTTTTTACCTCTTCTTTTGTACCCCGTCCTAAGCCTTCATGTTGTCCTAGTTAAAGACCTAATGATTTTAGGGTAAATATAGTCTTAATGAGGATATGAAAATATAGGATTTGGAGAATAATACTTCTAAAAGTTCAAAGGTAATGACATCTTTTTAAAGGGATCAAAACTACATTCCATAGTATCTCCTGTTCCTTTATGAGCGTATGTGAGATAAAATTTGCTTTTATTGACTCTGCTCACATATTTAAGAGAGATATGATTTGAACCTTTATCTGAGAGACTTTATTTCTGAGTGTATGTCATTAGTGAGGATTGAGGTCAAAACATGTTTCAAATGGAGTTGAAAGTTGTTGTCTATTCAAAGATAAAGATTATTTTATATGTATACTCCATCCACCCACACACTCTGACAACTAAGCTAAATTGGAATGTCAATAGCATATGGGTAGAGTTGTGAATTTTTCATTCACATGCTAAAGTGATAGATTTATTTGAAAAAAAAGAAGAAGTGGGAATTGACTTGAAAATGATATTTTTAGAATTTTGTGGGTCTATTCATTGCAAACCCTCCCGAGGCCTAACTCGTCCATTAGGGTAACCTAGGGGTTTAAGGGCTTGTTGCATACGCTAAATGCAACCGTGAGTACCTATGAAAATGATGACTATTTTGTCTTCAATAATTTTTCGCATGTTTTGCTAGGGACTAGCAAAATGCTAGTTGGGGGTGTGTTGATTCCTTAATTTTGCCAAAAATAACCTTAGATTACTATTTTATTAGATCATTGAAATAGGTAATTTTGTGATTTTAAATCAATTTTAGCTATAATCAATCATCCAACCGTTAATTTGAAAAGTTAACGATCGGATGATTATTATAGCTAATTATCCACATAAAATAATTCTAATTTTATATTTTGTTTTTGCAGGTAGGCCAGAATACATTGGACGGTTCAGATTTGCTTGATGTGTCTCACGCCACAAATCTGGGCAATGATGACAAATCTGGCAATAATGGGCAAAGTTAACCAATGAGGGCAAACCCCCTTATAAAAGGAATGAGGGGTTGGATTTAGGACACTCTTCTTTTTCACTCTTTCTCCTTGAGGAGAGAGGTGGAAGGACTCTTCCTCTTCCTCTCCTCCTCTCTCTTCCTCTCTTTTTTTTTCCTCCCATTCTTCTTCTCCCTTTCCTCCTCTTCCCATTCCCATTCCCATTCCCATTCTCGTTTTTGTTTTTCTTCCTTCTCCTTTTGAGAAAAAAGAGGTGGAAGGACTGTTCCTCTCCACCTCTCTCGTGCTCTCTTTCTCTCCCGCATCACCTCCCTTCTTCTATTCTCCTCTGCTTCTACCCCTTCACGGACAGAGACGGAAGGATCGTTCCTCTTCATCTCTCAGTCCGCTCCCCACTCTCACAACATCCCTCTCTTCTCTTTCTCTCTATCGTTTCCCATCTTCCTCTTTTTCCTTGTTCCCAGGCACATCAACAGTCTAGCATCAACCAGACCAGTCAACACCCATCTCCTCTTCTCTCCCTCTCTCTATCATTCTCCAGCCCTTTCTCCCTCTTCTTCTGCCGATTGTTACCATCGTAGACTGGCCGGCCATTGGTGCATGACACACCAAGCAGGCCTTGCCTTACCTCCCTCTCTCTTCTCCTCTTCTCCCCTTCTTCTTGTTTTTTTGTTTTCTCCTTGGATGGAAGAGTGGTGGGGAGGACTGTTCCTCACCCATCTCTCTCAATCCCGCTCTCTCTCTCTTGCCCAGTTCCTCTACCTTCTCCTCCTCTCTATTGCTCTGTCTCTAGCCCCGTTCCCAGTCACTGCACAGACCCAGGATCGCACCCCACCTTCCAGCATCAACCAGGTCCACTCCGACCCATCACCGGCCGATTTGGAGAAGGAAACCCGATCTGGGTTTTCCTTCTTTCCGCGGCCTCCTCTTCCTTCCAGTTTCTCTCTCTTTTCCCCCAAGGCCTCATCTTCCCCTTCATTTCTTCTTCCCTCCGGGTTCCTCTTTTCCCTCATCTCTCATTCTCTCCCGCGTTACCATCTTCACTGGACGGCCACGGGAGAGAAAACCCAGATCGGGTTTTCTCCTCACCGTTTTCCTCTCCTTCCTTCCTCTTTTCTCCTCTCTTCTTTCCCCTCTACGGTTTTCTTCTCCCCATTTCTGCTTCGTTTTACTATTCATGAACAGTAACTCCAGGTAATGTTCATGAACAGTACTTTCCTCGTTTTTTCTCCCAGCATGTTTTTCTGTTTTCGTTAAAAAATCATAACCCCAGAAATTACGTTTTTGCCCCTGGCAGATCTCAGTAATCCCAACTGAGTCCCTGTTTTAATACCAACTCTGTCCTTTTCCAGAAATACCGTCTGTGTCACCAGTTTAATTCTAACTGAGTCCCTGATTTAATTCCAACTATGTCCCTGACTAATCTGGTTTTTACTTTATCCTTATTCTGCTTATTCAGGGACAGCACAATCCAGGGATAGTGCAATCCAAGGACAAGCTTATCTAGTACGGCGTTTAGTTTTATTTTCTGTTTTCTTTGGAATAAATAGTTGTGAGCATTGCAATAGTTGAATTTTATTTTATTGTTAGTTTAATTCTAGTATAGTCTTTGTTTTGGTTCTTTTATTAATTGAAATTTGTGTAAACTCCACATTTAAGTCGAGTCCCCGAGGAAATCGACCCAGACTTGCACTAGCTAGACTACAACAGCCGTGCACTTGCGGAAAACACTCAACAAAAATTATACTCCAGGAACTATCCATGGATCAATCAAGTACTAACTGCTCGTTGTTCCATAAAAATGGTAGCCTTTTTCAAAGAATAGTGCCTTTTTTAGGAAGAGAATATGAGAAAAAAAGATAAGATTTACTAATTGTATTTTTACATGTTTTGCCTTCTATATTATAAGAAGTAGCTAGCAATCAATGACCAGGTCATTAGGTTTGTTATGTATTTGTTCATGATATGGGACCACTAAGTCGCCATTGTTGTGAGGAAGTACAAAGGTGACTTGCACTTAGATTAATCCAAGTGAAAAAAAGAAAAGAAAAGAAAAAGGATGAATTATCTTACAGCCATGAATTTGGTAGTTAGCCCATCTATGCCACATGATGAATGACTTAGATGTATGGAAAAGACAAGTTAGAGGTCACCCTTGGATTTATCATTTTTCACACACGCGCGTGCAGGCACACATAGAGTGCACATATGGTAACTTACAACAATGTTGAGTGTACGCTCAAAGATTAACAAAAATTACTTAGACTTGAAATGCCCATACTCAATGGCAGCTTGGAAGAATTATTGCTGGTTTTTTTGGTCTTTTCAAGTGAGTTTTGAGGATTTACATAATTGCCACTAACTTTTGGTTTTAAAAATACCCTTTCCTATATAAGCCAAATATTACCCTAATCTCTTAATTATTCACCTCCTTTAGCCACCTAGTTTTCCCTTTTTGTGTGAACTAAGGTAGCAAGTTTACTCTCCCTTTCATCTTTTCTTCTGGGCATTCAATATAGTTTAAGATCTCTATATTTTGGAGTGAAAAAAAGAAAAATCCCTAATTTGCATATTTCATTTCTACCAAAGCCATTTCCCTTTCATATAAAAGATTCTCATAGTATCTTGTAAAGATTTGTTCCAGAATCCAGGCAATGAAGAATAAAATTGGAGACTATAGCATATTCTTGATGGCTTTGGTACCTTTATTGGTGAAAGATAATAGCTTTGAGTATTTCCCCTTTCTATGTGCATATTTCATTTTTGTCTCTCCACAATTGGTAAGTATTTTTATTTCAATGCTCGGAAATGGTTTTACTGGTTCATTCCTCTATTTTGCACTTACCAATCCATCTTTTTTTTCTTTTCTTCTGTCATATGGATTGGGAGGCCTTTCCAGCAATGCTCGAGAAGCTTCTTGTTGAAAAATCTAGGCACAAAAGTTACTCTCAAATTAAATGGGCTTCTTAGTGTTCGCTTCTTCATGTGTCCATTGCTTATATTTGGAGCACAAATTAATGGTCAACTAATAATTTTCCACTTTAGTAATGACTAGCCAAGCGGCGTAAGAAAACTAAGAGAAAGAATCACAATTTAGGGTTTTCTAATCCTTTTACATTTTTTGAAATCAATTTTATAAATTTCCCCTTAATGTTTAACTAAAATATCTAACAACACTTTAGCATTTTTTGCATATACTGTTGTGACAACCCAAGTTTTCATGTGCATTTTTAAATACAAAAACTACTTCTTAATGCGACATTGATCCATATTTAAAAACAATGCAACAGAAAAATCTTTTCTTTTAAATTCACTTTAAAAACTCCGAGTGTCATTTACTTCCAAGAAACAAGATAACTGAAAACTTGTCCTTCATTTTTTAATTATAAAATTAAAATGAAAATGTATGCATCCCAGATCTAACCAATCATAGCTCATAGTCTAAGCGTATTAATTACAAATACATATCTAAAAAAGGTAAGTCATATACTTATATTGTTTATGCAGTCTGATACACTATTGTCTTTATCCAAGATTGCACCCACCTCGAATTGCTTGGTCTCAAGTCAAATTCTTTAAAGTCCTAAGATATTATAAATAATTTACAATATTCCAGCAAGCTTACGCTTAGGTAGGTAGTTTCACATATACTTTACCAATTTTAAAAGTCCAATTCTAAACAATATTTTAAATTATTTTTAATGCAATTCTAAATAATAGGATATTCAAATTAGAGATAAAGAATATAATTTAAAACACATATCAACTAAGTATTGCAATTTCATCCTAAAACACTTCAGATAATATTAACATAAAACCTACACAACTTTGAATCTATGTTTTACAAATGATCAAATGTAAATGGTAATCACATGTAAACCGTAGCATATAATGTATATAAAATCACATCCATGCATAACTTTTAAATCATGCAAATAGTCTATCAATTATCATAAGATTCTCAAAATATTAAAGTAGTATTTGTTTAAATTGTGGAGTTGGCAGTCCTAAACAGATAAAATCATCATATGCATATATGCAACTAAGCAAACACATTAGCTGATTGGTCATGAGTACTCATCTAAAGACCGTCAATAAGCTTATAATACATGGTATCACAAAACCAAAATCTCATGGAACACTACACTCATGACTAACTCACGAAATTATGCGTCTCTGGTATCTAGAGATCAGTCATTGCACCTTCCATGGCGACAATGGATATGTCTTGAAAGGGTGTTGTGACCACCTCCAGTGGTTGTTTTTACCACATAGGTGCCTCATTCAGCATAAATACCTACTACCTTTGGTGGTTAGAAGCTAGGAGTCCAAACCCATACAATCTCTTAACATAGTGCCTATCAGGCTCATTAACCTGAACAAACGTATATGTATATATCCAAACTTAAATATCATTAAATCACACGACACATATCATATTCCAAAATCATGCAATTTCTGTAACTCATGTCAAAACATGGGACTAAAGCACTTTAAAAGTCATCTTTTCTTTAAAAAATTAACGATTGCATGAAATGGAGTAGGCGATATCATTTTCATTTTCAAGATAGTATATATCATGTATATAGAAGTATACATAAACTTGATTGTCTCATTTGTAAGTATTTGCATTCTTTATAAGCATAAATAACATATAATAACAAAATATCAATTTCATGAGAGTCATGAAATTTTTAAATAGAATGCACGATAGTCAAATAATCCATATGGTTCAATTATTTAAAATTCACATACTTTAATAAAATTAATGACATGTTCAAAATCCAAATGACAAATAGATGTTAAAACTACCTACCTCTTGGGACACTATGTAGCTTTTGTTTGCATCTTCCTTCAACTCAGATCCTAGATCACCTTCAAAAAAAATTTACAGGGTCCTGGATATTGTATATATGAAAATCCAATCATTAGTCCTAATTCACATGTTTACGTGGGTTCTAATGAAATTTTACTTGGAAATCAGTCTATAGAATGGATCTTGCTCAATTAAGGTTATGCTAGCATATGGAATCATCGATCTACTTAGATCATCAATCGAATTTGCAAATTGATGCCCTAGATCACAGATTAATACAATCCTACTTATCAACTATCATATCTGTGATTTATGGATTGTTGTCCTTAGATCAAGGTTGGACCATACTTAAATATGTTGTTTCCTACCATAGATCTACAATCAGAAATAAAATCAATGGTCCATCACCTTTGGATTGACATTCTGGGTTCAAAATTTGGAGATTTTAAGAGATGTGTGGTTGGATCTATCCTACCAGCTTACAAATTGATGATTGGAGCTCTAATAGATCTGATAGAACTCTGATAAATCATTGATCTCATCTTATTAGGTAGATTAAGGGTTTTGAGTTTACCAAATCAAGATTCAATATCAATTAACTATTGGATCTACCTTTCTAAGTTAGGAACTACTAATCAGTGTGCATACCAGGCTAGATCTAACTAAAAATCCAAACCTTAGTGGTTAGATCACTCCTAATTTAGCTTCTAATCATCATAATCTTGCAATTGAATGGTTAGATCTTATAGATCATACGTTACAGATCTTAGATTGAGATCGCATCTGACTTCAATGGTCAGATGATCTCTAATAAAAAATATATCATTTCAACACTTAGATCATGATGAAAATCTTATAACAATGATTTTTAGCTAAAAATTCCTAGTCGTCGATAGTGATTGACCACTGTTGGAGAAGATGACTTGTGCAATTATCGCTAATGATGATTATTATGTCTAAACACAATTTTTTTAAAGTGTTTGAAGATTAGACAATCACCTACACTCCTATCAAGTTTAGAGTCATTCCATAGCCGATTGATGTCAAAAAATGAGGTTTTTTCGTAAGAGTGTTACTGGAAAACTCATAATAGCTTGATTAGGAATTTTCATCCTATCACTAATGATCTCCTCTGATAGTGAAATTTCTAGAGGGCTTTTGATCTTCTCTTCTCTGGTAATCCAACTGTGTTTAAAATTTTTGATATACAACTATTTGGTTGCCTGGCATTGTAACCCAATGATGACCAAAGGTTAACGATGCTAGAAAAGCTAGGAATAGGAGAGAGAGTTGGAAGAAAGAAAGAAGAAAGGGGAGAAGATAGAGAGAGAGAGAGAGAGAGAGAGAGAGAGAGAGAGAGTTGGTGGAGAGAACGTTGCTGGCCAATTGTCTCGATCGACATTGGTGCGTGTGTGTGGGAGACTGGGAATGTGCGAGCAGGTAAGAGGAGGATGCACAAGAGGATGGGAAGAACAAATTGGAGGAGGAGCAAGAAGGGGGCGGTCCTTAACACTAGCCATCCAACCATCTTCGCCAACACCAGACATGATGGTGGCATGCTCCGGCCACCACCACCTGCCATGAGTGCATGATGCCAGCAGGAAAGGAGCAAATCATGGGATGTGATGCATGATAGATCTGCCTATGGAGGGAGCTGTTATAAAAAATGACCCCTCTATTTCCAGCCCTTTTGTTTTAAAAACATGTAAATGGGGCCTACTTATAAAATTACTAAATTGCCACTCTATTTCAAAATATCCTAACTCATTCAAACTCTGATTTCAGTGATTTTAGTGTCATTAGATTCCATTTTTTAATTATAATCCAAATATTAAGTTTTTAACACTTGATTTGTTTCCTATTAAAAGGTCTTTTCTTGGAATGCTAGAATCCTATATCCCAATTTAAACTTTCATGGAATAAAGTTTGAAAATTTGGGATATCACATTCTTTCTCCTTTAAAGGAGTTTCATCCTTGAAATTCTTTCTATATCATTCCTCAAATAATTTTACATATCCCTTTCCTTTCAACATCCATTTCAGTTTCAAGTTAACTCTTCGATTAAATGATTTTACGAGGAAAATTCAGCCCAAAAAAAATCTACTTGTTCTTTTGCTCTATTTCAAATCTTTTAACTAGGATAGGATCATTAACTAATAACGAGTGAGTATTGAAAGAATTTTCTCTCTCTTTTTTTGGGAATCTAGGTTATCAATTTATATATAAATGGGATGAACCTTTTCTTCACCAAATCTAAATTGAAAAAGAGGTTTCTCCAATGTCGTATACAAATCTCATTGAAAAGGGAACAGATAATTAAGCATTTGTTGATGTTACAATTCTTTCATGTATGTGGTTACAATCGCATACTTCCGTTATGAGACCTAATTCCTCAACCAAAGTCTATGTCTCAACATTATCCACATGCATCTAAAGAAATCTTGATGATGGATGTTACTATCAGGTTTGCAATGAGTGATTTACCACGTAACTACTTTGCCTATATCAAGCTACTTCTTATAGAAATTTTTACTTCTCGAGAGACATGCTTTCATACTTCTCATTTTGTACCAATAAATTCTTCAATAATTTGTTAGAGACATCTTCAACAACCATTAAACCTTGACCTAGTTGGAGGTAATGTAAGTATCAATGTTAAAGTTGGCTCCTTTAGTTTCTAAAAACTTGCCTTTAACGTGTCACCTCATACTAATCTTATTTCCTTCCTTGTCAACTTAGTCAATTGAAAGGTAATAATCCTTCAGTACACCTATTGTAGTACCTATTAAGGCTTGGGAAACCTTCTATTTCTGTCATCATTTCATGTTTTCCTACTTCACCTTTGCCTATGTTTTCATTAAATCAAATGCTATTACCTATTTAGAAATATCTTGGTCCAAAAGGTTGACTTCCTCTAACCGAGACTTATGTATAAGCATTTCTAATGTTTCTCTTGACATATTATTTAGCTTGGGTGTTGCTCACTAATATACTAACAAGTTTATTCAAAAATGATTGAAATACCATATTCATATGACCTATGAATTTAGTTGGAGTATTTGTTTGCCTAAACGATATTATTCTAAGGTAATGATGCTTTAATTCATTGCTAAGTAATGACCTCGAGATGTCTCCTATTCTAATTCTCATCTAAATATAGTAGGACCTCAAATTGATTCTTGAGAAGACTCTAGCTGATATAGATTGATTGAATACATCACTTACCTTGAATAGAGACCTCTTATTCATCATCATGAATATATTCAAGCACTTAATAGTATTGTAAGGTATTATCAACTCTTCCTCTAGTTGATAAGAATAATTGGTGTCTCTTGGAAAAATAATAGGTCTAATGAATTCTAGTTTCAAAATTTTACTTCATCATTCTCTTAAGATTTTTCAATTAGGTAGAGCTTCCCACGATGAGAAATTTTTGAAGTAAAACTAGTTTTAGAGTTTAATTCCACATTAGACACAATTCTTTCACAGTATTTTTTATAATTCTTTGGAACATACCATCTATTCTTAATTTTAACACTTCGTAACTTTCAAAATCTACTTTATTCACCTATTATATCTCTTTTACTCTTCAGCAATAAAAATCCCTAGTACGATTATTTAATCTTTCAAATTTGACAAACAATTCAAGATCTTTCATTTCTAATGCATGAACTTAATCTATGGCCATCTACCTTAACTATTCTAGATCTATAGTCTTCTTAAACTTGCTTCAACTATTCATCGTTTACTAAATATGATTACTTACATCCTATGTTTTCTCAAAATGAAATCCGTCTTCTTTGTCCACTTAGATTAATTTCTCTACTTGATTTTCCATACATAATAGACACTATGTCCACACTTTTGGCCTAAAGACATTATGAACCAAATAATTCCATATAATGGGGGGATCCTCTAATAACAACATCTTAATCTTCGATATCCATATATCCACTAAACCCTTATAATATTTTAAGATGTATATATCGATCTTATTCTTAATCTATTATTTTCATACTATAATTCTCTACTTTATGAGCTCATTTATAATCATATAAAAAATTCATGATCAAATTATCATCACAGATCAACTATTCCCTTCTTTAATACCATTAGGATCTTCTGGTATTAATACTTCTATCAAATTTCTTATATATCACTCGAATTCAATCGATTTCATCCACTAACATGTTCATACTCATGTCATGATCTCCTTGACTACATAAAACTTCATTTACTGTGTTCATTTGCTGATCTTTTAGATTATAAATGGGCTACTGTTGTAGAATTTCAACTACTTATAAATTTCCATGTAGTTCATCTAAGTTTGAGCTAATTTCTCTAGAATTATCAATTTAATAGATCTAGCATATGCTAGGGTTATCTGGTAAAGACACCATTAGTATAATATTATACTCTCATTCTTGCTCTAAGAATTATATAAATCTCATGGGGTTACCTTTTTCCCTTACTCCTACAAGGGTTAACAGTTTCCTTATTTATTTGACCACTAATGACTTCATATTAAGTCAGTCCCTATGTAGTTTGGACTTGATCTTGTATGATATGCATTCTCCAATGTTCAAGTATTTGTTAAATTTGACTTATTCTCTGACAACTTATCTATGAGGTATCTCTTTCACATTCAATATCTGAGTTATCTTTATAACTCATATCTAGATAACTAATTCTTACTTGTTTAATTATATATGACTTTTTGACATATAGGACTAGTGCGAAAGGATAAACTAGGCTTCGATACTAACCGTGATGACTCAAGTTTTCATATGAAACTATTTCCTAATGCAGGTCAATCCTTATTTAAAAAAATTTTTATAAAAATAATGTAGAAAAAAAAATCTTTTCTTTTAAATTCATTGTGAAAAACCCTAATGTCATTCAAATTCAAGAAACAAGATAACTGAAAACTCCGTCCTTTATTTTTTAATTATGATATTAAAATAAAAATACATGCATCCCAAATTAGCTAGTCACAGCTCATAGTCTAACTATATTAATTACAAATACATGTCCAAAAAAGATAAGTCATACACTAACATTGTTTATATAGTCTAATACATCATTGTCTTTATCCAAGATTGCACCCACCTTGAATTGATTTGTCTCAAGTCAAATTCTTTAAAGTCCTAAGGTATTATAAATAATTTACAATATCTTAACAAGCTTACGCTTGTGTAGGTAATTTCACATCTACTTTACCAATTTTAAAAGTCTAATTCTAAACAATATTTCAAATCATTTTTAATGCAGTTCTAAATAATAGGATATTCAAATCAAAGATAAAGAATATAATTTGAAATCACATATCAACTCAGTATTGCTATTTCATGCTAAAACACTTTAAATAATATCAACATATAACCTGCACAACTTTAAATATATGTTTTACAAATGATCAAATCTACAAGGTAATCAAACATAAATCATAATATATAATATAATAAAATTGCATTTGAGCATAACGTTCAAATCATGCAAAAGATCCATCAATTATCTTAAGATTCTCAAAATATTAAAGTAGTAATCAGTTAAATTGTGGTATTGGTAATCCTAAACAGATAAAATTATCATATGCACATATGCACCTCGATGAACACGTTATTGATTGGTGACGAGTACTCATCTAAAGGCCTTCAATAAGCTCACTATACATGGTATCACAAAACATAAATCTCATGGAACACTACACTCACAACCAGCTCACTGAATCATGTGCCTTTGATATCTAGAGACTAGCCATCGCAGCCTCTACAGCAATAATATATATATCTCGAAAAGGTCTTGTGACTACCTCTAGTTGTTATTGCTACCACAACAGTTGAAAAAAAGGTGCCTCTTTAGGCACGAACACTTACAACCTTCGGTGATTAGAAGTCAGGAGGCCAGACCCATAAAATCTCTTAGCATAGTGCCCACCATGATCATTAACCTAAACAAATATATATATATATATATATATCTTCATATTTAAATATCATTAAATCACATGACACTTATCACATGCCAAAATCATGCAATTTAAGTAACTCATGTTAAAACATGGGATTGATGCACTTATGAATCATCTTTTCTTTCAAAAACAAACAATCGCATGAAATGGAGTAGGCGATATCATTTTTATTTTCAAGCTAAAAGTATGCATCTAGTAGATAGGAGTATAACTAAACTTGCATGACTCATTTATAAATAGAATGAACCATAGTCAAATAATCCATATAGTTCAATTATTTAAAATTCACATATTTTTAATAAAACCAATAACATGTTTAAAATTCAAATGCAAATAGATGTTAAAACTACCTACTTCTTAGGATGCTATTTAGGTTTCGTTCGTGCCTTTCTTCAACTCAAATCCTGCCTACATATTGTATATATCAAAATCTAATCATTTGTCATAATTCAAGCGTTTAAGTGGGTTCCAATGAAATTTTACTTAGAAATTAGTCTATAGAATGGATCTTGCTCAATTAAGGTTATTCTAGCATCTTGAATCATAGATCTACTTAGATCATCAATCAGTTTCGCAAATCGATGCCCTAGATCACATATTAGGGTTGGACCATGCTTAAATCTATTGTTTCCTACCATAGATCAAGGATCAGAAATAAAAGCAATGACAACTTCATCAAAACCATTTATACAATTGACAATGGCGTTGGATATTGATTAATAGGATATTGATTTGCACATACTTAAATACATCTATTATCTTATGAAAATTAGTTCCTTTCTTATCCTTGTTTAATTAATGAGGAAATGGGACGCTAGGCACATAAGATGCCTCCACTATAGGCTCAGATGGAGTAGGAGATATTTGTCTTTTCTCTTTCTCCTGTGTTTTAGAGGATTCATTCTCCTCTAAAGTTTCCTTAGTTTGCCCTAACTTGTTTATCTATTTGATAGCCACTCCTAGGGGTAGTTATGGTCTTTGCTTGCTCATGGGGTCTTTGTGAGTTTGAACTAGACCCTATTTCAAACTGTCCCTTAGGGTTTGGAATTGGATGATTAGGAAACTATCCCTTTTCACTATCGATCAAAGTAGTTGACAACTGGCTCATTTGCATTTCTAATTTGGCAATAGCTTGAGAATTTACATTGTTGCATTGTCTACTCTCA
Source organism: Warburgia ugandensis (assembly GCA_035236585.1). Lineage (NCBI taxonomy): Eukaryota > Viridiplantae > Streptophyta > Magnoliopsida > Canellales > Canellaceae > Warburgia > Warburgia ugandensis. Next base: position 16,834,771 of record CP141134.1, on the reverse strand, counting down.
TTGATGGCCTATCTGGTTTCATCCTTTTGTTTTAAAGTTCTCTCCATAGATGATTGCTTAGTTTCCTCAAATGTGGGTTTCTTTATTTATTGAGGGTACTAGAAACCAAGAGGCTATTGTGGAATTGAAGCCCTAGAAAAGTTTGTTTCCGAGGGATCATAGATGGACCTCCCTAGATTATAGGTCTCGTAGTATGGATTATTGCTAGCGTTGTGATATGCATTTAGAGCATTTGCTTGTTTTAAAAGATATTCAATGTGCACTCTATTAGATGGACAAGTTGTGGTTAGGTGTGCCGGCCTAGAACAAATAGCACAAGCCTCTAGTGGAGGTTTTGTGGATGCATTTACAACATGAAGGCATGAAACATATTTGCAAACTTGTCCAATCGTTCAACCATTATGTCGAGCTTATATAATTTATCTGAGGTCACTTCTATTTCATATAAGCCTCCTTTCTTTTGAGGCAGGGTATTTCTCTCTCTCCTATTAGAATAATCCCATTGTTGGAAATTCCTAGCTAAGGTCTCAAAATATTTCTAGGCCTCTGTCTCAGTTTTCAACAAGAGGGCCCTCCACTAGTTGCATCTACTATATATCAAATTGAGGTGTTAATGCCTCATAGAAATACTAAACTTGCTACCATTTTTCAAATTCGTGGTGAGGACACTTTTGTAGCAATTCATTCTACCTTTCTGAACATTCATAATATTTCTCATCTTCTCTTTGCTGGAAATTGATAATCTCCCTATGAAGGGCATTAGTCTTATGGATGGGAAAGAATTTTTTAGGAACTTTTTAGACAACTAGTCTCATGTGGCAATGGAACCAACCTTTAAAGAATTTAGTCATGCTTTGGCCTTATCTTTCAATCAGAAGGGAAACAACCTAAGTCTTGTAGAATCATCCAAAACATTTTAAATTTTGAATGCATTACAAATATCAAGGAATTCCTTAATATGTAGGTATGGATCCTCTTTTTCTTAACCATAGAATGTTGGTAGTAACTGTCTAGCTCCATGTTTAAGTTCAAAGTGAGCTGCATAGAGAATTCAACTAGAGTGGCACATAGAAGTCTTTTATGGCCTTGTAATCAACTATAATTGATGGGTCCACCATGGGGTTAGGAATTTGATGTCTTACCGCTTGCCTATAGGTTCAAGTCATTGGAGTGACAATAGATCTCCTCATTGCTAAAAGGGTCTTACAACCTCTAAACCCTAAGTCTCTTGCTACTTGATTTTAAATTAAGCTTTATGTGATAGGATCACTAACATACAAGGAATTGATTTGATTACCTAGGTAGGCCAAGGATTTGTTGATGAAATTCAATACTTATTTTATGAGGGTTCCTAGGGGCCTTACTATCAATGTAAACATCCACCATAAATTAAACATGCAATGCAATTACAAGTAAAGAAAGCTAATGCCTACCTATATGGTATCTAACAAAGGGTCCATGCCTTATCAAACAAGACATTATAACTAAACAGCCTATGCCTTAATTATAGTCGAGCTCAAGCTAGCCTCTGTTAACAAGGTGCAATCTAATGCAAAAACCCTAAATATCATACAACAAGTTATAATGAATGACCCTAAACTATATAAATTACACTACCATCCATAACACAAATTACACTAAATGTGATTATACTAAGAAAACAAAAGAGAGTGAGAAAAAAACTTATAGTAGGATTTCTGATGAAGATCAAGTATAGTCCACCATACCCCACACTTTGCCTATATTATTAGAACCCTGTAAAATAAATAATTAAAATTAAGTTTGCAATGTGGCGCCACTACAATTCTCTCAAAAAAGTAGAAAAACTTAATTTAGAAAAGTAAGGAAATCCTAATTATGTTGATGAAGCTTTGGCCCATAGGAGCACTGCAACCTAATTTAGGAAAGTAAGGAAATCCTAATTTTGCGGATGAAGCTTTGGTCCAGAAGATCACCGCTACTCTTTTTGGCAAATTTTCCTTGCAGTAAATCAAAAATTATATGTCAATTTGTAAAGAATTAGAAAAATATGCAAGAATGACTCAAAAACCCTAAAACTAATGCAAACTAATACTAAGATCAAAGATAAACAAAAACAAAGATCAAACCACAAATCTGTTGCGATTCCCCAACAATGGTGCCAAAAGCTTGGTGTAGCTTTAAAATTTCCCACAAGCACACGAATTAATTGTAGTAGATTTACACGAGTGAGGTCAATCCCATGAGGAATCTGACAGATTTGTTATGTTGATTGGATTTTATTTAAACCACTTATCCTAGCGAAAGAAAGATTGGATTTGACTTAAACTAGGAATTTAAATGACATGGAAAAGGAAACATGCATGGAATTAGAAACGTGAACTAAATGAAAATTTTCTTAAAGTAAAGATTTTCAATAGAATTAGAAACTTTCCTAATTAACATACACCCAATAACGGAAACTAGTGTAAAACTAAAATGACTTAATCTAGGAAAGTTAATATAAGGAAACGTGCTAAAGATAAAAACTAGAATTAGAAGTCAATTAAAATTAATCTAAAGATGCAATAACTTGAACAACAATTAAAGAAACCCTAAACTTGAACTACCTTAATTTAAAGCATGCAAAACTATTTGTATAACATTAAGATTGGTGTGCAAGAAACATGTTCTAGAAAATAGGCAATGTACGCATGGAATCTTGGAATGCAACTACTTTAGAATTGTGCATACGAGTCTAAGATGGAAAGAATGCATGAATTAAATTTGAATGGAGTGCATGAACCTATGAATATTGTGCATGGAATAGTAACCATGAAGCGTGTCATTCAATTAACCATGATAGGTAAGATTAAAACAATTAAATCAACATGGAAATTTTCTCATCAAACATGTAACTTTATTGAATTCTAATTCATACAAAAGTTTGCACGTAATACATGGAAACTAGAAAACATTAGGCCAACTTCAAGGGCCTAAGACTAACTCAAAACTAAGACCAACATTCACTACCCAATCTAATATTACACGCACATGAAATCCAAAAGAGAACCAGAAGGAAGAGAGTGAAAAAGAAGGGAACAAAATTAATGGAAAGGTAAGGATCAAAGAACTAAGAACTTGATCCAAAGACTACTATCTATAGGTTGTCACTACAAGAGATTAGTGGCCCTTCAATGCAAGAATTTAAGCACAAAACTAGAAGCAAACAAGAAAGGAAAACAAGTAAAGAACAAAGAGCATGAAACCAGAAAGCAAAGCAAGCAACAATGAATATAAAAGAGCAAGGAAAACCAACCTTAAAACTTGAAGTAAATCAACTTGGAATGGCTAGAAAGAAGGAAGGAGGCATGGAGCATCAAGTGGAGAAGGAGCTAAAGTGGAGAAGTCACTGTGACAATCTAGGTTTTTCAATACTTTTTAAACAAAATTTTCGAAAGTTAGGGCCCCATTTTTTAAAACAAAACATAGAAAAACAATTTCAATGAATTTCATTTGAAGAAAAACCCCGAGTGTCAACCATCGACTTGAAACTCAAATAAATTTTTCATTTTTCAAGTTAACATTACCAAAACAAGTTTACTTCTTCAGGACCCATCCAGTCAACAACTGCATTCCCTATAACAATATAATCAAGTCTAGATATTTCAGATGCACATGTGCAATCCAAGTATAATTAAAAACATACATTCAGTTAAATGTCTTAATTAATAACTCGTTTCGCTCCTTATCAGTCATGTCTGTCTCTGAATATTTGAGGCATTGCAACAATAATACAATGCCTCAACTTGGTAGGGGAATAAGATGCTTATGCAATTCAAAATATAACATTTACTTTCATAATATAATAATAATTTCAATGTACAAAACATTATGCATCAATAAATGATAGTCTGCATGATTAACTTGGAATTAATCCAAGACTTTAGAATATAATTTTCAAAGCATTTATCATGAATAAATTGAACCACGAAACATCATGTCCAAATCCAAATCAGTATCTCAAGTAAACTTTATGAATAGATATAAACATCATAAAAAAATCTAGAAATGCCAAATCATGTCCAACCACAATTTAAATCACAAATACATATACTAAATATGTAAACAAGTTAAATGGTATTAAACTCATAAACTAGTGAATATAGTCATCAGTTGTCACACCCCTACTATATGGGGCCCACAATCCTCTAGTCAACACTGGCTATCCATAATGGTCATGAGCTCATAAAGGCATATCACAATGCCATATAGTCATCACCGGTCATAGCACCCTGATCTCACAAGAAAACCAAGCACACATGCTATCACTCCCTTGTGATCACAACACCGTGTATAGGTATACAAGGAACTGTTATGCTATAGTGATAACCAACACATGATCTATCCCTCCCAACATCGAAATAGGAGACTCATCGTCTATCCGCATGGGTGGGGACCGGACAGTAGTGTGCGCTACTCATGATACCAACCCCTACCGAGCACCATCTACAGGCCAGCCCTATACCCTTCCTAGCATAGCATTGCCCAGGCAACAAGCCTGTTGAAAACAAAATCCTCAGGCCTCCATGTCTGGATATAAAATAATAGTATCAGGCTATATGCCTGTCTTATATCAACCCATGAAAAATATTGTATCATATACATATTTGGTACCCTGTACCAGATCAAGCTTACATGGCTTTTATATCAAAATTATGCAATAATTAAACATGACATGCACCATCAAAAGCATGCATTTTTAAATGAATGGCATACATTTAAATCCATGAAGGCGTAATCACAATATAACTATCCTCCATATATAAAACCATATCCTTTTCATTTCATAATTCATGCCATAAATAATGCATGTATACTATAAGATAATAATCTCATTTTATAAATGATTCATGCAACTCAAATCTCATGTAGGTATCAAAATCACTTCATGAGTATATAAATAAATCATGTATTTTATGAAATTAGCATCTTAAATTACACCTACCTCCAATACAGCTCTCAAATCCTTAGAACAACCCACGGTCTCAAATGTGTATCCATTAGCATATCTGTCAAGTCATAGATACATTTCAAGTTAACCACTTATTCCACTTATTCACAATTTCTCACCCATTACTCATCTAGTCTTTGATCATCATCAAGCATTATGATCTTGCTCTTACAGACCTTCAATCCTACATATATTTCTTTATTTTCATAGTATCCATCAATTTGGATCATTGATTAAAGGTCAATGGTTCAAATCATTTGATCTATTCTTATTCAAGTCAATCCAAACTATGATTAGCTAAATAGATACATCATGATCATCACAAGGCTTAATCCTTCCATTTTATTGGAATTCAGGGCGATCCAACTTGGATCATTCTTTAAAGCCTCTATTTATAATTAGATCACCAATTCTAATCTTAATCATCACAATCAATTCCATTTCATGTTTATCTAACTATTCTAATGTATATCTAATATTTATACCTTGATTTGACAGTCCAATCACTCTCTGATCGATCAAATCTAAAATACTCTATTAAATCAATGGTCTAGATCAATTTATAAGATGAATACACATGATCTAATCATTAGATCAATCAATTCATCTCTTGGATTATATAATTGGCCAAATTCTAGGGTCTAATAATCCTTTGCTCAGCTCGATCTAAGTAATTGGATAACATTTTATGAATTTGATCTAACTAGATGTAATTAGATTAAGATTCTTATGCTAAAATCATGTCCACATCATCGAGATTATTTCAACAAATGTTTCAGATCAAATTTTAGGCTTATATAACCCCCACAATTGTAAAATGAGCATTTCAATTCATTTTTAGTTTGTTTGGACCAAAATCCTAACCAAATTCAATTTAAAACGAAATAACGAGCATTCCTGAGATGCACCACATCTGGGACAAGCAGCGGAACGCGCCGTGTGCATCCCAGTTTCCAGGACGCCGGGCATCCCATCGCTGTCTGAGCATCCTGTGGATGCGTGTTGGGCACGATGTCCATCGGGGACAATGCACCCTGACTGTTCACATTATTTTTGCTTGATCAGAGTCTTGAAGGATCTAATTTTTATTCTATTTTCACAACTCCTAAGGTTTTGAGGGTCCCTGAACCCAATGGACCCTTTAGATCATCCATCTGAGTTGTCTTTGAGATGGGTTTTCTACTATGTGATGGTTTTTTTATAGATTCAAACCTTACCCACATAAAATCTCTGATCTAGGTGTTGGGAACAATAAAAGGCAATGAAGGAAAGCCAATGGAAGGGAAAACAAGAAGGAAACTACATCCTACCTCTCAAATCGATGGAAAATCTGATCTTGATTGTTTTACCCAAGAATTAGAGATGGAGAGAAAAAGGCACAATTGCGATGCTCTTCAGGCGATCAATTACTGTAACTCCATAGAAGAAAGTGAGATATGTTTATGATGTTGAACACAGTTAGATCTGATCACATTTGATTGTGAAAAAAGGAGAGAATTGGAGGAGAAGAAGATGATTAATAGTGTTTAGGAAAGAGGGGTTTTTGCCTTAAATTCAGTTATAGTGAGATAATCACGATTACTCTCATAATTAATATATTTTCTAATTCATTTTAACCTGTCTAAATTCTAGGACTCGCATCAGTGCACTGTGGGCCCACATGTGAAATGATTATTTTGCCCTGTTGTAAAATAATTAAGCAAATTTTTGCCTGAACTCCGATTTGGGCGTTCTCAATGTCGTTGGATTCCATTTTTAGAGTAAAATCCAAATGTTAAGGTTCCAACACTTGATTGGATGTCTATCAAATTTCTCACTCATAAAACTCTAAAACTATGAAATTTCACTATTTTCTTTTTGTCCCAATTTAACATTTCTCAAAATTCACTCACATTGGGATTTAAAAATTATGGATGTTACGGTCACAAACCCTAGAGGAGAAAGTAACGAAGGAGAGAGGCATCACCTTTTTTGGAAGAGGCGTCCCCTTCTTCTATGCGCTACGTGTGGAATTCCTTTGGTATTTATAGATGTTAGGCACTTCTAAAAGAGTCCTAATGAGGAATGGAAGATAAGAGAGAGGTTGGGAAAGAGTTCAATTAAGATAAGGCATTTAGGAAGGTAAGTGGAAGGTTGAGGAAAGGAAATTAGAAAGTGTAACATCCAAGGACGCCACTTTTCAAGGAGTGATGGATGGAACGCCCTTCCTTCTAAGTGTTTCAAATGGAAGGGTAGGAAAGAGTGGAGAAGATGAAGAGATAGAGATAGAGATAGAGAGACAACAAGAAATTTTAAAAGATTAAGGGCTCTTCCCCCATTGGTTCACCATGCATGCATATCTTATCGTAGGATAATCTCCATCAAACCCTTTTAATTATCCCTTGAAAAATCACATTTTTAGCATGGATAATTGCTTGAATTCTTCATCCAATTGTGTGACTCATTGTGGAATGGCTCTCATGGCTTGAGGACTCACTTTGATGGATCCTTACTTGATAATTTAAATGGCTTATATCCTTGGCTTACATGGCTTCTATGGTTAAGGTGGCTTGCATGCATGGCTCCAATTCTCATGCAAAACGGGGTGAAATACCATGGATTCTTCCTAATCACATTTGATTCTTCCAATTGCTTTCTTACTTACCTAGGATGATCTTGAAGCTTGACCAAGCTTTGAAATAATGAATTGTAAGTCCTAGCTTTCACTTTTGATCTTGATCTTCAATTCTCATTTGATCAATCTTGGACGTTGGATTGTACAATACCTACAAAAGATCAAAAACCCTAATTAGTTCCTAAAATTTTTGATAATTCACGTACTCAAATTTGATTAGCTTCTGAACCTGAAAAATATCAAACTTTTGGATTATTAGATTAAAAATGTATATGTTATGAATTTTGGCAAAACCCTAAGATAATATCCTATATTTTATAATACATGAACTACTAATTGGTTACTTTTGATACATTATTGGTACTTATCACTAGTTATACTAATTATAAATCTCCTTGTTTGTTCATTAGGTTATAGCTAGAAAAGTAAATCCAATCCTTTTCACTTAGTAAATTTGATTTATTTATCAATCCCAACCAATGATCCAAAGAGGGAAATCAAATCATCATATTTGACCATCTATTTTGGTAGTTCATGCATTGTCAATCATAGACTAAAGTGTAGTTTGGAAGGTATTGCTAATGAGATTGATTTTATAAAGCTAGTGGAAAGGATAAACATCACAAGAGCTAGTGAATTGATATTTCATTGAAATGTTATCTTTGAATGTTGGAGTTATATGCAATACTTACAGCTACTATTTAATTTATGATTTATCCAAATGTTGGAATTGTTATAAATTTGAATTTGATTCATGATCTCTGCTTTAAATGAAAAGTTGGTATTTTGAAAACATGACATGGATCTTACCCAGATACTCAAAAGATTTATGAAAAATTGCATAATGATGCGTAGTATGAAATTGCAATGCATGATTTCATCTTTTTAGAAAGTAAAGATTGACTTGAAATCCATGTATGTTTTATTGATAAGAATAGCCATTGAGGGTGGGTACAATGTAACATTAGCAAGCTTCTAAGCACTTAGAATATCATGATGAATTTCAAGGATTTGTTTGAGATGATTTGCTAATGAATTTTTAAGATTTGTTTTGGGATTTCTGCCACAATATTTTATTATTATGAAAAATCAGATGACTCATGAAAGTTTGCATGTTCTTGGCTATGTAGTAGTAAGCGCAAGGCACATCCAGGCGTAAGGGGTGCGACTTGCACCTAGTCTCGTGACTAAATGTCAAGGCACAAAATTAAGGAATTTAAATATTTAAAAAAGAAGAAGAAAAAATCCAAAAAATATTGCAAAAAATCCAAAAAAAGAAGAAGGAAAACATAGAAATATAAAGATATGAATAAATACTTGTCAAATGAGAGAAATGAAATTCTTAAGTAATAAATCAATATGTCAACAACAATAACATATAGTTAAACCAAACAATCAAATATAATTAAGTTCAGAAACATACAAATATCAAGGTGATGATCTCCATGCTACTCCCTCAATTCCTTGTGGCCTCCTCGTCATTATCGCCATAGCCACTATCTTCCTATAAATCCAGTAACAATAAATAATTAAATAATAGTTATATAAATAAAGTGAAGTAAATATTAGAGTTAATTAATAAGACTTAAGAGTCATCTTCTTGTACCTCTTCCTCATCAAGAAAATTAAGATCATCATCAGAATCATCTTCCTGAGAATTATAGACATTCTCCTTAGTCTCCTCATCGTCCTACTCTTCTCCAACATCCTCATGTTGTCCCTGATGAGTTTGAGAATGAGAAATGCAGCTCCCCCTCTGCCCCCTCTCCTGTCTCTGGTATTACCTAGTGGATGGAGCATCGCGTTCACTTGATCCTTCAACAGTCTCAACATCTAACCAGGCAAGGTCATCACCTGGATGCACCAGATCATGTCTTGCATATTTTTCAACAATCCTCTCATTGCTTTCATCGATCTCGCATAAAAGAATAAGATATTTATACATTTGCATTTTCACATGATCCTCATGTTGACAACAAAGGTGTTTATTGTATTAAACATATACTAGATCATTCAATTTCCTAGTGTGCATCCTATTCCTCTTCTTAGTGTGGATCACAAAAGAAAAAAATAAATATAAATTTAGAATATAATGAATGTCTGCTAAATAACTAATAATACTAAATCTTAATATTTAAGTAGCTTACATTTTCAAAGACACTCCAGTTACGCTAGCAAGGAGATGCGCCGCATATCTGGGAGAGGACCCTAATGGAAAATGTCTGAAGATGTGGGGCTTCAGCCCCAAAGTTAATCCACCACTCACCTACAAAAGTTGACAAAAATTAAATTTAAAAAAATAAACAAAATTAGAGCATTATAAAATAAAATTTAGAAGTTAAAACTTAAAACATAGAACAACATAAAACACTTACAAGGGGCTAGGGTTTTTCTCTTGCATATTGCCAGGTCATTGCCAAATAAGCCTCTAGCATATCTGTAAATGGATATCTTATCTACCACTATGTCAGCCTCCTTTTCATCATATAGCCTACTAATGGCATGCATTAAACCATTCTTAACATCACTATTGTGCTCAATTTCAATGTCTTGGTGATAGTAGAAGGATGGGTTGAAGTAATATCCAGCTGCATGCAAAGGTTGGTGAAGCAAAGAACATCTACTATTTATAATTCCCCAAATATGAGTGGCCTGCACTCATCCCCTACTAGATTGACTTGAATCTTCTCTTTGGCCCTGGTTATAGCCTCAAAGATATATCCTGTTGTCGGCTTCTCCTCACTGTCCACCACCCTCAAAACCTTTACAAGTGGAGCCATGATCTTCAAACAAAAGAGGATATGGTTCTAAAAGCTGGTATGAGACACAATTATTTCAACTCTTTTTCCTTCAAGCCTTTTCAGCCATTTACTGTTCATCCACTCTGAATAGTGGAGCATTGCCCTCAACTCTGTCTTCAAATTGTGGATGCTTTCTAGGCTCAAGAAGTTGGTGGCAAAGTGAGTCACTGCAGATCTAACCGAATCTCTTTTTCTTATAAATCTTCTCATAAGATGAAGGATATGTGTGTGGCTATATTAAAAAAATTCATCGCCCTAACTTCTGCCACGGTTTTCTTCATAATTGGTAATTTACCTATATCCTCTAACATCATATCAATGTAGTGAGCTACATAAGGGGTCCAATATAAATGTGGCCTCATCACCATCAACTCCTTTCCCGCAGCCATATAGTTGGAGGCATTATCAGTTATGATCGAAAATATATAAAAAAGAAGAAGGTAAAATTATATAGGATGAACTTGCATTATAAACAAGTTAAAATACTTAACAAATTACAAATATAAATTTAAATAATTACCTGAACTACATTGTTCTCCCCAACTTCCTCAATCACCTTCTCTAGCATGTCAAGTATTAAGTTTGTGCTCTTGACATGCGTAGACCCATTAAGAGATTTCAAAAAAATTGCCCCAGTTGGATAATTTACTAGAAAGTTGACAAGAGTGCGACCCTTACCATCAGTCCACTAATCCGACATGATAGAGCACCCATACCTATAAAAGCATAATGGAGCACTCTTGTTGTCACTGTCAACTTGAGACTTGAAACTTGAAAGGAATGTGCAATAATAGTGCACGCATACCTAATCCAGTTAGCTTTACACTACTCTATGTACTCTTTTGTCTTCTCTACTTGTTTTTGAAGAAGACTCACCCTCAACTCGTGATACGAGGGTGCCTTGAAACCTTAGTCACATAATATGATATGATGTAAGATTAAGTAAAAGGCTAAAATATGTATTAAACTATTTATTATTAAAAATATAAGATATATACCTTCACCATGTTGTGCAACTACCTCTAACATGGTCTAAAAGGAATAGCTACGAGCAGAATTGAACTCAATGCTATGTTTATAGAACCAAGAGGTGATGTAATCGTATGCTCTTGTCCTAAACTCCTTCTTATATGCTCTATTCATTGTTGTCTACTTCATGGGTGCTTTCCCCTTACCCTGGACCTCAGGGTTGGGAGTCAATAGGACCCTTTGTTGTTTGCACGGGTGCCTTTCCCTTGCGCTTCTTGCTTCCAATGTAAATGCCATAAGTCCTAGTACCACGAATCTCCTCCATATCATCATCACCATCATCATCATCATGCAAGCTAAATAAATTCTCTGACTTCTCCATCTCCTTTATTATTTTCTCTCTATTCTCTTTCTTCTTCTTTGATTCATTCATATAATCTAATATATTCTTAGAAATGTCAAGAGTGACAAGAGAGAATTTTTTTGCATTTCTATGACCACCTGTGAAATGTTGTTTCAATCTAAATATTCCATCACTGCACCTGTTCCCACAAAGCTTGCACCAAACTAAATTTTTGTCATTTGGATCCCTTGCCTCTCCATATTCCCATCCTGGAACCATTGATTTTGATAATGCATTGTTAAAACCCCTTGATGAAGACATATTATAGTCTATGTCTTGTCACTTGTGGTTGTGGAATGGAAACCTAAGCTGAACCCTACAAACAAAGTTAACAAACATAAGAAATAAACAAAGTAAAAAAACAGTATTACTACTAAAACTAACAAAAAAAATAGTAGTTATTTCATGATTTTTAAAAGAAAGAAACAATACAAAAAACAATAAAGGAAACATACAAATTATGCAAATGATGATGTGGAATTATCATTTTTTAGCATTACAATTATGTTTTTAGTATTGCTACTAAATTTAACAAAAAACAACAGCTATTTCATGAATTTTACAAGAAAGTAACAAAAAACAGTAAAGGAAACATACAAATTATGCAAAGGAAGATCAAGAATTATCATTTTTTAGCATTACAACAATTTTTTTAGTATTGCTATTGAATTTAACAGAAAACAAAAAGTAGCTATTTCATGAATTTTACAAGAAAGCAAAAAAATAAAATAAAATAAACATACAAAATATAAAAACATTGATATAGGGTTGTCGATTTTAGTATTAGAAAGGAAACATTTACATATGTATTACAAAAATGAACACAAACAAACAAAAAAAACCCTATTGTATAATGTGTTTTACGATTTTCACTGTAAAATAATGAAAAAAAAAAGAGGTAAAAAAAAAAAAATGAAACAAGATCATGGAAATGTCGATTTTAGCTATCTAATGCAAACCTATGGATGTATTTCACAAAAAAAAATTAGAGAGAAAAAATACTAATATAAATTGCAATTTTTGAAAAAATACAAAAAACTAAAAAAATAGTGAATAGTACATTAAATCTGTGAAAAGAAATGGAAATGATGAAATGGAGTTTTCATTTTTAGCATTAGAGTGTAGATATGTTGATATTTTAGACAAAAAAACAAGCATTGCTCATTATAAATGAAAAAACAACACTATTTTTACCAACTTTTTCCAGAAAACAAAAAATACTTAAATACCTAACAAAAATCTATAATTTCTTACCTTTAATCACTTCAAGAAACTTTCAATCACCAATGGAAGATGAGGATGGTCGCAAGAAGAAGAAAGGAAGTTTGAGAAGAAAAAGAAGAAGAAGAAAGGGGAAAAAAAGGGTTTTATGTAAGTGATGAGGTGCTGCCTAGAGTTAGGGGCACAAAAAGCTCTAGGCACAGCAAGTCACATGCCTAGGCACACCTAGGTGCACTGTGCTTGGCTTAATCGAGTCGTAAGGGATGTGCCTAGCAACTAGTCACGCCTATGACTACATAGGTTCTTGGGTGATTTCTAAGACCCTTATTGGGAGCCTCTCACCTACAAATACGATGCCTACATGGCTATTATTTATGGGTGAGATGTATCGTGATAAGATACCAATCAGATTGATGTGTGGCCCCTAGGAGGGACAGTGTAGTACATGAGGTATCCATGTATGAACAATATTGTGTTGTGTGTGTGTGTGTGTGTGTGTGTGTGTGTGTGTGTGTGCGCGCGTGCATATTTTGTAGTACACTGAGAATGGACAGTAATATATATATATATATATGCCAATTTGATGTTTTGTACATATTTTAGTATGTATTATGCTTTCTCACTAAATTGAGAATTTGATATCAACTATAATTTAAACAAAATGCATTGGCATAGGCGCATTAAGAATTTATATGTATATTGTACATACTAAAATTTAATCCTAGATTGGATAATGCTACATGGATATCTTTCATCAACTTAAAATGCATTGTATTATTCAAACTAAATTATTAATTGGCATGGTTTTGTTTGATATACTTGCCTTATGATTTTGTTCTTGCAACATATTTGATTTGATTTCATCCTGCATGGGTGACAATTAGCTCATGAATCTACATACTACATCTTATTTTGCTTAAAATTGATTTGGAAATGGCATGAGTTCATTTTAATACATATGCAGCATGAAATTTGTGTTTATATCATAGATCGTGTTTTTATCTATGTATACATTTTGTTCCACCTACACAGGCACAAGGTAGATGAGATATTGTATTTATTTATAATATCTCATATTTGATGGATATAGAAAAAAAGGAAGAAAGCAAAAGATAGAACAAAGAGTTACAAAAGAGATTGGTGGTAGTAGTGTAATAGCAAGTATAAGGACATATGCTATTCATTCTACAATTGATGTATTGGATCGTTAACTTTGTTCTTTTGGATAAGTGGACATATATTACAAATATATGGACTAATAATTGTGATTGGATAGATTTTGGCTATGACAAAGTTGGCCTTCAAACTATCTCCTTTAAAAGTGAAAACGTTTTATTTTCAAACTTAATTATACACTTGGATATTTAATGAAGATGGAGTCTCCTTTATTGTTTAAATTTATAAAATGTTATCCATCAAAGATATTGTATCACATGCAAAAAATAAGTAATATCTACGAAACAAAGGGAACTATGTTGGATTTTTGATAAAAATAAAATAAATGGAATGGTGATTTTACCATCAAATCCTATTCGTAAAGTAGTAATGATACTCAAGGTCTAAAAAAAAAATTGTTTCACAGAAAAATGTTTGTTCTATTTGTTTTTAGAAAGAATTTTTAACTAGAGGCCTTGCTTTTCAAAAATAATTAATAAAAAAATCACTTAAAAAACCGAGGTCATCGCATTATTAAACTCATGTAGAAATACATGTGCAAGTATTTTCTACACACTTTAGAGAGAGTAAAATTTCTGTTGAATTCTCTACAGAAATACACACTTATCTCAACCAAGACTTTTGCATCTTGAAGAGATTTTGTTCACTGCAAATTCCTGCAGAGATCACATACTTTCTTTCATTGCTATTATTGCATTCAGATGGTGTCACTCACTGCCAAACTCTCCCAGTAGCAGATTACTTCAAATGGTGAATGTTTCTACATCTTAGTGCACCTCATTTCGATCAAATTCCTACACTTATTGTTTGCATGTCCTATGATCTGTCACTATTGCTCTAATCCGTGCAAGAAAATTGTAGAATAGTCCATCCATTATTGACACTCTCTACTACTCATTGTTCACACTACCTATCCTTATAGAAAACATGGTTCCTAGTATTACTTACCACTTTTGTCCCTATGTAATATTTGAACCACAAACCAAGTATCTGTAGTAATCTATATAACGTTGAACTCACTGAGGAATACATTAAGCTATGGTTAGTATACCTTTCAATCCTTATAGAAAATGCATCATTACTAAATCTATGATGATCATGCTTGAGAGATATTTTTAGTTCAGTTCTTTCACTATCTAGTTTCCACAGAACTATGTATTTATCACCCTTATTGTTTAAATGCATCCCTACCATAACTGATTTAGCTAATGTAGAAAGGCTAGTTGTCATTTCATTACTATTTAAATCTTTGTGAATTGTTCATGGTGGCTGAACTCATTGATCTTCATGGGTTGCATGTTGCACTTGCTTGCTAGTTATGGCTTAGAATTTTGTAACATGTATACAGTCACTAGCCTAGTATCCACATGGCTGTAAGTGCACATTATCATTACCTACTGCTTATTTTATGTGATTGAGCAAGTAAGATTATTTCACTAACAATTATCTTGAGATTTAATTTCTCATCTCCTTCACTGTTGAGTTTATACTAGACATATTTTCTTGCATTGTTGTGTTCTTATTCTATAAGATATGTTTTATGCATATAATAAATTCCAAAAGAGTTGCTTATTTTCTCTTAGTATGTATTGAGTTTGTCTTCTAGATTTATCAAGAATGCATGATTTATTTACCGTATGATTTAGTAAGCACAATTTATTGGATGGATGATTTTGCTTATGAAGCATTTGTAGATTACTATACTTGTATAGATCATACAATGGTGGAATTGCCTTTATGGCTTAGTTGAGAGATGCTAACTATGTGATCACAAACTTGCCTATGTGGCCCCAAATAAATTGCCCTTGTGGCCCCTAGAAAATGTAACTTCATGTTGACATTACATATTGCCAATATTTGCCTTTGAGGCCTCAACTGAAATTGCCTATATGGCCCTCAATTAAAATTTCCTATGTGGCTTTGATGAGATTGCCTTTGTGGCCGCCTCCAACAATTGCCTTAGTAGCCCCAGCAAAGTGCTACTGCTTATTAGTATTATCTTAGTTGATATATAATCAAAATTGTAAGGGTGTGTATATATTTTATGAACTTATTCCATATTTTGAAGATTGGTTATTTTTTAATGGAAGCATCAATTTTTAAATGAGTATACACGTGCTTTGGAAAATTTAGCCTAACTTAGGGGTTTTCCTACTGAGTGATTGTACTCACCTCTACCAACAAATTTCAGGTGAATCTTCAACAAAGTGAGCAGTGTAACACAAGAAAACTTTAGAGGGCATTTCTGGAAATGTATGAAGAAAGAACTTTAAAAAACATTCAGCCATTTATTACATTGTTACTTAAAACTATTTGAACATTGATGTAATAAGACAAGGAGTCCTGTGTGACACCCCGGGTTTTTTAAAACCTTTTTCCAAAGTTGTAATAATAATAATAATATGTTTTAAGAAAAATAGGTTGGATCCCTGAAAACAAAAACTCAAGATTTATAAATCTTACGTAGCGTTAAAAGAATTAACCCACAACGAAAACCACGGGGGTTAGCCACATCCCAAAACTGTGACAATAAATAAAATCAATTTCAAATACTCTGAGCATGCTCAATTTAAAACCATGATAAATACACAAACTGAGAAAAGGCAATAACAATATAAGTCCAAAAGCCACTAGGTTCCGTCCATGATCACCACCACAACTAATTTGTAAATAAGCGTACACTATACAATGGTGTGGGTCCAATCTATCCAAATATACAACATCCAAGTAGAGTCCCAAAAGTCTAATATAAGTCTAAGAGACGTACACTAATCTGTCTCTGAATACTGAAAGTAGACAGTCCTCAGGTCCTCGCCCAAATCAATGCTACTCCACCCGCTTTCCCTTCCTGCTATCTCGCTCCAAATATGAGGCATTGCTTCGTTTTGCAATGCCTCAGTAAGTTATGCTTATGTAGGTGATTTACATTCAATTTGCAAAAAATGATATAAAATCGTAGCATCAAGATATATATGTAAAAACCAACAAAACATCCTATACGGTCTAGCCCTATGAGTGTCTCAAGACACTCATGGCAACGTGGGGCCAACTCTCAGTACTTTTTGCTTTCACCTTTTTACCCATAACGGGGCACTCAAGCACTCACAGAAAGATGCTTTCCAATTCCACTTTCACCCTTTCACCCACACGGGCACTCAAAAATAGATGTGTTCCAATCCCGCTTTCACCCTTTCACCCCCATAGGGCACTCAGGCACTCACGGGGGGATGTATCCCATCACAAGATCACTTGTCCCAATCGACAAGGCATAGAAACTCCCATGTGTCAAAATCTCAATAAGATCCGATCAAAGATATGACAGTGTACCATCAACCATATGTTCAGATATATGACTAAATCATATTGAATAAAGAAATTTTCCTGAAAACATGATAATGCATAATCATTATCGATAAAACCAAATCGAGTAAGTAATTCAATATATCAACATCATGCATCCGATGCAACCGAAATATACTAAAAATAGTGCATAAATCAGGTATAAAGGAAGTAGTAAGCATGTCAACAATACATGTTGAAAATGATCTCATGCAACATGGCAAGGCATAAAACATATGCCTCAAAGTTTAAAATACTATGTCATGATTTAAGACACCATGTAAAATCAAGAATGTAATCACCTACCTCGATAACGCGGTACTCCAATCAAGTGCGTAAGCTATATCACATCGTGCACCTTGACATACCTGTCACATCATAAGTCGTCAATCACTTGGTGTTCTCACATCTCAAATAACAGGTCCAAGTGATAACCTCCCTGATCTGGTAGTTAATCCTAGATTGACGGCTCAGATCATCTGATTAACCCTCCATTAGGGCAACCTTGAGCTAGATGTTTGTCTTTCTAAAATCTAGATCGTCATATGTCATTTTTTATTTCAATCCTACTCCTTTTCATCATGATCCATTATATTTTTATTTTGTTTAGTGATTCACATGTATCCTTATGATTACGTGTCGATTTGATAATAGGATTGCTCTCTAATTAGCACATCCCAAGGCACCTGCTTAGATCGACGGTCAAGATCATTTTTCTTGATAATTCAATGAGATCAACACTTCTAATCCCCTAGATCATCTCATGTTTAAAGTATACCATCAAGGGATCATCGTACATCGTGAATAACCAAATTCCAATTGAAATGAAATCTTTAGGAGGAATCAATGAAACAAGAATCAATGAAACGACATCAATTCAAATCCTGGATCTTCGAATTGAGAGAAATCAAGAATTCTCACTATTTCTTAGATTCATGGACCAAATTCGATTCCGTGGGATCTTTCACTCACATTTTTTTCCACTAAGAGAGTTTTATGAAACTCTTTGACCCCCGAATTTGGAGTATCTTACTTTCACGCGATTCACAGGGTTCAACAAGCAATAGATATTTCACGATCAAAGGTGTAGTACTGCTTGTAGTAGCGGTCCTTATATATCAAATTAACAATTGAAATATGATCGAAAGAAAAAATATCTATTTGATGGGCCTTCTTCCTTTACCTATTCTTCCTATACCTATGAATTTCATTTGACCCAGAAATGATACATTGGAAGAATCTTTTTGGTCTTCCAATATCAATAGGTTGATTGTTTCGCTCCTGTATCTTCCAAAAGGGAAAAAGATCTTTGAGAGTTCTATCATGGATTCGAAAGAGAGTACTTAGGTTCTCCCAATAACTAAAAGGTGTATCATGCCTGATGATAATTAGGGTTCCTGGTGGTGGAGGAACCGGATCTAAAAAAAGAGGGATTCTAGTTGTAAGATATCTAATGAAATCATAGCTGGAATTGAGATTTCATTCAAATAGAAAGATATCAAATATCTAGAGTTTCTTTTTGTATCCTATACGGATGATCTGATCCACAAGGACCATGATTAAGAATTCTTTGATCGTCTTTCTCCAAGGAAGAAGCGAAACATAATAAACTTGAATTCAAGACAGCTATTATAAATCTTAGTGAAACACTTGATTTGTTATCTCATGCCTGCTTTTCATGAAAAAAGACCAATTGAAGCAGAATGTTTCTTCTAAGGCCTAATCATACATTGATCGGCCTGATCTAGGGCATCTAATAATATTTAGTAGTTTAATCATTTAAAAGGTATTCAAAGGTAGGTTTTATCTTGAATCTAAGTTTGCATCATCAAGACGGTCGTAACACCTCTTTTGGATCGCGATTTGGACCTTTGTAGCTCCTAAAATCACAATTTTTGTGAATGAATAGCTCAAAAAGATCCAAAAATCAAGAAAAAGCCGTGCCACATGTGCCGCTTGCATGCTGGCACGTGTACGCTGTGAGCGTGTCGCACGCTTGTTGCCACCGCCCGATGCCCCCGCATGCATTTGCCGGCCAAGCGTCACCCGTATGCGTCATCGAGCTGCTACCGTTGGGTGCCGTTGCCGAGGACAACAACCAGCTAGCAACCGTCGCCAAAGACAACAGCCAAACTCTGGTCATCGCCGACAACTCTCAAGTGCAATTTTTTCAATGTTTCTCTCAATTTTTCGTGTAGATCCCATTTTTAAGCTCCCTTTCAACAAATTCTATCATTATCTCATGTTTTTACACAATTTTCATCACGTTCCTAAAAATCTTCCTCTTACTATTTTCTTGGTTTTTCGGCGTCCCTAGCATCTGATTACCATGAAAATTCATGGTTTGTTCTTTGGGTCACCATGCACAAGATGAATGGTTCAGATCATCCATCTGACACCGTTTCATCTAGTTAGTTTTGCAAAAACAGTAAATTTTATGCAGTTGCCAAAAAAATGACTTTCTAAGTCATTTTCGGTGTTAAAAACTCATAAAAACTCTGCACCATATTGGAATGGAGAACGTGGGAAGGGGGGATGAGGCTTACCTCGAATAAGGCCGATCGATTACAGCCGAAATCTGTCGCGCGCGCTGCAGTAAGTGGAAAAAGGCGCTCTTGTAGGAAAAGTAACAGTCGCTGGTGACACGGGAATTGAGGGGGGGAAAAGAAATGGTTGTACGGGAAAATGGGTGGCATTTAAAGCCTTATTTGTGGGTTCCCGCGCCCAGTCCATGGGCCCTACGTGTATTTACTGTTTTACCCCCACTTTTGCCATTTAATTAAATACCATAATTAAAATAATTAGCCTTTCTTCCTTCCATCTCTGATTTTAGCGTTCTTAGTGGTGTTGGATTTCATTTTTCGAGTACATTCCAATTATTGAGGTTTTAACTTGTGATTTAATCTCTATAATTCTCAATTCCACAATTATCTCAATTTTTTGCAAAATTCCACAAATGATGCATTTTTAGAATTTAAAATGGTAGATATTTCATCCTGTCACTCTATTTGTGGTTAATTCTTATTACTTGATTTTTTACCAACAGTGCCTAGAGTAGTTATCTTTCATAATGCTTATATCCATATGAGAAAGATTTAAATAGTGATGATAGGTTGAAGGTTGGTTTTCAAAGTAGTACTATGTATTATATATTTTCAAGTGTTTTGAAAAGAAATCCTCAAGGAAAATTTTATTTTGTAAAAACTTATTTGAAAATTATATTTCAAAACCTAGGTTGGTGCAATAAGATGTAGAGAAGCAATATATCATTTTTTGTTTAAGATTGTTGTCCCCTTGCAAGCCGAAATCATATTAGAAGAACATCATTTTCTTTTTAAATCAAAGTTGAAGAGGAGGATTCATCAAAAGCCATGTAATATATTGTGGAATTCATGTTAAAATAATTGCTAAGGTATGTTTTCTTATGTAAATCCTCTTATAATAATGGTTTTTTGTGTAAAAGGAGTGTCTATTATATTCTAAAGGCTTCCCTCAAAAGATGTTTGGTTCACATTTCCAATGCCTTATTTTCGTGGTCTTCTTTCAGTTGTCGCTCCTCATTTGCTTCTTTTTCAATTTGGTTGTTTTCTTACTCATATATTATGATGGTGGCGAAGATTTTCATGGCTATCTTAAAACAACTTAGATTTCATGTTTAGAAGATTCAATGGTGTCTTTCAAGTTTGAACAACAAAGTTTTGGCTAAGAGTTGATATCAACACTCCTTCCTCTTTCAAATGCAAAGTTATACTTGGCAGTTGGTACTATATCATACAAACATTGTGCATGAATTAGTTGCATTTATAAATGATATCAGCACTCCTTTGTCTTCATTTTTCTAATTTATATTATTTTCTATCTAATTTCTCTCCAATTAGCTTAAGTGGATCAAGGGTGCAAAAGTTCAATGTTAAGATGTGGAAGAGATGATTTTGATGATTAAAGTAGTGGCTCCCACTCATAGTATGTCACTAATATCTTTATGAAGGATGAGAACACATGTCATAACTACAAAGCCTATTCTCAATTGGAAAATGGCAGCATGCAAGCGTACAACATGGAGTGCATTCTTTTCAATGATCCGAGCCATATATCCAATAGGTTATGCTATGGATGTTTGATGGGCCTACATCAGGACCAATCTTAATATTGTGAGCTTCTAATTCTTGCCTTTTAGCGGAAGGTTGTGAGGATGTAAATTTCAATTGTGAACCCTTGAGGTCAAGTAACAAGATCTCTATAAACAAACTCAAAGCTCTTTGAGAGGATTTGAGTTTGAGTCCTTTAAATCTCATTCCCCAACTATAGACTTATTCCCATGGAAAAACTCCACATTTGCAGGGATACTTTGGACTTTGAAACTAACTTCATACTATCAATACTTGCATCATTGCTATCTTTCTAGTCAAGTATGACTGTTCATGATCTCATATTTATGAAGAAAATGAATTCGAATAGTAATCCCTAGTCTGAATCAATCCAGTCCTGACTAACTGAAATGCTTGGCTCTGCTACTAGAACTAGAATATCTTCACAGCTAATTTTTATAAAAGATGAAATGTAGTTGAAATACCCAAACTATCCCACTTAACTTGAGAATAGACAACTTTGAGGATCCTCATATACAATTGTAGAAGACTTCAAGGGCTACTTAAAAGCAAATAAGGCTAAGTTAATAGAAGTCGAGGACACCTAATTTATCTAGAGCTTGCTAGATCTTGAGTTGATAAGATTTTGTAAGATCTAGTAAGATTTTAAGCTCAAAATCCAATTTTTACTAGATTGAGTGAGATATTTCGCAACTGCTTTTGCAAGATATTAGGGTGATTTTGACCCAGTTTGAATCAAATTTTATATATTACGATAGATATGGTTATCTAATAAAAATTAAAGTGACCCACTATTATATAAATATTATGACCAAATGGGCTTTCTTTGAACCTACATTTATACTCTTATCCTATTTGGCCCACTTATGAGAAATGGACCATGCTTTCTTGATGGGCAAACATAAAATCTAGCATTTCATTACACATATTCTAACACTATGAAACTATGTAGAGTTCCGCTTTGTAAGAAATCCGTCTAGACCTTAAATGGAACATAAAATTTACAATTCATTGTATTCTCACCTTCAATAATTTTCAATGTTTTCTCCTCTTTGTTTTGGCTAGCTTTTACTTTAGATCCACATGTGACCTTCATCTTCTCCCAAGATGTTGAATGACCTTAACTACTGGGCTATTGGAGATTTAACATGGTTTAATTCTGCAATTGGATGACAAGATTATCAAATAAGTATATTTTTTGGTCTATTGGAGATCTAACCTATTTTTTAAATGGATATATTAGACCACAAACATATTTTGTGTAGGATAAAACTTTCACTGTAGATCTAAACTATTCATAATATTAGGAATGGCATAGATAAGCTAGACATCAAATTTTGCACCCATTGAATAGTTGTAAACTATGTTTTTTAGTGCAAAATTATGAGCATTCATTTTCTATGCTTTTATCCTTTTAATCATATATTCAGTTTTGATTTTTAGATGATACTATGCAAACTTCACCAAAAAAAAATGATACCTCCTCCCCCATTGTTTTTTGGTGGAGTTAAGTTCCTAGGTCCCTTTACACTAAAAAAGGTCCTAGTAGCTAAAACTCTTGCAAAATCTAGCTAAGCTAAGAATTAGTCTACTAACAAAGAGTTAGGTGGAGTTTCTACAAAATCTTGTAAACTCTTGCTAAACTAACTTGAATGAGCAAGATAATCTAATGAGATCATGCTAAACTGACATCAAGTTAGTAAGAGTTTCATGAAAATTAGGCAAACTCTTCTTGAACTAACAATATTTAGCAATATAATGAGAAAATCGATCATAATCCTCCAAAGTCGGCTTAACTCTTGTTGGACTAACACCATGTAAGACTTTAGGGGTTACTTGTAGATCAAAGTCATAGTTTAGGGTTCATATAAAACCCATACACCTTTGCTCTCCTAATTCTCAAAATAAGATCACTTGGTACCATTTTGATTTTAGTTCCTATCTTTTGGATAACATTTATTTTAGTTCCTATATATGGGTTTCCCTAGTCTGACCTACTCTATATAAATTTGTTATGATCTATGTGTTAACTCTACCTTCACTAATTCTCTGTTGCATGTGAAATGGAACTATCTTTGTAGTTTCTGCTACACGTTTTACTTTCACTAAAATTATATTTTATAGATTCTTCTGTGCATAATGTCAATTGTTTCCTAACATACAATTGGCACATTTATGTGTTTGTAGATTCATGAGATAAAGATCAATGGGAAATGATCAAAGCTATGTGGGTCATTGAATGATGAAGAGATGGAAATTTCAAACTATACTCATGGTCTTGCA
Source organism: Warburgia ugandensis (assembly GCA_035236585.1). Classification (NCBI taxonomy): domain Eukaryota; kingdom Viridiplantae; phylum Streptophyta; class Magnoliopsida; order Canellales; family Canellaceae; genus Warburgia; species Warburgia ugandensis. The sequence goes on along the minus strand of CP141134.1, from coordinate 16,810,884 downwards.
GCTATATTCAAAACTATTTAGAATGAAATTCAAGAAATATGTTAGTTCACTTTTATATTTGTATTAAGAGTATTCTATTTGTCTTAAAATGGTTTCAAATGGATTGGTTTGTTTCATCTTTTCTTTTCATTTCTATAATTTCCCATTCTCTAAGGAGTTCTTAGTGAATGATAATATTAAGGAGTTTAATAATGTATGCAAGACATGTAATTAGTAAGAACTAATGTTGTTATGGATGTCCATAGCATCTTAACTTTTATTAGTTTTCACAATAAGAATACTTTGCCCCATTCTATTTGAGTAGGATATTGAAGATAGTAGCACATGGAACAATTTATTAAGTGGGTTTTCTAGCCATGTATTCCTGGCAAACAATTGGTCAATCCAATTTAGGATGAACCTTTTTTATCTCTATTATACTGCTTCCATGTGTATCTATATTATGTCTATATACTTTGTAAAAAGGTACCTACTTATTAACCCTATAAATCAAGGAAAATAATAGGGACACCCATTTCAAATTGTAGAAACACCCATATATGTGTTATTTGATGCTTTTTGAAGTGTCAAGAATCATTAAATGGGTGTTCATCATATTTGAAATGGGTATCCCTATCAATACCCAAAATCAAATAGAACTTTTAGTCATTTTTATTTTTTCCCGAATCAAATAGCATTTTATGTGTAGTTATGACTTGTTTTTTATGTGATTTTTGTGAGTTTTTATAGGTCCTTGGCTCTAAATTAGCAAGAGGGCCCTTAAGAGATTCTTAAGGAGATGGTGGTTCAAATCCACCAAGATGTGAAAGAGTGAATTTGATTTCTTACAATAATATAAAAATAAAAGATTGATTTCACATGATTATTGATGACAAAAATATTGTGTCTATGAATTCTTATATTTATGGGATTCTTACTAATGGACTAGTGGCAAAAAATATTTGTTGCTAAATTCTTACATGAAAATTTATTGATCGATATTTTTTTCACTTTTTTATTAGATAATAAAATTATTTTAATACATATTTGTTGATTGCTAATTTTATTAATTAAAAATATTTAAAATAATTAGTGATTAACAAATCAGTCACTAGATTTTTTTTGTGATGGATTTCTATCTCTAATTTAGTGATGAATTTTTTCCCCATCACTTAAAGTTATCAATGATAGATTTTGGACATTCAAAGTAGAATATAGAACATACTTAGTCTTTTATATGATGTATATGCTTGATCTTATTATTACTATATCATTTACATATCTACAAACTTTTACAATATAATATTGCCAAATCTTAAAATAAATAATTTATTAGCATCATTATGGTAAAACCATGACATATAATGTCATAATTATTCTAATATCACTTTTTAGGTACATGTTTTAAACCATACAATAATTTAGCTAATTTACATACCTTGTTTTCTTGTTTAGGAAAGATAATCTTCTTGGTTGTTTCATATAAGCTTCTTCATCAATATTTCCATTAAAGAATGCAATCTTCGCATACATTTGATTTATGTGAGGTTTGTAATTATTGCCAATGCGATCAAGATTCTTATAGAAGTGAGTCTAGCTACTAGTGCATAAGTGTCAAAATATGATCCCTTTGTTTTGTCTTAAACCTTGGGCTACTAGTCTATCCTTGAATGCTTGCAATGAACCATCATAATTAAATGTCTTTGTAAGAACTTACTTATCAATGGCTTGAGAACCAAATGGCAATCAATATATACGCAAGTGTTGTTTGACATAATTAATTCCATTAATCAAGTATATAGCCTCTTCCCAAAATGCAACATTCCTAGATTCAATTGACTCGTTATAAGACTTAGCATCATCTTCAGTATATAATATAAGAGGAATTTTAGTAATTGCATTATTCTTATATTTCCCAACTAAGAATGTGATAGACTGAGAATCTATAAAATCAGGACCTAAGTCCTTCTCTTTTCTAATCCTTCTACTGCTATAGAGCTTTAATTAAGTCTCAATTGTTTTTTCTATAATTTTTTGTGAAGGTGTTTCACATTTTTTTATTACATGAAGGTAGTTCTTCTACATTGTTTTCTAAAAATATTTTGTCTTTAAAAATTTCAATATCTCTTGATTTTACAACATATTAGAAAAAGTCAAGCAACCTATATGCTTTACTATTTTTGCATAACTGATGAAAATGCTTTTCATTTCCCTATTTTTTTGTCCTTTTAGGATCAAGTACTTTATAATAAGCTAAACCCCTCCAAACTTTTAAATGTTTCAAATTTGATGCTTTTCCTTTCCACAATTCATAAGACTAAACATTCAAATTCTTTAAAAGAATTATGCTTAAAATAAAATATGAAGACAATAAAGTCTTACCTTACAAATTAAAAAGCAATTTAGCATGCATAAACATAGAATTAACTATTTCTACTAAGATACATTTTTTCCTTTCAACTAAACCATTTTGTTATGGTGTAAAAGGCGCAATACCTTGATGAATATGACCAGGTTCTTCATAAAAATAAAATAAAAAAACCATGCAATATATATGCCACATGTATCACCACGAAGTATTTTAATCCTTTCTTTCATGTAAATGTTCAACTTTGACTTTAAGTGCTTAAAAAAGAAAATTCCCTCATCTATGGACACAATGGACACACACACACACACACACACACTTAATAATGTATCTCCTACCTACTCTATGAATAATATCATTCAATTCACATAAATCTAGACAAATCAATCCAATAATTTAGCTTTCTATAATAGAAAAGTTTCTTCTTGAAAACTTTGATTTTATGAAAGTTTCACATTTAGTAGTCTATGTGTCCTAATCTATAGTATCATAATGAAGAAGATTCTAGCATATGAGTAAAATTATTAAGCATTTCATTCATAGATAACTTCACCATACTAGATTAACTGGCTAGAATATCCCATTCATCCTATTCTTAGTCAAGATCAACTTACCACAATCACACAAGGATATAATTCTCTTCCTAATAAGATATTAGAAACTAAGTTTTTCTTCATTTATGGTAACTAAAGAACACTTACAAGATTTACTTTCCTTTTGGAAGTAAATGAAATCTCCACAATGACTTTGCCTAGAACCTTGAATTGGTTCACATTCCCTATCTAAATTTTTTGTCCATTTGTCATCTCTTTAAATGTATTAAACATACTCCTATCATGGCAAAATGCACCGAAACACGTGTCCTACCACCATCCATTCTTTGTCCACCATATGAACTTCAGATACCATAACAAGTATGGATTCTTCAACTATGCTTACTTCTATCTTTTGCTTCTTAGCATACTTGTGAGAAGTTGATACTGTTGGGAAAAATGCCCTCTTATCACAAGCAAAGCTTCCTAGCCATTTTGGTCTTATATCTTTTTTTGAATTTTCTCTTGTTGGATTTAGGATTCCCATTTTTCTTATTCAAGTTACAACTTGAAGTAAAATTGACTTTATAATTATTTTTATTTATCCTTCTTATCTATTAAATGATGTTCTTCTTCAATTCATTAATGTTTAAGAAGTTGCTCAGCTATGCATGCTTCATTCTTATGTAAGATCTTCTTTCTCAAATCTTTCTATGATGCTAGGAATTTAGCAATTATCACCTCCACTTGGAAAGGACTCAGGAATTTCAATTTTCAAGACCCAAATTTTATTAACCAATACTTGTAATGCATGAACTCAATCAAGTATAGGTTAGTTATCCAATATTGTAAAATCAAAATATTTAGAAATTATATATTTATTTGTATCTTTTTAGCTTCATACTTGTTTTGTAGTGCAATCCAAATCCCTTTGGCATTTTTATAATGAGGTGTATAAATAATATAGACAACTTGAGAGTGGATTGGATGTGACTATGGAAAATTAACTCATCTTCTTGATGCATTCTTCCTTCCTTTTTACTTTCACTGTCTCTTCTTTAGTGGATTCAGGTAGTGTCTCAAGATTTAGATCAAGGATGTATTATATCTTCAAGGCAGTGAGAAGAAACTTTATCATGCATGTCTTGCCATTGAGTGAAATTTATTAAAGTGATCAAAGTCAAACTTGATTTGTCTTGATTCATCACCTTGATGTCATCATACTCATTTTAGCCTTCACAGTTGGAAATAACTTAAAATTTTTGAAAAAAAAAAATAGAAGAGAGAGAGAGAGAGATTGGAATAGGAGGACAAGAATTAGGCTTATGTGTGTATAAATACAATTCTTTAAATTGTTATTTTCCCCTACTCTATAATTGAGAGATTGCTTATGGCATCTAAGGTAAACTACACTTCATTTCTTTTTATCTAAGTAGCTTCGGTTTTTGTATAAGTCACTTCCCTTTTCTTTCTGAGATCAAGGATTTGAACAAATGACTAATGCCTTACCATGGCTTTACTCTACCATTGAGTTAAAAAGGGCTTATTTTCTTCAATTTATGAATTAGCCAGGGAATTGCAAGCCTTTATGTGAGCCAATATAAGTTACTTCCAAAGACTACCTAGAACCCTAATGAAGTAGGTAGTAGTTTGATGGCTATGGAAATGAATAAAGCATAATGAAAATTTGAGTAGAGAGAGAGAGAATCCTAATGAAGTAGTTAGTAGTTTGATGGCTATGGAAATGAATAAAGCATAATGAAAATTTGAGTAGAGAGAGAGAGAGAGAGAGAGAGAGAGAGAGAGAGAGAGAGAGAGAGAGAGAGAGAGAGAGAGAGAGAATGATTTATCTTTTTTGTGTCTTAAATGACTAATTTTAGGACTGTCGATAAATTTCCATAAAATCATTCAATTCTTGTTTGAAAAACCACAACAATAGTAATAAGCTCAATTTTTTCTTTTCTTTTTTTATGAAATGGAACATTCACTCATTGCTACAAAATTGATCATTACTCTATTCTTTTATTACAGGCTTTTTTTATGGTAAGTCGATTGAAGCCTTATTTCACTAATGAGACCCCCTCAAAATAAAGGAGTCTAAAACAAAAAAATACAAATAATATCATGCTCTCCTTGTGGAAGGAGAAGCAATTGTATTCAATCTTAGAAGAGCATGTGTAATTACATAGGTAATTCATAAGAAGAACTTTTTGTCTTTTAAAGACACTAAAAATAGTTAAACCCATGTAAAGCTATTAAAGGCTAATTGATAAGAGACAAAAAGAACCTTGTGATTAAATAATGATACAAAATTAATTAAAATATATAATTAACTAAATGAATAATAAAAAGATAGGATTTATTTAAACCTAAGCCCAAGCTCGTGGCATGGCTTGATGTTCAAATACTCACGTGCTAAGGGTTTTCCACATCTCTCGCTCTCTCTTCTCTTTGATGCCCTACCCTTATGAAAACCAAATGTTTAACATAAACTCAACTAGGTCTTCTCTTGAAGTAATGTAGGACTAAAAGTTTTAGCAAATTTCACTCTGAGACACATCTGGAGAGAAATTTGAAATTTAAAATACTTAGGATTATACATCATTTGTTTTTTTAAACTTATATCATCTATATACTTTTTGAAATATTTTAATTAACAAAATATCCAACATTTACTTGATGTCCAATAGAATTTGCCCTCCTTGTTTTAAATATTTACAAATATTAACCTAGATTGGGTAAGGACAGTTAAAATTGGAAAAATATGAGCATGCAACAGTCAAGTAGGGCCAACATTTTTATTGATCCGAAACTAAAACACTATTTTGTAGAGATTGCATAATGAGTTATGTATAAGAAACTTCCTACGGTCTGGTAGCCAATATGGAGAATGCCTGAATACACGATTTTGTCCAAATTGCTATAAATTTTAAGACCATAGCAAATATGTTTTCTAAGTCCATGATTAAGATGAAGGTTAGAAGCCATTCATATAGAAAAGAAAAAATCCTAACCATTTAATAATAATTATTTAATCAAGAACTCACAAAGATTGCCAATTGAAAACATATCATCTGCAGAATATGACTTTAAGCTGATGATCTGCAAGGTAGGCTTCATTGCATGGGTAGATCTATTAATGTAAGCTATGGGATTAGCACCAAATTTACTATCTTGAGGATTGGACCTTGTGGATTCATCCTATACAGGCAAACACATTCATATTTTGGTCAACAATTTGAGAGTGTTTCATTAGACATGCTCCTAATTGTGGACAATTGGTGAGTGCTAGTTGGAGATGGTATTGATCAACTAGAAAGTACTAGTTCTAAATATTGCACAGTACATAGAGCTTTTATATAAGCATGTTCTCCATCAAAGTTACAAAGTTCAAGATCATAACAAAGAAGTAGCTCAACCCACACCTTGTCGATCAAAGAACTCGACAACCATATTGTTCTCAAGCACACCTTGTCTCGCAAGCTCATCTGCCTTTTCATTTTTGGATCATAGTGTGTCACAAAAGAGTTTGGAAGTTCTTGAGATGGAAAACAAGTCTCATCGATGAAATTGGCCACTCTCAAGGGTACAGATGTTGGATTGTGAAGCCAGTTGATCACATTTACAAAGTCACATTCGAATTGAAGTTACCAAAAATCAAATTGTAGAGAATTTGACTTGTAAAAATCACCGCATTAACTCCTATGAGAATTGTATTAGATTCTCATGCCAGTCCCATAAAGGTCATGAGAGTACACATAGATACATTTATGAGAAGACACCCACTTTCAAGGGGCCTTGGATACCATGGCCAAATCTGTCAAAGTTGTGCTTCATTTCTCCTTTAGGTGGAGGTATTCATCTTAGTGTTGTCTTCTTTATGTAATCATTGATCTTTAGATTTTCTTTCCAATTCATCAAAAGCTGCTAGATTGAGTAGTTTTTGAACATTGGTTTAAATGGTGTCCATCAAATATTTGAGCTCTTAGTCTCAAAGAAAACTCAATTTGTCATTCCTTTCTTCCCTTCAAAGCTTCTCTTGTTACATTCTTTCTATAGCTCCCTAAAAATGAGTGGCATGATGACATTCCACAAAAGGTCAGCTTTCTTCTACCAACTCTTCAATCTCCATTGAATGATGATATCCTTTATGTTATCAAGGAAAACTCATCTAATGTCAAAAAGGTTCAAAACCTAGCTCCAGATGGAGGATGAAAACTCGCAATCAACTTGCATGGGCATTATTGTCTCCAAATGTTTTGTGTGGAGGTAACAAATTCTTGTTAGTTGAATCTTCAAGCTTCCAAATGAATTCCTTATTAATTGGTTTTGGATTGAAATTGAAGATCTTGGTTCTTTTTGCCAAACAACCTAATTAGGTTCTAAAGAACAAATACAAAATTCATTCAACAATTGCATGAGATCATCCATGCTATCATGTGGTGTTGCTTCTCTTTCTTAGTTACAATTTCCATTCATGTGTCCCAACTTGCAAATGAAAATAATCTATTACCTTTGCATTTTGGTCAACGGTTGTTGCAAATAGTAGAGGAAAAAGAGAATCAAAACATTGATTTCCAATCCAAAGTTAGCCCTAGAAATAAACATCCTTTCCGTTCTCAACAAAAAATGAATGTGATGTTGGAACTCCTTTTCCAAAGACAAAATATCCTGCGAAGGACCAATTCTACTTCTTCTCCCTTGAGAACAATCGATTGGTGTTCATTTGTCACTTTTATTCTAAAATTGGCTGAAATGAATTGTCTTCACATTCCTTTGTGTTAACACTAGTATCTCCACAACCAATTGCCAAGGTGCTCTATTGAAAGGCTTGATTTTTCTAATTTGAAGCCCGCATATTTTTTGGGAGTACTTACCTTGTCTCGTGCCACGAGGTGAATCTTTTTAAATTGTTCGTCATCATTCCAAAGAAAGTCTCTCTAGATGTTTTCAAGCAATTTTGTAATTGCAATAGGATAGAAGAGTGGAAGAAGATAGGTTGGTGAATTAGAGAGAGATGATTTTGGCAAAGCTTTTAATTTCACTTGGAGGGTGATGCTTTAACACTTCATGACTTTGAACCATCAGAGAATTACCTGAAGATGTCAAGCTTCTTCCAAATGTTGTTCAGAAAAGAGCAAGATATCATATGCATATTGTAGATGAGTAACTCTGCAAGAAGAGTTGTCCAAAATAGAAACCATTACAAAGTTTAGATATGTGAAAAACTAGGAAAGCAAAAAATCATAAAATTTTAAAAACATATGCAAAAAGACATATAAAAAGTTAGGAAAAAAGAACTACAAGGATATCAATACAATATTTTGAAATATGTTATTTACTAGACATGTATATAATATTTGAAAATTTGATAAGTTATGCTTCAAATTAGAATTTACTTTTAAAAAATTCATGTTTATTTTAGTAAATCTCCCCATAATTGGAAATATGTAAGAACTTATGAGTTATTTACAAAATTTTGGAAGATCTTTTCAATTATTTGAAGTTTTTTGTAAATTCTTCAAAATGTGAGAATTTTTTGTAACCACGTTCTCCATCTTGGGATTCTGGATGAATGTCACTGTTGTTTCGTCATCGCAACTTTTAACCAGGACCTATTTGCAACTTGATATGAATGGCCAATCAATCTCACATATTTCCAAGTAAATGTGCACATTTACACTTGAAAATGTAAGGAGGCCAGATCACAGGTGCCCACACTATTTCAATGATTGCAGCCATTCAAATTTGATTGGGTGTGCAACGGATGGGGGATTATGAAATGATTATAGTATGTAGTCTTTCATCGGTCAATCTAAACCTTCGCATTTTTGCCCTATATATCTTTCGTCATGTGCTTTGGTTCAATGAAGTGGGCTTTACTTGTACTTACAAGTAGGGGTGGCAATTCGGGTTGGCGGGTCGTGTTTGCGGCGACACGAACACGACACGATTAGAGTTATGGGTCAACACGAACACGACACGATTAATAGTCGTGTCAAAAACCTATGACTCGTACACGACCCGATTCTTAAAAAAATAACACGACACGACCTGTGTAACACGATTAATTGACTGAGTTGTGTTGGATATACGGCACGACATGAAACGACTCGATTTCCCTATTACGACTTAGTAAAAAAACTGCTCACAAGTGAATGGAGCCAAACTAACCACAAAACATAGGACGGTTATTTCACAACCGTCCTATATGTTATGGGTTTTATAGGACGGTTGTGAAATAACCGTCCTATATGTTATGTTTTATAGGACGGTTAAATCGGAACCGTCCTATATGTTATGGGTTTTATAGGACGGTTGTGAAATAACCGTCCTATATGTTATGTTTTATAGGACGGTTAAATCAGAACCGTCCTATATGTTATGGGTTTTATAGGACGGTTGTGAAATAACCGTCCTATTTGTTATGTTTTATAGGACGGTTATATCAGAACCGTCCTATATGTTATGGGTTTTATAGGACGGTTGTGAAATAACCGTCCTATATGTTATGTTTTATAGGACGGTTATATCAGAACCGTCCTATATGTTATGGGTTTTAACCGTCCTATATGTTATGTTTTATAGGACGGTTATGTCATAACTGTCCTATATGCTATGTTTTATAGGACGGTTAACGACTAACCGTCCTATTTTTACACATATGGATATGGTTTATTAGTACTTTACCAATCTATGAGCGTGACTGTGATGTGTCAGACTTCCAGTGACTAGTCTGCCTATGTCGGCAAACGGCCTAGCCTTGGCGCCGGCCTGCCTGACAGGGACAGATAGTTTTCTTTCCTCCAATTCCAAACTGGCAAGTGGCAACTAGAGTTAATGAAACTTACACTTCAATCATTTGTCAAATATTTTGAGTCCTTAATGTTAGATCCGACGTGTGGGCCCCCCTTGTAGTGGCGGGAAAACAAAATAAAAACTGAAAACATAAAGGTTTAACTAATTAATGATTATCTAGGTTTACAAAGTCAATCTAGTCTAAGATAATTGTTTTGTCTTTTTGTATGTAAGTAAGCCCAATTCCCATATCCAATTATCCAATTAAATTTGAAGTCTTATGCTAAAGCTAAGCTGCTAAAGCACCCTAGCCTAGCTGGTGGTTGTTTGCTATAAGCCTATAACTATAAGTTATAACCTAAGACTTAGCTAACGTACACACTGTCTCTAATTTTCTTATCAAACATTTTAAGATTAGCTACACATTGTCAGTTACAAACTTACAAGTTACACTTAGTACAAAATTAGTTAACCAAGTTTTGTAACTTGTACAAGTACAAGTGAAGTGAGAGACTAACTAACTATCATATATTGTATAAATTTATAAATACTAATGATTTTCTTATGTTAATTTCACATGTCATCACCAATTGATCTAATATATCTCTTTTTCATCAAATTCATGAATATCATATATCTAACTTATATAACTCAATATTTGTTTCTCTTTTCTAACTCCTAATTGATGATAATAGATTAGGAATAACTCATTCATCCATGATCCATCATTCATGCAGAGTAAAATTTAGTAACTCCCTTAGTAATATCATTTAACATGTGTTTTTTCTCTCATGATTATTATTCATTTTACCATCAATGCCACTTCTTTTCAATTTTCACTATAGAGTATAGGCTACAATCCATAATTAATTTTAGTTTCACCAAAGTTATCATATCAATATCCTTCTAATTCTCTCTTGATAAGCTTTTATGTTAATTCAATACATAACTCACATTCTCTGATCTCATTCTCACCTCAAATAATGAATTAATTACATAGCTAATAACTATTCCCTTCATATACTCATTATCCACCAATGAGATAATTACATAACTCTTTATATACAATTCTCAAGGCAATTGTTTTGTCTTTTTGTATGTAAGTAAGTAAGCTCAATCCAATTATCCAATTGAATTAGAAGTCTTAAGCAAAAGCCCCTGCCCTAGTCGGTTGTTTGCTATAACTATAAGTTATAACCTAAGACTTAGCTACATCTATACACTGTCTCTAATTTTCTTATCAAACATTTTAAGATTAGTTACACATTATCAATTACAAACTTACAAGTCACACTTAGTACAAAATTAGTTAACCAAGTTTTGTAACTTGTACAAGGACAAGTGAAGTGAGAGACTAACTAATCACAAATATTGTATAAAATTATAAATGCTAATTATTTTCTTATGTTAATTTCACATGTCATCACCAATTGATCTAATATATCTCTTTTTAATCAAATTCATGAATATCATGTATCCAACTCATATAAGTCAATATTTGTTTCTCATTTCTAGCTCCCAATTGATGATAATATATTAGGAATAACTCATTCATCCATAATCCATTGATCCATCATTCATGTAGAGTAAAATTTAGTAACTCCCTTAGTAATATCATTCAACATTTGTGTAAATTCAACACATAACTCCTATTCTCTGATCTCATTCTTACCTCACCTAATGAGTTAATTACATAACTAATAATTATTCCCTTCGAACCCTTCCTATACTCATTATCCACCAATGAGATAATTACATAACTCTTTCTATACTCATTCTCAACTCTCAAGCTACTAAGTTAATTACATAATTGTTTCTATTCTCATTCAGTCACTCTTACCTAATGAGTTAATTACATGACTCTTTCTTTACTTATCTCAACAACTTTTGAATTGAGTATGAGTTACTTATATAACTTTGCTTTTTAAGTCGATCCTCAACCGAGATCAGATGAGTTAAATACATAACACTTACTTTACTCATCCTCAACCTCAACAACTATTGAATTGAGTATGACAGTATGAGTTATTTACATAACTTTGTTTTTAAGTTGATACTCAATTGAGATGAGTTAATTACATATATGCTCTATCTTTTGAAGCTCATCCTTCAGAAAATTAAGATGAGTTAATTACATAACTCTTTCTTTACTCTATACTTAATAATTATTTTTATTTAAATACATCCTCAACTAAGATTAATTAAATACATAACTCTTATAGTTTATATGACGGTTATGCAACAACATGTTAACAACCGTCTTATAACTTTATAATAAATAAAATAACCATCCTATATATTATATAGGATGGTTATAAAAAAATCATCATATATTTCATTATATATATTATAGGACGGTTATTTAAAAACCGTCCTATATTGTTCTATATATCATTTTTCACCTTGATCAACCCTAATTTCAAATTTTCAATCTTCCAAATGTCCAAACTACGAGAAAGTGAAAATGACCATTCCTCTTCGATGTTTCACGGATCTAAGCAAAATAAGGTATGTATTTACGAATTTTACAATCAGATATACGATTCTATTAAAAACATAAAAGCCAGTACCCTTTTTTTCAATTTTTTTGTTTTTTGTTAACTATTTTCCATAGATCTTGATGGGTTTTAGTCTGAGAAGGTGAAAACGACCATTCCTCTTCGATCTTTCATAGATTTAAGCTAAAAAAGGTATGTATTTACAAATTTTATAATCTGCATTTATTTTTTTTGTTTTTCGTTAACTATTTTTCATAGATCTTGATGGGTTTTAGTTCTATGTGTATGAGAAGCATTCCATTTGAGTTTTATATTTCTTTGCTCTAGATTTGAGTTTGTTTTTAGGTTTCTACTGTTTTTCGAAAAAAATCGATTCTGAAAATTTTAAAAAAAGTCGTTGTTTTTTCATATTTCTTCATTGAAAAGTATTTCTATCCACATATAGAGCTTTCCCATGTTGTGTATTCATGTGTGATAATGTTTTCATCTCTTTTTTTTTTGTAATTTAGTTTTTTTTTAATTTTTCCAAAAAAAATAAGTTACGAAAATTAGGAAAATTTTGTTATTTTTTATATTTATTAGTTAATACCTATTCTTATCCACATATATAGCTTACTCATGCTTGAATCTTCATGTATTAATGATTTTTAGCTAATTTATAGCATTTAGTCTAATTTTTAGTAATATAGGACGGTTCTTCAAGAACCGTCCTATATAACTAGCAATATAGGACGGTTATTCTGGAACCGTCCTATATAACTCGCAATATAGGACGGTTCGGTTATTCTGGAACCGTCCTATATAACTCGCAATATAGGACGGTTCTTCATAAACCGTCCTATATAACTAGCAATATAGGACGGTTATTCAGGAACCGTCCTATATTACATGAGTAATATAAGACGGTTCCTCAAGAACCGTCCTATATTTTCAACCATTCCATAGGTTAGAATCATGTCAAGGTGATGAGTAAATAGGTCGCGTGTCAAACAGGTCGACACGACGGGTCAAATTGATTGACTCGAACACGACACGATTTTTGGCGTAACCCAAAAATGACACGAACACGATAAGACTCAACCCGAACCCGCTAAATTCGTGTCGGGTTCGTGTCGTGTTATCGTGTCGTGTCATATTTTGCCGCCCCTACTTACAAGACACGGGGACGGTCGGCTTCCTGGAGACGGAGACGCGCGAACGAGAGGGGGTTTTGAAAAGGAGGGAAAACTGCTCCCAATATAAACAAAACACAAACCCTAACATAAGAAGAGTTGGAAAAGGCGGAGAAATTTTCTTTTTTCCCTCTTCAAAATTGTCTCTCAAAGACCGGGTTTCTTAAAGCCTAAACCCCTCCTTAAACCCTAACCACCACCATGCTACTTTCCATCTTCTTTATCATTTGATCAAACTTACTTCCAATTCCCGGAGAGGTGTCCCGTTGGAATCCATCCTTTTGCAGAGGGGCAGATGGCGAGGCTTCTCAGAATCGCTTCTCTGAAGCACAATCTCTACGCTGCAGAGGTTTCTACTTTCTACAGCTTGCCTCTTTCTTTTGCATTTCATCTTACCATGTTTTCTTTCTCTCATTCATGCAGTAATCAAATTCCATGTTTTCTTTCATGTGCAAAGCAATCGTTCAACCTTGTGGCTTTTATTCTTGGAAGTTTCCACTTTGTTTAATCCGTCAACGACTTGGTAAGAGAGCTAGCAGTTGCCTTTTAGCTCTCTTTTCCTTTTTACTTTGATTCTTAAGATGGTAATCTTTCCTAGAGCAGTCATTGTCACTTGCTACTTAGATATATAACCAGACTTATTTCAGCAAAATACCAGACATGACCCAACTGGTCACAATGAGGAAAAATAATCAGAAAGGTCACAAAAACATCATTTCGCTAGAAACTACTGTCTTTTGTTCCCCTTCTCTAGCAAGCATTGTGGCCTCCAAGCAGCCAGCTTTTCAATACACTAACCCGAGAAACTGAATGTTTAGAATCTCTTCAATTCAGGCACTTATTCCCTGTACCAGCTCATTTGATAGTAGTTCCATCTTGTTTAAACCACTTGTGTTCGAGGTTTAAGATGATAACATTTTGTTAAGGTGGTTTTTGTTTAAATGTTGAGTAGGAGCATTATCCATTGTGTTTGTGCATTGTTCTTTTTTTGTAGTCTTACTTTTGGATTCTATCTTTAGTTTACAGCATCTTTGATATTTTCCATTTACTAGTTCATTTTCTGGTGGCTGGATAATTAGAAAAATCGAAGAAAAGATAGCTTTAGGTGGTGCTTCTGACTGATGCTTTACTTATGTCATTTTTTTGGTGTGCATGGCAGGGTTGCAGACGAAGAATTTTGGGTTCAACGATCCATGTATACAACTTCTCTTCAAGAGGTGCTTGTAAATCTTGTTTTTGTGGTTCAAATCTCAATTGGAAATCATCATGTTGAACAAACATCTGTTTTTAGTTTCCTTTTATTTTATTTTTTTGAACTTGAATGCTTGGTGATTTGTATAATCTGGTTTCAGCTTGGTGGATGTTTACCTTGAAAAAGATCTAGCAGTTTTTTGTATAATGCACAGATTCAATGATGCTTGTTGTAGTTGTAGCTGTATCAAAATTTTCACAATGGAGCAAATGAGAGAGGCGAACTGGAAGCGAGGGTTCTGTAGAGGAAGCAGGAAATGGAAATTGCTACAGATATAATTAGAAAATTAAAGAGAAAATATATGGGAAGCACCATGAGAGCTGAGTGTAAAGGGTGTAGAAAATGTCACAAATATGAATTAGGAGCATTGGCAGGAGAGATGGTTATGGCACTGGGAGGAAGTGGCAGGTTAAGATAATAAGTAAATTGAGGATGATGTATGATTAATCTGTTATAAGCGGGGGCCATTTCTAAAAGGTAAAGGGAAAAAGGTTATAGGTGGGGATACGGTTTCCTACAAGTTTAATTTTGAAGAACTGGATTTAATGTTAAACAGCATACCCCCTTTCAACATAAAAAATTGTTAAACTGCCCACCAGGATTTTAGTTAGCTTAAGGCTGCCTACTTTAGGCCATTGTGGCCCGCCCCTTCCCCGGACCCCGCATAGGCGGGAGCTTTGTGCACCGGGGCTGCCCTTTTACTAGTTATGATGTTTTTTTTTGAGGAAAACTATTCCTAAGTTGCATTGGAAATTAGAATCACTTACTACTCTTTTGGCATTTCCAAAATGAAGAAAAGGCCTGCTAGCAGATGCCGAGAAGGATGCTGCCCCAAGGAATGCAAATGGCAGATCTTGGTTCAGTGGAGCCTACCATTCACTGTAGAGGACCGCATGGAACCAGGGACAGCATTTTGAGTCCTGGGTACTGTCATCCTTTTGGCTTCAATATTATTTTGCAAGAAAAAACAATCCCTTGAAAAGGCAGTCATCTAGGTAGAAGTATATTCAAAATTAATAATTAGTGATCTAGAAGTGAGGCCTAGTTAAATGTTGGAAACAAAAAAGAAGTTAGCTTCCAGGTCATGCTTCTGAAGAACAAAGTCATCCAATTGGGGAGCTTCAGGTAACTATGAACTTTGTGGCTTCTATTCCTTCGGGTCTCAAGGACCGAAACAGTGATTTAAAATGTTTATCCATTTGGAAGTTTGACTGGCTTTAGTTTTCTGTGTCTATTTACAATCTTTTTGTTTACTAAATAGGATAAATTATAGGAAATATAGGGATTGTAAGGCCACAGTTATTGCTGAAAGCAGGGGCAGACTTATTCTGATAATGATTTTGACACAGGAAGGTGAAAGGGATTGGCATTTAAAAAAATATGAATATTATGTCTATCCTTATGAGGTAAAACACCTTCATGTGTAAATGTAAAGAGGAATGATAAATCCAAGTGTCCACTTAGATTTATCTTGTCCAAATGCGCTCTACTTGTCTCGTTAGTAGATCTAATCCTTTCACCATGCTCGGAATGGCTTTGAAAGGCTATGTACCAAATCTCATTCCCATTAGGTACTTTATCCTATGGTTTTTTGGCTGTGATTCTCAACTTAAAAGAAACATAGGATAAAGTATTAGTATAGTTTTCAACTTAAGAAACATGGGATGAATTATCTAATGGGCATGGAATTTGGTGCTTAGCCTATCCAAGTCATTCCCAACCTGGTGGACGGCTTAGATCTACAAATGAGCTATTAAAGCTCACTTGGACTAAGATAAATCCAAGCGCATCATTCCTCAAGTCCATATACTATAGAAGTTAAATCAAATTTTAAATTCAGGCAGTACCTATTACTCAGATGTTCAAAATCATAATACGGACATTTTGACCGACTGTCAATTTCAAGAGAGAGAGATGCATACTTGAAATATATTTTCAGCAATCCAGTATGAAAATTGGTTTCAATAAAGTGTGCTCAGACTGCACGGGTCAGCATGGCTCTATAAATAAATATTAACTCGAATAGTCTATTTCAACCTCCACATTGTGACACTTTTTTTTACTGGAAATTACTGGATGGATTTGAAATTTTCATGAGTAGATCAGTGGATCAATCTTTTACTCAGCTTGGTTGCAGACTTGCCTGTCACTGGACCCTGTAAAAAGATACGCTGATTGAGAGTGCTATTGTTTCCAGGCTTGTCTCAATTTCATGAGCTGTTAACTGCAAAATGCTTTCTTCTAAATTTGTTGAATTCAAGTAATCTCATGACTGAGACTGAATTGCTGAGGTTAATGTAATACAATTTATGATCAAACAAAGCCTATAGACTGATTTGTCTCAGGTTCTATTTCCCTCAAGCCTAAGCCACTGAGAAAGATGGAGGCTGGTAGGTTTCTTGTTTCTGTTATAGCAAAAATACACATGATTCATATAAAGTTCATACTAAATGGTACTTTGGGGACTTGTAGATACTAAGATATTAATCACATTAATCGATCTGAAGCACAAAAGTATGGAGTTAACTCACTTGTACAAGCTTGGATTCTCTTATCAATCTACCAAGATATAATTCATCTAGTCACATGGTATATATGCTGAGTTCTTAGTTCATTTGATTTTGGAACAACTCTTATAGTGTTTTATTTGTTACTACTGATTGTCAGTGCGTGGATGGAGTTTCTACGTGTTGATGCCAGTATTTCTGCTGCCACTGGTGCAGTCCTTTATTTCTTTTTATTTTCTTTCTTTCCTTTTGCCCCTCTATGCCTTTGGGGTTTTTCTTGGCTCTCTTAATTTGAGGTTTAACCATGAATTGTATGTAGTTCATTGTAATATCATCAGTTTCATTTTCATCTCACACACAACCAGCTCATGACTGTTAAAAGGGACAATAAAGTATTGGTCTCGTATTACTTTGTGTCTTATGACTTTAGTTTTATGGCCAATAGCTAAGCATTTGAGGTAAACTAATTCCATTTGAATCTCCTTTTTTCCTTTTGTCTAGGAAGAAAGAAATCTGGATCAGATAGAAGTGATTCTAGCGAGGACAATATGTCTAAGAAAGATTTGGCTCTACAACAAGCCTTGGATCAAATTAACACCTCCTATGGGAAGGGGGCTATCATGTGGCTTGGTCGTTCTGTTTCTCCAAGACATGTTCCTGTGGTGTCTACAGGATCTTTTGCTTTGGATTTAGCATTGGGCATTGGTGGACTTCCAAAGGTAATTTATGCTACTTAAACTTTAAGCCCATCTTACTCTGGCTTTGAGGTATCAGCATCTCTTGCATTAGCATTCCTGTTCAACATTGAAGGGATTCCTCACTGATAGAGGGAATCTTTAGGAATACTTAATGAGAAAACCTTTATACAATGTATTAGTTTCTTGGCTCATGGTAATGAGTAATTCAGAGAAATCTGCTAATAATTTTTTCCTCCAGGTCGTTATTGCCGTTTACCAAAATGACTTTGAATAAGCTGAATTTGCTATATGAACCTTCCTAAACCTTGAACCATAATTTGTTTAGAAGAAAACATTTTGCTGATATTGATGTGCCATGCTTTATGGTCTTTCATCGGTATTATCTGCATCAATATGTTTTTGAAGTTGGCGTCTCTTTTCATTTGGTGGTCATATTATTGTATATTTGGGTCAGAATAGCATGTGAACGACATCATTTGAAACCAGCACCCCAGTATCCTCAATAATATCTTCAATGTAGCCAGGTCCATTTCTGTTAGGGGTTATTGTGTCTATTTTTGTGAGAGCGCTAGAGCATGAACTTCTTTTTGGTTGTTAGTCTCTAGAAACAATTATCATTACTTGGTCACCTGTCTTCTTTGATTGTTTAGGGCCGTGTTGTTGAGATATATGGTCCAGAGGCATCGGGGAAAACAACTCTTGCTCTTCATGTTATTGCTGAAGCACAAAAGTATGGAGGTAACTGTTTTGGCATTTCCACATCTCCCTACCACTCCCGCCTTTTGCTTGTTGCCATTTCAAAGGATGCTGATGCAAGTAAGGGCTTCAAACAAAGTTGCAGGTGCAAAGTCGCAATTAAACCAAAAGATAGTATTATCTTTCCAAGTACTTACATAAATTCAGGGAAGAATAGTTTCTGTTTCTTTGAAAAGTCTTGGAGGTAACATCATCGCCTTGATCTGTAACTTCAATATGTAGAGCTGGCAATTGCTTTGCCTAAGTTACATGTGGCATGAGAAATTCAGGTCCTTGGAAATTTTAAAAAATGCAGAATTTCATCAGAGCATAAACACTGTAATTTGTAGATTTCTTGAGGTGACTTCAGAACATGGATAACTGGAAGTATTATCTCTTAAAAAGAAGCTTACTAATACTAATCAGTGACATATGTTCTCAGGGAAACTAAATTGTAGATAGGTCAAGGAAATAGTAGTTGAGAGTGACACAAAGCACTCGGTCCAAAGGCTGAAATTTCATGTCAAATTTTCAGATTAAGAAATTCCAGCAAGCATTGAACTCAGACCTGCTTGAAGCATACTCCGTAGGTGTAAGAAGCATCAGCAGACTGATAAAGAAGCTATGCAGTGACAAAAAGCGGAGGAAGTTATAGTGGCTCAACATATTACTTTGAACAAATTGCTGTCAAGAACAACCTCCACATCTGTTTCCTAAGGACGAACATGGTTGATGGTCCTTATCCATAAAACAGTAAATCCTGGTTCAT
Source organism: Warburgia ugandensis (assembly GCA_035236585.1). Classification (NCBI taxonomy): domain Eukaryota; kingdom Viridiplantae; phylum Streptophyta; class Magnoliopsida; order Canellales; family Canellaceae; genus Warburgia; species Warburgia ugandensis. Next base: position 16,791,575 of record CP141134.1, on the reverse strand, counting down.
TGTGAATAAAATAACAGTCTTAATTCTTTCCAGGATCCTCTTGAATCTTGCTGTGAGTTCTTTAGTCTGCATCTTCTTTTGGTTTCTTCAGTGCTCTTCAGAGGGCAATTTTGCTAAACCCTTCTAAAAATTGTCTCACAGTCTACAGAAATTCACCACAAAATCCAGTCTGCAAGTACTGCAGGGACTCCAAGGTACTTCATTTAGGCCTATGTAGATTCCTACTGATGTGTGAAATTCTGCTTATAGATGATCCTCATATTTTTTGATGCAGCAGGAATTATAATAAACCTGATGTATTGGATGAATCACAGTTTTTCTAGTGGAAGAGAAACTGAGTTGTGAAAGTTTTCTCCGAGCCAGAAATTTACCATTCTTTAGTTCCGGACTTTTTTTCACTTTGTCCAAGCAATACAGACTAGAATCAATGTAAAATGTGAACAGTAAGAGAAACAATGAAAACAAACTTGTATTTTTGTAGACTTTCTCAAGTTACCCAATTAGAAACGTCATCCCCAAGTAAGATCTAACTAGACTATTAATTTCATAGAAATAGGAACTCACTAAAATAGGAAACTACTAGCAACTGTCAATTCCGAGTAGAAAACTTTCATAACATGAAGTCGAACCTAAACAGGAACTCCGAAAAGATTTTCAACTTAAAACAGAAAACTTTTCTCCAACTGAAATAGGAAAGTTTCTGGGAAGGAAACAACTTTCCTAACTTGTTAAGTCACTTAAACTTTCAAGCAACGTAACCCAGCACTGTTCATGTGAACAGTGACATGTGAGAACAGAAGTCCTTTCTTCTTTCTTTTCTTATAAACTTTGATATTTTTAGTGGTGAAGATGCTCTTGCACCTTGTCGATGTATATTCTTGTGTGCTGAAACTATTTTAGATTTTGTCTCAAATTACACCTGATTGTCTAAAAATGGTATTGTTTTCTTTCTTCACATGAACATTGACGTGTGAAAACAGTAATTCTTCTTTCTTGTTTCGTTTCTTGTAATCTTTGATGATTTCTAGGGGTGAAGATGCTCCTGCATTAGTTGTCTATGTATATTCTTGTCTTCTGAAACTATTTTAGATTTTGTCTCATATTACACCTGGTCATGTAGAAATGGTATTGTTTTTAGAAACTATTTTGACTTGTTTGTGATATATTAAAAACCTCTCAAGCATGGTTGAGATGCCTTCTATTAGTATATAAGATAGTTGTTTGCTAAAAGTTGGATAAGTATCTCAATCAAAGTTTATGTATTTAACATTTGGAGCTTCTTTGCTAGTGTCAATTTATTTTGATTCTCTAATTTCAGGGAATAAATGATTTTTTCCTTCTTCTCAGGCATTACTTTCACTTGTTTCAGAGATACAGAATTCTGTCATTATATGTCAATTTCCATTTTATTAACTCGCTTGTAACTTTTTATGCAGGATATTGTGTATTTGTAGATGCCGAGCACGCTCTTGATCAGACACTGGCAGAGACCATTGGTGTAAAGACTGAAAATTTGCTGCTTTCACAGCCAGATTGTGGAGAGCAAGCACTTAGTCTTGTTGACACCCTCATCCGAAGTGGTTCTGTTGATGTTGTAGTTGTGGATAGTGTAAGTAGAAGTTTCCTCGCATCAAGGATGTTTCCATGCTAAAATCAATTTTTGAAAATCTTGAGTTTGATATCCCTTGCTCAATGTGCAAATATCATCATCATCATCATCATCATCATCAAGACCTTATCTCAATTAGGGGTCGGCCACATGAATCTTATTCCTCCATTCCACTCTATTAAATACCATGGTTTCATTTAGTCCCAAAGTTTTTAAATCTTTCCTCACCACTTCTATCCACATTCTTTTGGGCCTTCCCCTTGCCCTTTTAGAATCTTCAACTTGTATTGCCTCACTCCTTCTAACTGGTGCCGTTGGTGGCCTCCTTTGAACATGTCCAAACCATCTAAGTCTAATCTCCCTCAGCTTGTTACCTATTGGCGCTATCCCTAAATTTCCTCTAATATTTTCATTTCTAATTCTATCCTTTCTTGTCTTACCACTCATCCATCTCAACATCCTCATTTCTGTGACACTCAGCCTATGAGTATGATGTTCCTTAACTGTCCAACACTCTGATCCATAGAGCATGGCCGGCCTAATAGCCATCCTATAGAATTTTTTCTTTAGTTTGAGTGGCACCCGCCGATCACATAAAACACCCGATGCACATCTCCATTTGTTCCAACCCACTTGGATTCTCTGGGTAACCTCCCTTTCAATCTCTCCACTCTCATGGATCAATGATCCTAAGTATCGGAAGTGGTCTCTCATGGGGACCTCTTGGTTATCAATCTTGACTGGTGCTCCACTCCTACTCTCCTTACTAAAATTACATTCCATATATTCTGTCTTAGTTCGGCTAATTTTAAATCCTTCCGATTCTAATGCTTCTCTCCATAACTCTAGCTTTATGTTTACACCTTTCATTGTCTTATCAAGTAGGACTATATTGTCTGCAAATAGCATGCATCAGGGAATCTCCTTATGCAGATGTTTTGTTAACTCATCCATAACTAATGTGAAAAGCTATGGACTCAATGCCGATCCTTGGTGTAATCCGACAGTGACAGGAAAATCACCAGTCACGCCACTAGTGGTCTTAACATTTGTTACTGCTCCCTCATACATATCTTTAATTATGTCTATATACCCCTGAGAAACCCCTTTAACACCCAACACCCTCCATATTAACTCTCTAGGGACTCTATCATAAGCTTTCTCTAAGTCAATAAAGACCATGTGTAGGTCTTTTCTCCTCTCCCTATATTTCTCTACTAATTGTCTTAGTAAGAAAATAGCTTCCATGGTAGACCTCCCAGGCATGAAACCAAACTGATTCTCCGATACACTTGTTTCATGTCGTAGCCTCTTCTCAATCACTCTTTCAAAAAGTTTCATGGTGTGGCTCATAAGTTTGATCCCTCGATAATTAGTGCAGCTCTGAATGTCTCCTTTATTCTTATAGATTGGTACAATAGAGCTTTTCCTCCACTCATCAAGCATTTTCTTTGATTTTATAATCTTGTTAAACAACTTGGTCAACCAAACTACCCCACTATCTCCCATATGCTTCCAAACCTCTATTGGTATACCATCAGGCTCCATGGCCTTTCTTGATTTCATCTTTCTCAAGGCCTCTTTTACTTCAAGCATTCTAATCCTACGTTCATATCTATAATATCTAGTGTTATTTAGATTCATAGTATTTTCAATCCCTATATTCTCAGGGCCATTGTCATTTAACAATTTTTGAAAGTATATTTCCCACCTTTGTTTGATCTCATCATCTTTGACTAATACCCTTTGATCATCGCTTCTAATGCACCTAACATGCTCTAAGTCCTTACCCTTCTGTTCTCTTACTTTTGCAAGTTTAAACACATCTTTCTTACCTTCTCTTATTCCTAGTCTATTATAGAGCTCATCATATGCTTTAAGTTTTGCCTCACTTACTATTCTCTTAGCAACGTTTTTAGCATTCTTATATTGTTCATAGTTTTCATTATTTCTAATCTTCTGCCATGCTTTAAAATGCATTCGTTTTTCTTTAATAGCTTTTTGCACCGTTTCATTCCACCACCATGTTTCCTTTGTTAATAGCCTTTTACCTTTAGATACTCCTAAGACATCTTTTGCCACTTTCTTAATGGACTCAGCCATATTAGTCCACATGGTATTTACTTTTGTTTTATAGTTCCAATTTCCTTATACCATCAACTTATTTTTGAATGAGGTTATTTTCTCTCCTTTTAAGTTCCATCACTTAGTTTTTGGATGTGTATTAAGTTCAGTTCTTTTACTCCATCTTTTAATATGAATATCCATGACCATTAACCTATGTTGTGAGGTTAAACTCTCACCGGGTATCACCTTACAATCCTTACATATAGATCGTTCATTATTCCTAAGTAGAAAAAAGTCTATTTGGCTTTTATGAAGTCCACTTTTAAAGGTTAGTAAGTGTTCATCCCTCTTTTTAAAGAGTGTATTTGCAATGGATAGGATATGTGACAAAGCAAAATCGAGGATATTCTCCCCCATCTCGTTTCGTTCACCTATACCATACCCTCTGTGTATTTTATCATATCCTTCCTCATCTTTTCCTACATGGCCATTTAAGTCTGCTCTTATAAATATCCCCTCAGTGTTGGGAATTTCTTGCATGACTCCCTCTATATCTTCCCAAAATTGTCTCTTAATTATATCTTGTAACCCTACTTGTGGTGCATATGCACTTATAATATTTATAATCTGCTTTCCTAGAATCATTTTTATTATTATAATTCTATCACTGATTCTTTTAACGTCCACAACTTTATCCTTTAATTCCTTATCCACTATTATTCCTACGCCATTTTTATTATTTTCCTTTCCTACGTACCATAATTTATAGCCATCTATTTCTCTAGCTTTAGCCCCTTTCCACTTGGTTTCTTGGATACAAGCGATGTTGACTCTCCTACGTTTCATCGTGTCTACTAACTCCAAACTCTTACCTGTCAGTGTCCCTATATTCCATGTAGCGATGCGAATCTTATGTTTTGGAGATACCTTATTTGCTATCGCCTTTCTCGACCTCCATGGTATGAACCCATGTCCACTTTTCACTGTACCTGGGTTCTGATGCAGCGCGTCGCTTCCGAGGGGACGCTCTAGCAGCCCTTGCCCATTTTTCACTATACCCGGGATCCGATGTAGCACGTTGCTTCTGGGAGAACGTCGTAGCAACCCTTGCCTATTTTTCACCGCATCCGGGATCCGATGCAGCGCGTCGCTTATGGAGAACGCCCTAGCTTGAGCGAATTTCAGTTTTCGATTCATGTCATGTTGGGGTTGCCATAGTTTTTAAAAGCTGAAGATGATTTTCATTAAAATCATCTTCAGCTTCACCCTTGCCGGCTGGCTACTTGACGCAAGGGTGGCCATATTTTAAGAAGCTGAAGATGATTTTCATTTCTTCCTTACAAACTAATATACAAATGCATATTTATTTGTAAGAAAGAAATCATGGAATCATCTTCAACTTCCCCCTTGTCGGCTGGCTACCTGACACAAGGGTTGCCATCTTTTAAGAAGCTGGAGATGATTTTCATTTCTTCCTCACAAACTAATATACAAATGCATATTCACTTGTAAGAAAGAAATAATAGAATCATCTTCAACTTCCCCCTTACCGGCTGGCACTTGACGCAAGACCCTCCTTTTTTATCCGGGCTTGGGACCGGCATTGGCGGAGTTCAATGTGCAAATATCATGAAAAAATAGTTGAGTCAATAATCCATTTGTAGTTGTTTTATGTAAAACTAAGTTGATTTTCATATGACTTTGGTGATTTCCAGATCAATCTAAAATTTTGCTAAGTGATGTAAAATTCTTTTCTGATGACTGTTCAACACAAAAGCCATGCTGCTTGTTAATAAGTTTTCATCCTAGGAAGTTTTGCTTTCAGTTTCTCTTGCTTCTTTTATTGTATTTATTTTTTGCATCTTTATATCAACCATCTTGTGCTGTATATCAATGGAACTTTGACTGCCAGTTGCAAGCTGTTTCTTAGTCTGGTAGAACTTACATGATTTCAGAAAATTGATGAAAGAAAGTCATGCTTTGGTCCATATTTTTAAGTATGTTCTACAATGATTTTATTATCATCCAGTGGCTTTATTGTGCATCATGCTAAATCTCATAAAAGATAACTTTTTTTTTTTTTTTTTCATGTTAAATTAATAATGATATTGGTACACAATTTGGCATATAACACGGTTACGACACCTCGTACAACTGTGTCATGACTCAAAACCTACCAAGACCTCTTAGGTTTTTTCTTCTTTTACTATATTTGTGCATTCCAACGTGATCTCAATGTGGATTTGATGTTGTTTGGAAATTTTTGCACCATGAATACTTGTTCAGACTTGGTTCTGTTCTTCTAATTTTTACATTTTCCTTGTACAATTTAGGTTGCAGCTCTTGTGCCCAAAAGTGAACTTGAAGGTGAGATGGGGGATGCACACATGGCACTGCAAGCAAGATTAATGAGTCAGGCTCTAAGGAAGTTGAGCCATTCATTATCTCTTTCGCAAACTATATTGATCTTTATAAATCAGGCAAGTTCCAAGATTGTAATCTAACGTGGCCTAACATCTGAAATTTGAGAAATATCTTGCCATTTTGAATCTGACTTGACCTGCAGGTTACTGGCTCGCGCATGTGATATTCTTTTATTTAGGTGGTTAAATCTACTTAAACAAATACATGAAATTGTTGCATTTCAACTCTGTTTTTCTGCATGTTTCCATGACTCTGCAACCTATGCAACACGGTTGCTTTATTTTTCACTGGGACCCTTTGTGGTCCACCCCTTCCCTGGAACCCCCATATATGGGAGATTCGTGAACCGGGCTGCCCTTTTTATTTTGGCCTCTTAACTCTGTCAAATGATTCAAATCCGTGCTCTTACAGATGCCAATCTAGCTACCTGGGGAAAACCTTATATTTGTTTTTCTTTTGCATGTTTGCTTTTCCTTTTTGGGGATTTCTGTACAGAGGTTATCTAACAGATAACAGAGCAAGGCCTTCTAGTGAGTAGCACAGTAAGGAGCCTCTATTGTGATAGGTCATGGGCTTAGGTGGCTCATGGGTGCTTCCGTCCAATATTCAAAAAAAAAAGGAAGAAAAGAAAAACAGATAAATGTGCTTTCTAGTCAACATGACGGTAGTCTCCTTTCAACTTGCTTGATTTTTCAAACTGGTTATAAATTGATCTATATGGTCAATGAATATTTGTTAAATGGTAGAAAACCATACTCATCCAATATGATATGAACAACCTTGTACCAGGTTTCAAAATGTCCCAGCATACTGGTAGCATTGCACCGAGTATAGCAGATACTCTTCAGTTGCATTGGCTGACATTGGACATGTATCCAGTGAAATCGGGGCAGGTGTAATTTCTCCTGTTTCATGTTCATGTGAGTACCCTTAAGCCGATTTTCGACTTTGCAATTGAATTTTGCATAATTCGTTAGTTGGGACCAACCATTGATCTACTAGATCCAACCACAAAAGGAAAAAGGATTTGAAGCATAAAATTAATGGATCCAATTTTGATTATTTTACCATTCTTTTCTTTTTGGATGATTATCCTATTTGAGGTGAAATCACCATTTGACTCATTATTTATGTTTTGTTGTGACACATAACAAACTACCTTCATCATTTGATTGACATGGTTTCAGCAACATTTGGAGAGAATTGGATGTTATTTATAATATTCCAACTCCTAATGACAGGTTTGAGGGTTTTTTTTCTTTTTTGCTTTATGCATCTATCATGCTAAATCTCATGCTTTATTTACTTTCTTCATTTTTTATTTTAATTTTTACGGAGCTGGATCTATATGTTTGAGCTTATATATATTGGTCCACTTGTCCATTTTCCAAGAAATTCTTTTAGTCTTTTTAATTCTTGTAATCCCTTTTGGTCTTCTCAAGAAACTATAAACCATGATATGAGAAATGTTATATGTAGGATATATAACTGCTCCTACAACTTAGCAGTTGTCTCAGCACAACATATGTCCACATAACTCTGTCCCTGGTTAAGGATGTTTTACCCAGGAAAGAAAAAGACATAGCTTCCAGATCGGAGAGGAATGGATAGAGAGTTGAACACTTCTTCTACTGTTGACCCATTTGGTGGAGGTGTGGATTTCTCTATTGTTAATGGGGGAAGAAAATCGAACACAAACTTCCATTTTCTCCAGTGTTTTGAATTAAAAATTTATGGGATTACAATTTTCTTATTCTTTTCGGTGGATTGTGTTTTTGATGTAGCTTCTAGATCGGAGATGACGGAATGGAGAGTTGTACATTTTTTCTACTATTGACTGGTTTAGGAGAGGTCTTGATTTCTGTATTGTTGATGGAGGAAGTGAATCGAACACAAACATCCCTTTTCTCCTAGGTATTGTGGAAGTGTTTTGAATAAAAAAAATTACGGGATTCTAATTCCCCTTTCTGTTTGCCTTTTGTGGACAAACTGCTTAACCAGACGCAGGGTTAAAAGGGATGCGTGGCTTGTAGGGGACGCTACTAAGTTAGAGTAGTTAAGTCCTGTACATATGTCATTTCTCCCATGGCATGTATATGGTTTTCCTCTTGCTTTCGAGACCCTTTTCTTTGATCTTCAGTCTCAACTTATTAGTGTTTTTGTAGGTTTTTGTAATATTAATGAAATTTCTTATATTTTGTGTTTACACACTTTAGGTCAACTGAAGGGTAGTGTTACACCTCCCATATACCAGACTTATTCCAGGAAGAGGAGGTAATTGCAAGGAAGCAGAAACACGTCTGTTGGCAAAAGTTATAGATATGGAGATCAGCTGACAGAAGATTATCCAGGGATGCAATCAGTTGGTTAGGACATAACAGATAAGGGATGCAGTCAGTTAGTTAGGATATACAGATATAATCAGTTGAGTAGGATATACCAAATAAGCAGTACATATCCTATCTGTTCAATCTGTTACAGAGCTAGGTGGGAATGAAAGAAAAGGGGAAGATAAAAGGGGAGAAGAGGGAGGGGAAAAAGGAAGAGGAGGAACTTCGGTTCCCACTTCCTATTAGCTTCGGTAGGTTTTCAGCATGATGGATTTCTTTTTTTTTTTTTTAAATTCAATGTAAATCTCCACACTCATCAATGAAGTGTGCTCCATTTATTCTTGAATATTGTTTTCCCTCGAATTTTATTTCCCCATGGTTTAACAGGGAGCCTTGGCGCAACGGTAAAAGTTGTTGTCGTGTGACCTTGAGGTCACGGGTTCAAGGCATGGAAACAGCCTTGCAAAAATGCAAGGTAAGGTTGCGTACTATAGGCCCTTTTGGTCCGCCCCTTCCTTGGACCCCACATAGGTGAGAGCTTCGTGCACCGTGGCTGCCCTTTTTTACACTTTAGTTCAACTGTTACTAGAAGAATTTGACAAACAAGAAGACGTGTGGCCAACATTATCTTGAAGTGCAGTGCAGATCTAGTAAATCACGTTAACATTATACATAAATTGAAGGAAAGATAACTATAATTAAACGTTTAAAACATAAACCTACAAAGCTTCATCTAATTTACAGGCGCATTGCTTGTAGATGATACTTGTTGCAGATACAGCAAATGACGTCTTAGACTTTGGGTTCAAGTGTTCAACGGTTAAAGAAGTTATAGCTAGAGGTCATGGAATAAACTGTGGTTTATTTTCTCTGAACTTGTAGGTAAGGGGGACTAATGAGCCTGAAGGATTGGCTTAATGTGTGGAAGTAAAGTTCAGATTTTGCTGATCCCTTCATAGTTCAAGGTACTCTCATTGATGTTATCAGAAAGGTGAGATTTGGAAGTTGTTTTTGGTTCTAGTGAATGAAGTTGAAACACTTCTCTGATTGATGGTAATGTTTAGTAACTTTAGATACATTGAGGGAGTTCATTGGGTAGTGAATATTCTTGCATGGATTGGTGGAAACCTCCACACCTTAATTCCCAATCAGCTTCTGTTTATCACTTTGGTTTGTTCTTATTTTGGGTTTCTGTTTTTGTTTCTTTCGGTTCATGCCTATGTAATTTTTCCCATGTGTATGCTTTTGATATAATTTTCCAAACACTGAAAATCAAATCGTTTTCAGCTGTTGCAATCAAAGGAGAAATGAAAGAGGATTCCAAGTATAAGAAAGCTACATTCCTGCATCTGAATCATCTTGCTTAAACTTGACTGCTTTTTCTTTCGATCCTTCTTACTTTTGTAGTCTCCTTCACATAACTGCTATTGTCGCTAGTGGCTCACTGAGGTTAAAATATATATGAAGTATAGCTGAAGTTCAAATTAAAGGGGAGCCTTGGCGCAACGGTAAAAGTTGTTGTCATGTGACCTTGAGGTCACGGGTTCTGGGTTTGGAAACGGCCTCTTGCAAAATGCAAGGTAAGGCTGTGTACTTTAGGCCCTTGTGGTCTGCCCCTTCCCCGGACCCCGCATAGGCGGGAGCTTCGTGCACCGGGACTGCCCCTTATAGCTAAAGTTCAAATTGAGAACTTTTACTACATTCATATTTCCACTATTAATTAGCTTGAAAGAAAATGCATGCTTTGACATCAATTATAAAATTTAAATGTTACTATGTCAGATTTATTGTATTGCTGTGTTGACCGAAGTGTGCTTTTGTAGGTGAGATCAAAGTTGAGCACCTTTGGAGGTTTTGGGGGACCAATAGAAGTAACTTCTGGCGGCAATGCCTTGAAGTTCTATGCATCAGTCCGCCTAAATATCAAGAGAATTGGGCTGGTAAAAAAGGGTGAAGAGGTAGTAACTCATGAAATCATCCCTACTCTCCACACTTTCCATCATTATTTTATTTTGACATAAGGTCTGATTTCAGAAAAGGATAGTATGCTTATAGAGCAGTCATCCATATATAAGTCAGAACACATTCACTTGCTCTAAAACTACATGTGAGACCCAGATATTGGTTATCTGAACCGTTCATCTCCTGGGCCATATCTCATACATATGGTACCAATGTATTTTTCTTCCATATGTAAGTCAGTACACAGATTCATGTGCACTCAAACTACATGTCAAGCCCAAATGGTTGGTTATCCAAACCATTCATCTTCTGGGCTACATCTCATACACGTGGTACCCCGTGTATCTTTCATTGAATGTGGTTAACTTTCCAACTGGCAAAAGCTTCAGATTTCCTACCTTTCTTCTGGCAAAAGCTTCAGGCTCCTATCTTTCTTCTTCTTCTTTGTGCTTTTTGGGCCATCCAATTTCTCCTACAGAATAGTAGTGTCAAAAGTTGGATGAAGGTGTTCTTATGCATGGACTATCCCAGGAAATGAGTGGTTTGGATCACCAAAAGTGTGGCCTCGAATATACTTTTAACAATGTAACAGAATTCTGATTTACACATGTACACACCAAGCAACAGGTATTTTTAATGAAATGCTGCGCCGCTAGATTTCAGTTGCAATATACTTATAAAACAGTTGCTTTACCAGGCTGCTCCATTACTGGTTTTGTAGCCAATGTGCTATTCTGTCTTTAGATATAAAATCACTAAATGGGTGCTATTGGATGAGGGATTCTAGTCTCTCTCTCAAATGACATTTTTTCACGTGCTTGTTTCCGTAGGTTAATTTCAATTTTGAAGTCCTTTGCCAATATTGCAATGACGTGAATGACTTTTTTCTAGACTGTAGGAAGCCAAGTTCTTGTGAAGGTTGTGAAGAACAAACTTGCTCCACCATTCAAGACTGCAGAATTTGAGCTTCAGTTTGGGAAGGGGATCTCCCGTGACTCAGAGATTATTGATTTGGCATGCAAACATAAGTTCATTATCAAAGGGGGAGGTGCATTCTACAGCTTGAATTGCCAGAATTTTCGGGGCAAAGATGCCATCAAACGTTATTTTGCTGACAACGAAGGTGCCCGAGAAGAGCTGATGATTAAGCTCAGAGAGAAACTGATGCGTGAAACAGAAAAGAGAAAAGAGCCAGAAGTTGGAACTCGAGATCTAGATCAACCCAAACAGGTTGCCCCATCTGAAACAACTGATGAGGAAACAGCTACTGCAATTGAGGCATAAGGTGAAAGCGGCTGTTTTGTACAGTCTTTTTCTTCAACAAGCAGAGCTTCTCAGGTGATTGACTGCAATCTCACTGCCCACAAATCAATACAAGATCAGGCTTCCTAGAGGCAGAGCATATGATCTCTGGTCTGACACTGACAGTCAAGTTCCTAGAAGTCCAGGTATGGTGGATTCCTGATTAGCGGTCTTTTGTCTTGTAGCTCGTTAGATATGTATTGTATTGCTAATTGATAGTTTATGGAGGCTGACATGGGTAAATATTGTGGTTCCTGCATTATAGTGGCGGTTCATATATTATTGATTTCTGCTAAATTGCAGATCAGTTGTGTAGATTTAAGATATGGGTGAATAGAACTGAAAAGTATTTTCTTGCTGGAGTTCTTTGGTCCTGTATTGCAGTATGTAGCTGGTATTTTTTGGGACGCTTACTGCCGAAAATGGTATAGGTGTGGTTTGCCCTGCAACAAAGTTATCCAGAGGTACGCCGGTTCTGGATTTAATGCAACCATTTAGGTGGTTGTAGGTGCTGAGTGGTGATAAAAAGTGACTTGCTTTCTAGTACAACCTGTTGTTTGTCAGGTAGAGGCTCCCTGTGGTAGGGTTTAAGTCTCCTCAATGCTGGCACCCATTCTTGACTGATGCAAACAATTCCATTTTCAAATGGTGGTGAGAATTTATTAAGGATAGATGAGAATAACTGAGGACAGGAGCCAAAGATAACGGCCAAGAACAGGAGGGGACCGAAACCACAACAAAAAACAGCTTCAGAGCTAAAGCTGGAAAAACAACTACTGAAAAACTGCTAGGCTACAGCTTCAGATCTAAAGCTAAAACATCAATATTCTAAATCTTAGAATACAACAGGAATTATAGAATAGGGAATGCTAAAGGGACGTACCTATATAATGTGTACCGGTAGAAGCTTTCCCACTTTTGCATGAAGGGGCCCGTCTATGGATAACTCGAGCTTTTGGCTGTATAGTAGTTCAAGAAAGTGCGCAGATTGGATGATTCTAGCATCTGAAAATATGAACTTTTTGTTAAAAATTCTGTATGAAATATAAACGGCAGTTTCCAATAACAACTAAAAACTAGGTTGCTAGAATCATCTTCCAATTGTCATGTGGTTTGGATGGTCAGATGTCCAAAATTAGCTGGGGGAGCATTAGATGAACAGGTTCGATCATGCAAAGATGGTCCCTTCATGCAAACTTGGAGCACTTCTGCACACACCTTATAAGGTTCGTCCATTTAGCATATCTATCATAAAACATGGATTCTCTTACTATATGATTATTATTCAAATCCTAATTTCAGGAATAAGTAATAGCACAAATCGATGAAAGAAATTAAGATAAGAATGCGCAGGTCCTACAGCTCCAGTCAACTCCAAAAATGGCTATTCAACTAAAAAATAAACTAAAGAATAAAAAATTCACTGAGAACAATATTAGAAACTGGAACAAACAACCACTCTAAACAGAGGAAAGGTCTGATGCTGCAGTGGGGCAAGGAGCCTCTGTACTAATGACGAGGGTTCAAGACTGCTCATGAGTGCCTGTGTTCAACATTCGAAGGAAAAAAAGGAACAAAAAAACATTTCAACCAATTGAACAACTGAAAAAGAAGAATTCTCTTTGAGGAGTAAAAGATGCCCAAAAGTGTACCTTAAGAATTCTCTTTTCTTGGACTTCAATGGAGGTCTCTATGAAAAAGGAAATAGGAAGTGAAGAACACCCTTACATTGTGTTAAAATGGTGCTTGGGATGGAGTAAGCTGACTTGAGATGAGACTAGATGAAGTGATGTCTCCTCATCTTGCCATGCTTAACATGAAAATTATTCATCTTAGCTTACTGTTAAGTTGGATTTTCAGCCATTTCAACCCAGTTCAAGTCGGACCTTGTCTCATTTCAACCCAGTTCACTTCATCTCAAGCCCCACTAAGCCCATGTTAAATGGGTGAATGGTGGGAGAAGAAAAGAGGGATTTTGAGTGGAAGGAATGGCTGAGTTCTGAAATTGAGCTCCCAATTATATGACGACGTTCTCAGCTCTGTTTCTTTACCGTTGTAGACGGCAATAGGGAAATGTAGGCGATTTTCAAGAATGGGGACTGTTTTAACTTGTAACTTGTAAAAACGGAGGGTTGTTGCACGCTCATATTTCACTAAGAAATTTCATGTTGGAGCTACCAAAATGGCCTGAAAACATGAGTCCTAAGTGAGTTTTTTGTTTTCCTAAAAACTGAGACCTCTGGTTATTATGGATCTCACTTGTTGAATAAGAGTATCCCAAACAGGACCATTGCGGATTGGATGTAGGTTACTGCGAATGTGGATTGGATGTCTAATCGTCGAGAGATATTAGCATCTTGCACTTGAACCAATGTTATACATACTTTAGTCTAATTGTAGGAGGTAGGATAGTTCATTCCTAGATGGTTAATCATGTGCAGCAACTAACCATTTTGTATCATTATTTAGTATCGATTTTGTTGAGGTGAATACCCATCAGGGTCTGGTTTGACAGACAAATTCCCGGCTTACATTTAGAAGTTTGTGCTTTGACCCTTATGGTTAAACTTGGAGTTAATATATGTAACGACCCACATAATCTTGCTCCACATATACGAAAACGGATATCCAATGAGCAAGAGGTAGTCCAACAAAACTGAGTTTTTCACATTTGACTTCGCCGGTATAACACCAAAAAGGACTGATGGATTGAGTATCTTGGATCATTTGATCAAGAATTTCAGGGACATTTGAATGGGCTTTGGTTCAGTTGTCAGCTTAATGGATTTGATCATGCCCACGCTGCACATTTGCTACCCCAAAGGTGTGTTATGGACAGTGAGCTTATTTTATTGTGAGAGGTGATAATGTTAACTTGATTCTCAATCTCGTCCATGGTTTTGGGTTATCTGGCAATCCAATATAATAATAACTCTCTAGCCTACACATCAGATTGATTTCAGTGCTAATTATAAGATGGAAATCTTTCCACAAAACTGAATTTGATGAATCTCAGTTTAAAGGAGCTCTTTATTGTAGCTTCTTGAAGATAGTTAACGCTCCTAAAAATGTGCAAGGCATGTGATTGCTCTATCTCTTATATTCAACTAAGCCATACTCAATTTATAAATCAACTAAATTGCATGATTAGTACTTTAGTCTCCAAGATGAATGTCTTAAAATAAAATCTCAATAACCTCTCGTCAAATCACTAAATAACTCCTTAAAGAGAATTTCACTTTAGAAATGGGGTCAAAACAAATTAGGAATTTGAAGTTTCAAGAAAAACTTCACAAGTTTAGAAACTCTAAAACAAGAGTGCTAGAAAGATATATTATCAGGTCATGTCTTTCTAACTTGAACTCTAGAACTAGAGATCTTCACAACTAGAAAAACCCTTGGAAAGCATGCCAAAATAGGCAAACTCTAAAATAAACCAAAGTACGGAAGGTAGTATAGTGATGCACTAATTTGCAAACTGTAAAGAAAAGAGAAAGAATGGAGAATGTCTCAGTTGGATAAACTCTAGAAAGACAAAAAATAGAGCGATCTAGGGAGAGAGACTAGGTAGTGTTAGGAATAACCTAGGGAGGAAAATCTGTAGCTTGGGTAGCAAGGCAGGCATCTTAGTGGCAGGCCTCTTAGAAATCACCTCTAGCGCTCTTGGGATGTAAATGGGACCCATATGAGAATTAGTCCTTATGATAGCGAGCCATCTCTGTAGCTACGAGCCCACACACTTAGACCTCTCTCATGAGGCATACCATATTCACATGTCTCACTCTAGCTAGAGCACACTTACACATTATATTTTTCACACTTAAAGGCAAAGGTAGGAAGGCATCATATAAGGATGCCCATACTCCCTTTCATTTGAGAAAAGTGATGTAAAGCTAATATCCCTTTAACTTTAAAACAAATCTTTAATATAAGACACCCTTCATTTAAGTATATTTAATCCATTGATGTTGAAATTATCTCAAGTTAAAAACAACTCATAATTGTGGACTTGATTTTAAAGTAAATGGGTATTTGAAGATATGGATTTTCTAGTTTTAGATGGAACTCAAACTGATGGTCTGAGACTTCTTAAATTTGTGCTACCGGTGGCTTGATCTAGCTAGAAAACTTTTACCAAGTCTTGGCATTGCTTTCCTAGCACCTTGGTTTTTAGCCATTCTTCTCTTGAAAAGTTCTCTCGTTCTTTCTTGGAGTCTATGTATTATGACATTCTCTACATCTCAGGGTTTGGTACATTTATCCTTCGCGTGATGTAGTATTATATGAGCTCCAATGAGACTGAGATATTAGCTCCTCTTTAAGCCTCTGAATTGGTGATTCCTTGATAACTTATGTAGATGATTGAGAACAAAGCGTGATTATTTATAAGAGATTTAACACATTAAGACATACAATTTGGATAGTTTTCAAGACAAGATTTTGGAAGATTTAAGATTCACTACTTAAAAGCATTCATTGCTGGAGACAAATGTATGACCAAAACTTGAGAATACTGATCATTTATGAATATATTGAGCCTCACTTGCTTGAATCCTAAGAATAAAGTTGCCATCAATCTGTTGTACTAGACGTTTTGGCTGTCTCTAGGAAGTTGCTTTAAGTGCCCCACTACATACGGTTTGAAAAATTCATTATAATGCAAATTATTATATTATTATGGCATATATTTCAAATAATGTCTCACTCACCATATAAATCCGTAGCATGACACAACCATTATCATTATACTAACATATCCTCTCAAATTAGGTGAACTACACTACAAAATAAAGCAAACCTCTCTCTCTCTCTCTCTCTCTCTCTCTCTCTCTCTCTCTCTCTCTCTCTCTCTCTCTCTCTCTCTCTCTCTCATCAAATAATAAACTTGTTTAATTAGTATATACTATAGAGTTTGTGGCCTGTTTTATGTAACTAATACTCAATCAATCAATCATCTACTTCAATCCAAGATACGGTGGATACATAGCAGCAAACACAAAATTCGTTGTGGCAATAACGAATATATTCCTCAATAAGAAGGCCAACAACCAAGCTGACTGGTGAGCCCCATATCTGCAGATTATTGAGCACACTCCAGGCCATGGAGGTGCCCAATAAAGCCCACGACATCTCCTGAGAGTTTCAAATGCACTAAAACATATATATTATATTGTTTCGCGAGAAAAGTAAAACAAATATATTATCCCGTTGAACCTAATGGAAATGTTCTGCATCTGCATGTCCGCTTCCTTAGAGAGGAGTGGGAAATCGGGGAGCCGACAGCCTTGCAAGTAGAATAGGAGCCCAAAAGTTTCTGGTACGCAGTATTTTCAAGCAGGCTTTTGCAAAAATTTAAAATAAAGCTGCATATTATACACCCTTAGTCTACCTTTTCTCTTGAATTGCCCGTGCGTGAGCTTCATGCATCAGGGCTGCTCTTTATTATGTTTCTTTATGTAAACATAAGTCAGATATGGAAGGCAGTGAGGACTTGAGGTGCATAGACTTGATTATTTTTCTTGTGGTTGCTTAATCGAACTAATCTTCGACCAAATAAAAGCAAAGTTCCATTTGATTAGTCTCTCAACATTTCCTTGGAGGTTCATTTCCAACTCTCCCATGGGCCACAAGAGAGCTAAACCTCCTTTACCCATAATCAAACCCCTGATCATGAGATGGGCCACAAGTTAGAGAAGACAAATGGCCTTGAGACACATCATCCTGTTACTCGTCAACGCCTTTCCTAGGTCCCATGGGACTTAGCCGCATTCCAACACACAACGCAACCAATCTCTCTCTCTATCTCTCTCACAGCAAATCAAATCAAAACTAAACCAAAAACAGAGCCTGATTCCCCCATGGCCTCCCTTCTGTCTCACATACTCTCCTCCTCCGCCCTCTTCTCCCTAGGCCTCTACCACCTCCTTCTCTCCACCCGCCTCCACATCAAATCACCCCGTGACTATCTTGCCAAGCCTTTCCATCCCTTCCCCTTCTCAACCCGCCTCCGCTGCCTTCCTCTCTACCTCCTACTTCTCTGCCTCTTCCTCTCCATCATCCACCAACTCTTCCTCTCCTCCCTCTCCGACCCTCTAACTCCTTCCCACCGCTTCTCCTCCCTCCAATCTGCCTCCATCCTCTTCCTCTTCCTCTTGCTGTCCCTCTCCCTCCTCCTCTCTTCCGCCACTTCCCTTCTCCCCCTTCCCAATTCCGTCATCTTCGCCTTGGCCGCATCCGCTTTCGCCCTCCAATCTCTCACCCTCTCATCTTCTTACTCTGCGCCTTCTTCCCTAGAAGCCAAATGTGAATCCGTCTCCTCCCGTGTCTCCACAGTTGCTGCATTTCTGTGCCTCGCCCTCGCTTGCAAACCGAAGCTCTTTGTCGCTGACATAGCGCTAGCGGCTGCGATTTGCCTAAAGGGGCTGTGGGTTCTGCAAACGGGATTGTCTCTTTACGTTGAGGGGTTTATTCCTGAAGGCTGTAATCGTTTGCTTGATGTTATAAGTGGGGTTGAAGGGTCGACCAAGTGTGATTTGGAAGAGTCTAAGTTGCGTGCCGCAGCGTTGCTGGATTTAGTGTTTGTGCTCCACGTTATGTTTGTGTGCCTGATCGTGATGATTGCTTATGCTTGTGTGGCGAAGGCGAGTGGGGTGAGGAGGCTTGGATCGTATGAGGCGTTACCCACTTCGTCGGCAGCCGGTTTGGTCGGTGTGGACTCGAATCATGTGCAGATGAAGGCGTTTAATCAGGCATGAGCTTTTTGTTTATGTTTTTGACCACATTCATCCAGGTTGTTCTCTCTCCATGTCTAGATGGAATTTTATTTTGCATCTATATGATATGAGAGAGTTCTTTCATGTGTGTACAAATTATTGGGATGTTTCTTTTTCGTTCTGTATAACAGAAAATTTCTACTAAAATTAGCCCGTACAACACCATTGTGTTCTCTCTTTTCTACTTATGTTCGGTTTAGTGTTCAATGTTGATTAAGCTCGATGAGTTGCAGAAGGATAGACCGTGGAAAATCTTTTGCGGGGCTCACCCTTTGTAAAGGGAAACTTTTAAGAAGATAAAATGTGTTATGTTGGACAAGAACTTGAGCAATGAAATGGATGATCAGTACGCATGAATCCTTGATGATGTAACTGTTTTATTCATTTACTCCTGAGCTTTACTGAAAGGTTAAAACTTTAACCTCCACTTTTGTTTGAATCTGAAGTAGATAAGCAGTTTCTTTGCAGAGGATAATCTCTATCTTGTCCGCATTGTTACTTAAT
Organism: Warburgia ugandensis; assembly: GCA_035236585.1. Lineage (NCBI taxonomy): Eukaryota > Viridiplantae > Streptophyta > Magnoliopsida > Canellales > Canellaceae > Warburgia > Warburgia ugandensis. The sequence goes on along the minus strand of CP141134.1, from coordinate 16,772,604 downwards.
GGAAATTACTTTCCCTATATTTATTTGATCGTTCAAGTACTCACTATTTGTAGTTGTGAACAACTACTTGGATTTTAGATTCAGATTTAACTAGCAATACAACTCCGCCAATGCCGGTCCCAAGCCCGGATGAAAAAGGAGGAGGGTCTTGCGTCAGGTGCCAGCCGGCAAGGAAGAAATTGAAGATCATTTTGTTATCTTTCTCCTACTTGCAAATGAATATACATTTGTATATTAGTTTGTAAGTAAGAAATGAAAATCATTTTCAGCTTCTTAAAATGGCAACCCTAACATGACATGAATCGAAAATTGACATTCTCTCAAGCTAAGGCGTTCCCAATAAGTGACACGTTGCGTCGAATCCTGGGTGCAATGAAAAATGGGCAATGGTTGTTAGGGTATTTCCTAAAAAACGACGTACTACATCTGATCCCACGTGTTGTGGAAAATGAGTAAGGGTTGTTAGAGCGTTTCCTTGGTAGCAACGCGTTGCACCAGAACTTAGGTGTAGTGAAAAGTGGACATGGATTCATGCCATGGAGGTCAAGAAGTGCGCGAGTAAATAGGATATCTCAAGAGCATAAGATTCCTATCGCCATATGGAATATATGGACATTGATAGGTAAGAGCTTGGAGTTAGTAGATACGATGAAACATAGGAGAGTCAACATCGCTTGTATCCAAGAAACCAAGTAGAAAGGGGCTAAAAATAGAGAAATCGATGGGTATAAACTCTGGTACGTAAGAAAGGATAATAACAGAAATGGCGTAGAAATAATAGTAGATAAAGAATTAAAGGATAAAGTTGTGGACGTTAAAGAAATTAGTAATAGAATTATAATAATAAAACTTGTTCTAGGAAATTAGATCATAAATGTTATAAGTGCATAGCACCACAAGTAGGGTTAGAAGACATAATTAAGAGACAGTTTTGAGAAGATATGGAGGGAGTCATGTAAGAAATTCTCAACGCTGAGGGGATATTTATAAGAGCAAACTTAAATGGCTATGTAGGAAAAGAAAAAGATGGATATGATAGGATAAATGGAGGATATGATATAGGAGAACGAAGTGAGATGGGGGAAGCTATCCTCGATTTTGCTTTGTCATATATCCTTGCCATTGTAAATATATTATTTGAGAAGCGGGATGAACACTTAATAACCTTTAAAAGTGGACTTCATATAAGGATTGTAAGATGATACTCGATGAGAGTTTAACCTCATAATATAGGTTAATGGTTATGGATAAGGGCAGTCTCAGTGCACGAAGCTCCAGCCTATGCGAGGTCTAGGGAAGGGGCGGACCATAAGGGCCTATAGTAGGCAGCCTTACCTTGCATTTTGCAAGAGGTTAATGGTTCTGGATATCTATATTAAAAGATGAAAGAAAGTAAATGAACTTAATAGGCATTCAAAAACTAAGTGGTGGAACTTTAAAGTAGAGAAAATAACCTCATTCACAAATAAATTGATGGTAGAAGGAAACTGGAACTATGAAACCGAAGTAAACACTGTGTGGATTAATGGCTGAGTTCATTAAGAAAGTGGCAAAAGATGTTTTAGGAGTATTTTAAGGTAAAAGACAATTAGTAAAGGAAACATGGTGGTGGAGTGAAATAGTGCAAAAAGTTATTGAAGAAAAACAGATGTGTTTTAAAACATGGCAGAAGACTACAAATAATGAAAACTATGAACAATATAAGAATGCTAAAAAGGTTTAGTGAGGTTAAACATAAGGCATATGATGACCTCTATAATAGACTAGGAACAAGAGAAGGTGAGAAAGATGTGTTTAAACTTGCAAAAATAAGAGAACAGAAAGATAAGGACTTAGATCATGTTAGGTGCATTAGAAGTGATGATCAAAGGGTACTGGTTAAAGATGACGAGATCAAATAAAGGTGGACAACTTACTTTCAAAAATTATTAAATAACAATGGTTTTGAGAATATAGGGATTGAAAATACTGTAAACTTTAATAACATTGGACATTATAGATATAAATGTAGGATTAGAATATCTGAAGTGAATTTGAAAAAGAGGAAATCAGGAAAGGCCACATGGCCCGATGGTGTATTGGTAGAGGTTTGGAAGCATATGGGAGATACTGGGATAGTTTGGTTGACCAAGTTATTTAACAAGATTATAAAATCAAAGAAAATGCCTGATGAATGAAGGAAAAGCTCTATTGTACCAATTTATAAGAATAAAGTAGAGATAGAGAGTTGTACTAATTATCAAGGGATCAAACTTTTGAGTCACACTATGAAACATTTTGAAAGAGTGATTAAGAAGAGGATATGACATGAGACAAGTGTATCGGAGAACCAGTTTGGTTTCATGCTTGACAGGTCTACTATGGAAGGTATTTTCTTACTAAGACAATTGATAAAGAAATATAGGGAGAGGAGGAAAGACCTTCACATGGTCTTTATCGACTTAGAAAAAGCTTATGATAGAGTTCCTAGAGAGTTAATATGGAGGGTGCTGGGTGAGAAAGGGGTTTCGCGGGGGTATATAGACATAATTAAAGATATATATAAGGGAGTGGTAACAAATGTTAAGACTACTAGTGGCGAGACTTGTGATTTTCCTGTCACTGTAGGATTGCACCAATGATTGGCATTTGAGTCCATACCTTTTCACCTTGGTTATAGATGAGTTAACAAAACATTTGCACGAGGAGATTCCCTGGTGTGTGCTATTTGCAGACGATACAGTTTTACTTGATGAGACAAGGGAGGGCATAAAAACAAAGCTAGAGTTGTGGAGCGAAGCATTAGAATTTAAAGGATTTAAAACCAACTGAACTAAGACAGAATATATGGAATGCAATTCTAGCAAGGAGAGGAGTAGGAGTGGAACACTAGTTAAGGTTGATAACCAAGAAGTCTCTGCAGAAGACCACTTTCGGTACTTAAGATCAATGATTCATAAGAGTGGAGAGATTGAGAGGGAGGTTACCTAGAGAATCCAAGCGGGTTGAAACAAATAGAGATATGCATTTGGAGTTTTGTGTGATCGGCGGGTGCCACTCAAATTAAAAGGAAAATTCTATAGGATGGCCATGAGGTTGGCCATGCTCGATGGATCAAAGTGTTGGGCAGTTAAGGAACATCATGTTCATAAGATGAGCGTCGCGGAAATGAGGATGTTGAGATGGATGAGTGGCAAGACAAGAAAGGATAGAATTAAGAATGAAAATATTAGAGGAAATTCAGGGGTAGCATCAATAGGTAGTAAGATGAGGGAGATTAGACTTAGATGGTTTGGACATGTCCAAAGGAGACCGAAAATGGCACTAGTTAGGAATGAGGCAATGCAAGTAGAAGGTTCTAAAAGGGCAAGGGGAAGGCCCAAAAGAGCATGGATAGAAGTGGTGAGAAAAGATAAAAAAACTTTGGGACTAAATGAAGCCGTGGTACTTAATAGAGAGGAATGGAGGAATAAGATTCGTGTGGCCGACCCCTAATTGGGATAAGGTCTTGATGATGATGATGATCTAACAAGCAATACTATTTCTACTATACATAAAAATTATCTGCAATTTCCATCTTTTACTAACTACTCAGAAGAAAAAAAAAAGATCCCATCTTTTACTACCAGAATGTATTATCAGAGACCAACTTTTGACCATAGAAAGTGATACATATAAGAGAAGTTATATATGCAGGAGTGCTAACTGCTCCCACGTATTAGGAGCTTTCTTGAGAAGACGTGTGTCCAGTTTAACCCAGGTCTGGTTAAGCCTTGTCAAAATTGTTTAACCAGCGTCTTGCGTTTCGATGACATGTGGCTTGTAGAACATGCTCCTAAGCCACAAGAGGGGTTAATGCCCCTACATATAATAATTCTCATAAGAGAATGCATAGTTTCTGATTGGAAACACACATAGAACTGGTAAAAAAAGAGAATCATGCTGAATAGAAAAAGAGAAGGATCAAAGCATTGTACTTGAAAGTCTACCAAATAGAAAAAGAATGTAACAACTTGCATGCCTTAATCTATTTAACATCCAAAGAGATGACTATGAGAGAATCTACAAAGAGAAACACCTGGAGAATTCATCTCTAAATAAAATGCTATACTGCTTGGTACTATTTCAAGTGAAAATAATCATTCTAATTTCTGCCACCACTCCTTAGCCAACGTTCTGTAGACCCCAATCATCAATTGTCATAAAGTTCAAATTGGAAAGAAGAAATAAATGGAGGAACTAAAACACTACACAGTGTAGTATATTTCCAATGAAAATTCCCCCTTCCAGTTTCTTGCACAGTTCCTTCTTCAAGGTTCTGCAGTTGCCAATTATCAAGTATTATCAGATCAAAATCCGGAATGGAGAGGAGCAACAAAGTGATGCAGAAGAATTACTCTGATCTCTACCTTCCTACAAATAAATATCTAGTGGTGTTATCTAAATACTGTAGTCCCCTAGTTGCTTGAACTACAGCTGGTCCCTGAAGATTTCCATTCCTGAATTTTCAATGCTGGCTAAGACAGTGTACCAGTGCCCAGACAAAAGTCTATCAGTGACATCACATTCTGTTCAATTTGAGAGACAAACTAAACAGTATCTTGATCTTAATTTAAAGAACCCAAATTGACTTAAACAAAACATGCATGGTTGCAAGTATGTTCTGAGGAATCCGTTTGAGCTCTTAGTTGAGTTGGTTAAGTGCAATGTCTCACAACCTGGAAGTTGTGGGTTCGACTTCATGCACCAGTCAAAAGAATAGGTTCTGAGGAATTCAATCCTTAAGAAAAGTCATCATCTGGGAAATGATTTTTGCAGTGGGATTGCCCTGTGAAAATCAATTCATTTATGTTAATTTATGACAGGACTGAGCAGCAGCTGGCTACATAAAAGGAATATGCTGGAAAACGACTCCCTTCCAGGTGGTTTACAACTTTGGTCTTTGGTCTTTGGCCATTGCTTCATTGTGCTTTCAACCATTAATGCATACAGTATAACAATTTCATTTTACAGGCTCAATTCATCCAGTTGTTTGACAATTACAGGCTCAATTTCTCAACTTTGGCCATTGTCAATTTTCGCTGAGTTATTCATGAAAGCTGAGCACATACAGAATGTTCTGTACTTTTTTCTTCTTCTAAGTACAGTGTTGAACGCTTGATCAGAGAGACTAAGTTTTTAAAGGAAAGCGTTGTAGGAAATCTTCAGCTGTCCTTTAGTAGAAGCAGTTTTTTAAGAAGTTAATCTGATAATTTTTGAGATATAGGCTATGATCAAGACACTGCTAATTTTCTGTTTGACTCATTCGTGAAAGCTGAGCACATACTAAATGTTCTGCAACTTTTTTATTCTTCTAAGTGCAGTTTTGAATGTTAGATCAGATGGGCTAAGTTTTGGATGGAATGCATGTAGGGAATCTTCAGCTGCCCTTTGTAAAAAGCAGGTGTAAGAAGGTTAATGTGATATGATGGATGAGATATGGGCAATGGCCTGGACAATGCCAATTTTCACTTCAAATTATAACCATTGCTGCTGCATGATACTTTTGGAGGTGTAGCCTTTGGATGCTGTTGATCTTTGCTAAAGAATTGAAACTTTAAATTCAATCTTTATACAATTTTCAATTTGTTTAGCAAGTTTTCTGCACTGGAACATTTCCATTTTGTGCATATGCTACATTGTTTTAGTTCTGTAATAGCTTGTCTTAGATGCTATTTTGCTGAATTCAAGTGTCTATATTGAATACTATCTGGCATAAGCTGGGAGTTATTAGATTTTGGGAGCATGTATGGTAGGTGGAGATTCCTATGTGGTTTGATCTATTTGAGTCTACATGAGGTGAGCTAGTTGGTGGTGTTAAGTGCATATTTTTGGGGGAATCTTAACCAAGAGGAGATAAGTAGCTTAGTTCCTCTGATAGTGCCCTCGGTGGCTTCCACATCTCTCATTTTGAGAATGATATTTGGTCCTGAAGAATATTTTGAGAAAGATGTGGCTTGTACCTGTATGAATCTTCAGAGAAGACAAAGGTCATGGGCACATATGGAGGAGGTGAATAGCTGGGAAAATCTGCTATGGGCTGTAGGCAAGAATTTCAGTACTCAGATTTTCACATCAGAAAGAGGAACAATGACTGGGGAATGTTGAGATTAACGAAAAGTATGTAATGGACCTTCCACTGGGAGGTTCATTACTGGACATGCACGAGGTGAAGAGACAATGATTACTTAGCTAAGAGATAGAATGGTCTAGAACGAGAAAAATGGAGGCTGAGATAGTGAAATTCTGCAAAGCACTGTATTCCAGTAAAGTGAGTTTGAGGAGGTGATAAAAGAAGAAGTGGTTTTTAGGTAGGTAAAGAAATAAGATTCCAGTGATTGGAAGGATTCACAATGAGCTTTCTGCAAGGCAACTGGGAATGGATTGGGAGTGCTGGAGTTTTTAGGCGCTGCTTTATCAGCAACGAGAGTAAGCCTTTTTATGTTGATCAGTCAAAAGAAGACAGGTGATGTGGAGATAAGAGAAGTGGGCAGACTAGGTGGGAAACACGTAGAAAATCTTATGTAGAATGTTACAGTTATGTCGTTCATTCCAAACAAGATGGGTGGTTGTGGAGATAAGAGATGTGGACTGATTGGGTAGGAAACATGTAGAAAATATTGTGTAGAATGTGATAGTTATGAATATATTATCTTGCTGTCCTGTTGCGTTTCTTGATGGTCATAAAACTTAAAGATGGTGTTTTCATTGCCAGAAATAGCATTGACAGTCTAGTGGTCTTTTTGTGTACTGCTATGAGAAGGCTTCTCAGTTTGTTTGTTTGTTTGAGCTTCTTGATCTTGCTTTCATGGATGATGGGCTTTGGGAAGAAATTGCTGGGTGATCAAGGAGTGCATACTTTTTCCCCTGTCAATCTTTATCAGTGGCATTCATGGGTTCTTTTGTCTCCTTCCTGTCAAGTCTTGTAAGGGAAGCCCTTTGTCAATGTGTACACAGAAGATGGGCCTAATGAGGGGTTCTGTTGGGAAGAGAATTCAGGGTGTTTCAATTTCCCACCTTCGGTTCATCGGCAGCATGTTGTCTTTTCTTGTGATTTTGGAGTATAGGTGAAATTTATCATGCAATAGTTAAGGAGGGTCATGGTACGTGTCAAAGTGAGCAAGAGCATACTGGTAGGATTTTGCATTTCAGGTGAGAGGGTTAGAGTGTTAGGCAGCCAGGATGTTTCGGTGCAAGGCAGGTGTCTCTGGAGTTGTATTCTGTCAAAGACTTGATGGTCCAAAATGGTGGAAGGATGAAGAAAATTACCTGGGAAGTAAGATTTCTCTATTGTCAGGATTATAACTTTGGTCAAGTTGCTCCTCTGACATGCCTACCTACTTTTTGCCTTTGTTTGGAAGATTTAATGAAGGAGGTGTCAAGTCTGGAGATATTTTGTGTGTCTATGGAAGCAGATTTAACACTTTGTCAATTAGCATGCTTTGGCAACTCAAGTTTGCAGGTGTAAACAGGGATGCTATGTATCTAGGCCACTGCTCTAACTTTTAAGTAATTCTTTTTCATGAAATTAGCCTTACTTCTCGGTAAGGATCTTTTGCAGGACAAATAAAACCTGGCTTGGATTTGTTAACAACACTGAGCAAAGCAACGCTCTGGGGGATGGAGATATTCATAAAGGCTTTGTAGAGGAGAGCAATTGTATGGAAATGTGGGTAGTTTTGATGGAATACTGTCTATGGAATTAGGAATTGTTTTCCCACCATGATCATGTGTATAGTAGGTTTAGTAAAGAGCATGGGATAAGATTTTGGGTTGGGATTCAGTTAAGGGATTCTCTGCTGAGTTATGTGATCATGAGATTTGCTAATATCCAAGATGTTTGAGTAAAATTAATCTGTGACCAAAAAGAAAAAGAAGAGTAAAGTTAATCTTACAAATGTTAGGTTGGTAGGAGGAGTTAGGCTTTGTATGATTGAGTAAAATTGCAGCCTTAGGCTTATTCATCTTCTTTCAGTCTTGCAGATAGAAGGACACTGTTTGGACTGGAAAGCACGGGTGATTTATCCATGTAGGATGATGTTATATAAGGATTCAGGGTGGCATTCTTTGTTGACCTGATATTTTCTAAGATAAACACAATAAGAGATCCATAAAAGAAGAAGTTATCACCTACAAAAGGGCAGATTTGGTGCAAAAGTGAGGAGAATGCTTGGTTCTCATTATTGTCCTCTTCCTATAGTTGGCTATTCCATTTGCAGTCGCTTGGAACGGGGTCTTCATTTTTTAAGTGGCATTTTCGTACTTCGGATTCTATTGGCCATAAGCCCAAGCTTGCAGGTGGGCCTTATTTTACTGGACACAGTTCTTGGGCGCCCAAGTTGTCTTCCAAATGAAAGTCTTAGTTCGAGTCTTAGAGAACCTCGGAAACACCCTCGAGGAACCCTGGATTGACTAGTGTGAGAGACAGTGCTTACAGAAAGAAATAGCAATATTTCTGGGTTTATTTGGTGCTCCATTGCAGCCACAAATGGTGCATTCTTATTAAGAGTTTCTTGATCATCTCAGGGAAGAATCTGCTCTCAGGGTGCTGTTTGGCACAACAGAAACAAACCATGGGAAATTGTTCAGGTGGTAGCGACTGGCGTCTGCTATTTAAAATAATAATCAATGTTTTTGGGGCTGTTTTGGTCTATATGTTTAAGTAATTTTATCTGTATATTAGGGCTGCCAATTGAATAGCAGGGGTTAAGATATCTATCCGTGGACAAGTGTGTGCAAAGTTTTGTCATTCTCATCGATCAGGACACGTAAAACTGGGATCCAGTTCGCATGTGGCCCTCTAACTTGTGGTTCCGTCCGTAGTAACCCTCCAACTTATGGTTCCGTCTGTAGTAATCCTCCATCTTTAAAATCGTTTGTGCCTAAGAAACCAGTTTGCAGAGGGCCTAAATGATGCAATTGTCGTTCATTGTTTATTTAAGGAGGGGCAATTTTGTCTTTTCAAGTGCTCCCTTCTCATAAGAGGAGGAAACTCATATTTTTGGCAGGTTTTCTCCTTACAGTGTTCAACCTCAAAACTTCAAGTTGGTAATGGTCATCATCTTCAAAGCCTTTTTGTTTAGGGGTTGGCTACATAGATCTCCCCTCTATCAAGTATCATGGCTTCATTTAGTCCAAAAACTTTTAAATATTTTCTCACGACTTCTATCCACATTTTTTAGCACCTTTTCCTTGCCCTTTTAGAGCCTTCGATTTGGATCAAGTAACTACTTCTAACTAATGACGTTTTCAGTTTCTATTGGATATGCCCAAACCATCTAAGTTTACCTTCCTCTATCTTGTTATCTATTGGTGCTACTTCTAAGTTTCCTCGAATATTTTCATTTTGCATTTTATCCCTTTTTGTCTTGCTACTTTTCTATCTCAACAACCTCATTTCGGTTACATTTATCCTATGTTAACTACCCAACACTTTAATTCATAGAGCATGATTGGGCTTATAGTCATCCTATAGAATTTTCCTTTTAATTTGAGTGTCATTTGTTGCTCACACAAAACTCTAGAGGTATATCTCTATCTTTTCCAACCCACTTGGATTCTCTGAATAACATCTCTCTCAGTCTCTCTATTGCCATGTATTATTGATCATAAATATGAAAAGTGGTCTTTTGGGGGACATCTTGGCTGTCAATCTCTACTAGTGCTTCGCTCTCATTTCTCTTCTTGCTAAAATTGCATGCTATATATTCTATCTTAGTTCGGCTAATTTGATATCTTTTAGACTTTATGACATCTCTCTACAGCTTAGGTAGGTTTTATATTTTGTACATAAACTCCCATATCTAGTCTCCAAACAAAGAAATAAGTGGTGGTGGTGTAGTGGTGCAAGAATGAGCCTCAATTGTGAAAGTCAAGTCTCCATTACTCCTCGAGAGTGTGTGCGTCCACCATTCAAAAAGAAAAAAGACAAGAAAAGAAACGTGGTAGCTTGGAACTGCAATTAAACATATATTAAGGGAGATGTGGAGTTGTCTGCTATCAATTGCATTAGTCATATTTGTTGGCCATTGTACTTTCAACTTTTGTCACCATATAAAATGAGTTTCCTATTTCCTCTCGTCCCTGTGAGCTTACATACTCAAGAGGAGAGGAAGTGGTACCCCATTTTCCAATGCAAGGTACAACTTTTATTGTAGAACTTAGCGCTCATATTATTAGGACTGATATAGATAAGCTAGAAGTCAAAATTCATGCCCACTAAAGTAACGATCATTCATTTTTGTTATTTTTCAAAGACTCTGAACAAGTTGCTAAGATTATACAAATGTATTGATTTCTCATCAGTTACCTAACTTTGACATTTTAAACATAATAAATGGTTTAGATCTAAAAAAAAGGTTTTATCTTGTATGAAAAGTGGACATGTACACCCCTTCTCGAGCGTATACGCTTACCTGACTCGTTACCTTAATTCCATTTTTTTGTAGGTAAGCAGTGACATTAACCCACCTCGCGTTGAGACCAATAACTTAATAGCTTAGTTCCCTTCTTTCTTTTTGGGAGAATTACTTATTTGGTCTTCACCCACACTTCAAACCCGATTTGTGGATATCTTGACCGGTCTTTCCACACCTTAGTGCTCTGGCAACCTTTTCCCCACTGATAGGATTTAAATGGGACGACTTTGCCCCTTATTAATTTTTGGTACTAGTCTTCGTAATATATGTAGCAAAGCACGTAGAAATGTACTAATTCTTTGCAGTATTAGTATGTGTATGGGGAATACTTAGTCTTCAAAATGGAGTCGATTTGACTGGTACAGGTAAGAGTTGCTGGTATTAAATGCAGCCGGTGTGTATTTTCCAAAGCACGCGCTGAAATATATACCGTAATGCCGTGGGTGCTGTGTGGACCAAAATCATTGTAAACGTCCCACCCATCAACGTCCATGATCACGTGCAGGTCCACGTCGGGGAATTTCGGATGGTTATAAAGTTAGGGTTCCGTTCATAGGAATGGGGTTCATTCTGGTGGCGGTGGTTCTCTGATGTATGTCAACTTCTGGTATATGTTCATCTTGTGATTGTGAAGAAACCCTTGATTGGACGGGAGTATGAGTTGGGATTATTGGGGGCGATTTGATTCACTGATTAGTGCATTTACCATCTGGAGAGTGGTGCACATGCATTGATAGAAGTGGATGCATATTTTGTTTTGGTTCGACTGACAGAACGTACACGAGGAAAATAAGTTTTTTAATACAAATAGTTGTTAAATTTGACTAGAAAGGGAGCCTTGCCAATAGTTGAATTGTTGTCACTCACGTCGCATACTATAAACCCTTTACCTTTATGGTCCGCGCTTTCTCCATTGTGGTCTGCCTCTTCTCCAGAACTTGAATAAATAGAAGCTCCGTGTACTGGGCTGCCCTTTTTAGTTGTTAAATTTGACTATTTCATTGCCCAATATGTTTGATTACAATTTCAGAATTATTCACAAGTTTAAAAACCTTTGCACTATTTAGGACATAATTTGTTCTGTCATTGAGTTGAAAAATCCCTTGTTTTAGATAGTTGAGTGAGTTTGCCATAGAATATTTCCATGGCTACAGTTACTGTTTTCATGGTTTTCGGCAGTAGTGGCAGTCTGAACGATGGTTGGTAATTATTAAAGTACATGTTATATCAAATGAGATTGAATGTTAGGACACTGAGGTCATTAGGGAACTGGTAGTTATTAAACTACTGTTATATAAGTTGATGCTACATATTAGTATAGTGAAGGAAGATGATATAGTTCTTTACACATCGAAATTAGGTTTGTTATTCTAATGTTGTTACGATGAAATTTGTGTACTATACTATGAGAGTTTGATTTAGTGAACATTGCTTTGGTCGCATGGCAGATCAAGTGGGATATGCTGGGGCAGTAATAATGACGATAATATTGTTCTTGCTCATTGCGGCTAGGGTAGTTTGGCAACCCTGTTTGATGGTAATTTGTAACTTGTCCCTGAGCCATGATAGAGTTTTTGTCCTTAACAAGAGATGAAGAAAATTGTGCAGAAATTTTTATATGTATTGTTGGCACCAAACATAGAAATAGATATGGTGCATTAAAATCTTTTTAGACGTGCAAACTTTAGTTTGGCGAATGGAAAAAGTCAGTCATATCATGTAGAAATAATTTTGGGTAAGGGGTTGCTTAACATAATCAGGTGCGATATCATGTTGTTGTTAAAGTAGGTGAAGCGGTTTATGAAGAAACATTTGCCTGTACTGTGATGTATAAACGATTGAGGAGGAGACCCATATTATGAGAACCTTATAAAAAACATGAGCACCTGATAATACACACTTAAATTTGTACGTGAAAGAAGGGGAGCCTTGGTGCAACGGTAGAGCTGTCGTCATGTGACCTTGAGGTCATGGGTTCGAGTGAAAATAGCCTCTTGCAAAATGCAAGGTAAAGCTGCATACTATTGACCTTTGTGGTCCACCCCGTCCTTGGACCCCACATATGCCGGAGCTTTGTGCACCGGGTCTGCCCTTTTATTTGTATGTGAAAAATGCAATGCAGATCCTAACGTAAGATAATGGTGGAAATTGTCATGTAAATTGACGGAGATGGTTGAAGGTTTGATGTTAGAGTGCAGCACATGCCAGCCTCAATTGTTGTGTTCATTGCATGAGTCTCTAACTACATGTAGGAAAGAGTGTAGATAGAACCTCATTTGGTCATCTCTTTCACATTCCGGTGGACGTTGGTTGTTCTGAAAAAGTTCTGGCAGCGTTGCTGTCCTTCTATGATATGAAGGTGTATTTTCCCTGGGCAAGATCCCAATTGAACTGTCGTTGAAGGACCTTATGCTGATCCTTGGGCTTCCTCTTGAATGCTGAGAAGTTGAGAAAACGGTATTGCAATCATTGCACCTTCCACTTCAAAGATTATCTCCAGGGAAGCATGTCACCACTAGTAATATTATGAATGTTTTTTGTACCGAACATATAATCCTAAGCGAAGCGGAGGTCATTCAGCTATCAGTGATCTACTTGGGGAGCATGTTTCTACGTCCTCGGTAAGTTAGGAAACTTTTTTTTTGAAATTGCTGGTTCTGATAAAGTGATTGATGTAGCATGTCCGCAGGCAATACATTTACACACATTGAGGGAGCTTGAGTGTTGCAAAGTTGATGCTGCTAATGTTCTGGAGGACCCAGCAACAGTATGTGTAGTTGCCCAGGGTAGCTTCTAGTCGTTTGATGAATGCCTCATACTCTATGCCATTGTTGGTGTAGTAGACCAACATCTTTATGGAGAAGGGAATATAATACTTCTCTAGGAAAACTAGAACTAACCCCACTCCTTTTCTTTCTTGGTTGGATGCACCATCAAAGTGCATTTCCCATTCTTGAAGATTTGGCTGTTGTGATTTCTTTATCTAGAAACTCATCTTTTACTGAAATTGGTGTGGATGTTGAATGTTTTGCGAGGTGATTTTTATAACCCTTCTTTGACATCTTTTTGAGTTACACACCGAAGATTAAATTCTGACAAGAGTAACAACCATCACAAGGTTCTTCTTGTGAGTGCTGGTTTCCCAAAGAGATATTTCAACAAATCCATTAGGGATATTGTCTTTGCTTCTGGAGAAATCATGTAATTCAAAGTTTGTAGGTAGCCGAGGCTGTGGATAGACACGTCTTTCTCAAGGCTGATACTACTGCTCATACTCTAACATCTTGTTCAGATAATAGATTATTCTTTCCTTTCCTTTAGAATTTTTCTAGGTTAGAATGCATTGCATGGTTAACTTGTGGATTGGCAAATATAGAAGCAGAAACATAAGGCATAGGAGGTACCAAAACTGGAGGATTAGAGAGATAACTCTTAATAATCTTGAAAGCCTCTTTGGCATCATTTATTCCATTCTTCTTTATTTCCCTCCTTGAGCAATGTTAGTATGGATTCTCAAGTTATAGTGAGCTGCTAGATGAAGTGACTGAGGAACTGGACTATTCCCAAGAACACTTAAGTCTCCTTTTGGGTTATTAGTTGAGGCATTTCCTATATTTCTCTTATCTTGGTTGAAGCCTAACAACTTCTTGACGGTGACTCCAAGGACATACTTTAAGAGGGTTGAATTGCATTTTCAATCATATAATCCTGTTAAAGAACTTCCTTAGGGCCTGGAAGTTATCTCCCAACTCTTTGGACTTCACAATAATCTTGTCTACGTAAACATTGACTTCTTTGTGCATAAGGTAATAGTTGCATGTTGATATGTGGTTCCAGTGTTGTTTAATTTGAATGGCATTATGACATATCAAAACACTCTCCAAGGTGTGATATGTTTTCTCTTGAATTTTGGCAGTCATACGGTTTGCTTTGTACCTTAAGAATCCATCCATAAATGACAAGAGTGTGACTAGTGTGGGAAAACAAAAATTAATGGTCTGTATTTTGCATGTGTATAGTAATTACACTATTTTAGGGGAGTTTGTTTGTAACAGCCTCTATTCCCAGAATTAGGCTAATTTAGTTAGTTTCCTATTTTGTAGAAATATCCCATAAATCATGGGATTTGAGATAGCCTAGTTAGTTTCCTTTTCATAGCTAGGATTTTCTGTAATAAGCTAACATCAAATGTAGTTTTAATGAATGAATGAAATCTTAATTATTCCATAATTCTTCATTCTCAATTTTCATCATGGTATCAAAGCTTTAGACTTGTGAGTTTGGAAATTTTTTTTGTTTTGGCCTTCATTGATGGAATTTATTTTTAATCTTCAATGTTATCGTTGGAGATTTCTAGTTGGCCTTCATCGAGACTAGCCCTCATCACATGAAACAATGTCAAAGAAATAACAAATACAACTCGAAGGAGGAGATTATTTGACCCCAATATCTCGAAAATATCCTAGAGAGTTACCGAATATTCAGGCTACATGTAGGTTGGATGGAAAAAATTATCTAAAATGGTCCCAACTTGTTCGCATCGTGCTGAAAGGGAAAGGGAAGATTAATCATCTCATGGGTACGGGGGCCGAAACCAGGAGATCCTCGGTTTGAAGTATGGGATCAAGAAGACTCCATGATTATGGCATGTCTGTGAAATTCTATGATTCCTAAAATTAGTGACACATGTATATTCTTGGGTACTGCCAAGGACATTTGGGATGCAATTCAATAGACATATTTAAGAAAAGAGATGCGACCCAAGTATACGAGGTCAAGGTAAAGACTGTTGTTACAAAACAGGGAGGTAAAACTATTATTGAATGTGCTAACCAATTGAAATCTTTATGGTGAGAACTTGATCATTATAGGGTACTAAAAACCAAGTGTCCCCAAAATGCTACCATTCTTAAGGATTTCATAGAACAAGATAGAGTCTATGATTTTCTTATTGGACTCAACCCAAAATTTGATTGAGTGTGAATCCAGATTCTTGGTAAACAAGAGCACTAGTACTTGGCAATGGAAGATCTGGTCAACCAAAAACTCAAAATCGTGACTACAAAGATAACTTATGGTGCACTTATTGTAAGAAGGCATGCCATACTAGTGAGTGGTGTTGGAAGCTACATGGAAAACCACCAATCTGTGAGTGGGGTCAGAAGGGTGAGCAACTAAGGAATAACTGCCAGGCCCATATTGTGGCAGTGTAGTAGAATGAAGCAACACCGCAAGAGATAGGTAATCTCAACCAAGAGGGAGTCAAGAGGGTGAGATCACTTATTGGTAACCTGACAAACCATCAGGTACTTGTTTATTGGCATATTCGAGTAAGTTTCCATTCTCTATTGGATTAAATGTCTCGGATATAACCTTTACCAACTCCTGGGTCATTGACTCAGGTGCTACCAACCATATGACCCATTCACCAAACATTTTTTTCTCATATTCCCCATGTTCAAGCAGTAGGAAAATAGTCACAGCTGATGGTTCCTTGACTATTGTAGCAGGTATAGGAAATGTCAAAATAAACCCATCACTAATGTTAAAAAATGTTCTTCACGTCCCTAGGTTAACCATGAACCTCATTTATATCCAAAAACTCACTCAAGACTTATGTTGCAATGTGGTTTTTTATCATAGTTATTGTGTATTTCAGGACAAGGCTTTGGGAAAGATGATTAGACATGCTAGAGAATGAGATGGACTCTACTATCTAGAAGCACCAAGTCAATCAAGCATTATCAAGGGCACGTCATCTCATTCTTTTGTCTCAGAGGTTTTTTTATCCAATAAAGAAAAAGTTTGGCTTCATTATCGTTGACTTGAGCATCCATCATTTAGGGTTATTAAAATTCTATTTCCCTCTTTATTTAAAGGTTTAGACATTGAACTTTTTCAGTGTGAAGTGTATGAACTTGCTAAACACAAACATGTATGTTTTTTGATTAACAATAAAAGAATTTCTATTCCTTTTTATCTTGTTCACAGTGATATTTGGGGGTCCTCCTATTCCTAATGTTATTAGGGCTAAATGATTTGTTTCATTTATTGATGATTGTACTTAAGTCACTTAGATTTTTTTACTCAAACATAAATTCAATGTCAGTATTGTCCTTCCAAATTTTTGTTCTATGATTAAAACTCAATTTGGGGTCAATATCAAAAGATTTAGGTTAGGTAATACTAAGGATTATTTCAATCAAGTCCTAACTCTATACTTTTAGAGAGAAGGAATAGTACATTAGTCATCTTGTGTTAATACTCTGCAACAAAACAGAATAGCAGAAAGAAAGAATAGTCACCTTCTTGACTCAACCTGATCCTTCATGTTTCAGAAAAATGTGCCTCACTCTTTTTTGGGGGGAGAAGTTCTTACAATCGCTCATCTGATAAATCATTTGCCTTCCAGAGTCTTTGGATTCCGAAGTCCAATGGACATACTTTCAACATTTTATCCAAACCTTCACACTACAAATAATCTTGTTCCTAGGATATTTGGGTGTGTAGCATTTGTCCATGTTCATAGTCAAAACAGAGGAAAGTTAGATACAAGGGCGTTAAAATGTGTTTTCGTGGGCTATTGTTCAACATAGAAAGGATATAAGTGTTACCATCCTCCATCAAAAAAATTCTATGTCTTAGTGGATGTTACTTTCCATGAACAAGAATCTTATTTCACTACTCCTTATCTTCAGGGGGAGAATTCGGTAATGGAAGATAAGGATAGGAAGGAATTTTTATTCCTTGATCTGCCATTACTTACTGTGTTGAAACAATCTTATCCCATAGATCAGTTGACTGAACCTATACAACCATTGCCTGAGCAACCTGCTCTTGAATTGCCTGAACAGCCTGAACCTATGCCTAAAAATTCCAGTCCTAGGTCTAACCCATGACAAAAAATCTAAACTTTGCCCCTGAGAATGTGAGATTTGGCAAAGGTAAGGTTTTTTTGAGAAAGAAGACAATTGTCCCTGAATCTGTGCAAGTCTAAGACTCCAACCCAGATCCTGAGAATGAGGTAACAATTTCTAATCCTTCATTGCAATCTGAATCTCATATGAACAGTGATGACCAGTATATCCTTATTGCTATTAGGAAAGGGATTAGAGAGTGCACCAATCAACCCCTATACCCTCTTGCACACTTCTTGTCCTTTAAAAGTTTTTCACTATCTCATAGAGCCTTTCTTGTCAGCCTAAACATTATTGCCATCCCTACCACCTTATCTGAGGCTTTGACAAATGAAAAATGGAAACAAGCTATGAATGTGGAGATGGAGGCATTAGAAAAAAACAAAACTTAGGAGTTGGTAAAGTTGCTAGCAGGAAAGAAACCCGTGGGGTGCAAATGGGTTTATACAGTGAAATATAGAGCAGATGGATAGATATCAAGATACAAGGCTATGTTGGTTGCCAAGGGCTATACTCAAACCTATGAGATTGATTACTAAGAAACTTTTGCTCCAGTCGCAAAGATGAACACTGTCAAAGTTTTATTATCATTAGCAACTAATTACAATTGGGATTTGTAGCAATTTGATGTCAAGAATGCATTTTTGCATGGAGGATTAGAGGAAGAAATTTATATGGAGGTCCCATCGGGTTATGATAATAATTTAACTGCTTATACTATGTGTAAATTGAAAAAGTCCTTGTATGGACTTAAGTAATCACCGCGAGCATGGTTTGGAAGATTTGCAACAGTGATGATAGCCATGGGATATAGACAAAGTCAAGGAGATCATACATTATTCATTAAACACTCATCTTTAGGGGGAGTCACAGCTCTCTTGGTGTACATGGATGACATAATAGTGACAGGAGATGATGATAAGGAGAGATAGTTTCTAAGTCAATGTTTGGCTGAGGAATTTGAGATCAAGGTGTTAGGGAGATTAAAATATTTTCTTGGGATCAAGGTGGCTCACTCTAAGTAGGGCGCTTTTATCTCCCAACAGAAGTATGTTACAGATCTTCTCACAGAAACTGGCAAGACCTCATGCATACCAGCAAGTACTCCGATAGACCTGAATCATAAACTTGGAGAGACAGAAGAGGATGTTAGGCAAATAGAGAAATGTATCAACGCTTGGTGGGAAGGCTCATTTATCTATCTCACACACGATCATACATAGCATATGCAGTGAGTGTGATTAGTCAGTTCATGTATAGCCTGAAGGAAGTTCATCTGTAGGCAGCTCATCAAGTGTTACAATACCTTAAAGGGACACTAGGTAAAGGTATTCTGTTCAAAAGGAATGGAGGGTTAGCACTTGAGGCATACACAGATGCCAACTATGCTGGATCAATTGTTGACAGAAGGTCAACTTCTGGATATGGCACCTTTCTTGGTGGAAACCTCTTGCATGGAGGAGTAAGAAACATAATGTGGTAGCATAGTTTAGTGCGGAGGCAGAATTTCGAGCAATGGCTTAGGGTATGTGCGAACTACTATGGTTGAAGATCATTTTAGAAGACTTGAAGATTATGTGGAATGGTCTAATGAGACTCTATTGTAATAATAAGGCTGCAATCAGCATAGCTCACAACCCGATACAGCATGATTGAACTAAGCACATCAAAATTGACAGACACTTCATCAAAGAAAAATTGGACAATGGATTGATTTGTACACCTTATGTGTCTATGCATGGCCAACTCGCTGATGTCCTTACCAAGGGGCTAAGTAGTTCAGTGTTTCAAAGTTTTGTATCCAAGCTGGGAATGGTGAATACCTATTCATCAGCTTGAGGGGGAATGTGGGAAAACGAAAATTAATGGCCTGTATTTTACACGCTTATAGTAATTAGACTATTTTAGGGGAGTTTGTTTGCAATAGCCTTTATTCCCAAAATTGGGCTAATTCAGTTACTTTCCTATTTTGTAGAAATATCCCATAAATCATGGGATTTGAGATAGCCTAGTTAGTTTTCTTTTCATAGCTAGGATTTTCTGTTTAAACCTAACATCGGATGTAGTTTTAATGAATGAATGAAATCCTAATTATTCCATAATTCTTCATTCTCAATTTTCATCAACTAGTAGTGTTTTTAACCAAGATATCTATGTGAGGGAGTGGAAAGCTATCTTTGTGCTGGCTTTATTCAAGTCTTGGAAATCAACATGCATCCACTCTCTTTACTCTTTCTTAAGCAGTGACATTATGTTGGAGACCCATTCTAGATACCATACTACTCTGATAAATGTGACATCAAGTATGTTTCATGACCCCTTCCTTGAATCTATCCCTCATTTGTTTCCTCATTTTCCTTAATTTATGTTGAATTGATTTTAACGTATCTCACATTGCACAATCTTTGGATCACTCCCTAGCATATCTCCTTATGACGATGCAAAGACAACATCAAGTATAGTTCATGACCCGTTCCTTGAATCTATCCCTTATTTGTTTCCTCATTTTCCTTAACTTATGTTGAATTGATTTTAACGTATCTCACATTGCACAATCTTTGGATCACTCCCTAGCATATCTCCTTATGACCATGCAAAGACATCTTAATACTGAATCAACAATTCTACTAGGTACTTGCCTTCTACTTCTGAGAGAGTGTTGCCGCTCTTAAGTTTCCTCTTATCATTTTTACCACTTTTGTTAAGGACTTCAATATTATCTCCTTTAGGATGTGTAGTATGATTGTTGGACTTCCCTTTTGTTTCCATAAAGCTCAGTTAGCAAATCATAATCCTCATTTGAGAATATTTTATTATTATTCAATTCAAAGACATACTGGAAATTCAAATTCATTTCATTATAAGGAGCAACTACATTGGAAGAGGATGAGGCCATAGACAGCTCTGCTACATTGGTAATGGTGGTAGGATAGTATTGGTCACAATAGCAAGGGTCATATGCAATTCAAATTCAAATACTAATCGTTGATTACTTCTTAAGAGAAGCCAACTTCATTTCAACCTAGAAACCTATCCTACTTCACAAACAAGGCAATTGACTGTTCATATTGAGGTAGTCAATTGGATTCTTCAAGCCCATAAACTTCTTGAAGATGAACACAATACACTCACCTGGTTTCCTAGGGCACCTGACTTTATCTCAAAAGCAATAGACTAGAATCCCAAATGCAATAGACAACTTCTTAGGAAAAACTCTGATTCATCTATGTTATTTGATCCTTAGGTAGTTGACTAGATTCTCTTTCTTAATCAACTAGATTCTCATGTGTGTCTTCCTGCACTTGTTCTTCATTTCAAAAAGGTAGTTGACCATATTGAAGAGGTACTCAACTGAAACTAGAGAAAATTAGAACTTCTTGAAATGGTGAGCTGCTAACTATCCTTATACACTAAAATAATTCTAAGGAAAAATGCTTAACAACATCTGTTGAATTTTGTTTGAATATAGTCCACTAGATTTACAAAGTAGTTGATTGGATACTAATTTTAGTTGATTGGTTCCTTGGCTAGTCAACTAAAATGGATAGATTTTCACAAGTCTTTAGGGAAACGACTAATTGGATCTGAAAGAGAATCAACTAGTAATAGATATTAGCACTTACCCCTTGGTTCTTTTATGTAGTCATGCACTACTCTAGCCCAATATTCAACTTGAATAATTTGATCTTTGGACTTCAATGTCTTGAAATTTGTTCCAATCTTTTGTGAATTGTTTTTAATTTCTTTTAATACACACACACACGCATGCGCGCGCGCACACACACACACACACATTCTTTGAGGATTAGTCCAAAAATATTTTTGCTATAATCTATGGGAGAGAGTTTCGAAGCATCAGGTGATCCTAATCATACCATCCGTCCCAATTCATTATTCTTTTGTTTGAATTTTCTAAGTTGTTAGCTGTCTTTGTTGCATTGCAGTGTAATAATGGTTAGGATCATCTAGCATAGAAGATCTTATGGGCCTAAAATTTGTTATAGTGGCGAACTGTTCAGATTACTAATAATTTGGGGATTGTTGATAATGTCTTCTTTGCTAAGCATCTAAAAACGTTGAAACTTGCACATACACAGAGACCAAGTAAGAGCTGTTAAAGGGATCATATGGAACCAGGTAGGCCTAACATTTTAGCATTAAAATACAAGGGAATAAAATGACATATTATACGGATATCTCCTCTGGCATTCTCTTCCTTGTCTTCTCTAAGTTGTTCATAACACCCTTTTGCAGCCCATTGGTTTATCCATTTGTTTGAATGGAAACATTATCAATACTACTTCAAAAATTCCATAGAATAAGTGCAATTGGTGGCATCAAATTTATTATATGCTTTTATACGATAGATAAGCATGTCCTTTCTTGAAAATATATTAGTAGGAAGAGTAAAAGTGCAACTTCCATATTCAATACATTGACAATCTAAACCATTTATCTTCCAGCTATTCTATTCCTTGGACCAAGGAGAGTAATGTGGATATTTCAATTCATATCTTCCATTCGAAGAATAGGATTGAAAGTGTTATTATCATTTGGTGAAGAGGGCTCTTGGCTTGTGGCTTATAAATGACGGGGGTACAAAAGATGAACAGTATCAATTAAGGGATATGTAGACCCACTTGTATGCTGATATAAAAACAAAATCTATTTGTATTTGGAAAATAAGCCTAATGAAGTTTGAATTCTAGGAAACTTCTCTTAACTCTCTTAACTAACGAGAATTGGTAATTTCCCTTAACTTTCTAAGGGAATTATATGATGCAATTGGTTTCATCATCATTGCATCCTAAGTGTCCTTAAAAGTGGGTGGCATGCTCACCTTTTCCAACTTTTTTTTTTTGTGATCCAAAATTTTCTTCTGATTCCCCTAATCATATATGGCTTAAGTAAGAAAAATTTGGCTATTACATATCTCTAAGTTCTTCAATTTTGAACATTTTAAATTAAAAAAAATGGGATAGTGAAACCCTAAAAGAAGTACACCGTCAATTTTTTTTACTTCAAAAAATTCAAAGTGAAGAATTTAGAGATATGCAACAGATAAATTTTTTTGTACCTAGGCCATCTAGGAGCAAGTGAATCAAGTGAACAGTTTGGATCATTGAAAAATATGAAAAAGGCCTGCAACCCCACTTTAATGAAGCTCGAGACCTGTTGCATTGTGTAATTCCTCACCTTCCCCAACCTTCTCATATGCTTCCCAAGAATGCAAGACGACAAAGCATCCTAACTTCCTTTGTTGTCCAATTAACCATAGCTCACATCCCATTTTAATAGGAACAGGTGGACTACAGTTGTTGCTCAAAGCTAGGATGAGATGATAACAAAGAATGAAATCAGTAACAAGTGACTGGTGCTAAAATCTTGTTTAAGACTTGTTTCCATAAAGAACTTGAGAAATTTAAGAAGGGAATGTTTTCAATGACTAAAATTTCAATCAAGTACTTTTAATGGATTCCTCTTTTATCAAACTGAGTGCAATCTTTTTTTGTCCGCGAGGACCCCTCAGTTTAATAAATTTACAAGAATAATTTGGAAAAGTAAAATACTCCTGTCTCAAATATTGAATTAACCTGGTAGGATTTGGTGACTTGATAAAAGCTGAGTGCCTATGTACTTTCAAATTTCAATAGCCTCACGTCAGATCCACCCGGTGATTAGGCAACTGAGGTGATGAAATTATTGAGCTTTCTGTCTCTCTCATCCGCTTGGTGAAGGTCAACTAGGTGGCTTTATGATGAAACCACTGTCATGTAGATATCAATCATGCGAACAAATAGATTGGTTCCTGCAGCTCAACATCGAATGATAGCCAGAGGCAAATGGCCGCAATAGAGCGTTTACCTACTTTTGCTATTCATGCCAGTGTTGGCTGTCTGCACAGTAATACGACGGAAGCACAAATACCATTTCTCTAATACTTTTAGATAACATGGGTGGAGTTAATAGTAGTTATTGTTTGACTACCGGATTATGTCTTTCTTGCTTTACTGAGTTCAAGCTCTGAGTCAGTTTTTCATTTTACCTTTCTGATACTAGGCCAAAACTAGCTTCTTCGAATAGTAAGTGTATCACCTACAGATGCAGTGCTTCACCACCGTCTAAAAAGGAAAGATAAATAAGTAAAAAGAACCCCGATGCCTAGTCATGGACCGTTCCAACCCATTAAATCACTAACCCACAACCAAGTTCTGAAACTGATACGACGTACTAATTGGTTTTCTTTCTTCATGCAATCATATCCTCAGACCCAGATACCGAAGTGGTACTGGCGGCAACAAACAGATACATGTGTGAGGAGTGTCATAAAGGCTTTCAGAGGGATCAAAACCTTCAACTCCACAGGAGAGGGCACAATCTGCCGTGGAAGTTCAAGCAAAGAGAAACTGCACAGGTTAAGAAGAGGGTGTACGTTTGCCCAGAGCCAAGCTGTGCTCACCGTCACCCCAGTCGGCCTTTAGGTGATCGTACCGGGATAAAGAAGCATTATTGTCGAAAGCATGGAGAGAAGAAAAGGAAGTGTGATAATTGCCCAAAACGCTACGCTGTTCAATCTGATTGGAAGCCGCATTCAAAGATATGTCGCACAAGAGAGTATCGTTGTGATTGTGGAACCATTTTCTCAAGGTAAGAGAATGTCTGGCTCAAAGTAATGACCTAGTAAAGTATTTGATGGTATCTAGACTACATGTTTCAAATGTTTTAGAGATATAACTGTTAAACTAACAAGGTACTAGAAGTGCAAAAGCCTTGGGTGACATGCATTCATCAACAAGTCATATCTTAAATAGCCCTACCACCCCGGCAGCAAAAAAGAAAAATAAATTTCATCCATAGGATGGTCCAAGCGTTTATTTGTCGAGACTCTCTGATTTCAGAAGAACTAGGGCTAGATCATCCAATGAATGAGATTGTGGAGCCTTGCTTGTACTTATGGTCGTCCAAGCCTCATATGATCCTGAGATTATCATATAATTCCTCCAGTTAACTTATTTGAGAAATTATGTGGCATATCCCGGGTACCGATCAAAATACGTGTCAGGCAAGATGCTTGTTGATCCAAGCCATCCATCTTGTGGCCAGCTTTCTAGATGTGACACTTCCCAAAAAGTATTCTGCAATTAATGGCTAATCTTAACCCAAAAGTTTGTTAAGATTTGATTGCTGTTGTTTCCGAATCTCGGCGGCCCTTTCTCTCACACCATCATCCAACTGAGAAGATTTTTGGACCATGGCCGGTATAAGATGTAACTGATGATGGCAACTGGGTCTTTTATGGCCGTCAACACAGAAACTGAGCGCTTTTAATCGCCAACGGTTTGTATTAAATCACCCAACCTGCAACAGATCGAAGGCGTGGAATCATAAAACGATAGACAATTTTCATGCAGGAGGATAGCTTCGTGACTCCCAGAGCCTTCTGTGATGCTTTGGCAGAAGAAAATTGCAAGGTGCGACGAGGACATGCAGCCGTGGGAGGAATAGTACTGAATCAATCGCTTCCAGATGACCCTTTCCCACCTGTATTACCCACAAACCCAATGAACTTATCTATATCAAATCAAAACGTGACCAGCCCATTGAGATCTTCATATTCAAACTCATCTTGTGTCACATTTTCAAGGACTCCTAGTTCAGCTTTTGATCTCGGTACATTACAGGCTTCTAGCCTTCAACTTGGTGGTAGTAATTCATCTGGTGTTAGATCCATAATGCAGAGAGCACTACCCATATGTACAGCCTTGCTACAGAAAACCGCACAGATGGGTGCAGTTGTTAGCGATAATTCAATCTCACCAGTTCTTCTCGGAGTATTTTCAGGTAATAATTACTGTACCAACACAAGGTCATATGGGTCAATCCAGAAGCGTTCTCATGATCTATCAGATGCGTCATCCGGATGCATCGAAATTCTGACAAATCATTTCACAGTTCTTAAAGGTGTACTGGTTCCTCTCACTGCTAAAAGTTCAAATGTTGGTAGCCAAAAGTATGACTCAGAAGAAGCCAGAGAGCGAAAAAATTGACGTCGTACCTTATTCTGTTTACAAGATCCGTCTCTAGGTCGTAAGCTACCAATGCATTTGCAGAAGAGGAATCAATCAGATGCTTTTGAGGGAGCATCTCCATGAGTGGGTTGCAGCAAGGGTTTCGGGCAGGGATAGGAGGTGGCGGAGATGAGAAAACAACGGTTGATTTCTTAGGCATGTACCCAGCAGAGCATTTTGGCAATGGGCGCAGGAGGGGACAATGACGTGATCCGTTTACTGTTCCCCGACGAGCAACATGACCAGCATCACATGAATTTCTAGCATTATTCCAGTGGTTCAACAGCATTGGGAAAACCAATGTGTAACTCATCCTAGTTAGGAAATCGTTCGTGATTTCCATTTTGAATTCTTCCCTCAAGTGCCCTTTTGTTATTAGAAATAGAGATTCAATAGAAGTAAAGAAGTTGCATGTTGTTCTGTACTCTTAATACTTCCCCACAGTCGTCGTCGTCATCAGGACCTTATCACGATTAGAGGTGGGTTAATAGGTCATCACAACAATATTAAAATAAAAATATTTGTTGTTATCAACATAACACGGTTGCAGACAACATGGTGCGTCTCCTTATTATGCTTAGCTTGGAGGTTTAAGGTAGCTCTTTTCTTTGTTGTAGAGGTTCTAAGTATGCTTAGGAATTAGGATATATAATATATTATGGGGAGTTTGCTTCTTAGCTCTTTGCTTCAATAATAATAATAATAATAGTAATGAACGAACGAATGAATAAGTAGCCGACAAAAATGTTCGTAAAATTCTTAAAATGCTGTGTAACATGAGTTCGAAAGGAATTCAGTAAATAATGGCAAGTTTTTCTTTTTATGTGTAGAGGATGCTGGTGGGGACCGCATACAAATTAAAACTCAGAAGTTACAAGAGTCAGATGGATCAATGAAATGTGGTGTCATCATACAGAAATGCAGTGCTGTTGTGTTGTTGTTACGCTCTGCACCATCATCCCTCTGAGTTCAATTGTCACCGAACTATTTCCGTAAATAATATTAAATTTCACGAAATTTACGTAAGTCAAAATATGGGAAGCTGCAGCTAGAAGAATCGTATGGGCACATAATAGAGAATTAATCAAATCGTCTGCTATAACATGCATGGAAGAGTTTAGCACAGTGGAGGCATCCCTAGTTAACTAGGTATCCATTTCGCCGGAACTTAGTTCCTGTAACTAATAGCAACTACTGAGTAGAATAAAAAGTTGTACTAACCAAAGACGTTTGGAATTATCGACGGAATGGAGGTCCTGCCGTGTCACCGATATTTGTAATCATCTGAAAATTTGAATAAAAATGCTAATTACTTGAACCGAAGTAGCTAATTCTACTACAGCACTAGAGCAGAAAATACGTAATAAAATCCCACCAAGTTTAAAGAATTGTCACGTGAAGGATCTGAAGATCAAGTATTCACAGAGCCCTTTGTAATGAGGGGCATCCTCTTCATCTGCCCAAGTCCTCCACAGCCAGAGAATTAGAACAATTCTTCTTGTATTGGAGGCCTTTGAGGCAGATGAAGAGCAAACACCTCAGTTTTGTTCTGCCGAGTGATGCAGAGCAAGCTCTCTACCCCCTCTCCGGCTTCCAAATCTCCCAGTTCTTTTCTAATCTCGCAATGGCCGGGAGCATGGGAAGCCTTTGAGGGAAGTTGGAAGCATGCCCACATGGTATAAAATTAGCCACTGTCTTTCCAGCTGGTATGCTAAACACAACACCTTGAAGGGTTTATATAGAAATCACCAATTGCACTTCAAATACTAAATCTGATAGAATTTATAAGGACCATAATATACAAAAAGAGTGCTAATTTCTATGATTTCATCACCAGTTGGGAAGAATCAGTTCGCAATTCGTGGAAGGTGGTGAGAATCAGATTACAGTTTACTTTAGCTTGACATTCTATCAGAATAATAAAGGGCAAGCATCAAATTTGACTCCTTCATTCTTCCAAGAGTCAAGAGAATGTTTACTTTTCTGAGAATGCATTACTTTATTGATTCTGAAAACCATTTGCTAATGGATCTTATCCTTACTAACAGCAGGAATCCTAATACGAGAACAAACTTAGATCTTGAATCTGCCGATCATTTAACACCATCAGTAATCTTGTGTGTGTGTGTCTGTGAGAGAGAGAGTCAACTGTCGACAGGTTAATCCAGATGTTTTTCTATTTCCTTTTTTTTTTTCCGTGAATTAAAATTTATAACCAAAATATATTGAAATTATTTATAGACTGTGCAGAAGAAGAGGCCATAAAAATGTGGATTAACCCAAAAAGCTATTTGCTGCTTATGCTTATGCTGTTGGTGTTGGGTGTATTACCTACTCAATTCATCCTCAGTAATTGACAAGAAAATGTAGCAACTTAAGCAAATGATAGACGGATACTTGATTCTAA
The DNA here is from genome assembly GCA_035236585.1 of Warburgia ugandensis. NCBI lineage: Eukaryota > Viridiplantae > Streptophyta > Magnoliopsida > Canellales > Canellaceae > Warburgia > Warburgia ugandensis. The sequence goes on along the minus strand of CP141134.1, from coordinate 16,744,775 downwards.
TGTCTTATCTGCAAGTTGTCTCCTTAATATATAGCTTGCAGACTCTTAGAAAATGCATAAGTGACCAGAAGCTTTTGGAAAGTCTAATTATCAAGTGATGGATCCCTGCTCATGACTTTTTTTTCTGGATTCCCTCGTGTTGTTTTGCTCCTTTATTTTCTCTATTTTAGAGTCCAACTGACACAGCTTATACGGTCAGTTTTATGCGATTATGCCTGATTATAAAACGTAATCAGCAAGGAACAATCCAGCATACCATAATCGCATAAACCAGATTATAGAACCAGTTTATGTGATTTCTGCTCATGCATATTTTTTTTTGGATTCCCTGTACTATTTGTTCCCTGATTTCCTCTATTTAGGGCCCAATTGGCAAGGCTAGATTGTGCCAGATAATTACATGTAATCAACAAGGAATAATCCAGCATAATAGCAAAAACTGGATTATATAGGTTCTTTTTTTTTTTTTGGTTAAAATTTTAAATGTTAGAGCATGCACCTCTGCACAGTCTCGAATGTTGGTCACCCATGTAAGAGCCTTGTTGGAACACTGTGCTATAAGGGATATTAGTCCCTCAGGATTTGAATTATGTTCTTAGTGCTATTGCACGATGGATTGTGTTGTCTGTCTTTAAACATGCAAACTAAATCTTTGGTTCTTCATTTGAGTAAGAATAATTTTTCCAAGATTTAGTCGCTTTAGGGCTGTTCGTAATCTTAAGCCTAACGCTGCCATGTGGTACCAAATTGTATTATTTTTGGCATCTTTTGAAAAAGAACAAAACTCTAGAAAATGAAAGGGACATCCTCCATCCACCCTAGGACTGATATATTTTTCATTCAGGGCCATGTTGGTTTTGTAAACCAATTTACACATGTTTAAATATTCAAAAATTAAGTGGAAGCAAAATTTAAACTGTTAGGAACTTACCTCCAACCATTAGCAGCAGACTTGTTGTAAATTTTCTCAAGGATCTTCTGATTCAACTGTAGTGTTTGATGATGGAAAAACAAGGATGCATCTGCTTGAATCAGGGACCCCTTGAGAGATGGTGGTTAATGAAAGTTATCCTTCCATCAAGGATAACTGCCATGGGCAGTTATGACACATACGTTGAATTTTGAATTCAAATGTTAAGGACCACAAACAATTTTCTAACATGCTCCCACTTGGTCCAAACATTTGTAAATTTATAAATTCAAAAATCTTAATGTACTAGTCGAACTCACTTTATGCACCAACAAAGAAATAAATTATATGAATCATGGCGATAATTCCTTTGCAAACAAGTATTACCTTCCATGTATTACAATGTAATTGTCTTCTTTGAAAAAGCCCTTTATGTGCCATTTTTATCTTTATGAACAAGCCTCAAATGCTTATTCTGGGTCCAAACACAAATATTTGTCATCCAATCATAAATGTATATAAATCAAAATGGAGACAAAAGCAATAATTTAGAGTTTCACTATTAATATATGCTATAAATATAGCATCATAGTTCAAACAGAAGGTGACAAATAAGAACAAAGTCCCATTCTTGTTACATGATCCTTAAACAACTTTGGTGGCATGCCTTTCTTCAAAGGATTTGCAATCATTAGCTCAGTACGAATGTGTTCAATGAGCACTTCATTCCTTTTTATGTGCTCTCTGACTGTCAAGTACTTAATGTCAATGTGTTTACTATGACTTCCACTTTTATTATTCTTAGAAAATAACACAGTAGCTGAATTGTCACAGTATATCTTTAATGGCCTAGAGATGGAATCAACAACTCGAAGCTTAGAAATGAAACTCATCAACTATATACCTTGCCTGGTTGCCTCAAAATAAGAAACAAACTCAGCTTCCATAGTAGAAGGCGCAATCAAAAATTTCTTTGCACTTTTCCAAGATATAGCTCATCCAGCAAATAAGAAGATATATCTAGATGTTGATTTAGGATAATCTACACAACCAGGGAAGTCTGAATCTGAATATCCAACAACCTCCAAGTCATCGATCTGTCTATATGTAAGCTTGTAATCTTTAGTCCCTTGAAGGTATCGCATGACCTTCTTTGCAGCTCTCCACTCATCCAAACTTGTGTTACTTTGATATCTTCCCAGCATTCCAACTACAAATGCAATGTCTACTCTAGTACAGACTTGAGCATACATCAAGCTTCCAAAAGCTGAAGCATAAGGAATGTTTTTAATCTATTCCCTTTCAAGGTTATTCTTGGGTCATTGATTCAAACTGAATCTGTCACCCTTAATAATAGGTGCTATACTAGGTGAACAATTTTGTATCCGAAATCTCTTAAGAATTTTGTTGATATAGGTTTCCTGAGACAAGCCCAGAATACCTTGAGACCTATCTCTATCAATCTTAATACCAATGACATAAGATGCCTCACCCATATCTTTCATATCAAAGTTTTGAGAGAGCAATTGTTTCACTTCATAAAGAAATCCCATATTATTGGTTGTAAGCAGAATGTCATCTATGTATAGGATTAGAAAAATGATCTTGCTCCCACTAACCTTGTGATATATACATTCATCTATAATGTTCTTTACGAAACCAAATGAAGAGATAATATTATGAAATTTTAAATACCATTGACGGGAGGCTTGTTTCAGTCCATATATAGACCTTTTAAGTTTGTAAACTAAATGATGACCATCACTTGAGGCAAAACCTTCAGGTTGTTTCATATAAATATCTTCCTCTAAATTACCATTGAGAAATGCCATTTTCACATCCATATGATGTAAATTTAAGTCAAAATGAGCAATAAATGCCATGGTGATACAGAAAGAATCCTTTTTAGAAATAGGAGAAAATGTTTCTCTGCAATCAATTCCTTCCTTTTGTGTGAATCCCTTTGCAACAAGTCTAGCCTTATATTACTAAATGTTGCCTAATGAGTATTTCTTGGTTTTGAAAACCCATTTACAACCAATGGTCTTCGCCCCATTAGGCAACTTTATAAGATCCCAGACTTGATTGTCTGTCATAGAATCTATCTCATCCTTCATAACATCATGCCATAAGTTAGATTTACTACTATTCATAGCTTGTGAAAACATCGCAAGGTCATTGTCAACATAAATATCATAGTCAAATTCTTGTAGGTATACAACATAGTCAGTAGAAATCGCTGACTTCCTTACTCTAATAGATCTCCTCAAAGGTACATCATTAGCATCTTGGGGAGGCTCATGATCATCAACTTGTTGTGGTTGATGATCAATGGGATCTACTAAAATATTATCAGCCTGACCTGGATTTTCAACAACTAGTTGTGTAATATCCATCATATTTTGATAGGTGTCATTAATAATAACCAGTTTGCTGCTTAATGTAGGAGTTGAGTCAAAAATACGATTTTCCTCAAAAACTAAGTTTTGAGGTCAAACACTCCCACTAACCACGTCGTTCTCGAGAAATTTTGCATTTTTTGATTCCACAATTCTACTGTTATAGGATGGACAATAAAATTTATCTGCCTTAAACTTTTCGTCATATCCAATAAAATATGCACTAACAATCCTCGGGTCCAACTTATTTTTATATGGATTATAAACTTTAACTTTAGTTAGACAACCCCAGATGCGTATATGTCTCAAACTCAGTTTCCAACCTTTTCATAATTCAAATGGCATTTTAGAAATAGCCTTAGTTAGAACTCGATTTAATATATATGCTACTGTTTTTAAAGCTTCACTTTATAACGACAAAGGAAGATTGGAGTTGCTGAGCATACTCCTCACCATGTCCATTAAAGTTCTATTTCTTCTTTTTGCTACACCATTTTGATTTGGTAAGCCAGGCAAGGTGTTTTGAGCTACAATACCTTACTCTTGATGAAACTTAGCAAATGGACCAGGTATCTGTCCAGTCCCTACATACCTACCATAATATTCACCACCTCTATCAGATCTCACAATTTTGATTTGTTTATGACATTGTTTCTCTACCTCTACTTTATATATTTTAAAAGCATCCAACACTTTGCTCTTATTATGAAATAAGTAGAGATACATAAATCGTGAGTAATCATCTATGAAGGTAATGAAATATTTTTGACCATCCATGCTCATGTCTAGACAACAAATGTCAGTATGTATGATTTTTAATATGTCAGAAGTCCTCTTTGCACCCTTTTTAGACTTATTGGTCTACTTGCCTTTAATGCAGTCTACACATGAATCAAAGTTTGTAAAATCAAGAGTCTCTAGAACTCCATCTTTTACTAACCTTTTGATTCTATCAATGGAAATATCTCCTAATCTCCGGTGCCACAACATAGAGGATTTTTCATTCATAATGTTACGCTTAATACCAGTGTTACCATGCACATCCATGACTTCATTGGAGACATCAGTATTTAAATGAATTTTGTACAAATCATCATTCATTGTACCATTGTCAACAAGTACTGAATTTTTATATAAATTAAAAGAAGTTTCATGAAAGTAGAAGGAAAATCCAAGTGGTACAAGTTTAGATACAGAAATCAAATTCCTAGAAAAGCTAGGAATATAAAAGGTTCTTTCCAAATCAAGCACAAAATCAATTTGTAAAATAAGCCTATATGTCCACACAGCTTTGACAAGTGAACACATCTTGTCTCTTGAATAGATGCTCCGTTCACTTTCCATCGGTCTCCTTTGATTTAGAAAACCCTGCATGGTATTACAAATATGGATTGTAGAACTAGAATCAATCCACCATGTGGTATGTGAAACATTAGCCATATTAGATTCATAACATACAAAAGAATTAAGATTACCTTTCTTTTCTAGCCAAGCCTTCTCTTAGGGTAATCTTTCCTCATGTGTCCTTTCTTTTTACAAAAGAAACACCTCATAGCCTCCTTCTTATTAGTATGGGCTATAGCTTTGCCTTTCCCTTTCCTTCTAATGGCTTGCTTCTTGTTCTTTTTATGGGTCACCATATGTGCACTCTCACCCATTTCTTGAACTAATCTCTCCTCTTCTTGAACACACATGGTCAAGAGTTCATTAATTGACCAGTTTTCCTTATGTGTGTTGTATGAAATTTTAAATGGTCCATACTGAGAACGGAGAGAGTTCAAGACAAAATGCACTAAAAAGGACTCAGATATCTCAATCTACTATGACTTTAGCTGAGCAGCTATGTCCTTCATCCGCATAATGTGCTCGTGCATCCCTTTAATGCCAGTCAGTCTCATTGATGACAACTTGTTCATTAGGGTGCTTGCTAGTGATTTATCTGATGACTCAAATTGCTCATCAATGGCTTTCATAAGATCTTTGACATTCTCACATTTAGGTATCGACCCACGGATGCTAGTACTGATGTGAGATTTAATGAACATCATGCTCAAGTTATTAGATTGCTCCCACCGTTCATACAAAGTGATTCTGCATGAGTACTAGATTCAGTAATTTCAGGAGGCTCTTCCTTGCGAAGAGCATAGTCAAGATCCATACACCCTAAATGAAGGAGAATTTTCTCCTTCCAAACTTTATAGTTGTCACCAGTTAAGTAGGGAACTTCAGATTTTTCATCAGACAATATCAGAGATTGAATAATTGCAAAATAAATAAATTAACAAATAACACATGCTTACTAACAATTATAAGGCATATCCATCAATCATAATGATAAGCTTACTAATGCAAGTCATATAAAAAAATATGAATCACTATGTCATTAAAATCTACTTGTGGGCAAAGATTTTAACACAAAATTGATTCACTTATAAAGGTAGTTATGGATTGGGTCTGTTCATGAAATGGCTCACTAGAAGTTATATCAATCTTATATTCACCCTTGATGTTAGCCATAGGTTGACTAGGAAACTTTCCTTGTTCTCATCAGTAAGTGCAGTAGCAAGTGGACCCATTTGGTTTTCCCAATGTGAATAGATTGCAAGTGGGTCGGCGTTGTGTGTTTAACCTCATTGTGGTATTCTTCTATACTCTACATAAACAAATTTAGGGTCTCTTCTAAACATTGTTTCCTCTATTGCGGAGGAAATGAATGTTGTGGCACTGGCTACTATGTTATTGTGGTTCTAGGAAAGGGCTGAGATGGGGGAAATCCAGTTAGATTCCCTTGAGTATTCTTAGACCATAAAAATTGGGATACCTAGCCCATCTACGATTATAGGACATATAATATCGATTATTGCTAGGATTTTGGAATGCATTTGATGTATTCACTTACTCTAAATTTTTTTTAGGGAATATAGAGTTGGAAAGGCATGAAGTAGTAGGGTGCAATTATATTAGAACAAATTCAATGGACTTCTGGTGGAGGTTGCATAGTGGATTCTCTAGCCAACACAACTTCTCCCAATTTTAGTAAGAAGACTAGCAATCGTATCCATCCTATATGTTAATATGTCTATTTTGTTATATAGGTATATACCACATTTTCTTTGAGGTTGTGGAAATCTTTTTATTCAAATAGAACGATCCCATTGTTGAGAATTCTCAGATAAATTTTCAAAAAAGTTCTATGCCTCCACATCACTCTTGGTCCAAAGTGCCCTACCAGTGGCATCAATTGTATGTCAATTCTATGGGGCCAGACCTTCATAAAAAATATTGTATTAGTTATCATTTCTCAAAACCATGGTGTGGACACTTTAGTAATTAGTCTTTCCACCTTTCTTAGCATTCATAAAACTGTTCAACCTCTTTCTGTTGAAAATTTATAATTTTACTACGAAAGGCATTAGTTTTGGTGATTGGAAAGTATTTATTTAGTAATTTTCTTGCTAATTGCTTCCACGTAGTAATGGACCCTATTTCTAATGAATTCACCAATACCTTTGCTTTCTCTTTTAATGAGAAAGGAAATAGCTACAATCTAATAGAGTCATAAAAAAAGTGTTAGCATTTAAATGTTGCATAGATATCAAGATTCCTTCACATTATGGTAAGGATCTTCTTTATCACACAAATTTCATCAATGAGGTAGGTAACTTTGAAGCTACTATATTGTAACTGCTTTTCCATTGGATGTGTTTTCATCAGAGATTTAGCACATAAGATTAATAAGTGTGGTGGTTGAATTTTACAGAAAAAAAAACAAAGCATGCTTAATGACATATTATACCTGATAACAATTCATTGGTTTGTGTGATTTTTTTGTACTATACTCAAGCTATGTTAAGTATGCTTAACACAAAATATCTACACTTAAATTGAGAACTTTTATGTGTATTAAGTATGATCAAAACCATGCTTTATGATTGAATTATTGATGTTTTTTAGAATGATTTTTGACTGTTTATGTTACTAATATAGACACTTTTTTTTTAGCCTCAAATTATGATTGATTTGGTAACTATTTTTGCTTAATTTTTCATTCATCTTAGTGGAAATTTAAAACATGATTAGGTGATTTATTTCAATTTTTATCTAGCATGAAAAGTTTGGTTAATAAAACTATAGAATTTCATGACTTATATAAATTTGAGCCTAATCTTCAATGTGTTTGTGCCCTATTTTTTAGTAAAGTTTTCAAAAACACATATACAATTTTTAGTTGGAATATACTAACATTCTAATGATCATTATTTGAACTTATGTTTTATGAAAAATTTTGGTAAAAAATAAAGATATTTTTAAGAGTAATAAAGTGGCACATAAATTCGAGTTTTAAATCAATGCAATACATTGATTGTTTTGCACATTTTACTGACGATTAAAATATGGTTTTTTTATCATAGTTTTTTAAAATGTGAAATATGTATCTTTTTATTTGGTTTTTATTAACTTGAATTCCAAAAATTAAATTTTTTACCTAAGTTTTATGTGCATGAAATTACCAGTTTAGACATGACTTTTTGCAAAGGAGGAAAACAATTTGTTTGGACTGTTTTTGCATGAAAATCCCATCATGTAGTTCAATTTTTTGGGTTGCAAATAGTACCTAAGAATCATGTTTTTGAGACTCTAAAGTTGAGTCACAAAGTGGATAATTGGCAAGTTTACTAAGTTATTAGAAACATGGTTTTCAAGAATCTACTTTGAGGTGATTTTGAGCATACTTTTTAGCTTGAAAAGTGGCAAAGTTTAGAACATGATTTGAGATAACATCATCTTTAAATTTTAGTGTAAAAATGTTCTTGGGAATTGATACTTTGAAAATGGTTATCCAAACATTTTTTTGATGAATTATTTAGGTTGATAATAGGCTATGAAAGGGAGATTGTTTTGCACTTTCATTTTCTTCAAAAAGATTATGAATGTATTGAAAAGTGCATGACTAAGTTTTGTAAAACATACGAAAGGGATACCCAACATTTGAGATTTGAGATAAACTACAGATTTTAGTGCCAGTTATGTTAAGATGTTGGTATAGGTTGGCCACCTAGCCTCCAACCATTAGAAGTGGTGGTGTATACACACCCAAAAAGTGGCACAAATTTTCTCAACTATTATGGTAGATACAACCATTGAAGGTGATCACCATAGCCTTTTGAAACATATTTGTATGGCTCCATGAGCATATGGTGGTAGTCCCTTTAGGATACAAAGGGCACACGTTGTAATAGGCCTATGCATGAGCATAGTTGGGAACCCATGAGATATACATTTTTTATGCTCTTGGTGAGTGAAATGGATAGTTCGATAGATGAACTTGGATTATAGCTCATTACCATATTAGCAGATGTTCCAATGAGAGGGTTAGAAATCCTATATGCATAAAGTGTGCCAGGTTTGGTTAGTTTGATGTTACTAAATAATTGATTTCCTATGCGTCTTTGTTCTTCTTGAAATAGCAAGTTATTATTTATTACCTATAGGTAAAAGGATGTACATATGCATGCGTGTGTTTAGAATGTGCTATAATGCATTGCATGAATGAATAATAAGAATTTCATCATGTGATTTACTGCATTCGTATGAGTGCTTGAGTGCTGCTATACAATAGTTTTTGATTTTGTGGTTTTGATTTTACCTATTGAATCTATCCTCGTAGACTTGACCTACCAAAAACCTTGTAGATTATCATGGAAAAGCTAGGATCGATCCTTAAGGAGTTCTAAGAGCAAATTCTTTAGCAAAAAAGTGAGGCAGTGGTTGATGATGTTCACATTCTTACTTTAGGTTTTTTTTATTATTGATGTAATAAAGCACATGGTGGTAGACCTTTTATTTTGGTAATTTTTTCATCTATGTTGGGCTCTAAATGAGAAAACTCTAGAATCTATATTTTTAAATTAAATTATTTGTTACCACTTAGTCATGGTTCTTGTCTTGAAAGAATAGCACTCCAATATTTTTCAAAAATATTTTTGTAAAAAATGAGTTAAATTTTGGGAAAGAATTTTCAAATAGGGATTCCACTTTCAAAATAAGTTTAAATTTAATAAAATTATGTTTCAAGAACTTGAAGCATTACACTAGTACAATTCAAATCAAATAGAATGGAATAAAGAAGAAGTGGTTGGTCTCATATTGCTAAAGTAGTGGCAATTAGAGTAGAATTTCACATACTAGCCTTGAGGAAGATGTTAGGAATGTACTTGCTTTGAGAATGCATAAGTCCCCCTTGAAATAAATGATACCTCAATGTCTAGAAAGTATCCTATCTGGTTAAGATACTTGAGTCCAGAGCTAAGGTTATTGATCATGTAATCTAGGAATAATGGATTTTGGCTAGTAAATATGATGTCATCAATATAGATAAGAATAAATGCAATAGAGGATCCATGTTGCATTGCAAAACAAACAAAAACAAATCCACTCGATTGTAGTAGAAGAAAACCTTAAGAAGATGGGTATAGAAATCATTAAACATAGCTTGAGGTTCTTATTGTAAACCATAAATTGCCTTACTGAGTTAACAAATGTAATTTGGCTTTGTAGGATCACGAAAATCAAGTAGTTGTTTGATGTAAACAATCTCCTTAAGAGAGCCATGAAGAGACACATTATTGAGATCTAATTGTTGAACTTTCCAATGGAGGGTGGTAGAAATGGAAAGGAATAGCGAGATAGTGGTTGGGTTAGTGACAGGACTAAGTTTCAGTATAATTATCCCCATGTAATTAATTGAAGCCTTGAACAACGAATCATATTTTTTATTTTTTCAAACCAACCATTTGGGAAAACTTTATTCTTAAAAATCCAGTGATAGCCAATAATATGCATGTAGAGCCCTCTCGATGCCAAATTTTATTTACTATGAAGTTCAAGAGCAAAGTGTTTTTCTAGCAAGGTAAGCATTCAATGTGAAAATTTAAGAGCATCTTAATACATCAACATCTATAGAGATCATTATGAGGACTTGTACTATGAAAGAATATAACAAGCCAATGTTGGATTATAATGTAATTTAGCCCTTGTAGTCATAGGGTGCACTTTGTAAATGGATGTATTAGATGACTATGCAATGGAATTGCTATGAGAAGCTATTTGTGGTACTGATAGATCAATAACAAGCTCAGTGGGCATTCTTGATATGTCATATATTTGTTGGCAGGTCCTAAAAGGAGGGAAAATTGGGTTGTAAGACAATTTTTTATAACTTTTGAATAATTTTTTCTAAAACATGGAGAACCATACACGACAAAGAGAGTAGCATCATCTCAAATACAACAAAAAATATGAAGAAGAGTGAAACTCAAAACAACTAGTGACATAAAAAATAATAGAAAGTGTTAGCATAAAACTTTAAGGAAGCTTCCTTAAGTAGAGCTTGTAGGCACCAATTGATTTTTAATCTCTTCACTTGCTTATTTGTCTCTCCTAATGAATCATATATATAGTTCTAATTCAAAAAGATTAGTTGATGACCAATCCCACCTATTGAAGAGCATCCTTATCCATCTAGGAGACAGAATTTTAAATTTTAGTGGACATCTATTAGAGTTGTCTCCTATCTAGTCAACTATTCTACAAATTTAGAAGACTAGATTCCTTGTATGGTAAAATTGTGTTTTTACCATTGAATGAATAAATACATGTTTTTTGTGCCTAGTCTACTAGTTTTCAACTCAAAAGTTGAAACCCTTTTCTTTTTTAGGTAGTCAATTAGAATTTAAAAATAGTTTACCATTTCCTTCAAACAAACATCCTATCCTATCATTTAGCAAATAAGGTTCCAAATAGTCCACTACTATTATTAAGTGAAGTCCATCCTGAACTTACTATGACTAAAATGTTTACTCACAAACCAAATGGTTAGTTTATTTTCTAAATATGAGTCAACTGCATGTGAAATCTTTAGTTCTTTGATCCAACTACTCACCATCTTCAATATAGTCCACTAGAAACAAGATCTTCAAGTGATTAGGTTAACACTAAAACATAGTTGGCCATTTCCCAAATTAGTCAACATTTTTCTTTGAAGAGGTGACATCGCATTTTAGTTGTTATTTAATTAGCTTGATTTTCATTCAACCAACTAATTTTCAATTTGTCCGACTAAATTTGCTTGTAAGTCTTGATAATTGATCAAATTAAAATTTTAGTTGAATAAAATTGTAAGAGTTAGTCATTTTGATTCATGTTTGTTTCTAAACGAAAATAAACAATAGCATTATTGGAAACAGCTTAGAATCAATAATTATTAATGTTCTATTATTATGAAAATAGAGAGTTGAGTCAATAATCTTCCCCTTTTGAAATCATTATGATATAATCCCCTCTCCCCCCCCCTCCTCTAGTCAGTAGTAAAAATGTTAAGGAAGAGAGAATTGTAAAGAGAGATGGGAGGCAAGACAATTCCTCCCTTTTTTGGAAAGAATTTCCCTTCAAAATAGCACAACATGCTAAAAAGGAATGAAAGGGATTCCCTCAAACACATATTAAAAATAAATTCAAGGAGAATAAAGGAACATATATGACAACAAAAGTATAAAGAAACATATATGATAACAAAAGTATAAGCATATACATCCATGTCATGCCAAATATATTAAATTACGACTTTTCCACTGATGGAAGTGAAACATTGTTTTACATTTACCTAGACACACCCATAACCATTTACACCATGGATATTGAAGAAACTCTAGCACCATTCGTGTCCATTCAAATATAAAAATTATAGTTCAAGGCATTGATTCATAAAAAACTAAACATTAATGCAAAATTTTAAATACTATATAAAATTAGTAACTTTCCATTATAAAAATTTAAACATCAAAACATGAAAGTTGAAACAACTATAAAATAAATCATCATAATAAAACTAAAACTTAAAATTGAGTTTTTTTGAACTTAAATGAGTAGAAAATCTTAAAGCATCTCATGAAACTTTGGTAGCTAAAATATGACAATGGATCAATTTCTAGTGCAGTTTCACCCTATGGTTGATGAATTTATATTCCAAGAACTTGAAGGATTGAGCATTGATGAAGTTGGATCTCTTGAATCCAATTGTAGTCTCAGATGTTAAGCAAATTGATAAACTAGGTGAAGATCTCAAAAATTAGGATGACATATTTATGTAAGTACTTTATCTCTATAGTCCCACATGTAGGCAATAATGAATTGTACCTAGTTGATCTTAGTGTTTGTTGCACTTTGGTAGATGAAACCAAGCTCAACCAAGGAGGCATGTGTATAATTTCCAAACTATTAACCAAAATATCTCATACACACAAATGGACAATACAAGCTTCTAAGATAAGTTCACTCTTGTGAATGTTTTCATCTTCATTCTCATGTTCTCTCCCTAGAGCAAACTAAAAAACATCACATCTAGGAGTAGCATCATTAATACCAATCATCATTCCAAGCCCATGATGAGGCATAGCCATCAAGTTACCTAGCTTTTTTCTAGTAATGGTGAACTCATATGCATTTATAAAAGTAGTGATAGAGCAATCCTCACTCCTTGTTAATTAAAATAAAATACTTGAACTAAATCATTATAGACCTCTCTTTCAATTGCAAATAAATCTTTAAGATTTGAACAATAGAATCAATATTCTAAATAGAGTCCATGGAAAGTTGAGTAGACCCAACATCGCCCTCGATGAACCACTTGAACATAAAAATGCTTGACAATGGCATTGACTTAATCTTTGATGGTTAGGGACCACTCATCTTGAATGAGTATCTATCATCTCCAAACACATGCATGGGAATTCTAATAGTGAATTCCTTGAAGATATTATTGCCTCATCAGTATTGATGTTGGATTGATACAATAGAACCATCATCAATGTTCTCATATTGATTTTGATCTCCTTTGGATGAAGAACCCAAGGGAGATTTTCTTTGACTTCATGTGGTTACCATCCTTTCAAATCTTCAATGTTTAAGAGGTTTTAAGTTTTGCAACTAATGGGAAATGAAAATGGAATTGTCAAGATGAGTTTTGGGAAGGTTTGGATGGTGGTTTTTGAGTTTTAGAAATAGAAAATAAAGGAATTTGATTTGGGGAAAAGATAGAGTCTCAAAATAGCTCTAAGGTAGACTATAAATGACCTAAAATAAGGACAAAATGTCATTAAATATAAAAGACTTAAGAATTTATCTAAAATTGAATTTTAGTTAGCTAAATTGAAAGTAAAACCACTTCAAAACTATTTAGTTGATTATTCTTAATTGAAAGTTGACTAAATATGTGAAAGAAGGAAAATCTTTTGCAACTTTTGAAATTGAATTGACTAAATCTGGAGATGTCTAGACAAAACTGTAATGCCTCAAATTTTGAAGACATTTTGTATGAAGATCAACTATGATGTTTGTCACTTGCCAACGAGTTGTAACTTGTCTATTTTGGGAATAATATATGTGTAATATATATTTAAGGGTATTAATAGGTGATTGGATGTTTTATTTAAATTAAAATAGGAAACATAGGAATTTGTGAGAAAAAATAGTACCATTAGATTTTACACTCGAAAAGGAATCCAACGTCTCACAAATCTGGTTTGCTCATTAAGGCGCAAAACAAAAACTGCATTTTACGGAGGCTATATAACTCCGATTGACAATCTGAAAGAACCGTTGCGTCTGTAATTTTGATGCCAACCTAATTATATAATAACATTTAGCATCAAGAGACCATTTAGGGTAAGTATAACCTAAAAACCATAGAGATCTCATGAACCAACCAGATCAACTATGATCAAACCTCATGATTTGATCTAAAAAAGGACTCAGGCCATTCTTAGATTAAGAATGTCATGGACTGACCCCTAGAAACCCATAAATCATATAGATCTAGCCATTTCCCTATCAATGGAGAAATAATGTTGGGATCTTATGTTTGAATGACATCCAGGGCTTCAGGACTTCACCAAGGCACTCTAGGGTTCGAATTGAGGAAAGGCACAAGCTATGTAAATGACGTTCGAGGTAGGTAGTTTGCTACTAAGTTTTCAAATGCATTTTCAAAAATCTAAATGATTTATTTATTCTTGATGACCGTGTATGCCTTTTGAAATATCATATTTACATAATGAGTATGCAGATGTTTACTTATGATCTTAAATGCAATTACGTCCATGGAACTGATTTTATGAATGCAGTGCTCGCATGTTTCCAGCGATTTCTTTTACAACGATTGCTATTTGGGTTACATGTGTCCATATTTTTCGAGTTTAAGAGGTTGGTGGTCACAATGCTAAGTAGGTAGATTGCCGAAGGAGGCAACCTACAGTAGGAACAAATCTTGAGTTCCAAGCAGGCAGATCGTCGAATGAGGCAGCCTACGGTGGGAACAAAACCTTGAGGTCCAAGTGGGTAGATCGCTAAATGAGGTAGCCTATGGTGGAGATAAAAGCCTAAGTTCCAAGTGGGCAGATAGCCGAATGAGATAGCCTGCGGAGGAGCATAGTTGACTTTATGATTTCAGTTTTTATCAATATGCATATAGCACTGAGATGGTCACATACAAGTACTCGTGACCAGTCAGTTGAGTGATTTACGGAAAGACCCAAAGGCATGATATTCATGGAAATCTCCTTATCTGTTTTTGACTGATTAGTATTTTAAGAATTTCATAGCTACGGTTATCATTGATTGGTTTGCTTGATGTGTTTGTCGACATATATGCATGCATAAATTGATTTATTATGCTTGCATGTTATATTCCTCATCTTGCTAATTTTTGAGTTATGCAGTTTACACATATATATCCCTGATTAACCAAGAATAGAAGTACATATCTTTCTAAATGTGTTCAGTATAAACCCTCTTGCATGTCATGTTTCCAAACTAGTGGTCATAGGTTACCTATTGAGTATGATGAATACTCAACCCAATCCATCATTTTTCCATATCAAACAAAGTATAGTTAGAAGGAGCAATAAAGAGCGTTAGGGCCACAAGCAAGTAAGCACAGGTAAGGCTGAATAAGGACATAACTAGTAATCTTTTTTATAGATAAACTTGGTTGTAAGTGTTTGTTTATAACTGTGGCTGTGACTAACAATCCTGGGAGTAGGACTTATTTCTATTTGGTTTAAAGATTGCCATGGCACTATGCATTAAGATTTTGTCATGACACTAGGGCTCTTTATACAAACAATTTTAATTAAAAAGGAAAAAGATTTTCTATGCATGCTTTTGCATAAATTATTTTAAAATAGAGATCGATCTTGCTGTTTATCATAAAAAAAAATTGCATCATAAAAACAGAGGTCGTCACAAAAACTAAACCATTTGGATAGTTTTCTTGTCCATAGAGTTGATAAAGTAGTCAACTAAATATGATGTTATTTTATAATGGAAACCATTTGAGCAAAACAAGTTGACTAAAATGATTGATTGTCAACTATTTGAATATAGTTGATTTTTTATAGCTTTTCTTGACATACAGTTGCTACAGAAGTTGGCTAGATTTGCAACTATTAATAGACTTCTCAAACCAAAATTTTTTCTCACAAACGAGTAGATTATTTAAGTAGTCAACTACAATTGATAAAACCACATTTATATGTAGAATATCATCAGATTTTAGAGATCCTTGAAATTTTTTACTTTCAAATTATCAAAATAGGGAAATGAAATGATAAACAACATTCAAGAGCATTCAATCATGCCTAAGCCTCTTTTAGTTGAAAAAAATCTTTATTTTGATAAAGGTTTTCCAAAGATGTCAACTAATTTTTTTGTTCTTACATATCCAAGTATGATGTCAACTTTTTGAACACAACCTCTTAGAAAATGATATCTAATCTCTATGTGTTTAGTCTTAGATTGCTGAATAGGGTTCTTAGAAAGATCTATTGTACTAGAGTTATTAGAAAAGATCTGAATGTCATTATGAACACTATAGTCTTTGAGTTGTTATTTCATCAAAAGTACTTGAGCGTAACAGCTACAACCTAAAATGCATTTGACTTCTATGGTAGAGAGTATAATAGAGTTTCATTTCTTTGAGAACCATGAAGTCAATATAACACCAACAAATTGACATGTTCTGCTATGCATTTTCTATCAATGGTCTATAGCTACCATAATCAGCATCACTGTGTCCATTCAAAGAAGATAAACTATCTCTATCATACCATAATCTAAGATGTGGTATGTGAACAAAATATTTAAAGATCCTTTTGACAATAATAAGATCTGAATTCTTATGATCGTAGCAGAATCTAGCATAAGCACACATATAAATTGAATATCATATCTGCTTGTAGTGTGATACATCAAAGAGCTGATCACACTTCTACATTACTTAATGTCAATATGTTTACCTTTCACATTTATCAAGTTTCACAGATGGAGTAATTAGTGTACCTATTGGATTTGTTTTGTTCATCCCAAACTTTTTGAGTAGTTTATTTAAAATATTTTGATTGGTTGATAACTTCATCCCTTCTTGCATTTGTTTATTGGCACCCAAGGAAAAAGTTGAGCTTTTCCATCACGCTCATTTCAAATTCAGCATAGATAACCTTTGAAAATCCCTTGCACATTTCTTCATCAATATCTCCATATGCATACCATCAACATATATATGATATATTAAACCATCTTTCCCATGAGATTTTGTAAATAGGGTTGTGTCAATTTTTCCTCTTAAAAAGCATTTTTTCATGAGAAATTAAGTCTTTCATATTAAGCACTTGAAGTTTGCTTCAAACCAAAAAGAGATTTTGACAATTTAAAAACATGATTAGGAATTTTAAGATTTTGAAAACAAGGAAGTTGTTTAATATGAACTTCATCATTTATGATACCACTTAGAGAATTACTTTCAATAACCATTTGATAAAGTTTGAAAATTTTGAAACTATAAATGTAAGAAGCATCTTAATAACTTCAAGTCTAATAGCATTTGCAAAAGTTGCATCTAAATCTAGTCCTTTCTCTTGTGAATATCGTTCAACCACAAGTCTAGCTTTGTTCCTAAATACTAAACCAAGTTCATCAAACTTATTTCTAAGTACCCATTTAGTACCTATAAAATGATGGTCATGGGGACTACGAACAAGTGTCCAAACACCATTTCATTCAAATTGGTTTAGTTCTTGTCTTATTTCCATAACTCAATATATATGTAAAAGTACATCATATGTGGTCTTAACATAGTAAATTCATAGATAAATTCATGGACATTCGCAAGATTTCACCTACTCTTACCCAAGCAAACGAATCAATCATAACTTGATTCATTGGATGTACAATTCCATACTTCTAGCCTTTTAGCATGGTTAGGATTGATCATCCTACTATTGTTGAGAAGTACAATAATCTTTTGGAGTATCTTTTCCAATGGGGTTAAGCTTTTGCATTTATTGAGCTAGATCATCCTCCTCATTATCCTCCAAGCCAAGTTGCTTTTTCAAAGAGAACATAGATTCATTAAATACAACATGAGTATTTCATCAAAATTTGCATTGAACTTACATTGTATTTCTTTGATTTGGTCAATTATCAAGATTTATTATGTAATAGCCACAATTTTAATTCTTTTAGGGCTAATTGTATTGTGTTAAAACTGATTATGCAACCTCAAAATTTAGTAGTACTAGTAAAAATGATTCCAATGACACTAAGAACACTGAAATTGGAGTCCAAATGAAGAAGTTATGACACTTCAAACATTAAGTAAAAATAATAATTTAAATGCTTAAATGAAGGGGCCATATTTGATACTAGCACAACACCCCCCCCCCCCCCCCCCCTCTCACTCATTTAAGTTAACCTGACATAGACGTTGGGTTTGTTTCTTCCAAACCCAATAGAAGAAAAAAAAAAAGGGATTGACGAAGAGGAAAATAGGGGAGAAGAAGAGATGAGAAGAGAGAAGCAAAGAGAGAAGGAGAGGAGGGTGGTAGCCGGGATCCGCAAGGCAAAAAAAACTCACCCATGCTAGAGAAGAAGAGAGAACGTAGGGTTTCGGGTGCTGGATTTTTGTAGGTGTCACAGGAGAAGACTATGGCTTGGATCATCGATACGAGCCAACTGATCTTCTCATCGCACTAGCATGAACCAAGGCCCCAAGGTTTTGGGATGATCCATGCCCTGCTGAACACCAGATTGAAGAGGAGATCAATGCATGACAAGGTTGGAGGGTTTCTCAAAGGATCAGAGCCAATCCAACTCATTCCAAAGGCAAAAAAGCATGGAAATGCATATAGAAGGTAAAATCTACAAACCCAACTTTTGATATGTGGAATTTTGTTAAATCAGTACAATTTCTTGCTAGATCTAGGTTTAGGGACAATCTAACCATCCAATTCTTAATCCAAACTGAGGAATAGGTAAATACATGCTTAATATAGCTTGAATTCAATTGAGATCATCTATCTAGGCTAGAAATTGATCAAACAATCTCGGTCGCCTAATTAGGTACTATTTACATAGTAACTTTATGTTCTCTAAGGGATGATCAGACACTACAGATGAGTTCTAGAGTATTGAATTTTTTGGTATATGGTACAAATTGAAAAATCTACATTGAAATTGATAAAAAAACCTAAACAATCTGATCGAAGAATAGAGTAATAAGGACATAGTCATTTGTAATTGGTGATCAGATGCCACCATTGCGTACCCATACCTTTATTTAAGTTAAGATTCTCTTAATATTTTAAGATGAGGTAATTGAATAGTGAATGTAACTTGCAATCACTTAAGAAGTTGGTAGATAGCCAACCCAAAACCAATGGTGTGGATTAGAAATCCAATAACCATTGATCATTCAATGGACAAGCAATCAATAACTAATAAAATTTCCTTAGTACAATAATAAGCACTGTCACTTTGTCATGTGCTGAATAGTGCCAGGAGCTAACTTAGAGGAAACTTCCATGCTAGAGAAGCTAAGAGAAAATTCTAGATTTGTATGTCTGAATGTATGTTTATATCGTTATAGAGGTGTGACTCATAGGGAGCGTGTACGCAAACTAAATAAACTATTTGCATTAGTGAACCTTAAGATCTCCATTTCAGGTAGGTGGAATTAAGATTTTCTATGATTTTTAATATATATATATAAATATAGACACGAATCTTGATTGTTAAAATGAGTTTATTTAGACCATGCGATGAATGAAGTAAATATGCATATTGTATTTGAATGTAAATTAAACTGCTCATGTATAAACACATGTTGTATATTATGATGCCTCAGTCCATTTGTCTATTCATGATATGACACATCTTAGACCAATGATTGTGGGTTGCCCACTCCTGGCTAGAATAGATCCTTGAGGCATGACTGTGGGTGGCCCATCTCTGCCAAAGAGGACAATATTGTGTCTACTATGTACTTTGACGCTGGAATGACGTGTTTTGAGGAGGTTGACTAGAGTAACCCATCTCCCTCTGTATGAAACAAATCCTTGACCAGTGATTGTGGGTAGAGCATCTCTCAAGAAGAGGAAAATATCATGACTATAGCTAGAGTGACTGTGGGAAGCCCATCTCCTCTGTCTATATGGAATGATGCATTCTGAGGAGGTTGACTATGGGTAGCCCATCTCCCTCCATATGAAACAAAGCTGTGATCGGTGACTGTGGGTAGTCCATCTCCTAGAAGACAAACAATAATGGCATGTATTTGCATACGTTGTGATTTAAGGAGATATTATTTGGTATGGATGCACTAAGATTTCTTCTTATTAGTAGAGCATTGAAAGTATATCTCAAATGGATTGTGGTTATATGGAATGGATTGTGAATTCATTATTGTGATAAATACTTGACATATTTCAAGCTAAATTGTAAATGACTATAGTTTTCCATGATGCAGTATGAACAATTGATTTATATGATAAAATTACGATTTTGTTATGTATAACAACATCTTATTCCACCTACACAAGTGCAAGTTTCTAAGATATTGTACTTGTTTATAATATCTTAGAGCAAAGGATTCCTAGGTGATAGGAGCTACTTATTGATAAGTGTGCACCTATAGAAGCTTTTGACAAGGAAAGGTAAGAATTGGTTTGTGTTTGAAGTTGTTGTGTGAAAAAAGAGAAAAAGACTGTATTGTATTTTGAGTATGGGTGTTTTTTATACTTATGTGACTGGGTTGTGATGTGGAAGTTTTGAGTGTCTATTTTGTTTGAGAATAATGTTTTTATTATGTTAGATGTATGAAATGGAGACAGAGTCTTCAATTATGTTTTAAAAATGTCAATGAATGTTTATCAGGTGCTTCACAATGACATACAATATATGTCATATATCCAAAAAATAGAGCAAACTCTGCTGCATTTTTTTTTTTTTTTTTTTTTTTTTATAGAAATAAGTGCTCAATTCACTGAGAATCCTAATTTTGAGAAAAGAAAAATGACACTCGGGGTTTTTCAAACTAAATTTAAAAGAAAAATTCTTCCGCTGTTGTATAGTTTTAAAAATGATTTTTATTAGAGATCTATCTTGCTATGTAAATGTCTTTTGTATTTAAAAAAGTGTTATAAAAACTAGGGTCGTCACACATTATTTGAGTACTACCCCTAATTTTCTAAAATTTTGTTGAACTTGATAAGTTAAATGAAACTTCGTAAATGATTTAGGCCATCGCTATTTTTTACTAAGAGAAATAAAGCCTACCGAAAGAAATTTTTACCATTAGTTAGCCCTTTGAGGCCTTTTTTATAAGCCATTTTCTTTCTCAACCAATTTAAACTTTACCCATATAAACCCAATATATATTTTCCATTTCCTATTCTCTTCAAAAATAAGGTAGAGATAGTAATACAAATAAAGGTAGTGAATATCAAGAAAAGAAAAGTTCTTCAAAGAGATTCAAAAGTTGTAAAATAAAAGAAAAGTAAACAATGAATGTTCACTTTAGTTAAATAAAGAACAATTGTCAGCTATCACTATGGGTAATCTAGAGGTTTAATGTCTTATTGTATACACTAAACACAATTATGAATACCAATAAAAATGGCAACTTTTATTGCTTTCAATAAAATGGTTTTCATGTGTTTTACTAGGGATTAGCAAAATATTGGTTGGGGGTGTATTGAGCATTCATTCTACACAGCATAGTACAAATGCATTTGTACTAGCATAATTATTTCTCTTCTAAACATAATTTGGTGTATTTTCAGGGTTAGAGACCGATCTGAGTTAAGTATATGTTAAACTATGCTGTATAATGCTAACTAGGATTTTTCTATGTTTTTGTAATGACCTAAATGTTTTAAGTCCAAAGATAAATATTGGAACTTTAGAAGTGAGATTTTATAGAGATGACCCCAAAATCAGATTCTACTCTAAAAATGAAATCGAACGACATATAGAATGCTAAAAACGGAGATCATATGACAAAGTTATGGGCATTCACAAATTGAAGGGCATTTTAGTAATTTCTTAAATAATATGAGAAATTGTCAAAAAATGCAAGGGACTGTTTTGTTAATGGCACCCTATGCCTGCATCATCTTCTTGGTAATTCCTGCGTTAGCCTCTGCATTTGCACTGGAAAAATGGTAGACACCGCCTTCCTTCGATCATCTTCTACGGTGCAGGGAGAAATGATGACACCACCATGAGGATGGTGCTTCCACGAAGATGATGCACCACCACCCTCTAGCATCTATAAATCTCCCTCCCTTCTTCTCTCTTTTCCCCATTACACTTTCCCTCTCCCTCCTCTTCTCCTCTTCCTCCAGCCACTTATTCTCCATTATTTTTGGCGAAGGTGAACAAGGTCACAGTGTAGATTTCGACAACAATCATCTTAACAATGGTGAATTGAAGATCAGATAACATTGTTAAATTCGTTGTGAAAAGAGGATCAAAACACCTCTAATTTTGTTCCAATCAGAGTAAATTTGACTGGTGATCGGACAAAGATTCAAAATCCGGCCACTTTGGATTTTCTGACTACAACTCGATAGAGAAATCATATTTTTAGGCATCAAACAACCACAAAATGACGCCAACATTATGAGAGTGAAGGTAAGATCCTGATTTACAAACCCATTTCATTAGAAGGCATTCTAATGAGAAGATCATCACCAGCGACCTTGCTCCGGTCATCTTCTCTAGTAGTCTCTAGTAGACTGGATCGGGAGACCAAGACGCACACCGTAACACACAACAGAGATGCACCATTTTGGAGCATTTCCCATGCACGTGTGAGCATACAGGTGTGGTCTTAGCTCAACCAGGACACAGGCGGTTCCTGGGAACCAAGACGCATCGACCCTTATCGAAACCCAAGATTGAATCTGGGCCACCCGAGTGTTCTAAACACACAAAAACTCAAATTCCAAGAGATATATAACTCTAATTAATGATCCAAAAAGTCCGTTGTGTTCATCATGACAACACGGACATAATTATATAATAAAATTTGGGATCAAAGAACTATTTAATATGACAATAACCTAAAAACCATAGAAATCTCATAGATCTACAAGATCAAAGATGATCAGATCTCATAAATTGATCCATTGGATGTATTAAGAGATCGATATGTTAAGATCAACCTTAAATAACATAGTTCAACCTATGAATTATAGATCTGACCATTTAAATCAAGTACAAACCCGATCTAAGTATTAAGATAGATGATCTGCTAAATCTGATCATTCAATTATAAGATATTAATGACATAAAGTTATTGAAAGCAATCTAACCATTGAACATTAGATCTACAAGTGAGATCTAGCTTGGAGATATACTAATCAATGATATATAATCTAAAGAATAGATGTAGCGATTGATTTGTAAATAAAACTGATGATCTATAAAGAATGGGAAATAATACTTGGATTCTTATTCCCAAATAATATTCAGGACCTCACAAAGGTGATCTAGGATTTGAATATAAGAAAAATGCGATCCAAGTAACATCATTGAGGCAGGTAGTCTTGTGACGACTTGGGTTTTTAAAACACATTTTCTTAAATATTTGCAAAAGTAAGGCCCTGAATTTGAAAAAATTTTAATATACAAACAATAGAAACATATTTTCTTTGAAATTGATTTGTCGAAAACCCGAGTGCCACCTCAAATTACTTACCATACATAGATTTTTCTATAAAATAAAATTTCTATTGAATATCAATAGGAATACGTTTATTAAAATCAGGATCAATCCAGTGGTTCACATACACAACCCCAATGGTCATTACATACCTTGTCTAAATATTATAATCCAAATTATAAAACAATCAATACAATCTTTCTCAGAGTAAATACCCTGAGCTGTAGTTCGGTGATGATTATCCACAAGTCTTGAGCTTTCAATCTTCCTTAACTATATCTAAGATATTGTAAACATTTAAACATTTACAATATCTCAGAAAGCTATGCTTGGTAGGGGATTTTTGAAATATATTCAATATATCTCAAAATCAACAATTCATTATATCCATGATATAATCAATATATACAATTGGGTAACCATTTTATCCTTCACTCATCATATAAATTATATGTATATATTACATATAAATAAAACCACTGAAAATTGTGAATATAGTCAATATCATCAATAATATCTCATTTTCAAATTGATTTTAATATTAACATTAATATATAACCATATCGTATTAGGAATCATCTTCCAATACAACATCGGTAATAACTTTTACCATGCATCTCATCATGCCATAATCAATTGCATCATAATGCAAAATATCAAAGGAGTACCATGCTCGTAGTCTCAATCCTTACAGCACACCCAGATAACTGCATAATTACTCCACTGATACAATGGTGGAAAATACAAATCCATGTTCATGTGGGGGGAACCATGGTTGCCACAGTGGCGGCCTTCCCATAATTGCCTCACCAAACATTTTACCTCTCTTTGGGCACGGTATCATCATCATAATCAGTTTTGGAGGGCGGGTGGCCAAACCCTCATAACTCTCATAGCATTAGCATTTGTAGGAATAAGCTTGTCTTAAAACAAAACCACAAGTCTCCATGCTTGTATGAAAAATATTATTTCATACTTACAGATTGTGTGACTGGTTATAATAGGACATTCTTATAACTTCTTTCCTTAAGTTTTGGGGGTCTAACTTATATAGTTCAAATCTTCCCATTCTACCCATTAAGTAATTTCATAAATTACTTAATCAATCCCTTTGTATTCATTTCAACATTATTTGTTGTCTTAAGTAATTTTATAATTACTTAATCAATCATTTTGTATTCATTTCAACATCATTTGTTGATTCATAACAATTCCAAGGCAATTATAATTAAAACTCATTTATTAGGTTAAGATCATGTGTAAAATACAAGTATCTTATATATTGAATATATTTTTAAGGTCCACCTACTTTTACTTTCAACCATCCATTTTCTTATTGATCTTAATTATCATATTCTTCATATATCTGTTAAATCATATGTATGCAGTCATTCCTCAACTCATTTATACTTCCTAATTGTTCTTTTGATCATCCTTACATAGGATGATTTGGATCATCTTGATCAACGGTCTAATCTATTGATTTACATTTGAATCTAATATTTATACTACTTCAAAACATACATAAAATATTATGATTCTTATTATTCTTGATCATTCAAGATTTCCTTATGGATCTTGTTTGATCTTTGATTATCTTAATAACCATTTTTATTAGGATTAGATAGTTTACTATCCTTTTATGATCTTATTATTATTCAACCAGTTAATGTTTTACTGATTGAAGATAATTTATGTACTCCTAATTCTAGACAGCTCCTCTTATTTCCAATTAACTAAGGCTTACTAAACACAAAGTGGTTACTTCAATCCTTATGTAAGGAGGCGTTTAGACCTCACAAACGTTGTCAGAAGGTGGGGGAAGAGCGAGGCTCTATTAGAGAACCCCTTTAACCACTATGTTCAACATTCACTAAGGTTGACCTTAGCTCAACCTTCATAAGGTTCTTATGAGTATTAAACCCTAAATACTCTTGCTATTTGATTTTAATTAAATCCATGAACATTTAAAATGTCATTCATAGGGTTTATTATTCACCTAATTTGGCCCAAGGAAATGATATTCCTTATATTGTCCTGCTAACTATAGCCCTTACTATCATTAAGTCCATGTCCATATTCATTGTAAATGTTCACCAATATCTATTTTTATTTAATTACATTTTCCATGTAATTTACATAACATGACCAATTAAAGCGTAAATAAAAAATCTAACAATTAAATCTACTAAGCAAATAAAAGAACATTTACAATGGAATTTAATAATTCACATGCTCATTTGAATACATCATATTTATTCATTTTGATCAAATGATCATATTTTGATTTCTATTCATTTTTCATCCCATTAAGGGTTTATATCTTGATCTTTCATTTTTATTCAGATCTATCACATTCTTTTAATATGATATCATCACTAGATCATTGATGCATCTCATCATATGATCTAATGTTTCTTGATCCAACCGATCAAGAAGATCTTAAGTCATTTTATCAAAATTAAGGGCATATATTTCAATCTATCCCAAATTAGCCACATCAGGCTCATCAATCCACATGATCTTATCTTTAGATCATCATCTATATTGATTTTAATGGTCTAATCATGCTTGATTACTCATATCAATTAGATCCATGATCATTTTTTGTAAGATTTCTCTTCCATTAAGGTTAAATTTCTTAATTCATCCTAGATCAATTACATCTAACTCTTGATTCCATGTTCCCTCATCACTAGATCACTGATGGATTAGAAATCCAAGGTCTGATCATGTCAGATTTGACTGATCTGAATTGAAGTTTTAAGATTTTAGATCAAACCAAGGGCCCAATTTCAATCTGGGAACACTGATTGATGATTAATTAGTGGGCTGGACCCCTTACTGGTGATTGCTAGTGTACAGGGAGGGGTGACCTGGGATAGCCGAGACAGTTCGATCTGGACAGTCAGATAAGCTTTTCTTTGATCAATGGGTAGATCTTATTAAAATTTCACTATGAACCTAGATCTAGAGTTTTTGGGGTCCCACAATTTCATCCAACGGCTCAGAATCCTCATATGAGCTATTCTTAGGTGGTTCCCATCCAGGGTTCACTAGATCTGTTTCACTGGTGAACCAGTCGCCGGTGAAACAGATTCAACAGTGAATCCTTGGTTTTTGATAGAAAATGAAGGGGATTTTTACTGGTCATTGAAGGGAACTTATCCAACCTCTTTCCTTCCAATGGATTTGTGCCAGAGACCCTGATTCTAATGCTGAAATTCGGAGTCAAAGTACAGTCAGTGCTCACCAGTTTCCATCTACCGGTGAACCCTCATTGGAGTCAGAGAAGGAATGGGGATAGGGTAATTGGAGAGGGGAGTAAGGGGAAATGGATTCGGGGTTCCAGGGTGTTTTCTAGTGCAAGAGGAGGGCAAATTTGCCGGATTTTGAAGCCCTAGCTAGACGACTAGGGCTTTTTGTAAATTTCTTACCTTCAGGGTGTTCGCTGGTGCCAGGGAAGGGAGATGGGAGAGGGGTTTTGAAGAGGAGAGTGCAAGGAACCTGATTCTAGGGTTCCTGAGTAGTTACCGATATCGGAGGGTGAGATCAGAGATGATTTTGCCAAGCTAGGAAAAACCCTAGTTGAAAGGGTTGTAGCACTTGTTCGATGGAAGGTGTGTCCTGGGACATGCCAACCTGGCACAAGTTGGTTCCTGTGTTGGGCACATGTGGGGACCACCATTGTGGCTAGAAAGAGAGGAGAGAGAAAAAGAAAAGGAAAAAGAAGAGAAGGAAAGAGAGGGAGAGGGAGAGAGTGGGAGAGCCTTGGGGATCTGTGCAATTTCGTGCACCTGAAGGAGGGCTATTTATAGGGTTATTTTTGCATTATTTTAATTAAAATTTTAATTATTTTTATTTTAAATAAAATTTCACTTTTCTTATAAAATTAAAAGCATATTCCCCATCATCTTTATTTCTCATCATTGATATTCCCTGAGCTAGCTGTCCACTGGCTCACCCAACTTTTGTGGACCCCACACAAAAGTGAAATGAACATTTTACCCTTATGGGTAAATGTAAATTCACAAAAATTATAAAAAATAGGAAATTTTCACCTAAGCTCAGATTTTAGCATACTTACAGTCATTCTGACTAGATTCCCATGAATGATTCCAAATATCTATGTTTCAAGACCTAATTCTTTTTTCTAAAAATTAATATTAAATTAAATAATATATTCCACCGCAATTTTCGTAAAAATTCCAAATAATTTTAGAAAAATTAGGGTTTTCACAAGTCTGATGTTACTAAGTTTTCAAATGAGCTTAAATGATTTTTGAGGTAGTCCGATGCTACTAACTTTTCAATTGATCCTAAATGATTTCTATAGGTAGTCTGATGTTACTAAGTTTTCAAAGGCATTCCAAAATCTAAAATGATTTATACTTGAATCTATTACCGTGCTTAGTATGCTTTTGGTAATAATATTTGAAAAATAATATTTTAAGCATGCAAATTATTCTCGTCATTCATGATTTTGATGATATTGCTTAAATCTTTCATGGACAGTTTTATATATACATTGCTCATATGTTTTGAAATTAGATGCATAAATTGCATGATTTATGATGATTGAGATTTGGATTTGGATTATATGTATATATCTTTTTTAGGCTAATGAGCCTAGTGGGCACTATGCTAAGTGGGTAGATCGTCGATTGAGGCAACCTATAGAGGGAACAAAACCTTGAGTTCTAAGTGGGTAGATCGCTAATTGAGGCAAACTGCGGAGGGAACAAAACCTTGAGTTCCAAGTAGGCAGATTGCCAAATGAGGCATCTTACAAAGTGACAAAGAAGACGTGTCCATAGTTGACCATGGAGACTATGGTGGCTGGTCTCTAGATACCTGAGACACATGATTTCAGATACATTTTGGTTGTGAGTATAGTAGGCCCTATGATTTTGGTCTTCTGATATCACCATACATGGTGCAATGAGATGGTCTTAGACGAGAACTCGTGAGCTGTCAGCTTGATGTGTTTGCCGAGAAATCCACGTGTATGATATCTACCATTGGGTGGGGATTCTAGTGTCTGGTTTGATCGATCATTATTTTAAGATTTTCGTACTGATTATATTATTGATCGATGGATTTTGATGAAAAATTCCATTACTTAAAAGTATATAATAAGCGAGTGATTTATGCATGAATACCCATGTTCATATAAAGTGATTATGTGATTTTATTATATGAATAAAACTATCTTGGAATTATGCATGTTGCATGCTGTGTTTTCAAAATAGTAGTATCAGATTCACCTACTCAGTATGTTAAATACTTAGCATAATATATTATTTTTGCAGATTAGATCCAATAGGATTAGAAGAGGCATCAGGAACTATTAGTGCTACGAACAAGTGAATGAAGATATAGGCAACTATGAATGTAAGTATATGACCTATCCTTTGGACAAGTATATGTAATTATTACAGTTGGCCTGTGAGCTGTGATTGGATGGATTCGGGATACATTTACTGTATTTTGAGTAAACATTATTATTTTTTTCATAGAAGTAAATGACACTCGAGGTTTTCAATATGGATTTAAAAGAAAAAATTTCTTCCCCTACATTGCATTGTTTTTCAAATAGGACTGACACTACATTAGAAATTGATTTTACATATAAAAATGCATGTGAAAACCAAGTCATCACAGTTGGTATCAAAGCTTAGTTTTATCCTTTCACAACAAGTCCTGCATGTCCACAAGTCATATACGATTAGAATAATTAAGAAAAAGTAGTATATATATGAGTAATAGAGGCGACTAGAATAAGAAATAATATCAAATCATAAAGAAATGCACCATAAATAAAAGGGAGTTGGATTTAATAATTACTCAAGCATTGCATGGTGCAAACCCTATAAAAAATCTAGTCTAAACTACTTAGGGGTTAAGAAGTGTTGAGTAGTGGAGTAAACAAAGAAACTATTCGATGAGAATAAGATTATGATGAGAATGAAGAATGAGAACACAAGATGATACTATTGGAATCCTTCTTACATAACTCTGACTTGTACTAGACCGATCAAAGTGATAATCTTGGAGAACGTAGTTCAATTCTAGATAATTTACATGGAACTTTGAGAAAGGAATTATCATCCAACAACCTGAATATAATAGAACAGATTAGAAAATAAAGATAGGAAATGATATAGAGGAATACGACATGAATATGAGAATGTTAGTGGATGTGCAAAAGACTGAATTCAAGTGTACTATAAAGAATTTGACTAGAACACAGTCAATAGAAGATAATTGATCTATGATGATAGATTGGCCATAAATATTTGACATGATTTTGATTAAATTCTTAGAGGAGAAAACTATACGATGGATTCAAAATTCATGGAACTTGATGTATAGTGAGGAGATCTTATTTGCAGTATGTGATAGATATAATTGATGGAAGATGCCACTTGATTCCTTTCAGAGTTCTAGTTTGAATGTAAATATTGGTTAAGGAATGGATCACATGTGAAAGGTGAAAATCAGTTGGAATACGAAATTGGAGACCATGGGTTTCCAAATATTTCTCCAAGTAAGGGGTTTAGTATGAAGAACTTTTTTGACTGAAGGCTTTAATGATAAATAGATCACTAAATGGAAGACAAGAGGAAAAAGAGATTACTAGGTATCATTCAAAATGAAATATAAGAACACTAAATGGAAGCCAAGAGGAAAAAGAGATTACTATGTATCATTCAAAATGAAATATAAGAAATATGGAGATTATAAAAGAACAAGGAGTAATTTTGTATCAGAGAAGTATGGAGTAGGGTATACACGATTAAAGGATTATGGTGTCTAAGGATTTGGAGATATCAATTATATGAACTGAAATTATGTTAATGAATTAGCAAGTAAAGGCCAAGTTTCAGAGTGCACAACAAAAATTGGCTCTTTATTACTCAAAGTAAATAGAAAAGATATGACAAAATTCATTTATATTTAAGGATTTTGTTGAAGGAATTATGAGAATGATGAATTGAGAATGTTCCTAGTGTTGGTTGAAAGATAACATGAAAAGAATTTTAAAGACAAAATTCCTCTAATTATTGACCCATTTGAGGCTTTGGATGAGAAGATGAACAAGTTGAAGTAAAGAAATTTTCCTAGCCTGAGTTTTGAGGAGGAATACATTCATCAATGAGGAAACCTGAAAAATGAAATATCCTAAACTCTTTAAAGAATAAAAATTTGTGAAATTTCGAGGATGAAATTCTTTATAGGGGTAATAATGTAATGACCTAAATTTTCTAAGTCCAAAGATAAACATTTGAACTTTAGAAGTGAGATTTTATAGGGATCAAATTTATTAGAGATGACCCCATAATCAGATTCTGCATGAGAAATGTAATTGAATGACATAAAGAACGTTGAAAACAAAGATCATATGACAAAGTTATGGGTGTATGAAGATTTAAGGGCATTTTAGTAATTTATTAAATAATAGGAGAAATAGTCAGAAAACACATGGGACTGTTTTGTTAATGGCACCCTCATGTCTGCATCATCTTCTTTGGTATTCTTGCATCAGCCTCCATGTCTGCACTAGAAAAGTGGCAAACAATGCCTTCCTCTGGTCATCTTTTGTGACGCTAGGAGAAATGATGATATCACCATGAGAACGGCACTGCCGCAGAGATGGTGCACCACCATCCTCCAGCCTCTATAAATCTCCCTCCCTTCTTCCCTCTTTTCCCCATTGCACTTTCCCTCTCTCTCTTCTTCTACTCTCCCTCCAGCCATATTCTCTATTGTTTTTAGCGAACGTGAACAAGGTCACTATGTAGATCTTGACGACAATCATCTTAACAATGGTGGATCAAAGATTAGACACCATTTTTAAATTCCTTGTGAAAAGAGGATAAAAATGCTTCTAATTTTGTTCAAATCGGAACAAGTTTGACTAGTGATAGAATAAAGATTCTAAATTCGACAACTTTAGATTTTTCAGTAACAGCCCAACGGGGAAACCATATTTTCTGGCATCAAACAACCATGAAAAGATGCCAAACTTTGTGGGAGTGACGCTTAGAGCCTAATCTACAAACCCTTTTCACTAGAAGTCATTCTAATGAGAAAATCATCACCAACGACTTTGCTTCGATCATCTCCCCCAGTAGACTCTAGTAGATTGGATCGGGAGACCAAGATGCACACTATAACACACAATGGAGATGTGTCATTTTGGAGCATTCCCCATGTGTGTGTGAGCGTGTGAGTGTGGTCTCAGTTTGACCAGGACACAAGCACTTCATGGTAACTGAGACACACCGACCATTATTGAAACCCGAGATTGAATCTAGGCCACCCGAGTTATCTAAAACATAATAACTCAAATTCTAGGAGATATATAACTTCAATTAATGATCTAAAAAGTCTGTTGTGTTTGTCTTGACAACACAAACATAATTATGTAAGAAAATTTAGGATTAGAGAACTATTTTATGTGACTATAACCTAAAAACCATAGAAATCTCATAGACCTACAAGATCAAAGATGATCAGATCTCATAAATTGGTCCATTAGATGTATTAAGAGATCGATATGTCAAGATCAACCCTAAATAACATTGATCAACTTTGAATTATAGATCTAAAGATTCAACTCCAATACAAACTCGATCGAAGTATTAGGATAGATTATCTACTAGATCTGACCATTCAATTACAAGATATTAATGACATAAAGGTTATTGAGGAAATCTAACCATGGATCATTAGACCTATAAGTGAGATCTAGCTTGGAGATATACTAATCAAGGATACATAACCTAAAGAATAGATGCAGCCTTTGATCTATAAATATAACTGATGATCTATAAAGAATGGGAAATAATACTTGGATTCTCATTCCTAAATAATATCCATGACCTCACAAAGGTGATACAGGATTCAAATTGAAGAAAAATGACATCCAAGTGACATCATCGAGGTAGGTAATTTGATGCTACTAAGTTTTCAACTAAGCCAAAATGATTTCTGTAGGTAGTTTGATGCTACTAAGTTTTCAACTGAGCCTAAATGATTTTTGTAGGTAGTCTGATGCTACTATGTTTTCAAATGCATTCAAGAATCTAAAATGATTTATACTTGAATCTATTACCATGTTTAGTATGCTTTTGGAAATAATATTTGAAAAATGATATTTTGAGCATGCAAACTATTCTCATGATTCATGATCATGATGATATTGCCTACATCTTTCATGGACAGTTTCATATATGCATTACTCACATGTTTTGAAACTAGTTGCATTAATTGCATGATTTATGATGATTAAGACATGGATTTGGATTATATGTATATATCTTTGTCAAGCTAATGAGCCTGGTGGGTACTATGATAAGTGGGTAGATCGCCAATTGAGGCAACCTGCAGAGGTACAAAATCTTGAGTTCCAAGTTGGTAGATCACTAATTGAGGCAACTTGCGAAGGAAATAAAACCTTGAGTTCCAAGTGGGTAGATTGCTGATTGAGGCAACCTGTAGAGAGAACAAAACCTTGAGTTCCAAATGGGCAAATCACCAAATGAGGCAGCTTACAAAGGGACAAAGAAGATGTATCCACACTTGATCGTGGAGACTGTAGTGGTTGGTCTCTAGATACCGGAGACACACAATTTCAGATAGGTTTTGGTCATGAGCATAGTGGGCCCTACAATTTTTGGTTTTTTGGTATCACCATACATGGTGTATTGAGGTGGTCTTAGATGAGTACTCGTGACCTGTCGACTTGATGTGTTCACCATGAAACCCACGTGTATGATATCTACCATTGGGTTGAGATTCTAGTATCTGCTTTGATCGATCACTATTTTAAGATTTTCGTACTTATTATATTATTGACTGATGGATTTTGATGGAAAATTCCATTACTTGAAAATATATAATAAGAGAGTGATTTGTGCATGAATACCCATGTTTATATAAAGTGATTATGTGATTTTATTATATGAAAAAAAACCCCCCTTGAAATAATGCATGTTGGATGCTGTGTTTTCAAAATAGTAGTATCAGATTCACTTACTAAGTATGTTAAATACCAAACCCAATGTATTATTTTTACAGATTAGCTCCAACAGGATTAGAAGAGGCATCAGGAACTGTTAGTGCTGTGAAAAAGTGAATGAAGATACATACAAGTATGAATGTAAGTATATGACCTATCCTTTGGACATGTATATGTAATTATTACAGTTGGGCTGTGATCTATGACTCGATGGATCTGGGATACATTTACTGTATTTTGAGTAAACATGATTTTGTTTTTCTTGGAAGTAAATGACACTTGAGGTTTTCAATATGGATTTAAAAGAAAAAATTTCTTCCGCTACATTGCATTATTTTTCAAATAGGACCGACTTTGCATTAGAAATTGATTGTACGTATAAAAATGCATGTGAAAACCCTGGTCATCAAAGTTTGGTATCAGAGCTCAGTTTTATCCTTTCACAACTAGTCTTGCATGTGTAATAGTTATATACGATTAGAATAATTAAGAAAAAGTAGTATAAATATGAGTAATAGAGACGACTAGAATAAGAAATAATATCAAATCATAAAGAAATACACCATAAATAAATAGGGAGTTGGATTTAATAATTACTCAAGCATTGGATGGTTGCAAATCTTATGAAAAATCTAGTCTAAACTACTTAGGGGTTAAGAAGTGTTGAGTAGTGGAGTAAACAAGGAAACTATTCGATGAGAATAAGATAATGATGAGAATGAGGAATGAGAATACAATATGATACTATTGGAATCCTTCGTACATAACTCTGACTTGTACTAGACCGATCAAAGTGATAATACTGGAGAACTTAGTTCAATTCTAGATAATTTACATGGAACTTTGAGAAAGGAATTGTTATCCAACAACCTGAATATAATAGAACATATCAGAAAATAAATATAGGAAATGATATAGAGGAACACGACATGAATATGAGCATGTTAGTGGATGTGCAAAAGACTGAATTCGGGTGTACTATAAAGAATTTGACTAGAACATAGTCAATAGAAGATAATTGATCTATGATGATAGATTGACCATAAATATTTGACATGATTTTGAATAAATTCTTAGAGGAGAAAACTATTCGGTGGATTTAATATTCATGGAACTTGATGTATAGTTAGGAGATCTTATTTGCAGTATGTGATAGATATAATTGATGGATGATGCCACTTGATTCCTTTCAGAGTTCTAGTTTGAAAGTAAATATTGGTTAACGAATGGAGTCATATGTGAAAGGTGAAAGTTGGAATACAAAATTGAAGACCATGTGTTTCCAAATATTTCTCCAACCAAGCGGTTTAGTATGAAGAAACTTTTTCATGAAAAGAAATGAGAAGTGATACTATCAAAACGTAATTCATCAATCTTAAAAGTTCCTTAAGAAAATGTGAAGTAAGACGAGATATCATGGGATAGATGTAATTATGACTTGGATACTTTTGGAAATTTTACCAGCAAGGTGTAGGTCAACCTTAAAATGAAGACTTTAATGATAAATAGATTACTAAATGGAAGACAAGACCAAAAAGAGATTACTCTGTGTCATTCAAAATGAAATATAAGAAATAAGGAGATTGTAAATGAATGAGTAATTTAGTATCAAAGAATTATGGAGTAGGGTATACTCAATTAAAATATTATGGTGATCTAAGGAATTGGAGATATCAATTATATGAACTAAAATTATGTTGATGAATTAGCAAGTAAAGGCCAAGTGTCAAAGTGCGTGGAAAAAAGTGGCTCTTTATTAGTCAAAGTAAATAGAAAAGATATGCCAAAATTTAGTTATATTTAAGGATTTTGTTGAAAGAATTATGAGAATAATGAATTGAGAATGTTCCTAGTGTTGGTTGAAAGATAACATCAAAAGAATTTCAAAGACAAAATTCCTCTAATTATTGACCCATTTGAAGCTTTTGATAAGAAGATGAAGAAGTTGAAGTAAAGAAATTTTCCTAGCCTGAGTTCTAAAGAGGAATACGTTCATCAAAGAGGAAACCTGGAAACGAAAATATCCTAAACTCTTTAAAGAATAAAAATTTGTGAAATTTCAGGGACAAAATTCTTTATCGGGGTAATAATGTAATGACCTGAATTTTTTTAAGTCCATACATAAATATTTGAACTTTTGAAGTGAGATTTTATATAAATCAAATTTAATAGCGATGACTTCATAATCATATTCTACACAAAAAATGGAATTGAACGACATAAAGAACGCTGAAAATGGAGATCAAATGACAAAGTTATGGGCGTTTGAAGATTGAAGGGCATTTTAGTAATATATTAAATAATATGGGAAATAGTCAAAAAACACATGGGGCTGTCATGTGCCTGCATCATCTTCATTGTCATTCCTGCATCAGCCTTCATGTCTGCGCTAGAAATATGGCAGACACCACCTTCCTCCGGTCATCTTCTGCGACTATAGGAGAAATGACGACACTACCATGAGAACGGTGCTGCCATGAAGATGGTGCACCACCGCCCTCCACCCTCTATAAATCTCCCTCCCTTCTTCCCTCTTTTCCCCATTGCAATTTCCCTCTCTCTCCAGCCACTTATTCTCCACTGTTTTCGGCAAAGGTGAACAAGGTCACAGTGTAGATCTCGCCAACAATCATCTTGACAATGGTGGATCGAAGATTAGACACAATTTTTAAATTCCTCAAAAAAAGAGGATCAAAACACCTCTAATTTTGTTCCAATCGGAGCAGATTTCACTGGTGATCGGACAAAGATTCTAAATTTGGCCACTTCGAATTTTTCGGTGATAGCCCGATGGGGAAATCATATTTTTTGGCATCAAAAGACCATGAAACAATGCCAAACTTTATGGGAGTGAATGTGAGTCCCTGATCTACAAACCCTTTTCACTAGAAGTCATTCTGATGAGAAATCATGATCAACGACCTTGCTCCGGTCATCTTCTCCTGTAAACTCTGGTAGATTGGATTAGGAGACAAAGATGCATGCCATAACACACAATGGAGGCGTGCCATTCTAGAGCATTCCCTGTGCACGTACGAGCATGTAAGTGTGGTCTCAGCTCGACCAAGACACAGTCGCTTCCTGGAAACGAAGATGCATCGACCCTTGTTGGAACCCGAGATTGAATCTGGGCCACCCAAGTGATCTAAAACACAAAAACTCAAATTCCAGGTAGACATATAACTCTGATTAATGATCTGAAAGTCCGTTGGGTTCCTCTTGGCAATGTAGACACAATTATATAAGAAAATTTAGGATCAGAGAACTATTTAATGTGATCATAACCTAAAAACCATAGAAATCTTATAAATTGACAAGATCAGAGATGATCAGATCTCATAAATTGGTCCATTGGATGTATTAAGAGATCTATATGTAAATAACATTGATCAACCTTTGAATTATAGATCTGATTGTTCAAATCAAGTACAAACTCGATCTAAGTATTAGGATAGATGATCTGCTACATCTGACCATTCAATTACAAGATATTAATGACATAAAGGTTATTGAAGGCAATCTAACCATTGATCATTAAATTTATAAGTGAGATTTGGCTTAGAGATATACTAATCAAGGATATATAACCTAAAGAATAGATGTAGCCATTGAACTGTAAATATAACTGATGATCTATAAAGAATGGGAAATAACACTTGGATTCTTATTCCCAAATAATATCCAAGACCTCACAAAGGTGATTTAGGATTCAAATCAAAGAAAAATGAGATCCAAGTGACATCATCGAGGTAGGTAGTCTGATGCTACTAAGTTTTCAGCTGACCCTAAATGATTTCTATAGGTAGTCTGATGCTACTATGTTTTCAAATGCATTTAAAAATCTAAAATGATTTATACTTGAATCTATTATCATGTTTAGTACGCTTTTGGAAATAACATTTGAAAAATGATATTTTGAGCAAGTGAACTATTCTCATGATTCATGATCTTGATGATATTGCTTACATCTTTCATGGATAGTTTCATATATGCATTGCTCACATGTTTTGAAACTAGTTGCATAAATTGCATGATTTATGATGAATGAGACTGGGATTTGGATTATATGTATATATCTTTTTTGGACTAGTGAGCCTGGTGGGCACTATACTAAGTGGGTGGATCGCTGATTGAGGCAACCTGTAGAGGGAACAAAATCTTGAGTTCCAAGTGGGTAGATTGCAGATTGAGACAACCTGTGGAGGGAACAAAACCTTAAGTTCCAAGTGGATAGATTGCTGGTTGAGGCAACTTGCAGAGGGAACAAAACCTTGAGTTCCAAGTGGGCGGATCATTGAATAAGGCAACTTACGAAGGGACAAAGAAGACGTATCCACAATTGACCATGGAGGCTGTGGTGGCTGGTCTCTAGATACTAGAGATACACGATTTCAGATAGGTTCTAGTTGTCAGCATAGTGGGCCCTATGATTTTGGTTTTTTGGTATCACCATACATGGTGTATTGAGATGGTCTTAGATGAGTACTTGTGACCTGTTGGCTTGATGTGTTTGCTAAGAAACCCACGCATATGATATCTACCACTAGGTTAAGATTCTAGCATTTGGTTTGATCGATTACTATTTTAATATTTTCATACTGATTATATTATTGATTGATGGATTTTGTTGTAAAATTCCTTTACTTGAAAATATATAATAAGCAAGTGATTTATGCATGAATACCCATGTTTATATAAAGTGATTATGTGATTTTATAATATGAAAAAACCCTCTTGAAATAATGCATGTTACATGTCGTGTTTTCAAAATAGTAGTATTATATTCACCTACTGCGTATGTTAAATACTCAACCCAATGTATTAGTTTTACAGATTAGCAAACCACAGGATTAGAAGAGGCATCATGAACTATTAGTGTTATGAACAAGTGAATGAAGATAAAGACAAGTATGAATGTAAGTATATGACCTATCCTTTGGACATGTATATGTAATTATTACAGTTGGGCTGTGAGCTGTGACCGGATGGATCTAGGATACGTTTATTGTATTTTGAATAAACATTTTTTTGTTTTTCTTAGAAGTAAATGACACTTGGGGTTTTCAAAATGGATTTAAAAGAAAAATTTTCTTCTATTGCATTGCATTGTTTTTCAAACAGGACTGACTCTACATTAAAAATTGATTTTACACATAAAAATGCATGTGAAAACATGGGTCGTCACAGTTTTTCAAGTGGTGATCAAGATTTAAGTTATTAGATCAAGCCAATTAGCATTACAGATCTCTAATCAAAG
Source organism: Warburgia ugandensis (assembly GCA_035236585.1). Lineage (NCBI taxonomy): Eukaryota > Viridiplantae > Streptophyta > Magnoliopsida > Canellales > Canellaceae > Warburgia > Warburgia ugandensis. The sequence goes on along the minus strand of CP141134.1, from coordinate 16,706,123 downwards.
TTATATGTAAATGAATGGTTCAAATCAATAGGAGATCAATAAACCCTGATCAAATCAAGACAAATTGATCATGTTCCAACATTTTCCAAGTACCGAGGGTGTCTGTATTATTTTCATCACAATCTAGGAAGTCACAAAGCAGTATACACTTATTTTCAAAAAGATTATGCATGTAGTCACCACGCAATCTCTCTCATTCTCATATACATAAATGGACCACACCCCTTTACTTGGAAATTGGAAAGAAGGGATCCACAATAAGAGAAGGCTTCTCTTTATAAGGGAGTGAGTTGCTTGGACAAGTCATTAAATTGGAAATTTGGAGGGTTTATATGTGAGCTTAAGGGGCAACATAAGTTAGGAAATTCTATCAAGTAGCAAATTCAAAGGATCTTGGGGTTTGGAAAGTCTCTAGGAAGTCATTACATAGATAGTAACTTAGGATGTTATGGCTTGGAAAACTAGAAATAGATAAAGACATCACTCCTTGGTTGGTAATTATAAGAACTTTGCTTTGAAGAAATAGAAAGTTAATAAGGAATGTGAACCATCTATGTTTGGAAATTAAAAAGACATCCCAGTAGAGAAGATCTTAGGATTGCATGAGAGTTGAGTTCCTGCTTCCTTAGGCAATAAGGCTTGAAGCAATAAAAACCTATAAATAGTGCAAGATGCCAAGCTAAAGGAGTTTTTTTTGCCAGAGTTACATGTGAGAGGGAAGTGAGTAGGAGGTGAAGTAAGTATTTTGCCAGTGAAACATGAAGAAAGAAAGAAAAATCAGTAAAGAGGTAGAAGAAACTATGAGAGAAGAAGAGGATTGTCTACATTTTTTGTAAAAAATGAACAATAGCCTATTTTAGATATCTCTGTAGCTAGTGTGAAATAAATAGTTTTCATTGATGTTTTGTTAGTTCTAATTGATTCTTGATATAGTTATCTATCATATGATCAAGAGAATTAACAATTTAATGAAAGATTTTATGACTAATTCAAATTTTTTTTTTTTTTGTAATCTATTACGAGTTTCAATAGTCAACAATATTTCGTATTATGTTTTACTATCTAGTTCTCAATATTTCTTTAGTTTTTTATTTATCCAAAGCTTCCCTACGATTCTTCTATATCTAAGATGCATATTTTCATTGTTTCTAGTAAGACTTCAAGGTCAAAATCATGGTTTTCAATGAAAATGTGTAAAAGGGGTCTGCCATTGTTTATGCATAATTGTGTTACTATTTTGATTCAAAATCATTCAAATGGTTTGATTTATTCAAAATTGGTTAGTTCCATTGGATTTTAAGGAATCTAATTCTATTAGGGAAGGAGTTTTACTATAGATTTCAACTTGGAAAGTAGTAGAATTCATTAAGGAAAGTCCCGGGTTTTCATGCAACTTACTAGTTCATCGTGAAAATAGTAAGAACTTTTGAATTTTTAGATTGCTACTATCAGCCACCCTACTATAGTTATTTCCTTGTAACATCTGTGATTCACTGTTGATTTTGGACATTGGTTGATGGTATTCCAAGGCAATTAAATATGATCTTTACATGGTGTGAATTTCTGGTAGTTAAATATGATTTCATCTTATGGATTAAAATTTTCATGATGTTTTTACTATTGAGGGCTATGCTAGTGTCACTCTCCTACCACTATTTCGCTTTTGTTAGTGCAAGAGTTGTTTCAAAGTTTTTCTCTAATTTAGTGGAAGTTGGAGTGGATATTCTTGGCTACAAGTTGATGCATGACACATTAGGGGATTGCAAGGGTGCTACTTTGATTTGAAGAAGCCTTAATGTTATTTGTCATCATTGTAATTTATTGCTTTTTAGTCGTTGTAATGATCAATTAAGTGAAAGTGAGTGAAAATTTAGTAACTAATGTAGCATAGTTTTTAGGAATGTTCTTTTATTTAGTTTTGCATTACTTTGATTCATTTAAATTTCATTGTTTTAATAGAGTAGAATTGAAAAGTTCATGCTTGAATTAGTAATTATACTAGGTTAGTTTTCTTGTTTAGAATTAAAGTGAACCTAGCCTAAGTTAGAAGAATCACTTACTTATTTCCAATGTTTTAACCTTTTTAAAAAGTTAGCTTTGAAATTGAATTCAATTTGGAGAAGGTATATACATCCTTAGTATAATTCTTTCATTTTGTGTCATTACATTTCATAGTGGATGCTTGTAATTGAATCATTGGTCAATTATAGTCAAGTCTTACATAAATTAAGTTTTGTAAAGTTCAACAATTTCTAAATTAAGTTTTCAACGAAACCATGTTCTTAGAAGGTAATCATTGTTTCAATTTGATTCTTAAGTGATGAGTTATAAGTGAAAAAATAAGTAATGGATGTAATCTTAGGTAGGTGATCTTTAATCCTAGTTCTTCATTCATTGTTTAATTCACTCTACTTTCATATAATTGATTTCATCATCAAAATTTATTATAGTTTTGCATTAAGTTAGAATCATTAGTTTAGATCAATTTTAGTGCTTTATTAGTAGAATAATAAGTGATTGTAAAAACAAATAATAACTTAAAAAACAAATTTTCTTAGCTCTTTATGTTTTTCTCAAGTGATTGTAAGAATAATAAGTAGAGATTTATCTTAAAATTCCGTTTTAAGAATAATAACTTGATTTTAAAAATAACTTTTTGAAATAGAGAATTCTCTACGTATGCATTTAAAACTTCATTCTTCTTTTCAAATCCACTTTCTAATCAAGAAAAGATAATTTTTTTTATTTTCAAATATAACTTTTTCTTCTCCCAAAACATTAATATCAATTTTTAAGGTTTCTCTTTCCATAAAAGCATTATCGAATTCTCTAATTAACTTAGAAAGAACTCTCTTAAGAAATCTAGACTTAATATGAAGGTTTTCATAGTCAAAAGCAAGTTTAGCAAATTTATCATTGAGTTCGTCAAAGGTTAGATTATTTAACTCAATTTGTTGAGTACATTGATGAACATATTTCTCAAATACCCTAAAACACAAGTCGACATCTTCTTCTTACTCTTCTTCTTCACTTGAAAAATCACTGACTTCACTTCCATTCCATGTGGTAGCATGAGCATTCTTCTTTATGAAAAAAAATAATTGGATCCATCTTGAAACATTGATCCATTCTTGTGGTAGCCTTCTTGAAGAACCTTTTCCTTTCTCCACTATCCTTACCATTTTGTTAGACCTTATAGTGAGAAGAGCAACCACTTCATCACTATCAACTATAGCACTATCCCTCTCCAATTTATTTACTTTGAGAGTTATTGATTTGTCTCTCTTGTTCATGACTCTTCTTTGATTATAAATTTCTCAATGATCTCATATGTCATCAAGGAGCCTATTAGCTCATTAAGTTTTGAGGTTTGTAAGTCCTTGGATTCTTGAATGGTAGTGACCTTGGGACTCTAAGACCTTGGCAAAGACCTTAGAATCATACTAACAAGTTCATCATAGTAAAAGTTTCCAAGAAAGTTCAAAGATATGAAGACATTGGTGAATCTTGTAAAAATTTTAGCAATAGATTTAATGGACCTCATAAAAAATAATTCAAATTCATGAAGAAGTAAATTTATTCTAGTCTCTTTAACTCAGTTCATAACTTCTTGAGTAACGTCTACTTCTCTCCAAATCCTTTAAATGATTCACATGTAGAGATTTTGTTAAATGCATTCCCATCCAATGCATAATAGAGGCAAGTTCAATGTCTTACTATCCATTTGTGCTTTCTTGAAATATTGACTATTTCATTCATTCTTCAGTGAATAATGAGGAACATCAACTATTAAGATGTATCATTTATAATGATCTTATACTATTGATCTTCATAGCTCATATCCTTGATTAGAAGATTTTCATCCTTGCTTTCTGGTAGTTGTAGTTGATGTCACCAAAGAATGGTGGCTTATGAAAGGATTGACCTTCTTTAGCATTTGTTCCTATGACTGGTGTTAAGTGTTAAATTTTGCATAAAAATTACCCAATTAGTAGCCCATATGTTATGAATTATAGGCATAAGCCTAGGGTTTTTCCCCTAAATTCATAACACATACATTTCTCTCCTATTAATTCAAAAGTATGTGAATTATCATAATTTTCTAGGATTTAATTAGGGTTTTTCATCTTTTGTAGGTGTTGAAAAGATGATCCAATGGTTGAGATCAAGTACAATAAGAAATGAATATCAAGATCAAAAGAGGGCAAAAGACCCAAATATAAAAGCTCAATCAAGGTTCAAGATCATCATAAGGCAATCAAGAAGGCAATGAGAAGCATCAAAGGTGACAAAAATGGTCCATACAAAAGCCCATGCAATTCCACCACTTTGCATGAGAATTGGAGCCATGCATGAGGTTTGCTAGTCTAATAGGGAAACCTAAAGAAGCCAAGCCTTTTAAGCTTTGAATCTAAGGGAGTTATCCATGCAGTCAAGTTAGCAAGGAATGATACATCAAAGTGAGCCATCAAGCCACATGGGAGCCATGCCACATTGAGTCACATGATTAGAGGGTCAATTCAAGCAATTATCCTAGGTTAAAAATGTGATTTTGAAAGGATAATTAGAAGGTTTTGAGGGAAAATTATAATTGGTAAGATGATGATGCATAGGTGGACCAATTAAGAGAGAACCCACTTTCCATTTTCATTTTTCCACCTTTTTCCCCCACCCCAATTAGGGTTATATGATTTTTTCTTAAGTAGGGAGACCTTCCTAAAAAATGGAGTCTCCCGCTTGCATGTTGTCACCTTCATTGGTTTCCTAGATGGGAAATTCCTAATTCTAGTTCGCACTTGAAAAACCTCAAACCCAAGATACTTTCCCATCTTTCCTATCTTTTATTCTTTCCATTTACTCCTTTTTTTCTCAACAACCACACACCATGTATTTAGAAGGGGAGGAGCACCATGCCACCTTCCTAAAAAAGTGGCTCCTAACACCCGCCCACCTCCTCTCTATAGATGGAAACCATGATACTCTACTTAGTTCATCTCTCCACCTAAATTTCCTCATTGAAACCCTAGACCTAGATCCACTTTCCTTTCCTAGAATAAGCTTTATTCAATTAGAAACCCAGCTATCTATAAAGCTCCATGGATTCCATGTTTTTTTTTTTTTCCAAGTAGAGGTTTAGTGAGAAAACCTTAAAAGTAGCACACTAGCTTAGTGATTCTAGGAGCTTTGGACAGTGACATTCTTTTGGATTGTTGCTTTCTTGGATTCCTCAATATTTTGTTTACTTTTTGCACTTCAAATCCAAGTTAGTTGTTGTTTTCAATTCATTGAATTCATAGTTAGCTTTGTTCTTATTTTGTTGATCTAATTTGATTTCAAAAGAAAGGAGGCTTGTATGAAATAGGAGTGACCTCGGATATATCCTATAAGCTTGACTCTATCATTGAGAGAATGGATAAGTTTCAGTCCTTTGGTGGAATAGTGGGCAAGCTTGAAAATATATTCTAAACCTTCATGGTTGTCCAAGCATTCGTGAAGTCTCCACAAGAGCTTTGTTCTATTTGCTCCATCACTACACATTCAACCTCAATTTGTCCATCCAATGTGTGTATCTTGAAAATCTTTTGGAATAGGCGAATGCAATGAATGCATATCATAATCCTAGCAACAACTTACTCTGAGACCTATAATCCAGGATGAGCTAGTTATCTTAATTTGCCATGGTCTAAGAACAATTACTAAGGTCCATATATGAAACCTCTTGCACAAAACTTTCTTAAAGCTTCAGTTCCACTATATCCACTTGGTTTTCAATTCCCTAAGCAACCAAAGAAACCAACCTTTGAGGAAACTAACCAGTCATTTATGGAGAGAACTTTAAAATACCAAGTTGAAACTAGTTCAAACCTCAATAAGAGAAGACAGAATGTAAATGTCACTTCTCAAGCTATTGCCAAATTACAAATGCAAATGAGCTAGTTGTCAACTACACTTAGAGAGAGAGAGAGAGGAAAAGCACAGTTTCCTAGTCATCATCATCATCATCATCAAGACCTTATCCCAATTAGGGGTCGGCCACATGAATCTTATTCCTCCATTCCACTCTATTAAATACCATGGTTTCATTTAGTCCTAAAGTTTTTAAATCTTTCCTCACCACTTCTATCCACGTTCTTTTGGGCCTTCCCCTTGTCCTTTTAGAACCTTCAACTTGTATTGCCTCACTCCTTCTAACTGGTGCCGTTGTTGGCCTCCTTTGAACATGTCCAAACCATCTAAGTCTAATCTCCCTCATCTTGTTACCTATTGGTGCTATCCCTAAATTTCCTCTAATATTTTTATTTCTAATTCTATCCTTTCTTGTTTTACCACTCATCCATCTCAACATCCTCATTTCTGCGACACTCAGCCTATGAGTATGATGTTCCTTAACTGCCCAACACTCTGATCCATAGAGCATGGCCGGCCTTATAGCCATCCTATAGAATTTTTCTTTTAGTTTGAGTGGCACCCGCCGATCACATAAAACACCCGATGCACATCTCCTTTTGTTCTAACTCGCTTGGATTCTCTGGGTAACCTCCCTCTCAATCTCTCCACTCTCATGGATCAATGATCCTAAGTATCAGAAGTGGTCTCTCATGGGGACCTCTTGGTTATCAATCTTGACTAGTGCTCCACTCCTACTCTCCTTACTAAAATTACATTCCATATATTCTGTCTTAGTTCGGCTAATTTTAAATCCTTCCGATTCTAATGCTTCTCTCCATAACTCTAGCTTTATGTTTACACCTTCCCTTGTCTCATCAAGTAAGACTATATCGTCTGCAAATAGCATGCACCAGGGAATCTCCTCATGCAGATGTTTTGTTAACTCATCCATAACTAATGTGAAAAGGTATGGACTCAATGCCGATCCTTGGTGCAATCCGACAGTGACAGGAAAATCACCAGTCACACCACTAGTGGTCTTAACATTTGTTACTGCTCCCTCATACATATCTTTAATTATGTCTATATACCCATGAGAAACGCCTTTAACACCCAACACCCTCCATATTAACTCTCTAGGGACTCCATCATAAGCTTTCTCTAAGTCAATAAAGACCATGTGTAGGTCTTTTCTCCTCTCCCTATATTTCTCTACTAATTGTGTTAGTAAGAAAATAGCTTCCATGGTAGACCTCCCAGGCATGAAACCAAACTAATTCTCCGATACACTTGTTTCATGTCGTAGCCTCTTCTCAATCACTCTTTCAAAAAGTTTCATGGTGTGGCTCATAAGTTTGATCTCTCGATAATTAGTTCAGCTCTGAATGTCTCCTTTATTCTTATAGATTGGTACAATAGAGCTTTTTCTCCACTCGTCAGGCGTTTTCTTTGATTTTATAATCTTGTTAAACAATTTGGTCAACCAAACTACCCCACTATCTCCCATATGCTTCCAAATCTCTATTGGGATACCATTAGGCCCCATGGCCTTTCCTGATTTCATCTTTCTCAAGGCCTCTTTTATTTCAAGCATTCTAATCCTACGTTCATATCTATAATATCCAGTGTTATTTAGATTTATAGTATTTTCAATCCCTATATTCTCAGGGCCATTGTCATTTAACAATTTTTGAAAGTATATTTCCCACCTTTGTTTGATCTCATCATCTTTGACTAATACCCTTTGATCATTGCTTCTAATGCACCTAACATGCTCTAAGTCCTTACCCTTCTGTTTTCTTACTTTTGCAAGTTTAAACACATCTTTCTCACCTTCTCTTGGTCCTAGTCTATTATAGAGCTCATCATATGCTTTAAGTTTTGCCTCACTTACTATTGTCTTAGCAACGTTTTTAGCATTCTTATATTGTTCATAGTTTTCATTATTTCTAATCTTCTGCCATGCTTTAAAATGCATTCGTTTTTCTTTAATAGCATTTTGCACCGTTTCATTCCACCACCATGTTTCCTTTGTTAATAGCCTTTTACCTTTAGATACTCCTAAGACATCTTTTGCCACTTTCTTAATGGACTCAGCCATATTAGTCCACATGGTATTTACTTCTGTTTTATAGTTCCAATTTCCTTCTACCATCAACTTATTTTTGAATGAGGTTATTTTCTCTCCTTTTAAGTTCCATCACTTAGTTTTTGGATGTGTATTAAGTTCAGTTCTTTTACTCCATCTTTTAATATGAATATCCATGACCATTAACCTACGTTGTGAGGTTAAACTCTCACCAGGTATCACCTTACAATCCTTACATATAGATCGTTCATTATTCCTAAGTAGAAAAAAGTCTATTTGGCTTTTATGAAGTCCACTTTTAAAGGTTAGTAAGTGTTCATCCCTCTTTTTAAAGAGTGTATTTGCAATGGATAGGATATGTGACAAAGCAAAATCGAGGATATTCTCCCCCATCTCGTTTCGTTCACCTATACCATACCCTCCGTGTATTCTATCATATCCTTCCTTATCTTTTCCTACACTTAGAGAGAGAGAGAGAGAGAGAAGCACAACTTCCTAGTCAACCAATTCCAAACCCTATGGGCTAGTTTGAATTAGGGTCCAATTAACATACCCAATATCCCATGAGCAAGCAAAGTCTATCATAGCCCTTACAAGTGGCTATCATGTTGACAATAAAGTAGGGCAGACTAGAAAAACTATTGAGGGGATTGAACTAGCTATAATAATAACCCCAATTTTTGTAAATAGATTGAGAAAATCAATTTAACTTGAATTTTAAGAAATTCTGGGCTGGAATATTAGGTTATTGGAAATTCTCTTGTTATAAAGATTAAAACATGATTTAAAACTTATAAATTATGAATGTACTTGGAAAACCGATTAAAATGACATTAAGTTCAATTTCGAGTTAAAATGAAAATTCTCTTATTTTCTCCATTTTTATGAGTAAAAGGGTAAAATGGTAATTTTACCCATAATTGAGACCTAAGACATCAATATTTAGAATGTAATCAGAAATACAATTCCAACGCCATTAAGTACGCTCAATTCTGAGTTCATAATAATAAAACATATTTTTCTCCAGAAAAGGGCAAAATAATAAGTGGTCAAACGGCTATCAGCTAATAGTGGAGAAGGAGGTGGTAGTGGAGAATCCAATGTTAATTTAATATTCAAAAGAATTGAAACAAAATTATTACAAGTAATGATGAAAAATTCAAAAACACATATAAATACCCCCACAAAAATCCTTCAAAAATGTTCATTAAAATTCCCATGAAATTATCTTGCTTCCCCTGAAAAATCAAATCTAGATTCATTCCCAAATTTCCCAAAAATCCCCCTTCTTCCACTTTCTCTCTTCTCTCTCTAGATTGGAACAGAGACCTAAATTCAATTAGGAACTCTGTTCCAAATCAAATCTCACCAATTCTACCATTGATATTGTCCTAGACCATCTTATCTACATAACCCACAAAGAAATTTTAAGATCCAATGGTGCAATCAACACAAAATCTTGAAACAAGCAGGTATTGGGCGATCTTATCTTCAATAAGATAATTCTTTAAAATTGGGGTACAAAAGCCTAAGTTTTTCTCCACTCAAGTAGGTGGAAACTCTTCCCATACTTATTTTATGTTATTTTATATAATTTTTATTTTTTTGTAATTAATTTTAGGTTAAAATTTTTTAAAATCAAGTAAGGATAAGAACCCTTCATTTCTATATGATGGAGGGCTCAGACAAATAATTTGAGCTGTCCAATCGATCTAGAAGGGTCCAAAACCCCTATGGTAGAATTTTCAAAAAATTGTATTAAGTTTAGAGCCATTAAATGATGGGAATTTGATTGGATGGTCCAAAACGGACTGTCTGATCTCCCTTAAGAGATCAAGCCACCGAGATGCCGAAGTGGGATGTTGCATGAAAACGCGCCCTATAGGAGCGTCTCCCCGTGCGATGATGTGCCCAGCGACACGATCCTGGGAGATGCATTTCCGCTTGTGTCCCAGTGATGGGAGCGTAGCCCGCTCCGCTTGACTAGACCCGTAGCCCGACTCAATCTGAGCCAGTCGTTCCATTGGGCCCAGATCAAATCTGGACCCTCGGAATGACTGTGAACTTGATTGTTCAGTTATGGAGTCATCTGAACTCCAAATCAAGACCAGGAAAAAGCTATAAAAAGCTTATAAGGTCTATTTTCTTCATAAATCATAAGAATGATCAAAATCTTCAAGAAACTTTCTATTTTGACAAAATAAGCTTCCAATTTTCATGATCTTCAAGATCTAAGGTGATCAGTTCTTGGGGATCTGATTTAATGATGAAATAAAGTGACATCTATGCTTTATTTTGACAGATTTAAGTTAAATTGAGGAATCTACCCTTTATGATAGAAATACCTTAAAAATACAGAGGGACTGTAATGACCCCAAATTTTGTAATATTAAAAGCCCATAAAAAGATCAGTTTTAAAGATAAGGGCATTTTGGTCATTTCACTAGTCACCTTGACTAAACCCAGGAATTTGGTACCAAAAGTGGTTCCATTAGATCCGTCTCGGAAAAAGGAATCCAACGAGACCAAAATCACCCAAAACGGAGTTAAAATGAGCAAGATATGGCCCTTTGAAGTTCAGGGGAAAAACTGAAAATTTCTCAAAAACGATTTAACCTGAAAAACACAGGTGCCCGTTTTGATACAGGCACCCCGTCGTCTTCAACCTCCTAGAGGTTTCTGGAACGGCAGTGTTTCAAGAAGAAACCACCACCATTCCAGAGGGTTCCCCACCGCCATTCAAAGGCGGTTAGAAACCCTCCAAAACCCTCTGTAAAAGATCTATAAATAGAGCTCTTGGGTGCCTCTAATGGCAGCCCAAAAGCCTTGGAGAAAACCAGTCGTGAAGCAATGACCAAGGGGAGAAAATGTGGAGAGAAAACCACCCACGAAGCAGGTACGCACAAAAGAACCCCAAACCCATCTCCACCATAGTTCCAGGAACGATTTCCCTAGGTTTTTCCATGAAAAACCATGCAGAATAGGCCTCCAGGGGAGCCATAAAGACCCCTGGGACGTCCCCAGGCCGCAGTGGTTCGACAGGGTCGAACCAGGGTGACCTGAGGACGACCCAGGTCACTAACAAGCGGGACGATCCAACAGGACCGTCCCACGTCGACGCAAGTCGACGTCGTTTGGAAAAAAACAAACAGGAGCGTCCCTGGACGCGCCCGCTAAAGGGACGACGAGCGGCGTCGTCTCGCGCGTCTGTAGACGTGCCCTCTGAGGCGCACGCCGCAGACGCGCAGTGCACTAGCGAGGCGTCGTTTTTGGTTCTTAAGAATGCTGGGCGCACGTCGCAGACGCGCAGCGCCCTAGCATTCCTCTTTTTTTTGTCTTTAAGACTATATGTACATGCAATGTTAAAACGCTTATAACTTGAGATCTAGAGCTCCGATTGAGGCGCCGCAAAAGGCGTTGTGTCCGTATTGACGACGCGGACATATCTAAACCATAAAATACCTAATCAAAGCCCAATAAAATTAGGGCATGACCCTTAGAATAGGATGGTGGTGCGTGACCGCTAGAACTCTGGGAAACTGAGAATACCAAGGCCTAATTAGGACCTTAGGACACCCATAGGCATAGGGATGGACCCCTAATTCCTAAGTAATGAGACCCAAATGCTCTAAACCCATCAAAGATAGGTTAAACTAACCTTAAGTCCCCAAACCATGTTCAGGAGTTTACGAGGACAAGAGGGTGAACGCGACCTAGTCAGGTAGGTGCTCTATCACTATTAGATCCTTTTAAAAGAACTATTGTTATTTGAGAACATATGTTTTGGATATATGACTTGATTTGCATGTGATTTGTATGAATAAATTCAGCATGCATGATAAATGCTTTGTAAATAGCCATGTTTTGGAATGACTGCATATACATTATGCACATACATGTGTTGCAAACGACTGCATGCATTGCATGATTTACGTACTACAAAGATTGCATGTCCTTGAGGGTTTCCAAAAGACGCTGGAGTGCCGAGGGCCAGGCAGTTGTGAGGGACTCAAAAGAGGACAAGTTTTAACAGGTTTTGACTTATCTTATGTGATTTGGGCAAGTAAGCCCGTGGGTGCTATGCCGAGGGGTCTAGGTTGGCCACCCGGCCTCTACCACTAATAGGTGGATGGGTACCACGCCCAAAAAGAGGCAAGTCCCTACGTCGACTGCATGTGGTACAGGGGGCTATCACTGGTGTCACGGCACTGGGTCGGCGTGTCATAGGCCCCGTGGAGGCTATGACCAAGTGTCCTCAGGTACTCGGGGACCACACGGCGAGGAGGCCGTGGGCATAGTGCACCCTATGGTTTGATGTGCATTTCATGTAGCATGATATGAGGTTGGTCGACCATACCATACTAGAGGTCCATGAGTTGGACTCCATGAGGCATATATTGCATATCATGATGTCATCATATATATATGATACTTTCACTTTTGGATTATGTGATCTTTTAAGTTATAAGAATTTCAGTTGATTTTGGATTCTTATACTGATATTGAACTCGAGTATTCAAACATACGCATGTTTTGAATGAGCATATGATTTTGAAACATCTTATGCATTTATAAAACTAGTAGTGATAGGCCTTACTGAGTATATTATATACTCACCCAATCCTCAACATTTTTCAGATATCAGTAAGCACTCAAGGACAGGATACGTCTGTATATATATCATGGTTCAGGACAACTCCACTCCCAAAGAGGACATCTATGTTAGTGCTATGAGCAAGTGAATCCAAAAGGAAACAAATATACATGGAAGTAAACTCTCAACCCTTTGGACATGTGTTTGTACTTAGTTACAGATGGGTTGTGCATTGTGACTGGAAGGACCTGGGGAAAAACATTTATGATTTCTGAAGTTTTTCAAAAAACTACCTTAGTTGTTGTGAAAGCAAATGACACTCAGGGTTTTCAAAAATGAGTCTAAAACTAAAGGTTTTCCGCTGCATTGCATGGTTTTTATAAAATGGTTTTCAAATAGGGATGCATCTCGACTTAGGAAATTTGACATTGCATTTAAAAATGCATGAGAAAACCGGGTCGTCACAGGGACCCACTTGATCGATGAGATCAAGCATAATCTGACCCTTTGGATGAGTTGTATGAATGGGATTATGACGAAATCTAGTGAGATCATGGATTAAATGTTACAAAAATAAGTGCATATGATCTTTGAATCTTAATGAAGTGAAAGCCCTATATGTAATTAAAACCATTGGTCTAATGGAAAAGATCTAAGATCTAAAGGTTGGATCATAAGTAAAAGTTTCTAATAATTAATCTAATTAGTTTACTTGCTTATTGATAATAGAATTGTAAATGTGATTTATGTTATAAATTAGGAATCATGATAGTGTAATTCTCAAATTTTAGCATGTTATACTCTAAATGTTATTAGATTGTTATAATAAGCTAGTAATTTAATTATCTTAGGGCCACGTTATTTTGAATTTAAGATTTTAGCCTGATTCCATTAGATTACTAGTAAGATTTCATGTATTTCATAATTTAGGATCATGCTAGTTTAAGTATAGTTTTATTCCATTAGGTTAAGTTACATTCATAGGAAGCATGTTAGTATAAATGGTTGTTAAATTTATATTCGAGTTGTACTTTAAAGTTTATGGTTTAATTATTGTCAAATTTTATTAATAGATTCAAATGTTAAGTAGTTGTTGAGATATAATGAGCATAAATAACCAAAATCTAATCTAATTAGAAATTAGAGTTTCATAAACACATAAGAGGAAGGAATGACTTTGACTTAACATTAGTAAGGGTTATAGTTAGTAGGACAATATAAGGATTATCAAATCCTTGGCCCAAACTAGGAGAATAATAAACCCCATGAATGACATTTTAAATGTTCATGGATTTAATTAAAATCATTTGGAAAGATTACTTATGGTTAAAATTCTCATAAGAACCTTATGAAAGGTTGAGCTAAGGTCACTCTAGTGAATACTGAACATGGTGGTAAAGGGGGTTCTCTAATTACATGAGGACTGATGTAACCACTTTGTATTCAGTCATTCAGCTAGTAAGCCTTAGTCAATTTGAAATAAGCTATCTTCAACCAGTAAAACATTAATTGGTTGAATAATAATAATAAGAACATAAAAGGTTAATAAATTATCTAACCCTAATAAAAATTGTAAGTAAGATAAGGATGATCAAACAAGATCCATGGGATCTTGAATGATCAAGAACAATAAAAGAAATAAATACTTTTTTATGTATGATGTAGATATTAATTGTAATTTAGATCAAATAGAATAGAAGATCTTATATCAAATAGAATCGAAGATCTAAACCCTTGATCAAATATGATTCAAGGAAGAGAACTAAGATCATCCTCCTTAGAGATGATCAAACAACTGAATTTAAATCAAAGAAGAATTAGATGATAGAAGATCTAAGCCCTTGATCTTTACCAACAAGTATAAATTGTTGATCAAAGGATCTATGAAAGATCAAGATCAAAGAAAAAAATAGATAGATACTTAGAATAGAAAATACTTAGATCTGAAAGATTAGAAGATCATTCTAATCATCAGATCTATTGATCAATAGGTTAAACACTATTTGAGATAGACCATGATAGGACACAAGATCTAATCCTTTATATCAAAGGACAAGATTAAATAAAGAATATAGATAGTATAAAAAATATAGGATTATTCAGATTGTATAAATATTGACAATATGTATGGATTTATAGATTTCATATGTCAATTAGGATAATGGAAGATTTGAAGAGATGAATCACTACTTGAAGGTAGGAGGATTTTATGAATGCATCTACATGAGAAATACATATTGAATACATGATCTTATCTCTAGAAATGTTGACAAGTGTAATGTAAAGACTTGTGTTAAATCCCTTAAAAACCCTTGTGATCCAACCAAAACACATATGAAATGGTTAAGTTATAATTGAGGAAAAACCTAAGTGAATAGGGAACTAGAAGGTATTCTAGCCCTAGATAAACAGACAAATTGTCTAATAAGTATAAAATCAATACATGGGAATCATTCATATAGAATTGTGATCCCTAAACTTATATGTACATGGGTATCATTCATTGTAAATGATGATCCCTAAGTTTGAAGTGAAATCCTATCCTCAGTATACGAATACCAAAATATGAGGATGATGACAGACAAGACGTCTGATAAGTAAAAGAATACTTTATATACAAGCAAGGAGGCTTGTGGTTTTTGTTTTAAATAGATGTGTGCCTCGGGATGCTATGCTAGGAGGGTTACGAGGGTTTGGCCAGCCACTCTCTGAAATGTGATATATATGATGATACTGTGCCCAGAGAGAGGCAAAATGTCAGGTGGGGCAATTATGGGAAGGCCACCACTATGACAATCTGTCTCCCCATATAGACACGACATAGATGATTTTCCACATTTGGTATCTGTGGAGTATGAAAGCAATCATCTAAGCATGTTGGTATTGATCAAACTACAGCAAAGTAGTCCCTTGAGTATTTTGCATTATGATGCATGGCATAGTGAGATGCCATAAGATATGGCATAATGAGATGCCGATACTGCCTAAATAAGCGAGTATTTTCCCATTAGGTTCTAGATGTTTTATCAACTCAATGTGTCTAAGTGTGACTGTTGATGTTTGAGATATTAACTACTTTTCATGGTTTTGACTGTATATATATCTATATAACGTATATAGTATGTATGTATGTATAAGGATGTATGTATATGACAACGTAAAGAGATTGATCCATGAGTATGTTTATGAATAATAAGATTATGAAGTACTAGGATGATACTATCAAATTATTATGCTTCTTGAATCCCCTACCAAGCATAGCTTGCTTAGATATTGTAAATGTTTGAATGTCTACAGTATCTCAGATACAGAGAAGGAGAATTAAGAGCTTAAGACTTATGAAGACTTGGAAGAATAATCAATCAAGGTGTATTCCTTGAAGACATGTATTTTTATTTGAGAGCATTATATTGTATTGAGAGTTTTTATTTATGGGGAGCTTTAAAATTTGGATTATGTACTTTGGACAAGTATTGTACTGATACCTAGGCTATACTATGAACAACTGGATGGATTTTGAAATTTAATAAAAGTATATTCCTTTAATGGAATTTTATCTTGTACAAAATTCTACTTATATGATGTATGAAGTGATGACTTTAGTTTTACAAAACAAGTTTTAAAGAAAAGATTTTTTGCTGCTTTGTTTTGCAAATTTTTTTTACTACTAAGGGCTCTCTGCCTTTGAAAAATGTATTATAAAATGTGTTACAAAAACTCGGATCATCACAGTTGGTATCAGAGCCATTCATCTAGTCATAGTATAGTACCCTTATGTCCAATATGAAGATGACAATCCAATTAGAGGATGAGAAATAGTGAGTGAATAAGAAATAAGATACTATTTGGTGAGAATGAGTAGGAAATGAGTTATGTGATTAACTCATTAGTTGAGAATGAGTATAGGAAGAGTTATATGATTAACTGATTAGGTAAGGAGTTAATGTAACTAACTCATGAAGTACTAGTGGAGTATAAGTAGATATTACTTAGTAAAATAACTAAGAGTACTACTTAGTAAGTTAATGATATCAATATAGGGAATAGTAAGTTATAGAAACAAGAACGGAAAACATTACAATGGAGGAAGATGTAACGTATGATATTTAGGTATAACCTGAAATCTTAAGTAAAGATACTTGTAGAAATAAAATACATTAATATAACTATTATTAGGAGAAATAATGGAGATTAAGAGAAAGAGATGATAAATTGGAAACATATGATGTAAAGGATGAAGAAGAATAAAATCCAACCTTTATAGGAAAGGTGAAATAGAAATTTATGAGAAATAAATATTAAAGATAAAACCTTATAATTATTACAAAATTCAAAATCAATAATAAAAAATATAAATGTAAGAATTACAATTGCTACATATATATAGTATTATGACAATTAGTTAAAGGATTTAGTCATCAAAATAGAGAATGATCTTATATGAAAAGGGATATTAATATGATGAATTTAGAGATATTGATTCTATTTATATGATAGATTTACTGATATTTAAAGAATTATTGAATATAATGAGGAAAAATACATTTTACAGGAATGGTGAAATAATCACGAGGAATAAAGACCTATAAGCAAATATAGGCAACTAAACTTAAGTGTAAATTTTGGACAAATGAGATGATTATGAATGAGGTATGAATTCAGATTTTGGAGACATATGTGGCTTGGAATTTCTAGATATTTTGGAGATTTTCAATCTAACATAAGATTGAATGAGAAAATATCAATAGTAGTTGAGGAAAATGACATCAACTAATTTGAATAAGTGGACAGAAAATTTTTTAAGGATTAGTAGACAAAGGAATGATTATAGTAATAAGTTTACATTGGGAATTAACAAGTTTCCTTAGAAAAAGAAAAAGCAAGGATCAATGAGATTATGCATAAATGATATTAAGTACCCTTTACTCCATATGGATGAGTTATTCCCAACCTATTATCATCAATGGGGAGCTAGAAATGAAAAATTATAGTGAGATATCAAAACAAATTTTGTGTTATAAGTTTGATGAGAATGAGAGTTATTGGCTAAGTGGGGATGGCATATGAAATTATTATGAGAAGATCATAACCATTTGGGGAATATGTTAAAACACTTATAAAGCTTATCAACTATCTACTAAGTATAAATGTGGATTTGAAGAAGTAAAGTTTAGGGTCATGTAAATTCTAAGAATGATAAGGATGTTGACCCAACAAAGATGGAAGATGATACTAATGGCCATGACAATTAGAGAAATTTATCTCTTATTGATTGTATAACATACTATAAGGACATTCTTTTAGTATAATCTTGCCATTGATTACATAAACCATAATTATGGTAGATTATTGAGACTTGAAGAATATATGGTAAATTATGGAGTTTTTAAAGGCTTGAGAGTGGATGATTACAAAGTCAATATGGACTCTTTTAATAGGAATTATCAAGAATGCTTTAGATAAAGGGTTAGTATGATATGACAATTTATGAGGCATGCTTGAATGAAGCATGAGGAAATACATAATCTTAAAAAGGAGGAATAAGAAAATCAAGTGCTATGAATAAAGAGGAAATCATAGTACAAGAATAGTAATGAAAGTTGAGGAAGAAGTTATTACAAGGAAACTATCAGTTAATATTAGGATCTAAAAAGAAATTTTCAATGGAAAGAAATAGTAAAGGAGTATGATTACCTAGGACAGAAATGAGATAATTACTTCCAACGATTGGAAGATTGTTACAAAGAACAATAGTTGAAATTGTAGAATCAAAGCAATATGCCATTTTGGTAGATAGTCTAAGGACTATACATATTAGGGAACATATGCCAAAACTATATATGTTGAAAATGAATTAGGATGAGCAATAGAAGTTAGAATGAAAAAATATGAAGTATTGAAAGATTGGTGGAAATGAGAAGTAGAAATTTAGTATACCAGTCAAGAGAAATAGGAAGTTTTGAACAAAAGGATAACTCAGTTTAAGAGTTATTAATCCTTTTGGAAAGTATGATAAGTGATTAATGCATTAGAATTATTAGTGAGATGTGTGTTTATGTCAGTAAATGACCCTAGAATATGATTTTTACCTTTGAGGAGAAGGTAACATGAACTATGAATGAAAGGAAATGGAGGTTTCCTTAAGTGGCAAGGCCACATGAGCAAACTTATGAATGATATAATGACAACTCATAAGTAAGTTGAAATGTGAATTTTGAGGATGAAATTATTATAAGGGGGAAAGATTGTAATAACCCCAATTTTTGTAAATTGATTGAGAAAATCAATTTAGTTTGAATTTTTAGAAATTTTGGGCTGGAATATTAGGTTATTGGAAATTCTCTTTTATAAATATTAAAACATGATTTACCACTTGGAAATTATGAATGTACTCGAAAACTGATTAAAATGACACTAAGTACGTTCAATTCTGAGTTAAAATATAAAAAAATCCTTAATTTTCTCTATTTTTATGAATAAAAGGGTAAGATGGTAATGTTTCCCATAACCGAGATCTAAGACATCAATATTTAGAATGTACTCAAAATACCAATCCAACGCCACTAAGTACGCTCAATTTTGAGTTCACAAGAATAAAACATATTTTTCACCATAAAAGGGCAAAATGGTCCTTTCACACTTCTATGGGGTCCGCAAGTGAATCCAGCAACCAGAAAATATGTAATGAGTAGTCAAACCACTACCATCTGATAGTGGAGGAGGTGGTAGTTGACAATCCAATGTTAATTTAATATTCAAAAGAATTGAAACATAATTATTACAAGTAATTATGAAAAATTCAAAACCACCTATAACTACCCCCTAAAAATCCTCCAAAAACATTCATTAAAATTCTCATAAAATTATATTTGTTTTCCTAAAAAACCAAATCTAGATTCATTACCAAATTTCCCAAAAATCCCTCTTCTTCCACTTTCTCTCTCCTCTCTCTAGATTGGAACAAAAGACCTAAATTCAATTAGGAACTCTATTCCAAATCAAATATCACCAATCCCACCATTCATATTTCCCTATACCATATTATCTATAAAACACACAAAGAAATTTCAAGATCCAATGGTTCAATCAACAAATCAATAGAAAATCACAAAACAAGCAGGTATCAGGCGATCTTATCTTCAATGGGATAATTCTTTATGATTGGGCTTCAAAACCTAAGTTTTTCTCCAATCAAGCAGGTGGAAACTCTTTCCATACTTATTTCATGTTAGTTTATATAATTTTTATTTTTTTGTAATTAATTTTATGTTAAAAATTAAAAAAATCAAGTAAGGATAAGAACCCTTCATTTCTGTTTGACGGAGAGCTCAGATGGATAATATGAACCGTCTAATCGATCTAAAAGGGTCCCAAACCCCTAGGGTAGAATTTTCAAAAACTTGGAGGGAATTTGACTTGACGGTCCAAAATTGACTGTCTGATCTCCCTTAAGAGATCGAACCACCAGGACACCACACGGAAACGCACGTTACGGGAGCGTTTTCGCATGCGACAACGTTCCGATGGAATGATGTGTTGACTGATATGGTCCCAAGCGGTGCTTTTTTGCCTACGTCCCTATGATGGGAGTGCAGCCCACTCTGCCCGATTGGACCCACTGCCCGACTCGATCTGAGCAGGTCGTTTTGCTCGGCCTAGATCAAATCTGGACCCTTGGAATGTCTGTGAACTTCATTGTTCAATTATGGAGTCATCTAAACTCCAAATCAAGATCGAAAAGAAGCTATGGAAAGCTTCTAATGTCTATTTTCCTCAAAAATCATAAAATTGATAAAAATCTTTAAGAAACTTTCTATTTTGAGGAAATAAGCTTCCAATTTTCATGATTCGAGACGATCTGATCTTGGGGATCTAATTTAATGATGAAATAGTGTTGAAATAAAGTGATATCCATGATTTATTTTGATAGATCTAAGATAAATTGAGGAATCTACTACCCTTTATGGTAGAAATACCTTTAAAATACAAAGGGATCCACTTAATCAATGAGATCAAGCATGATTAGACCCTTTGGATGGGTTGTATGAATGGGAATATGATGAAATCTAGTGAGATCATGGATTAAATGTGACAAAAACAAGTGCATATGATCTTTGATTCTTAATGAAGTAAAAGCCCTATATGTAATTAAAACTATTGATCTAAAAGAAAAGATCTATGATCTAATGGTTGGATCATAAGTAAAAGTTTCTAATAATCTTAATCTAATTAGTTTACTTGCCTCTAATTCGATAATAGAATTGTAAATATGATTTATGTTATAAATTAGGAAGCATGATGGTGTAATTCTTAAATTTTGGCATGCGATGCTCTAAATGTTATTAGATTGTTATAATAGGTTGGTAATTTAATTATCTTAGGGCCATGTTAGTTTGAATTTGTGATTTTAGGATGATTCCATTAGATTACTAGTAAAATTTCATGTATTTCATAACTTAGGATCATGCTAGTTTAAGTACAGTTTTATTCCATTAGGTTAAGTTACATTCATAGGAAGCATGTTAGTATAAATGGTTGTTAAATTTATATTGGAGTCATGCTTTAAAGTTTATGACTTAATTGTTGTCAAATTTTATTAGTAGATTCAAATGTTAAGTAGTTGTTGAGATGTAATGAGCATAAATCACCAAAATGTAATCTAATTGAAAATTAGAGTTTCATGAACACATAAGAGGAAGGAATGACTTTGACTTAACGTTAGTAAGGGCTATAGTTAGTAGGACAAAATAAGTATTGTCAAATCCTTGGCCCAAACTAGAAGAATAATAAACCCCATGAATGACATTTTAAATGTTCATAGATTTAATTAAAATCAATTAGAAAGATTACTTAGGGATAATATGCTCATAGGAACCTTATGAAAGATTGAGCTAAGGTCACTCTAGTGAATGCTGAACATGGTGGTTAAGGGCGTTCTCTAATAGAGCCTTGCTTTTCCCCTACCTTCCATTGACATTTGTGAGGTCTAAACGCCTTCTTACATAAGGATTGAAGTAACCACTTTGTGTTCAACCATTCAGCTAGTAAGCCTTAGTCAATTGGAAATAAGAGGAGCTGTCTAAACTTTGGATGAAATAAGTTATCTTCAACCAATAAAACATAAACTAGTTGAATAATAATAATAAGAGCATAAAAGGTTAGTAAATTATCTAACCATAATAAAAATTGTAATTAAGATAAGGATGATCAAACAAGATCTATGGGATCTTAAATGATCAAGAACAATAAAAGAAATAAATACTTTTTTATGTATGATGTATATATTACTTGCAATCTAGATCAAATAGAATAGAAGATCTAAAGCCCTCGATCAAATATGATTCAAGGAAGAGAACCAAGATCATCCTCCTTAGGGATGATCAAACAACTAAACTTAGATCAAAGAAGAACTATATGATAGAAGATTTAAGCCCTTGATCTTTATCAACAAGTATAAATTGTTGACCAAAGGATCTATGAAAGATCAAGATCAAAGAAAGAAATACATAAAGACTTAAATAGAAAATACTTAGATTTGAAAGTTTAGAAGATCATTCTAACCATTAGATCTATTGATCAGTCGAATAAACACTCTTTGAGACAGATCACGATAGGACACAAGATCTAATCCTTTATATCAGAGGACAATATTAGACAAAGAATATAGATAGGATAAAAAAATATAGGATTATTCAGATTGTATAAATATTGACAGTATATATGGATTTATGGATTTCATATGTCAATTAGGATCATGGAAGATTTGAAGAGATGAATCACTACTTGAAGGTAGGAGGATTTTATGAATGCATCTACATGAGAAATACATATTGAATGCATGATCTTATGTCAAGAAATGTTGGCAAGTGTAATGTAAATACTTGTGTTAAATCCCTTGAAAACCCTTATGATCCAACCAAAACACATATAAAATGGTTAAGTTAGAATTGAGAAAAACCCTAAGTGAATAGGGAACTAGAAGGTATTCCCACCCTAGATAAACAGACAAATTGTCTGATAAGTATAAAATCAATACATGGGAATCACTCATATAGAATGGTGATCCCTAAACTTATATAAACATCAGTATCATTCATTGTAAATGATGACCCCTAGGTTTGAAGTGAAATCCTATCCTTGGTATAAGAATACCAAAATACGAGGATGATGGCAAACAAGACGTCTGATAAGTAAAAGAATACTTTATATACAAGCAAGAAGGCTTGTGGGTTTTTTTTAAACAGACGTATGCTTCGAGATGCTACGCTAGGAGGGTTACGAGGGTTTGGCTACCTACTCTATGAAATGTGATATATATGATGATACTGTGCCCAAAGAGAGGTAAAATGTCGGGTGGGGCAATTATAGGAAGGCCACCACTGTGATAGTCTGTCTCCCCACATAAGCATGACACAGATGATTTTTCACATTTGGTATCCGTGGAGTATGAAAGCAGTTATCCAAGTGTGCTGGTATGGATTAGATTGCAGCATAATAGTCCCTTGAATATTTTTCATTATGATGCATGGCATAGTAAGATGCCTTGTGATATGGCATAATGAGATGCTGATACTACCTAAATAAGGGAGTATTTTCCCAGTAGAGTCTAAATGTTTTATCAACTTAGCATGTCTAAGTGTAACTATTAATGTTTGAGATATTAACTACTTTTCATGGTTTTGACCATATATATATCTATATAACATATACAGTATTTATGTTTAAGGATGTACATATATGACAAAGTAAAGAGATTGATCCAAGAGTTTGTTTATGAATAATGGAATTATGAAGTATTAGGATTATATTGGCAAATTATTATGCTTCTTGGATCCCCTACCAAGCATAGCTTGTTGAGATATTGTAAATGTTTGAATGTTTATAATATCTCAGATATAGAGAAGGAGAATTAAGAGCTCAAGACTTAAGAAGACTTGGAAGAATAATCAATCAGGATATATCCCTTGAAGACATGTATTTTTATTTGAGAGCGTTGTATTTTATTGAGAGTTTTTATTTATGGTGAGCTTTGAAATTTGGGTTCTAGAATTTAATAAAAGTATATTCTTTCAATACGATTTTATATTATACAAAATTCTACTTATGTGATGTATGAAGTGATGACTTAGGTTTTACAAAACAAGGTCTATAGAAAAGAATTCCTGCTACTTTGTTTTACAAAAATAAATTTCCTACTAAGGGCACCTTGCCTTTGAAAAAATGTATTACAAAATGTGTTACAAAAACCTAAGTTGTCATAGCTACAACACTAGAGAAAGTGAAAAGATAGAAACCTCTAACTCCATTCGATTGGCTGAAATTAGATGGGGAACTTGCCGTAAACAATGATTCACCGGTGCTTGTTCTTCGTTTTGAAATTGTTGGTGATCCAGATGGTGGATCTTCTAAATTTCTTAAGGCTTTTGTAGCTCTCCTTAGCCCGAACACATCTGATGGTAAAGATTGAAAACCAATGGCTGAAAGTGGATAGCTAATTCAATTAGGGTTTTAGGCAGAAACCATGGTTCATTGGGCATGACATGCCTAGCTGTCTCCAATGAGCTTGGAGTGTAGGGTGCTTCTATAGACGCACATACAAAGGAAGAAAAAAACAAGAGGAGAAGAAGAGAGAATTGGTGGAGATGGGATAGGCTTCTGAAGCTAATATTTCATGGCATTGTAGGGGACCTCGTGAAGAACATTAGGAGAATTTTTGGGAATTTTATGAGCTATTTATATAGAGTTTTGAATTTT
This sequence comes from Warburgia ugandensis, assembly GCA_035236585.1. Taxonomy (NCBI): domain Eukaryota; kingdom Viridiplantae; phylum Streptophyta; class Magnoliopsida; order Canellales; family Canellaceae; genus Warburgia; species Warburgia ugandensis. The sequence goes on along the minus strand of CP141134.1, from coordinate 16,681,797 downwards.
CCATGATTACTTGTAATTATCATGTTTAATTTCTTTTTACTATTAAATTGTCTTTGGATTCCCACTACCACCTCCTTCTCCACTAGCATCTGGTAATGGTTTGATTCATGATGACATGTTTTCTAGCTGTTGGATCCTTTTGTGAGCCCCATGGAAGTGTCAAAAAACCATTTTGCCCTTTTGTGGAGAAAAATCTGTTTTATTCTCTCGGACTTAGAATTGAGCATACTTAGTGGCATTGGATTCATATTTCCTAGTACATTCCAAATTTTGATATCTTAGGTCTTGGTTATTAGTAAAATTACTATTTTACCCTTTTATTCATAAAAATGAAGAAAATAAGGAATTTTCATCTGAATTCAGAATTTGATGTACTCATAGTCATTCTGATCAGTTTTTCGGGTACATTACAATTATCCAAGTTTTAAGTCTTAATTTTATTTTTATAAAAAATGAATTTTCCTAGAACTCAAAGTTCTAGTTCCACTTTTAAAATTTTAAATTTTAAATTTTTTTATAATTCAATTATATTCATAAAAGTTGGGGTTGTTACAATCTTCTGCCCTTATAATAATTTCGTTGTAAAAATTAACATATCAACTCACTCAAGAGTTTTTCATAGCTCTTTCATAACTTTACACATGTGGCCTTGCCACTTAAGGAAATTTCTATTTCCTTTCATTCATTTCACATACTACGTTGTCCTTAAAGGTATAAACCACATGGTTGGTTCATCTATTGACATATTAAAAGCTCACACATGACTAACCTTGCTAATGAACTATTCACTTAAGCTGATTCTTGCTAGACTTTCCAAAAGGATTAATAACTCTTAACTGAGTTATCCTTTTCTTTCAAAACCTTCTATTTTGCTTGATTGGTATACTAAATTTCTACTCCTCATTTTCACCAATCTTTCAATTTGTCATATTTTTCCATTCTAACTTCTATTGCTCATCCTCATTCGTTTTCAACATATATAGTTTTGACATAGCTTTCCTATTATGTATAGTCCTTAGACTATCTATCAAATGACATATTGATTGGATTCTATAATTTCAACTATTGTTCTTTGTAACAATCTTCCAATATTTGGAAGTGATTATCCCTTTCCTTGTTCTTCCATTATTTGGAAGTGATTACGTCATTTCTACTCTACAATTCATACTTCTTTACTATTTCCTTCCATTCACAATTTCTTTGCAAATTCTGTCATTGAATAATAGTTTCCTTGTAATGATTCTTTCCTCATTCTCTTCCCATCCATTGTTTTTGTAACAACCTTTGTGTGCCATTTTATTCATAATACTTGGCTTTCTATAATTTTCCTTCCAAGATAGTGTCATTTAAACCTTCATATATATTCCTTATCCTCTTTTGTTATCTCTTTCTCATATTCAGAACATTCTTATAATCCATGATAATATTTATCTCTTTCCCTTTCATATATATATATATATATCATTGGCTTCAAAATTTTCTAGATTATACATTTCCTAATGCTTCTTTCAAGCATACCTCATAACCTTTTTCATATCATACTAACCCTTTATTTGAAGTATTCTTGATAATTCCAATTAAAAGAGTCCATATTAACTTTGTAGTCATCCATTCTCAAGCCTTTAAAAACTCCATAATTTATCATATATTCTTCAATTCTCAACAATCTACCATAACTCTTTAGGGTTTATGTAATCAATGACAAGATTGCACTAAAAGAATGTCCTTATGCTATACAATCAGTAAGAGATAAATTTCTCTAATTGTCATTGTCATTTCATATTTTAGTATCATATTCCACCTTTGTTGGGTCAAATTCCCTATCATCCTTAAAATTTATATGACCCTAAACTTTGCTTTCCTCAAAATTTATATGACCCTAAACTTTGTTTCATTTCCAACTCATATAACTCAAAATTTGTTTTGATTTCATACTATGATGTTTCATTTCCAATTCCCACTTGATGATAATAAATTTGGAAATGCTCATCCTTATAGAGTAAGAGGGTACTTAATTTCCTCAATAATGTCATTTATGTTCAATGCATCCTCACATTGATCCTTCCTTTTTCTTTTTCGTAGGAAATTTGTTACTTCCCTAATGTAAATTTCTATAGTCACTCCTAATCCTTAAAAAATTTTCTTTCAACTCATTCAATTAAGTTGATGTCATTTTCCTTAACTACTATGAATATTTCCTCATTAAATATCATTTTAGATTGAAAATCTTCAAAATATCTTAAAATTTCTAACCACATATTTGTCCAAAATTTGGATTCATACCTCATTCATAATCATCTTATTTATCAAAAATTTACACTTAATTTTAGTTGCCTATATTTGTTTATAGGTCATCATTCATCATGTTTTCCTCAACTAACATAGATATTTCCTCATTCATTCTCTCCAAAATATCTTGAAATTTCTAACCACTTATTTCTCCAAAATCTGGATTCATACCTTATTCATAATCATCTCATTTTTCCAAACTTTAAATTTAAGTTTAACTACCAATATTTGTTTATTTCACCATTCCTCCAAAATATATTTTCCCTTACTATATTTCTTAAATCTTTCAATATCACCAAACCTATCATATAAGTGGAATCAATATCTCTATTTATATATAGCTCTTTATTTGCCATGATCAAGATATACTCCTCTTTATGATAATCAATAACTATATTTTTCCAAATCATCATATCAATATTTCTCTTTTATTTTCCATAATCACTTCACCATCCATGCCAAATGTACTTATCTTTACTATAGTCCCAAAATTATTTTCAATATCACCAAAGCTATCATATTAATACCCCTCTAATCCTTGATAATCCTTTTGTGCTAATTTCCACAATTGATTTATCATATCAATATAATTTCTAACTTAGTGATTTCATATTTGTTGTACAATATATAGGGCTATAATTTCTTTTTAACCATATATTCTCATGGTTTAATTATCTTTCTTAATAAGTTTGGGATTATATTTTTTCCCTTTCAACATATCTAACTCTCTTCTTCCTTTTTATTTTATTCTAATTTTAAAGATCATCTCTTCATGTTCTAAAATTTTATCATCTCTTTATTAAACCCTTTGCCTTTACTAATTTAGGAGATAGAAAATACTTACTTATCTCCTTATTCATCTTTATTTAAACTATTCTCATTTACAAATTTTGAAAATTCTCACTTATCTCCTTAAATTCCTTTCAAGTAATATCATCTATATTTTAATGATTAAATCCATTTAAATCCATGTAGCAATTATAACTCTTACATTTATATTTATTTATATATTTATTATTAATTTCAAATTTCATAATAATTCTAAAGTTTCATCCTTAGCATCTATTTCTCATAAGTTTTTATTTCACTTTTCCTATAAAGGTTGAAGTTTTTCCTTTACACTATTTCCATCACATTTTTCCAATTTATCACTTCTTTCTCTTAATCTCCATTCTTTCTCTTAATAATGGTTATATACATAATAGTATTGGTGACTTTATTTCTACATATGTATGTTTACTCATTACTTTAGGTTAAACCAGAATTACATCTTTATCTATTGTAATGTTTTTCCTTATTGATTTCTATATCTTACTATTTCCTCTATTGGGATTCTTACTTACTAAGTAGTATTTCTAGTCCTTTCACTTGTACTATACTATTCCTTCATTACACTAACTCTTTCTATACTTATCCTCAACTAATGAGTTTAACTCTTTCTATACTACTCTTTCACTAATGAGTCAACTCTTTCTATACTCATTCTCAACTAATAAGTCTCCCCTGTTTCTTTATTCACTCACTATTTCTCATCTTCAACTTGGATTGTCATAATCATATTGGACATAAGAGGCTGCATGTGACTGGATGAACCTACTTTGATGCCAACTATGGTGACCTAGGTTTTTGAAATACATTTTCGTTAATCCTTTTCAAATGGCAGTTAACAAATTTTGGAAACATTTTGAAGACTTAAGCAGCGAAAAAAATTTTCTTTGAAATTCTTCTCAAAAAACCCGAATGCCACATTTCACTCACATATATATACATAATTTTGTGTACAACATATGTTTCTAAAGAAACTCATTTTATTAAAATTGCAGGATCAATCTAGTGATTCACATACACAGCCCCTTTATGACATCTTATGTCCAAAATACAATCCGATCCTTTCACAAATGTACAGTCTTGATCAACAGTATGGTCTTCGTCTTCCCATATCATATCCCTCCATTATTTTCTTTTTGTATATGAGATATTATAAACATTCAAACATTTATAATATCTCAGCAAGCTATGCCTGGTAGGGGATTCAAGAACATATGGAATTGTATAATTTAAATGTACAATATTCATAATCATCATAGTCCATATTAATCACATACTTCAATTTCCATGAACCATACCATATATGATCATTCAATTATAAAATTTATCATGTAACATCCACTATGATAATTCCAAACCATTCACCATGATATCATATGTATATATATATATACGATAAAAAATCATGAAAACTAGTCAATATCTCAAACATCAATATCCATACTCAAATATACTGAGTTAATAAATCATCTAGACTTTTTCTAGGAAAATACTCCCTCATTAGGGTAGTATTGGCATCTCACTATGCCATGCATCATATGTAAAATTCTCAAGGATTACCATGCTGCAGTCTGATCCATACTAGTGTGCTCGGATAACTGCCCTATTCACCACTGATACCATAGTGGAAAATATTGTGTCACTGCCCATATGGGGAGACAGGACTTTCACAGTGGTCCCTTCCCATAATTGCCCCACCCAGACTTTTAGCCTCTCCTTGAGCAAGGTATCATAATATCATCAAATTTCAGGAAGCGGGTGGCCAAACCCTCATAACTTCCCTAGAATAGCATCCCTAGGCTTATGCTTGTTTAAAACAAAACCACAAGCCTCCATGCTTATATCTAAAATACTTCTTGTACATCTCAAACGATATGTTTGTTTATATTATCATTCTTGTATTCAATATCCTCGTACTAAGGATATGATTTTATTTCTAGATTTAGGGATCCTTATTTACAATGAATGATACCCATTTCTTATAAGTTTAGGGATTAATCATTTATTGTAAATGATCCCCTTTTCCTTTAATTTGGTATTCACATTCCAAATGTTATTAAGTGTAAGGATACTCATATGATACAAATGATACCCATTATTATTATTATTGTTATTATGTTCTTATCTAAGTTTAGGAGTAATCATAAATGATACTCATGTATTTATTATGTATTCCATCTCATTTCAATAGTTATTTCTATCTCATATGCATGAATTATGATTCCATGTGACTAAACATATTATCATCCTTAAGCATTATAATGTTTATGAATAACAACAATTCCATTTACCACAGGTCTTGTATTCTTAAAGTTCCACCTACCTTCATGTAGTGATCCATCCCTTCAGATCCTCCATGACTGACATATGTAATTTGTAAATACATACATACTATCATTATTTGTACAATTGTAGATAATCTCCTATATACATTCTTTATCTAATCTTGTCCTTTGATATAAAGGATCTAGATCTGTCTTGTGGTCCTATTATCCCTATAATCTATCTTCTTCATATAGTATTTTATCCTATTGATTAATAGATCTGACGGTTAGAATGATCTTCTAACCTTTTAGATCTAAGTATTTTCTATCTCTAAGTCTTTGTGTATCCCTCTTTGATCTTGATCTTTCATAGATCCTTTAATCAACAACGTACACTTGTTGATAAAGATCAAGGGCCTAGATCTTCTATAATCTAGTTCTTCTTTGATCTAAGCTCAGTTGTTTGATCATCCCTAAGGAGGATGATCCTAGTTCTCTTCCTTAAATCATATTTGATGAATGGTTTGGATTATCTAATCTAATGATCTAGATTTGATCTACAACATACATACTAATAAGCATGCATGCTAAGTACAATATAATGTTATGATTTTATTTGTTCTTGATCATTCAAGATCCTATGGATCTTGTTTGATCATCCTTATCTTACTTACAATTTTTATTAAGATTAGATATTTTACTAACCTTTTACGCTCTTATTATTATAATTCAACCAGTTAATATTTTACTGGTTGAAGATAGCTTATTTCATCCTAAGTCTAGACTACTCCTCTTATTTCCAATTGACTAAGGCTTACTAGTTGAATGACTGAACACAAAGTGGTTACTTCAATCCTCATGTAAGGAGGTGTTTAGACCTCACAAATGTCAATCGAATGTAGGAAAAGAGCGAGGCTCTGTTAGAAAATCTCCTTAACCACCATGTTTAGCATTCACTATTGTGTCCTTAGCTCAACTTTTCATAAGGTTCCTATGAGCATTTTACCCTTAAGTACTCTTTCTAATTGATGTTAATTAAGTCAATGAATATTTAAAATGTTATTCATGGAGTTTCATTATTCTCCTAATTTGGGCCAAGAAAATGATATTCCTTATATTATCCTACTAACTATAGCCCTTACTATCATAAAGTCCATGTCATTCATTCCATGTAAATGTCCTTCAACTCTACTTTTCTTTTAATTAAATTTTCAATGTAATTTTCATAATATAAGCATTAAAGCATAAATAAATAAATGTACAATTAAATCTACCAAGCAATAAAAGACAATTATAATAATATTCAATAATTCAAATGACAATCTAACATACCATAACTATTCATCATGATCCAATGGTCATTGTTGATTTCGATCTCTTATATGGTTTAGATCTTGATCTTTTCATTTTTATTTAGATCTAAAACATCTTATTTATGTGATTTCATCATTAGATGATTGATGCATCTTGTTAAATGATCTGATCCTTCTTGATCCAACTAATCAAGAAGATCTTAAGTCATTTTATCCAATTTAAGGTCATAGATCTTAATCTATCCCAAATCATCATCATCAAGTCCATCAATCCATATAATATTAACTTTATATCATCATCCAAATACATCCATACTGTCCAATCCTCCTTGATCAAGGAGATTCCCATTCATTTTTATGGATTTTACTAATTTTAAGGCTAGATCTCTTAAGATCTGCCAATTCAATTACATCCAACCCATTTATTTAAGTTAGCATATCATTATATCATCATCCAAACTAATTTTAATGCTCTAATCATCTCAAATCTTGTAGATCAAGGATGTTAGTACATTTATCTACTTAAATTCAAAACATTTAATGAATTAAACTTATGATTTTATAGGTCTAGTAGGTTCTCCTCATCAAGAGGAATCCAACCCAACTTTTCAATATCAATTTGGAGTTAATTTGAGATGAGAATTTGGATTTTAAGATTTCAACCAGTTTTGAGGACTAATATTTGATCTTACTATTTTTGTTTAATTTCTTGACCTAGAGATATATAAATTTCACTATGATCATGATCCTTATGTTTTTGAGACCTCCTAAATGCATCTATTGGTTCAGATTTTCATATTAAAGTCATCTTGATCATAATCCAATACCATTGGCACAAATTTTACTAATTATCACAAATAAATATTATTTAAAACACAAATCTTATGAGTTCAATTACTTATACAAGTAACAAGGAATCTAAAAAAACTTTCAGATTTAAAATCATAGCTATATTGAGCTCTTAATTGAAGAATTAAGATTTCAATTAAAAATTGGACGGCTCAGATCTGATTTGGGCTTGTTGGCTTTAGATCTAATTAGTTCACGTGCCACCTAGCAGCTTGCACCCGAGCGCACTTGCAGGGGCATGCCCACAAGGAGTCTCTAGCATGCTGGAATCTGATCTATTGAGGTTGGTTGAGATGGTTCGATTTGGACCGTTGAATCAACCTTTCTCTAGATCTCCTGAAGAAGAAACATCAAGGGCTAAGACTTCTTATCCTAAAGTTTTTGGTCCCCAGAAACTCATCCAATGGCTCATAATTTGTATCTGAGCTAGAAAATGAGGAGATCTCAACCCTCCATACCGGATCCATCGTTTCCGATGGATCAACGGCTAGGGAAGATCTTTGGAGGCCGGAAAGCTTAAAGGAATTGCCGAAATGAAGGTAGGAAGGAGGGGGAGCACTTATTTGGGCCAGCCAATGAAGAAAACTTCCCCAAAGATTAGGAATATTACCGAAAACCCTAGCTTTGTCGAAAACATATATAGACAGAGTTTTCTCTGTCGTAGTTGCTGGAAAATGTCAGGAATCATGGGGCAATTGTAGATCTCAACATTCAGAATCTATCCAACAGTTTAAGTTCAAGATTATCTAGTTTGATTAGATTGAATTAGAAGGAGAACTTTCCAGAGATGGTGATTCACTAGTGCTTGTTCTTTGTTTTGAAATTACCGGCTATCAAGATGGTGGATCATTTAAATTTCTTAAGGCTTTTGTAGATCTCCTTAGCCTGAACACATTTGACGGTAAAGATTGAAAACCAATGGCTGGAAGTGGATGGCTAATTCAATTAAGGTTTCTAGGCAGAAAGCCTGGTTCATTGGGGACGATGCATCAATTGACACGCCTGACGTCTTTAATGAGCTTGGAGTGCCGGGTGCGTTTGCAGACACACGTATAGGGAAAAAAAAATACAAGAGGAGAAGAAGAGAGAATTATGGGAGATGGAGAAGGTTTCTAAAGATGAGATTTTAGGCCATTATAGGGGACCTTGTGAAGAACATTAGGAGAATTTTTGGGAATTTTATGAGCTATTTATATAGAGTTATGAATTTTCCATGATTACTTGTAATTATCATGTTTGATTTCTTTTTATTATTAAATTGTCTTTGGATTCCCACTACCACCTCCTTCTACAATAGTAACTGGTGGTGGTTTGACTCATGCTGACATGTTTTTGGCCATTGGATCCCTTTTGTGGGTCCCATGAAAGGGTGAAAAGACCATTTTACCCTTTTATAGAGAAAAATCTGTTTTATTCTCCCAGACTCGAAATTGAGCATACTTAGTGGTGTTTTATTCATATTTCTGAGTACATTTCAAATTTTGATGTCTTGATTATTAGTAAAATTACCATTTTACCCTTTTATTCATAAAAATGGAGAAAATAAGGATTTTTCATCCAAATTTAGAATTTGACGTACACAGTCATTTTGATCAGTTTTTTGAGTACATTACAGTTATCCAAGTTTTAAGTCTTAATTTTATTTTTATAAAAAATGAATTTTCTTGGAACTCAAAGTTCTAGTTCCAGTTTTAAAATTTTAACTTTTAATTTTTTTTTAATAATTCAATTATATTCATAAAAATTAGGGTTGTTACAGAATCATATTTGATTAAGGGTTCAGATCTTCTATCCTATTTGATCTAAGATTTTCTATTCTATTTGGTCAAAATTGCAAGCAATATATATATCATACATCCAAAAGTATTTATTTCTTTTATTATTCTTGATCATTCAAGATCTCATAGATCTTGTTTAATCATCCTTATCTTATAATTTTTATTAAGGTTTCATAATTTACTAACCTTTTAATGCTCTTATTATTATTATTTAACTAGTTAATGTTTTATTGGTTGAAGATAGCTTATTTCATCCTAAGTCTAGATTGCTCCTCTTATTTTCAATTGACTAAGGCTTACTAGTTGAACGACTAAACACAAAGTTGTTACTTGAATCCTCATGTAAGGAGGTGTTTAGACCTCATAAATGTCAACGGAAGGTAAGGGAAGAGTGAGGCTCTATTAGAGAACGCCCTTAACCACCATGTTCAGCATTCACTAGAGTGACCTTAGCTCAACCTTTCATAAGGTTCCTATGAGCATTTTAACCCTAAGTAATCTTTTTAATTGATTTTAATTAAATCTATGAACATTTAAAATGTCATTCATGGGGTTTATTATTCTCCTAGTTTGGGTTGATAATACTTATTTTGTCCTACTAACTATAGCCCTTACTAATGTTAAGTCAAAGTCCTTCCTTCTCTTATGTGTTCATGAAACTCTAATTTCCAATTAGATTACATTTTGATGATTTATGCTCATTACATCTCAACAACTACTTAACATTTGAATCTACTAATAAAATTTGACAACAATTAAATCATAAACTTTAAAGTATGACTCTAATATAAATTTAACAACCATTTATACTAACATGCTTCCTATGAATGTAACTTAACCTAATGGAATAAAACTATACTTAAACTAGCATGATCCTAAGTTATGAAATACATGAAATTTTACTAGTAATCTAATGGAATCATCCTAAAATCACAAATTCAAACTAACATGACCCTAAGATAATTAAATTACCAGCCTATTATAACAATCTAATAACATTTAGAGCATAGCATGCCAAAATTTAAGAATTACACCATCATGCTTCCTAATGTATAACATAAATCACATTTACAATTCTATTATCAAATAAAAATAAGTAAAATAATTAGATTAATATTATTAAAAACTTTTACTTATGATCCAACCATTAGATCTTCAATATTTTCCTTTAGATCAAGGGTTTTAATTACATATAGGGCTTTTACTTCATTAAGATTCAAAGATCATATCCACTTGTTTTTGTCACATTTAATCCATGATCTCACTAGATTTTATCATAATCCCATTCATATAACCCATCTAAAGGGTCTAATCATGCTTGATCTCATTGATCAAGTGGTCCCCTTTGTATTTTTAGGTTATTTCTACCATAAAGGGTAGATTCCTCAATTTATCTTAGATCTGTCAAAATAAATCATAGATATCACTTTATTTTAACATTATTTCATCATTAAATTAGATCTCCAAAATCTGATCATCTCAGATCCTGAAGATCATGAAATTTGGAAGCTTAATTCCTCAAAACAAAAAGTTTCTTGAAGATTTTTATCCATTTTATGATTTCAAAAGAAAATATACATTACAAGCTTTTCATAACCTCTTTCTAATCTTGATTTGGAGTTCAGATGACTCTGGAATTGAAGAAAGTAATTCATAGTCATTCGGAGGGTCTTGATTTGATCTGGGCCCATAATATTCTACCCTAGGGGTTTTGGACCCTTATGGATTGATTTGATGGCTCATATTTTCCATTTGAGACCTCCATCATACAAATATGAAGGGTTCCTAACCTTACTTGATTTTTATAATTTTTAGCCCTTAATTAATTTTTTTTAAAAATATATATATATATATAATAACATGAAATAAGTATGGGAAGAGTCTCCACCTATCTGATTAGAGAAAAGCTTAGGTTTTGATGTTCAATTTTAAAGAAATATCCTGTGGAAGATAAGATCACCTGATACCCACTTGTTTTATGATTTTACATTGATTGCACTGTTGGATCTTGAAATTTCTTTGAGGATTTTGTAGATAAGATGGGATATGATATAAATGGTGGGATTGGTGAGATTTTATTTGGAATAGAGCGCCTAATTGAATTTAGGTCTCTTGTTCCAATCTAGAGAGAGGAGAGAGAAAGTGGAAGAAGGGAGATTTTTGGGATATTTGGACATTTAGGAATGAATCTAGATATGGTTTTTCAAGGAAGCAAGATAATTTCATGGGAATTTTAATGAACATTTTTGGAGGATTTTTGGGGGTGTGTTTATTGGTGTTTTTGAATTTTTCATCATTACTTGTAATAAATATGTTTTAATTCTTTTGAATATTAAATTAACATTGGATCCTCCACTACTACCTCCTTCTCCACTATCAGCTGGTAGTAGTTTAACCACTCATTACATGTTTTCTGCCCGTTGGATTCATTTGTTAGCCCCTTGTGGGCTCCACTGAGGTGTGAAAGGACCATTTTAACCTTTTTATGGAGAAAATTTTGTTTTATTCCCCCGAACTTGGAATTATGTGTACTTAGTGGCATTGGAATTGTATTTCTGAGTACATTCTAAATATTTATGTCTTACATCTTGATTATGGGTAAAATTATCATTTTACCCTTTTATTCATAAAAATGGAGAAAATTAGGAATTTTTCATTTTATCTTGGAATTGAACGTACTTAGTGTCATTTCGATCAATTTTTCAAGTACATTCATAATTTATAAGTTTTAAATCATGTTTTAATCTCTATAAAAAAGAGAATTTCCAATAACTTAATATTCCAACCCAAAATTTTTGAAAATTCAAACTAGATTGATTTTCTTAATTAATTTACAAAAATTGGGGTTATTACAGATAAAGTGAATTTTAGAAAAGACAGTTGATCCAAATAGGAAAGACTAGTCTCTAAGACTTAGTGGCACTTTATGGGCCTATCATACTACATTTAAGACCCCTATAGGCATGTCACCCTACTGTCTGCTCTATGGAAAAGCCTGCCACCTATAAGCAAAATTAGTGCATAAAGCATACTGGGCCATTAAAAAGCTCAACTCTGGCTTAGATACTGTTGGAACCCACACAAAAATCCAACTCAATGAGCTTGATGAACTAAGGAAAGATACATATAAGTTAGCTAAGCTATACAAAGACTGCATGAAAAGTAATCATGATAAGCACATCCTACAGAAGTCCTTTAGCCATGACAAAAAGTACTTTTCTATAACTCTAGGTTGCATCTATTTCTAGGAAAACTTAGATCTTGATTGTTTGGACCATATATAGTACAAAATGCACTGTTAGATAGGGGGCTTTTAAAGTTGGTTAAAAAGTATAATCAAAGTCACTTACTAAGTGACTTCTATTGAGATGACTTAGAAAGTCAACAAAATTTGAAGTTATTTAGGTAAACAACTTTAAAAATGAAGTAGTGTTGAAGTTGCTTAAATAAACGACTTTGAAGGTCACCAATGTTTAAAGTCATTTAGTCTAAGTGACTTCAAATGTATTTGACTTTGAAGGTCACCAATGTTACAAATCATTTTTATATAAGCAACTTCAAAAGTCCAACCCTTTATATGGATTTTTAAAGTTATTTAGCCTAAATGACTTCTAAACTTGGTGACTTTTGAAGTCATTTTTTAATATAAGTGACTTCAAAAGTCAAACCTTTTTTTATGGAATTTTAAAGGTGCTTACACTAAACAACTTCAAAAGTTGGTCACTTTGGAAGTCGTTTTTAAATAAGTGACATCAAAAGCCCCTTATTTGATGGACCTTTAAAGTCGCTTACACTAAACGAATTCAAAAGTATAGTCGTTTGAAGTCGCATATCAATACATGACTTCAAAAGTCTAGTCTTTTGAAGTTGCTTATCTATAAATGACTTCAAAAGTTTGTAACTTTTAAGTCATTTTTAAATAAGCTACTTCAAAAGTTCACCTTTTTTATGGACTTTTGAAGTCACTTTTACTAAAAAACTTTGAAAAAGTAGACTTTTGAAGTTTTTTTTCCCTAAGTGATTTCAAAAGTCTATACCTTTGAAGTCATTTTTCCTTAAACGACTTCAAAGGTAAAGTACGACTTCAATAGTCTTTACCTTTGAAGTCCTTTTTCCCTAAACGACTTCAATTTTTTTTTTTTTTTTTTTAAATTTATATTCGAGCTCCACCACCTATGTACAATTGAATAACAAGCACTCCATGTACACTTGATACTCAAACAATCTTTATAAACGTTAAAAACCGGTTCCAATACAACATTCATCCACTTCTTGATACAATACCACCTGTATACATTTGATAACAAACATCATATACACCTAATACTTCAATCTCCATACACATTCAAAACCAACATCCATTACAATGCATTGACATATTTCTTGATACACTACCACTTGTATATGCATTGAATAACAAGCGTTCTATACACCTGATACAAACAATCTTTATAAACATGAAAAACCAAACATCCAGTACAAGATGCATCCACATCTTTCTTGATACCCAGAATCATTCTTACAATATAACACCTAATACATGCATAATGGGTACAAAACATCCAAAATCATCATTATTAAACTACATCTATCTTGAAAATAATTTATAAAAGAAACTACAACACATGCAATCTCTATAACTTCCACATTTGCTTCATTTGTAAATCCATACACATTTGCATTTACTTTGACACTCTAAGTAACCCTTTCACTCTTCATCTCATAAAAGTTATATAATTCAATGAATATATTGAAAACTAACCATCACATATTCACTTCATGTACAAGCTCCAAATTCACTTTATCCATACTCATTTATTCCCAATCCAAAATTTCACTCATTCATTGCTTCAAATACATACACATGTATATATATATATTTCAAAGAAAATAACAAAATCTAAAGGAACACACACAAGTCACTAAAAAAAATACTTTATTATGTATTTCAGGTTCATGTTATTACTCCAAGTAATCTAATTGAAATTCATTACATTCTCAACGAATCCAGGTCGTATTTCATTGAGATTTACTCTAGTGTAACTCTTCTTGTTTGCCCACTTAGAAAGCACAACAGTCTGAAATACAACATATTTAATTAAGCTCAAATTTTTTAGCTATATCCATAAAAACTATAGAAAAATATAAGATTATGAAAAGTAAAAAGTTTTCTATGTTTCTTAAATCAAAGATAGGACTACTATCAAATACGAGGCTCCTCATGTATCTCACGACATAGTACCTAGACTCTTAATCAGACTATTGTTTAGGGCATTGTGCAATAAGGACAATAAAAAAGAACCAATAAATATCATTTGTAATATTGTAGGTTTAATTAGTTATAACTTAGAGCAAATAATAGCTTGATATATCTTGACACTCTTCTAAGTGGGTTTTGGTGGTTGTACAGTCTCGGTGATATTAGCCCACTCAAACTAAACCCTACAAATTTAAATTTCAAATGCATTATGGATGAGTAACAAATTACTTATCCACACATAACCTGGGAAAAAAATAAATGCTTACTTATTTATAATTTCTGTGAGGGCGGGATGGATGTGCGATCCACAAGAATAAAAAAAGAAAACATGCACATCGCACACATCCAAAATGAGCAGCATCCAATGAGACCTACATAGATAGTCATATGAATTGTAATGGATGTTGAGAAAATTAAAACTTACCTGCTATTGTAGGGAACCATTAAGCCCTGTCCCTGAGAAATGGTAAAATATCTTGAACACACCTCTCCATCAACCATTACTCTAGTGCTTTAGAAATGATGCTAGGGTCAAGGAAATGGTAAAGTGTACCCTCACCCTCAAAAAAGCTAGTTGCATCATTCAAGAAGCTACAAACAAGAAATAATTATTACCTATACCATGAAAGTATAACATGTAAATAAAAAATGATTTATAAGCAAGTATGTGCATATACCCCATGTAGGAGATAATGTGATAATGCTCAAGTTGATCCTATAGGGAAACTTGTAATAGGTCCTTTGCCATAAGTGGCACTTCCACAATGTCCTCAGCAAGCCCTCCCTGCTTGATTTAAATAGGATTGATTGCCATATCTTCCTTGATGAGACCATAGATTAATCTTAGGGATCAAAGCATGTTAGGTGGGACTTCCACACGCTTCTTGGATGACTGCTATAAAAGATGTAAAATTTTTAGCTAAATAATATCAATTAATGAAGAGGACCTAATTTATGATGAAAAAAAACCAAAGATATATACAAGTACCTATTCCATTAGTTCAACAACAATAGGTGACACTAGAAAGGTGGTTGATCTCGGTGCCCCATGTTGTTGTTGATTAACCGTGTATAGTTATTAAACAATTAAGTGAGGTCTCTAGCTAAAAAACTTGATGAGGAAGGTAGTATGATAAGATACATACCATGAACACTATGGGAATGACTAATGCCTCCAGCCAAGCGATGTGATATGCAATTGCCTACCCAATGGTCATAATATTTTCTAATGGGAATGGTAAGTAGGATTATCATTTAAAGCCATGGTAATGGCCACCTGCTTAGTATGTGGTGGCATACTAATTCCATGCAAAATGTTTAATTCATGCTCATAGCATGAACCAACTGCCACGATATTTTGATCAGAATTTAGGGCCAATAATCATTGACCCACCTACAAATCAAATATGCAATAAAGAGGTTGAGATAGAGAATTATTATAGAAGGACAATGAAAATTTCCAGTTTTGTGTGTGCATATATATATATATATATATATATATATATATATATATACCTCCTGGGGTGGGAATTTCCTTTTCAAGGGGAGCCAGATGTCCTTCATTATTTTCGTCAATTGGAAAATTGTAGCTCACATTTGGAGTAACAATCATCAAACCTCCCTTATGCAACTAACTAAATATATATAAGTCTTTATTTCCTCAATGAGCTCATTGTAGGCCTTCTCATCATCTTCAACTTTAGGTAAAGTCCTTTACCAATGAATTTAGAGGGAAGAACACTGTGACTCAAGCTCCTAACTCAACTAAGGTGGTTCTTCCTATTGCACATAGCCATATACAGGATGTCCTTCTTGGAAGGAGTGCTACTTATAGTTCCTGTAGTAGTGCTTTCTTGGGTAAGAATGTCCTGCAAAATTTAATTAGAAAGACAAGATCATGTCATCTAATTAATTGTATAAAATTTATAGATAGGTGGAATCACTTACTATGTGAGAAGTAATTTGGGTAATACTTTCATCTGAAAACTTATTGTTAGTACAGCCCACCAAATGCACCATCTTCCAGAAGATGGAGCGATTGATGGGTTCCGTAGTCCAAGCTTTTGTTTACTGTCAAGCAAAGACAATATAGTTAGAGAAAAAAATGTATATAACTATAGTATCATTAAATTGAAAGGGATAAATTATCATAGATGCTTGCTTTGCACTCTTTTAAATGAGCGTAGCCTAATTTGGACAAGTGGTGCTACTTATTTGTTTCATGCACCTTTCTTCCCCTTGCACTCTTCACCTGTGCATTTGCACATGCTGATCAAGTGCAATAATCGAATATTACATGTAATTAACTAAATGAAGCATCATTTCTACACATACATCAAACTCGGCAGAGGTGCAGTTCTGTACAAATGCATTCCAAACCTCTTAGTCAGTGATATCTAAGTAAATGGAAGGCACAATGTGAAGCCTTGAAAGATCATTGATATTTGGAGATACATAATTGCGAACAAGGTAGTTCTTCCATTTTCTCCATTGCTCACCAGCCCCTTGTAAAGCATGCATCTTCTTGTCATCCAACACGTCAAAGATAGTTTGCAAATTCTACACATCAAATTACTATATTTGAAAAATAAGGTAAGTTATAATGTAAATAATACATGTACTTAATGTTTACATACCTTCACCATTTCCCATATTGAATCTTTTGTCAAGGATGGCATATGTCTCCAATCCTCAAATGTGATAGGAACCATGCCTCTTACTATAGAGGAGAGTAAACAACTATAAGCAAGTGCACTCTTAACAAACTCTTATCCTCTATTATTGTATTGGATGGTTTCTTTAATTCCCTTCAACTTTCTCTTGATAACCTTTTCAATTGTTGTTTGCCATTTGCCCTTTCTTTTTGGAGTAGTGCTCATGTTGGCCTTTTGTTCATGCTCTTCATTGTGATCATAATCTTCAGTTTGATGTTCTTCTCATTCCATCATTACTACAAAGAAGAACACAATGATATTAGAACAATGACATAAAAAAGGCACTTCATTTAAAGAAACCAAACAAACTGAAAGTGAATTAGATAAGAAATGCATGAAAATAGAAACTTTCTAAAGAATAGACATTTATAAAATTAAACTTTCTAACACTAAATCTAGAAACTAATTTGTATGATTATAAGTAAAGCAATGTTAACTTGCATGATTCTAGTCATCACATAGCACATCTATATACACATTCATTTGCGCTCATATAAACATGATTGAAACAATCTAGGTTTATGCAAGCAACTACAACTACCATTCGACAATCAAGAGATCCATCTTAAAGAATTTACTAGTAAGCTTGCATATATGTCTTTTTATGTCTTATTCATGTCCATTTCTAGAAAATTTTTTAGTCATTCTTATCAAAATGATCAAGTGTTATAAATTCTGAGTGTCATTTCTATAACAAACACAAGGATTATATAGTATAATGAATGTCTCATTCCTACCAAAAATCTAGTAAATTTTTCTCTATTTTTTAGATATATGCACATTTAATGCATGTGTGCGAAACACCTAATAGATGATACAAATAAATTTTTATTAGTTTCAAAACAAATACATACAACTTATCACATCCCAGAACCTCTAGTCAAAACCACATCACAATACATTCCACTAAATAAAAATGAGTCCACTACATCAAAGTAAATATACATACACCTTCTCTAATAACTCATAAATTAAATCCCAAGATGTGAGACTCATTCTTTAGATACTAAAAACCCCAATCTGCTACAATTACCACTCCATAGTTGCTTTCACATCCTTGGCTGAACTTGTTTGTCCTTCTATTCTAGTTCTTCAAATCTAAGACATTGTAAATAATTACAATGTCTTAGCAAGCTTGCACTTGTGTAGGTGGAAAAAGGTTGTTATTTTGGCATGGATTTCATTATTTACATCTCACCTACTTTCTTTATGAGCATGATGCATTTCAAATTCACACATGATTGAGTACATGATCATGCATAACTACTAATGATGCTCGATTTAATACAATTCATTTACAAGCCAATCCTGGGAAACACCATAAATCTAAAAGAATTGACCTATATACATTGATATGTATATAGGCATCAAAATCCATTGTTGAAAATCGTTGTTAAGAACATAAATGTAGAGAGGAACTATGTTTACATGATTTTATTAAAGTATGCATAATCTCAGAAAATGCCTAAATTTAACAATAACTTCAAGTCTAGCACAATTATAATAATGTTTGGAAACATCCAAACATATTAAAGTATGTATATTGAGCAACAGTCTTGGAACAAGAACATTCTTTTACTTCCTCCCATTTTTATTTTTTGAAAGGTTGCTTCCACACACTATAAGTGTAGAACACTTTTAAAGAGTGCCAAAACATTGACTCTAGGAAAATAAAACCATAATGCATAACTAGGTTTTTATGGTAAAGTAAATAAGTAATAGAAATGTAAATTAATTATTGAAGCTCTGATGGATACTTGGGCTATGGCAAATAGATGCTTCTCGTGATATTCTTCTGAAGATGTCAAACATAGTTGGTCAGCTTAATTTTCTCAATATGATTTACCATAGAACCAAAACAAACATTTAGTGAAATCCATCTCAAAATCAACTCCATTGGCTCATGTTGGAACAAACCTGGCTCAACCACATAGGTGAGTTGACATGCAATGATAAAGGTCAAATGCTTCTAAACCTTTTAAGTCTTACCATTGGTGCGGGTGAATCCACATTAGTAGAATTGCTATTGAGTAGAACTACTATTATGATGGTAGATAAGGTTCCCAACTTCCCTAATCAAGGTAAAGGGTTTCAAAAGTTGTTGTTAAGTGGATAATTCAAACATGGACTTCATCAAGAAAGGTATTTTTGTGTATACTCTTCAGGAATGACAAAGGGTAATATCTACTATGTTGTCATTCTATAATTATTTCCCCTTCATTTATACTGTTCTAGTTATTTGGCTATGGTCTTGCTTTGAGATGGGGCCTTGACCATCTAAGTAATCAGTAAAGCTTTGCTACTTCACAAGAAAAGAATAACAAAAAGTGCTCTTAAGGAACATGTGCGCGTAAGAAAGCATGACCAAATACCCTATATGTTGTCCTACTAAGATTGGTCTACTGGTCTTTGCTCTAGAAATAGTTTGTTTTCTCTTTTTGAGTTTTGAATAGACTCTAACAATACTTTCTTTTCAACTGAATGATAAAATAGAACTTATCTTAAGGATGAAAGAATTGGAAAAGGTAGGCATACCTTGAGAGAGAGAGAAGGAGGGGGTGGGGGGTGGGGGGGGGGGAGTAGGGAATAAGTGAGGAGATAGTTCAAGTGGGTTCAAATCTATCATTTTTGTTCCTGGATTGACAATAGGAACTCAACAAAAGACTTTGGATTCTAATCAATCTCTGATCAACGGTGATATTAGAAATCATCTTCAGATCTAGCTAAAATAACTAAATCTTCATGTATTACCCAAAATAGTAGACAAATCAAGACAAAACATAGATGGGTAAGTGAAAAACTTACCTCCACATCCAAAATATGGGCTTTGGTTCTTCTAGGCAAGCTGTGGAAGATGTCTGGCTCAAATCAACGATCCGAGCTATCTCCAAACTCTAGCCAAAAATCAAATGAAATCTCCTCTGACCACAGTGGAACCAAAGGGCTTTTGATTGTGCCCCTAAGCTAAGTAGGATGAATGGCTCAAACTAAAAATTTGAGTAGCCCTCGGTGTTGGCGAGTTCCCTTTTTTGGGTGAAATGAAAACCCCCAAAACTATTCTTCTCTATCAGGGTTTAGGTTTTCTAGCATGCAGGCTCCGGATCGCACTCCCTCTCCTTCTCTCTCTCTCTCTCTCTCTCTCTCTCTCTCTCTCTCTCTCTCTCTCTCTCTCTCTCTCTCTCTCTCTCTCTCTCTCTCTCTCTCTCTCTCTCTCTCTCATGTTTATCCTCATGTTTGTCGAGTTTGGGAAAATAGACCTGATGTTTGTTTCATTTTTGCTTAAGTAGGGGGGGTGCCAGTATCAATTATTGCCCCTCCTTTTATTATTTTTAATTATTTCATTTTTGTGAAAGAGAGGGTGCCAGTATTAATCCACCTACCTGATATCAACCATTCTGATTTACCAATGTCCACCAATGATTAATCTGAGCTTTTAAACTATGATATGTAGCTGATCTGAGATGTATACATATAACACTATTAATCATCCTTCTAAATTGAAGGTTTAGTTTTTGACTAGTCTTTCAATCTGACCTAAGATCGTACTAGGATCCAATTGTTCAAGTTTCCATGAAATTTCTAGGGAGTTTATAATTTGAAATGCACATTATACTTTTTTTGGGTTTTAATTAATTAAGTGAAAGTGTGTATATATCTCCCACTCTTTAGGTTGTTATTACATGTCAATAATAAAATACAAAGTACTTGATTATTCATCACATTCTTTAGTTACATGCTATAGGCCTAAGGCTAGATTAAGCATAGTAGGCCCATAAGATTATGTAGCAAAGATTAGTTGGTACCCTAACCCTAAATGGCTTAGGGGACCATGACTTACACATTTTTTGGTATAAGGGCTTAGTCTTAAAACTTGGTTATGCAAACAATACATCACCTTCAACCATGGCTTAGTGTTAAGCCCCAATGGTCAACTTAGACTTGGGTTGACTAAGGCTGGCTAGTCAATATCTTTAGCAATAGCATCATGGCTAATACTAGCGTAGTCTAGGGCTCATGATGGTTAGCCATAGGCATCACTATAAGTGGACAAGGACTTGGATGGTCCAAGCTAAGGTCTTGAGGAGTGTAGACAAAATGGCTATAGCTTTTTCCCTAGAAGGACCAAAGCCAAATCCATATTCTAGAATTAAGGAGCATAGACAAAATGGTAATACCTGAGATCCATCCTAATCACCTTGAAATAGTAAGAAAAGTATAGAGTTTCTCACGTTGTGAATAGGGAGAGAGAGAACTATTCTTCTTGGATCAAGAATTATCAACTGATTATGGAATTCAATCTTGCCTTGAAATTCAATATTTATAATGGATGGGAGAAGCCCTATTTATAGTTTTAGGACAGTAGTTATTTTGGTTAGCCAATAAGGAGGGAAGCCAAATCCATATATAACCACCCTAACTGTGGCGTCGGTCCAAAATGCCCATCTAAATAACCTATGTCCATAGATAGACTAGTGTCCGTATTCATAGAACTAAGTGGTACTGTTAAGGGGCATAGTGGTCAAACTGTCTAATGTAATTATCCAACCATCACCATGGGTAAAAGGTGTTAGACAATCTCATTTGTTGAGTTTAAATCTGAATTCAAATGTAACCGTCTGGCCTCACCTTTGTCACCAAGACCATCTGATGCCACTTAAGGGGGGATTAAGAGCGACTGGCACCACCTCTCATGATGAGTTTGTCGGTACTACTCAACTAAGAACAACTAGTGGCCTGTGCCATTAGTGCTGAACTCCTTGTGGAAAACTAATAGTGTCCAATGCCATTACTGCTGGACTCCTTGAGGAAATTCGAGAGCATTTGACACCATTATTGTGGGACTCCTTGATGTAAAATTAACAACAATGAATGCTACACTCGAGTACTAAAGAATGGCCGACACCACTTTGATCGAGCCACCTTAATGTGTTCAATTTCATGATTGAGTCAAACACGATTCCCTAGTGCCATCTATTGGTTCAAAATTTGGCACACATTTCTATTTGAATAGATTGCCCCTCGAATTTTTTGTGCAAATAGATATATCAATGTACATGAGAACTTAGATCTTGATACTATCAAGTTCACTATGGTATATCACCCTAGGTAGAGTTAGGGCTTATTGATAATTGGATAAGAAATTATCTATCACTAGTGAATGTTCATCAACAAGTGAGTCATGGCCCTTTGCTCCATAGAACATGCTTTTGATATTAGCTTGGGGATAAACAACCATCATGTCAAGCATCATACAAGAAACGATCTTAAAAGGTAGTGACCATTCTTTAGAGTAAAATGATGGACTTTAGCAGGCTAATCAGAACTCTTATAGTTTAGACTCATGTAGATAGGAGTAAACTGTAAGTTAGATTTATCTGGATTGTGTAGTTCATCGTCATGCAATCAAGAGACAAAATTGGTAGGAAAAACTTATACATCCAATAAGATTCTCTTAAAAATTAGATAAAGGACTTCACAATAGTGGATATCTAGTTGTCACTAAAGTTGTGACTCTCAATAGAAGCCTTGTACATAACAATAACTATTGAACTAGTTGTTTCTTAAGTTAAGAGAATAGAGTATGAAAGTGAACAACCAATGAAAGATCATAATTTCTCACATGCCATGATAAAGGCCAATTC
Organism: Warburgia ugandensis; assembly: GCA_035236585.1. Taxonomy (NCBI): domain Eukaryota; kingdom Viridiplantae; phylum Streptophyta; class Magnoliopsida; order Canellales; family Canellaceae; genus Warburgia; species Warburgia ugandensis. The sequence goes on along the minus strand of CP141134.1, from coordinate 16,658,860 downwards.
ATGAAAGGGGAGTTGATGAAAAGAAGGATGTACTTCTCAAGGCTACCAACGTTGTCATATGAATATAATTACGTACATCTTCATTTTGAATAATGAAAATTCCTCTTCTATTAGCTTTTGCTTTTGGATGTAAGATTTGACCTTGAAGTTGATGCAACTTTGACTTGCCAAAATACACATCTTGTTAAAATTTGATAGGACTTGAACTCTGTGTGGTTCAACAATATTGGTGGGACTTTAAATAACATGCCTTAGCTTCATAGGAACTTATAATGGACACTTTCTAGTTTTTTGATGAAGGTTAAAGTAGATTGGGATCCTTATCGACTTGTCTTCTATGTTGAAGAGAAATTACGTGAGGGAAAACATATCTTTTGAAGATGAATAGTACAAACATGAGTCACGTCAAGAAGAAATACTGGGGAAGTTGTGACCCCAAGTCATGTCAAGAAGAAAGACTACCAAAGTCAATCTATAATCCATCATTAAAATTGCAAATTTTCAAGGTAGAAACAATTCTTAAGCTACATTTGTGAGGTCTATCTAAGCTTTTCTTTCTTTGTAAGAGATGGAGAGCATGTATTTGGTGTTGTTCACATCGTTACATCCTTTAACGATACTTTCATCATAGTGAGTGACTTTATCGTGTGTTTTAAAGCTATTAACCACACTTGCTACTCAAGATGTTGTTCCACAACATAAGGAGCTTGTGATTTTATATAAAGATGCAAAGATCTTGTGATGTTGTGTAGAGATGCAATGTGCTTTTATTTGTAACTCTCTTGAAGAGTAGTAGAATAGGTAAAGGGCTATAGTGTGGTAGGAGCTACCTTGCCTTCTTTCTTTCTTTCATATATCTATATTTATATCTATATCTATATCTATATCTATCTATCTATCTATCTATCTATCTATCTATCTATCTATCTATCTATCTATCTATCTATCTATCTATCTATCTATATATATATATATAATATCAATGCTAATACTCATTGAGGAATCTTCATTAATGGAATGTAATTCCATACCATCTGGCTTGACAACCAAGTAGGTGACATCTGAGTAAACCTTCTTTATAATGAAGGGATCATCTTATTTTTGTTCAAACTTTCCTCTAGAGAGGTGGAATATAACAATCTGTCATTTTACTGACAAAACAAGATTGCCTTTTCTGAGGGAGTGTAGCTTAACTTTCTTGTCAAATGCATTTGATATTCTTGTTTGATAGGCTTCTAAGTTTTTTTGAGCTTTTAGACAAACTTCAAGTTGTAGTACTACTTTGTTCCCATGAACAAGGGACCACAAAGTTGCTTCGTCATAATTTGACAAGTTGTTATTTAAGAACATGAAGATTTTAGAAATTTATTATTCCAACCTCATTTGATTTTTGATACATTCTTCTTAAGAATATTGTATAAGGTCTTGTTCAAGGCTTTTGTCAGCCCGTTAGCTCTAGGTTGTATGTGGTAGAAAAATATCATCGAGTGTGATACTCCTTAAATATATTTTCTATGGCTTGTGTAGAATATTGTTTCGTTGTGAGAAATGATTCATTTAGGCATGTTGAATTTATAAACACTGTGATATAGGATGAACTTCACAAATTTGGGGCTAGTAATCTCCACTAAGGGTACTGCTTCGGTCCATTTAGAAAATAATTTATCGTATCTAGTATATACAAATGCCTTGTCGATGAAGATGGACTAATTGGTCCAATGACGTCTAAACTCGAACACAGATTGGCCATGATGTCAAGGTTCGACGTAGTAATTTTGGGGTTGATAAATCAAGTTGGCATGAATTTGACACGCATTGCAAATCTTGGCTCATTTCATAGAATCAAGGACCATTGTAGGCCAAGAGTATCTGTGACGACCCGGGTTTTTGATGATGCAAGTTTGATAAAAAGGCAAGATCTCTTGTTTTAGAAATATGAAATGCATGAAAATCTTTTTGTTTTGGAAAGGAATCTTTTGTATAAAATCCCGAGTGTCAAAACACATTTTCAAATTATATAGCCATGGCATAGTTTTAAATTGACTCTATTCACAAGAAAGTGTTAGTCACAGCCTCATCTATAGAGGGTAACTACAATCAAGTATCATTCACTGAAAGATAAGGTAGGGGTTTACTTATTGGCACTTAGTTTGGACGCTCTCTATCATGGGTCTGTCGCTGTATATCCTGTCCTTAAGTGTTTACTTTGTGTCTAAAAGATGTTGAGGATTGGGTGAGTGTATACTATACTCAGTAGGAGTCTATCACTACTAGTTTTACAACGCATGCTATGTTTAAAATCATATGCTCTTTAAAACATGTGCATGTTTGAATACTCATGTTCAATATCAATATTAAAAACTATTGTCGAATTGGAATACTGACGACTTAAAGAATCTCATAATCCAAGTCGAAAGTATCATATATATCATAAACATAATGATATGCATAAGATGCTCAACTGAATCCAACTCATGGATATATAGTATGGTCAACCATCCTCATGTCATGCCATATGCAATGCAAGTAAATCCTCAAAAACATAAGGAACACTATGCCCACGACCTCCTCGCCATGTGGTCCCCAGGTACATGGGGACACGTGGTCATAGCCTCCATGGGGCATATGACACTTTGACCCAGTGCTGTGACACCAGTGGTAGCCCCCTGTACCACATGCAGTCGAAGTAGGGACATGCCTTTTTGGTGTGGTACCCTTTCCACCTAATAGTGGTAGAGGCTGGGAGGCCAACCCAGACCTCTCGGCATAGTGCCCACAAGCTTACTAGCCCAAATCATATATGATCAAATAAGCAAAAGCCTCTTTTTTAAAACCTGTCCTCTTTGGGTCCCTCACAACTGCCTACCCATCGTCTTTTAGGCACTCTAGCGTCTTTTGGTAACCCTCAAGGATATGCAATTTTTCAAGACTCAATAATCACAAATCATGCAATATATGCAATCGTTTGCAAAACATATCTATGCATAATGTATTTGTCATATGCATGCTGAATTCATTTATAAAATTAAGTCATGCTAAACAAGTCATATAACTTATACTTAAAACATGCATTCTCAAAACAATCATGGGCTCTTTTTAAAAGTCTAGTAGCGATAGAGCGCCTACCTGGTTTGGTCACGCTAGCCCCCTTGTCCTTGTACGCTCCTAAACATGGTTTAGGGGAAAAAGGTTAGCTTGGCCTATTTCTATAGGTTTTAGAATGGTTTATCTCACTACTTAGGCATTAAGGGTTCATTCCCATGCCTATGGGTCTCCTAAGGTCCTAACTAGGCTTTGGTATCATCAGGTTTACAAAGGTTTAGTGGCCCCGCACCACTATCATAGTTTAAGGGTGGTTCCTACCTTAGATAGGGCCTTGATCATATATTTTATAGTTTGGGTGTGTTCGCATCGTCGATACGGACATAGCGCCTTTCGTAGTGCCTCAATCGGAGCCCTAGAACTCAAGTTATGGGCAATTTAATATCAAGTGTACATAGAAAACCCTTACGAGGTGGAAGCTCGGGACGCTAATGCGTCCTGCGTCAGCGGCACGCACCCCAGCAGGCACGTCTATAGACACACCGTGCTTCCACCCATCCTTTTCGTTTGCGGGTGCGTCCGTGGACGCCCCCGTCGTCCTTTCTTTAACACACAGAGTGCGTTTCAATTTGATGGGGACCTGGGCATCTTAGGGATGCCTTGGTTCAACCCTGTCAAACCAGTACGCCCCAGGCACCGTCCCTGGGTCCTTCGTGGCTCCCTAGAGCCCCTTTCTGCATGGATTTTCATGCAAAAACTTGGGGAAACTCATCCTAAGACTAAGGGGGAGATGGGTTTGGAGGGGTTTTGGCCATACGTGGTTTGTGGTCGGGTTTTTTCCACGTTTTCTCCTCTTGTCTGCTTCTCCATGATGGGTTTTTCCCAGGATTTTGGGCTGCCATTGGAGGCGCCCAAGAGCTCTATTTATAGAGCTTGAAGAGGGTTCTGGAGGGGGTTCTTACCGCCATGGAATGGCGGTGGAAAAACCTCCTGAATGGCAGTGGTTTCTCCCCTGCACACCGCTGTTCTAGAACCCTCTAGGAGATTTGGGAAGAAGAGGGGTGCCCGTATCAAAACGGGTCCCCGTTTTCTCAGCCCAAATCCGTTTTTGAATTAAATTACACTTTTGCCCTTGAACTTCAAAGGGCCATAACTTGCTCATTTTAACTCTGTTTTGAGTGATTTTGGTCTTGTTGGATTCCTTTTTCTGAGACGCACCTAAGGGTACTACTCTCAGGACCAAATTTCTAGGTCCAGTCAAGGTAAATAGTGAAATGACCAAAATACCCTTATCTCCAAAAAGTGAACTTTTCATTACTAATTTGGGATTTCAATGTTACAAAAATGGAGTCATTACATTCTTACCCCTTTAGGGGAATTTTACCCCCAAAATTCTACATTATATACTGTCAAAAGATCTTGGGGTATTTCTAACTCCAGTTCCCAAGTCTCTTCTTCCATGTGCGCATTTCTCCAGAAAACTTTGACTAAGTTATGTCCTTATTCTGCAGCTTCTTACTCTTACGATCCAGAATCTCAACTGGTCTCGTCTCTAGCTTGAGATCCTCCATCAACTCTATGGGTACCTGATTGATGACATGAGCAAGGTCAAGCACGTAGCTCCTTAGCATAGATATATGGAATACGTTATGCACTTCAGATAGCTGAGGGGGTAGTACGATCCTGTGGGCCACTTTTCCCACTTTTTCCAGGATTTCAAAAGGTCCTATGTAACGTGGACTAAGCTTGCCTTTGATACCGTACTACATAACTCCTTTAGTGGGAGATATCTTCAGGAAAAACATGCTCTCCTATGTCCAATTCTAATGGTCTCCTCCTTTGATCAGCATAGCTCTTTTGCCGGCTTTGAGCTGTGAGGAGGCCTCTCCTTATGAGTTTGACCTTCTCAGCGCATTACTCCACCATCTCGAACTAGAGCACCCTGGACTCTCCAAATTCACTCCAACTGGTGGGTGATCGACAAGGTCTCCCATAGAGCGCCTCGTACAGAGCCATGCCAATGCTCGATTGAAAGCTGTTGTTGTACGAGAACTCTACTAGCGATAGGTTTTCATCCCAACTCTGCTTCCAATCGAGGGCACAAGTTCGCAACATATCTTCGACTATCTAGATCGTGTGCTCTAACTGTCCATCGGTCTGTGGATGGAAGGCTATGCTAAAGTTCAAGGAAGATCCTAAGGATTTTTAGACGGACTTCCAGAGTGTGAAGTGAAGCGGCTATCCCTATCTAAAGTGATACTAAGGGGTATGCCATGTAAACTCACTATTTCTTTGATGTATAGCTGAGATAGGCTGTCAGTGGATTGGGTATGGTGTATAGGAAGGAAATGGGCTATCTTAGTCAATCTATCAACAATTACCCAGATCATGTCATGACTCTTAGAGGTCTTGGGTAACCCTACGATGAAGTCCATGGTAATATGGTCCCATTTCCATTCGGGTGGCTCAAGGGGTTGTAACAATCTCGCAGGTCTTTGATGTTCAGCCTTTACTTGTTGACATGTTAGACACTTTGCCACAAATTCCCCCATGTCTCTTTTCATACCATCCCACCAATATTGTCTCTTTAAGTCTTGATACATCTTAGTTCCTCCCGGGTGTATAGTATACTTAGACCGATGAGCCTCTTTTAAGATTTCTTGTCTTAATTCTTCATTAGTCAGTACCACTAATCTTCCTTGCATGTAAACGCTACCATCTTCCCCTTTAGTAAACCCTGGTTTTCCTATGAAAGCTTGTATATCCGGATCTCCTTTCTGTTCTTGCTTAACCTTTTCATTAATAGCCGACTTTATCGTTAGTCCTGCCATAATGATCTTTCGCTTACTTATGTCTGGTTTCCACGTTATTACTTCTTGTAATATCTTCCATCTCTTAGTCAATAAACTTGCACACATCCCTTGGGTTTTTCTACTTAATGCATTAGCTACCACATTAGGTTTTCCAGGGTGATAATGAATGGAGAAGTCATAGCCTTTTAAGTATTCCATCCATCTTCTTTGTCGCATGTTTAAGTCTTGTTGGGAAAAGATATATTTAAGACTCTTATGATCTATAAAAACTTCAAACTTTTCCACATATAAATAATGTATCCAAATTCACAAGGCAAAGACTATGGCTGCTAATTCCAAGTCATGGGTCGGGTAATTGACTTCATGCTTCTTGAGTTGCTAAGAAGCATAAGCAATTACCTTCCCATGTTGCATAAGTAAGCAGCCTAGTCCTTGTTGTGAGGCATCTCTGTATATCTCAAATTTGCCACTTCCTGAAGGTAAGGTAAGAACAGGTGTTGTAGTTAACCTTCTCTTTAGTTCCTGGAAGCTTCCCTCACATTTATCAGTCCATTCAAATCTTGTGTCTTTCCTGGTCAGCTTAGTTAGAGGTAAAGCAATTCGTGAAAAACCCTCGATGAATCTCATGTAATATCTGGCAAATCCTAAGAAGCTTCTTATTCCTGTGACTGTCTTAGGTCTTTCCCATTTCTGTACTGATTCAACCTTAGCGGGGTCGACTGCTATGCCATCTTAAGAAATAATGTGTCCTAAGAAATTAACCTTTTCCAGCCAAAACTCACACTTACTGAATTTTGCATATAACTTGTGTGCTCGTAGGGTGCTTAATGTTATCCTTAGATGTTCCTTATGGTCTTTAGGAGTTTCTGAATATATCAAGATATCATCCACAAACACTATGATGAATTTGTCTAAGTACTCCTTGAACACCCTATTCACGAGATCCATAAACGCAACTGGAGCATTAGTTAAGCCAAAGGACATTACTCTGAATTCATAATGGCCGTATCGAGTCTTGAAGGCTATCTTAGGGATATCTTTTTTCTCTAACTCCAAGTTGATGGTATCCGGATTGTAGATCAATTTTAGAAAAGACTCTGGATGACTGAAGTTGATCGAAAAGATCATCAATTCAGGGAAGGGGATACTTATTCTTAATGGTGACTCTATTTAGCATTCGATAGTCTACGCACAATCTCATGGAGCCATCCTTTTTCTTAACAAAAAGGACTGGAGCTCCCCACGGAGATACGCTAGATCATATGAACCCTTTGTCAAGTATCCTATAACTAGGTCTTCAATTCTTTTAGTTCTGTAGGAGCCATTCCGTAAGGAGCTTTGGAAATGGGAGAAGTACCGGGTATAAGGTCAATGATAAACTCAATTTCTCTTGGTGGGGGTAGACCTGGTAAATCCTCAGGGAATACGTCAAGAAATTCTCGGACTACCTCGACATCCTCTAGCTTTAGTTGGGGACTCTCGACAGATTCAATCTTGGCCAAGAAGAAGGGGCATCCCTGAGCAATGTGCTTAACTGCTTTCATGGAAGAAATAACACACACTCCAGAATAATCCTTTCTTCCTTGGAGGGTGAAAGTGTCTCCATTAGGTAAAGTAAAAGTGACACGTTTTTGGCTGCAATCAACAAAGGCTTGATGAAGGGCTAACCAGTCCATACCTAGGATGACATCGAAGTCATTCATATCTAAGTGAATAAGATTGGCAAGTAGCACATGATCTTTGACCAAAACAGGAACATCCTGGAGATACAAATAGGTGGGAAGTGCCTGGCTTACAGGAGTCATGACTTCTAGAGTGAAGTCTAGGTCCCGTGGTATAATGTCCAAGGTTGATGCTATCTCCCGGGACATGAAAGAATGAGTGGAGCCTGTATCGAATAGTACTTTAGCAGGTGTATCATAAATAGAAAGAATACCTTCCACTACTGCATTTGAAGCCTGAGCTTGACTAGAAGTGAGAGCAAAGACACGCCCTTGGCTCTTTGGAACCTGATCTCCTTTATGCTCTTCAACTTTCCTTTTAGGACAATCCCTAGAAAAATGTCCTAATTCTCCACAAATATAGCAGGTGATGTTGAAAATGGGACATGGTTTGCCTGAATGATTCCTGTTACACTTAGGGCATGTCATCCAGTCTGGTCTTCTTCCTTTGTTTCCAAACGGCGTCTTGAAAGGTGGCTTGGGTCCAGATGACTGAAATGGTCTCTTTCCTTTATTTCTCATGGTGTTGATGTTCTTAGTTTCCTTCATTGCCTGGTTCTTTTGATAATGTTTTTCATATAGGGAGGCCATCTCTACGACTTCGGCTACTGTGGAAGGTTGGAAACCTAGAACTCTATTCCTGAGTCCTGGGTTGAGCCCATCTACAAATCTTTCTGCCGCATCTTCCTCATCAGCACAAGCATGTGGTGCAAATCTTCGGAGGCTGATGAATCTATTTTCATACTGTTGGACAGTCACGTTCCCCTGTTCTAAGTCCATAAATTCCTTTTCTTTCTATTTTCTTACGTGTTTAGGATAATATTTGTCATTAAAGACCTTTTTAAACTCTTCCTATCCTATTGTTTCTCGCTGGTCAAAATAAGTCCTTTCCGCTATTTCCCACCAAAAGGTAGCCTCTCCCCTAAACACAAATGTGGCCATGGGTACCTTTCTTTCTTCAGTTATGTTCATGGCTTTAAATATCTTTTCAATATCAATTAACCATTTTTCAACTGTAGATGCTTCATCTTCTCCTGTGAATGAGGGAGCTAATTTCTGAAACCTTTCTAACTGAAACTCAGTCCTATCTATCGCTTTATCAGGGGAAGGATCTCGTGTGGTAGGGGTTTGGGTTTGTTGATTACTCATGTATTGTCCCATATGTCGTAGGAATTGTTGGAACAATTCAGCCATCCCATTGCCCGACCTAGTGGAGTCCACTAGCGGGGCTTTAGGTCTTGGAGCATTGCTTCCTTTCTTTTTAGGCATCTGTAATCACAAGGTAATTCACCAAACCTTAGCATGTGTTATTGTATTACCCCTTACTCTTTCATGGATGAAACTTGATTATAAGTTATTCTCCTCATAACTAGGCTGTGCGTAACGTCAAACCTCGCTCTGATACCAACTGTGACGACCCAGGTTTTTGATGATGCAAGTTTGATAAAAAGGCGAGATCTCTTGTTTTAGAAATATTAAATGCATGAAAATCTTTTTGTTTTGGAAAGGAATCTTTCGTATAAAACCTCGAGTGTCAAAACACATTTTCAAATTATATAGCCATGGCATAGTTTTAAATTGACTCTATTCCCAAGAAAGTGTTAGTCACAACCTCAGCTATAGAGAGTAACTACAATCAAGTATCATTCATTGAAAGATAAGGTAGGGGTTTACTTACTGGCACTTAGTTTGGACATTCTCTATCATGAGTATGTCGCTGTATATCCTATCCTTAAGTGTTTACTTTGTGTCTGAAAAATGTTGAGGATTGGGTGAGTATATACTATACTCAGTAGGAGTCTATCACTACTAGTTTTACAATGCATGCTATGTTTAAAATCATATGCTCTTTAAAACATGTGCATGTTTGAATACTCATGTTCAATATTGATATTAAAAACCATTGTCGAATTGGAATACTGACGACTTAAAGAATCGCATAATCCAAGTCAAAAGTATCATATATATCATAAACATAATGATATGCATAAGATGCTCAAATGAATCCAACTCCTGGATATATGGTATGGTCGACCATCCTCATGTCATGCCATATGCAATGCAAGTAAATCCTCAAAAACATAGGGAACACTATTCCCACAACCTCCTCGCCATGTGGTCCCCGGGTACCTGGGGACACGAGGTCATAGCCTCCACGGGGCATATGACACTTCGACTTAGTGCCGTGACACCAATGATAGCCCCTTGTACCACATGCATTCGAAGTAGGGACATGCCTTTTTGGCATGGTACCCTTTCCGCCTAATAGTGGTAGAGGCTGGGAGGCCACCCCAGACCTCTCGACATAGCGCCCATGAGCTTATTAGCCCAAATCATATACGATCAAATAAGCAAAAAACCTCTTTTTCAAAACCTGTCCTCTTTGGGTCCCTCACAATTGCCTACCCAGCGTCTTTTGGGCACTCCAGCATCTTTTGGTAACCCTCAAGCGTATGCAATTTTTCAAGACTCAATAATCACAAATCATGCAATATATGCAATCGTTTGCAAAACATATCTATGCATAATGCATTTGTCATATGCATGCTGAATTCATTTATAAAATTAAGTCATGCTAAAGAAGTCATATAACTTATACTTAAAACATGCATTCTCAAAACAATCATGGGCTCTTTTTAAAAGTCTAGTAGCGATAGAGCACCTACATGGTTTGGTCACGCTAGCCCTCTTGTCCTTGTACGCTCCTGAACATGGTTTAGGGGAAAAAGGTTAGCTTGGCCTATTTCTATAGGTTTTAGAATGGTTTGTCTCACTACTTAGGCATTAAGGGTTCATTCCCATGCTTATGGGTCTCCTAAGGTCCTAACCGGGCCTTGGTATCGTCAGGTTTACAAAGGTTTAGTGGCCCCGCACCACTATCATAGTTTAAGGGTCGTGCCCACCTTAGATAGGGCCTTGATCAGGTATTTTATTATGGTTTGGGTGTGTCCGCATCATCGATACGGACACAATGGCTTTCACGGTGCCTCAATCGGAGCCCTAGAACTCAAGTTATAGGCAATTTAATATCAAGTGTACATAGAAGGACCAGCGGGCGCGTCTGCAGACGCACTGTGCTTCCACCCGTCCTTTTTGTTTGCGAGCGCGTCCGTGGACGCCCTCGTCGTCCTTTCTTAAACGCATAGAGTGTGTTTTGGTTTGATGGGGGGTTCGACCCTGTCGAACCAGTACGCCCCAGGCACTGTCCCTGGGTCCTTTGTGGCTCCTTAGAGCCCATGTTGCATGGTTTTTCATGCAAAAACTTGGGGAAACTCTTCCTAAGATTAAGGGGGAGATGGGTTTGGAGGGGTTTTGGGCATACCTGGTTAGTGGCTGGATTTTTTTCACGTTTTCTCCTCTTGTCTGCTTCTTCATGATGGGTTTTTCCTAGGCTTTTGGGCTGCCATTAGAGTCGCCCAAGAGCTCTATTTATAGAGCTTGAAGAGGGTTCTTACCGCCATGGAATGGTGGTGGAGAAACCTCCAGAATGGCAGTGGTTTCTCTCCTGCATACCACTATTCTAGAACCCTCTAGGAGGTTTGGGAAGAAGAGGGGTGCCCGTATCAAAACGGGTCCCCATTTTCTCAGCCCAAATCCGTTTTTGAATCAAATTACACTTTTACCCTTGAACTTCAAAGGGCCATAACTTGCTCATTTCAACTCTGTTTTGAGTGATTTTGGTCTTGTTGGATTCCTTTTTCTGAGACGCACTTAAGAGTACTACTCTTAGGACCAAATTTCTGGGTCCATTCAGGAAAATAGTGAAATGACCAAAATACCCTTATCTCCAAAAAGTGAACTTTTCATTACTAACTTGGGATTTTAATGGTACAAAAATGGAGTCATTATAGTATCCTAAGCATTTCAATAGTAAATGGAGCTCGGGGACAAATTGGTGGGCTCCATCTCACTAGTGTGGGTTTTTAGAAGATCTTGTTTTGCTTCTTGAAGGGATAAGCATCAAAGTAGAATCCCATCATATGGCCTTTGATATGTATAAGTCGTCATTCATGATATTACGTAGGGGAGTTAGGATTTAGATTTTGGTTTGTAATCATTGATTGATAGGTATTTCACCCTTTAGAAATAGTCTACAAGGGGTTGTTTCTAGTTTGTAGAGTTTAATTCAATGGTTAGAACGACTTTATGGTGTTCAACAGGGTCTGTCTTCTATACTGAATCTTCAAAGTTTTCAACTACTTTGTGCTGAATCAAATGGCCCTCTCAAACAATGGCTTTGACTTTGTCCTTATCATAAGCTTGTAGAATTGGAGGAAGCTTGGATAGAGTGTATGTATAATTGTTTTGATATCCAAGTACATGTGAAAGCTCAAAGTAATCAAAATTCTTCATGAGTTGTTCTATTCTATTATAAAATACTTGTAGTTTGTCTTTATAGACTTCATATTGCCTCATGATTTAATGAATGATGAGCTATGAATATCCAAAGATATAGAGTTGATTAGCTTGTTGACTAGATGCCATTTAAGGGCTCAATATAAGGTCTATATGCACAACTTAATTGTTGGAATAGATCTATACAACCTTACAAGCGAGTGGTAGAACTCATTTATTATGAAGTATGAAGATTATTCTGACTACTGCATCTTTAGATTGGGAAGCACTGTTGCAAAATAATTCCTAAAAGCATCATTAAGAATAATCCCCAAAATGTATTGGAAATTGAGATGAAGTTTTATTATTTTTTAATTTTTTTAGTTAGAAGGAAAAGAGAGATTGAATTTCAAAGTTGGAAGGAGAATTCGAGAATGAGACCTTGAATCCAAAGACAAAGATGGAATTTAGAAAATGGAAATGGATTAATTGAAAATTGTGAAAAAGATAAATTTTAGACCTAGAAATGGACCTATAGAATTTTGAAATGGAAATTTTTTGAAAAGAGGTAAGTGCCTTGAAGGATTAGCAATTTGAGGAGATGGAGGGCTAGAACTAAAAATGAGATTAAAAGGATGAAATTTACTTCAAACTGAAAATTGAAAAATAGACTTGGAGATGAGATAATGAATTGAATTTTGACATTGGAAAGTAAGTTGAAGATAGAAAGTGGAAAATGCGAAGTTGAAAAATGGAATGTGAGATTAGAAAGTGAAATTTTTGAAAAACATGTAATTTAGAAAATTTTTAGAAATGGAAAATTTCCTTTCAAACTTGGAATTGAAATTGGAAAAGCCTCCTTTTTTTGAAATCTTTAGAAATTGGAATTAGGGGTTGAAAATATTTTAAAAAATGGTGATAAAATTTGAAATTAATTTTGAATTGACTTTGTTTTTTTTTTACTTATTTCTTTTTGGACATTTGGATGCAATTTGCATGATCATTCTTTTATTCAAAAGGGAGAAGCTTAAAATTGGAAGAGTATATCCTAATAATCAAGCTATGTTTCCTAAACCAATGTGAGATGTTGTAAGTCTATCTAAGTTTAATTACATGTATATAATCTCCATGTGTGGTATGCGAGGCTTATGGCTTGAGTTCCCTTAGCAAAGGTTTTACCAATATACCCCAAGGTGCAAGAGAGGGAATTGCTCTTCCAAACACCTAAATGTAAGATGAACATAGAAGAAAAGAAACACTCAATTATTCAAAGAATGATTACCTAACTTAGATGACTTATTTTATTTTAGATTAACTTTACGATTTCCTAACTCTTAGGCTTCAACTTCACAAAGGCTAACTTATACTAAGGAGACTCCCCAGCAAAGTTGCTAATTTAATTTGTAGGCAAAATTTTAAGTCGTTCACAAAAATTAGAAGGGTAAGGGGGTAGAGGATTTTATCATACCCTAAGTTGGAAAGTTATTGTGGGTTAAAATAATTATTCGGTACTTTTTTAAAAACAAAAATTTTGAAATATGCTAACTAGGAAGAAGGCATTACTATTATTTACTTGATCTTTTCTAAATTTTTTTTATTATGTCTCTAACATCATTTCATGTAAACCAAAGTAGATTATGAGAGTGAAGTTGTCACCCAATGTAAAATGAGACTTAGGTCCCAATGACCTTAGAAGACGTCCACTAAATCAAAGAACTAGAGTTCGGACATCTTTAAAGTCAAAGATGTCAAGAATGTAAGCAAACTTGCCCCTCATGACCTTCTAGGTTAAAAATAATAGCTATTTTGAGTTTAGTGATTCCTTAGTTTAGAATTCTAAAGTTAGAAGATAAAAAAATTAATCTTCAAATCATGCATGCATTTTATCAAACACTAAAATTACAATGGAAATGGAATACATGTTGGAAGCTAAAACGTAGAAATGAATACATGGATGAAACTATGGGCTTGAAACATAAGACATGAAGCAAAACTAGAAGCATGGAGATTGGCATAAAGTATATATGAATCATGGTATGAACTAGAGCATTGAACATGGCAAGAAATAATCATGAAAAATATGTAAAAGAGCATGGTTTTCTAGAAACTAGAAGTATCATTGCAAATATATAGAAACTAGAAACATTCTAAACATTAAGCTATGAACTTTGGAAACATGACAATTGAAAAAACTAAAACATACTTTGTTTTTTTTGAAACTAGAAAACATGAATGGAACTAAATCCTAAGATTGACTAGATGCCTTTTGAAAAAATCATAGACCATGAAATTGAAAGCTAAGGACTAGAAGAAGTGTTAACAATTGCAAATGGCTCCTTTTTTTTTAAAGCAAAAGGTGTTATACTTCAAATTTGGGAAGAAGTGTCCTACACTAGGAGCATGTTTTAGAGATTATGGAGATACTAGAATCTAGTAAATGCTCTTTCTTTCCTTTTTATTTTGTCTTAAATATAAGCATGTAAGAATGAAATCCTAAACTACATAGATTTAATGACCTAAGAACTAGAAATGTATTAATATAAATAATAAGTAACTTTTGTAGACTAGGATGCTTAATAAAAGGAGAGGTAGTAGGGGAGAAAAACCATCATCATTGAAAGATACTTCCAATCTTAGGATTTCATCAATGGATTTCCAAAACAAAGCCTCAAACCATCTAACTTTGATGGGAGAGCTTTTTCTTCCCTAGGCAATTACTTCAAACTTTGAAAACTATGAAAAGAAAGTGTCTCTTATGGAATGATCCTTCACACATATCATGCTAGGACCAAATCACTTAGAACTTATAATTTAATGCATTCTTCTTAGGAAAAACTCATGGAAAGAAGCTCCCCTCTAGTAGGAGTGTAATTTCATAGAAAATGTTAAATAACTAAAAGAAAAGAGACCTATGGACCATCTAGATAGCACTTCTCAAGAAAATAGTACCTTCATTTTTGGATGAAAAACCTCATTAAAACAAAATCACAAAGGGTTATAGGAAACTTTCTTCTCCACAAGATACTAGTAACCCATGATTGAACACACCTCTTTCTTCTTTGGAATAGAGACCACCAAAGCTTAGGGGGAAAATACCATTTGCTAGAATACTTGAAATCCCTTAGCATCTTATTCCGTGTAGAAAATGGGTGCCTTTACTGGAAGCCTAAAGGGAGACAAGAAGTGAGGTTTCTTCTGCACGGTGACTCCTTAGAAGAAAGAGCAAGGAAAATGGTAAAAGAGAAACGTAATGAGCAAAAAGATAAAGGGAAGTCTCTGTACCCTATTTCTTCAATGGAATATGGTCTCATGGCTTGGAACATGGTAGTTTCGTTGGCTAAACATGCTTGAGAACTCTTAGCATCCCTTCCCATGTGTACAAGTGGCACCTTCACTAAATGCCTAGATGGAGAAGAGAAGTGGAGTCTGATAGAAACCACTTCCTAGAGAAGGATAGAGGAACAAGACTTATAGAAATGAGAGAGAGAGAGAGAGAGAGAGAGAGAGAGAGAGAGAGAGAGAGAGAGAGAGAGAGAGAGAGAGAGAGAGAGAGAGTATGTTTGCAAGAATGTGAGATGTAAGCAACAAAACAAAGGATGAAGAAAGTGAATGAGAAGAAATCTCAAAACCTCTAAATAAAGAACTCAACCTAGGCTACTCTGTGACAACCCGAGTTTTACAAATGGCTTTTAAGAATTATTTTTGAAAGGTAGGATCCCTATTTTAAAATTTCTTTTAGAAAACAAATAGTGGAAACATTTTTCTTTGAAAAGTCTTTTTAGAAAACCCCTAGTGTCATCTGACCAATGAAAACACATTCATGAGTTTTGAAATCAAACATTTTTACATTCAAATATAACAAGTTAAAACTTATCATTTCCCAGAATTTTGTCTAGTTATAGCCATAGTCCAATATGCATTAAATATATTTATACATGTCTAAATTGATTATCATAGTTATATAACTACTCTGTCATCTCACAATATTTATAAAATGTATAGATCATACATACTTTGTCTGTATTTTCCCTGACTATTCAGAGCGTCTGGTCTCAATATTCTTGCCTTTCTCTTCTTTATGTTTATCTATGGAGTAGGTGGTGTGAGAATAGGAAAATATACTTAATAGGTAAAACTAAGATCACAAATATAAATCAATGTAAATTTACATCCATGCACTCATGCACACAATGAAAGATCCTTAGCTATGGTTCTTAAGGTTTATTAATCTAAATTTGTAATGCATCATTTGCATACCCTTTAAACATTCCATGAAAGGTTTCAGTTCAGCCACGTACAATATGAGTGTAAGAATAATATGATATGTCAACATTTAAAGAGTACTCATCACATATAGGAAAGTTCTTGTCAATTTATGTTAAACATATCAATTTTCAATATGAAAATATAAATATATCAATTCTCAAATCATCTAAGGCATCATCATGCCTAGTGCCCAAGGTATCTATGACCTAGTTAGGCATGTGGTGCTAAAAAAAATCAACCTATGGTAACTGCTTTATAATGGGACACCGCAACACTACAACAACTACCCAATCATGGGAAACTGTAGTAAAAAGAATCCATGGATCACTATGTTGTGGCAACTACCCAATAGTGGGACAATGCTTGCTCAAATGCTAACACCAATTGTGTGAGACTTATCACCATCTCGCATAGGAGGAGAACAAATTGCGCAGTGTAGCCTTCCCATGATGCCACACTCAAATTTTAGAAGGTAGGTTTCCATCACTATATCCCTCTTATCATAGTGTCCCCTGGGCAAAAGTTCCTGTTAAAAAAAAATCCTCATCAAATCAATGCATGAAAAATCTAAGTATAATTGTACCCTCAACAACATATTAGTTGCCCATTGATCACATAATCAGATTTTGATCACGGTTCAAAAATACAAAATTTTCATTTAAATGTGAAGCAACGTCAAATATAAATAATGCAAAAAATTTAATTAGAAATCAACTCATGCTATGCACCTTACCATTTCAAGTATAATCATAAAATCCCTTTATTTTTATGAAAAATCTGACAGAGTTTTTCTATTTAAAGGATAATGCACATTTAAAGCAGGTGACACGCTTCACTTGATAGTCAACATTTCCTGTTTAAATAAGAAATAGAGACTTTGTCTCCTAACAATCTCCATCACAATTAATATAAGAGTCATCACATAATTTAAATTTAAGTATGCTATATTTACAACCTCAAAAAAGTCATCAACTATAATTTAAGTGTAGTAATTACATGTATTTAATAAAACAATGCATAAGCGCAATATATGTGAAAACTTAGCAATCTTAGAAATTACTCACCTCAATCTGATGGGTCGAATGCAACAGAATCAATTATTGGTCAATTTGGATGTTAATTAACAATTTGAAATCATGGATTTTATCATCAATCAAGCATTAATCTGAGAAATATGAAATAAATATCATAACCTAGTCTCTCAATCATGAATTTATACATTAAATATCTAATTTGAATGGTTAGATTGTTCCTAATCTATGGTTTAACCTTAGATAAGATACCTTTGGGTGTTGGGAAAGTCAATTTCATACATCGATCAGTCAAATATGATGTTCCAGGTCTAAATTACATAGATCCAATCACTGGAGTGATCATATCTATAATTTAATGGTATGATAATCTTTTACACATTCAACAAGCTTTTCGCTTGTTGTTTCTATCCCAAATTGTCTTTAACATACGATTCACATCATTAGATTCATAGATCTACTGTCTAATCGTGTTTTTGACCATCAGATTTGTAGATCTAGTACTATTCATGCATCTTGTTTAGATAATAAAAAAATCAATAGTCAAATGATCTTTGATAGAACTTTTGTTGACACAGATGTATAATTCAAACTAGAAAATGGTCACCGGCAATTGTTACACAGTATTTCAAAAAATGATTTTTCAAGAAACTAAAATATGCATTATGTAGATCTTGATCATACCTTCACTCTTATGAAGTTTGGAGTGATTCCATCAACTTTAGTGCTAAAAAAAGAGGAAAAATCGACAAAAACCTAAGTTGGTTTTTCTGTTGTTGCCAATGATGGGAGGAGATGATGGTGAGAGGATAGAGTGAGAGAGAAGAGGGAAGAACTATGCATAGGTGGGTTCCCCACCTGTGCTATACCAGTCATTGGTGGAAAATAAAATGACGTCGACTGTTATAGTAGGAGGGATGCCCAGAGAGAGAGAGAGAGGGGGGGGGGGGGGGGGTGGTAGAGCTCATTGGCCTCTTCTTAGTGTGCCAGGCAGCCAGGAGTAGAGCTCCATTTGGTCCCCTTTGATATTTAGTAAAATTTTGGGTTTTTTTATTCTCAACCTCCGTTTCACCCAAAATTTGTGTCATTGGAAAGCTCTCATCCATACATTCTAATTTTTGAGGTTACAAAGTCAAATTCAAAGTCTTCTGTAAATTTACTTTTAAGGATTTTGATTTTCAAAGAAATTTGATTCTTCACTCCACTTTCAATTTAAACCACGACAAAATATAGGGTTGTTACATTCTCCTCCCTTAGAAAAAAATTTGCCATTGAAATTACCATTTTACATTAGTATTCAAATAACTCTAGATGTATTCTCTCCATTTCATCTTCAATTTTCCAAGTAGCCTCCTCAACAAAATGATCTTGCCAAAGGACTTTGAAAAATAGAATGGTCTTTGTCCTTAACATGTGTTTCTTTCGATCCAAAATCTAGACAACTTTTTCTTCGAAGGTCAAATTAGGTTGTAGCTTTGTTGGTACATGTGTAAGTGCGTGAGAAGGGTCAGGCACATACTTTCAAAACATCAAGACATGATATATATATATATAATGAACATTTGTAAGCTATAGTCGCAATGCCAGTTTGTATGCTACCTGTGAAATTCTCTCCAACATTTCAAAAGGACTAATGAATCAAATCAATTTTCCTTTAGCACCAAACCTTATAATTTCCTTCATAGGAGAGACCTTAAAAAACACATGATCTCCAATCTCAATTTCTAAATGTCTCCTCCTTCGGTCTGCGTAACTCCTTTGTTGACTTTAAGTAGCTAAAATTCGTTTCCAAATAACTTTCACTTTCTTTGCACATTGCTCCACTAATTCATACTTCATTAATTGTCTTTCTCCA
This sequence comes from Warburgia ugandensis, assembly GCA_035236585.1. Classification (NCBI taxonomy): domain Eukaryota; kingdom Viridiplantae; phylum Streptophyta; class Magnoliopsida; order Canellales; family Canellaceae; genus Warburgia; species Warburgia ugandensis. Next base: position 16,639,797 of record CP141134.1, on the reverse strand, counting down.
ACCTCATTCCAACAAGTTGGTGAATGACATGGCCTTCCATATAGTGCTTCATATGGTGCCATGCCAATGCTAGAATGAAAATTGTTATTGTATGCTAACTTAATGAGGAGAAGGTTCTCATCCTAATTTCTTTTACATTCAATTGCTCAAGCTCTCAGCGTATCTTATGATTTCTGAATTGTTCTTTCTGATTGCTCATTTGTTTCGGAGGGGGGGGGGATGCTGTACTGAAACTCAAGGAAGATCCTAATCCTTCTTGTACACTCCTCCAAAACTTGGAGGTAAATCTACTATCATTGTCTAAAATGATGGTCATTGGTGTGCCATGTAAGCTCACAATCTCTTCGATATATAGCTTCGCCAAACTATTTAAAGATTGTGTTTATTGAATTGGGAGAAAATGAATTGACTTTGTTAGTTGATCCATAATCAACCAAATCATGTCATGCCCATTTGATGTACTGGGTAACCCACTAATGAAGTCCATAGTTATGTGATCCCATTTCTACTAAGGAAGATCTAGGGACTGTGACATTCTTGTTGACCTTTGGTATTCAGCCTTTACTTGTTGACAAGTTAAACACCTCACTACACATTCTCCCATATCCTTTTTCATCCATTCCATCAGAAATTTCGTTTCAAGTCATGATACATCTTGGTTCCCCTTGGATGAATGGCATACCATGAGTGATGTGCCTCTTGAAGAACTTACTATCTCAACTCTTTATTAAAGGGAACCATCAATCTTTTACAAAATCACACACCTCTGTTTGAACTCTGAGTAAATCCTGATTTACTAATCAGTGCCCATATATCTGTGACTTCTTTTCAAGCTTGAGAACCTTTTCAACTATACTAGATTTCTTTACTAAATTAGCCACAAATGATCCTTTACCCCTTTATTAAATTTCTATTTTAATTCAACTATATTTTGAAGTAATTTACACTTTCTGGAGAGCATACTTGCAATCAACACTTAAGTCTTCCCACTCAACACATTGGCCACTACATTGGCCTTTCCTAGGTAATACTAGATGGAAAAGTCATAATATTTTAAATACTCCATCCATCTTCTTAGCCTCATATTTATATCTTGTTGAGAGAAAATATATTTGAGGCTTTTATGATCTGTGAAAACTTCAAATTTCTCAACATATAGGCAATGTCTCCAGATTTTTAGTGCAAAAACTGCTATTGCCAACTCCAAATTATGAGTGGGGTAATTCTTCTCATGTGTTTTTAGTTGTCGAGAAGCATAAGCAATCACTTTATCATGTTGCATCAATACACATCTTTGCCCTTTGTTTGATGCATCACAAAATACTACAAATCCTCCACTTCCTGAAAGAAGTGCCAAAATCAGTGCATATGTGAGCCTCCTTTTTAAATCCTGGAAACTCTCTTCACATTCATCACTCTAAATAAATTGTCTCCTTTCTAGTTAGTGCAGTTAATGGTAAGGCTATACGTGAAACCACTTCGATGAATATGGGATAATATCCTGCCAAACCTAGGAAACTATGGATTTCTATCACTAATTTAGGTCTTTCCCAATTCATCACTGCATCTACTTTTGCTGGGTCCACAACAATTCCATTTTTGAAATAACATGACCCAAAAAATTAACCTTCTTTAACCATAACTAACACTTGCAAAATTTAGCAATTAATCGATGAGTCTAAAGAGTACTTAATACAATATGCAGGTGTTCTTAATGTTCTGCTTTGCTTGTGGAGTAAATCAAAATATCATCTACAAATACTATGACAAATTTATCTAAAAATATGATTTGAAGACATGGTTCATAAAGTTCATAAACATAGCTAATGCATTTGTTAGTCCAAACATCATAACTAAGAATTCGTAGCTACAATAATGAGTCCTAAATGTTGTTTTAGAAATATCTTCTTCTTTAATTCTCAAATGATGATATCCTGGCCTCAAATCAATCTTAGAGAAAATTAGTTGTAGACCGTAGATGATTGAAGAGGTCATCAATCTGGGGCAAGGGATACGTGTTCTTTACTGTAATATTATTCAACATTTGGTAATCAATACATGGTCGGATGGATCCATCTTTCTTCTTAATGAAGAGAACTGGTGCTCTCCATGGTGAAACACCAAGTTTCATAAAACCCTTGCCTAGTAACTCTTGCAACTGTGTTTTCAATTCTACTGGAGCAATCGGATATGGTTTCTTAGAAATAGGAGTTGTACCTAGCATAAGTTTGATGGCAAAATCAATTTCTCTTTGAGGTAGTAATCTTGGAAGTTCTTTAGGAAAGACATCCCGAAATTCTTTAACGTCTTCCAACTCCTCAAGTTTAGGTTCTTCAGCATCCATTACTACTATGCTCACCATAAAGGCTTGACATCCTATTGTGATATGGCTTACTGCCTTGATGGCTGAAATAACACAAACACTATTTGTATATAGCCTCCCTTAGAATGAAATTACTATTTGTCCTAGTACACAGAACATGACCTTCTTCCTACTATAGTCCACTATTGCCCAATTTGTTGTTAGCCAATCCATTCCTAATATAACATCAAAATCCATCATATCAAGTAGAATGAAATCAACCCTCAACTGCTTCCCCACTATCTCAATGGGTACATCTTAGAGAAACTCACGGCTACTAACTGATTCACCTACTAGTGTAGCTATATCCATTCCAAATCCCAAATTATGTACAGCAAACACATTCAAGATGCAAAAATACTAGAGATAAATGAATGCGTGAAACTTAGATGAAATAAAACTTTAGCATGCATGTCTAAAATTAAAATGTTACCTTCAATTACTGCATTTGAGGCCTTGGCCTATTCAGAAGTGATACCAAATACTCGACCTTGACTTCAAGGTGCATTTTTCATCCTAGGCCACTACTTGTTTGTCTTAGGGAACTCACTCATGAATTGTCCTTGTTCACCACATTTGTAACATCGTACTAGTGGTCTCTACTATTCTAGTCTAAAGCAAAATGAACTAGGATGATAACCTTTACATCTCGAACAATGACTCCTTTTTTACCCTCTCCTTTGTTTGGCAGCCTTGGTTCTTGATGTTTGTATGGTCCCATGAAAAAGAAGAAAACGAAGAGGAAGACGAAGAAGAAGGGTTCTTGCCCCCACCTGAGCACCTTGGAACAGTACTGTATTTCACCTTATCTTGTCATTTTACTTGATTATGGAAGTATTCCTCTTAAAAAATAGACACATTTTCACTACTTTTGCTATAGTAGTATGTTGTCTCCCCATAACCTTAGTCCTCAACCTCGAGTGCAAATATCTGGTGCAAACCTCCTCAACTGTATGAACTTATTCTCATACTGTAAGACTGTAAGATCTCCTTGCTGTAAATTCAGAAATTCTCTCTCCATTCTTGCCCACACAAGGGGAGAAAGTATTTATCATAGAATACCTTTCAAAAATCATCCCATAAAATGCTATTTGGTTGAGGAAAATAAGTCCTATGTGTAGCCCTCCACCAAAAAACACAATCTTATGTGAAGATAAAAGTGGCAATCTTCACCCTTTTCTCTTTTAGAATTTTCATAGCTTCAAACCCTTTCTCAACCTGGTATATCCATTCCTTTACTACTTCTAGTTCTCCTTTGCTAGAAAATGCTGGAACCATCCTTTGAAATTGGTCTAGCAATTTATTGATCTTGCTATCTCTACCTCTAGAAGTACCCACACTAGCGCTCGATGTTAGGAATGTGTGGTACATACAGTGTTTGAAATTGGGCATGTTGTTGTTGCACATACTGTTTAAAGTTCTGCATCATTTGAGTGATAAACTCTACCATATGAGCCTCTTCTTTTGGGGTATCAGTGGAAGAACTAGCAAACCCCACAGTCTCTTTTCCAAGATAATATGTTTTACATTTCATAATATATTTCTATATGAGTCACTTTCTTAACTCACATCTAAACAACCACCTCTTACTTGTTGACTGTTTCTAACTCTTAACATGTAAGACTAGCTATAAAAGGAAGAACTGGGATCTGATACCAAGTGTGATGACCCAAGTTTTACAAATACCTTTTTTAAGAATTATTTTCAAAAGATGGGATCCATATTTTAAAATTTCTTTTAGAAAATAAATAGTGAAAACATTTTTCTTTGAAAAGACTTTTTACAAAACCTTGAGTGTCATCTGACTGATCAAAATGCATTTATTGAAATTAAACATTTTTACATTCAAATATAACAAGTTAAAACTTATAATTTTCCAATATTTTGATTATCACAATTACATAAGTACTCATTCATCTCACAATATTTATAAAATGTACATATCATACATACATTATCTATATTCTCCTTGATTATTCGGAGTGGCTGGTCTCAATACTCTTGCCTTTCTCTTCTTCACATTTATTTGTGGAGTTGTTAAGCTGTGTATAGGGGAATATACTTAGTAGGTAAAACTAAGATCACAAATATAAGTCAATGTAAATTTGTGCCCATGTACTCATGCACATAGCGAAACATTCTTAGCTATGGTTCCTAAGGTTTATCAATATAAATTCACAATGCATCATTTGCATACCTTTCAAACATTCCATCAAAGGTTTTAGTTCAGCTGAGTACAATATAATTGCAAGAATAATGTGATATGTTGACATTAAAAGAGTACTCATAAAACATGTGCACAAAATCGATGATAAATTAGCTAAGCACTAAAATCTCAATTTAAATCACATATAGGAAAGTCCTTATCAATTTATGTCAAGCATATTAGTTCTCAACATGCCAATATAAATATATTAACTCTCAAATAATCCAAGGCATTGTCATTCTTGGTGGCAAGGCTATCATGACCCTATCACGCGTGTGGTGCCAAAAAAAATCAACTTGCGACAACTGCCCTACAATGGGACACCGCAACACTACAACTATCCAATCATTGGACACTATAGTAAAAAGAATCTATGGATCACTACTTTGCAACAACTACCCACTAGTGGGACATTGCTTACTTAAACACTGACACCAACTATGTGAGACTTATCACCATATCGCATGGGAGGAGAACATATCACTAGTGTAGCCTTCCCATGATGCCACACTCAAAATTTAGCCACTTGAGCTGGTGTCAAAATATTAACTTTTGAAAGATGGCTAGCTATCAAAAAAACTTGGCAAATCAATGCATGAAAAATCTAGGTACAATTATATCCTTAGCGACATATTAGTCGCCCATTGATCACATAATTAGATACTGATCATGGTTGAAAAATACAAAATTTTCATTAAAATCCGAATGAGAGGTCCAATATAAATAATGCACAAAATTTAGATAGAAATCAACTCATACTATGCACCTTACCTTTTCAAGTATAATTGTAAAATTCCTATATTTTTATGAAAAAATTGATAAAGTTTTTCCTATTTATAGGACAATGCACATTTAATGCATGTGATGCACTTCACCTGATAGTCATCATTTCATGTTTAAATAAATTTGGACACTCTATCTCTTAACAATCTCACTCACAATTAATATAAGAGTCATCACATAATTTAAATTATAAGGATGCTATATTTACAACCTGAAAATAAGTCATCAACTACAATTTAAGTGTAGTAATTACATGTATTTAAGAAAACAATATAAGTGCAATATATGTGAAAACTTAGCAATCTTAGAATTTAGCCACCTTAATCTAATGGGTGGAATTCATTAGAATCAATTACGAATCAATTTAGATGTTGATCAATAATAAAAAAATCATAGGTCATAGCTTTTATCATCAATCAAGCATTAATATAAGAAATATGTAATAAATATCATAATTTAGTTTCTTGATTGTGGATTTATACACTGAAATTCTAATTTGAAAGGTCAGATTATTCTTGATCTGCCATTTAACCTCAAATCAAATACCTTTGGGTGTTGGGAAAGTCAATTTCATGCATTGATTAGTTAAATCTAATGTTCCAAGTCTAAATTACATAGATCTAAGCACTAAAGTGATCAGATCTATAATTTAATGGCCTGATAAGCTTTATACATTTAATAAGCTTTTCACTCATTATTTCTAACCCAAATTGTCTTTAACATGTAATTCACATAATTAGATTCATAGATTTACTGTTTGGTCTTGCTTTTAATTGTTAGATTTGTAGATCTAGCACTATTTGTGCACCACGTTTAGATAAAAAAATTCAATGGTGAAATGATCTATGATTGAACTTTTATTGATACCAATGCGCAATTCATTCCGCAAGGATTCTACCTATATAACTTTACCCATATTGTCCTGGTTGAAATCCGATCACCATCACTAGAGAAGACAATAAAAAATGGTCGAAACCAACAACCATTACATAGTATTTAAAAGCATGGTTTTTCGTGAATCTAAAACATAGGTTTTGTAGATCTTAATCTTACCATCACTTCTATGAAGTTTGGAGTGATTCCATCAACTTTTAGTTCCAAAAAAGAGGAAAAATTGATGAAAACCTACGCTCATTTTTTCCTCGTTGCCAATGATGGGAGGAGAAGATGTTGAAAGAGGAGACTGAAGAACTGTGCACAGGTGGGTTGCCTATCTATGTTGCAGCAATTGTTGGTGGGAAAAAAAATTGACACTAACTATTAAAGTAAGAGGGATGCCCAGAGAGAGAGAGAGAGAGAGAGAGAGAGAGAGAGAGAGAGAGAGAGAGAGAGAGAGAGAGAGAGAGAGAGAGAGAGAGAGAGAGAGAGAGAGAGAGAGAGAGAGAGAGGTACACAAATGTGAGGCGGGAGAGATGGAGGGAGAGAGGGGAGAGGAGGCCATGGATCTCACTGGCCTCTTCCCTACGTGATAGGCAGCCAGGAGTAGAGTTCCACATGCTGAGCTCCTCTTGGTTGGTTGTCTTGTGGGGCCCATTAGTGGAGAGGGGGTTTGTTATTAATTTGGCTCCCTTTAATATTTAGTAAAATTTTGGGTTTTTCTATTCCTGACCTCCATTTCATGCAAAATTAGTGTTGTTGAAAATCTCTCATCACATAGATTCTAATCTTTGGGGTTTCAAAATCAAATTTGATGTTTTTTGTAAATTTACTTTTAATGATTTTAATTTTCAATGAAATTTGATTCTTCGCTCCACTTTCAATTTAGACCACGCTAAAATATAATGTTGTTACATACTCTCTTTCAAAAAACTAAAATGTAATCCTTTCAACTTGGGAAAATCTTGTTGAAATGTCACAAAACTTGTTCAAGAGTGAAGGATGAGCCTTTATTTATAGAGGGCACCTATGGCATGTGTGGTAATTTTTGCATAAAGCTAGGGCCAAGTGAAATTTGAATGTGAAAGGTACTGTAAGTGGTAACACATGATTGTGTATTTATATGGTGCTGAAACATACAATCATCTGTTTTGTTGAAGTTTTCTAGCCATAGAAGACAAGTCAATGTATTTTTAGGCTATAAGGGACATGGTCTTGTGTTCTTGAGGGAGTAGAATACACAATCATGTGATCTAAGTCCTCAAGGTTACAAAATTGTGTGTCCTTTAGGGCCTACATCACATGATCATGTGATCCAAATCCTTAGTAAATTTTGTAAACTTTTGGCTCATTTGAAGAATTTGAATACTTAGGAATTCCTGTGAATACTTTTGAACACCTAAGGATCATTTTGAAAACTTAAGACATTTTTAAATACTTTGAAAACTATTAAGACACGAAACTTTAGGAAAATAAATGATAATTGTTTTTAAAATCTTTTAAAACTATGGTTCTAGATTATTTTTGGAAAGGATTAAAACTTAGGAAAGTTGGCTTTTATTTTTGGGTTATTTTTTGGAATCTTTTAAAATTTTAGAAACTTGGGATATTTTAGAAACTTGGAAGGTATGGGCAAACATTGAGAAAATTTAAATGATTTTAAAATCTTAATACAATTAAGTGAAATAGAGAATGTGAGATTTGTTAGCTTTTTTGGGTCCCAAGGATGAAAGTGGGTACTTAGGAATCGCCAATTGGTTCAAAATCTGGTGTCCACAAAAGGGCAACCGAAATTTTATCATTTAACAAGGAGGTGTCATCCTTTGAGCATGACGTGAAAGGGAAAACATCATCAACCTCTAAAATGGTAATTGTATTTGTACTTGCAAGGGTGATAATAAGCGTATGCTTTAGATAGTCGATGCCATTCTTAGAGGGTTAGAGTCTTGTCCTTGGTATAGAGGAGATTTCTGTGTCTTTGTAAGCATGGCTTCATATGGGGCAGAGCTTTGTGTAATCCATATCAACACCCATTCTTTGCATTATGCATCATATTTTTGCGATAGTCACCTAAGGTAGATTCCTAGATACCAATATTAGTAATGCCTCAACCTATTTAGGAGGTTCATCAATGCTATTTAGGAGGTTCATCAATGTTTGAACCATTCAATGGAGGTAATGTCTCAATAATGTTACTGAGCCAATATACAACTCAATCATTAGGTTCTCACTATTGAGCTTTAAAAGTCTTAGTGAAATAGAATTTAACATTGGCTAGATGAGACTCTGCAACACTGATAGAATAAGAGCCCAAACACGCTTCTCTACAAATCTTTAATGTACTTAAAATATTGGTGGAGGGTTGATTGGACTATTTCATTGTCATGTAAACTTGGACGTCCCTAATAATACATAGTATGATGCATTAATGTCTATAACATGGAATAGGACTTCAGAGGTTACCCCTGCATTTAAGTTTTAGGTGAGCCATCCTCACAACTTTCTAACTATTTCAATCAAAACCTTGAATCATAAGGTTGCTATCAGTAAGATGTTTCCTGCTCAAGAAACAAAGGGATAGAATTTTCAAAGGAAGTAGGTTAGCCATAGACCCTGGGTCAATCATGATTTTAGTGACAACTTTATCGGTTAGTTTAGTCAATATAAATAGGGATCTGTTGTGGGATTTCATCCCAAATTGGAGATCATTGTCATTGGAAGTGATGGATATGAATGCACTCAAGTAATCATATTCCCTATATCCACTTGGTTAACTTCATCAGTCTGCATGTCAAGACCCTTGAAATTATTAATGTGTGTGTCTCAACTTAGGTGACATCATAAGTGTCTCATAAGCACTCATAGAAGTTGTCACTTTCTTTAAATTTGTGGCAACATTGTATCTAGGGGATGGAGTACTCACCTTTACTTCCTAAGGTACATTCCCTTGAGTTGGTTGTTGTTGATTCCATGGCTGGGGTCTTGGTGAAGATGCCACTTTAGTTGGTAGTTGCAGTCCCAACCCTAACATGAGTTGATATTCTTGAGAGGTGGTAGCATGAAAAATTTGATCCTTAAAACAGAGTGTATTATTGTCTTGAGCATGAAAGGATCAGCCTAATCTATGTTAAATAAAGGCAAATACATGTCTTTCCTATGTGGACTCACCAATGCTTTTACTGATATCAAACCTTATGAGCATCATATGCTCAAATTCTTTTTCATGTAACTAAGATAAGGGTTGAATGAAAAACTAGTATGAGCATTGGCTCTGTGGCCTCATGTATGAATTATGGTAAACTTGGGATGGGGGGTACATGCTCCTACCGTTGCACCTTCTCATTGATAATGGACAATAAACCTCGTAGATGGCTGGTGCATTTGCCACTACGGTGATGTCATCTCCATGGAGCAGAGGAAAGTTGTTTGAATATCAAAGGAGACTCATCCTAATCTTGTAGAAGATTTAAGACTTCAAAAATGATAGTGCTAGTTCTTAGAGCCTTTGTCACATTGATCATCATATAATTGACACTTTGAGGAGATTCTATTTGAGGGTTCTCAAACTCTAAGGGCATAAAGTCAACCAATGTTTTAAGAGATGGATTAATAAGAGTGCACTCTAGTGTGGCTAAGCTATAAATGGGAGATCATGGCATGTACTTGGGGGAAGTGGGAGTGTTCTTTGGAGGGATGTTGACAATCGCTTTGTATGTACCAGTGGAACTGCAAAGCCATGAGCCATCATTGTTTAGATGGAGTACTACCTTTTGGTGACTTGGAGAGATAGAGAGAGCCATCCACATGTATGCTCCTTCTGTTTCTTTTAGTTTGTGATGATCTATAAACCATCAACTTTTGTTGTAGGCCATGGGGTAGGCAGCCTTGATGGAGGCACTTCTAGTGCAGGGTCAATGTCCATGTTGTTTTTAAATCTTTCAATTAATAGGATGGTCTCGTTTCTTGTCTTCCCACTCATATTAGGAATCAAAACCCTCTGTAATAAGCTTTTGTGATAGAATCTTTTACACGACATATGGGTTGTGCAACCTTTTGTTTCTTTCTTTTAGCTACTCTTTGAAAGAATTTATTTTTGGTTGGGTATTTTTGGGGGCCACCAGTCATAATTAAGAACTCCATCTCCTTCGTTTGACTTGTATTTGTAATTGCACTCAAAATCCTCTAATGGTAGAGTCATTACCTCATGGAGGGTGGGCCATGTATTTTTTAACTCTTTAGGCATGCACATGGTATGCCCAGATTGTGTTATAGTTGCTCTCATAGTTGAATTGGATGGGGAAGGTGTTAGGAGGTAATTTCACTATCACGCAGTTGGAAAGGTGAGGGTTTTGAGGTTGGATTTGAGGCTTTCTCTAGAGCTTTTAGGTAAGTGGGTAATGGTGGGTATTTCTAGAGTTCTTAGTTCCTCAAAAGAATTAGAGATGGGAGTTCTAGTGATCATGTTGGAAGACGCTTTTGATTACTTTTCCCTCTTCACTTTTGGGGATGCATTGTTGATTAGATCTTGGATCTTACTCTTAAGGATGTAGCAACCCTCAAGGGTGTGGCTAATGAGCCTATGGTACAAATAATACATCAGGTCATCAACCTTATGAGATTCCTCTGATCTCCTAAACTCTAGCATCTATAGAAATTTAGTCTTTAGAAGCTCTTTGTGAGCTACCTTAGTAGCCGAGAGCCATTCTTGGATATGTATCCACACTTAACAATGAAATGAGCCAAGTGTTCCTAGGCATCCAATTACATTGTAGATATAGAAGTAGGCCTTTTGTACCTAGCAGGGAGGGCCAGTTCATCCACCTTCAATGAGTATGACTTTTGGTAGGGTAATATGTTGGATGAATTCATGGTATTTAAGTTAAGAAGGCATTCATTGATTAGCCTTCTTATTGTGTCTGCATCTCGGGATAATGGGCTCTCCCTGGTTGTTGAATTAGAGGGAGTCGATTGGTTGACATAAAGCCTCACTTTCTACATCCTTCTCCATCATTTTCTATAGAAGTTCACAAACTTGCTATTCTAAGGTTGCATTCCTAATGTTTGAGACAATGATTGATCGGGATAATAGTGGTGGGAACTCTTCTTCTAAAAGTGATATACATATAAATATTACATATAATATTCATATATTTGGTGTTTTAACCCTGAAATTACTTTAAATATGACTAATTATGGTTTATTTTACATTTTACAGGAGTAAGGTACAACTAAAAAATGATATTTTTAGCAATCAAAACCCTAAAAGAGAGAAATTATATCATTTGGGAAATATAATGGGCATACATGCCATAAACCATGAAGTTTGGAAGTTCATAATGCTATAAGATTGTCATTATCATATTTTACACTGTAAAAAAACCCCATGCATGACCCTTGATCTTATCCGTACTAAAGAGAGTGCCTTTATCAAAAGTGAGGACAACAAGCTTTTGATGCATGCATGCAAACATTCCACCACCTTATAGAGCTTCTAAGAGAAGATAGATTGATATACAATGGACACAATGTATTTGATCTTTTTCTAGGAAAAGACAAGTGAAAAACCAAGCCTCGCATGAAGACTTCTTCCACTCATTCTCTTACTCACTGAACTCCAAGATAGACCACGTAAGGTAGTCCGCAATTTTTCCATGAAAGTGGATGTGTTACACATATAAAAAAAAAAAATCTACATAAGAAAAATAAAGAGAAATAGAAGCAAAGTGAAGTGGAGAGAGAGAATTCATGGGAAATCTATAGCCTACATTCATCCATACTTTTGAAGCATCCAAGGGCTAAGATCTACCATAAATTATGACTAACCTAGAGCATTCAATGAGACACTAAAGGTAGGGTGAACCATTGAGAAAGAGCCATGCAAGAGAGTGAATCAAAGCATTCTATAGTTGTAGATTTTTTCAATGGACTAACCACTATTTTTAGAAGAAAAAAATGTTTTTCTTTAAGGAAGAAAACGTGCTCAAGCTTGGCTTGTGATTGGTGGAGGAAAAAGGGTGTGGTGAGGAGAGTTTGTAGAAAGCCAACAAGTTTTTCCTTAAGCAAATTTCAAGAAAATCCAAGCCATCCATTCTAAGGTATGGTTAATCCTACAAATGAAAGGAAGGGGGTAAGGAAGCTTCATCAACCAACCAATAAAAAATCATGGAAGTTCACATGGAACACCCTCTTGACATTCACAATTCAATGTGTTTTACAAGGTGGAGATGAGAAGGAAAGAGTGGTAAAGAGAAAGGAAAAGAAGATAAGAGAAAAAGTAGGGCTTGGAGGTGATCAACATCAAGAAAATATGAGGGAATTTCCATAAGGAAACTTTCACCTTTGTAAGCCATCCATGTGAACTACAAATAGAGGAATAATTCAATGCAATTTCCATCCCCCACTTTGGATTCAATGAAATCTACCATTCACCCTTAGTGCTTCAATGTGAAATCACAAGAAGAAAGAAAAGAAAGTGAAGAAGGATCTCCCATCCTCCAAGGCATCCCACAATGCAAAACCCATTCTTCACTTCATCTTGCCATCAATGCCCAATGACATCTTCCCATGTCTCTAGCCTCCCTTGTAAGCTCCCATCTACGTTTAGATTCCAACAAATACCATCACACCTCTACTTCCTCATCTGTCAATCCATGCACCATTTTTTTTCCGTATCCAATCCACACAATCCCATCATCCCTTACTACCTTTTAATTCCCTGCATCCCACCTTAAGGCACACACACACACACACACACACACACACACACACACACTCTCTCTCTCTCTCTCTCTCTCTCTCTCTCTCTCTCTCTCTCTCTTATATCTACACACACCACCCCTCTCATCTATCTCTTTTGCTTGGACCAAAGGCATAACATTATCCCATCTCTCCTTCATCTCACACACCTTACCATCCCTCTCGTGCCCATTCATATTTCGCAAACAATTCAATACCCCACTCACCCTCCATCTCCTATACATCTAATGCCTATTATCCTCTATCTCATTCTCTCTTTCACAATAAAATCCCATGGATGATGATTTAAGTTGAGTGATTATTCTCTTAAGCTAGTGCCTAATTGGGTCATGTCCTCTATCTTTATTGAGTGACACAATAAGGGTAGGACACCAGTTGATGAATGAAAGCATGGTGGTAATGCAGGTTGAAGCAACTTTGCCGAGACTTTGGTTGAGGGACACAACAAAGAAGACTTAGGTGATATGGTTACTCTACATAGGATTTTAAATTCTTTTTAGTTTATGCTCTCTTTTTAATTCATGTAATACAATCCTTGTAATCTTTTGAAGTTTAATTTAATAAAATTTAATTTGATTCCTTTAGTTGAATGTTTAAGTGTTTATGTTTTATTCTCATTAGTTCTTGTTAATTGTTAACTAGTAGTAAAATTTGTTATTGTAGTGTTATCTTTAGTTAGAAAGTTAGTGACTAATTATTTTCCTTAGATTTTAATTATTGTTTGGAATATATTGTTAGGAATTAAATACAATTTTCATGTTAAATATGTTAGTCTAAGTTTTTATTCTATGATTAAGATGAAACCACCTCAGATTTAGTTATATTCACTTTAAGTATCCTTAAGTTTTAAAAATGTTTAAATATCAACTATGGGTCTAGGAAATTAATTTATATAACTAGTGATTTCTTAAGGTTTAGATATTAGTTATTTTAGTTTAATTAATTAAGTTCGAAGAATCTTAGCCAGTTATGCCCTAAGAAAACAAACTGTGCTTGGAATAATAGATTTAATTATATAAAACCTTAAAACTGAGAAAATATAGATCTTAGTGTCTTTTAATGATAAAACCTAACTTACTTGAATTTGACTATATTTAAGTTTAATATGGTGGATTCTAAACCCTAGGTTTAGTTAATTAATTAATTCTATCTCTCTTTAGTCTTTTTAAGTATATTTGATTTAATTGGATAAATTGGTTAGCTATGTTAAATTAAATTAAAATAGATTCTGGCTAAATTTCTATGAAAATTAAAAAATAGAGTCCTTATGAGATCAACCCATATTTCCCTTGTCTATGCTATAGTGAACCTGTGGGCTTGCAGAATTATTTAAAATACATCAGGTTTTTAGCATCGTTGCTCGGGACTCGCAACATGATTTTAGCTAGAATCTAGGTTAAATTACTTTACCCCTAGCTGTAGTTTAAGACTACATATATTTAGTCAAATTTTTATATATTTTCTCTAATTCCTGTGATTTATGGTACTTAATTTTTATTTTCATTTTTATAGGAATTTGGAGAAGGACATGGAGGAGAAATTAGTATAGATCATAATTTTTTATTTTTGATTGAATTGTAACCAGATCATTTTGTATTTTGATCACAATTCATTTTTTAAAAAAAGGATTGTAATAATATAGGGTAGTGGTGAACCATTCTAACTTAGAAGAGTAGTGGTTTGTACATAGATTCACCCTTGTATGAGAAGATTTTATCCAGGACCCGCTATGACTATCCTAACTCCTTATATTTCCTAGATGAGGTTTGCATACTAATATAGTTGTATTTGGATGGTAGATAATATCATATAGTATGCATCTTATAACTATTGCATTTTAGGTTTTTTACAGTAATTTATCACTCTTTGATGCATTTAGGGTACGCTTATTACTTTAAGGTGATATGTGATTGATCGAACTACCATGGGAATGACAAATTAATTAGTAAGGGAAATCACCTCTACAAGATCAAGAGTGGATTTTATTGCCATCTCTTAGGCCACCTAGGTTAATCATCACATGATTTCTACCTCAAATTTTCAAATGAAATTAAAATAAATTAAAAGAGACTTGTAGCAGCCCGCCAGCTTTTCGGACCCTCTTAGAAGGAGGGGATTACTATCACTCCAGTGACCGATACTTGATTAGCTATGTTGGTATTTAAATTGCTATCTCTGCGAACACACGCTATGACTTAGATTACTTATAACTAACTAAGGAGGGTGTGTAGTGATTGATCAAGATAGGATCTAACTGGTAAGCAGTAAGACAAGTTTGAAAGAGGAGGAAACACTTAGGTTACAAATAATCTAAAAGCCTATCCTTGTGAAGAAAATAAATAAAAATAAATCTCAACTTATTTTGCCTTAGGGATAGATTTGTTGTGAGTGTTTCCTTTTGGTTGTGCATTATTTTTATATAGGATACAACATTTAATTTAGAATTTTTTAGTTTGGTTATATATATGTGTGTGTGTGTGTGTGTGTGTGTGTGTGTGTGTGTGTGTGTGTGTGTGTGTGTGTGTGTGTGTGTGTGTGTGTGTGTGTGTGTGTGTGTGTGTGTGTGTGTGTGTGTGTGTGTGTGTGTGTGTGTGTGTGTGTAGAATATTTTTTATTGTATATAATGAATACTTTTCTTTACATACAAAGTTGAGTCAACTACACCAAGCACTAGCATATGCATGGCTATTGATCATTGAACCCAGACTATTGTTTTTAGATCTTGAGATTGAATGGATCACAAGGCAAGGGTTATGCAATTGAGTAGACCTAGATAACCTTGTAGTAAACATGGCCAACAAAGTAGTAGAGGTCAAGCCATTGAGAAGTGGCAACAGGTACAATATTTCTACAAAGGTATGACACCACAGAACCAATATATTATTAACACAAATAGTGGTTGGGTTTTCATGACAAAAAGTGATATGGAGGACTAGAATTTCATATAGACACTCTAAAAAATTTCCTAGCAATGAGATTACTCCACCAGAATGGAAAGAAATTCACTACCTCAGAAAAAAAGGCGATTTATATGAGATAGGGGCCACTCTAGAATTGTATAACAAAATAGATATATTGGCCTATAAGGTTTATAAGTTATACAATCTCACACAATGGTTAGATGTGTTCATGTTGTCTACTAGTTCTTTGATGCAACCTCTATCTAAGCTTGCTCAATTTGTTCTAGTCCTACACATCCATTTACTTCGTGCCCATCTATCTCAGAGAAAGTGAATGCAATGAATGTATTCAAAAATCATTGCAACAACAACCTATATTATGAGACGTACAATTGTAGATGGGCTAGGCATTCTAACTTTTCTTAGTCTAAGAATAACCACCAAGGGGGACCACCTGGAATTCCCCATCCCCAACCCTTTCCTCATGCTCCAATGCCTTAGCAACAAATTCCTCTATAGTTTAAAAAAAAAAAAAAAAAAGAAACTGTCCTGTGAGGAGAACTTAAGTATGCTTATGTAGAGTTCATTGCAATTTCAGAATGACACAAAGTAATACTACATGCCAACTTGCAATCTATTGTGAAGCTGGAATATTAGATGGTTCAATTGTCAATTGCTTTAGGTGAAAGGGAGGAAGGAAAATTCCCTAGTTAGCTAGTATCAATCCCTAAGGGTCAATTTGAGATTAGCAACTGTTCTAAAGAGCAAAAATTCCAAGAATAAGCCAAATTGATTACTACTCTTAGGAGTGGGAAACATATAGATACCAAGGTAGGAATAACTAAGAATTCCCTAGTTATTGAGGAAAAAATGGGAATACCTAAGTATTCCTTAGTTATTGAGGAAAAAAAGAAGCCTACACAAGCTCAAAAGGATAAAGAGAAGGCTCAGCCATCTACCTCATCCTAATGCACCATATATTCCCTAGGCTTCCTACCCTCAAAGATTGACATGGCAACAAAGGGTGGCAATTTTCATGAAATAATAGATGTGTTCAAACATGTCATTTTCTATTACTAAGTATCATTAATGAAATATCTTCTTATGCTAAGTTCTTAAAGGATCTTTGCACAAATAAGCAAAGGTTGAATGTGCAAAGGAAAGCTTTCCTTGCCTAGTAGGTAAGCTCGATTATCCAACACAACACCCCTATGAAGTATAGAGATCTTGGGTGCCCTATTGTACCATGTGTGATAGGGGACACACTATTGATAGGGCACTACTTGACTTAAACCTTTTCGCATACTCTGTTTATGTAACAGTTAATTTGGATGAGATGAAATCTACCACCACCACACTGGACTTAGCAGCTAGATTAGTGACAAATCCTCGCCGTGACATAGAAGTCATTTTAGTGTAGGTTGAATTTTTTTATTCCCTATAGCTTTTCTTATTTTGGACACCCAACCTATAGCCGATCTTAGTAGTTATATACCAGTTATTTTTGGACAGCCGTTCTTGGCCACGTCTAATGCAATTATTAACTATAGGAATGGTATCAAGAAATTCTCCTTTGACAATATGAAGATTAAGCTCAATGTCTTTAATATCAGACAACATCAAGACTATGTAGATACTTTTGAGGTCAATATGATTGAGAGTTCCATCCATGATACCTTCCTAATATCCTTAAACTAATCCACTTGACACATGTATATCTCATTTTAATGAGGATTTTGATATCCATAGTTTCATCAATGAAGTAAATACACTATTGGATATAGTACTTGTATTAGACACTTCTAAATGGAAACCTAAAGTAGAACCACTTATAGTTCCTAAGTCAACTAATGTACCACCTATTGAGAAACCCCTACTCTTGACCTAAAACCATTACTAGATAGCTTAAAATATGTATTTTTAGGTCAATATGAGAATTTACATGTAATCATTGCTTCATATTTAGATAATGAACAAGGTTGTAAGTTACTTAATGTTCTTAGAGAACATAAGATAGCAATAGGATGGTCGATAGCATATATCAAGCTATAATCCCAACCATTTGCATGCATAGAATTTACCTTGAAGATAATGCCAAACCATTTAGGGAAATCAAAAGGAGGATAAATTGTCGTATGAAGGAAGTAGTTAGAGCAGAGGTGATGAAGCTGTTGGATGTAGGAATCATATATTCCATCTCCGATAGTTCTTAGGTCAGTCCAATTCAAGTTGTACCCAAGAAATCTAATGTCATGATAGTCAAGAATGATGATAATGAATTAATCTCTACCCGAATGACCATTGGGTGGAGAATGTGTATATACTACCGAAATTTAAACTTGGTCACAAGGAAAGACCACTTTCCTCTTCCCTTTATTGATCAAATGCTACAAAGGTTAGCCAGACATGAGTACTATTGATTTCTTAATAGTATTCTAGTTATAATCAGATTCCTATAGCACCAGAGAACCAAGAGAAGACCACTTTCACTTGTCCTTTTAGAACATTTGCATACAGATGCATGCCTTTTGGGTTATGCAATGCACTCACAACTTTTCAAAGGTGTATGATGAGTACTTTTTTTTATATGGTAGAGAGGTTCCTGGATGTTTTAAAGAATTAATTTTTAGAATTGGGGCCATCTTTTGTTGAGTACTTGGCCCATCTAACTTTAGTTTTAAGTAGGATCAAAGAGAAAATTTTAGTGTTAAACTAGAAAAAATGACATTTTATGGTAAAAAGCATATTCTTTTAGTGCACGTAATATCACACAATGGCATTGAGGTCGATAAAGCTAAGGTGGATCTCATATCTAATCTTTTCCCTCCTAGGGTTGTGACGAAGATTTGCTCATTCTTGGGCCATGCTAGATTTTACAAAAGATTCATCAAGGACTTTAGCAAGATCTTTAAACCCATTTGTTTGTAATTTACTTGAAAAGGAGGCATGTTTTGAATTTGATGAAAATTGTATGAAAGCATTTGAGTGCTTAAAGTATAAACCACCTCTACGCCTATCATTTGACCACCAAATTGGAGTGCCTCATTCAAAATAATGTGTGATGCTTTTCATTCTGCAATTAGTGCTATTTTAGAGTAGCATATTGTAAAATTACCCCTTGTAATATAATATGCTAACAAGACTTTAAACAATTTCCAACTCCATTACTCCATTACAGAAAAAGAGTTATTAGCTATCATATTTGCCTTAGATAAATTTAGATATTATATGTTAGGATCTAGGGTCATAATCTATTTGAACCATGCTAGACTAAAGTATCTTTTCTAAACATAGATGCTAAACCTAGATTGACCCGTTATAGGAATTTGATATAGAGATTTAGGACAAGAAAGGTTCCAAAAATGTGGTAGCAAACCACTTATCCAAGTTGATGGTAGAGTCTACTAATGAATCTATGCCTATCACATAATCTTTGCCAAATGAGCGATTGTAGTAGGTTTTTTAATTCCCTTCATTTGCAGACATTGTCAATTATCTTGTTACAAGTCAAATTCCAACTCATTGGTCAAAACGAGATAAATCTAAATTTATATGCAAGATAAAGTACATTTTCTGGGATAACCAATACTTATTTATGTATTGTCCCATCTAAATTATAAGGTGATGTTTTGCTGATAGTGATCATAATAGTATCATCTCTTATTGTCATGATCATGTATGTGCAGGCCACTTTAGTGTAAGAAAGACTATTACAAATTTTGTCCAATGTGGATTTTATTGGCCAACAATTTTTAGGGATTCCCATGCTTATTGTATGGCATGTGACCGTTGCCAAAAGTTATGAAGTATGGAGCATTGAAGCATGATGCCCTTAAATCCTATCTTAATTGTGAAATTTTTTTAATGTATGAAGCATAGATTTTATGGGTCAGTTCCCTAATTCCTTTGGATATTTGTATGTCCTTGTGGGAGTAGACTACATGTCTAGTGTGCAAAAAAAATGACCACAAGTTGGTGATCTAATTTTTAAAGGACAATATCTTTGCACATTTTGGTATTCCACCCACTAGTATTAGTGATGGTTGAAAACATTTTTACAGCCGGGCTTTTGAAGTTTAATGAAGATATATGGAGTAACCCATAGAGTTGCAATACCCTACTATCCCCAAACTAGTGGATAAGTAGAGGGATCCAATAAGCAGATCAAGCACATTCTAGAAAAAAACGATAAAACCTAATCATAAAGATAGCTTCTTAAGACTCGGTAATGCACTATGGGCATTTCGTACACCTTTCAAAACTCCCATTGGTATGTACCCCTACTAATTAGTATATGAAAATGCTTGTCATTTTCCAATTGAATTACAACATAAAGCTTATTGAAAATTAAATAACTTAACTATGATTTTAGTAAAACAGGTGCTCATAGGAAACTCCAACTACACAAGTTGGAGGAAATCAAGAGAGATACTTATGATACAACAAAGCAATATAAGCATCCCATGAAAATGGTTCATGATAAACATATTTTGAGAAAATCATTCACACCTAATCAAAAGGTCCTTTTATATAACTCTCAATTGCATCTCTTTTTAGGCAAGTTGAGATCTCGCTCGACTGGCCCTTTCATTGCGCGCATTGTTTATTCACTTGGGGTAGTCAAGATTGAGAAAGATGGAATTATCTCCAAAGTAAATGGTCAAAGGCTTAAACCTTTCTTAGAGCTTAGGAACCTTGATGAGGAGGAGGTAGTCTACCTCAAAATTCCTGTTTACCAAGATTAGGTCCACGATATGTCTCTTGTATATTAATGTAGGTTTAGATTTTGCATTTGCATTTGTTATACATTTGTTGCATTCAAATCTTTACACCAATAGGTTAGGCACCATCAGTGGAGTGCAGGTACAATTCTTCTTACCTTTTCTCTTAGGTTTATTATTTTATTTGTCCATGGTTTTTATTTCTAAAACATTAAGGACAATGTTTAATTTAAGTAGGGGTGGGGTATTTACAAAGTTGATGTGTTCATCATAGGCTTTTGTCAATTTTTGAGTCAAAATTGCGTTTAAAAGAAAAAGGTACTCTCTTTGTAAAGTGCAAAGGGTTCTCTCTTCATGACCCTGCCACAAGGTTCATAACCTTGGTTGCTAAAAGAGCCCCATTTCTTCTTTTTCAAGCTACCAATCAAAACCTTTTAGCATGGCATTGTTCACCCATGTGCTTGGTAAAGGCTTCTTATTCCATCTTAGTATAATTCTTGAGGGAGGTAATGACTTCCTTCTTCTATTCAAGATTGGTGGAGGGAGCAATGTCAATGGGCCACTCAACCTAGGGTAGATCCTTAATTGAGGAATCTACCATTGCTTTATTTTGTGAATCACTTGATGACTTAGTAGGTGGTGGAGTCATTTTGGCTTGATTCTCTTCTAATTTCCTCATTGCATTGAGGAAAATCTAATTAGCTTTTTATTTGGCCTTATTTTAAGTTGCTAAGACAATTTTCATCTGCCTCCTCAAGGCCTTCAAGCCTAGCTCGTACAAGTGTTAGGCAGGTGTGAGTGATGGACACCTTTAGGGTGAGAGTTGGATAATTTTCTCTACTCGTAGAAAGTTTGTTAGAGAAACAAATCCTAGGATTATTAGCTTGTTGGTTAAAGCAACCCTTGGCCTCCTTCGTGGAAGGGGTTGCTTTATTTGAAATCATTATCGGCTGGGATGTCTTGACTGTAGTAGATGGAGGTGACCTTTCACCTATTTTTGCTATCAACTCTCCCAAAGGAGGGAGGTGGAGTGTAATTGGTACACTAGGAGAGTGTGCCTTGGAATAATGAATCCTTTGAAAAGGATTCTTCCCTATGAAGGGGAGCTTATGCTATTGCTAACACATCTTTCAACATTGTTGGATGGTACACCACTAGTATAAGAAGTAAAGGTATGACTCAGGGATAGAGAGCTAGTGCTATTGCTGACACCTTTGTCAACACCTTTGGATGGTGCACCCTTAACAAAGGAGGTGGAGCTACTACTCTAGAGAGGGGACCTTGGAACCTAGGCCTTGGCCTCAACTTGCATGGTACAAATGTAGATCACATAAGTGGGGATGTTGATCAAGATGTTTCCCACATTCTTAGTTCCAATCTTTGATGCCATTGAGCTAATATGCAAGGCAAATAAGGACAAATGTGATTTCAAGGTATAAGGAGAGATATGTCCAATTATGCATACCAAAAAGTTTTGTAGGAGTGAAAACATTCATTACATACATTTGAAATTAAGTAAAAACATAAAGGGAATAGTACAAAATAAACTTTCTCTACTGGTGGGTTTTTATTAATCAGATGAAAGTGAGTACATATCTTCAACCCATACTTGCATGTTAATAATAAAAGACAAAAACTTTGATCATTGAGCACATACTTTGATTACATGCTACTGGCCTAAGGCAAGATTGATCCATGTAAAGTGAAATAGGAGCCATGAATTGATGAGGGAACATGGGCAACATATGGCTAGACATAAAGAGGTCAAAGTGATAGTATATCACAACATTTCCAAAATAGCAGGGCTATATTAGGGAACCGTGATTTACACCTTGTTAGGTATAAGATCTTAGTCCTAAACCTAGTTATGCAGACAGTATGTCAACATGAAACATGGCTTAGTATTTATCCAATGGTCAACTTAGACTTGGTTAATCTAAGCCTGGATAGTCATTCTCGTATGTAATAACATCATGGCTAAGACTAGAGTGGTCTACGGTGAATGATGGTTATCCAGTAGCATCGACATAAGTGGAGAAGGACCTAAATGATCTAAACTAGGATCCTAGGAGTGTAGAAAAAATGGTCATAGCTCTTTCCCCCAAAAGACAAGAGCTGAGTCCAAATTTCAAGAACTAGGAAGCATAAATAAAATGGTCATAGTTTAGAGACCCAACAAATAGACCACATATAGGCTTAAAATCTCTCTTAAACACTTTGAAATAACACGAGAATAGCAAAAGTTTATCACCCTATGAATAGGGAGAGAGAACTATTCTTATTGAAGTAAGAATTCTCAATCGATTTTAGAATTCAATATTTGGAATGGAGGGGAGAGCCCCTATTAATAGTTTTGGGCACACAGGCAGTTATTTTGGGTGACCAATAAGGTTGGGACACCAAATCCATGACCACACTAACTATGGAACTCATCCAAAGTACCCCTATAATTGAACAATGCTAGTAGGAAGATTGGCATCTATATTAATAGAATTGAGTAATGTCAATTAGGGACATGGTAGTAAAACCATTTGGCATAGTTATGCAACTATCATCATAGGTGAAAGGTGCTATTGTTTTGATTTAGGTTGAAATGACACTATTTAATGATACATTTGGTACTAAGATCATTCAGTGCCACTTAAGGAGAGATCAAGAGTGACAGGCACCAACTTTGGTGAGGATTTCATCTAGTGCCACTCAACTGAGACTAACTAAGAGCACATGGAAGCATCTGGTCCCACTAGTGCTAAACTCCTTCTTGAGGCTAAAGGAGAGTGTCCAATGTCACTGGTGCTAGAATCCTTCTTGAGACAAGTTAAGAGCCTTCAACATGATTAATGTCTTACTCCTCATTGAGAGAACTTGTGAATGCCCAGCACCATTGGTGTTGAACTCCTTCTTGAAGAAAAATCAAGAGTGATTGTGATGACCCGGGTTTTCTCATGCATTTTTAAATGCAATATCTAATTCCTAAGGCGGGATGCATCCCTATTTGAAAACCCTTTTATAAAAACCATGCAATGCAATGAAAAATCCTTAGTTTTAAACTCATTTTGAAAACCTCGAGTGTCATTTGCTTTCACAACAATCAAAATAGTTGTTGAAAAACTTCAGAAATCATAAATGTTTTTCCCCAGGTCTATCCAAATACAAAGACACAAATCCAACTGTAAATAAATACATGTCCAAAGGGTTGAGAGTTTACTTACATGTATAATTGTCTCCTTTGCTTATTCACTTGCTCGTAGCACTAATATCTCCTGAGACATCTTCTATTTGTGAGTGAAACTATCCTGAAAAATGTTAAGGATAGGGTGAGTATATATTATACTCAGTAGGAGCCTATCACTACAAGTTTTGCATTGCATGCAATGTTTAAAATCATATGCTCTTTAAAACATGTGCATGTTCGAACAATCATGGTCAATATCGATTCTAAAAACCATTGTCAAATCGGAATACTGACGACTTCAAGAATAGCATAATCCAAGTCAAAAGTATCATATATCATAAACATAATGATATGCATAAGATGCTCCACTGAATCCAACTCATGGATATCTGGTATGGTCGACCAACCTCATGTCATGCCATATGTAATGCAAATAAATCCTCAAACCATAGGGTCCAACTATGCCCACAACCTCGCCGTCATGTGGTCCCCGGGTACCTGAGGACACAGGGTCATATGCCTCCACGGGACATATGACACTTCAACCCAGTGCCTTGACACCAGTGGTAGCCCCCTGTACCACATGAAGTCGAAGCAGGGACGTTGCCCTTTTGGGGCGTGGTACCCATCCACCTAATAGTGGTAGAGGCTGGAGGCCAACCGAAACCTCTCGGCATAGCACCCACGAGCTTATCAGCCCAAATCATATCAGATCAAACAAGTGAAAACCTCTTTTTCAAAACCTGTCCTCTTTGGGTCCCTCACAACTGCTTGGCCCTCACAACTGCCTACCCAATGTCTTTTGGGCACTCCAACGTCTTTTGGTAACCCTCAAGGACATGCAATCTTTTAAAAACTCAATGCTCACAAATCATGCAATATATGCATTTGTTTGCAAAACATATCCATGCATAATGTATATGCAATTATTTGCAAAACATATCTATGCATAAAGCATTTATCATATGTATGCCGAATTAAGTCATGCTAAATAAGTTATATAACTTATACTTAAAACATGCACAAAACAATCATGGCTCTTTTCAAAAGTCTAGTAGCTATAGAGTACCTACCTCAAAGTCTCTTGGAGTCGCATCCTTTAGCACTCAACCCGTCCCTGGGTCTCATTTATAAACTCCTTGGTATAAATGGATACAAGGAGTCCTTATTAATTTCAATCTATTTAGACATTAGACTGCTAGGTCCGTTGTTTAAGGTCAATGGTCCTTGCCTAATTCATTTGTCAGGCTAGATCCTATGGTGTGGATCTACTTTCCAATAGTTAAACTCTGTAATTTATCCTCTAATCCTAACTTTAAAGTCTCATTAGGTCCGTGTGCCCCAGTTCCCAGGACACCCATGTATCTTGGTTGAACTGTGACCGCCTTATGTGCATGCTTGCCTAAAGGCCGCTCCAGAGACCACGTTTTGCACACACACATGCATGCTCAAGTGACGCGCTATGACGTGCATCATCACACGAACGCACCTTGTAACATGGCGCGTCTCAGCTCCCAAGGCACCCCATGCATCCTGGTCGAGCTAGGACCCGTGCCCCATGTCACGCACGTACCGAAGGCCATACCTGGGACAGTATTCGCACGTGCACAAGCATGCCTAAGCGATGCGCTATGACGCGCGTCCTGGATTACCTCGCGCGAACACACCTTGGTGTAGTCAAAATGTGCCTTGGCTCCCGGGCTGCCCATGCGTCCTAGTTGAGCCTGGACTGTGCCTGGGACGCACCGAGGCCATGCCCATACACAGTCACGTGCCCTCGTGTACAGTGGCATGCCTGGGATCCGTCCATGGGCTCAGTCAGGTGTGCATCACGCACCATGCCCAGGACCATCTCCCTCGTCGGTCCGATCCTGGGTTCTGCAATTTCTGTTCGAAAAATGCTAGGTCTGGCCTAGTTTTTACCTTTGGAAGTGGAAGGGAAGGATAGCTTACCTGGGCAGCCGGTGATGGCGCTCCCCGCGCCTGGTCATCCTCCGTTCCGGTTCTAAAAACCCCATGCCACTGGAATTTCGTGAAGAGGAAACCCCCATGCTAAGATCAGAAAGGGAAGAGAGGAGGAAATGGAAACGGGATGGTCGGCCTGACTTGGGCCTGGCCATTGCCGAAAAATGCAGAGAGATGGGTTTCTGATTTTTGCCTGAAACCCCAGTCTCAAACGGTTGGAAAAACGTCGAAAAACTTGTGTTTTTGGAGGGGGGAAGATGGGGTTTTTATAGCCTTGCTTATGGCGGTGCTGCCAATGGCTGTGCCGCCCTTGGTGGTAACAGATCCCTCTAGAAAAATGGGGATCGAGGGTTTCTGGAGGGTTCTTGAGGTTGAAGACAACAGCGGGTGCCGTTATCAAAACGACCCCCTGCGTTTTTTGTCCTTTTTCGTTTTAAACGTTTTCTGTTTAATTTCCAGAAATACCCTTATCTTTAAATGGCTGTAACTTCTTCATACGAACTCCGTTTTGGGTGATTTTTGAGGTGTTGGATTCCATTTTTTTAGTAGAATCTAATGGTACTATTTCCTCACAAATTCTTTATTTTAATATTTTAAATAAAATCAAACATTCAACACAGTTCATGTCCTATAAGATGTCCAATTTTTGTCAAAATAGCGAAAATTGTTCGAGCATTACAATGATAAACCCACTTTAGAGGGTTAAAGGGTGACAAACACCACATTGATCAATGCCACCTTGGTGTGGCCAATTCCATCATTGAGTTGAACTCCTTTGTCTAGCACTATCTTTTGGGTCAAAATCTAGGGCCACTATTTTCCTTCAAACAAATGTCATCATCCATTTATGGAAAAAAAACTAGCCAGCTAAAAGAAATGGCTTTCATACTCTTTCTAAATAAGTCTTGGGTCCAACATACACCATATCAACTTGATAATCAAGTGATAAATTTCAAAAGTCAAATAAGTCATTAAGGATGCACTTGCTTGAAAATGGATTGCCAAGAAATTATATTAAGAAACCTAATTTGACTTGAAAGCACAATCTCATGTTAAAGTAAATAGTTGTCACCACTATCATATGTTTGAGAATTTGAATATTTAAAATCGAACTCATAATGTGGTCTACATTGCTACATCATGTTTTGCATATTGGTATTTTAGAAGGCTGCTTTTATTTGAAAACCTAAAGTAGTAATGAGAAAATCAAGTGCTTGAAGTAATCTATTTTTATTGGCGCTTGTAGTGGTGACATCACGTGGTAGAATTTTTCTCAAAGTCTCCCACCGCACTCATGTATATATAAACAAAAGCCTTTAGGCAAGCCCTAGCCTTGCAGGAAAACAAGAGTTTAGGGCTTCATGAACCTTCCATAAGGATTTGTTAAAAGTATAGAAACTTTCTCCATCCAAATGTAAAGATTAGAGATTCAAGTTCAACAGCAACATCTTATAATGGAGGTAATTAGTCCATTCATATTTTACATACAAAGTGAAACAAATGAGTTCACAATTAGTATGAGAGCCACCCTTTTCTATTATGCTACTTGTTATTTTTCTATGTTGAATAATCATGCATTTAATCATACTTCATATTGATATGTTGTATATAAATATTATATATCTTTAATATTTGTGGCTATGCATGAGATCACTCATATCTTGTTTAAAAGAGTAGGAAAAATGGACTACAGACTTTAGAAGGATATGACTATAACTTCAAATCTATTAAAAAATTCATAGAGAACCATTTATGAAAAATTTTAGTTTCCAGAAGAGTTTTTCTCTAGTTTTGGTACTATTATACAACTTCATAAGAGCCCTTCTGACAATTTTAAGTTTACTCTAAGGGATTATTTTGAAAATATAGAATAATACAAGGACTTATACATAATAGGATCCATGTATCTTTATTTTAAGAGAGGATTCATGTGTTTAGGCTTATTTTAGTGTTTTGTTATGTCGTATTAGTTTGCTCAATTTCATCAATGCCTATTTTATTTACTACATCATGTCACTTATTTCATGCTATAATAAATTATTAGAGGCACAAAAGTGACTTGAGAGCAGCCAAAGCATCTTGAATTATGATGGTTCCATATAACTATTTTTTCCAGAAGAAGGCATGAAATTAACTCTAATTATGATATCAAACTTGTGATTAACTATGAATGATTACAACTCAAACCTACATGAACTTTGTCATACATAGATCTATTGAATTGGAACAATTAACTCTTATAACTAAAGGAGAAAATGTTAGATTCCCAAAAGTTATAGTATTTTCTCATTCTCAATATTTAGAACAAAATTGCTTCCAATTACTAGGTCCATTAATCAAATTATTAGAGTGTGATAGCCCCTTGATATGCATAAAAATATTATATACATATCTTCAAATTTAGAAGGTTTTAATTGTAGAGATTAGTTAATTATTACTAATTAGATTAATTCTACTATTTTGTAGGTCTAGAGTACAAATGAAAAAAATTTAATTTTTGTCAATTTTACCCATAAAAGAGCAATTTTAGAAGCCAAGTTACATTATGGGTCACACTTATCATAAATAAAGTCCTGAAGGTTCAAAATAATCATTGGATGGTCTTATCAAAGTCAAAACTGTCAGAAACCCTATGTACAACTCATACTCAAATAAGGGTGGAAAGATGGCAAATTTTCAATTCAAGTACAACTCATACATTCTGCCTCCTTAAGAGGCTTGTGGAAGAAGTTCAATATACATATTGGGATTATATACAATGAAACCTTCTTAGAAGAACAAAAAGAATGGGACCACATGAAGACTTTTACTTATTTTCTCTCCCATACTCAACCAAAGGATGAAGAATCAACCAATGAGTGGATGCCTTATCCATAAAAGATATTGAAGTATAATAGGTCCAGGTGAGCATATGAAGATCTATAAGAATCAAGGCCATTCATCCTAGAGCAATCCAATCCAATGGTAGAGAAAAAAAAAGTTTAAAGAAGGTTTACATGCCACAAATGAATTCCATCCAGTCAAAGGTAGGTATAATCCAAGGGTTGGGATTGAAGTGAAGGAAAGATCAAAACCTTAGGCACCTTTCATATATTGAAAAGTCAAGTCAAAACTTAAGGAAAGGAAGATTTCAACCATGCAATCCCATCCAAGGGTCCGTACATCCTAGGGTTTCTCACTCACTCACTCACTCACTCACACACACACACACACACAATTGGATTCCATGCCCCACCCACCTTAGGACTTTCTAATTAGAAAAAACCTAGATATCTCATCAAAATTTTTATTTCTTTCACTTTTCTTCCCACCAATTTCTTTTTTTAATTATTCCTTATCTCTTTATTCTTTTACCTTTTTATTTTATCCCATTTTCCACCCCCACTTTCCTATAATAAAAATCATGTACCCAACCCCCCCTTCAACGGCCACTTTCCTATTTGATTACACCCCTGCCCCTCCCTCTTAAATTACATATTTTGTCTTCCTTAGTAATTCTTTGTTCTTCATTCATTCCCTTCATTCTTAAGACTTTACTTTCCTAATTTGTTTTCTCTTCCATCTTATTCCCTTCCATTCTTATCTCTTATTACCCTAATTGAATTCCACATCCCACCCATCTAGCATTAAATTAAAATAACTAAAGTGGCTTGATCTCAACCCTTGAATTCCCTTAACCCTTAAATTAGAAATCTATAAATAGAGGTGTTTTACATAGCTTAAGGATCTTTTAACTCTCCGTAGAGTTCAAGGATAAATAGAGGGAGGAAGATAACCCTCACCCAAGCTCCCTTCAAGATTTCACAGTTCAAATCCTTTGGAGATAAAGGTAGGGTCTCAACCTAAGTTCCAACTTCTTTCATTCTTATCTTCTTTTTTCTTTCTCTATAATCTTCTATCTCTTCCATTCAATTTCTTCTATGCATGTGTTCACTTAGGATTTTGTTTTGATCAGATAGTTCATGCATATCATTCATGTTCACTTAGCTTACATGCATGATAATATAGTAGTTTCCCTTAGTTTTGCATGTTAATTTCTCATCTTTACTAGCTTTGTAGTTCGTGCAGAGAATCGTAATTCCTTGCATCTTAGAGTAGTGTAGATGCATATCATGTTTTCTTCCATTAAGATTTGCATGCATATACATGTAGGATTTTTAACACATTCCATTAAAATTTGGTGGATGCGTCTTTCTCAATTTCACATGCATGGATTATTTTGCATCATAACTTAGTTGCATTCATGATTTACATGTCAATTTTTTTTTCTCAGGTTAGGTTTTACTTTGTAGATCTAATTTGTAGTATAGCTGTCAAATTCACATGTTTAGTTTTCTTGTTTTAAGCACTTTTCTATTTTATAAGTAGGGTAGTTTCTAATTTTTTATTCCATATATAAAACTTAGATTCATTGCTTTCTAGTTTTAGTAATTTTTCTTTTTTCTTTCCAAAAGCATTAATAATGTGTTAGGTTTAGTTCAAAACCATTTTAGAAAGTAGTTGCATGGTAAATTCTTATATCTAAATCTTTCATAGTTTAGAATTAGCAATTTCGTAATTTAGAAACTCATATTTGACATAGTTTGACTTTCACATTCCCTTTGCATAATACTAGAATTAGTTTAGAAACTTTATGCATATTAGATTCTTAGATATAGAATTCATTATTAACTTAGAAAATAATGCATAGCATCATAATATCATGCATTTAGTGTAAGCATCATCACTTTCTAATTTAGAAGCACACACTTTCTTAGCTTCACACACCGAACTTCCGATGCTAGGTCTTGCATTTCTCATTCATTCCCAACTCTAATTTTAAGTTTCATGCATAATCATTGTTAGTTAGTTCATGCGTCATTCCTCTTTCTCTCTTTCTAATTTCTTTTTATGGAATTGGACTAAGGAAATGGAAATGATTCTTAGAAATAAGGAAACTTTCTAATTTCTTAATTTAAGATTAAGGAAATATGCAAATACGTCTATAAAGCCACCTAAGTTCCTAGCTAAAGGCCTTCATGTTGAAGGGTAGGATCACACCATGTTCCTACTCCTTGCTTCTTCTCTTAAGGCTAGAAATTGGTGAGTCCTAAAACAGGGGCCACTATCTCCATTTTCTTTTCTTTTCTTTTTCTTTTTTTCATGTTTAAAGTAGGAAACCTCTTCTATGGCTGCCTTATCTTAAATATGAAGGACCTCTAATCCCCTGTTTATCTAAACTCCATGAAGTTGCCCTCTTTTTAGAGTTGCCAGCTTAGAGAAAATGCAATAACCTTTTCTATTTCCTTTTTCATCATTATTTTTTCTTTATTTGGTAATGATGGCCTAGGAAAGGGGTTAAATACTTCATTCCTAAGGATCATTGGATGGGATTTGCTGATTTGTGTCATGTTGGGCTAAAGAGATGCGAATAGCCTGGTGGCAACTTTAGTGTATTTTGGGTTGAAGAGAAGTGTACAAGCTCTTGTTGAGTGACACAACATGTGGGCCCTACAGTAGAATTTATGCCTAGATTTAAAGGATCTTTTATTTACTTGCTTTCTTTTCTTTGCTTATGTAACAATTCTTGTAACAATCCAATTAATGAAAGAGTTCTTTTCCTTTGTCTAGTTACTTTGTTTCCTTAGTTAGTTATAGTTTTAGATAGTTTCCTTAATGTTTGGTGGTAATTTTAGAAAGTTTCCTTTGCATATTTGATAGTTTTCTAGTTTCCTTAATTGCTTGCCTTTTAATTTGGGGATTACTTTCTAGGTGCTTAGTTACTTTAGTTGTTTCTTTGTATAACTTTAAAAATTACTCTCAAGTGCATGAATCAATGTAGTAATTGTACGCGAGTAAGGTCGATCTCACTAGGAATCTCATGATTTTGTATATTGATTAGATCTTGCTTAAACCACATATCCTAGTCAAAGAGAGATTGAATTTGATCTAAACTAAGAATGTAAATAACATGGAATTAGAAACTACAATAAAGAAAACCTTTTAAAAATTACACTTTCTAAAAACAAAACTTAGGATCTAACTAAAATTAATCTAACATTCATCTAACTTAAGCAAATGAACTAAACTAATCAATAAAAGCATGCAAAACTATCCCAAAAGTGTGCACATGAACATATGAAAAGTGTGCATTAAACAAATGGATTTATTGAATTGACAATCATACATGAATGGTATGCATATTACATAAACATAGAAAGAAAAGTGTGCCCTCTTCAAAGACATAAAATTATCCCAAATTCCAATCCAACATTCATCATTCAATAAGTAGCAAGTGTGTGATCCAAGAAAGAACCAAAGGTAAAAAGAGAAGGAAAGATGAGAAGGAATGCAATAGATAGGCTAAGAAATAAATATTTTAAGGAACTAAGCTTGATCCAAAGGCAACTATCTCTTGGCTATCACTACAAGAGATTAGTGGAACTTGGATACAAGGATATTAAGCACAAAATTAAAAGAAAACAACAATGGCAATCAAGTAAGAAAAAAGAGCATGGAACAAAGGAGCAAAGCTAAGCAACAAGGGATTAAAAGAAGCATAAAAACCAACTTGAATTTAGAAGACCTATGGAGAAGGCGAGGAAGAACTTTAATGGAGGTGTGGAGGGCTGGATATAGGCATGGAAAACAAGCCTCCTAGGAGGGAGGCTTGATTCTCCTTATGGAGGATGATGTGATGATGGTTGGTATTTATAGATGAGTTTCCTTCTTAAAAAGATAAGATTAGATTAGATTAGGAAAGAAATTGTAGGTAGGACTCTAGGAAAGTGGGAGGAAGATAAAAGAGGAATAAGGTGAAGTTTCTAAAAATAACCAAAGGGATGGGCATAAGATCATAAGATAGGAAACTTAAGATGGTAATTAGAAGTAGGAATCTAAGATAGGAAAGTTAGGTGGTTGAGAGGAGATGAAAGATTAGAAGGTGAGATGAGGTGGAACGCTAAGGTTGAGAATTAGAAAGGTGGCAGGCACCACTTTTCAAGGCGAATTGCATGGAACTCCCCTCCTTAAAGGTGTTTCACATGGAAAGGTAAGAAAGAGAGGAAAGGGAGGGACAAAGATAGAAAGATAAGGAAAGATACGAAGACAGAGAGAGAAGAAAGATAAAATATAAGGACTCTTCTCCCATTAGTTCGGCTTAGCAAGCCACCAATCCTAGTTTGACAAGTCATCATTCCTTCTAATTATCCTCTTGATTTTTCACGAAATAATTGCATGAAAACTTCCTGGAATCGTGAGGCTCCACATGGCATGGCTCAAATTGCTTCAAGGCTCACTTTGATGGTTCATTTGGCTTGTGTACATGGGCCCATTCTAGCCACCTTTGATTTCCTTCAATTGCTTTCTTTGCTTATCTTAGGATGATCTTGAACCTTGATTAAGCTTGCAAATGTTGGAGACTAGGCCCTAGCTCTCTCTTTTGATCTTGATCTTCAATTCTTATCTTAAGCACTCTTGGCCATTGGATCATCTTCTCAACACCTACAAAAGGTTAAAAACCCTAATTAAATTCTAAAAAATTATGATGATTCCCATACTTAATCTAGATTAGCCTTTGAACCTAAAAAACATCAAATTTTTGAATTATGACGTTAGAAAAGCATGCGCTATGAATTTTTGCAAAAAACCCTAGGATAATCCCTATAATTTATGACATACGGACTACTAATTGGGTGCTTTTTATGTAAAATTGAATAGACATAATTTTCCTTTTTAGTTAGTTGTTTATTTTATGTCTTTACTTTCCTTGCCTTGTAGTTGGAATCTTTCCTACTTTGATGTTTGGCTAGGTTAAAATAAGATGACCTAACTTGTAGTTCACTTAGTTTATCAAAGAGTTCATGGGATCAACTCCTACGTGTTGATTTTGTACTCCAAAAAGTTGTGCACTTATGGTAATAAGTAAGATACATCACCCTTGTCCAAAGGAGGGTTATGATAACACACTTGCTTGCCAAAAGTATTGCAAACATGGGTTAGCATATTTAATTCAGTTTTGTTCTTATATTTGTTGAGACAAAAGGTTGCTAAATTTCTCTGGTATGAAGGAAATATGGTGAAAATCCTCAATAGAGAATGAATGAAGTTGTTTAAAATATTGTTTATATGTTTATTGATGATTTGTTGATGTTTGAATGCTCAAAGTTTTCAAAAGTTGGCACAAATCCCACAATTACATAGTTTTTGCATTGAGCACTCAGCTCGATAAATGACTCAGTCCACTAGACTGTAGATGGTACTCTATAGTAGAGTAGACTAATAGTTGATAACAATCAATTAGACTTACCTTATTTGATTGTAATATTTATCTTGGTTTAAACAATAGCTAATGTTAGCTAAAAAATTAATGGTCATTAAAATTTAGCTCATTGAAAAATAGGCTAAAAACATCCAACGAGCATGAACTTTTATATTTAGCCTATACAAGCCATTCTAAACATGATGGATGGCTTAGATCTATTTAAAGTCATCATTATGCATGGAAAAGGGTGATGTGGAATCCTTCCATGCTTTGAGATTGGACTTCTATGGGGACATGTAATATATGTGCGTGCGTGTGTGTGTGTGTGTGTCCTTATTTTGTCCTTTGAATCCTATATGTTGTGCTCATTCAAATCCATTTCAATATGAAATTGAGATGCTATATTCTTTTTTTCCACAAAAATGTAAGATTTACTAGTGTACAACTAAATGTGCATTTGACATTATTAATTCGATGATCCAATCCACTAGTATGTTGCACTTGATCTTAAATTGGCATGCCCTAGTAGTCCATTTATTGGATAATTTTAAACAGTATGGTTTTAGGGTATAAAATAAACAAAACTATAAAAATGAAAGAACAATAAATCTTATCTAAGCTATCTAAGGGTTTATTGTACCAAATTTTTGTGGTTTATGTAAGGATAAGTTAAAGAGATGGTTTAGTTTTTCATCACTAATTATTGGGTCCTGGGTAGATACTAATTATTGGGTCCTGGGTAGATGCTAATTTAATTTCACATATTTGCTTGGCCAATACCTCAAAAAGACCACTTTCACTACTTTGGATCAATAATTCATGAGAGTGGAGAGATTAAGAGAGATGTTGCCCAGAGAATTCAAGTATATTGGAACAAAGGGAGATGTGCTTCTTGAAGTTCTAAGTGATCGGCGGGTGTCACTCAAATTGAAAGGAAAATTCTATAGGACAGCTGCATGCTCTATGGGTCAAGAGTGTTGAGCAATTAAGGAACAACATACACATCGATTGAGCATAGCCAAAATGAGGATGTTGAGATGGATGCATAGCAATACAAAAAAGGATAGAATTAGAAATGAAAATATTAGAGGAAACTTAGAAGTAGTACCAATAGGTAACAAGATGAGAGAGGATAGAATTAGATAGTTTTAACATGTTCAATAGAGACCAAAAATGACACCAGCTAGAAGGAGTGAGTTGTTTCAAGTCAAAGGTTCTAAAAGGGCAAGGAAAAGGCCTAGAAGGAAGTAGATAGAAGCGAAAGGAAAAGATTTAAGAATTCTTGGAATTAATGAAACAATGATTCTTGATAGAGATGAATGAAGGAATGAGATTTGGTAGCTGACCCCTAATTGTGATAGGGATTTTGTTATGATGATGATTATTGATATTTACTTAGCCCTATGGTCTATAATCACTAATTTTGTCTTAGTTCAAAATTTTATTTTAATTAGCATTTTGAGATATATTTATTATCTTGGTTTAGACACCCCTATTTTTCCACCCCAATTCTTTTTCTTACAGATGCCATGATGGATATGCTGGTGAATATCAAGCTTGTAATAGGACCAACTAACAGTTTGCAACCCACATGAAGGCAATGGTAGGTTGCCCAAACATTCAAAGGCTTCCTCAAGCTCACCTAGTAAGCATGAACTTTACATCAACATGTAATATATCGAGACTCTTTATCACCATCAGGGAAATGTCTAAAATATTGCCCCAAAAGACATATAGTATCTACAATCATCATTAGATCTATATTCAAGTGCATACTACCTTGATCTATATATGTACTAAATTTAAGCCACTAGAGGGACCACATGAGCATTAAATAACATAGGGCGTTAAACGGCAGAAAGCAACCTCTCTTCTCAAATGAGAAATTGCCTCTCTTTTTCTTTGTAGTAAATGAAGGCCTAGTACACAAAAAAGAATGATTATCTGATGAAGATTGACACTGAATGATCACTCACCTTCCTTTTTAGGTAAGAACAAACAATGGTGCATTTTGTTGTGATTTTTAAGTTAAACTCACTAGCACACAAAATGGTTGTAATAACTCATGCGATGGAGGTTGATTCCACAAAGAATCAAACAGTTTGTACAACTAGTGGAACTTTACTCAAACCACTTAACCTAGCCAATAAGAATAAGTGTTAATCTAAACTAAGGAATGAATTGACATGGAAACATGACATAAACTAAAAACATAAAATGATAAAACATGCTAAAAGGAAACAAACTAAAAGTTAGAAACTTTCCTAAAGCATGCTTTCTAAAAACAGAACTTTCCTAGAATTACAATTAAAAACTTTCTAAAAGGATCTTGAGCTAAGGTTATACTCTCTTGGCTATCACTACAAGAGAGTTGTAACCTATAGATTCAAGAATTAAAGAAACAAAACTAAGGGAAATCACAAGAAACCGATCAAGTAGATAACAAGGAATCAAAGAAACAAGGAAAAGATTCAAGCAAAGAAACAATGAAGGAAAGAACAAGGCACTAACCTGAATTGAGAAGAAAAAAAGAAAGAGAAGAGAGCAAGATTCACCAAGGATGAGGCTTGAATGGACAGGAAGGAAAGGCTACCATCATGGGAAAATCGTTGGCAGGAAAGGGATGGAAGAAGGGTGGAGACACCTCCTTCTTAGGAGGGGGCATTCTTCCCTTCTCCAACAGGTGAAAAACATGAAAATCTTCCCCTTAGTTTATATATGGTGGCTGCATTCTAAGAGAACCCTAATAAGCATGGCACATGAAATTATAGAGTGGTCATGTGGCATCAAAAGATTAAGTAGATCTAGCACAATAAGCATGACTCTAATAGGGGAATAAGGTGGGATAAAGTGGGAGACACCTAATTGTTAGGGTAGGGTGTCTTTCACTTTGTGAAAGTCTTGGAGGGTATTAAGAAAATAGAGAGAGAGAGAGAGAGAGAGAGAGAGAGAGAGAGAGAGAGAGAGAGAGAGAGAGAGAGAGAGAGAGAGAGAGAGAGAGAGAGAGAGAGAGAGAGAGAGAGAGAGAGAGAGAGAGAGAGAGAGAGAGAGAATGAAGTGGAGTGAGGTGAGGTGAGGTGAGGTGAGGTGATTGGGTAGATCTAGGATGGATAGGCTGGTTGAAGTGGTAGTTTAAGAAGGTGGTTATGTCTTAGAAAAGTAGGACTCTTAGGTGGGAAGGTGCAAAATTCTTAGTGCTTTTGTATGGTGAGGTGGAAAGGGAGAAAAAGGTGAGAAAAACATTAAAAAATAAGAAAAATGAATTGGGTTCTTCCTACTGGTTTGCATGCTACCTTAACCAATTGGATTTTTCCTCAAATATCTTCAAAATAAACCTTAAAATCCCATGGATATTTTCTTTAGATTTTCTTCCAATCATGGCTTTCTATGTAGCTTGGCTCATGTGGCTTGATGGCTTGCTTTAAGAGATTATTTGAATTGGCTTCATGGTTGGCTTCATGGGCCCTTTTGGTTTGGCTTGGTAGCTCAAGACCATGGCTTTGATGGCAGGCCACGCTCCTTAGCTTACCCTCTCCTTCATGGCTTACATGGCTTGGGAAACTTAAGTGCATCCCATGCAAACATGGTGGACTTCGCATGACTTGTGCATGGGCCTACTTTAGTCACCTTTGACTTCTCCAATTCCATCCTTTGCATTCTTTAATGTGATCTTGAGCCATGATCTCATGTTAGATTGATGACTTTTGGATCTAGACTCTATTTTTTGGTCTTGATCTTCAATTTTCATCTCAATCGATCTCAGCCGTCAGATCATCTTAATTTATCTTGGTTGTCAAATCATCTTCTTTGCTCCTATAAAAATGAAAAACTCTAATTAAATCTTAGAAACTGTGATTATTCACATACTTATGTCAGATTAGCCTTTGAACCCACAAATTATCAAATATTTGATTTATTAGGTCAAAAATATGTGTTATAATTTTTTTGTCAAAATTATTAATCTAATACTATAAGTTATACCACATGGGCAACTAATTAGTTGATTTTTATACAAATTTGGACACTTATCACACCCCTCAACCAACATTTTGTTAGTCCCAAGAAAACCATGCAAAAGTTCAAGAAAACAAAGTGGTTTCCATTTTTGTAGGTACTCATGATTGTATTTATCACATGCAATAAGGACCTCAACTCCTAGGTTACCCCTAATAGACAAGTTGTGCCTCGTAAAGGTTTGCAGCGAATATACCCCCAAAATTCTTGAAATTTTGATGAAAATCCTTTATTCATCTGAGAATATTTTTTCTTTTATTCAATTTATATTAAGTATCTAACTTTAGCTTGCTAATAAAGATAAACAAAAAGGTTCAAATTCGTACCATTATGCTAAAGATATCCCATTATTCTATTAAACTTTGAAAAGTGACTGTGTTATAGCCAATATATAATTATAGTCTCTAAGTCAAATATAACATTAATTAACGTCCAAATATATGCTTTGACTTTAATTCTCATGAGAACACTCAGAAAGAAGTCACTCATAAACATTTTAATCTCTCATTAATATGTGAGTAAAATATTCTTTATCAAGTCCAACAATCTCACATATTTTATACGAAAGAATATTAACTTAAAAAAATGCTAATAATCTCATGAAAGGATATCAACTACTAAGAATTTACTAAGAATCTCACGAAACATAGGCTTAGGTAAGGATTATCAAAAGAATGGGTATAAAGGTAAACAAAGGTTATTTGGAAAATATATAAAGGTCTTCTCTCAGTGTATTCACAACTTTTTTTAATTTTTCCTCACAAGAGTAAACATTTTTCTTTTTCATTGGCTATCATTTTCGTATGTTTTTCATTTGACTACATATATAGTCTTTTAGACCTTTTAAACCTTTTTTTTATGTTCATCTGTTGAATTGTATTGTTCATACTTTTTCTCAATATTTCTACAATCTTCTCTACTTATTTCCAAAACAAATAGGTAAAGGATATATTATAGGGGTTCAATATAAGTAAAGGTTATCTAGATAAGTAAGAAAAAAGGCTTATATTTTAAGGGCTCAATGGGCTAACTAATGAAAATAACTTAAGGAAGGCTAAAGGCTCTGGGTTTTACCAAGGATGGCCTCTATCATTTCCTAGATTTCATATAACCTAAAAATGATCATAAACTTAAGAGATATATGGTAGAGTCTTTTTGTGGTTTCTAAATAATTGACCAAGATAATGAATAATGAGACCAACTAAGAGTTAATGTTCACTGAAGAAAATTTGGTGTTTATGTTTAACCCTAAAAAAATTGAAGAATTGCTCAAAACTCACTTGGGTTACAAGTCTCCACAAATCTTCTTCATGATCTTCAAGTTTTATTTTCTCTTCAACTTAAACTATATATACAACTATTTTGTACAATTAATATTCTGAGTTTAATTTTTCAAAAGATACTTTAGACAATGGATAAAATAGTGAACCAATTGTATGCAATTTTATTAATAAGCTAAAGTAAAGTTAGCTAAATATTCAAAAAATCTAAATTCTCATCTTTATTAAACACTTAGAAATCTCATTTCTACACCCCCCAACCTGAACTAAACATTGCCCTTAATTTATTGAAATATAGGATACCTAAATGATGAATAGATAATGTAGAACACTAAGACTTTCCAAAGAAAATCTCAAGTTTCCTCCCAATGAGCTCTAAGTTTAACGTCTTCAACCAGACATATCCTAGCTTTTTAAACCTAATTCTATACTAGCTTAACCTAATTTTTCCCAACCCTAACCCTAACAATGAAATGAGCAAGATTTTCTCATGCCACATTAGAATTTCATGGTAGTCTATATATTTTCTCCACCTTGAAATTTTGGTGGTGGTAGCATTATGACATAATAGACCACCATCATTATAAATTTAGTGGGACCACATTGACGATCCCCTATCTTCAATATTTCACAATAGTCAATATAATTCCTCCACCTTGAAAATTTAGGTGCTGGTAAATCAATGCAATCTTGAACTATCTGTGAATTTACAATATGTTGGACCATATATAATTGAATTGTCTTCCTTTTTAGTAAATTAAGGGGTGACAGTGACCATTGTTCTTGGTTCATCTTTTCCCTCTCTTTTTTTTTTTTTCCTAAAATTGGGGTGTAAGCTGACACTACAATTCACTAAAAGGTTGTTCTTGTATTATTGGAGACAGGGACGTGGTTTGGCGTAAACCCTAATTATCTTCTAATGCATCCCCTAGAGTTGGTTGATATAGAACTAATACATCAACTAACTTTTCTTCTTCCTGTTTATAGCGAACCTATATTACTATCTTGTGATTGTTCAAATAAGGTGTATAGGTTTCAATCAAGTACATATGCTACATCGCAAGGCTCAATTTATATTTCAGGCTATATAGGGGTTTCAACAAAGGCATAGTATCCAACAACTAATTCACCTCCTCAATGGATGTGTCTTCATCAAATTCATAAAAATAAGCAAGACAAATTCTAGAGGATGTTGGTTGGACATGTCCAATGATTCATTTCTTCATACATAAATGTCTCTTTATCAAAATCATAAAAAAATGGAATAGGACATTGTTGGAGTAGATATGAGTTGGATGTTTTTATGGATGGTTGTAGATTTTGTGGCTCAAAATAACTGTAAGATATATCCATCCTATTGTTAGTATCAATAATCAACATTGGTGAAAAACTCTAATTGGTAATTCCCATCTTGAAATTCTTCAAATGCTTTTTCATCTCCTCCCTAATTTATTTCATTTCCTCAGCCCCATTTTTAAGTGAAGCAAGATTTTGATTCATTAGTTTACTAAGTTCTTTTATATTCTCTTCTAATGATGGTTCTTCATGTTATAAAGGAAACAACTCATAGGGTTGGTATTGCTGTGGCACTAAGGTACTGAAAAAGAGCTGGGCAGGTTGAACCCATTATGGTTGGCTCTAATATTCTTGATAATCATGGTAAGGTAGATCAGGGAGGGACTATGATAGTTCTTCTTGGTATGATTGATAATCATGAGACCATGGTTGTTCATGATATTGAGCCCATCCATTATAGTTTGTCTCAAGATAATATTTATTGCTAAGGTATATGAATGCACTAGTTGAATCCAATAGCTCCTAATAACATCCATTGTATGTGGAGCTTGATGGCAATGAAGAAGTGGAATATTAAGGTTCATAATAGGCATAGCCATTATGGTATTAAGGTTGTAGATCAACTTGCCTAGAAGCTATTATCCTAAGCAATTGACTTTCCATACTATCTATCATATCCATCGGTGTATCTAATTTATCAACTCTATACTATTCTTGATAGACCTTTGCTCTCAACTTTATACACAATGTATACAAGGAATGAGTACTTTTTTATTCGATTTTTTTTTTAATGAAAAACCATGACTATAAGATATAAATTAAATGTTAGTCCTAAGCTAAATGATGCACAACCAATCCTAATAGCCTGCTAATGAGCTGAATTGATGATCTTTATAACACGTAGGGTGATAGCTATTAAACCTAAATCTAGATAGCTCCTCCTTTAATCCAAGCTATACTACTACTTACCAATTAGATTCTGCTCTAAAGTGGTTAATGCAATCCTCATGCCAGGAGGAGTTTAGACGTCAACCAATGTCAATGGAAGGTATAGGAAAATCAATTAAATTTTTAGACACCCACTATAACCACAATGCTCAGAAGCCATTGGAGTGACAACAAGCCTAACCCTTCAAAAAGGTTCCTACGAGCTCGAATACCCTAAGTCTCTTTCTACTTGATTTTAAATTACATTCAAGGTTGGGATCACAAACATACAAGGATTAATTTTAATTGCCGAGGTGAGCCAAGGATCTGGTGATGAAATCCAATCCTTATCTTATAAGGGTTCCTAAGGCCATTACTATCAATGTGATACATTCCACCATAAAACAATTAAATGTTACAAAAAGCAAACCAATGCATACTTATATGCTATTTAATAAAGGGTCAAACACCTTAACAAATAGGACACTATAGCCATGCAGCCTATGCTTTGGTTATAGCCGAGCTCAGGCTAATCTTTATTAATTAGGTGCACAACTAATGTAATAATCCTAAATAAAATGCAACAATTATCAATGAATGGCCCTAGTCTATATTATTTATACTACCATCCCAAATGCAATTTTATACTAAATGCACTTTATACTAGAAAATTAAAAAGGGGTGAAAATTGCTTATAGTGAGGGTTTTGATGATAATCAAGTGTGGGCTATCATACCTCACACTAGCCCTATATTATGACAACCCATTTAAAAATTGAATAAAATAAAAATCACAATGGGCCTCAATACAATTTCACTCAAATCCTATTCTAGGAAGGCAACAAAACCCTAATCTATGTTGATGAAGCCTTAGCCTACAAGATTGTTGCTACTCCTTTGCTAATTTTTCTCACACAAATATCAAACAAATATGGTCAATATGAGAAAAATAGCAATAAACGCAAAAGAAAAATGATAATAAATTCTAAAGTAATGCACCCTAAACCTAGACTAGAGGTAAATAATCTAAGATAAGGTCCACTACACAATTCCACTGTGACTACTCGGTCACAACACCAAAAATTTGTTGTGGTTTTTAACCTAAACTCACAACTGCACCAATCAATTGTAATAATTCATGCAATGGAGGTTGATCCCATAAGAAATCAAATAGTTTGTGTGATTAGTGGAATTTTACTTAAACTACTTATCATAACCAAAGAGAATAAGTGTTAATCTAAATTAAGAATGAATTAACATGGAAACATGATATAAACTAAAAGTATAAAATGATAAAACATGCTAAAGTTAAACAAACTAAAACTTAGAAACTTTCCTAAAACATGCATTCTAAAAATAGAACTTTCCTAAATTATTATAAAAAACTTTCCAAAAATTGAAGTTAGAAACTAGCTTAACTATTCTAGAATGCAAATACACTTAGGCAATAATCAAATGAACCTAAGCAGAACCTATCAAACCTAACCTAGAATGCAAAATATTCCTTTATAATCACTTGCTAGTAGAAATTATCAAACAAGCCTCAACTGCATCACACTTGATGCAAATTTTCTTATGGGTAACCTCGAGTCTGTGAGATGTGAGCAAACATATCATTTTCACTGAGCTAGAGAGAATTTTGAAAACTGTATTATAGCTTCGATTGTTATGGTTTTCTAAGAAAAATTTGAATCATTGTTTTTATGTAATCCCTTATGTGGCCATTGGTCCATCAAATTCTTCTTCAGTTGTTGACCTGTCAGATTTCTTTGATGATGACCCAACTTCTACATGCTTGCTAGTTGACTATATTTAAACATCAAAAGATTAAACCAATCACAAAAAGAGCTAGAGAAATTGTAATATCTGCAATTTTTAACCATAATTTAGTAATAAAATAAATTAATTAAATTAAAAATTCTATGAATAGAATTTGGTTTTAATACCACTAAATTTAGAAAGTACACGCTGATAGGAATTGAACGGTATAAAGAGCGTCAAAAACGGATTTCGGATGAGGGAGATATGAACATTTTAAGATCAAGGTGCAATTTGGTAATTAGGCAAGGAAACGAATTAAAGGGGGCTGTCTTGATAACGACACCCCCTTTCCATCCCTAACCCTTAGCAAGCAAAGATGGGCGATGTTCTACCTTTCCCTGCGAAGTAATCAGATCTAAACCTACAGAAACGAGTTTCCTCTTCAATCCCAACAAAAAACAGCTCTAGGATTGTGCCATCTTCACTCCATTCTCCACCAAGCTTAGACCAAACTTTGCACGTGCTAGAGGACCTCAATCTCCACTCTTTGGTTCAAAT
Source organism: Warburgia ugandensis (assembly GCA_035236585.1). NCBI lineage: Eukaryota > Viridiplantae > Streptophyta > Magnoliopsida > Canellales > Canellaceae > Warburgia > Warburgia ugandensis. Next base: position 16,595,976 of record CP141134.1, on the reverse strand, counting down.
CAAGTTGGCTAAACCCTCTACCCTTCTCTTTTTCTTATTTCCCAACTTTCTCCTCACAGATCCGGGCTGGATCTAAGCTGAATAGCGTTGGATAGCCTAGGAAGTCAAAACCATGGAGCATGGTTACACCCACATTAAAGACACCTCCAATGAGAGATCTGAGCCATTCAATGTGATCTTTGGACCCAAAAACCTTAGGAACGAAAAAAACAAATAAAAAAATCAAAGCATCTGGGGCTCCGATCAAGCCAAAAGAAATTGAACAGCATGGATTCATCGTCCCCGATGGACGATGTACCCAAGACGCCAACCGAGATGCATAGGGGCAAACGGTGAATGTGAGAGCTCCGTCGTGAGCTAATCTTAGCTGGCCAGAATGCGCGACGCGTTCTAGTGTCTATACGTATTGAGGACACCAGTATAAACTAGTGTAAAGCCCCTCCGCCGATGCAAACCGGCAAAAAAATCAATTTTTTATTAGATTTTGATCTAAAATGGTTTCTTTGAGATTTTGGAGGCTACAAAAGCCTGATCTTCAATTTGAAAGGTTCGTTGGAACTATCTTGACGATGTAGATATGATTTTAGTATTAAAATCTTGATCTAATCACATCTAGTTAGGTCAAATTCATAAAATGGTACCAAATCACTTAGATCCAGCCAATCAAAGGGCGATCATGCCTTAGGACTTGAACAACTAGACAATATATGATAATAACTGAGGGTCCTAAGGATTAGATTAGGTGTAATCACTCTAGTAATTGACCGAGATCATTGATCTAACCCAAATCTTAGGAAATTGTTGATCTAAGGATGATCTGACCATCAGATCAAGGTGTAAACTTTAGATGCACACAAAAATGAGCAAATGAACATGAGATAGGACTGATTAATAACAAGTAATATTGGGATTAAGGACTAAATCATAAATAGAGATCTTAGAGAACGATCCAACGGTTGGATTGCCATAGATTCCATTAAGATAAAATAAATAACACAAAATAGTATTGTGATACTGACAGGTACATTTGAGGGTGTGAGCTAAGATAATTACATGCTTGATTTGGGTTATCTCTCATTGAGGTAGGTGACGAAATTTAATGTTATGTTTTGATTTCTAAAACTTTGCATTATCATAGCATCATGGTTGATTGTGATTGATTGTCATTTGTTTATTTATTTTGAGATTCAACATTTTATGCTATGATCGATATTAGATTTTGATAGTATATTGAATGGGTTCTCATGATCAATTGTTTTATGAGATTGATACTGCGTATCTTATGTATGATTAGTAATTATCTTTCCTTATTGCAGCACTGAGATTGATGGGTTTTCATAAAAATTGATGGTGGAGGCTTGCTGGCTAGTCCTTTGAGAGGCTAACCCCGGGATGAGGGGTGTGCCTTGAAAATTGTGAGCCACGAGTGCTCTTGGTTTTACAAGATATGCGATTTTCATGTTTTGTGATTTATGATGGGTGTTCTCACCTAGTGGATGTCATGCTAGGAGGGAGTAAGGCCGGCCACCAACCCTTTGAATTATGATGTGATTGACGATGTGATAAACACCTGCCCACATATGGCTTTCGGTAAGGGTTTGGTAACATGGATAGTCCACACTATCGATCTAGCCCTTTCCATGGGGACAGACGTTAAGTCTCCCGTTATGGTGTCTATGGGGAGCGGCGGTGGTTGAGACCTTGGAAGGGTTGCCACTGCAGCATGACTATCCATACTCTTGTTCTGTATGCTTACATAATGAGCATGGAGATGTTATTGTGTACATGGGTGTGACGGCACTCAGAGGATTGATATGAGTACTCATGATTTGTTATACGAGTGTATGGGACACTCGTGGGACCCATGTACCTTGGGGTGCCCTGTTTGTTATTGTACACTCATTTACATTGGATCATATCCTGTTTTACATCCATGAGATCATTATGTTTTAAATCCATGAGATGCATGTTTCATCACATATGATGATTTAAGACTATATTGGCATTACTTATGATACTTATATTTTCATGGATAATTGACCTACACATTATATCCACATTGTTATTCGATTTTGTTTTTCCTTATTATTATATTAAATGTTAGTGTACCTACACAAGCAATAGCTTGCTGAGGCATTACTTTGTTTTACAATGCCTCAGATACTAAGAGCGATAGTAGGAAAGGCAAGGCCATGGAGGGACAGTGATAGCAATGGTGACCACTTTGATTTGGGTGATAGATAGCTCAACGTGAGTGATTAGATGGACAACAATTCGAACCTATTTTGTGGATTGTATACCTTCATTAGATGGATTTGATTATGACATTATATATTATGGATATGTCCTTGAGTATGTGGAATATTATGATGGATAGACCCTGGGCCACATTATTATGCTTTTTGGATATTTATTATTTAAAAATAAAGGCGTAGTTGATTTGACATTGGAATTGATATTAGGATTGTCTTAAAATTATTAATGCGTACTTATATTTATCTTTTAATCCTTGTCATGATGTTTTTGGAATAAGGAGATAACACTTAGAGGTTTTTAAGTAAATGTTCTAATACAATAATTAATAGAATCTTTGATTTTAGGATCCTAACTATAATAATTATTATTATTACTATAAAAAAAAATGTTATAAAAACCCAAGGTGTTATAGAAATAGAGTTGCATATCCACATAAGTAAGAATTGGTGAACTTTTTCACCTTATCAAGCTTTTCCCTGACTAAGTGAATTGTGGCATTCATTAACAGAGATGAGAAGCACTCCTGTGAATCTATGACTGTAAAAGCATAACTTCATTAATTTTGCATGATATGAGTCTAGAACCTATAAAATGGAACCAATGTCTCATTTTATCAATTGTTTTGCATACAAAGGGTTCATCAGTTTAAGCACAGTCCACTTAGTTCAAAATAAAAATATGCAACAACTATTTGTTTGCATATAGTAGTCTCATTTTATCAATTTCTTTAAGACCCGCATAAATGGAATGCAACAAATTGTCGTGGAAGTTCCTATTTGAAGATAACATCATTTGAAGCATATTAATCTCAAAAGTAAAAACTATATAACCAAAGGATTTTTATAAAGTTGAAGTTTTACTTACTAATTCATGTGAGACTACAAGAAAATTTTTAGAATTCACTTCGATGGGATGTATGTGTGGAGTAATTGTCTATATAGTTTAGTAACTATACAAAAATGATATTGAATAAAAATTAGCCAAATTTGAAGCCAAATGACAAAGTCTAGCTGATTGAACTGTATCATGTGTTTCCCAAGTTGTAAGCATTATTCTTTGCTACTATAATTTATTATAAATAGTTCAAAAACATGATTATTTGGGTGAGAAGATGGTGACCCACTTAGAACTTTATGAAGTCAATTTATGCTGTAGATTACTTAATTAGAGGATAGCATCAAGAAACCATAAACATAAATAGTAATATACTGGTTAGAGGAGATCTTAATGATCAAAGGATCTCACTAGCTTGACTAGGTGTTGATCTCTTCAGATGCTTGCAGAGAATAAAAGTAAAAATTGGTCAATGACTCTAAACATGAGAGATTAAGAGATGAATAATACCCATTCTATGATAAGCTAAGCAGTAATATATCAAAAACATGAAAATGGCCATTTCTATTGTAAACCTTTCGTTAGCATGTTTAATACCCAAATAGAAAATTTGCAACAAGTTAGTAGGCTTCTTCTTGAAAATACCAATTTCTTGAGATCTTGCTTTCTCCATAGTCTATAAATAGTATGAAAGAAACATTAACATTAATAATCCATGAGAATCAAAAGTTTTTTAGCAGCATTAATAATCCATCAGAAATTAGTTCAACATTTACCTCAAATTTCCTATAGCATTTTTTTTTAACTTCAATTCAGCTAAAAATGTACAAAGCTTCAAAAAAATTCAAATATGGGTCATGAGGATTCACAATAAAGACTGCAGTAATGATTCCAATCTTAAGTATAAAAACTGATAATAAGTATGAAAAATAAGGTTGAGTCCATACATACTTACCAAATGAGACAATGGTAAATGCCAGCTCCATGTAGTAATTATTCCAATCCACAAATCTCTGTAAACAAATCAAAAGGAGTAAAGTTAGAATAAAATACAAATGAAGTAATAATAATGAATATAATAGGTATAATGAAGTAAAGTAGTCATATGACCTGATTGAACCTTCTGGCATAGCTCAAACACATTTGTATCCTATTAAAGATCATCTGAAACTAAAGATCACAACCAGTTTTGAGTGCAAATGAGGGCCCACCACTGTGGTCGATGATAAAGATCTTCGATAAGAATAAAAAACATACCCTGTAGTGTTAAATGCTAATTCAGAGGCAACTGTAGATATAGGAATTGCTAGTATATCACATGCCAACCATGAGAAGGTGTGATATTTTGTTGAATGGGTCTTCCACCACCCTAGAATATCAAAAGATGAATTCTTCTTCTCATGTTCCTCTAAAAAAATAATCTCTCAAGCTTAAATATGGTATTCATACTACTTTGTTCCTCCTCCACAAGTCTCTCATGCTCAGAAGTTAAGAAACTTGCCAAGCTTTCCCCTTCATCATCATCGCCAACATGAACAAGACTCTTGCCTAAGTTTTGATTGAATTGACTTCCTCTAGCCTCCTCAACATACTTCCCATCATCATGTTTGATGTACCAATCTAATAAATGTGTAAAAGCATCTCTCACTACTTTTCCTGAGTTCTCCACTACCAAAGTATCATAAACTTTTCTAAGACAAAACTTCAAAAAAAGGCAACTTGTACCTAGGATCAAGTACTACAGCCACAAACAACAATATATGCATATTATCAAATTTGAAAGATCATCTTCATGTTTGTATGAATTTGATATACCAATGCTAACAATCATAATCTCCTCAAAAAATGCATTACAAGATACATAATTGGTGTTTGAAAATAGCAATGTAGCTCTGTAAAAACCATTCAAAAACTTCACAAATGACTCTGCCCAGGTCCAATCATTAATTCGTGGAGGCCCTATCATTTTCTTTCCTGCTTTTCCTCTCCCACCACTACCACCGCCACCATCTTCGTCACTATCAAACTCATCTTCCTCTATAAAGCACTTTTGGTATGATGGCTTAGAATTAATGGTTCATTATTTAATGGATCTTTCTATTATAATATTCTATCCAAGAGTTGTTAGTATTTATCAAATCTCTTCCTATCTAACGGAAGGCTATTGGATCAAATGACAAAGGCATTGTTGAGAAAGAGATGGCTTTTCCCGGATGAAATAAAACATTTAATTCATGTAATAAGAGAAAGATTTCCCAATCCTTAGTCGAAGAGATATGTGGCCATGAAAGAAGGATTAAGTGGAACAGAATTGACTAGGTGGTAGAGTCGTGGAAATAATTGTTTATTCCATCTTCATTTAGATAATCAAATTATTTTTGAAATTGCACAGTCCTCTCCAACATAAGATATGTCAAGTACCATCTAGTCAGCACGTGTAAGTACACTGTGCTTTTACAAGTAATGCCTTCTCTCTTAACACAAGTCTTGAAAATGGTCATCCTAAACGGTGTGGATCTCACATATCTCACATCATTTTGAATTTTCAAGATAGACTCATCCATCTCTTTCAAACTGTCGTACACAATAAGATTTAAAATGTGAGCACTACATCTCATGTGCAGAAACTCATGCTCTAACTTGGTGGTCTTCCTATTTTTGGTCCTTCACTTCAAAAACTTGATGATACCATTATTTGAACTAGCATTATCCACTGTAATAGTGAGAAGCTTTTCCATTGCTTACTCTATCAAGCACTCCTCAATTTCTTTTCCCACTTACTCACCCTTATGACAAGAAATTAAGCAATAGTTTAAAATTTTCTTTTGAAGTTTCTAGTCATTGTTAATATAATGTGCACTGAGACATATGTAGTTTAAATTTTGTATTGGCATCCATGAATCAGTGGTGAGGCAAATTCTTCTAATGTTTAGTGCAGTCTTTAATTTTTTCCTCTCTATTAAGTATAATTGCCAACAATCTCTAGTCACAATAGTGCAACTAGGGACATTGAGCTTAGGTTGTGCTACCTATAAGAGGTCTCTAAAGCCTTCATTCTCAACAAAACTAAAAGGAAACTCATCTACAATTATCATCTTAGAAATCACTCTTCTACAAGCTTCAACATTAAAAGTCTCTAAATTGACAAGATGACTCCCACTAACCCCCTCACTAGATACACTTAATCGTTTAAAATCCAAAGTGCTTTGGGTCTTATCTTCCACCCTAATGGGGAACTTCTTACACTTAGATATGTGGAAATTCAAATTCTTAGTACCATTCAGTTTGTATTACACGCATAATCCTTACCACAATAATTATAGGAATACCTAGGACTTGGGTCAACACCTTTTATTATTATTGTACAATGGTCCCAAACCTATGAGCGCTTTCTTTTCTTTTTATCACTTGCTGTGCTCATATGAGTAGTAGAGGGAGCATGGGCATCAGAATTAGCATTACTCTCAACCACTTGATCACATTGTATATCCATTTACAAATATAAAGTAATTCAATAGCCAATCAAATATGCAATGCATTTACCACTCAAATGATAAATTATTTAAATGTGCTAAAAATGAAGAAGGAAAAGATTATATACTTAATTTGAAGAAAATGCATACATGAAATGAAGCAAGAAGAAAACCAACATGGGCCATTTTTTATAGGCTCCATGTGTTTTTTGTACAAGAGGAGACGTACACCAAAAGAGCCAATTGTTTTGGCCTTAGGTTCAAACTTATCTCATTTTCTTCTTACTTTCTTTATTTCTATTTTATTTTTGACCTCATAGGTCATGTTTTTTCAATTGAAGTTTTCTATTATTGAATAAATTTCTAAGATTGAGGCTTGAGGTAATGAAAACCTTGGTTTTGTTTAGATGATTCAAATAAAACCTCCAAAATACCAACTAGATTCAATGAAAACCTTATTCAATTTCAATCTTTATAAACTTCAAGTAGATGAAGAAGTTTTCAATGTTTTCTATTGTTATACTGTATAATAAGATTACATCATTCCAAGTATTCTAGCTTAGTATTTGCATGAGCCACTCAAGACTTGAAAAAATATATGTTTTGTCTTTATATGTTGAGAGGCAATTTATGTTTTTGTTTTCTTTTATCTACCCTCTGGACCTCCACAAGAATGTCTTTGGAGAAGGCACCTATCATGATGTAAAATCAACTACAATCAACTATTTTTCGTATGAATCTCTACAATACCATGTTTGTGGCACACTAATACATGTTTAAATTTTGGCCTTGATTTGATGAACCATCCACAAGACATCAGTGTCATCATGGCTTCATGTTTACAAACATCCCATTCATAAGATTAAGGATGTGAGGCTTAGGACATTAGTTTAATTGCATGCTACAAAATATAAATACGGGGCTTAAGAAAGAAATCTCCAACAAACAGCATCCCCCACCCATTGCACAACTTAGTAACTTACAAATTTTAAACAAGTAGACAGAAAGCAAATAAAAAACAAAAAGATCTCTCCAAAAAACTTACCAATTACCAAAGATATGAGGTTGGCAAGAAGCAAGAAGGAGGAAGTAGGATTCAACAACTAAGCCTTGGAGACCACCTTCAAAACTACAATTCATCAAGTAAGCAAAAACAAAATTGAGAATTTTGTAAATTTTAGATAATTGCCTATTTTCAGTGACACTTAGAGAATCGCCATATTTTTTTCTAGTTCTATCAATGATAGTTATCATTGGCATACACCGAGAATGATTATAGCCTATAGGAGATAACCAAGAGTTCGATGAAGCTAGAAAATAAGAAAAAAAGGAACACGTAAGAAGGAAAGCATGAAGAAAAATTGTATACAAAAAATAACTTGAGTAAAGGAATCAAATTAGGTTGTCAGAGCTTTAAATGTAGTGCCAACTATAGTATATTCCCTTTCCTTGCACACCTGAAAATCAATTGACACCATGAATTAACTAATGTAAGATGCCTAAATGGTACAACTCATCCATACAATGAAAGCTATGCCTATGTGGGCTATAGTTAAGTTCCAGAGCTTGCAATGCAGTGCCAACTATGCTAGATTGTCATCAAAATTCATTATTGGCATAACAAGAACCAAACTAAGAATCCACCATTATTTAGGAACTAGTGTAGAGCATAAGTAGGAATATAAGAGATTCACAACCAAAAACTTTGAGATGACATCTACACATTACTCTATAACATGTTCCTACTCGTAAAATTAAGTGAAGGGAAAATAGCATAACAACTCTGAGATGAGGTATGCAAGTCTGCCTCTTAGTTTTATTCTTCCGTATCTATTCACTTCCATTAAAAACCAATGAGATAAAATTAAAATTGCAGATCTAGAGATCCAAAACAATAGCACATTTTGTTTAATGGATCCAAAATTAATTTAGAGGCATTATTTGGTCAGAAGTGAGAAATCTAGTGTCACAGTGTGGATGGCCTTCGTCTAAAGGTGTAAATCAAAAGGGTTCACATCCACAATCAAAGGTCTAAGTGGAACCGACAAACCTTAGAAATCTCATATATGCAATGCACATCTAGAAGTAGGCAACAAAACCCCAGTAGCTGAAGAGAAACAAAGTGGAGAGAAAAACAAACCCTGCAAATTTGGATATTTGGAGCCAACAAAATAGAAGGAGAGAATCAAATGATCAAAGAATGCAATGGCGCCACCTTGGGAGAGAAAATCCTGTCGGGTTCTCGAGAACTAGAGATAGAGTGTTAGAGACTAAAAGGGAGAGAGATCATACAGCTTTAAGAGAGTTTGAGCCCTCAATGAGTGAGCATTGCTATCTACATTAGGTTGTTTTGTTGAGATTCGAGAACCAGAGAAAGCATGTGAGCATCAAGCGACAAGGCTAGTTAAGACTTGACAGTTTATATAAACCCAACCCCCCCCCCCCCCCCCCCCCTCTCCCTCCCAACCCCCACAATTTGATCTAGTAGAATTGGAGGCCTAGGACCGGATCAAATTATTCATTCTTCCATTTTAAAGGACTAGACCAAACCGAAACACAACTCAGGCAGACCGAAAACCCTCCTATTTGGTCAGGTTTGGTCGATCTTTTGCACACCCCTATATGGCACCAACTTGAATTGAGAAGAAAACCAAAGAGAAGAGAGCAAGATTCACCAAGGATGAGGCATGAATGGGCTGGAAGGAAAGGCTACCACCATGGGAAAATCATTGGAGAGAAAAAGGAAGAGGGGTGGAGATGTCTCCTTAGGAGAGGGCATTCTCCCTTCTCCAAGAGGGAAAAAACATGAAACTCTTGACCTTAGTTTATATATGGTGGCTGCCTTCTAAGAGAACCCTAATAGACATGGCACATGAAATTAGAAGGTGGCCATGTGGCATGAAAAGATTGGGTAAATCTAGGACAACTAAGCATGGGTCCAAAAGGGTAATAATGTGAGACAAAGTGGGAGATGCCTACTTTTTATGGTAGGCCATCTTCCACTTTGTGAAAGTCATGGAGGGCATTAAGAAAAAGGGAATGAGGCGAGTGAGGTGATTGAGTAGATCCAGGATGGATGGGCTGGTTGAAGTATGGTGGCGTGGAAAGGGGGGAAAAAAAAGTTTAAAAAAAAATAAAAATGAAGTGGGTTCTTCCTATTGGTCCACATGCTACCTTAACCAATTGGATTCTCCCTCCAATATCTTCAAAATAATCCTTAAAATACCATGGATATTTTCTTTAGATTTTCCTATAATCATGCCTTTCCATGAAGCTTGGCTCAGTGGCTTGATAGCTTGCTTTGAGAGCTCATTTGGCTTGGTTTCATGGTTGGCTTTAGGAGCACTTTTGGCTTGGCTTGGTGGCTCAACCCATTGGCTTTGATGGCTAGCTAGGCTCATTGGCTTGTCCTCTCCTTCATGGCTTACATGGGTTGAGTGATTTAAGTGCATCCCATGCAAAGGTGGTGGACTTTGCGTGACTTGTGCATGGGCCCACTTTAGTCACCTTTGACTTCTCCAATTCCAACCTTTGCATTCCTTAAGGTGATCTTGAGCCTTAATCTCATGTCAGATTGATGACTTTTAGGTCTTGACTCGACCTTTTGGTCTTGATCTTCAATCTTTATCTTGATTGATCTTGGTCTTTGGATCATCATCTCGGCTTTTATAAAAATGAAAAACTCCAATTAAATCTTATAAAATATGATTATTCACATACTTATCTTGGATTAGCCTCTGAACCTACAAATTATCAAATATTTGATTTATTAGATCAGAAATGCATGTGTTATAATTTTTCATTAAAACCCTTAATTTAACACTATAAGTTATAACACATGAGCAACTAATTGGGTGATTTTTATACAAATTTGGACACTTATCACATTTGGTTCTCCTAGTCATTGGTTAACCTATTATAGGTATTCATGAGCTAGCCCAAGTAAGCTCTTCCAGCCATTCTCATCTTTTTGTCTTATTGAGAAACACACACATAGAATAAAACATATGAGTGATTAGCATTGTAGTTCTTATATGAAGTACTCGTTGCCTATTTTACCATCCAATATTGGCAATTCAAGTCTATAATTTTCTTGTGGATGTCATAGCGTAATCACTACTGTGGTGTACGTTATCAATCTAAATACCAAATCCCAGTAGAGTAGATGCTCACGAGCATCTACTTGCATAGACTTTGCCCATTGAATCTTGTTTTGGAAGATTCAAGAAGTTCATCATGTTTGGGTGTACTATCTTGAATTTTTTCAACTATATATATATACCTCTAACGAAACCTAAAATTTCCTTTCCAAATATTAGAAAGGACATTATGGTGTCTAGAGACACGCTGAGGGCATGTATAATCAAGTGGAAAGGTAAATAGGATGAGAACTTACCATTAGGGGAGTTAGCATACAATAATAATTGTCGCCCAAGTATTGGTATAGCTCCTTATGAGGCAATATACAGAAGACCCTGCTATTCATTGACTTGCTGGAGTGAAGTCGGAGAAGATAAAATCATACAAACGTAGCTGGTGGAGTAGTGTGCTAGTAAAGTGAAGCATATTAGAAAGTGACTCCTCACGACACAAGGTAGATAGAAGAGCTATACTGATAAAAGGCGCAAAGACTTGGAGCTTAAATTTAGAGATCATGTATTTCTAAAGATTTCCCCAAACAAAGGAGTCATGAGATTTGGAGTAAAAGGTAAATTGAGTCCTCAATATATCAGACCTTTTGAGATTCTAGAAAAAGTCAATTCAATAGTATACCAATTGGCATTACAGCCTCATTTGTCTAAAGTCTACAATGTCTTCCATGTGTCTATGTTGTGGAGGTATATACCAGATCCTTCTCATGTGCTAGACCAAGTACTAACAAAGTTACATCCAAACATAACATTTGAGACAAAGCCAATGTCAATCTTGGATAGAAAAGTTCGAACGCTGAGAAATAAGGAGATTTGCTAGTCAAAGTTCACTGGCAACAACACTTGTCGAAGGAAGCTACATGGATTTTCTATCCATGTATACCTCTAATGAAATCTAACGTTTTCTTTCCAAATATTAGAAATGTGAATTTTATAAGCAAAGGATAAACCATATGATTGTAATAAGTATATTTTATAGATAAACACGTTTAAGAAAAACTAGACCTTGGACCTCGTTATTAGAGGATGTCTTTTAGCTAAGAAATAGGCAAGCAATTGGACCTCGCCCATAATGCTAGAGAGCTTAAGGATGTCTCCTACCAAGGCCCGCACTTCCTAACCAAAGACTTGGTGCCAAGTAACTTATGTGGTTGGAAAATAGGAGTGCAGTATGAGATGTTTTGGGCTAGGAGGAATCCTAAGGGAGATAAAACACCTTGGACAGCAAGAAAACCAACTAGGATGGAGATACCTGGGAAGCAAGGAAACTAATTAGAGAGGTTATAAGAGAAAACACATCCCAACCTATCTCATACATTGACTGGGAGACGTGTGGGAGAAAAATAGAGAAAGTGGGGAGGAGAAAAGGACAGGACGAGGGGAAGGAAGAGAGGACAAGGAGTGGACTATAGGCACTCATATTAGTCTACAACTATATGAGAAAACAAAACGAGTAAGGAGTAAAGCTAAAGGAAGAGCATTGGTTTTTCATGTGAGTTGAATCAATGAGGTAGGTGATCCTCAAACTACCAAGCCTTCCATGATTTATTTTTTTTAAGTTCTTTGGAGATTTTTGGATGATGCTTGCATCTTAGATTGAGCACATCAGATGCACAAGTGTTATGGTTGAGTTTTTATCATGAAATGTCATGCTTAAAGATGTTTAATATTAGTTGAGAAAATCCATGATTTAGGTGATTGTTTTTAGACTATATACATGCTATGTTAAGGAAGTTTAACATAGACTATTCATGCTTAAATATATACACTTTTATATGTATATTAGGAAATATTAAAATTACCATGTTTTATGATTCAAGTATTGGTATTTTTTAGAATGAGTTTCAACATTTCTATATCCTCACTGCTAATAACAATTTTAGCCTGAAATTATGAATGATTTGGCTGCTATTTTTGCTTGATTTTTCATAACTATCATTGACAATTTGAAGCGTGATTAGATAAGTGATTTTAGTGTTTATCTAGCATGAAAAAATTGGTTAATGAAACATTAGAATTTAATGATTTTTATCTATGAGAATTCAACTTAATTTTTAGTGTATTTGGGCACTATTTTTAAGCAAGTTTTTCAATGGTACGTATGCATTTTTCCAGTGATTTTTCACTAGTATGTTAATGATCATTTGTTGAACATATATTTCAAAAATAAATTTTTCTCAAAAAGAGGTTTGAGAAAGACATTTTCATGAGCAAGATACAACGCATAAAAATCGAGTCATAAACTATTGTAATTTGTTGATTAGTTTGAATATTTTTCTTATGATTTAAGTTATGCTTTCATCTTACTATTTTCATAGGTTAAATAAGCATCCTTGGGTTTGGTTTTGGATAAAAAAATCCAAAAAATTAAAGTTTTCACAAAGGTTGTATCCATGTGAAAATAACGATTTAAACATGATCTTTTAGAAAGAAGATCGATGCTTTGTTTGGACTATTTCTAAATGAAATTTTGTATCTTGTTGCTTCTTCTTTTTTTCTTGAAAATAATATTTGAGAATCATATTTGTGAGGCTAAAAATTTGAGTCATGAAAAGTGGACAAATAGCTAGCTTTCTAAGCATTAAAAATGTGGTTTTTAAGAAATCTTTGAAGAGCTGAATTTTATGCATACTTTTAGGCCTAAAAAATGGGAAAGTTTAGAATATGATTTGAGATTATATCATGTGTTGTTTTACCACAAAAACATGCTAGAGAATTGAATTTTTAAATGTGGATTGAAACCATGTAGTTTAAAGCTAAACAATGTTTGACTTTTGGCCTAAGTTACGCCATGATACTATGTCTTAAAAGTGATTTCCAAACTAGATATTAACACTTGTTTTAGCTTGATATTTAGTTATGCACTTATGAGTTTTCTTACAGAAGCTATTATAATTATGTGATTTTAATAAGTGCATCAATGAATTTTGTATAAGGTTTTGCAAAATATACGAGGGTATTGTGATACTCAATGTTTTTATTTATATGTGAGATAGGGTAATGAGACTAATGAAAATTATACTAAGAGTTTGTTAAGGGTTGGCCTCCTATACTTTGACCATGAGATGTGAAATGGTATTTGATGTCAAAAAGTGGCAATTTCTTGACCAGTGGTATGAGCCACAGTAGGTGATCACAACACCCTTTTAAGATGATTGTAGGCATCACGAGGATGTGGTTGGAGTACCACCAGGATACCGGTGTGCACATGTTGTGTATTGTGCTCCTCGGAGGCGTGATTATGGTTCGATAAACCTGCATGTCTACTTGAGATAGTATTGGCAAATGTGCATGTTGATGCTTATGAGGTTGTATGATGTATTGTGTTGATCAACTAAAGAGAACTTAGTTGTAAGGTTTTATTGCATAAAAACTTGACTTCAAAATCATTAAGTGCTTAATTGTTGTATCTGTAGTCTTCGATTTTGTAGTTTTGGTTTCATCTATTAGGTATCTTTGTGTACTCAAACCATCATAGACCTTGTAGATTCATGAGGAAAGGATAAAGTCACAAACTAGGAGATCAAAGAGCCAGAGAATAGGAAGTAGCTTGCAAAAGTGAGACATCAGTCGTAGAAAAACTACTATTCCATTCCATTTTAGACTATTGATGTAATAAAGCACTATATGCTAACTATTTATCACTATGAACCTTTTCCTCTATAGTTGTACTATGGATTGATAATGTTAGGGAATGTTTTAAATTAAATGTTGTGTATGGGACTCAAATGTGAGTCTTGATTTTCGTACTTGGGTTTGTCACTCAGGAATTTTGAAAACAATTTTGAAGAAGATTAGTTTAAAAAAGAGATTTAAAAAAAAGGGGGGGCATCCACCTTTCAAAAAGAATTATCTAAAATGATATTTGTGTTTCAAAAGCCTACATTGTCACATTGGAGTATAGAGATTACATAACCAAAAAGAAATCAATACATATCAATGATATAAACCATCAATTTGATTCTTTGAAAAAAAAATATATTGATTATAATTTTTAACTCAAAGAAGCATAAGAAAATAGCATCCGAGGGGCATGAAATTCATTATGTAGCCTATCTAAGCCATTCAAAGATGATGAATAGCTTATATCTTCAAAAAAATCAATACTATATATATGAGCATCTACTTTATCATCTCGTCTACACTTATTGGGACTCACATTAAAAGATAGGACTAAGTGGTAGAACTTAAAAGGGGAGAAGGTAACAGCATTAACAAACAAGTTGATGGTAGAAAAAACTAAAACAATGAAACAGAAGCATATACCATGTGGACTAATATGGCCGAGTCCATTAAAAAAGTGGCAAAAGTGATTCTAGGAGTATCTAAATGTAAGAGGCAACGAGTAAAGGAAACTTGATGGCAAAGTGAAAAAGTGCAAAATGTAATTAAAGAGAAATGTATGTGTTTTAAAGCATGGCATATGACTAGAAATAACAAAAACTTTGAGTGAGATTAGAATACTAAAAAGGTTGATAAGATAATAGTAAGTAAGGCTAAACTCAAAGCATATGATGATCTCTATAATATATTAGGATCAAGAGAAGGTGAGAAAGATGTGTTTAAACTGAAGAAAAAAAAAAAAGAGAGAGAGAGAACAGAAGGGTAAGGACTTAGATCGCATTAATTGCATTAAAAGAGATGACCAAAGGATACTAGTCAAAGACGACAAGATCAAACAAAGGTGAGAAAGTTACTTTCAAAATTTGCTAAATGAGAATTGTCCTGAGAATATTTGAATTCAAAGTATAGTAAACCCAAATAACATTGGACATTATAGATACAACTACATGATTAAAATATCTAAAGTGAAAGAGTCTTTGAAAAAGATGAAATTAGGAAAGGCCCTGGGATTTGTTGGTATACCAATAGATATTTGAAAATGTATAGGAGATACTGAACTAGTTTGGTTGACATAGTTTAACAAAATTGTAAAATAGAAGAAAATGTTGGAGGAATTGAGAAACACCTCAATTGTACCAATTGATAAGAAAAAAAAAAAGACATATAGGTTGCACTAATTATCATGAGATCAAACTTATAAGCCATAACATGAAACTCTTTGAAAGAGTGATTGAAAAGAGGCTACAACATAAGACGAATGTATCAAAGAACCAATTTGGTTTTATGCCTAGGAGGTTTACAATGGAAGCTACTTTCCTACTTAGACAATTGATCAAGAAATATAGAGAGAGGAGGAAGACCCTCTGCATAATCTTTATTGACTTAGAAAAAGCTTATGATAGGGTTGCTAAAGAGTTAATTTGGTGAGTGTTGGGCGAGAAAGGGATTTCACAAGGTATATAGACATAATTAAGGATATGTATGAGGAAGCAATAATAAATGTTAAGACCACTAGCAGAGAGAACGGTGATTTTTTTATCACTATAGGATTGTACCAAGGATCGCATTGAGCTTGTACCTTTTCACATTGGTTATGGATGAGTTAACAAAATGTTTATACGAGGAGGTTCCAGTGTACATTTTACTTGCCAGTGATATAGTTTTGATTGATAAAACAATGGAGGCATAACCACAAAGCTACAATTATGGAGAGATGCATTTAGAATCTAAAGGATTTAAATTAGCCAAACTATGATAGAGTATATAGAATACAATTTTAGCAAGGAGAGGAGCAGGAATGAAGTACCAATAAAGATTGATAACCAAGAAGTCGCCTTCAAAGACCACTTTGATACTTGGGATCAATAATTCATGAGAACAAAGAAATTGAGAGGGAGGTGTGCCTTTGGAGTTTTATGATAGGTGGGTACCACTCAAACTTAAAGGAAAATTATATAGGATAGCTATAAGGCTAGCCATGCTCTATGCATCTGAGTGTAGGTAATTACAGAATAACATGTGTATAGGATAAGTGTGGCTGAAATGAGGATGTTGAGATGGATGGGTGGCAAGATAAGAAAAGAAGAATTAGAAATGAAAACATTAGAGGAAATTTAAGAGCAGCATCAATAGGTAACAAGATGTGGGAGACCCAAGTCAAAGATTCTAAAAGGACAAAGAGAAGTCCCAAAAGAAAGTAGATAGAAGTGGTGAGAAAAGATTTAGAAACTTTGTGATTAAATAAAGACATACAACTTAATAAAAGAGAATGGAGGAACAAGATACATGTGGCTGATCCCTAATCAAGATAAGGTCTTGATGATGATGACAACGATAATGATGATGATGATATATATATATATATATATATGTAGAGAGAGAGAGAGAGAGAGAGAGAGAGAGAGAGAGAGAGAGAGAGAGAGAGAGAGAGAGAGTTATTATACGCGAGAGCTTCATACACTAGGCTGCCCTTTTTATGCAAGTGATGTTTAGCAAAAAGTGGAGTTTTTAAACATTAGACTTTCTAAAGGTGATTCTACAAGGTTTGACTTTTTATGAAAAAAAATTAAATTGTGATGAAAATATTGGCTGGTTCCGTCCTTACCTTCACCTTTTTTACCAGCTTCCATCTCATTCATTGGCTCCCTCTACTTCTTTCTCTCTGCAACCTACGCACCGTACTTTATGTATCTTAACAAAAAGCT
Source organism: Warburgia ugandensis (assembly GCA_035236585.1). Taxonomy (NCBI): domain Eukaryota; kingdom Viridiplantae; phylum Streptophyta; class Magnoliopsida; order Canellales; family Canellaceae; genus Warburgia; species Warburgia ugandensis. The sequence goes on along the minus strand of CP141134.1, from coordinate 16,578,714 downwards.
CTCCATCTCCAATTCTCCCTTGACAAACCCTCCAACAACTATCTCTCTTTTATCTATCTACAAACCCTTTCTCCATCTCTACAACTTTTGCCTCAAAGTGAAGCCTGAATCAAAGAGTAGAAGCTGAAAAAGTGAAGAATAAGGCCTAAAACTTTCAAGCAGTTACTTAGTCTGTGCTGCAGGTACATTGATTGTGGGTGTATTTTCTAAAAGAAATCAAGAGTATAGCCTGAAATTTTGAAACTATCAATACTCTTCTTGGTTACAGAGCTAAATGCTCCAGCTAACAGCATACACCATATTAATTGTCACTCTGATACAAATTACAGTCCACTAAACCACATTATCCTGAACTGAATCCAGCTAATCAATTAACTAAATCCCGCAGATAAGTCCTATAGGGGGCTAAACAAAACCTGGTAGCCATGGTATGAAAGAAAGTCAGAATTAGGCAATTTACTCCTCAGAGTTCAACGTATCAGATGCCTAGTCAGTGAGACGCCTACTGTTTCAACTAGCAAGTTTCCTTTTCTACGGAATTGCTTTTGACTGTATTTTGATGCTCATTGCTTGAACTTGAGTATTTAAACTTCCATAAATTGTGCACTTGGATAAGTCAGCTCCGCTCAAACACACCAGAGCCTATGTTTGTGTATTTATCTACTGCTTTCAGGAATTCAAATGATTAACTTTTCGTTATGCCAAATCTATAGTTCAGTCCCATATAATCTACTACGCTAATTGGATATACAGATTGCTTGAGAATCTGATCTTTGCATGTACTTGGAAGACAGTGAAGTCATGAGTAACAGCATTGATGTTGATCAGTTAGCTGCTGTGTGTGAAGTGCTCTAGAGTCCTATTTATAAGAATCAAACCGTGCTTTTGACATGTCACCTAATGTTAAAATTCTGAAGGTGCATAATGCATTGATGGAGGATTTGATTTATATTAAGAGCAAGAAGTGTGAGCGACTATGGAACAAGAGTCTTCTAGGATTCATTTGATGGATCTTTCTTTAGCTCAGATGGGTAGAGCACCTGAGAGATGGGGTTTAACTCGACATATCTCAAAGAATGGGGGTTCAAATCCACCAAGATCCTTGTATTGATATTGGCAACCTTTTCTATTTTAAAATTCTTTGTCATCCTCATGTTTAATTATAAATGCGTTTTGTCAATGTGCAGGCTATATGCACAAACACATCTCCGCATATCTGAACTAAACATACAGACTCTAGTCCTTCAATTTGGTGTTAATGCATTTACATAGGCAGAAATACACGCAAAATCATATTTTTCGTTTATAGCTACAGGAGTAACCCAAAAGCAATGACACGAAAAACATGAAAAAAGCATAACTCTATGGCCTGTGAACATGGTCGGTAACTTTTCTAAAATTGGCTTTTGAACCATATAAAGAATTTCTAGAGATAAATGGCCTCAATAAACATCGAAGTGATTGTTTCCTCATCAAGTGTCAGAGCGAATGGGCTCATGACTGTGCACAAACCAAAGATATTGGCGACAACCTGCTCTTCCTTTTGTCCATGGAAGAAGTTTGTATCTCGAGCTTCAGAAGAAGCACCCATAAATCCCCAGGAACTTTGGTCAAGATTATCAATCACATCCACCACCTTGGAACTTGATTCATTTTCAGTTGCAACCTGAACTCCATTGTTGAATATTGGTTTTCTCCCCAAAGAAATCAGTAACTCCCAATGCAATATCTACTGAAGAGTTAGTGTATTTGATACCTACTATAGTCAAAATAGCTATGAAGTTTCAGACAATTGTTACACCCTTGGAATAGTACCAATGTCATCCAAGAAGCCTTAAGTATTTATCAATTTTTCATTGGAGTTCAAGACACGATGGCTCTGATGGGATAATCCACAAACTAAAACTACAATGGCATTCTCGTGATACGTTTATAACCAACCATGACGTAAACATGGTGGCCCAATGATGATCTAGTTGTTGATCCTTCACAGAGCATTGGCACTGGACCCATTACCTCAAAAGCGAAAAGCTCAACTACTTGACACAGGGTTACAATCTGCTGATTAAGTTATCCAAGGACAGTAATCTTCAATTCGCCATTATTAGAAGCCCTAATACTCACGTATGAAAACCGCCCTCAAACCAAAATGGGGCAGAAATCTAAGGGAATAAAGACTAAAATAAGGAACATCATATAGTTTCTAATTTCTCAATAAGACCCCAAAAAAGGTCAAAAAACTAAGGCTCTCTTTAGGGCATCTTCATTTTCAATGGTTCTGCAAAAGAGTCACAAATGAGAGAGCTTCTTCGACGGCTGGAGATGGAAAGGCTTCTGTGAGAGAGAGAAAAAAAAAGAAGAGAGATGGGTTTGTCATGCTGAGAGAGAGAGAGAGAGAGAGAGTGGGGAGTGAGGGCTTGTCGCAGAGGGGGAGATGGAAGGGACCATAGCCAAAGGTTTTAAACGGGATGGATTTTCGGAAACCCGCCATTTATTTCCCAAGTTTTCAAATTCCCCCACTACTGACGGGTCAAAATGGAATTGAATAAAACATTGTTATACTTCAACTATCGTTAACTGCAATGTTCGGTTTTCCTTCTCTCTCTCTCTCTCTCTCTCTCTCTCTCTCTCCACACACACCCACACAATCTCACAAGCCCTGTTCGAACACCTGGCTGGACTAAAAGACGCTGTTAGCTACTCATACTACCCAAAAGTCCTCATCGATCTCCCACTAAAACCACCGGGTGCATGACTACGCATCGCTCCAGTGCATAACTACTAGGTGCTGGTCGTTCCTAAAACAAGGGGTCGCGCATTTTGCATTTACTACGTTTTATGCTGGTATCATCTCCATTCATCCCATGTGATGTCCAGATAGACACAGGAAGATGACATTATTAGGAAACAACATGCTAAACAAGAGCATAACTTTTCACCGCGATCCCATTATTATACTGCTAAATGTGAGACGAGACAGCAGAAACAAGAAGAGGGTCTAGGTGTTTGGACTTGAACCGATAGCTTATTCTTGGTTGTGAAGCTAGGAACTCAAAACTAACTTGAAAAAGTGCTCAACCCAAAACGGCAACAAAGATTAACGACGTCATATTATCCCTTTGAAGGTTTACCAGCTTCCCGGCACCTTAGCCCAAGAGTGCAACAGCAGGAAATCTTGGTTCGAACATTATCAACTAGCTATAGATATGGCAATGAAATATACAGTCGACATGAAAATCACGTTCACATGCAGAATACCAAAGCACCCAAGCCATTATTATTGGTCTCCATCTCACACATACCCAGCAATCTCACAAGTCACATAATTCTAACCCTCCATTTCACTGATGCAGCTATGGCACATGAGGGACTGCTTTGTGTTCCAGACTCTTACGTATACTGCTGGACCCACCTGAGATTAGTTAGGCCAAGTAAATCACATAAGACAACCTCTAACCAGTTTTTTCCCTGTGCCTTTCATTTTATACCCCAGAAATTGCTGGTTAGTACAATAAAATCATGGAAACCTTTTCTGGACACCAGACAAGGAACAGTTTGGATGACGAAGATGCAAGATGTCCATCCTGCACGCCTTCATTGTGCTATTACATCCTTGGATAGGCCACAACAAGCACCATAAGGAAATTTTGTTTCTAATTCATTTACGGTCGGGAGTTGGCACAGCTTAAGACAGTAAAAAAAGAAACAGCCAAGGAGTGGCAGAAGCCTGACTAATCATGGACGAAGAGAGAAAAGACCAGCAGATGTAGAGATACTAGTAACTCTAGTGCGGAGAAGGATCATAAGCTTATGTACAAATAAAGAGTTAGAAATTTGTGACGTTACCTTTGGAGCTATTTATTCTTGACACTGTCTATCCTGCTTTCTTGCCTGAGTATTAAACCATCAGATGATACATTGGAAAATGCTGCTATTAGAACCACAGATAAATCAAATGAATTTCCAATATTCAGAAGTATAGATTAATGCTTTACAGAGCACTCCAGCTTCAATCTGTAACGATCATTCCCCATTTCTTGACGTGAAAAAGTTAGTTCTTTAAACCCATCATACCAAGGAAAACACATGTCAACAACATTTTCACTATTAAGATCCAATGGTGTTCTGATTTCTGCATGGACTAATAGACATATCAATAACACCCAGAACCCAAGAAATATTCCCACTTCTCAGTTTTCTCCTTCCAATATGTCAGATGCCTTTCAACCATGATCCATTGGTCCACAACAACATATGCGTAGCAACAAACCCTTCTTCAGGAATCAAAAGTTCCTCCTCTACATGAAAATAGCAGGCAGATATAACTTGATAAGGTGGTTTCAGATTTCATGTAGCTCTCAATGACCTGTACACTGGATTCCCATTAGTGAATTACAGGTCTAAATGTTGACTAACTAAGACATAGTTTCCACAGCAATTTCAGTAGCCATTGATCTTTTCTCTTTCTGTAAAACCATCTGCCATCCCAAATTCAGCTGCCAATGCCTGGATATCTGGCGTGATTTCCCAATTGCCTTTCTGACCCCAGTCTGAGTGTCTTGGTTGGGTTCCACATCTCTCCAACCCAATCTGGTTCTGTATTTCTTCAAACTCCTCTGCAACAACAGCCCGGCGTTTCCCACCCACTTCTAGATCAAAGCTTGTTTTGGAGATTTCTGGGCTCAAGGCATGTCCCAGAGACTGTGAAGGCATGAAGGCAGAAGAGTCCTCTTTCACCCTTGCTCGGAAATCATTCTTGGACCTGGGAATCCATGTGAAAAAGATCTCCCTAACATTTTGGGCACAACCACGGTTATAAGGATTCATCTTGCCATCATAGCGATATCGAAAATTCTCATAAGTTGTCTGCATGAACAGTACAAACATTTTATGACTAAAAAGGAAAAGCATTACACATGAACGAATGGCAACAAAGCAGGCTTCCTACAATTTATTCAGTAAACCTACCGTAAAATGAAGAAAATACATTTCCTGGGCACAGGATAACAAATGGGGAAATTGTATCCCCATGCAGCAAGTGCCAAAATTTCATTCAGGGTTGTACCAGAAGTACAAGGTGGTCCACCTTTTTGAATAATCCAAACCATTCATCTTAACCATCTCGGCACAGATGGATTATGTCTTAAGTTCACATACTTTGGAAGATCCTGCTATTAATTTTTCCAAGCTGTTATAAGTAATGTCAGTTTTACAGCCTTCTACTTTAAAACTCAAGAAAAAGCAATGGAAGGATCATCCAGAGTATGTATTTTTTAGAAGGGCTCATCTAAGACAAGATAATAAGATGCAGTGGGCGCTAAGGTGGAAATACAACAAAACCCCAAAAAAGGATGTGGCATTAGTCCTAGAGGGATGTGAGAATATTATTTTGCTAATGAAGTGAAACATATAAGTTTTTAAATAAAAGAAAATGTAAAACATATCTAGCAGAAGGAATTAAGGAAACCTGGTTGGTGCTGATCAAATATAGATGAAATGCTGTCAGTCCTCCCACAAACCATGCTGCTATGAATGTGTAAATGATGAGAATGCCTGACACAGGAGATTTGAGAAAAGCTTTCCACAGATTACAATGGTACACCTCCATAATTTTCCTTATGTTTACCCAGCAAAAAGCAAAGACATATATGCACAGCAGAGACGTGGAGGACACGAACATGAAAAAGAATCGATAATTCCTCTGCACAAAAGGAAAACAGATCATAGTCACAGGTGGTCAAGTGATTCAGAAAAGACAAAAAGAGTTCAATAATCCAATTTAAGTCTTTTCAAAAGAGACCTTCTAGTAGGGCCCCAACATCAAGGACCCTCTCAGAACTCCAAATGGGAGGCTGAGAATGAGGGATACCCATGCACAGCAGGTTCTGTCATTCAGTCAGGCAGGCCAGCCTACCTACTCATGGCTCCTATTTGGAGTCCAGGTTGGTGGCCTTGATTTTCAGCATCTGCATAGTATTTTCCCTTTTTAAAATGTCAAAGAATGAAGGACAGAGAAATAAGAGGGACCAAATACAACTTGGAAAATCTAGTTACGCTCAAAACTAATATACAGTAGAGAACGTAATCTTCATGTGCGTGTATGTGCATGTGCACATTCTAGCATGTTTAGTCCTAGCATCAAACTATGTAGAATGTGATACAGAATTGTAATATAGTAGGCACCCTACAGTTTGATAAGATTAGTTTGACATTATGGAGCCAGTTCAGTCATGTTCAATTAGTCAATATGATGGGCATCATTTGAATATACTGTCTAACAAGAAAAATGTCGCCACCAAAATTTAAAACCAAAATGGATGAAAAGTAATAGAACCTTTTTCATGGTAGCTAACCATTACAAATATGACATTCAAAAGCATTCTCATCTCCTACACAGGTTATGGTTGGTACAAACTTAGACACACTCATAAGTTCAACATCATAATGACCACAAATACAAGTATCAACACGAGATCATGGTGAGCAAGAAAATTATTTGCAACTGGTTCCAAACTCCCAAATAAATACCCGTTCAAAGGAGTTTGATACTCAAATATTAGATGAAAGTTAAGACAAGAATGTACCTTTCCAATACACTGGCCAACCCAGGGACAATGGTGATCAAAGCGCTCAACGCAATTATTGCAGATCGAACAATGAGAGCATCGTGGGGGGCGATATAGCATGCATGTGTGACAATATTTGACTTTGACAACCACACCATTCACAAGGACATCCTTTGTGGGTGGTAAGTTTGAGGGAGCACCTTGATTTCCAGCCCAATCTGTAGATAAGTTAGAGGCATCACCATCAACTTCATGTTCTGGAGGATGTGCACTTCGAGGGATAATGCCTGGGTCTCTTCCAGAAGTGAGGAAAAGAAGACATAATATCTGCATTAACAGGCAGCATTAGAGCACCTTGAGGGTTAGCTAAATGGCTCAACAAACCATGAATAGGAAGGCATAAAAGAAATTGTCAACAGGACTAGGTAATTCTTGCATGGCCTTGCGGTTGTCAGGTAAAAAATCTGGATGCTAAGAAATATGAGTGGGATTGGTTATGCATTCAAGTGTTGGAATAGGGGAGATTCACAAAGATGAGTACCCAAACATTAACTTGAACAACGATAACAACAAGCTCAAACAACTAACATGAAGAATGTAAACTAGAAAACAAAAATCATTATTCCTTGAGAACTAGCTTGTATAAGAGTAGGAGACAATTAATAGCAACGGGATTAAGAATAAATGAAGTGAGTGTTGAAATCATAATGAATTACGCCCTAAATAAAATACTAATAACTACTCAGTGTTAGAGGGTTGATAGATTCAACATTTCAACTCTATGCTTGTTGGCATGGTGACTTCAACACTAAAAATCTCCTAGGGTGTTAACTTGCAAGGCCTGGGTCAACCTTTACCATCTTGTAAACAACCACGGAAGAACCTCTTTGCCACTGTGCTTCATTCAATGTTTCAACTTGGTGAAAGCTTTACTTCTTATTTGTTGTGGATTCAACTTGATGTCTGATTCTATGCGTTTTCTACTCATTTTCAAAATTCATATGGATAACTATAGCCTTAGTACTATCATAAGTAGAGCTCTAAAAATAGATATCATCAGCCTTTCATTATTCTATCTAAATTGCTTGAGTTGAAGGCCTAATATTGGCTGGATTCAGAAGGAAGAAGGAAATAAGGTCAGCAACTTCCAGCTAGATAGCTTTCCACTTTTACAAGGATTACTTGCAGGGAATCTGAACATGTTGATTGATTTGACATAGAAGTCCATATATAATGTTATTGGACCAAGTGTCAAAGACCAATTTTGGATAGCATTATCGGCATCTTTGATGTTCCAGTAGACAGACAAAGATCTAAAGCAATGACATTGTCCATCATCAACATGGTGATCCTTAAGGCCGTATTGGTAAAGCATACCCATAGCCACGGAAAGAAAATCCTATAAGCACGTTCTGCTAGGAATTAATAATTTCCATGTCCCACCTTAACATGTGAAGACATTGCCATGAACAAACATATAATAGGAAGATAACTGTGAAAGAAGGTTGTATTCTTATAAAATTATGCATATTAATAGCAATATGGCTTTATGCTGTAGCAAATGCATTTAAATGAAAGATAACAGAGAAACTCACATATATTGTGAAGATAACAGCAATAACTATTGTGAGATTCCCAAGATCACGCTGGAAATTGTTCGCCAGCTGTCGAGAAACAAAAGCACCAAACATAATCACTGGAACTACAATCAGAAAGATTGTAAGTACCATAGACCTCACATCTGGCCCAAATACAAGCCTGCCTCCAAGTAAGAATCTCTGTAAGATATTTTACATACCAATAGTCAGCTCTCCTTGCTAAATAAAACTAGGAGAGAAATATTTACCAATGACGGGATTCATTGAGAAAGAAAACAGAAAGAACAGCAAATGGGTAATAGTAACTATCAACACAGTGAAATGACAGTGAAACAACTAAATTGATCTGATGAGCAGCTGCAAGAAAAGGGGCATCAGTTTCTCTGAGGATTGTGCTCAAACTTTCTGGTTCTTTATAAAAATGTAGAATTTTAACATGCTTAAGAGGCTTCCAACATCCTAAATAAACTTTCACCTCCCACAACAGGAGCTGGTATTTTAGCAAAGGTCAGGGAAGGGATGTCAAAATAGACTTCCATCTCAATGGCTCATACTTTAAGAACAGTAGTGGTCACAACTAAGTGATGCTCTAGAGAAGGGATTAAACAAGAACAGTACACTAAGGATAAAATATGTTAAGCTCTAATGCCAGCAGCTTACTAGGTTAGGCACATAATTTTCTATGCAATCAACTGTATGAATATTCTGATTATATTCATAAGCGTCCGTAATTTGTCAGGGCTAGTATGGTCACCAGGATCGTAAAGTACTTATAGACCTACTTGTTCCTTGATAGGTATTGAAAAGAGAACAGAAAACCTCTACTTGCCTTTTTCTTCTAACCCTGTCAGACTTAGTAATTTTTATTATCGTGTTTCAATAATTCAGAAGTAACAGATCCAGAAGTGGAAGGGAACTACAAATCAGCAATATAGCAAGCCATCAATGACCTTTGAAGAATCAAATAAATTAGAATTGACAGAGCTTAAGCTAAATTAAAGTATCAGATAGATAGATAAGAACACCAAACTTAATAATGGCAAACAAGGCTGTTACAGAATTTCAATTTTTGAGCAAAATGACTAATTTCATCAGCAAAGAACAAGCGGCAACAAAGGAGCAGAAAAGGCATGCTCAGTTCAACAAAAACCAACAGAAGTAGAAGACTAACTAGACAGACTTAGAAGATTTACATCAAAAATAGTGTGAAAGAAAGGAAGGGAGATCCACAACTTACATTGTTTCCTTTCCAGACTTGATAAACTCGTTTTGACAGGCCATTGGTGTCAATGATTTGCCGATTTGAATCTGAAAGCTGAGGCGGGGGCGGAGTCACATACATCTTGTTCGATATCTCTAGCCAGTACAGTCTCTATTTTCACTCTAATGCTGCATTTTCTGACACTAGCAATCTGCAAGGAGGAGAAGAGACAACGAAGAAAAAGCATCAAGGACATGCATGAATTTGGCAGAGATAACAGAGAAATTTGACAGCAGACAATACCAAATTAATTCAAACTTTGGCGTGGTCAAAAGAGACAATCAGAAGTTTACGAAAAACGTAGAAAAAATGCATAAACAAAATCCAAAATGTAATTACAGGAATGTCGCCGAGATCCACAAACAATCACCACCAAACTGTCACACCCTGGGTTTTTATAAAACCTTTTTCTCAAAGTAATAATAATAATAATAATAATAATATACTTTAAGAAAAATATACGGGATCCCTAAAAATAGAAACTCAAATATCTATAATTATTTGCACAGTATTAAAAGAATTAACCGGAAATGAAAACCTCGAGGGTTAACCACGTTCCAAACTGCAACAATAAATAAAATAAAATCCGGATATTCTGAGCATGCTCGATTTAAAACCACAAGAAATGCACAAGCTGAGTAAAGATAATAATAAATCAAGTAAAAAAGCCACCAGATTTTAGTGCCTGTCTCCTTGGAAAGGGAAAAGGGTGGAGGGGAGGGAGAGCTCATTCGTGCATAGGAGTTGATCTTTTCTGCTCTTTTCACCAAATCACCAAGCAAAATTCAAAAGAAGTTACAGAAACCAAAGAAAAGAGCAGCCAGCCGAAACCTGAAAAACAAGCCGTCATGAAAATCCAACAAAATGAAACAAAATTAACAATTTCCACAGAAGCATGTAAAAGAAAAAGAAATTCAATAAATATGCAAGGATTTTCAGGGAAATGAAAAGATTCAATCAGAAAAATCAACCGCATCCAAGGCAACCATCAGCTGATACAAGTCCATAAATTAGTTCATTCCTCGAAAATCCAATAAAAAAGAAATCGTAGCAGAATCCCAACAGCATCAGTAGACAAACGACTTGGCAAGAAATTATCAAAAATCATTCAAGAAAACAGGATTTCTTGAAAGTGCAGAGCAGATCAGTTGACTGCATAATAAACTAAAACAAAAATAAAAATAAAATGCAGCAGAAAGAAGAAAAAGATGAATGTAGTAACCACAAGAGCTGGGAAACCAAAAAAATTGACATTGTCGTTGCTAACTCACCGGAGGAATCAAATAAATCCTTTTCTTTTCAGAGCAGCTTCTAGCATTAGCAGGATTGGAAGAACACTTTTTTTTCCCTTAGGATTGTTTGAGCTCCGAAATGGAGTGGGGATCTGGTTACTCGTGTTCTCGCCGAATCAGTTTGGAAGAGAGGGGCAGGATGGAGTGGGTGGAAATGCGGAGCGGAGCGGAGGAAGGGCGGGGACAGTTCCGGAGCACCGATTCTTACCGCTGCTACCGAGACACACCCAACCTCGAAAAAGCCAAAAAGAAGAAAAGAAAAAGAAAAAGAAAAAGAGAAAGAGAAAAATAAAGCACAGCAAGGAGAAAAATGACACTAAAGTGAGAAAATTTACGAAAGTACCACCACTTGTTCTCGTCTTGGAGGACAGGCCACTGGACTCTAGCCAACTCGTGCATGAGCTGTTATCTAATGGATGCGCATGTTTACTGGAATGTGGGATCCAGTTTTTCAATGAGATATTGATTGTAAGTTTTGGTTCGTTGGATTCGCATGTTACGATTTGGTTGGTGGGTGGTCCACATCTAGTGATCCAAAGGCACGTCTAAGATCAACTTACGATCTAATAAAAAGTTAACATTTTCTTTTGGGGTAAATAACAAGTTTATGGAGTACCTAAGTAGCTTGTGTACTTTAATGTAATTACAGGGAAAATCTTTTTTTATTTTTTTTTAATGGAAGTGATATTCCACCCTCGTGTGGACTACTGCCACCCCCTTGTTCGGTCTAATGGTCAAAGTGTAAGTGGGGCCCACATTTTCACCATAGATGGGTCTAAACTTTTCATCGTTACTATCTTCCCATAGATGGGTCACATCTCAATTATCACAAACTCTGGAAAATCTTGCCATTGATTATTTCTTTGGCGTGGAATATTACTTATGTAATTAGCAAGCGCTCAAAGAAATTCAAAAACATATTGCTTATAAAATATTAAGGTTATTTAATTTATCACGTCAGCCAAATTAAGACTGAAATCATCCCAACATTTATATTAATTTGATCTCACCAAATTGCTTTGGTGTGTGTGAGGCAAATAAATAAAAATCAGCACTATATTTTTTTTAACTTATAAAGCAAATTTTTCGATCAATAATTCTCAAATTTAATCTTCTGTAAAATAAAAAAATGATAACTCAAACTTGTGACCAAGTGTATTTCATATGGAGAATTACAAAATTATAATTAATTTTCCGGTGATCATTTTATCAAGGTACTTAATTTATGAGTTACATTGGAGCCACTCGGAGAAGGGATGTTTTGGGCCCACCAGATTGATCACAGCTGACTTGATGACTTGGCTAATTTAATGGCGTTAGATTTGGCCAATTATAGAAAAAGGAAACTTAGGCAATTACTCATTTCAAAATTTCGACAATTTGTTGATTCAACTGTAAGGGTGGTATTCCGATTATGATAGGGTCCACTATTGTTAAGAAAAACATAAATTGATGTGTATATGGTAACCATGGTATTTGCATTTAATAATTTTTTAATCATTATAAAAAAGAAAGCAATAAAAGTTTGTTAGCTTGTAATATCTTCCACCAATCCTTCTGAGAATCTGAGAATCCTAACCGCAGATCATTCCAATTTTTTGATCCGTCATCTTCGCTAGCCATTTATGCGGCAATTGAATAGTGTCTAATAAGTTGAAGGGTCTTGATCAATCATTGTCCAGCCAATGTGTCCAATCAGATCTTCTCCTTGGGTTTCCTCGTTAAGTCTACCAAAATGGTCAATTTTGTCGAGAAAATAATTATTCAATATATTTTTCGCCTTCCGCAGGTGAGAGAAACGTGATCCGGTTAAGAAAAAAACAAAAAAGATAGACAGAGAGGCGAGTCAAGGCCCCGTTCAAAAGAAAAAGTCAAGGCGTTGGCTGTCATAAGAAAAGGGCAAAATAAAGCGTCAATTCCTGACAAGGATAGTGACGCTTTTGCTAAATCCCGACACGTCTTGGAATCTTTCGGGTCACCACGTTTCGCTTTAAACGGAAAAAGCAACAAAACGCCGGAGAATGGCCTTTGAGTCACAATGTCCAAAATATCCTCATCTGTCACAGAAAAGCACTACCAAATATGATCGGATATATACGGTGTGCGCGTATTTTCAGATAAAAATAATATCAGGCACAAGTACAAGTAGGACCCATATTTTTAATTGATCCAAACCGTTTATACAATGGATCTTGAGTAGATGAGTCGCCAAAAAAAATTTCATAGTTGTTGACTGATTCCAAATGCACAAAGCCTATAGATCTACTTATACTTTCACCCTCCACTATTTTGGAAGGAAAATTATGCGTATCCACCACAGAACTAGAACGACTCTACTTGCCATTCTGTCACAAAGTCGCAACTTCACCGAAAACTGGGATCTGTTCCAGTTGGATCGGTGGAAGTGGCTACCTTGTTGGGGTGGCAATGTCAAACCAGCAGCGCCCTCGTTCTTGTTCATTGCTTTTTTTTTTCTTTTGCCTTATTCGTACAAGGTAATACGGCGAGAAGAATTGTTCGTATGGGGCCGAGGGCAGAGACATGGTACAAAGTTCGGTACTCTCATTGTCTCTGCCTTTGCCAATATACTCCTGGAGATGGATATTTAGGGAAATGGCGTTCCTGCCCATTCTACTTGATATACCCCGCTCGGAGCCATATCAGTATAATTAATTAATTAATTAACATAATTTGATTAATCCAGAAAGAATATACTAGTGGCGTTTGTTGGCTCGCGTGATATGCCATGATTGCTATTGCTCTCGGGTGCATTTCCAATATTAGACATGCCAATCGGGCAAGTGAGGGGGTGATATTCCTGCATCTTAGGGGTCTGTGTTTGCTATCATGTTTAGCGCGTAGATTAGATCACGCTCACATCAACTACCGCTTGATCGGTTAGGATCATCCAATGGTTGAAAATAGCATACGGTCTTAGTCGAGTTATTAAAGTTAAATTATTAAATAAATGATCTGCTTTATTAGTTTATGCTTGATTATTCTATGTAAATCTATCCAGAATAATCCCACGTAATCCAATAAACTTAATCCACAATGTAAGAGCCCGATTTGCAAGGCTTATATAGCCCAGGCACAATCCAATAAACTGGATTGTTTAAGCCCAAGTCTAAAGTGACTGCTGTGTCACAGGCTTGCAGTTTCTCCTTGCTAAACTTTTGTAACACTTGTATGCAACTCTTTTTGTAAAGCACAAATCAGCCTTTCAATCGCTTTCTCACTTGCTAGGGCTACACTCACTTACCCACTAGAGCAATGAGAGAACTAAAAAAGAACCTATTATTCCTCACTTGGGGAATATATAATGAGCTATTGAGTTACAAACTAGGAGATATCCCTTATCTGTACTTGCTCGCCGCCATCCACCTCCTTAATGAATGGCTAAGATTATTCCATGTGTCTATACATCAATCGTTCATATTAGTTTTTAGAACCCTTCTACTCTTCTTAGAGTAATCTATCACTCTTTTAAAGCATTTCAAAACTACAACAAAAGATCTAAAATATTTACAAGAAATTCTCTAGAAACCAAGTCTTTTGAAATCATGCCTTATTCTATAAATCCCAAAACCAATGAACTAAGCAAGCCCCCCTCAAAGTCTGTGGGCCTTAGACACGGGCCTTGCAACATAAGTCGATGACATTCTCCTTCACTTGATAATGTCGACGCCCTCGTCGATATATCTCCACTGGTGTTTCAAGTTTCGCCCTCAAGCATGTCCCATGTTGCCTTGTGATTTTCATGAGATGTTCTGCCTTGTTCCTCCCTTAGCACATTAGTATCCAGTCACTCTTGTGGTTCGTAGGGGCCTTCTTTATCCCTTTTATGATGTGGGTGTCCTTGCCCCTATGTGCACCACTGCACAATTGTAAGTTGTCGCACCTCTTTCGCTCATGTTTTGCTATCCCTTCACTGTTGTCCCTCCTGCACATCAATGTGGTAGCTACCAGTTACCGTGCTCCCTGCACATCTCTGCATGGTCTTGTTCCCTTGGAGTTCTCCTATTGAAGCACACCCTTGTTGACTACTAATTTCTCTTGAGATTCCTTAGACCTCGTTACCCTAATGGCACATAGACAACATAAGCCTAGTTATGCCAACTTCACACTTGTCGCAAATCCCTCTACTAACGACATGACAGATAGCATCCTCCCTTGCCTCTTGCCATCCTTCAACGTTGGGACCGCGTGATGGGTCTTTTCATCAAAGAAGCTCAATATTCCAAGTTATGGCATAAGGATGGACTTAGCCAAGGTGAGGAAGTCTATTCCAAGGATAATGTCATAATCGTCTAAAGGCACTATAGTCAAATTGATGGTGCCTTGCCACTCGCCAACCTTGATAGGTGCATCTTTGGCAACTCCAAGCATTAGCCTCACTTCAGAATTCGCTGCCTTTTATCCTGCTCTCATCCTTCTTCATCATAAGAGATATCCTCTTAGCCTTCTCCTTTGAGATGAAGTTGTGAGTGGCTCTTGTGTCTACCATGACCTATATGCCTTTGCCATTGAGGTACATGTCCATATACATCAAGCTTTTTCTTATTTGGGCAACAAGCTTGTCCCCTGATGCCTACCCCTTCATGGCATTGAGGAGTCTAAGCATCCACATCTTAGGCTCCTCCCCTTCATCCTCATCCCTTACCTTGTAGTTCTCCTTTCAACTAGCAAGGCATTAAGGGTCATCTTATTTGGACAGTCTATTGTCCGATGAATCCCATCGCATATAAAGTAACTAAAGCAACGAGGGATGAACTTATCTTTTCCCTTTGAGTTATATTGGCACTCATTGCCTTCTTCCTTATGACCCTTAAGTTTGTCATCTCCACAATTGCCTCCATTAGCCTTACTCTTCTTCTCCTCACTGGTGCCTTCAGCCCTTTTATTGAACTCCACCAATTTCTCTATAGTTGAGAGTGCAATGGCCAGATCTTGAACTCCTCTTCTTTGTAACTCTTATTATGCCCAAGGTTGTAACCTATCAATGAAGAAAAACAACCTGTCTTTCTTACTCATATCCGAGATGTTTGGGAGCAAACCAGTGAATTGATTGACATACTCATGAATAAATCTAGTATGCTTTAGTTGCTTTAGATTCTTCTAGGTCAAGTATCCCCTACCATCAGCTACATCACCATACCTTCGTCTCTATCATAGTATTGCATTATCAATAAGATACATTGTTGCCACATCCACCTTCATAGTTTCCATAAAAATCTTGGCAGCTTTAAAGTATTACTCCATCTACCATAGGAAATTATCTAGGTCCTTAGTATCATGAGTTCCATTGCAACTGGTAAGTTCTAGGATCTTGACTTTAGGAGCAAACTCCTTTGGTCCAGGTCCTCCCCTACTATCTACAGACTTCTCTAATAAGGTCAATCTAATCTTTACATCCTCTAGACCGGCTACCTCTTTATGTAGCCCTACCATCTTACCTTCCATAATCTCAAGGCAATTAAATTTGCACTCTATCCTTTACTTGCTATTGGCATCCATATACTTAACACCTTGACCATGCTTTACACGTCTTCCTTAAGACTATGCAAGATATCCACAAAGGCATTAGACTTTTCCAAACAATCGGACAAGGTTTGTTCTAACTTACCAAACTGTTCCTCTAATGTAGTGAGGCAAGCATTCGAAGCCAACTCCCTTAATGGATCTCTTGACTTCTCCCTCCAAGGCTTTTGTTGAACCTCCACAGGCATGTTAGTCAATCCTAACTCACTTGCCATGACACTATCATGAGGTTCACACAATTTCCACAAGCAACTCTCTACTCGAACTGCCTAACCTTGGCTCTGATAGCAACTATCACAGGGTCCTCATTTCTTTTTACTAAACCCATGCGACACTTCTGTGCAATTATGTTTGTAAAGTACAAGTTAGCCTTGCAATCCCACTCTCACTTGCTAGGGTTACACTCAGTCACCCACTAGAGTAATAAGAAAACTAAAGAAGATACTAACTTAAAGAGAACCTATTATCTCCTATTTATACTTACTCACTCTCATCCACCTCCTCAGTGGATGGCTAGGATTATTCCATGTGTCTGTGCATTAATAATTTAGATTATTTACTAGGAACCTCCTACTCTTTTTAGAGTAATCTACCACTCTCTTAGAGCATTATAGACTATTACAGAAGATCTAAGATATTTTCAAAGAATTCTCTAGAGACTAGGCCTTTTAGAATCATGCCTTCTTCTATGAATTAGAGCTCGCAAGCTTTAGTCACGAGCTTTGGAATGCAAGTCCACAACAGCTGGCTCTTAAAATTATCTCATCTTCAGCCATGCAGGATTTTTTAAATCTAAAGAGTACTACAAAACCTCTATTACTATTATGAAACTAAATTTTAAGATAATTGCAGAAGACCTAATAATGGCATACACCTTTGACATGGTCCCCACTTTCTCCTGCTATCTTTATGGTCCACAATAAATGTGGCACGGTTCAGCGATCGGTACCATTGATCGGCTAGGCAAATCCTAAGATGCAAAGCATCCGTACACCCAATATTCAGTCCCTTAGCCAGGCAGCCAAAGATGAAAGCTGTATGTCGTGATTGAAAGAAGGGACCCATCCGAGAGGGAATTCTGAATAGCAGGGGTTCCCATTGATTTTGAGCTTTCTATGCCGTACGTTCATTTTACAACTAATAATACTAGTGGCTACGATTAATTTCCATTCAATTTTAATAATCACCAAAGAACTGGACCCACATGCCCGTGTAAGTTTCTTGGTGCACCAGCGCACACACCACTTGGAAAAGTTGGTGACCAAATGGATGGCGACCAGATGAAACGTATAGGTTTCAAAGTTCTGCCTTAAGCGAGAAAGCAAGAATCTAAAATTTGTTTTGAAGTTTGACTAGTCAAAGGAGAAGAGAATAGGTCACGTCATGTCTGGTTAGCAGTTATTCTCATCCTAATCTTTTCCCAGAATAGGATAAGATGCTTGTGCCTGAGCTTGGAGAGACGATATTACCCTTCAATATTGGTGCATGAGGGGGGGGCCTAGTTAGACAACATCTAATCCACAACCGTTCACGTTGTCAGATCTCCGCTGGATTTTTATTGGTACAAGATCTGAACCATAGATAGCCCATATATAGCCCAGAAAACGTCGATGTCGAGTTGTGCCTTGCGAGGAAAATGGATGACCCCACAAGTTGGGAAGGCAATATTGTAATTTGTAACAAATCGAAGGGTACTTCCAGTAAAAGGGACCCCGTCTCTCACGTGGCGTGGGGTGGCCACTTTTGATCACAAGCCATGTGTGGACTTGTATTCTTGTTCGTATGGCGTAGCCAAAAATTTGCTTCAAGAAAAATTGGACTGCTAATATTACATAGCCCCTCTCCCACTACCGTTTCCTTTTTTGGCAATTTCTAGGAGGGATGATAGTGGGAATGGGCCGTGTGGTAAAAATCTGAGTCAAGGTGGGACCGGGGCAGAAGTACGTGACGCATGTCGGAGTGGGGGTCCGGGCAGTGGCAGTCAGACATGAAATCCAACCTGGCCCACGCATTTATTTTGTTCTAAAATTCCTTTTATCAGTTTGAAAATTTCCAACATGGGAACCCCTACACTTACGGCCTCACATTCTAATCACCCAAGTAAGAGACTCCTTATTTTATTGTGGAAGAAGGCTTTGGTGTTTTGCCTAATTTTGGCTCCCAATTTATTTTTTAATTTTCAATCTTTCAAGTTGCCTTTTACTTAAGAAATTTGTTTTGAAATTTATTTAACTTTAGCGGTGTGAGGTGGGTCATAAGGAGTATTTTAATCTTTGACCCAGCCTATAACGAGCTTAAAATCCATAACTAGGGATGGCAATGGGCCAATTGAAGCAGAATTTTGGTCGAGCTAACCCCGGTCCAAATGCTTCTATCCTAACCCTAACTATCTTCAAGCTCTAGCTTTTCATCCCTGATATGGTTTGGGATGAAAGTGCTGCCTCTAATCCTAATTTGTACTAGTCAATGCAGGCTGCTTCCCCTACTTGACCCAAGCACTTGAATTTCTTTAGCACCTAAATATTTGATTGATATTAATTATGAAGTAATTATATTTTTCCTTGTGAACAACTTTCACCTCATGTGAATAATCAAGTGGAAGACAATACAGTTTGCATGTGTCATTCAATAAATGCAAGATAAAAAGAGTTAATGGATAATTGCTCGGCATCAAAGGCCAACATTCTCATTGCCATTCAAATTTCTGCTTGTTGCAACCAATTAGCTAAGACCAAAGAGGTGAAGTTGGTGTAGATCTAGGGTTTGAGGTTTCATTTGACAGAAAAGGTAATTGTAACGTACTAACTTCATCACCAAAATATCGTTGCTCTCATAGTTTAAAAAAATATAAATACATAGAAAATGTTCAAGGTACATAAATTTTAACTCACTGGTAGTAGCTTGACCTTGATATAAATTCGATTCACTTCTTTTACCCTAACCTTACTATGACTGTAAGTTTCTTATCCTAGCACAACTCTTATGGGTCATTAGGATCGGGTACCCTAATTAATCTAAATCTTGCCATCCCTATTAGTGCCCATCATAGGGGAGAGTCCAAAATGGGATGAAACCCAGGAAAGGGCAAGACTGGGTATGCTAAAAATTGTCCCCAACCCATCCCATTATCATCTCTAATTTCTTGTTCTATTTTACCATTCATTTGATTTTGATGGCTGCCAATTAATTCTTGGAAACGGCATTAAGAGGAAATTGTGGGGCAGGTGAGCGCATAGGAGGTATAGGTAAAGGATCCTCCATTGATATTTATTAGGATTCGTACCATCCATCTACTATTCCTAATCACATAGTTAGGAATTCTTAGTTAGCAAGCTTTGAACCCACTAAGGTCTATAAGTAGAATGAACCAAGTTGATAGTGTAGATGGACCAAAATGTAAAGGTTGACATGTTCTATGGCCACAAAACAAAATAGTGGTTCCAACTGACACAGTGAGATCTTTCAAACGGATCTTATTCTGTGATTTTATCATAAATGATGGGTATGTCGGCTGATGTATCGGACAAGACATCGTATCAATCATTTCACTATTCTAATATATTGACTATAGGGGCCGATATTTTGTTTTGTATTTGTGGCATTACCATGATCCATGCCCGATCTCAAGTACCAAAATTATTTGTTATTTGAATACAGCTGCTACGTAACAGATGGATGCTCCTGTTTTCCTTCCACAAATTATATAAAGTAGGCACAATTATAGTTGGGGAATTACATGTTCAATATATGATCCAAACAATTTATCAACTAGGTGTACACTAGCAAGATAAGTAATGAATATCAATTTTCAATTTAAAAGTATAGCTCCCAACTTCAACGTGTATCCTATAGATGGGGAAATCTAAAGGCAATAACAAGATTCCTAAATTACAAGTTTGGGTTGCTTATGAAGCAGTTTTGAATGGTCAAGCAAAAATTTTTCTGTTTTTAGAAAATTTTAAATACCCACCACCTTCTTGAGAAATATCAAATACCATTCCATGTTTTCTAAAAGTTTGAATGCCCAAGTAACTTTTTCCTTTTTCTTCAATGACCCACTGACTATTAATGATATATTTAAAAATATGATATGTAATACCTCTATATTTAGCAGTTTCTAATCCTGTAATTAACTTGAATATCACTAATTAGGGTTTATTTCATATATTTACAGGATTATAGTACAATTGAGAAAAATGCATATTTTTAGCACTCAAAATCCTAAAAAGAGCAAGACCACTATCCAAGTAATGTCATGGTCCTACATGCCATAAATCACAAAGTTCAGAGGATCAAAATACTATAGGTGTGAAAACTCTAATTTTTCTAGAATTATTTGGAATTAATGAGAATTTTTACTAAAATTGAGGTGAAATATTATATTTAATACAATTTTAAATTTTAAAAAAAGAATCAAGTCTTGAAACATAGATATTTGGAATCATTCTCGAGAAACAGGTCAAAATGAGTGTAGGCACACTGAAATTTGAACTCGGGTAAAAAATCTCTATTTTTCGTAATTTTTGTGAATTTATATTTACCCATAGGGGTAAAATAGTCATTTCACTTTTATATGGGGTCCACAAAAGTTAGTTGAGTTAGGGGACAGCCAGTACAAAGAATATTAATGACGAAGAATAAAATGATAAGGAATATACATTTAATTTTATAAGAAAAATGAAAAATCATTTAAAATAAAAATAATTAAAATTTTTAAATAAAATAATACAAAATTAACCCTATAAATACCCCTCCTACAGATTGCACAAAATTGCAAAACATCCCCTAGACTCTCCCTCTAGTTCTCTCCCTCTTTCCTTCTCTTTCTCCCTCTATCTCTTATCTCTTCTCTCCTTTTTCCTTTTTTTTTTTTTTTCCTTTTCTTTTTCTCTCTCTTCCCTTTACAGCTGCAGAGTACGTTTACAAATGCACCTGAGGGGAATATTCCCCCAAATCTATTAGATGTGTCTATGGACACGTCGTCCCCGACGGACCTAGGGTTTCACCCTGGGTACTATTTTCCAATTAGCCATCAATATTTAGCCGTTGAAACAAGATCTTAACCGTTCATCCTGTTCAGAATTTCCCAAGCTTCAAAAGTCATATGATTTCATGATGATCAGAGACTTATTTACCTATCAAATCACAGTAAAATAGTAAGTTTAGCAACCCTGTATTTTTTTGCATGCATCTTGATTTTTTAACCATATTTTCCAATTCTTTATGCTACAGGTAGGTACCCCTTATCCCTCTTCTATCTATTCCAATAATTTTCCTTGTATAAAGATCACCGGACTCGATTTTTCGACGAGATTTTTTCGATGAATCCAATATCGGTAATCAAGGTGGAAAACCCCTATGAGATGTGAATTTTTGGGAATTGTGATTTGTTGGATGGATTCAAAGGTCTCAAAACCCCAGGATAGGTGTTCGTAGTAAGATTTCAATTAGATCTGGCCGTTGATTTGGAGAAGAGCTGATCTGACGGTCCAGATTGGACTGTCTTGCCTATCCCAAGTCACGGCTCCCCGTACACAGGTAATCACCGGTAATGGGGGCCGGCCGCTGATCGACCTGTGGATCCGTGTAACCTAGATTGCATCTGGGGCCTTGTTTTGATCTGAAACTTAAAATCTTAATTCAGAGCTCATTTTAATTTCAAATCAAGATTGGAAAGAAGCTCTGGATTCCTGGTGAAGAGTAGAATCTAATGGAAATATAAAATTTAGGTTTTATTCACTGTAAAATTCTATAAATTACAAAAAATGTACTAATTCTCAAGATCAATCAAATCTAACATTATCAGACTTTGGATTTCTGATCCATCAGTGATTAAATGATGAGAGAACATGGAATCAAGAGTTAGATATGACTGATCTAGGATGAACTAAGAAATTTAACCTTAATGGAAGAGAAATCTTAAAAATGATCATGGATCTACTTGATCTGAGTGATCAAGCATGATCAGACAATGAAAATAAGTTTGAACGATGACCTAGTGATGATATCACATTAAGAGAATGTGATAGATCTGAATAAAAATAAAAGATCAATATCTAAACCTTTAATGAGAGGAAAAACTGAATAGAAATCAAGATATAATCATTGGATCAAAATAGACAAATATGATATATTCAAATGAGCATGTGAATTATTATATACTTCTGTAAATGTTCTTTGTATTTCTTAGTAGATGTAATTGTTAAATTTATTTATTTATGCTTTAATATTCATGTTATATAAATTACATGAAAAATGTAATTAAATAAAAATAGATATTGATGAACATTTACAATGAATATGAACATGGACTTAATGATATTAAGGGCTATAGTTAATAGGACAATATAAGAAAGATCATTTTCTTGACCCAAATTAGGAGAATAATAAACCTCATGAATGGCATTTTAAATGCTTATGGATTTAATTAAAATCAAATAGCAAGAGTACTTATGGTATAATACTCATAGAAACCTTATGAAGGTTGAGCTAAGGTTACCTCAGTAAATGCTGAACATGGTACTTAAGGGTATACTTTAATAGAGCCTCACTCTTTCCCCACTTTCTAACGATGTTTGTAAGGTTTAAATGCCTCCTTACATGATGATTGAATTAACCACTCTATGAGCAACTTTTAACTAGTAAGCTTTAGTCAATTATGAAATAAGGTGGAGCTGTCTAGAATTAAGAGTGCATAAATTATCTTCAAATAGTAAAACATTAACTGGTTGAATAATAATAAAATCATAAAAGGATAGTAAACTATCTAATCTTAATAAAAATGATAATTAAGATAATCAAAGATCAAACAAGATCCACAAGGAGATCTTGAATGATCAAGAATAATAAGAATCATAATATTGTATGTATGTTTTGAAGTAGTATAAATATTATATTCAAATATAGATCAATAGATTAGACCCTTGATCAATATGGTCCAAGGAACAAGATCCAAATCATCCTATGTAAGGATGATCAAAAGAACAACTAGGAAGTATAAATGAGTTGAAGAATGTTTGTGTACATATGATTTGATAGATACATGAAGGATATGATGATCAAGATCAGTGAGAAGATGGATTGTTGAAAGTAAAGGTAGGTGAAACTTAAGAATATATTCAATATAGAAGATACATATATTTTACACACGATCTTATCATGATAACTATAGATTGATTGTAATTGCTTAGAATTGTTTATGAATCAACAAATGATGTTGAAATAAATACAAAGTGATTGATTAAGTAATTATGAAATTACTTAAGGCAACAAATGATGTGGAAATGAATACAAAAGGATTGATTAAGTAATTATGAAATTACTTAATGAGTAGAATGAGAAGATTTGAACTATATCAATTGAACCCCCAAATCTTAAGGAAAGAAGTTATAGACACATAGTCTGTAAGTATGAAATATTATTTTTCATATAAGCATGGAGGCTTGTGATTTTGTTTTAAGACAATCTTATGCCTAGGGATGCCAATGTTAGGAGAGTTATGAGGGTTTGGTCACCCGCTCTACAAAACTGATTATGATGATGATACCGTGCCCTAAGAGAGGCAAAATGTCAAGTGGGGTGTAACGCCCCGGGTCTGAGCTCCCCATAAATAATATTGTTTGCTTTTGGGCCCTGGGCCTGCACGGCTTTGTTCTTACCCACGACGGGGTAAAACACGTTGTTATTGGTTAAAGCCCTCCCAGACCCTTATCAATGCCTAGGAACCTTTTCCTTAGCCGATGTGGGACTAAACTCTCAAGCCTCACCTTGCCTAGAAGCTTGCCAGCCCACTTGGCCCGCCCTCATCGGCCAAGGCTAGCCCTCTCCCCTCCTTAGGGGCCACGCGACCTCGCGTGGGGTTAGCCTGCCACCCTCGAGGTCGGGGTCCCACTCTGATACCACTGTAACGCCCCGGGTCTGGGCTCCCCAACGGGGTAAAACACATTGTTATTAGTTAAAGCCCTCCCAGACCCTTATCAATGCCCAAGAACCTTTTCCCTAGCTGATGTGGGACTAAACTCTCAAGCCTCACCTTGCCTAGAAGCCTGCCAGCCCACTTGGCCCGCCCTCATCAGCCAAGGCTAGCCCTTCAACTTGTAACACCCCAGATTTTTAAGACAATTTTTTTTTATATTAATACTAGCATTTTTAATAAGAGCATTTGGGATCCCATAAGAAAATTTTTATTTATTATTTTACTAAAACAATTCTTAAAAACTCTGGGTGTTAGTTTTCCTTTCTCAAAATGGCATACATATAAATTAAACATAAATAAAAACAATACGCGTATCAATCAACATCAAATAAATTGGTGCCTTTATTTTAAATCAAATAAATGTCTAAAACACAATAATAATATGGCCCAAGGTCTATCCATCATAACATCCCATATAAATGTCCAACATATGTCTAAACATCTCAATCAAATCCATAAAATAAAAGTATACAGTCCATAATTAAATTCAAATGAAAATCTTGTTTATTGACTCACATCACTGTCTAAAATTCTAGGAAAAGGATCTTCTGCAGCTCTCACGGTTTCTCAACAACCTTGCCTTTCCTGTTATCGTGCTCGAGATTTAAGGCATTGCAAAACAAAGCAATGCCTCAGCAAGCTATCGCTTGTGTAGGTACATAGACAATTAATGTAATAAAATGAAATAAATGAATAAAAAGTCTATCATCTATGAAGATAGCTATATCATAAGTCATGCCAACATAAATGCCAATTTATTCCATATGCTAAAACATGCATTTCATGGAGTTAAAACATTACATGAATCAAGGTAAATGAGCATACAATAAGAATAAGGGCACCCTAAGGTAATGGGTCCCACAACATCGCACTAATATCACTGCTCATGAGTACTCATAGCCAACCTCTGAGTGTCGTCACACCCAAGCATACCATGCTCATCATACACACATACATAATAAGAATATGGGTCATCATGCCGTAGTGGCAACCCTCCATGGGTATCAACCACCGCCGCTCTCCGTCGACACCATAATGGGAGACTTAGCGTCTGTCCCCATGGAAAGGCTCAGACCGGTAGTGGGGACTATCCATGTTACCAAACTCCTATCGAATGCCATCTATGGGCAGGTGTCTATCATATCACAATATCATCACATCATAATCTCGAAGCATGGGTGGCCGGCCCTATCCCTCCTAGCATGACGACCACCGAGTGAGAGCACCCGTCATCAAATATAAAACACAAAAATCATATGAATATGCTAAAACTCAAGAGCACTCATAGCTCAAAATCCCCAAGACATTCCCCTCATCTTGGGGTTAGCCTATAAAAGGACCAGCTAATAAGCCTCTATTCTTATTTCCATGTTAATCCATGCATTTCCAATAGATAATAAGAAAGAAGTCTCTATTTAAGCATAATTAACTAATATCATGCTCATAAAAACATTTGTCATGAGTTTATTCAATAAAAGATTTCAATTTGTAATAATCATAATGTACTCAAAGTCTCATGAAATCAACAGCAAATAATAAATGCAATTTAAAACACATTTACGCATGATGCTATGTTTATGCATGGTTTTAAAATCAAGGCAAAACATCAATTATCGTCACCTATCTTAATGTGAGACCACTTAGCTTGCTAATAATCCACTTAAATAGTATATTCAAGTACACCTATACATGTCACATCACTATTTTAAATTTTTTTCTAAATTAAAAGTGGTCATTTATAAGTTTTTAAGTTAAAACTAGGTTCGCGTCATCAATATGGTCACGACACCTCTTTTGGATCTTGATTTGGACTCCCCTAGCTCCCAAAAATCAAGTTTTAGTGAAAACATACCCAAAATAGGGCTAATTGACCACCATAAGGTGGTCTATATCGGCAGCGCTGGTTTCTGCCGGTTTACACAGGCATAAATAGGCGTCACGAAGACGCCCGACATCAAGATGAGTCACGGGGACGCGTCACGTGCGTCCTCGGTACCGTGACACACCGCCGCGTGCGTCACGGTCGCCAGGATGCCATACGTCCCAACGTTCCGAGACAGCCCACGCGGTGCGTCACGGTCACCAGGATGCCGTGTGTCCCAACGTTCCGAGACAGCCCATGTGGGGGCTCCAGCGTGCGCGCGCAACGACTGCCGGTCGTGCGTCGTTCTAGTTGGGCAAGCCTACAAGCGTTTGTTTTGCGCAATTTTTACGTTGTTTTTCTTAGAATTTCCTCTAAAATACATTTATGCCCTCCTTTTGCATTGATTTTTCCAAAAACCATGTTTTTAAATGATTTTTTTCCAAGTTCCTAAAAACGTCCATAGGTACTGGTTTTCACATTTTTTGGAGAAACTCACCTTTGGATCTCTCCCAAATTTAAAGGGTTTGATCTTGGGTCTCTTGTGCACTAGTTGAACGGTGCGATTTTCAAACTAATGTGGTTTCATCCATGAAATCACGCTCCAATAGTAGCGTGCATAGAGTTCCCAGGAAAATTTGATTTTTCCTGATTTAAATGTAATTCTAATTTATATTTCCTATTTAATAATACAGAAATCAGGGTTTAAGGCTTACCTCACATTGTTAGCCGTTGATGGAAGTTGCCGGAGTTCCACTCACCAAAAAAATTAAACTTTGCGGAGCTAGGGTTACTGAGTGAAACTCAGTGAAAACGCTCAAGGTGGAGCGTTTTGGTACCTAGGGAGGGGTAGATATAGGTCTTAGAGTCCTAGGGGAAGAGAAACTCTTTCCTCCCTGCCTCTTTTTACTGGTTTCTCCTGCGATTTAGCCTGATCTGGTAGAGGCGTGTGGAAGATGGGGGTGCCATTATCAAGTTGGGCCCTTGTGCTATACGTCTCTGCCAAATGATTAAAATGCCCCTATAACTTCAATGGCTCCTAACTCCCTCGTTTGAGCTCCGTTTTCTACGTTCTTTGTGGCGTTGGAATCCTATCGACGAGCACTTTCAAATTCTTAAGTTTTTAGGAAAAAATTTCATCTATAAATTTTTAATTTAATTTATTTAGTAATTTCTTAATTTGTACTGAAAATTAAGGATATTACATGGGGCAATTATGGGTAGGCCGCCACTATGACAGCCATGGTTTCCCACATACGAACATGGATCTATATTTTTCACTATGGTATCAATGGAGTATTGAGTAGTTATCCGGGCCCTGTACAGATTGAGACTATAAGCATAGTAGTCCTTTGATTATTTTGCATTATGATGCAATTGTTATTACATGATGAGATGCCTTATGTTATGGCATGATGAGATGCCTTATTTTATAGCATGATGAGATGCCTGGTAAAAGTTATTACCAATGTCATATTGGAGGATGATTCCCAATATGGTATGATTATATATTAACACTTAGTGTCAATATTGAAATTAGTTTGGAAATGAGATATTATGGATGATATTGACTATATTCATGATTTTCAATGGTTTTATTTATATGTAATATATATACATATAATTCATATGATGAGTGAAAGATAAATGGTTATCCAATTGTATAAATTGATTTATATCATGGATATAAATAACTGTTGATTTTGAGATATATTGATTATATTTCTTAAATCCCCTACCAAGCATAGTTTGCTGAGATATTATAAATGTTTAAATATTTATAATATCTCATATATAGTTAAGGAAGATCGAATGCTCAAGACTTGAGGATAATCATTACCGAACTACTACTCAGGGTATTTACTTTGATGAAAATTGTATTGATTGTTTTGTAATTTGGATTGTAATATTTGGAAAAGGTATGTAATGACTACCAAGCTATGTATATGAACCATTAGATTGATCCTGATTTTAATAAAAGTATTTCTATTGATATTCAATGGAAATTTTATTTTATACAAAAATATATGTATTGTAAGTAATTTAAGGCGTCACTCAAGTTTTTGACAAATCAATTTGAAAAAAAATATGTTTCCGTTGTTTGTATTTTAAAATTTTTCAAAATCAGGTCCCTACCTTTGCAAATATTTATGAACATGTGTTTTAAAAACCCGGGTCATCACAGTTGGTATCAAAGCTGTTCATCCAGTCACTTGTAGCCCCTATATGTCCAATATTAAGATGACAATCCAAATTTAGGTTAGGATAGAATTAGTTAAATAGAGTGTTTATATAGAAATATTGATTTATGAGCAGATGCCACCTAAGTGAACTAGGAGGACGGCTCAGAGGACTAATGATTCCAATATGGAGAATACATCTTAAGAAAATAATGTTGAGGAAATTATAACAAGAGTACTGTGGGGTCTTCTTCCCCATCTTCAACAACCTCAGGCGCCTATACATCCTGTAGTAGTATAAAGTACACCAGCACCAGCTCCAGCTTTAGCTCAGCATGAAGCTGGGCCCAACACACATGTTCAAATACTACTCCAACACCAATACAAGATCATTCTTCACCTATACCTATGGGACTAACTGGAAATTCTTAATTATCACCAAAGAAGTTGGACAAAATGGTGGAAAGATTTCAAAAAATGGAGATAGGTTATAATGGAAAAGGTGATATTGAAAAAGTTGAGGAATGGATATTTGAGGTTTAGAAAACTTTTGAAGTTTTACTAACTCCTAAAGAGGTAAAAGTCGAGATAACCACTTATATTCTGAAACAAGAAGTTGCCTTTTGGAGGAGATCATCAAAGAGGAATTTCTTTTCAAACCTAGAAAATATCTCTTGGGAAAAATTTAAAGAGGTTTTCAACAACAAATATTTTCCTCTTCACGTTCAAGCAAGAAAGGAAAAAGAATTCCTAGATCTATAACAAGGGAGTATGTCTGTTGTAGAGTATGAAAACAAATTCATACAGTTGAAGAGGTTTGCACCACATATCTGTGGTACGGATAGGCAGACAGTTGGCAAATTTCTAGGAGGACTTCATCCAGGATTAAGAACTGAGGTGTTGGGTACCAAACCCACAACTTTGGCGGAATGTGTAGAAATGACCTCTAGATTTGAGGAGGATTTTAAACAAAATCAAAATAGGAAAAAGAGTAGAAATGGGGAATTTAAATTCACGGCCTTTGAAGAAAGGCAAAGGGCTCATGAATAATTTCAGGTCACTAAGTAATAAAGGAAATCCTACTTTTGGACAAAATTAGAGGAGTTGTCCTAAGTGCAGAAGATTCCACCTTGGGAATATATGCTCTAATCCAATACAACAAAGACCTCCACTCAAGTGTTATAAACGTGGGGAACTGGGACACATGGCAAATAACTACAACAAACAACTGGTAATCAAGGATGCAAAACTAGAGAATTTCCCTCGACAGCAAGAGAGGATATTTGCTATTACTGATGGTCAAGCTCAAACCTCAAATGCGGTGATTGAAGGTACTTTGCTTATATCTGATAACTATGCAAAAGTATTGTTTGATTATGGATCTACACACTCTTTTATCTCCTGTGAAATTGCATCAATTATAAATTTACCATTGAAAGATTTGATATATAACTTAGATGTGATAACTCCAGTCAATGAGTTAGTAAGGGTAAGAAAAATTTCAACCTAAAACCCAAAATTTTGAAGAATAGATATTACTTGAGAAGAATTCAAGGAAATAGTGAGTATTTTCTCTCCAAAATCAATAAACGAGAAGAATTTTGATAAATATATGATTAATTTCTAGAGTAAGAATGAATGGTTTTTAAACTTAAGGAAATTTTGGGGATAAATCAGATGAGGAAGAATAGTGAAAGTGGGAAATTACAATCCCAAAATTTTTAGAAAAACAAGTTAACCATGATAGTATATGGTTCATAATGAGATCATAGTTCATACATCTTGTACATCAAATATGAATTTACTAAGATAACACAGTTAATGAGTCAGCTCAAGAGTTCATCAAAATTAAGATGGATATTGATCTTGTACTACTGATATGATTGATTTTGGTATATTGGAATAGTTATGGATTATATATATATATATATAAAGTACATTTTTTACATTGACGAGGAAACAATCATGGGATATGAGAAATAAGACCCTATGGAGAAGGATATAGTTAGAAAATTTCAAGATATATTGAGTTTTCAAGATTTTTTAATCTAATATGAGATTGAGTTATTATTTAATTATTACTTATTACAACTCAATTCTTTATTGGTATTTTAGAAGATAGCATAAGATGATCTGAATAAGTTGAAAAGTCAATTGTAAGGACTATTATACAGAGGATTTATTTGACCAAATAAGTTCTTTTGAAGAACACCAAATACTATAAAAAAAAAGGATAGATTATTGCGATTATGCACTGACTAAAATTTTGAATAATGTTATTGAGAGGTTAAGTAACCTCAACTTTCATAAAATGTGAGTTATAAATGAAAGACATCATTCAAAACTCAATATAAATTTTGAGTTATATTTTTGGGATAAATGGCATTTATGAATTTAATGAAGGAAAGCTTTCTTGGATAAATGAGAAATTGTATGTATTGAAGATATATGGATTTACTTTGAAACATCATGAATTAAAATGTTTACCAAATTTGGTAAGTGTAAAGACTAGTTAGAGAAAGTAAATTTCTATGACTTATGAATTCTGAGGATAATATGTTGATCCTTAATTGTAGTTAAGAAAGTTACTATAGTATTTCACATAAGGAGTTAGAAAGGATATAGAAAAGTCATTGTGGATGCTTTATAATGATTTTCAAGTATACATTTTAGAATTTGTAACATTAATGTTACCTATACAGTGAAAAGTAAATCACTGATTATGAGAACCTCAAGAATATTGATGTGACTCAATGATATTAAAAGAATAGTTTTGGCAAAAGTAATGACAAGATTATAGTGAAAATTTTGAATTAAGATGAAATATGTACTTCCAAATATTGGAAGGTTATACAGAGAACATTAGTTACTTCAATTGAGATTTAATATAACATTTTATCTTTGGTTGATAGTCAAAGAACTATCTATACCTGGAAAGACATGTTAAATAGTATTTTTATTGAATGAAATGGGGAGTAACAATATGATAGAAATATATTATGAGAATTACCGACTGGTCAATTAAAGATTGATGACACCAGTCAAAGGAAATATGAAATATGAACAAGAGGATTACACAAAGGAATTAGTCATTTTGAAATGTTAAAAATGTCAAGTTTGTAGTTATGATTTAGCTTGGATGGATAAATTATCTAACAAGTTTTATGACTTTGATAAATTCTACCTTTAAGGAAAAGGTAATATGACTCATGAATCAAAAGGGGAATAAAAGATTTCCTTAAGTGTCAATATTTCACAAAACAAGCTACAAGAGGAAAATTATAAATGAGATGACGACAACTCATAAGTGAGTTGTTATATTAAATTTCAAGGACAAAATTTCTATAAGGGGGGAAGAATGTGAAAACCCCAATTTTTCTAGAATTATTTGGAATTTTTACAAAAATAGAGGTGAAATATTATATTTAATATAATATTAATTTTTAGAAAATAAATCAAGTCTTGAAACATAGATATTTGCAATCATTCATAGAAAACTAGTCAAAATGATTGTAAGCACGCTGAAATCTGAGCTTGAGTGAAAAATCTCTTCTTCTTTTTATAATTTTTGTGAATTTATATTTACCCATAGGGGTAAAATAGTCATTTCACTTTTGTATGGGGTCCACAAAAGTTAGCTGAGTTGGGAAATAGCCAACACAAGGAATATCAATGATGAAGAATAAAATAATGAGGAATATGCTTTTAATTTTATAAGAAAAGTAAAAAATCACTTAAAATGAAAATAATTATAATTTTAAATAAAATAATACAAAATTAATCCTATAAATACCCCTCCTACAGACTGCACAAAATTGCAAAACATCCCCTGGACACTCCCTCTCTTTCTCTCCCTCTTTCCTTCTCTTTCTCTTTCTTCTCTCCTTTTTCCTTCTTTTTTCTTTTCTTTTTCTCTCTCTTCCCTTTACAACCATAGAGTGTGTCTGTGAACGCATCCAAGGCAAATATTCCCCTAGATCTATCAGGGGCGCCCACGGACGTGTCGTCCCCGATGGACCTAAGGTTTCACCCTAGGTACTATTTTCCAATTAGTCATCAATATTCAGCCGTTGAAACAAGATCTTAACTATTCATCTTATTTGAAATTTCCCAAGCTTCAAATGCCCTATGATTTTATGATGATCAAAGACTTATTCACTTGTCAAATCACCAAAAAACAGTAAGTCCAGTGACCCTATATTTTTCGGCGTGGATCTTGATTTTTTGGCCATATTTTTTTATTCTTGACGCTATAGGTAGGTACCCCTCATCCCCCTCTATCTATTTCGGTAATTTTCCATGTATAAAATCACCCAACTAGATTTTTTGGTGAGATTTTTTGGGTGAATCCAATATCAGTAACCAAGGTAGAAAACACCTATAAGATTGATTTTTAGGGAATTCTAAATTGTTGGATGGATTCAGAGGGTCCCAAAACCCCAAGCACACTAAGATTTCAATTAGATCTGGCCATTGATCTGGGGAAGAGCTGATCTGATAGTCCAGATCGGATTGTCTCGCCTATCCCAAGTCACCCCTCCTCGTACATTGGCAATCATCGGTAATGGGCGCAGGCCACTGATCGACCCGTCAATCCATGTAGCCCAAATTGAATCTGGGCCCTTATTTTGATCTGAAACTTAAAATCTTAATTCATAGCTCATTTTAACTCCAAATCAAGATTGTAAAGAAGCTAATGGAAACATAAAATTTAGGTTTTATTCACTGCAAAATTCTTTAAATTACAAAAAGTGGTACTAATTCCCAAGATCAGTCACATATGACGTGATCAAACTTTGGATTTATGATCCATCAATGATCTAGTGATAAGGGAACATGGAATCAAGGGTTAGATGTGACTAATCTGGGATGAATTAAGAAATTTAACCTTAATGGAAGAGAAATCTTAAAAATGATCATGGATCTACTTGATTTGAGTAATCAAGCATGATCAGACATAAACATTAGTTTGAACAAAAATCCAAAGTTAAGATCATATGGATTGATGAGCCTGATGTGGCTAATTTGGGATAGATTGAAATCTATGCCCTTGATTTTGATAAAATGACTTAGGATCTTCTTGATCGGTTGGATCAAGAAAGATCGGATTATATGATGAGTTACATCAATGATCTAGTAATGATATCACATTAAGAGAATTTGATACATCTGAATAAAATTGAAAGATCAATATCTAAACCTTTAATGAGAGGAAAAATGAATATAAATCAAGATATGATCATTGGATCAAAATGGACAAATATGATATATTCAAATGAGCATGTGAATTATTATATACTACTGTAAATGTTCTTTGTATTTCTTAGTAGATGTAATTATTAAATTTATTTATTTATGCTTTCATGTTCATGTTATGTAAATTACATAGAAAATATAATTATATGAAAATAGATATTGATGAACATTTACAATGAATATGAACATGGATTTAATGATAGCAAGGGTTATAATTAGCAAGACAATATAAGGAATATCATTTCCTTGGCCTAAATTAGGAGAATAATATACCCCATGAATGACATTTTAAATGCTTATGGATTTAATTAAAATCAAATAGCAAGAGTACTTAAGGTATAATGCTCATAGGAACCTTATGAAGGTTGAGCTAATGTCACCCCAGTAAATGCTGAACATGATGGTTAAGGGGGTTCTCTAATAGAGCCTCGCTCTTCCCCCACCTTCTAATGACATTTGTAAGGTCTAAATGCCTCCTTACATGAGGATTGAATTAACCATTATGTGAGTAGCTTTATTATCTTCAATCAGTAAAACATTAACTGGTTGAATAATAATAAGATTATAAAAGGATAGCAAATTATCTAATCCTAATAAAAATGGTAATTAAGATAATCAAAGATCAAACAAGATCCATAAGGAGATCTTGAATCATCAAGAATAATAAGAATCATAATATTGTATGTACGTTTTGAAGTAGTAGAAATATTAAATTCAAATGTAGATCAATAGATTAGACCCTTGATCAATATGATCCAAGGAACAAGATCTAAATCATCCTATGTAAGGATGATCAAAAGAACAATTAGGAAGTATAAATGAGTTGAGGAATGTCTGTGTACATATGATTTGACAGATACATGAAGGATATGATAATCAAGATCAATGAGAAGATGGATTGTTGAAAGTAAAGGTAGGTGAAACTTAAGAATATATTCAATATAGAAGATACATATATTTTACACATGATCTTATCCTGATAATTATAGATTGATTATAATTGCCTTAGAATTATAACAAATGATGTTGAAATGAATACAAAGTGATTGATTAAGTAATTATGAAATTACTTAATGGGTAGAATGAGAAGATTTGATCTATATTAGTTGGACCCCCAAATCTTAAGGAAAGAAGTTATAAACATGTCCTATTATAACTAGACACACAGTCTATAAGTATGAAATATTATTTTCCATACAAGCATGGAGGCTTGTGATTTTGTTTTAAGACAAGCATATGCCTATGGATGCCAATGCTAGGAGAGTTATGAGGTTTTGGCCACCCATTCTCCGAAACTGATTATGATGATGATACCATGCCCATAGAGAAGCAAAATGTCAAGTGGGGCAATTATGGACGGCCGCCATTGTGACAGCTATGGTTCCCCCTATACGAACATGGATTTATATTTTCCACTGTGGTATCAATGGAGTATTGAGCAATTATTCGGGCGTTGTACGGATTGTGACTGCATGTATGGTAGTCCTTTGATTATTTTGCATTATGATGCAATTGTTATGGCATGATGAGATGCCTTATGTTATGGTATGATGAGATGCCTTATGTTATGGCATGATGAGATGCCCGGTAAAAGTTATTACTGATGTTGTATTGGAGGATGATTCCCAATAAGATATGATTATATATTAACACCTAATGTTAATATTGAAATCAATTTGGAAATGAGATATTATTGATGATATTAACTATATTAATTATTTTTCATTATTTTATTTATATGTAATATATATACATATAATTCATATGATGAGTGAAGGATGAAATGGTTATCCTATTGTATAAATTAATTTATATCATGGATATAAAGAACTGTTGATTTTGAGATATATTGATTATATTTCTTATATCCCCTACCAAGTATAGCTTACTAAGATATTGTAAAATTTTGAATGTTTACAATATCTCAGATATAGTTAAGGAAGACTGAAAGCTCAAGACTTGAGGATAATCATCACCGAATTACTACTATGGATATTTACTTTGAGGAAAATTGTGCTGATTGTTTTGTAATTTGGATTTTAATATTTGGACAAGGTATGTAATGACTACCGAGGCTATGCATGTGAGCTACTGGATTAATCCCGATTTTAATAAAAGTATTTCTATTGATATTCAATGGAAATTTTATTTTATACAAAAATCTATGTATGATAAGTAGTTTGAGGTGGCGCTCAGGTTTTTGACAAATCAATTTCAAAGAAAATATGTTTCTACTACTTGTATTTTAAAACTTTTCAAAATTAGGGCACTAACTTTGCAAATATTTATGAAAATGTGTTTTAAAAACCTAGGTCGTCACAATAGGAGTGTTCTCAATAAAGTTAGATTAGTTAGAAATCCTAAAGCATAGCCTGACCTTATCCATACTAAAGAGGGTGTTCTTATCAAAAGTAAAGGTAACAAAACTTCACATGCATGCAGGTATTCCATCACTTTGGGAATTGTGATGACCTAGATTTTTTTAAACACTTTTTTCCCTTTTTTTATTCTTAAAGCAACAGTGGAAATATTTTTTCGTGAAGAGATTTTTTAACAAAACCTAAGTGTCATCTCTACAACAAAAACACATTTTAGAGATTCTGAAATGAGATAAATTTATATTTAACATTTTTCAAGATTTTATCTGGTCACAAGTCACAAAGTAAGCAAATGCATGACAAATCCTCTTACAATATAGTAGATCATTAAGTATGGAAAATCCATGCCAAGTCAAATAAGAACATATCATAAGCACGTGTAACACAATTAATGTAACAGAATCACATCTAAATCAAAATATCTGTGTACAACATTAGTACATGTAAAATCACAATTTATCCCTATAAAGAAAAATGCATACTATTGGCATGCTTAAATCATCAATTAGTGTAGTGTTGATTGTTTAACCGCGCAAGTGCATGGGCTATTGTAGTGTAGCTTATGCAAGTATGGGTCGATCCCACATGGACTTGATTTAAAATGGAGTTTTCAATAAAATTCAATTAATAAAAGAACTAAAACAAAGAATATACTAGAAATAAACTAACAATAAACTAATATCCAGATTTATTCAACTGTTACAATTTACACAATTATTTATTCAAAAGAAAACAGAAAATGCAACTAAAATCCGTCCTGGATATCACTGTCCCTAGATAGTCAGAATGTGGATAATACAGAACTGGAATAGCACAGGAACACAGATGGAATTAAACTAAGGATACAGATGGTATTAAACTGGGGACCCAAATGGTATTTCAGACAAAGGACAGACGTGGAATTACTAAGATCTTCCAGGGGCAGACTTATAATTTTTTGGTTTTTTGGTTTTTAACGAAAGAAACCAGGAAACTTGTTAAGGGGAAAACCAGAGAAGCAAGGGAAGAAGGAAGAAGAGGGAGAAAGAGGGAGAGGAGGCTATACAGTTGGTGCGCCCTGGCTTGGTGCTGGACTGGGCTGGAAAAGGAGGTGCAATCTAGCCTGGTTGAGGAGGACAGTGTGAAGCAGACGCCTAGTCTGGCCTGCTGGCCTGGTTTGATGGGGAGAAAATGAGAGGGAGAGGAAAACGAGTGTTTGGGAGAGAGAGAGAGAGAGAGAGAGAGAGAGAGAGAGAGAGAGAGAGAGAGAGAGAGAGAGAGAGAGAGAGGCTGGTGTGTTGATGAAGAAGGGGTGAGGAGAAAGATGAGATGGGAGAGAAGGGAGATAAGGGGATGATGTCAGGCCTGCTTGGTGTGTCATGCACCTATGGCCGACCTGGCTTTGGGTCTGATGGGAAGCAGAGGAAAGTAAAATAGGAGAAAGAGAGGGAAGATGAGAGTGGGGTGGTCTACCTCCCACGGAGAAGAGAGACTATAGAGAGAGAATGACGAGAAGAGAGTGGGAAATGGAGAAAGGACTGGTCCAGCCGTGGAGAAGAGTGGATAGAGAGAATGCTGGGTGTGGAGAAGAATAGAGGGAAAACTGTGTGTGGGGAAGAGGAGAGAGTGGAGATGGGAGAGAATGCAGTGTTGGGAAGAGAAGAGAAGAACAAGAGAGATGCAGGAGAGAGAGAGGGAATGAGAAAGAGAGATGGGAGAAGTAAGGGAGAGAGGAGGATAAGTGGGAGAGATTATGACAGAGACATAGGGTAGACGAGAGACAAAGGCGAGTGCTATTTGTTGGGTGGAATGGGAAAGAGGAGAAGGGAGGTATGGTGCGGTTGAGTAGAGAGTAAGAGAAGAAGAGTGGGAGAGGGAGAGTGATAGCAAAAGAGGAGAGGAAAGAAGTGGAGGAAGGGGAAAAAATGGATGGGAAAGAGAGAGACCAGCAGCGCCCCTACGTCGCCAATAGAGAAAGACGAGAGTGGCCCCCCAAGTGGAGAGAACGAGGGAGAATCCTCAAAACAAGAGGGAGAGAGAGAGCGGTGGAGAGATAGAGACATGTGAGAGCTTAAGAGATGGAGAGAGAGACGTGTAGGAGAGAGGGAGAAAAGAGAGAAAGAGATAAGAGAGGAAAGAGATAAGAGAAAAGAGAGATAAGAAATAGAGATAAGAGAGAGTGGGGTCCACTATCTTCTTGGTCTTGCTAGAACTCAGGCTTCAACTTTGTCCTGTCCTAGGACTCTTCAAAGTCTTCT
The DNA here is from genome assembly GCA_035236585.1 of Warburgia ugandensis. Lineage (NCBI taxonomy): Eukaryota > Viridiplantae > Streptophyta > Magnoliopsida > Canellales > Canellaceae > Warburgia > Warburgia ugandensis. The sequence continues at coordinate 16,540,569 of CP141134.1, read as the reverse complement.
TTTTCCATGAAACTTCATCATCCTCATCTAATATCCTTGATTCGATCTAAAGCGTCCACGCCTGAGTCGATTAATTTGCAATGCACAGGACCCAATTAGAATCATCTAAACTGTTCAGTATTCCTCTGATTAGCTTTAATGATCATCTGACCACTAAATCTTTCAATTCAATGGTTGACGGCCAATTAAAGCTAAAAGTAAATATTTTATGTAAAATCTTAAAATTAATGGCCTGGATGCTCTAATTGAACACTAAATTAGGGGTATTTTGACCAAAATTGAACACTTAACATGTAGCTTTAAAATTACTTGCAAGCATACAAATCTATGTAGTATGTTCATGTAAGTGAGGTCGATCCCATGAAGAATCTCATAGATTGGTAATGGATTGGATTCTGTTTAGATCAATTAACTTCAGTCAAAGAAAGAGTTTTGATCCAACTAGGAAATTAAAACAAACTATGAAGGAAATAGGCATGAAATTACATACTACAGTTAAAAGAAACTTACTAAAAACCAAAGTTGAAGTAATGAAAATAGAAACTTACTAAACTAACACACAAGTAACGGAAGGAAACTAATGCTAAATTATTAGAATGAATCAAATTAGGCAACTAATCTTGAGGAAACTACTAAAATGGAAACTTTCCTAAATTAATACTTTTCTAAACTAGAATTAAAAACTTCGTAAAAATAGTCACCAAATTAGGAAATTTTCTATTACTAAGCTAATAAGCAAAAACAAGTAACCAATGAGATCTAACTAAATTTAATAAGAAATTAAAAAATGCATGTGAATGAAAACTACAATTCAAAAGACTTTCTAAATTTAACATTTTCTAAATCCTAAAACTTCTTAAAGATGGATTTGTTCTAAAATAAAAAAGAAAACTTTATAAACCTAAATTAAGATGCAAAAAATAATTAACTACTGCTAAAACTAAATTAAGTGAATAAAGCAAGAATCAAAGGTAAATCACCATATGTATCATATGCATGATTCATGGACTGTGCTCATGGTTCATGGGTGCAAAAGTGACCAAATTTGGCTCTTTTAGTATAAACTAACATGCAACTTAAGTTAGTCACTAAACAAATAACCTGAGAACTAAATGGTTCCCAAAGAAATATTTAGATGGTTGGAAACAAAGCATAAATTTGAGGAGAAAAAAATTTCAAATTTCAACTACTTAAGAACGTCATATAATTCAAGAATAAGGAAGCAATTAAAACCATAAACTTTATCCAAAGAAACAACCTAGATCTAAATTGCATTGATAAGAGAATCATTATATAATAAGAAACCTCAAATAATTTTATTGAATTAACACCAAATTACACAAAAAACAGTGCACATAACACATGATCAAAATATGAAAATTGTGCCCAATTCCTAAGCGTAAAGTCTTATTTAATCAACACCAGAAATGTAATCTAATGCTCATAATTTAAAGTATGGTGACATGTAAAGAAACCCCAAAAAGGAATTCAAGAGAAAAGAAGACTAAGTGAGTGAACTAAGGTAAGGAAATTGACCTAAACTAAGGTGGAAATAAGGTGAAAAATGTATATTTCAAGGGAGGAATTCAAGGTTCTAAGCTGGCTCTTCTCTTGGCTATCATTACCAGAGAGGAGTGAACTTAAATATTCAATGAATAACAAAGAACAATGAGTGGAATTGGGTAAAGAAGAAAGGGAAAGCTAGATGGAAGGAAGGGTGCAAAATTAAAAAGAAAAACAGTGAAACTAAAGCAATGAAAACTAAACCAAACCAAGCAAACTAACCTAAATTGGAGAGCCAATAACAACAAGAATAATTATAAATCCAAAGGAAGAAAAGCATCAAAGAAATCCTAAGGTCCAGCAGCAAATAAGCACCAAAAGAGCTATGTTTTAAGGTGTCTCACCCACCACCAATTAGAAAAAAAATATGAAATTCAATGGGGTATATAAAGAGGTGGAGATCTAGATCAAAGGTTGAGGAGGAGTTTAAAGGAGGAAAATTAGGTCGAGATGATGTAACAAGGATGACATAAGAGAGAGAGAGAGAGAGAGAGAGAGAGAGAGAGAGAGAGAGAGAGAGAGAGAGAGAGAGAGAGAGAGAGAGAGAGAGAGAGAGAGAGAGAGAGAGAGAGAGAGAGAGAGAGAGAGAGAGAGACATGGGCTAGTTGGTTTCCTAATTAGGAAGGGGAGAGGCATCATTTTCCTTAGAAGGAAAGTGGTTCTCCTTCTCTTCTAATTGGATGGTGGGAAGAGTGAGGGAATAAGAAAGAAAAAAAAGAGAGAAAGAAAACCTAAGGTTTTTACATGTTTTCATGGACTTAGATCTAGGGTTTCCTAATTAGAAAACCACTTGATTTTGCCAACTAAGCAAGCGACGTGTCCTCTTCTAGGATGGTGTGCTCCCTCCTTGGCTTAAAAATGTGGAAACCTAGAATGAATGGTGGATTAGGAATGGGAAATGGGTTAAGAAAGTGGATTTTTTTCTCTTGATAGTTCCCTTAATGAATGATCATCTTACCTTTTATATTAATCTCAAAATCTCTTAAAAATCGCACTTTTAATATAGGAAAGTTGCTTGAATTGATGCTCCAATTGTGTGGCTCCATCTGGCACTCTTCCTTGGCTTGATGGTTCATTCCTTGCATTAAGTTGCTTTAATTCTTGACTTTAAGAGCTGTGTAGCTCATGTGGCTTATTATCCTTTTTCATGGCTTAAATGGCTTAGTTACCTTGACTAGCACCATGCAAAGGTGGTGGAAATGCATGGATTGGGCTTGGGTCCATTTCTAGTCACCTTTGCTTTTTTTCAATTTCTTTCGAGGGCTCCATCCCCACACCCCTAGGCAGGGGTGCATCACCCCTTGCACCCCCTACTAGCTAACCGCATAGCTAGACCTAGGAAAAACTCTGTGAAGTGCAATATAGGTCATTGGATCATCTTCTCACTTTCTACAAAAGAGTAAAAACCCTAATTAAATTTTAGAAAATTATGATGATTCACATACTTACTTTGGATTAAATTCTGAACCTACAAAATATTAAACTTTTGAATTATTAGGTCAGAAATGCATGTGTTATAAATTTTCAAAACAAATCCTAAAAATAACTATATTTTATAACACATGGGCTACTAATTGGGTACTTTTTATACAAATTTAAAAACTCATTAATGATAAAGTAATAAAATATAAAAATCACTTCTCAATTCAATAATAGACAAATCCACGCCAAATCAATATTAGAGTATATTAGCTCACTATAAGTAATTCCTTACTAAATCAATGTCTGAGCATATAAGCCTACAATAGGCAAATCATATCAAATCCAAAACAAAGCATATTGGCTCACCATAAGCAAATCCATGAAAAAAGGAAAAATCATGAATCAAATCATGTATATAAAAATATCTCACAGTTCATCTTAACCCAAACCATAACTATACCGTGAACACTTAGAAGCCTACCAATACCTCTTGCACCCGCCCTCATTTTTTACTCGTAAGTATAAATCATGAATCAAAATTTGATTACATATAAGAACACAAACACACAATAAAATGGAAATCATATGTCACAGTTATGCATCAACACAAAATGAGGGATGAAATCTAGGAAATGCATATATGAAATACCAGTATTAGTAATTCTAAACCAATGGTCATACGGTGAAATGAACCATTCATTTCTATCAAAAATTTGACAAAGTCTCATCTATTTTTCAAACTTGCACATTTTAAGCATGCGATGTGATTCACCTAATAAATCATTATTTACTTTTCTAATATAAATAGAGATTATGTCCCTTTATCATTATAATTCACTTATCTCAAATGATATCCACACACTAAATTAGTTATCTAATATCATCATCAAGGGGAGATATACATCATTCATTTCATCCATGGAGAGGGATGCCTTTCTAAGTTGTAACCATACCATTTATCTATTTATTAGAATCTATATATGTAGCAGCCCGGGTCCAACAGTAATAATATTGTCTGCTCTGGGCGCAGCCCTCACGGTTTTGTTCTTCCCTGGTTTCCCAGGGAATAGGCGTTGTTACCATTAGAGTCCTCTGACCTCTTATAACTAGCCCAGATCTCTCTCCCCAGGCGATGTGGGACTAACTCTCAGTACCTCCCCACCCTCGTTCC